>CM070772.1:73796582-75163665 GCA_036346955.1 Dipus sagitta | reverse complement strand
TTCTCTCCAGGCCTCCAATAGGACCTCTGATTCCTCATACTTCAGAATATTTTTTAATCTACTTCACTGGTAAACTTTCATTCATCCTTCCAGGTTGGATGTGCATGTCACATTCGGTAAGCTTTCTAAATGTCTTCATTATGTACTTCCAAGAAAGAATGGGGTACCCTTATTATAACAAGTTAAAAAGGCCTATTTCTCTTATCTACCACACCCTGGATAAGTCCGTTGAAAGCAGGATGCTGTGTGCCATCCTTTGAGCTCTAGTGCCAACTCCTATCAAGTACTTGGAACACAGACAGTCCTTAATAAATATTCCATAGTAAATGAGAAGAGATAGAAACCAGGAAGAGGGCCAGTTAAGACTACTTGGTTGCAAGCAAAGACACCCACTTCTACACTCTGCAAGAAAAATTCTTCCCGTAATAGAATACTGAATATTCAGACAGGAATTGTACAAAAACAAAGGTAGCACCAGATGTCCAAGAATCAATAACACAGTGCAGCTTTGTGGTGGCCACAAGTTGGTCAGACAAATGAACACAATCATTATTGTCTGCCTCGCTCAGCCTAAGATTAAAATTCAAGAGAGGACAGAGGATTCCATAATAGAATGTGTGCATTGAATATAGAGACTGTGTGTTACACTTTAAAGACATTCTCATGTCCTGTGTAATGGACAGTAGCAGCCAGAAGGACTGAATCTAGAGTCGAAGATTCCAGAACTTTCCTAGGTACTGACCATATACACGACCTTGGTGCCATTACATGTGTGGTGGTGTGTGGTGGTTTGATTCAGGTGTCCCCCATAAATTTAGGTGTTCTGAATGCTAGGTTCCCAGCTGATGGAGATTTGGGAATAACTTCCAGGAGGCAGTGTATTGTTGGGGGCAGGCTTATGTGTGTTATAGCCAGCTTCCCCATGCCAGTGTTTGGCACACTCTCCTGTTGCTATTGTCCACCTTATGTTGGCCAGAAGGTGATGTTCACCCTCTGCTCATGCCATTGTTTTCCCCTGCCATTGTGTAGTTTCCCTTCGAGCCTGTAAGCCAAAATAAACCTCTTTGTCCCACAAGCTGCTCTTGGTCAGGTGATTTCTACCAGCAATGCAAACCTGACTGCAACACCATGTGCCTCAGTTTCCCATCTATATGCAATAGACGTAGTCATATTTAATATGACTGCGTGGTTTTGACCAGATCCTAAATACCAAGCATAAGGAGCAGCTCTGCTATGTAAGGAAACCTTGATGAATGACAGCGAAGTTCAGAAATAGGTTTTAATTATGATGTTTTCTTCACTAGTGCTGAGTATTGAACTCAGGGTTCCATGCCTACAAAGTAAATGTTCTACCACTAACCTATAGTTCTAGCCCAGTTAATGGCTTTCTTAGTAGAAAATTATTAGACAATAAAAGGTCTTTACTCAATGCAGCAGAGAAGCTGTGTATTTTTTTTGATAATTTAAAGTAAAGGGAGAATGGGGAGGAGATTGGCCTCTCCTGGGGTGATTTAACTGAAATTTTGCTTAAAGGCAGGGACATAGAGTCGATAGCATATCCCTTTTCCTCCACATCCTTTGGAAACCAGAACTTGCCTCCTGCCTGAGGCATCATCCATCCTTTAAAAAAGGAAGTGAGGCAGCTCAGTAACATTTGGTAGCTGCTACCAAACGTAGGCATTGCCAGCCTGCACCACCTTTTCTGTCTGATTTACTGTGGTCCCCAAATATAGGCTGGCTGTTCCTTAGTTTCCTGTATCTTTTATGAAGGCTGAAGCAAAAACATAGATGGCTTGTGAAAATGGAAAGAAAATGAGGTAAGAAGTAAGCGGGAAGAGGCAACAGCTAGAGATCTAAATTCCCAGCAAGCATTACTGTGCCAGACTTCATCATTTGCTGACTTGGCAGGACAGTTACCCCCTCATCCTAAGCACCAGTGTTCTTGAAAATGCGACTCCATCAGGGAAGCAATTGCAAGTGTTATCCACAAGCTTGCTGCTCAGCATACTGCAAGAGATGCCCCTCACACAGTCCCATATACTTCTTAAGTGGTTGGTCAAATCTCAGTTTTGGTACCATCATTTTCCTTATTATCATTATCCTGGAATTTTACCCTGTCAATCAAGATTCCTCAGTAGCTCACTGCCTTTAGAAAACCTCCCCATTCATCTTCCTCAGAAACATCTTTAAAGAAGTTAGTGGCAATACTTTCTGAATAAATAACAAGTGTCTGAGATGACCTTGTTTTTGTAGAGCCAGAAGAGAACAGAGACTAACAGGACATTGAAGGAGATTAAAGATTGTAAAAAGAAGCAACAAATAAAAGGGTAAAATTATGAGACTCAATCCATGACAAGCAGAATAAAGGGGATTAAGTTGTAAAATTAGGTAAATTACCACAAATGCTCCATGAACTTGAATGACAGAGGACAGAAAACTTAAGGAATATGAGTTTGGGGTTCTTAAAAGTACTCACTAAACCCTGAGATGCACTACAATGATACTACTGATATGACTGTATCACAAGCAGTTTCATTAGCTGTGATGGATTTTTTACTCTGGATACTTGTATTTAGTCTAGATTTAATTTTTCTTGGAAACCTCCCAAGATACTTTCATGGCCATTGTAACTTTCCACTCACTCCAGGAATTATTGTTTGTTTCTTTATAATCCTTATCCTATGTCTATCATATTGGTCACAAAATGTGATTTCTGGGCAGGAGATGTAGATTAATGACAGAACTCTTACCTAGCATACAGGAGGTCCTGAATTTGATCCCTGGCAGTAAACACACACACACACACACAGAGAGAAGAGAGAGAGAGAGAGAGAGAGAGAGAGAGATTTCTTTAGAAGTTGCTTAACGTTTTTGCTAGTCATTATATTCCTGTTATATACTATAATGTCCATCTCAGTAAATGTTTACTGAATGGAATAATTAATAGATTGGCAGGACACATTTCAATAGTCCTTAATAGTCTACTTTACCTGTCTGTCTAAAATGGGCTGAAAGAGAGCATACCTCACTTTCAGTTCACTCAGCAAAAGCCATGCACTGGGCAGGAAAGATGGCTTAGTGGTTAAGCACTTCCCTGTGAAGCCTAAGAACCCCGATTCGAAGCTCGGTTCCCCAGGACCCACGTTAGCCAGTTGCACAAGGGGGCGCACGTCTGGAGTTTGTTTGCAGTGTCTGGAGGCCCTGGCACACCCATTCTCTCTATATATCTTCCTGTTTCTCTCTGTCTGTCGCTCTCAAATAAATAAATAAAAATAAACAAAGAAATTAAAAAATAAGCCACGCACTCTTTCATGGCCCTTTTTCCACCAGCAGCTTTCTAAATTCACACAAAATACTAGAGAATCTCAAGTGAAGACTAGCCACACTGTCGACCCTGTGCTCCTCTGGGACCTGAAGGTCCAGAAACACCACCAATGTTGCATTATGTGTTTCTCCTCATATGAAAATCTCCCCCATAAAACCACACTGATTCCTGTTGAATATTCACCCAAGAAAACCTGTTTTCAATGGAAAGACTTCCCATAAAAGAATCAATGGAGATATTTATTTCTTAAAATGTTCCTTCTTCTTCTTACACAGGACCTAATTAATCATAATCTAAAGCCTGAAATCTTATTTTTTTTTCCCTTTGTAACATGTTTCTCAAGAGATTCTAATGAATCCTAAGTTTGTGGATAGTTATTTTGAGGAAGCAAGACCATGAAACAAGAAGCAGGGTATTGAGAATGTAGCACAGTGGTAGAAATCTTGCATAATAAATGTGAAACTCTGAGTTTGATCCCTAGCATTGAAATACAACCAAAATGAAAAAGAAAACACAAAAAATAAAAAGAAAAGAGATGAAAAGGAAGGAAGTAAGGAGGAGAATGAGGGTCAATGAGATGGAGAAATACCATGTCCCAGGTAGCATAAAAGAGAATGTAAAATATTTAAGATATTTTTCAGTCCTGAAACATTAAAAATAAAAAATGTAAAAAGAGAGAAAAAATACAGTAACCAAAATAATGACTAAAAAAATTCTAAAAAGCTACTTTTAGCAACAGAAAAAGATTGGTTTTCCAATAACTAACCAAAGCTCTCGTGTATTCTAAAGTTCTATAGTGATTGGTGATAGCAGAAATACCAAACACAGAATTGGAAGACCAAAGCCTAAGTTCTGGCTCTAGTCACTTGCTGTGGAACTAATAAATGGCAGTCCAAAATCTGACCAAAGCAATTTGAATCTATAGCTACTACATTACTCCCTAAAATAAACGGATTTCATACTCAGAAAATATTCCTTGTGGAAGACTTATGGATTGTTTTCAGTGACTGGTTCCAGTTTTGAAACCATTACCTTCTCAAATCTATCACTGCACTGCTAGTCCAGGTAACGGCTGAAAAGTTTGTTATCATTCTCTTATCTATGATGTCTTGACAACACAACAGCAGAACCTCTGTCACACCCTGTATGATGGTCCACACCTCTAAGCCCATGTACTTCTCTAGCTACCAACTCATTTTTGCTCTCTGAATGTCCTAGCCTAGTTTCCCTGGTTTTCTCCATAAGCCTCCTTCTAAAAATTATCCATGGCTTTCCTAGTTTTGAAATCTAATGAGGATTTTCTGTTTTTATTTTGTGTAAGCTTTGTACGGCATTGGGTACCACTAGCAACTATTTTTGAAATTCTCCCCATTTCTGACTTCTATCCTTGATCTGGCTTCCCATCTGATCTTAACTAGCCAGGTTGTAGTACACTTTTGAGCATCCTCTTCATCTTCTAGTCATCAAATGCATGTACCCTACAGGATCCCCCACTAAACATGTTCTTCATGGAGTAGCTCACTAGCCCAGTGTTATGCTTTACATGGCTCCTTTCTGAGTTCCAGATCAAGATAACCAACAGTTACCTGGACATCTCCATACACGATTGTGCTTCAGATCTAAGAAATATTGTATTGTTCTGCTTCAGTCTCTCATTTCTCTAAATTCCCCGTACCAGTAATGGAAAAAATAGTTTTTTTTTTCTCCTATATAGTTAACAGACAACATATCTTCTGGTCTTGCCAAATATGTTTCCTCAGCGTGCCTGCCATTGGCCTCCTCTTGCTTTCTTGCTCAGCTATTGTACCTTCTATATAGGTCTTGCCTTTTCCTAGAGTATTCCATTGCATTCAAATACATTCTCCAATGTATTTACTTTGTTTTATGCTATTTCAGTTTTCAGATGTTCCCATGGAATTCTTTTACTTTTGCCTGAATCTTAGAAGCTTTCTGCCTTAGCTGGACATTCCAATCCAGAAAGTTCACAACTTGATCTTTACCTTCTTTGCTCCAGTGTAACATACCACCATTCTCCCATTTTACACAGACCCCAGGTACCAAATCAAGCATGTTGTCATTCTTTCTCATGAATATTAAAATATTTCTCAACTTAGAATGCACTGGAGTGTTCAATTCTCCATAATGCAAATTTCTGTCCCTCATTTGAAGTCATAACTTATCTTCTTCTTTCAGGAATTTCTCTCATTCTCTTCAACATGTCCTCAATTGACACATCTATTTAATAGAGTTCCCATGTTTCCTTTCTGTGGAACAGTCAGTACACTGTCCTCTGCCCCTCTTAAAACTATGAGGTCTTTTATGGAATGGCCTAAAATTAAGTGATCCAACAAGTTTTCAATGTTGGGGCACAGTGGTCTGGAGTGAGTAGCCCAAACCCCTGTTTACGGGCTCCTCCTAATGTACCAGTCTGAGTTCCATGAAGACAGTGTTGTTTCCTGGCTCCTCCCACCTCCACAGTCCCAAAATGAAAACACAACAACCAATGAGACCCTGATCAAAAAAAAAAAAAAAAAATCACTGAACTAGAAGCAAACTATCAAAGAACCAACAATTACATCAATGAAATTAAACAGAATCATCTCCTAGAGCATTCAGCTTTTGACAGTAGGATTAACTTGATTGGAAAAAACTTTAGAACCCTTGAAAGAGATGTGAATAAATACAAGGTAAGTCAAGAAATGGAAGATCTCAAGAACTAGTTGATTAAGCACCAAGAAAATCAAAACTGTAATTGAAATTGTACCTCAAAAAAAGAGATGGACACGATGCAAAATAACACATCAGAAAACAAAAATCAAATAGAAATTATGAAAACCTCTCTAGAACTCCTCACCAAGAAAGTTACTCATGTGGAAGACAGAACTTCTGACCTGGAAGACAAGATGGAAGAAACTGAGCAGGAGGCCAAAACCTTTGCAAAGTTGAAAAAAAATCAATTTAACAGAATACAGGGGAACTGTGGGATGCCATAAAATGACCAAACATCTGGATCATGGGTATACTGGACAGGAAATCCAGGCCAGAGGCATAGAGAGCATATTCAGCAAAATTATTGAGGATAATTTTACAATCTTTCAAAAGAGAAACACATCTAGATACCAGAAACCCAACAAACATGAAACAGACATGACCAAAGAAGAAACTCTCCAAAACACATCATAGTTAAAACTCTTAACAATTAAAACAAAGACAGAGTGTTGAAAGTGGCAGTAGAGAATTCACACCATACAAAAGCAATCCCATCCGAATTATACCAGATTTCTCAATAGAAACCCTGAAAGCCAGAAGGGTCTGGAATGAAACACTTCAAAGTCTGAAAAACTATGGCTTTCAACCCAAGCTACTTTACCCAGGAAAAGATGGTGAAAAAACAAGTTTCCATGAAAAAGGTCAACTCTATAATTATATGAACACAAAGCCAAGCCTACAGAGAATACTTGAGGGAATGCTCCATAGAGAAAAGTCAAACAACCAATCTCAAGAGCCAACAAGAAAAAGATCACAATAACAAGAGTAGACCCAGCTCAAAATACTACAAAACACAAGAAAGAACAAACCCCAGAAAACACCTCATCATGGCAGGGATTAATTAAAACCTCACAGTAATAACCTTGGACATCCATAATAAGACACAGGTTATCAGGGTGGATCAAAAACTGGACCCTTCTATCTGATGTCTTCAAGAAACCCAACTCACCACTAAAGATAGACACCTCCTTAAGGTGAAAGGTTAGAAAATGATATTCCATGTAAATGGAAATAAAAACAAGTGAGTATTGCTATATTAATATCTGATAAAATAGACTTCAAACCAAAAATAATTAAAAAGGACAAGAAGGCCACTTCTTACTCATCAAGGGAATGATGCAACAAGAGCACATCACAATCATAAATATATGGGTGCCAAACATAGGTGCACCACAGTTTATGAAACAAAATCTACTCAACAACAAAACACAAATAAACACCAACACCATCATAGTAGGAGATTTGAATACTTTACTATAATCACTAGACAGATCATTCAAGAAGAAAATCATCAGGAAAGTAATAGAGCTCAACAGCATCATAGATCAAGTAGACCTAGCAGATATCTACAGAACTTCACACCCCAACTCTTCAGAATACATTCTTTTCAGCAGCCCATGGAATCTTCCCCAAAATTGACCATATATTAGGCCATAAAGCCTGCCTTCATAAAGTTGGCAAAATTGAAGTAACTTCCCTCATCACATAAGATCACAATTCTTTAAAGTGAACAGTTAACAACAAGAGACACATCAATAACTCCAACAGATACTGGAGACAAAACAACAGAAGTTTAAACAATGAATGGATCACAGGAGAAATCAAAAGAGAAATCATAAAATTCCTATAACTGAATGACAATGAAAACACAACCTACCAAAACTTATGGGACACAATGAAGGCAGTCATAAGGGGAAATTTTATAGCTCCAAATGCCTTCATTACAAAGACATAGAGATCATAAATTGATAACCTTACTGTCAACCTCAAGGTGCTGGAAAATAAAAAAGAATCCAATCCAAAGAGCTTCAGAAATAAATAATCAAGATTAGAGCAGAAATTAATGAATTGGAAATGAAGAAAACAATTTTAAAAAATCAGTGAAAAACAGAGTTGGTTCTTTGGAAAAATAACAAGACTGACAAATCCCTGGCCAAATTGATTAAGCAAAAAGAAGAAGAAGGAGGAGGAGGAGGAGGAGAAGAAGAAGAAGAAAAGTATCAAATTTAAAAATCAGAAATAAAAAGGAGAGATCACAACAAACATCAATGAATTTGGGGGAATCATCAGGACATACTTCCAAAACCTCTACTCCACAAAATTAAATAATCTGGAAAAATGGATAAATTTCTAGACATATCCCAGCTACCAAAACTGAACTGAGAGCAGATTAATTGCCTAAACAAACCTATGATATCCATGGAGATTGATAAGGTAATAAAAAAGTCCCCATAAAGAAAAGTCCAGTACCAGATGGTTTCTCAACTGAATTCTATCAAACCTCAAAAAAGAACTGAAACTGTGGTCTTGTGGGATGGCTTAGCAGTTAAGATGTTTATCTTCACAGCAAAAGGACCCAGGTTTGAGTCCCCAGGACACACGTTAGCCAGATGCACAAGAGGGTGCATGTTTCTGAGTTCAGTGGCAGTGGCTGGAGGCACTGGTGTACTCTCTCTCTCTCCCTTCCTCCCACTTTCCATGTGAAATAAATAAATAAATAAACAAATAAAAAAGAATAAAAATATTTTTGAAAGAACTAAAACCATGTTCTGTGTAATTTGAGACCAGGGAATCCTCCCCAATTCCTTTTATTATGCTAGCATCACACTAATACCAAAAGAAGACAAAGATGCAACAAAGAAAGAAAATTATAAGCCTATATCCTTAATGAACTTAGATGCAAACTTCGTGAACAAAATCCTTGCAAACCAAATTCAACAACACATCAAAAACATTATCCACCTTGTTCAAGTAGGCTTCCTCTCAGGGATTCAGGGGTAGATTAACATAAAGAAGTCAGTCAACATAATAAACCACATAAATAAACTGAACCATAAGAAACACAGGATCATCTCAATTGATGTAGAGAACACCTGAGGCAAAACACAATACCACTTCATGATCAAAACACTGGAAAGAAAGGAATGGAGGGTTTATATCTCAACACAATAAAGGCTATATATAAAGCTCCTAAAGCCCAAATAATACTTAATGGGGAAAAGTCAAAGAGCTCTCACTGAGAATGGGAACAAGACAGAGGTGCCCACTCTCACCACTGCTCTTCAACACAGTGCTAGACTTATAAGCCCAAGCTATATGACAGGATAAAGAAATAAAAGGGATTCAAATTGGAAAGGAAGAAATCAAGTTATCCCTATTTGCAGATGACATGATCCTATATATAAGTGACCTGAATGTCTCCATCTCAAAATTTCTAAGGGTGATAAATCCCTTTATCAATGTGTCAGGATATAAAATCAATGTACAAAAATCAGTAGCTCTTCTATATACAAAGCACAAATATAGAGAGAAAAAAATCAGTGAGGCTGTCACATTTTCAATGCCAATAAAAAAAATTAAATACCTTGGATAATACTAACTAAGGATGTGAAAGGCCTATATAATGAAAACATAAAAACTCTCAAAAGAGAAATAGAGGTGGACTTGAGAAGATGAAGAGGATTCTTATGTTCCTGGATAGGTAGAAATAATATTGTGAAAATGGCAATTCTACCAAAAGCAATATACAGATTTAATGTAATACCAATAAAAATATCAGCATCATCCTTCACAGAGAGTGATAAAATGATCTCAAAATTCCTATGGAATGGTAGAAGGCCTTGGATATCCAAATATATCCTCAGCAAAAGAAACCCCTCTGGTGATAGATATCACTATACCTGATTTAAAGCTATAGGGTCCAGCCCCTTTTAATTCTCTCTAAATTAAT
Source organism: Dipus sagitta (assembly GCA_036346955.1). Classification (NCBI taxonomy): domain Eukaryota; kingdom Metazoa; phylum Chordata; class Mammalia; order Rodentia; family Dipodidae; genus Dipus; species Dipus sagitta. The sequence continues at coordinate 75,153,841 of CM070772.1, read as the reverse complement.
AATGGTTATCCTATTTAACTGGTGATTTCATTCTCCATTGGAGAATCTGCTCCTCTTTTTCAGATGGGAGCTGGACCTGAGGAGATAAACAACCCTGTGCACTCCACCCCAACCCCAGCTGAAACCACAGAGGAACTGGGGAAATGAACAAAAGTGCTGCTTTCTTAGTGAATGTGATATCAACACAAGGGTGATAGAGATAGATAATGAGGACACTCAACACCTACCAAACCAGAGTTCCAGAGGCTCCTAAGTGCCCATCACTGAAGTAGACTTGTCCATCACTGAAGTAGCATGGCTCAGGGAATTTTGTGGAAGAGAGGACAGAAAGATTGTTAGAGCCACAAGTTGGGACATTTTGCACAGAGACATTGTCTCTCTCCCCCCATAATGCATGACCCACAATCCGCATGGGGTTTTATTGCATCCCCAATGAGAAAGGCCTCTTCAGAAAAGGGGCAGGGAGGAGAAGGATGCTACCAATATGTGTTGTTTACATACAGAGTATGTCCATATCTAATTTTAAAAATGTAGCTTAAATAAAAAAAGAAAGTTTTCAATATGAACATATTGGATGGATGGATGGCTAGATGGATGGATGAATGGATGGATGGGGAGTGATATGATGGTACAGCTCCCAAGAAAGCAAGACTGCACCTGGGATCCACTGTTATCCTATTGCTAGTATAGCACTATGCTAAGCTATTTACCTTCTTTTACATGTAAAAACTTCTCTTAACCATGTTTGAGACAAGACTGCAATAAAAAAGCATCTGTTTTGCCGGGTGTGGTGGCACACGCCTTTAATCCCAGCACTCAGGAGGCAGAGGTAGGAGGACCACCATGAGTTCAAGGCCACCCTGAGACTCCATAGTGAATTCCAGGTCAGCCTGGGCTAGAGGGAAACCCTACCTCAAAAAAACAAACAAAAAAAAAGTATCTATTTAAATAAAATTCTCTGACAATTAACTGATAAAGGACAAATCCAGTGGTATAGTGGTTTGAATCAGAGGTCCCCCATAAAATATTATATTTTAAATACTTGGTCCGCAGCTTATGGCAATTTTGATAGAAAAACCTTGCTGGAAAAAGTGTGTTATTGGGACCAGGCTTTGGGGTGTTATAGCCAGCTCCCCCTTGCCAAAATTTGGCTTACTCTCTTGATACTTTTTTCCACCTTCTGTGGCAGAGGCAATTTCCAGCCTTTGCTCATGCCATGTTTTGCTCTGCCATCATGAAACTTCCCCTCAAGATTGAAAACCAAAATCAAAAAAAGAAAAAACCTTTCTTCCCTTCAGCTGCTTTTGCTCATGTGCTTTATCCCAGCAATGATAAGGTAACTAAAAAGGGGACTTTTGTGTTCACAGTTAAATGTATGAGAAAGCTTTTAAAGAATGAGACTCCCTCCTCTTCAACAAGGATGCTAGAAATCAGTTTGCATTTCATTCCAAAGCTCCTTGGAAATTGCATCAAGGTAAGACAGGGATCCTCTGTATTTCCATTTGCTTCTAAAACAAAGTCTAGAAAGCAAGATCCAGGCTGGTAGGCAAGCTCTTTCTGCTTCTAAGACAGCTCTTACTACATGGTATAAGGGCATAACATGAATAGCATGAGTAATATAAAGCATCCAGGTGCCTTTGGGGACTGCAGTCTGTGTGTGTGTGTGTGTGTGTGTGTGTGTGTGTGTGTGTGTACACCTCAGCCTTTTACCTCCTGGCTATGTACACTGGGTGAGAGAGATTGGGTCCATGGTCCTACCTCTCCAAGAGGTAGCATCCAGAGCAAGACTTCCCTTTCTCATCCTGGGTCTGGGCTATTTTCTGCAAAGTCAAGGAGGTAGCCTATGTAGTTTTCAAGGACTATTCCAATTTGAACTCTCTGTGATCCTCTGAAACTCAGTTATTTTAATATTCTGCCTTTATGCTAAGAATTACAAAAGGAAAAATGCATAGGATAAGTATTATAGTAAAATAAAAATAAATTTATGGAATGAGCAGGCTCGTGTTTGAATCCTGCCTTCACTGTGTCTTGCTGAGTGCTATTTGAAGGATTTCTGAGCTTCCCTGAGTGTTCTGCATACAGTAATGTACAGAGACCTCCCTTACAGTGTTTGTGTGAAGGTCCTGTGATAACAGCTCACATGCAATGTCTTATTCATCTCTGTAACTATGGTGTGAGAGTGACTGAGCAAATGAATGAAAGTGGCCTTCAGAATCAAGCACATCTTAACTTTGACAGAGATAAATAAGAGCCTGTAGATCAAGGAAGAAATGTATCTAAGTGACCATCATGTACCCCATGAGTGAAGCCCAGAGAAAAACTGTCATCCATGCAGACAAATCTCAGTTGGGTGACCTTCTAATATTGCCATGCAGTGTGACTATACATGGGTACTGTCTGTTGGACTTTCCTAGGATACATTTGCCCTGAGCCCACCCTAAGAACTTCAGAAGCAATATAGGCACCAGGAAGAAAATTTGCAGAAAACATGGATCCTAGAAGAAGTGGCTATGGGCATTCCAGGGCAAACATAAAGTGTTGATCATCTGAAAGACAGCAGAGACACTCATTTCTTCTTGCCTCTTGTCCTCTGTGAGACATAAATCTCTCAGACACCAGCTGTATATACAAGGGAGGGTCATTAATTTGAATTAATATCACTACACTGGCCTGGGCTTTGTTTTGCTTTTTTTCTCTCCCATGGACACCACACTTTCTTGTTGTCTGATTCTATGAATGGGAATATACTGTTAATGGGTTCCCAATTAGCCAAGAAAACGAAACCTGTCTAGATTCATGTTCCACGCATAGGTGACTCCTTTCATAGCCCAGAGACCATACACCAAAAACACTGTCCATTCTTGTCCAATTCTCTTGAGTATTCTTTCTTATTTTATTTTATTTATTTCAGAGAGAGAGAGTGAGAGGCAGAAGGAGAGAGAGAGAGATAGAAAGAGAGAGAATGGGTGTGATAGGGCTTTCAGCCACTGTAAACAAACTCTAGACACATGTGCCCCCATGTGCTTACATGGGTCCTGGGGATTTGAATCTGGGTCCTTTGGCTTCATAGACAAATGCCTTAACTGCTAAGCCATCTCTCTAGCCCATCCTCTTGAATATTCTTGCTTGCTGTAGTCAGCTCTGTATTGCTGGGACAAACATCCAACCAGACACAACTTATGGGAAGGAAGTGTTTATTTCAGGTTTACATGATCCACGGGAATACCATCAATGGTGGAATAAGCTGGCTCTCTTTCATAGATTCATCAGAGAGACATGACTGCAGCAAGCAAACACCAACACCAAGCAGCAAGCACAATCCACCAGAGCTCTCCATACCTTTGTGCTGAAATTCAGATTTGTCCCCAAATATACCTTTGGACTCAAATCCAAGATCTGTCCCTAGTGATACCTCTTTCCCTTTAGATTTCACCCACTGGAAACTCAAAAATTGAAGCTTGAGTCTATGGGGCCATGTATTTAAACTATCACATTCAAGCTACCACATTCCTACACTGCCTTCCAAGCCCTAATCTCACCACTTACTACCACCCTATGCACTCCTGCCTCCAAGCAAGCATGGAAATGGTGATTCCTACTCCAAGTGATATGGTATGAATCAGAGATAATCTATACAAAGGTCTTGGCATTGTGTTCACCAGTGATAGACATCAACAGATAAATGTAATCACAGCCCTCAGGGATGGCAGGCTCTGTGAAATGGTAGATGTGCTGGGGTACATGAAGGTAATTAAGAGCAATAGAATTCACATCATTCCCAGGATATTCAGCAAGCACAATACCCATTAGTTCCCCCAATCCAGCACAGCTCTCTAAGCTAAGGCAATTTCTGTATTTAGTCAGTGATCCCCAAGTGTGTGTGGTCATTGTGCCCAATCCAACTGCTGTCTGCCTCCAAGGGTGGATAAGACCTGTACCTGCTTTTTCTGCTTACCCACAGAGAAAATAAGAGACCTTGAGAAATTGTCTACAGGAAGCTTCTCCCAGACACAGAAGCCCCACTATAGATTTCTTCCAATACTAAGCACATCTATGCTAAAATGCTGGACTTCTCTTAGGATATATATGCTTTCAGATACCAGCAGAGATTGTAAGAGATTACACTGTCACCTTCAATAACTAATGAAGAAAGTCTTAGATGGTCCATTTAAAGCTTCCTGCTCCAGAGAAAGATTACCCAAGTGGCCAGCTGTGGTTGAAATTCATGGATACCCTGAATGTGCTGCTAGCTAGCTTCTGAGCATGAATCACTAGTGGAAGTGGCTGTCCACCAGGGACATTAGCAACAGGAAAGCAGGCCTCTCAGAGGGCCTCTTGGCTTCAAGGAACTTTATAAAGGACAAGTAATTTTTGTCACCTTGATGCAGGACAGAAAGGTCTCAGGCAACTGCACTAGACAAAGGCCACCACAGGGATACTAGAGCATCAATATTTTAAACATGTCTTTGCACAGCTATTTCTCAATGCCAGCACATCTGCTGCAATACATGAAAGGGGTTGCCAAACTGTGAAAGCCCTTCATTATGTACTAACAAATCAGAGTGCCTCCATATCTCACCACCACATTCCCTCTGCCTTCCCAATCCCAATCCCACATACTGCAAAATAACAAAAATGGTGGCTATAAAGCTAATTGGAAGGGAATTACTTGTAACAGGTGGTACCACCTGTCATCATCTAGTTCCAGCCAAAACAATGTACTACACATCATTCCAAACTGTGAGGAAGTTTAACCAGTCCATCATGAGATCAGAGCTCCATTCAGGCAAGGGGAGGGCAAGAGGAAAGGCTGTGGTTCTTGCCATGAGCCAGATGACAAAGTCAATTGCCTCCTTCACTTGTCTGTGGGATCTAGTTGTGAGTGATGTTCTTGGAAACCTGCCTCCTCCCAAATGTCAGGTAAATGTCTGCATGACTATGCTACCAAATTTGTGGGGTGTCCGGTGGCAAAATCTTCATGGTCTGCTTTTTATAACAGAAGACTAGAAGAGAGGCACTCTCAAAGGCTGTTCCTCTATGCTGAATTGCACAGTCCATTTTCTTCCTGTGAAATCATTACTTTCTGTCCTTAACTGCAATAGCTCTTAACTTCTAATCCTGCTAAAAATTTCTAAGTCAAGATCTTCTGCCTTCCCTACTCCAAATTAATTTCCTTCTCCAGATCATTTGCTCCATAGCTCACTGAATCACTGTACTCTCTATATAATGAGTCTGTAAGACTGCAGACTTTCCAGGACACCAACCGAACCACTTATCAGTGCTAATTTGCCTCTTGCTCCAAATTCCATTTTTCACCAGTCCCTGTGCACCCCTCTTTTCTTCAACTAAGGAAGTTAAATTCTTGCTTTCTGTGGAAAGAGAACTGGAAGGAATCTTGCAATAGAATAACAAGAGTCATTGAAACATTAATAAGATGTCCTGACAATGGAAGGATCTAAATGGCATGAAAATTCTCTGTATTATTAGGTTTTAATATGTATAATTGTAAATATCACACTTCTATCCCAAATCCCAAGTGATTGTTGATTCTCTTGGCTGTGTACATGAGACATATTTGGTTGTATGTTCAAAAGACTGTGAGTTCTTCCTTCTCTAGAAAGAATCATCAACAGCACTAAGATACTTCCATAAATGCCTGCTGATCACATCCTTGAAGTTTGATGTTGGGGTCTGCAATATGGATATGTGTCAGGCACTGCCAGGCACAGGCTAGAGCCTTCAGGAGAGGGGCCTGAGGTGTCAGGCATGGCTAAGGATCCCCCGGGGTTCAGGAAGCCACTCCCTTTCCAAACCTAGGATAACTGGATGTTCAGATAAGACAGAGGCTTTGACCATAGCCCTGTGACCTTTGGCTAGTTGCCTAGGAAACTCCTTATATGGTGTCAGCCAGCAGCCTTCACACAGCCCATCCCCCTGTGACCTCTTCCCACCACTATGTAGATCAATTCTCTCCCTACATGCTGGAATGAACATCCCTACACATTGGCTAGCAGCATTTGAATCCATTAATCCCCTTAGGACCCTCTTCTCCCACTCAACTGCTTATAAACCCATTTCCTTATTGAACAAATGGAACTGAATTTTTATGTAAACAATGTCATACTTTGTTACATGATATTATAAATATAATTACTGAGTTTATGTTCTAGGTCAATTTCAACTTACATAGAGTATTATTGAAAACAACAAAATTCTCTCTGAGGTAGGGGCTAGTAATTTGCCATGTATTTTTTAAAATATATTTATTTATTTTTATTTATTATTTGACAGAGAAGGGGAGAGAGAGAGAGAGAGAGGAAGGGAGGGAGGGGGGGAGGGAGGGAGGGAGAGAATGGGCACGTCAGGGCCTCCAGCCACTGCAAACGAACTCTAGACATATGCGCCCCCTTATGCATCCGGCTAACGTGGGGCCTGGGGAATCAAACCTGAATCCTTTGACTTTGCAGGCAAATGCCTTAACCGCTAAGCCATCCCTCCAGCCCTGCCATGTATTTTTTAAAAGATTGTAATGTTCTGTTACTTAAAAGGAGGAGGCAACTGGCCTGACTTCTAGGCCAGCCTGCCTCAAGGCAGAAACAAAAATGTGCCTTAGTTACTCCTAATAAAAGCATTTCCAAGTGTGTTAGAGGTATTGAAGACATAAAATTGTTTATTCAAGACTAGTTGTTTATCTGTGAGTAATAGGATTAATTAATTTGGTGTAGTTACTCTTAATAGTCTTATAGGAAAGATGGTTAATTATGGGGTGAGATGAGTTGATTGAAAGAAACTGGGAAGGAATTTTTCAATGTTGGACATAGAATGCTCATTAAAAATGCTTTTTGAATGGTTAAGGCCTCACTCATTAACAGCTCACTGATGCTAATTTTTTATGGTTTAAGGGTTATAAAAACTCTCTTTAAGACTCTCATAAAGTAAGTTAGGTTCCTCTGTTTCTCAAGGTTTGAACTATTGGAGAAATTGACTCTTAAGATAAAGGTTCATGTTTAAGTGTTTAGTTTCCAAAGATGAGGTGCTTATACCTACAGATATTGTGACTTTAAAGGTGCCTTCTGTTTTATTCTAATTCTGCTAAACAGTCATCACTAGGTTTAATCACTTAGGTTTAAGTAATTTAATTTCAGTCACTATAACCTTTATGATCCTGTTAGGTAAAATATGTTGGGATAGCTTGCTTAAGCTTTATCAAATTTAAGTCATGGATAAAACATGAAATTGTATTATGGTAATAAAAATTTATATGGTACATAAAATCAATGTCTATCAAGATTAAACTAAAATCATTGGTTGTCAAATGGTGTTTTTTCTTTCAAAACAGATTTGTCAAGAGTTATATTAGTATTTAGCTATTTTGGCTCAACAAAGACCAGATTCTGCTCTATTGTATTTAAAGTGTCTCATTTCTGGCATCTCAAATCCAGTGCTTATAAAAAAAATTAACTCATAAGACATATTTCCTACTTTAGAGTACAGCCTCATGCTCAAACAATGGTTCTCATCTGAGAGAAATAATTTCAAGCTCTGTGGTTCTGTTTCCAATGTTCTCTGGGTAATTGGTACCCACGCAGGTATCTGAACTAATCAAAGATGTTTTCAAACACAGGTGCTGAGACTTTATACTGTCTTGCTTGTCCTTTTCTGACAATTTCTAGGTTAAACTAATTGGTTTGTTTGTTTCTAAATTAATTGGTATTATTTTAAAGACTGATAACAGATTCTGCCTATATTTATAACTATGAGATATTTAAAGTGTAAGATGTGGCCAGGTATGGTGGTGGACACCTTTAATCCCAGCACTTGAGAAGCAGAGGTCAGAGGATTGCTGTGAGTTTGAGGCCACCCTGAGACTACATAATTAATTCCAGGCCAGCCTGAGCCAGAGTGAAAAAAAAAAAAGTGTAAGATGTGCCTACGTTCCATGCCTCAGACTAGATATGGCTTATGCTATCACAAGACAACAAAATTTTAAAAGGTCAGACAAAATGATTTTTAGAAGCTCTTGTGCCATTCTTTAACTAAATCTATTTCAGTAATCAAATGTGCTCTATATGTACATATATATAGGCTGGTGTAACTTCCTTTCTATGTATATTAATCACCTATGTAGAAGCCAAAGCCAGTTGGAATCACTGGAGCTAAAAAGGCCAATATTTGGGCCTATGCTCCCAGGTAATGAGGCCACTGGAGATTATTGGACACTTCTACACTGGCCCCTGGTAAGTCACCTGCCTTCCTGATCATGGAGGACATGAAGGCCCAGACATAATATTGGTGTACAGTCTGAAACAGGAGAGTCACAATTGAGAAAAAAATCAGTCCTCTTGATTTCCCAAAGAAAGGAAAACTACTTGGCCAGCATGGCCCTGACTCATCCTAGCAGACAGAAAACACCAGTAAGCTATAGAGCTACTCCTGGGTCCCTAACATCTTCTTTGGAGAGCCATTAGTGACCTCTGCTGTCTCCTCGGTCTTAAACACTCAGAGTGAAATGTATAACCAAAGTTAGATGTCTCAAATATATGAATGGCCTATTAAATTAATGCAACAAGAGCTTTCCAAGAGGGGAAACAAACAAGACCTTAAGACATGTTGTCCCCGTCTCTAAAAGTTCTCATTCTAACAGTGGTGAATCTCTTCTAACTTGTGCCAGGACATCCTTAAGTAAAGTCTGAGACCAAAAATATATTTGTACAGCCATATGGAAACAGACTTAGGCCTTGTCAAACACTATTGTGCCATTCAATGAACAGTTCTGGAAGAAAATCTCAGCCACCTCATGCTCAAATGGTCTGAGACAATCCAACTCCATCTACCTGGGTTGCCTTGACCACAATAAGGATAGCCCTGAAGGGTACCAGTTTGCTGTGTGCTCACTTCTCATTACCTCCTTACTTTTATTCTTTTTCCCCAATGTTCTCATCTGAGACTATCTTCCTGCACTCCATAATTACACTTCTGGGGTCCATTAGAATAGTTTCCCTCTCTGGGAAAGACTCTCTAACTGCCACAACTTTGTGTCTATTCATTAGGAAATAATAAGTGATCTGGCTTCATCATCCCTTGTTCCCTAACAGCAGTTAAAATGTCTTCTCATGAGAGGGAGAAATGAAGTGGGGTTGAGTTATGTTGACTGGATCCCTGAAGGGAGAAAGGACAGGAAAGTTTTTCTTATCTCTTTCCCAGTTCCAACAAACTGTCTTCAAAATTACTGACCCCCTTGTGGGGCCCAGGCAAGGCCCAGCTCTTTTCCAGCCTGTGTTGCCACCATCGTGTGCACTGCATCCATGGCTCCGCAAAGGATAGGCCTCACCCTCTTTGATGCCAGTCAAGTTATGCCTCTTTGCCTGTGCAGCTCTCAGGCAACCAGAGCTGAATGTCTCCTCAATATTTTGATAACCAGAAACACCTGTGTCAAGACACCCACTCTCCTATGGTGTGAAGGGATAACCACCCCACACATAAATGTTTCCTCTCCCACTTATTGTTCCCCAGTCTTGATTGTTCCACAGCTGTATTTCTACAAGGAAGAAGCAGCCTACAAACACCATCCATGCCAACTGAGAGATTTTGCATACCTCTGCTGGTTGGCCTCTGTGTGATGCTGTCTCCGGGTGCCTCCAGTGACTAACAGCCCTGAAACACTCCAGAGACATTTGAACTCTCTCACTGGTGTGGTACTTCAAAACCATCTAGCCTTAGACCTCATTACAGTTGAACATGGGGGGACATGTCTGATCTTGGGAGAAGAATGTTGTTTTTATGTTAATCAAATGTTGTTAAACAAAATGTTAAAACTCTCAAAAAACTTTGCAAAGAGCTGCTTGACCGCTAAAACATGAGGATCCCACCACCTAGTTCTATAACCCTTTAGTCACTTGGCTTCTCACCCTCCTTAGCCCCCTAATTTCTATAGGAACCCTTTTACTTATAGCCCACTGCCTCATCAAGTTTATCAGACAACAAATAACTAATATTGCTAAGGTTGCTACTAATCAGGTCCTTGTGCACCACCCAGCTCTATCTGGACCTACAGTAAATTATGAAGAACGCACTCAGGATGATAGTGCCCCATTATATAAACAAAGGGGGCATTATTGGGCACTGCCAGGTATAGGTTGGAGCCTTCAGAAGAGGAGCCTGGGCTGCCAGCCATGGCTAAGGACTCCTGGGGCTACAGGAGTCCACTCCATCTCCAAACCTGGGATAACTGGATGTTCAGATAAGACAGAGGCTTCAACCATAGCCCTGTGACCTTTGGCGAGTTGCCTAGGAACTCTTTATATGGAGTCAGCCAGCAGCCTTCACACAGCCTATCCCCCTGTGACCCTTTTCCCACCACTATGTATATCACCTGGCTATCTCCCTACATGTTGAAATGAACATCCCTAGGCATTGGCTAGCAATTTTTGAACCCACCAATCCCCTTAGGACCCTCTTCCCAAACTCAACTGCTTATAAACCCATTTCCCTATTGAGTAAATGGAACTACTCTCTGAAGTCATCTCCTGGGTGAGTACATCCCGTAGTGCTCACTACTGCTCAAGACCCTGCTCTCCATGGTTGCCTGGACACTTTTGGAGATCCAGGGACCAACAGATATGTGCCTTGTAAACTGCTCAGAGACTGAGACATCCTATTAGCATTGTCTGTAACTCAAGTGACAAGAAAGAGTGTTGTGAGTTATATTTGGCATTGACTTGGCCTTCATTAGAGTGCTATGCACATTTGGGGGTTCTGATTTTCTAAAAGATACAGAGAAATTGTGGGTCAAAGACAGAGCAGTGAGCAATGAGAATGATTGAAGGGCTGCAGAGTGAAAACTCAGGGAAAAGTATGAATTATTTATTACTAAAGGATGAGAAAAAATAAGTATGGACAAAATATCTCAAAATAAGGGAGACATAATTTTAAGGAAGCTAGAGTTCATTTATCCTTGTTACAAAGACACATCAAAGAAAGAAGATCTTAGATGACATTTAACTATTACAGAGGTCAAGTCTATGCATGCATTAATTAATTTTCAAATCACTGAAACAAGAGTTATCAGAATAATATTTCTGATATGTGTAAGAAATAGACTACTTCTATCTATATCAGATTATTTAATCTTCATAATGATTTCAGGATTAAGAACTTGAGTTCCAGAAGCCAATAGTCCAAGGTTATTGGCTACTGACTGACATCCAGAACTTGTAACAATACATCCTGGTGGCTTTGATTTCGACAATTGCTACTGCTGCCAGATTCATCCTCCCCAATCCTGGGCTGGTTTCCTTTGAAGAATGGTATGTTGTAACTGAGGTAGGATAATCACCACTTCAAATTTATATTGCTATGAAAAGTGAGGATGGCAATTCTCCCAGAATTTTTTTATTAGCCTCCTAAAAAAAATGAATCTAATTTTGCAAACACTATAAGGTTTAATCTGAGTGACTGGGTAAATAGTGAGGCATTACATGGCCCAGATAATATCTTTATAAAAGGGGATTTACAGAAAAAATAACCACAACATTGGATATATTGAGTTCATGGACCCTGTGGGTCATCCTGGTAGAGCAATCCATCAGAGAAAGTGATTAAGATAGAAACTTCATATAACTGTGCACTCAAGGAATAGGTTTAGATATCACTGCATATATGTAACATATGCCATCTAAAAGCAAAGGTGGCTCAGAGGGCACAAGGTCATGAAAATACCTGGGAAGAGAGTAGGCTGAAGAGGAAATACTGGAGTAGAAGAAGCAAATTTTCAATAGAGACAGTTTATATAAATAAAAAGATATAATGCCAAGAAGTTATAACCATTGAAAAATATATGAGCTGACAGAAAGCTGGAGGAAGCCATTCTACATGCAGTTCTAGGGGAGAAAGAGAAATCACCAGTGAAGATACTGAACAGTGGACACTGCAAGCCTTATAATAGGCCAGCCAGGCCAAATGAGCCAATGGATGCAATAGTGGCATGTCTATCATGGTGGAAACTAATTGCCCTCCAATTGGACTGGAGGCCCACTCCATGGGAGGGAATACATCCCTGATACTGAAAACTTAAAGCAGGGATAGTCATGAGCCCTAGAGGTGTAACATCTGCTGATATCTGGATAAGTGTATATGCTATGCTTATCAAACTACCCAGGAAGCACTTCTCTTAATATTCATACTCTTATATTAATGCTACTCTCACTTTGGGTGGAGAATCTTCTTTTTTCAGATGGCAGTGACCTTGGGATGACTCAGAAGGTATCATGGTGCTGGAAAGAAGTGACTAGAGTACCGAGTAACATCTCAATCACACCTTCCAAGGCTCAGAGTGTAATGCAGAAGAGGTGGCGGAAAGAATGTAACAGCCAAAGGAAGGGTAGGACTCCTTGCAACGTGCTCCCTCCAGACATAAAATGGCCTCGATATCCATGATCTCATAGTGCCTGACACTACCTACACAAGACCATCATAAGAGGAGGAAAAGATCATGACATCAAAATAAAAGAGAGACTGATTGAGATGGGGAGGGGATATGATGGAGAATGGAGTTTCAAAGGGGAAAATGGCAGGAGGGAGGGTATTACCATGGCATATTTTTTATAATCATGGAAAATGTTAAAAAATTGAGAAAAAATAAAATAAAAATAAATAATAAAAAAATAAAAATATATGAAAAAATGTGAAATAAATAGAATAAGAGACTCTAAGGAAATTTATAAATTGAAAAGACAAGCATAAAGAATGGAAGGAAGTAGTTGAATAATGAAATATTAAATGTTTTAAATAATATTAATAACTCTTATTTAATGCACATTCTTGTATTTGTATTTATGTGTGTACTATAAAGAAGACACCAAAAAAAAAAAAAAAAAAAAAAAAAAGGAAGAAGTCACCACTGCTGGTGCAGTGGTAGATTACTGCAACTGCATTCCAACACTTTGGAGGTAGAGGCAGGAGGACAGCCTTGGTTATAGAATGAATTTGAGGACAACCTGAGCTTTATGAGACCCTGTGTCAGAAAACCAAAGACAGTGAAAGAACACAGTTTTTTCAAATTCTTATCCAAAGGGATTAAACAAAAATCATAGCTTGACTGCAAAAATATAGTCCTAAATATACAGACTTTCTCACCCTAAGTTGAATATAAAACTAGTTATCCACAACCAAAATATTATAGAAAATATAAGTAAATTAATGCACTTATGAAATTGAAAACAAAACAATCTTTTAAAGAATTCATTGCAAGGCATGGTGATGCATGCCTTTAATCCCAGCACTTAGGAGTCAAAAGAAGGAGGATCACCATGAAACTACAGCATAATAAATTCAAGGTCAGCCGTGACTAGAGTGAAACCCTACCTTGAGAAAGCAAACAAAACATAAAAAAGAATTCTTAAATACCAAATGAGGTTAATAATACTATTAGAAGCCAAACAGCACTCAGCACTCAGGAGGGTGAGGTAAGAGGATCACTATGACTTTAAGGCCAGCCCGGGGCTTAGAGAGTGAGTTCTTGATCAACATGGACTACAGTGAGACCCCACCAAAAAAAAAAAAAAAAGGCAAAAACAAATGATAATATTAGAAACCATTTAGAAGGAAATATATTAGAAATAATGAACCCAAAACAATACTCATAGAAGCATAAGACTCCAGTGTTGTGAAAGTTAGAAGACCACAGGTTAGAAGATGTAACAGTCAACTTCAACTATAGCTACCAAAATCCAGGATGAAAATGTTCACTGGATTTGCTAGTAAAATGGTTGTTAATGCCTTTATTAAAACCATTCCAAAAAACAAGAGTGTTTAAATTTTTTTCCCGTTTTATTTAATGTGTAAGCAAAGAAGAGACAGAGGAGAAAAAGACAGGGAGAATGGTGATTCAGGGCCTCTAGCCACTTCAAACAAACTCTAGATGCATGCACCACTTTGTGCATAGGGCTTTACTGTGGGAATTAAGCTCAGGTCTTCAAGGTTTTCAGGCAAGCACCTTAACTGCTCAACCATCTCTCTAGGCCCTATTTTAACATCTTAATAAGAGAATTAAGATGTTATTAGTAGAAGATGCAGATAAAAGGTGAAGGAGTAAAGATGTAAAAAGTAAAGATAAAAATTATGTACCTTTTAAAATGCCTATATAAGCATGAAAATAAAAATACATGAGTAATTAAATTAGGATTCAGAATCAATATAGACTTGTTTCGTTTACATACTGTTTTTAATTGAAAATAGAGTAAGCATATGGAACCATTAGAAAGGAAATGAGAGAAAGCAATAACCACAGGAACTTGAAGTGAAGAAGACGACATGGGCCACAAGGCACAGAACTAGACCAAAGACAGAACAGAATGGAGAGAGTATAGCAGGTAGAGGGCAACCTGGAGTAACAGAAGACACGCTTTATCCTCAAAGATGTAAGTGAGGACATGTGTAGATTCATGTGGTCTAGGGTGATTTTCTGTGAAGGAAACAACATGCTCATCTTCTGAAACCAAATGGTGGTGTGCTAAACCAAGTCACAAGACTAAGCCCCTAAAAGTCATTATGACCTAATAAATATTAACTGATTTAATCCTGTGAAGAATTAAGAACACCGTAAGACATGAGTGCTTTTTTTTATTACTACCACTGTTATTACTACCACAGTTAAGGATGAAGAATGCAGTACAGGTACAAAAGAGGCTGTTTAAGTGAATCATCTAAAATATACAACCAATAGGTGAGGGAAGGATTTATGTCCAGGAAACCAGGCTTCTAAGCACTATAGTACACAACAACATATCATGTGAAATTAAGTGGAGATTGTTTTGTCAGGGAGACTTTGAGTTTGGTCACAAAACATATGGGATTATAAAAGCAAGTACAGCTGGCAAAAAAAGTTGAAGGGCATCTCAGCCATCTCATTGGAGTTCTGTTGCTTCTATTCCCACAGCTTATTGATCTCCACTGGAGCAGTCACTGCAACCTGGCTAAACATGTCCCCTCCATCACAGATAATTTATAAGCCTGTTGAGAGGGGCTGTGAAATTGATGAACCCACCAGGCAGGTGGAGCAGGTCCTATGATTGATTTACTCCCTGCTCAGCCAATCCACCCTGTTCAAGCCACGCTGCCTTGTTTGCCATATTCATCCATAACCCAGTAAATATCTTCAACATTGTAGACCACAGGCTCCATCTTTGGTGTGGTATTTACTTTTTATGTGAGATTTAAAAAATATTCTGTGGTTTCTGCACCTCCCTTGCACACTAACTCACTAGGTGATAAGAGACACAGGTAAAACCAGGTGTTCTATGGGGGAGAGGGAGCAGACATTCAGAATCCAACCTGTGGTGCTTTCTCTGGTGAAACTTTCTAATCAAGACATGGGTGGCAAAGAAGTCATGCATCTGGGAGTATCTGCATCATAGTCAAGGAAGCATTTCAAAGCCATTTCCTCTGAGGTAGCCTTTTGAAAAATGCTTTATAGACCCCCAAATGCAGAACAAGCTTTCTGCTTTCCCTGAAACAAGCTTTATGTGTCACTTATAAACAGCTACAAAATATGCTGTCAAAAAGCCAGTTAAGCGCTTGCCTGTGAAGCCTAAGGACCCCGGTTCGAGGCTCAGTTCCCCAAGATCCATGTTAGAACAAGGGGGCGCATGCGTCTGGAGTTCTTTTGCAGTGGCTGGAGGCCCTGGCACGCTCATTCTCTCTCTCTCTCTCTTCCTCTTTCTCTGTCTATCATTCTCAAATAAACAAAAATAAACAAAAAAATATTTTAAAAAGTCCAACAGTGTTTTATGGTAGAGAAACAAGCATATTGTCACAGGATTGTACAGAAAGTGTACAAGAAGAGTAAAGAAAGTACAGAAAGAAAGAATGTTTCATCTATAAATGACAGCCAGATTGGCATGTCACTGTTCCCCACTACCTAAAGCAAGAGATTAGTCTCATCTTACAAAGTGAAACCTGGCCAGAGCAAAATTGGGTGGGAATCTTGCCTTTAATTAACAACACAGACACCCTCCCACCATGCAGACAGAGGAGCCTCAGAATATTGCCTGCCAACCAACAACTGAGTCTGCAAGAATCTCCTTCAGCCTTCTGAAGGTTTAGAATGTAGTATATATCTTCTTCAGTGCATTATGGGGTTATGTCCTTTGAAACCCTTCAGAAGCTGTGGATATCATAGGTTAAAAGAGTGTTAAATACACCGTACCTACTGAATATCACAGCTTAGCAGCACGCTGCATTGCAGAGTACTTGCTGGTTTCTTACACTATTGCATGGCTTACTGGAAGATGTGACTCATTGCTGCAACCTAGCATTGTACCCTCAAGGCATGGTCAGATTATCTACAGCTAGCAGGAACAAAACTCCAAAATCAAAACTTAGAACATGATTTACAGTTTTCACACCACATAAAACACAAAAATCATAAAATAAGCCACTATAATTTGCAAACCATTGGACTATTTTGAACTATTAGGGACCACTTTGAAAGTCTATCACAAATTCCAGATATTTTGTTGGGATCAAGTGACCCCTTTGCTATGATTACATAGTCATTCAACTTTTCCCACTTCCTGGCTCTTTTTCCCTCACTCCCTTACAGGGATGATCTCAAAAGTGCTCTTGCTCCCAAATCACTGTGTCCAAGGTTTCTTTCCAGGTACTTTATTCATAGAATTTAGGAAATGAAGCTTCCAGAGTTGAAAGTTGACAGACATATTAAATGTATCAGGATTAATTACAACAATAATAATTATTATGATGGAATGCTTGCTAATCCGAAATAACAAAGAACTATTTATAATGAAATAAAAATGATTTAGGCACGATAATTCCCAGTTGTAACTCCTTAACTATTGCAGACATTTCAGAGCTCTTGAAATCACATTCTCTCAGTGCCTCATACCTATCCACCTTTGACCATCTCAATGTAAGCTTCCTAGATCTCTTTTTTATTTACTTTTATTTATTTATTTGAAAATTACAGACAGAGAAAGAGAAAGAGACAGATAGAGAGAGAGAGAGAATGGGTGCCCCAGGGCCTCCAGCCACTGCAAATGAACTGCAGATGAATGTGCTCCCTGGCTGCATCTGGCTAACGTGGGTCCTGGGGAATTGAGCCTCGAACCAGGGTCCTTAGGATTCACAGGCAAGTGCTTAACTGTTAAGCCATCTCTCCACCCCAATCTCTTTCTTTTTATGTATGCCACGTGTTATAACTGATTCTGGTATATTTTCCCATGGCTAAATGTACCTATAGAACAAAAAATATACAGAAAAAAAAGAACATTTTAAGAGAAAAGAAAAAAGGAAGAAGGTTGGTGACAAGAGATGTAATTTGTTGAGTGAAACAAATAAAACATATCTATGTGACATGAACACCATGTTAGAGTTCTATCATTGTGACAAGTATCAGAGATAAATCAACTAAAGGGGAAGAAAGATTTATTATGATTCAAAGTTTCAGATGTTTCAGTCTGTGGTCATGTTGCCTTTGGGCTGTGGAAAGGCAGCATATCATAGTAGGAACATGTTTCAGTGGAACTATTTTCACATCATGGTGAATGGGAAGTGAAAATGAAGACACACAAAGGGGTCAGAAGTCTCCATATTCTCTTCAAGGGCACACCCATCATGATCTATGTTCCTTTCATTAGGCCTCACCTTCTAAAGGTAGGCTTAGCATTGAGTCTTTGGGAGACATTTAAGATGCAAATTATGGCAAGGAGTACCAGGGAAAGGTTCCACATCCTTGCTTCCTTAAGTCCCATGAAGCCAGATTGCCTTTTCTATTTGGTGCTGCAAACACATGCCACCAATATCACACATTAATGATCTTAAATTGAGTTACTGTCTTCTTAGTATTTTGGAGCTGTTTTTTCCACAACTGCATTGTAAAACAGTTTAAACTGGAGAGTGTTAGAATTGGTCCCAGTATGAAACAATTACCATTACAACATGGCATTACTTTACTCATTTATCTGAAATAACTGCCCTCTGAGTGTCTTTGAGTATGCCTCTCCCTTTTGAATAATATATAGTAGTCCTTTTTAAAATTTATTATTAAGTAGAAACTTTGTATGGACACATCATATGTTGGTACCATCATTTCCCTCTTCCCTGCCCCCACTCCACTAAGGAACCTCCTTAGTGGGATTGCTAATATTCACCATATAGTTGTGGGTTAGGAGTTGTGAGGGCACCAATCTGTCATTGTGGGGAGGGCAATGTATCTGGATATTCCCTGTCCCAACCCTGTGGCTCTTACATTCTTTCCAACCCCTCTTCCAAAAATTTCCCTGATCCTTGTTGGGTGTGCTTTAAGTATACTTTAGTATTGAGCTCTCAGCAGCTTCTGGATTTCTGCTTTGGTTCATTTTGAGTATTCTCAGTGTCTGTCTCCATCACTCTGGACCAGGTTGTCAGATTTACCAGGAAAGAAGCACTCTTACTTATCTTTCCTCTGTGGTTTCACCTGGGCCCTAGCTGCTGTGTGAGAAGTGTTTCATCTCCTGCCTTGGAATCAGTTATCCATTCTTGTCATGTTTATACATTATGGTTGTCCTCAGTAATCCCTGCTTTCTGTAAAATAAAAAACTATTCTTGATTATTCACGGAATTCCAGTTAAGATGGCAGCATAGGTACCATGCCAAAGCAGCCTAGGGGGGAAAAGCCAAAAAAAAAAAAAAAAAAAAAAAAAACAGCAAGATACACACTTTTACTAAAAAGTGAGGTGTATAACAAATTGAAATGGCAGCGGAGAAGTAGGAGAGATCCAGAGCACCCAGAGCCCACACAGGACAGCAGAAGCAGCTCCGGCAGGTCTGCGGACTGCGGTGGTGGCCAGAAAGCTGCCAGGCTCTGCTTGAGCTGCAGGAAAAGCCAGGTGAGGGGATTTTCCTCTCACACCGGAGCTCTCTGCAGACTCAAGAAACATGAAGGGAGAACAGCAGTGAACAACGGAAGAGCAGATCTCAAGGTAGAAGAACACATAGAACAGAGACAAATAGAGCAGCATCAGCAGCCTCCCCTCCTCCACCACCAGTGCCCAACTCCAGCAAACAGAGCAGCAATCCAGGGAATCGGCCACACCAACTTGAACTGACAGCAAGACCCAAGCAGGAGCAGAGGTAACTGGGATTACACAAGGGAAGGGTGTCACCTGGCCACAAGCACACTTGGAACCCTCAACAGATTAGAACTCTTAACCTCCTTGTTGTCAGGATTAAGGCTGAGGGTGGGGCACCATAAACCCTAAGGGACAGATAGAGGATCTGGTTGTCATAATACCTACTCTTGGATAAATATCTCAGCTGTTTTTCATTGAAAGTGTACATTGTTTAAATAAATTTCAGAATCTATCTGTATTTGGTTCCACTCAGCCCACTTGAATACTCTCATAGCAGGCAAACCCAACACCTAGGGTCACTTTTATAGATACTTTGAGAGTCTTAAGAGCCACACCTAACGCCTTAAGCTCCCACCCTCAAGTTATATAACATCAGATTGACTGATACAACTACTAATACCCAGCTAACTAAAAAATCCAATCATTAAGTAATCCAGGATGTAAAAATATATACATTATAACACAAGAAACACCCAAAATCAAGACAATTTAAATCCACCAAAAAGTATTAATGCATAAGAAATGACCTCCAGTGAGAACGAGTTAGAGGAAATGCATGAGAAAGATTTCAAAAGAATGATTATAAATATGTTTAAAGAAGTCAAAGAAGAAATCAAAGGAATAAAAGAGGAAATCAAAGGAATCAAAGAAAACACAGGACAGCAATTTAATGAAATAAAGAAGTCAATACTAGACATAAATAAGGAAATAGAAATAATAAAGAAAAATTGGTCAGAATTACTAGCAATGAAGAACACAGTTAATAAAATAAAAAACTCTGTAGAAAATCTCACCAGTAGAATGGATGAAGGAGAGGACAGAATATCTAAGCTAGAAGACCAGGTGGCAGATCTAATACAGTCCAACAAAGAGAAAGACAAACTAATAAAAAAAAGTATGAGTGGGAATTTCAGAATATTCAGGACACTATGAAAAGATCAAACATAAAAATTCAGGGCATAGGAGAAGGAGAAGAATTTCACTCGAAAGGCATAATAGGCATCTTCAACAAAATCATAGAAGAAAACTTCCCCCAAATTGGGTGCAGATACAGGAATCCTTTAGAATACCAACCAGACAAAACAGGGAAAGAACCTTTCCTCGCCATATTATAATCAAACTACCAAACCCACAAACCAAAGAAAAAATATTGAAAGCAGTCAGAGAGCAAAATCAAGTTACCTACAAAGGCAAGCCTATCAGGATTACAGCAGATTACTCAACACAAACTTTAAAAGCCAGAAGGGTGTGGAGTAATGTATTCCAAGTCCTGAAAGATAACAACTGTCAACCAAGGTTACTTTATCCTGCAAAACTATCCATTCAAATAGATGAAGAAATAAGGACATTCCATGATAAAAGCAAGCTAAAGGAGTATTTGAAGACAAAACCAGCTCTACAGAAAATACTTGAAAGAATCCTCCATTCTGAAGAAAAAGAAAAGCACACATATAAGGAACCAGGAAAAAACAAACAATACTCAAATACTAGTTAAAACAAGACAGCAAAGGTAAAACCGGAAGAACTACAAAAAAAAAAAAAAATGGTAAAAATGAATACACACCTTTCAATATTATCCCTTAGTATCAATGGCCTCAATGCCCCCCAAAAAGGCATAGGTTCACAGACTGGGTTAAAAAGCAGGATCCTTCAATTTGTTGCCTCCAAGAAACCCACCTTTCTACAAAGGATGGACACTATCTTAGGGTGAAAGGTTGGAAAACGGTGTTTCAAGAAAATGGACCCAGAAAACAAGCAGGGGTTGCTATCCTAATATCTGACAAGGTAGACTTCAGTCCAACATTAGTTAAGAAAGATAAGGAAGGTCACTTTATATTGATTAAAGGCACACTCCAACAGGAGGACATTACAATCCTAAACATATATGCACCTAACATGGGGGCCCCCAAGTTCATCAAACAAACGCTATTAGAACTAAGGTCATAGATAACAACAAACATAGTGATAGTGGGTGACTTCAACACCCCACTCATCAATTGACAGGTCATTCTGGGAAAAAATAAACAGAGAGGCATCTAGACTAAATGAGGTCATAGAAGGAATGGACCAAACAGATATCTACAGGACATTTCATCCAAATGCTGCAGAAAATACATTCTTTTCAGCAGCACATGGAACATTCTCTAAAATAGACCATATATTAGGACACAAAGCAAATCTTAACAAATACAGAAAAATTGAAATAATTCCTTGCATTCTATCTGACCACAATGTAATCAAACTACAAATCAATAGCAACAAAGACTATAGAGCACACACGAAATCATGGAAATTAAACAACACACTTCTAAATGATTCTTCAATGAAGAAATCAAGAAAGAAATCAAAAGATTTATGGAGTCAAACGATAATGAGAACACAACATACCAAAATCTCTGGGACACAATGAAGGCAGTCCTAAGAGGTTTAAGTGCCTATATAAAGAAATTAGAAAGGTTGCAAGTATACGAAGTAATGCCTCACGTTAAAGCCTTGGAAAAACAAGAATAAGGCAAACCAAAAATCAGTAGACGGGAAGAAATAATAAAGATTAGCGCAGAAATTAATGAAATAGAAACCAGAAAACCAATCCAAACAATCAATAAAACAAAGAGTTGGTTCTTTGAAAGGATAAACAACTTTGATAAACCCTTCAGAAATCTGACCAAAAGAAAGAGAAAAGAGACATAAATTAATAAAATTAGAGATGAAAAAGGTAACATCACAACAGATGCCGGAGAAATTCAAAAAATCATAGGGACAAACTATAAAAGCATATACCCCACAAAGGATGAAAATCTGAAAGAAATGGATGATTTACTTGATTTATATGACCTACCTAAATTAAATCAAGATGATATTAATCACTTAAATAGACCTATAACAAGGATGGAGATCCAAACAGTTATCAAAAATCTCCCAACTAAAAAAAGCCCAGGCCCAGATGGATTCACTGCTGAATTTTACCAGATATTCAGGGAAGAGCTAACACCATTGCTTCTTAAGCTTTTCCATAAAGGAAAAAAAGAAGGAATCCTATCAAACGTCTTCTATGAAGCCAGTATCACCCTGATACCAAAACCAGGCAGAGATAGAACAAGAAAAGAAAATTATAGACCAACCTCCCTCATGAACATAGATGAAAAAATTCTCAACAAAATATTGGCAAACAGAATACAAGAATATATCAGAGAGATCATTCACCCTGGTCAAGTAGGCTTTATCCCAGAGATGCAGGGATGGATCCATATATGTAAATCTATAAACGTAATACATTATATAAATGGGTTGAAGAACAAAAATCACATGATCATCTCATTAGATGCAGAGAAAACGTATAACAAAATCCAACATTCCTTCATGATAAAAGTCCTACAGAGACTGGGAATAGAAGGAACATATCTCAATATAATAAAGGCTATTTATGACAAACCTACAGCCAACATATTACTAAATGGGGAAAAACTGGAAACTTTTCCACTAAAATCAGGAACAAGACAAGGGTGTCCACTCTCCCTACTTTTATTTAATATAGGACTAGAAGTCTTAGCCACAGTAATAAGGCAAGAGACACACATAAAAGGGATACAAATTGGAAAGGAAGAAATCAAGTTATCATTATTTGCAGATGACATGATTCTATATATAAAGGACCCTATAGACTCTACCAGCAAACTGTTAGAGCTCATAAACACCTACAGCCATGTCGCAGGATACAAAATAAATACACAGAAATCAGTAGCATTCCTATATGCTAACAAAAACACACAGAGAATGAAATCAGAGAATCACTCCCATTCAAAATTGCATCAAAGAAAATAAAGGACCTTGGAATACACCTAACCAAGGAAGTAACGAATCTCCACAATGAAAACTATAAAACACTCAAGCGAGAAATTGCAGAAGACACTAGGAAATGCAAAGACATCCCTTGTTCCTGGACTGGAAGAATCAATGTTGTGAAAATGGCAACCTTACCAAAAGCAATCTACATATTTAATACAATCCTCATCAAAATTCCAAAGGCATTATTCATGCAAATAGACAAAACAATCCAAAAATTCATTTGGAATCACAAAAAAACCTCCAATATCTAAAATAATAGTGAGCAACAAAAATAAGGTGGGTGGTATCACCACACCTGATTTTAACCTATTCTACAGAGCCATAGTAACAAAAACAGCATGGTACTGGCACAAAAGCAGACATGTAGATCAATGGAACAGAATAGAGGACCCAGATATAAGTCCAGCTAGCTATAGCCACCTGATATTTGATAAAAATGCCAAAAATACTCATTGGAGAAAAGACAGCCTCTTCAGCAAATGGTGATGGGAAAACTGGATATGTATCTGTAGAGGGATGAAAGATTCTTCTCTCTATCGAAATGCATAAGAATTAAGTCCAAATGGATTAAAGACCTAATGTCAGACCAGAAACTCTGAAACTGCTAGAGGAAAAAATAGGAGAAACCCTTCAACATATTGGTCTTGGCAAAGACTTTCTGAATACAACCCCAATTGCTCAGGCAATAAAACCACAGATTAACCACTGGGACTTCATGAAATTACAAAGACTTTGTACTGCAAAAGATACTGTGAATGAAGCAAATAGGCAGCCTATAGAATCGGAAAAAGTCTTCGCCAGCTATACATCTCATAGAGGATTAATTTCTAGGGTATACAAAGAACTCAAAAAGTTAGATAATAAGAAATCAAACAAGCCAATTAAAAAATGGGCTATGGAGCTAAATAGAGAGTTCTCAAAAGAAGAAATATGGATGGAGTATGAGCATCTAAAAAAATGTTCTACGTCCCTAGTCATCAGTGAAATGCAGATTAAAACTACATTGAGATTCCATCTCACTCCTGTCAGATTGGCTACCTTCATGAAAACAAATGATCGTAAATTCTGGCAGGGATGTAGAAAAAGTGGAACCCTTCTACACTTTTGGTGGGAATGCAATCTGGTCCAGCCATTGTGGAAAACAGTGTGGAGGTTCCTAAGACAGCTAAAAATTGATCTACCAAATTACCCAGCTATAGCACTCCTAGGCATATATCCTAAGGACTCATCCCATTTCCTTAGAAGTACATGCTCAACCATGTTTATTGTCACTGAATTCATAATAGCTGGGAAATGGAACCAGCCTAGGTGTCCCTCAACTGATGAGTGGATAATGAAGATGTGGCACATTTACACAATGGAGTTTTACTCAGCGGTAAAGAAAAATGAAGTTATGAAATTTGCAGGAAAAGGGATGGATCTGGAAAGGATTATGCTAAGTGAGGTAACGCAGGCCTAGAAAGCCAAGCACCACATGTTCTCCCTCATATGTGGATCCTAGCTACAGATGATTGGGCTTCTGTGTGAGAAGGAAAAAACTCAGTAGCAGAGGCCAGTAAGTTAAAAATGAGATATAAAGGGAAGAGAAAGGAAAGATATTAAGGGTATATAGTGGCTTTTAGGGGAGAGAAATCTGGGAGGGCACAGAGGTGGGGGAACAGGGAATCGTGGATCTCCTCACGTGCGGGTAGCCCACCGCTCACCCCAAATAACCGCCGTGTTCACAGCACCGCCCCTGTCCCTGCTGCTGCGCCGGCAGCCTCTGCTGCGCCGGAACCCGCATGGCTGCCACCGCGAGCCGCACCGATTGCTCCCTGCACGCGGAAGCTTAGACTGCTCCGCACTCTCTTCCACTCGCCCACTTACTGAGCATGCCCAGTCCCACAGCAGGTGCCACGCAAGCTCAGACTGTGTCTCTTGCTTGCGCCAGCTCAGGTGCCATCCCATACCTGTCTGCTGCGCGGCCGTCCACAATTGTCCTGTGGCGGGGGAGTGCAGACTGCTTCTGGTTCCCGGCCTGCCCAGCCAGAGTTCAGGCAGCTTCAGTGCTTGGTGCCTCAGTGCCACTCCTAGCTTGAATGCAGGCAGCTTTGGCACATTACCGCTTGAGAACTCAGGCAACTTTGGAGCCTCTGCCAGGCAGTAGATAGGCAGCTTTGGCAAGTGACAGCAAAAGCCCAGGCTTCTTGGCAACTCCCCCAGGCTGCATAAGATTCCCATTGTTCTTGAGCCCAGGATGATACACCCACCGACCTGCCCATACACTGTCATGGGCAGAACACAGCACAAAAGAAATAACATGAAAAATCAAATGCAAGAAAATCCAGTTAGATCACCCAGTCCCACAATGAATACATCTAACCAAAACATAGAAGAATCAATAGGACCAGAAAACCAAATTGAAGCTATGAGCAATGCAACCCTGACCAACCTACTGGTAGAACTTGCAGGAAATCAACAAAGGTCCGACAATCGTGTGGATGCTGCCATCACTAAACTAGAACTAATAGATAAGAAATTGGAAGGATTAGATAAGAAATTGGAAGGATATCAAAGAGAGTTAAGAGATTTGAGGGAGAGTGAAAAAAAAGAAGACCTTAAAAATCAGCTGGCCATGCTAAATGAAGACATAAAGAAATGCAAGGATGAACTCAAAGAATCATCAAGAAAATCAGAAAATGATGTGAAAAGGGAGCTTGACAGAGGGATGGAAATTATACATAGAAAAGTAATAGAAAATGCAAACTTAATTGAACAAGCCCAAAACTCACTAGAAGCTCTCAAGAATAGAGTCAGCCAAGTGGAGGATAGAAACTCTGATCTGGAAGACAAGATGGAAGAAACAGTTAGAGAGTTCAAAATTTTCAGTAAGTTCAAAAGCTCCTGTGAACAGAACAGGAGGGAATTGTGGGATACACTTAAACATCCCAATATCAGGATCATGGGAATACCAGAAGGAGAAGAAATCTAGACCAAAGGCATGGAGAACTTATTTAACAAAATAATTGAAGAAAACTTCCCCAGTCTCTTAAAAGAAAGGCCCATCAAGATACAAGAAGCCAATAGAACTCCAAACAGACTGGACCAAAGGAGAAACTCTCCAAGACATATTATCATTAAGACTCTAAACATTGACACCAAAGAGAAAATCCTAAAAGCAGCTAGGGAAAAACAGCACACCACCTTCAAAGGTAACCCCATCAGAATTACTTCAGACTTCTCAATGGAAACCCTGAAAGCTAGAAGGGCCTGGAATGAAACACTGCAAAGTTTAAGAACCTATGGCTTCCAACCCAAACTACTCTACCCAGCAAAAGTATCCCTCATAATAGATGGTGAAAGAAAAACGTTCCACGACAAAACTCAGCTTTACAATTATATGAACACAAAACCAAACCTACAGAGAGTATTTCAGGAAATTCTCCACAGAGAAGAAAAAGATAATCAAACACATTTGCCTACAAGAAGCAGATCACAACAACCAAACTCAGAATAGGCACAAAAAACTTCAATGTCCATGAAAACACCAACCCACATTTACCATCACGATATGGCAGGGATCAAATCAAATCTCACAGTCATTACCCTAAATATTAATGGCCTTAATTCACCCATCAAGAGACACAAGCTAACAGGATGGATCAAAAAATTAGACCCCTCAATCTGTTGCCTTCAAGAAACCCACCTCACCATTAAAGACAGACATCTCCTCAGGGTGAAACGGTGGAAAACAGTATTCCAAGCAAATGGGAATAAGAAACAAGCAGGTGTAGCTATATTAACATCGGATAAAATAGACTTCAAACCAAAAATAATCAAAAAAGACAAAGAAGGCCACTTCCTACTTATCAAGGGAATGATCCATCAAGAGGATATTACAATCATAAATCTGTATGCACCAAACACAGGGGCACCACAGTTCATAAAACAAAACCTACTTGACAATAAAACAGAAATAACCACAAACACCATCATATCTGGGGACTTCAATACACCATTATCAGTAATAGACAGATCATCCAAACAGAAACTCAACAGGGAAGTAAGCGAGCTCAACAAAACCATAGATCACTTAGACCTAACGGACATCTACAGAACCTTCCATCCCAAATCCACAGATTACACATTCTGCTCAGTTGCCCATGGAACATTCTCTAAAATAGACCATATACTGGGTCACAAAGACTGCCTCCACATATTTAGGAAGATTGACATAATTCCCTGCATGATATCAGATCACAATGCTATATTGCTAGAAATCAACAACAAAAGAAACACCAAGAATCGCAACGGCACCTGGAAACTGAACAGCACACTTTTAAACAATAAATGGATAGTGGATGAAATAAAAAATGAAATTGCAAAATTTGTGGAATTGAACGACAATGAGAACACATCATATCAAAACTTATGGGACACAATAAAGGCGGTCCTCAGGGGAAAATTCATAACACTCAATGCCTTCGTAGAAAAGATAGAAAGGTCCCAAATCAATGACCTAACCATCCACTTCAAGGCACTGGAAAAACAAGAAAAATCCAACCCAAAGAGCTCCAGAAGGAAAGAAATAATTAAAATCAGAACAAGAAACAATGAACTGGAAACGAAGGAAACAATTAAGACAATTGACAAAACGAAGAGCTGGTTCTTTGAAAAAATAAACAAGATTGACAAACCCCTGGCCAATCTGATCAAGCAAAAAAAGGAGAAGCTTCAAATTACCAAAATTCAAAATGAAAAAGGAGAGATCACAATAGACATAAGTGAAATTGGGAGAATCATCAGGACTTATTTCAAAAACCTCTACTCCACAAAACTGAATAATGTGGAGGAGATGGATAAATCCTTGGACGCATACCATCTACCAAAGCTAAACACAGAGCAGATTAATCACCTCAATAAACCCATCACACTCATGGAGATTGAAAAAGTAATTAAAAACCTCCCAAAAAAGAAAAGTCCAGGACCAGATGGCTTCTCAGCTGAATTCTATCTAACCTTCATAGAAGAACTCAAACCAATCTTCCTCAAACTGTGCCACACAATTGGTGAACAGGGAAAGCTACCCATTTTATGAAGCTATCATCACCCTAATTCCAAAACCAGGCAGAGATGCCACAAGAAAAGAAAACTACCAGCCTATTTCCCTGATGAATTTAGATGCAAAGATCCTAAACAAAATCCTTGCAAACCGAATCCAACAACACATAAAAAGCATTATCCACCTTGACCAAGTGGGATTCATTCCAGGAACACAGGGGTGGTTCAACATACGGAAATCTGATAATGTAATACACCACATAAACAAGGTTAAACATACAAACCACATGATCATTTCGATAGATGCAGAAGAGGCCTTTGAAAAGATTCAACATCACTTCATGTTCAAAACATTGGAGAGAATTGGCATGGTTGGTTCATATCTTAACCTAATAAAGGCAATATACGAAGCTCCGAAGGCCCAAATAATACTTAATGGAGAGAGACTGGAGGAATTCCCATTAAGATCAGGAACAAGACAGGGTTGTCCACTCTCACCTCTCCTTTTCAATATAGTACTGGAAGTCCTTGCTCAAGCAATAAGACAGGAGAAGGAAATAAAAGGGATACAATTTGGAAAGGAAGAAGTTAAGTTAGCTTTATTCACTGATGACATGATTATATATGTAAGAGACCCAAGAGACTCCATCCCAAAACTCCTGAAGGTGATTAACTCCTATAGCAAAGTAGCAGGACAAAAAATCAATGCACAAAAATCAGTAGCCTTCCTTTATGAAAGGACAAAGATACAGAAAAAGAAGTAAGGGACATAGTCCCATTTTCAATTGCAACAACAACAAAAAAATACCTTGGAATAACGTTAACCAAGGAAGTGAAAGATCTATACAATGAAAACATAAAAACACTCAAAAAAGAAATTGAGGCGGACTTGAGAAAATGGAAAGACCTCCCATGTTCCTGGATAAGCAGAATTAACATTGTGAAGATGACAATCCTACCAAAGGCAATATACAGATTTAATGCAATTCCAATTAAAATCCCTACCTTGTTCTTCACAGAGATAGAAAAAATGATCTCAAATATCATATGGAAAGGCAGAAGGCCTCGCATTTCCAAAGATATCCTCATCAAATGAAATACCTCTGGAGGCATCACCACACCTGATCTAAAGCTATATTACAAAGCCATAGTAATAAAAACAGCATGGTACTGGCATAAAAACAGGAGTATAGATCAATGGAATAGACTTGAGGACCCGGACTTTGGGTCAAGCCACTAGAGCTACTTGAGATTCGATAAAGGCCCAAACAATATAAGCTGGAAAAAAGACAGCATCTTCAACAAATGGTGCTGGATAAACTGGATAACCATATGCAGGAAACTGAAACTTGACCCACACATTTCACCATGCACTACACTCAAGTCCAAATGGATCAAAGATCACAATATAAGACCAGAAACTCAAATACTACTGGAAGAAGATTTATGAAGTACTTTCCATGATATAGGAATGGAAAAAGACTTCCTGAACAAAACCCCAGTAGCTCATGAACTTAAACCGTCACTCAACCAATGGGATCACATGAAGCTGAAGAGTTTCTTTACAGACAAGCATACAATAAGCAAAGCCAATAGATTACCCACAGAATGGGAGAAAATATTTGTGGGTTATCCAACTGATAGAGGCCTAATCTCTAGTATCTACAAAGAACTCAAAAATCTAAACAGTAAGAAGTCAAACACCCCACTCACAAAATGGGGCAAAGAGCTGAATAGGCAGTTCACAGAGGAAGAAATAGAAATGGCAAACATACACTTAAGAAAATGTTCATCATCCCTAATCATCAGAGAAATGCAAATTTAAACAACTATGAGATTCCACCTTACCCCAATAAGGATAGCAAACATCAAAAAATCAAATAAAAATAAATGCTGGCGAGGATGTGGAGAAGTACAAACACTCATCCACTGTTGGTCGGAATGTAGGATGGTACAACCACTTTGAAAAGCAATATGGAGACTTCTGAGGAAGCTGAGTATAGACATACCAACAGACCCAATTACTCCCTTACTGGGCATCTACCCTAAAACCTTCAAACCACAGACTAAAGAGATTTGCTCAACCATGTTTATAGCAGCTCAATTTGTAATAGCTAAGTGCTGGAATGAACCCAGATGTCCATCACTAGAAGAAGGGATAACTAAGATGTGGTATATCTACACAATGGAATTCTATACAGCAGTAAGAAAAAATGACACAATGAAATTTGAGGAAAAATGGTTGAGCCTGGAACAGATCATTCTCAATGAACTTACCCAATCACAGAAACAAAATCGCCACATAGTCTCACTCATCTACAGCACCTAACCTGAATCTACCGAAGATACCTTACATACCCAGCAAGCATCTCCTAGACTAGACACTAGGATGGAAGGGGAGGGGGGGGAGAGCATCAAACGGGTGGGAAACACAAATCTAGACCCAAACAGCAATGGTACCATAATCTTCTACTTACTAAAAGACAGACCAAATAGCTGATCTTTCACCAGGCCCTTTCAGGGAACACCTGAACCACAAGACACTGGAGAGGGTAAGATTAAGACTAACCTTAATCTCCTACATCTTCCCTCCCTCACTTCCCCTCTCCCTGTCTCTCTCTCTCTTATCTCTAACTCTTGTATATTAGTTATCTTTTTCCTCATTTTCTTAGTCAGCACTGACCTGTAACTCCCAGAGCCAGCATGGGGCTATCATCCACAATGAGCTTTTGATCAGAGAGACCTACAAGGTTTCCTAAAAGACAGACAGATTTCTGTCAGAGTACTTGATGACCCACCAAAGGTTAGTGGTAAGACCCTACTGCTGAAGACACATTAAGTCATTGACATGTAAAATGGAATGGCATGGCTGGAAGTTGGAAGAGAGTCAGTCCCCAGACAGTCAGCGTGTCTAGTGCCAGAAGCTGCTACTTGGGTGACTGGGGGAAATTGACCAATATCCGTCGAAGCAATACATGGTCTAACCTACTTAGCAGCAAATAACTTGTTGTGATGCCCACACAAGTGCAGTGTGGCACACAGCCATGGTGCGGAACCAACTGCTCTCAATTTGGCTAACTGATCCCTTCACTGGTATGGGACCCATAGCTGGAGCTGGGAAACAAGTCAGAACCAGATCCAAATGTAAACCCACTCTTCAGTATCAAGCTACCATCAATTGTGGGCTACAAGAGGGCCTACACGTATTAAATTCTCTATTAAAAAAAAAATAAGTAAGGTGTATCTCATTTGTCCTGGTGCTAACTTACTCTCCGTTGGAGAATCTGCTTCTCTTTTTCAGATAGATGTAGATCCTAAGGAGAGAGCCACCCCATCATACCTCAAAAGGGCCACAGCTGAAACTAAGAAAAATTGGCGAAACAAGCAAGGGGGCTGTTTTCCTGATGAACCGGATACCAGCACAAGGGGGAAGGAGATCAGCACAGAGAAAAATCAACTCCTACCAAATCAGAGAGCCAGAGCCTCAGAGGCCCCCAACACCTCATCACTGAAGCAGACCAAAAATGAACCCAACATGGCTCAGGGAAATTTTGCGGAAGAGGGGGCGGAAAGAATGTCATAGTCACATGTTGGGTCATGATATGCAGAGACATTTAGCTTATCCATAACTGTGGGCTAACTCCACAATGCATGACCCATATACCTCAACAAGGAGGGCCCAAGGGGAGGGGGTAGGTCACGGATGAGTCTAATAATGGTACCAAACTGACTGTATTCGCTGAATACAGAACTGACTAATAAAGAAAAAAAGAAAAAATAAATAAAAGAGAGACTAATTGAGAGGTGCAGGGGCTATGATGGATAGTGGATTTGTGAATGAGAAAGTAGGGGAGAGAGGGATTAAAAAAAAAAAAAAGAATATTGAGTGGAAGCATCACTTCCACATGCTGGATATTACAGCTGCAACATAGATATTAACAGGACTTTGCATGTGTATTTGTTTGTTTCTAAACATACACATAATTATGGGAACAGGATTATTCCAGTTTTAATGTTATTTCTACTTATTCTGTATAACTTCTAATTATATAAAATTAATGTTTATTTTAAATTTGTATGAAGATATTGAAGTATTCATTAAATATATAAATAAGTGAATATAATAAAAAAATTGAGAAAAAATAAAATAAAATAATAATAATAAAAAAATCAAACAATCCACTCCAAAAGTGGGGCAGAGAACTAAATAAGGAGTTCTCAGAGGAAGAATTACAAATTGCTAACACATGCTTAAGAAAATATTCAACATCCCTAATCATTAGGGAAATGCGGATTAAAACAACCATGAGGTTTCATCTTATCTCAGTAAGCATAGCAAACCTTAAAAAATCAAACGAAGCTGGGTGTGGTGGCACACACCTTTAATCTCAGCAATCAGGAGGCGTAGGTAGGATTGCTGTGAGTTCGAGGCCACCCTGAGACTCCATAGTGAATTCCAGTCAGCCTGGGCTAGAGTGAGACCCTACCTCAAAAAACCATCACCACCAACAACAAAAAAATTCAAATGAAAATGAAAGTCGGCATAGTTGTGGAGAAATAGAAACAGTCATTCAGTCTTCATGGTAATGTGAGGTGGTACAACCACTGTGGAAATCAATTTGGAGACTCTTGGAAAGGATGAGTATAGAGTTTACAACAGCCTCTTACTGGGCATGTAGCCTCAGAGCTCCACGTCACAGTTCAGAAATATTTGCTCAACCATATTTATAGCTGCTCAGTTCGTATTAGCTAGAAACTGGAATCAGGGCTGGAGAGATGGCTTAGTGGTTAAGCACTTGCCTGTGAAGCCTAAGGACCCCAGCTCAAGGCTTGATTCCCCACGACCTACGCTAGCCAGATGCATGAGGGGGCGCACATGTCCTCTGGAGTTCATTTGCAGTGGCTGGAAGCCCTGGTGCACCCATTCCCCCACCCCCCCCCTGCATCCCTCTTTCTCTCTCTGTCTGTAGCTCCCAAATAAATAAATATTTTTTTTTTAAGGCATGCACTACCACACCTGGCATGCTTTAAAAAAAACTGGAATCAACTCAGGTGCCTATTATTGGATGAATGGATAACCAATATGTGGTATATCAACACTATGGAATTCTACTTAGCAGTAAGAAAAAAATGACACATTGAAATATGTTGAGAAATGATCAAACTTGGAACCGATCATTCTAAGTGAACTCAGACAATCACAGAAAGACAACTGCCACATGATCTCACTCATCTGCATTTCCTATCCTGGATCAGCCCATGTTGCTGACATAACTGAATAGTATCTAGAGGCTTGAACAATAAGGAGGTTAGGGGTTGGGGTAAGGTAAAGTATGTTTGGGGGGCAGGAAGCAAAAAACAGAACCCAAATTGAACTGCTACTATTGAATCCTATATCCTGGAAGTCAGACTAATAGGTAGAACCCTCAAAAGGACCTTAGAGGAAGCACCTGAATTGAAGTGCCCTGGAGAGAGTGAGATGAAACCTAACTTCAAATTTACCCTTTTTTTCTTTCTTCTTTTTTTATTTTTTGTTTTCCCTTGGCAATGGCCTGTAATTTCCACAATGAACTGCATATCAGAGAGACCTACTATATCTCCCCAAACAAACAAGACACTTCTTTAAGGGCAACACCAAAGATTAATAGTAAGACCCTACGCCTGAAGACACCAAACACATGGACCATGGAGAGATCTTGTTGGAATCTGGAGGAGAGCTAGTCCCCAGACAAGTAGCCCATCTATTGCTGGAAGGTGCTACATGAACTACCTGGGGAAAGTGGCCAACATCTGTCAAAGCAACTCAAAGTCTAAGTGACTCAAAAGCAAACAACTTGATGTGATGCTCACACAAGTATAATAGTGACACAAAGCCATGGTGTGTTGCTCTTAGATTGGCTAACAGGTCCATTCAGTGGAAAGGAAACCATATCTTTGAAACAAGTTATCATCATATCTTGATAATGATTCTGATTTCCATTGTCAAGCTCCCAGTAATCTTAGACTATAAGAGTGTTTAAACCCTTCTACTTCTCTCAAAACTAATAATGGTTATCCCATTTAACTGGTGCTGACTTGACTCTCTGTTGGAGAATCTGCTTCATTTTTTCAGATGGGAATTGGACCTGAGGAGATATATATGACCCAGCACACTATACTCCAGCCCCAGCTGAAACCACAGCAGAATTGGGGAAATGAGCAAGAATGCTGCTTTCTTGGTTAAGCTGATATCAGAGCAACGGTGATGGAGAAAGATATTGAAGATGTTCAACACCTACCAAACTAGAGATCCAGATGCTCCTAAGTGCTTATCACTGAAGTAGACTTAAAATGCACACTGGGAACTGGGAAACAAGTCAGAATCATATCCAGGTAATGATTTGCTTTCTACTGTCAAGCTCCCAGTAATCTTGGGCTATCAGGGGACTACACCCTTTAATTCTCTCTAACTTAATAATGGCTATCCCATTTAACTGGTGCTGATTTCATTCTCCTTTGCAGCATGTTTTTCTCTTTTTCAGATAGGAGCTGGACCTGAGGAGATAAACTACCCAGTGCACTCCTCCCTGGACCCAGCTGAAACCACAGAGGAATTGGGAAATGAGCAAGAGTATTGCTTTCTTTTTTTAATATTTTTTAATTTTTTTAAATTTATTTATTTGAGAGCGACAGAGAGAAGGAGGCAGAGAGAGAGAGGGGGCGGGAGAGAATGGGCGTGTCAGAGCTTCCAGCCTCTGTAAACGAACTCCAGATGCATACGCCCACTTGTGCATCTGGCTAACGTGGGTCCTGGGGAATTGAGCCTTGAACTGGGATCCTTAGGCTTCACAGGCAAGCGCTTAACTGCTAAGCCATCTCTCCAGCCCGAGTACTGCTCTCTTAGTGAATATGATATCAGCACATGGGTGAAGGAGATAGACATGAGGACACTCAACACCTACCAAACCAGAGACGAAGAGGCTCCTAAGTGTCCATCACTTAAGTAGACTTAAAATGCACCCAACATGGCTCAGGAAATTTTGCAGGAGGGGCAGAATGACTATTAGAGCCACAAATTGAGACATTTTGCACAGAGACATTGCCTCTCCTCCATAACTGACTTCTGCCCCCATAATGGCCCACATGAGTCATGTGCATGACCCATTATGGCCAGAGAGGAGAGAAAGGATGGTACCAATATGTGTTCTTTTACATATTAAATATGTCCATATCTATTAAAAATACAATGAAAACTAAATTAAAAAACAATGAATATAGTGGTGTGATAGTAGCTTATCAGGTGGTGAGTTTTATGTCTTAGCCTGGGTTTCTATAGCAAATTAAAAGAGACTTCATGATTTGTTATGGAGCAGATGCTTACTTCTCACAGTTGGAAAGTTGAAGGAATTATTATATATGGTGTCTGCTTGTCTACTGAGTACCTGTGTCTCAGTTCGTAGATCACTATCTTGCTCTATTTAGAGAGAGAGAGAGAGAGGGAGAGGGAGAGAGAGAGAAGAGAAGAGAAGAGGATAGGAGAGGAGAGGAGGAAAGGAGAGGAGAGGAGAGGAGAGGAGAGGAGAGGAGAGGAGAGGAGAGGAGAGGAGAGGAAAAGAGAGTTATTTGTGTTTGCTGGCTGTTGGTGCTTGCTGGTGTTGGTTTGTATCTTTCTTCTGTGGATGGATGTATCTGTGGAAGTTAGCCAGTTTCTTACAACATTGATGGTGCTTCCCCTGGACTCTATAAGCCTGAAATAATCTCTTTCCTCCCATAAGCTGTTTCTGGTCTGTTGTTTGTCCAGAAATGAGAAAGGAGCTATAGCAGTAAATTTGGTACTGAGAACTTCTTGATTGAAATTCCCTTGGGTCCCCAATTCTCAGATCCCCTGGTCCAGAGGGTTCACATGTGAAAGGAGAAGGCTAGGTCTTCCTGCTCTCCTTTCCATCCAGTTCTCTGGTCCTGGTCAGTTCCCCTGCTTGTGTCTTGGGGATGTCTGGACCATGAGAGTTTCCTGAGGAAGCAGATGCCTTCCTGATTGAAGTGCCCGTGGTTCCACAAATCCCTGATGCCCTGCTCTTGAGGGTGTGTGCCCTAATACCCTGGTCCTGGTACCCCTGATGCTGCCTTGGAGTAGCATGGTACCTGTATGTGTGTTGTGGAAGATGGTCTTTTGCCCTGGTTTCCTGATTGACTGACTCTGAGTACCCAAATCCCTATTCCCCTAAGACAGAGTGCACAGGCCACTGTAGGAGCTGGCTTCTTGAACCTGACTCTCCAGCTTGCCAGCTCCTAGTTCCCCAACCTCTGATCCCTGTGTGCTGAAGGTTACATGTAAATAGAGTAAGTATGCCAGAGCTCCCAGTTCCCCACCTCCCAGTTCCCCAGATACCTTTGATGTACTTGAAATCTCCACAATCTGTGCATTTGCAGTCATACATCATCATGCACCAATCCAGTTCACATT
Organism: Dipus sagitta; assembly: GCA_036346955.1. NCBI lineage: Eukaryota > Metazoa > Chordata > Mammalia > Rodentia > Dipodidae > Dipus > Dipus sagitta. The sequence continues at coordinate 75,117,385 of CM070772.1, read as the reverse complement.
TAAAACAGAATGCACACTGAAGATCCTACAAGGACAAATACATGTAACCCCTCAATAGACTAAAATGTTTCTCCAAGATGGATAGACCAGAACACACATACACAAACAACAAAAGACATATAAATTGAGAGATCTCTACCAAGGATGCCTAGTCCCACAATGGAAGCCTCCAATAAAATCATAGAGAAATCAACAGAAATTCAGTCCCAAAATGAAAACACAATAAGCAATGGGACCCTAATCAAAATAATTGCTGAACTGGAAGCAAACCATCAAAAAAAAAAAAAAAAAAACAGTAATTGCATCAATCAAATTGAGGAGAATTATCTCTTAGGCCACTCAGCTTTTGACAGTAAGCTTAACTTAATTGCACCATTTCTGAGATGAAGCCTACTTAGTTGGAGCAAATGATCTTTCTGATATATTCTTGTATTCTGTTTGCCAATATTTTGTTGAGAATTTTTGCATCTATGTTCATGAAAGAGATTTGTTTGTAACTTTTTTTTGTTCCACATTTGTCTGGTGATGCTGGCTTCATAGAAGTTTGGTAGGATTCCTTCCTTTTCTACTTTATGTAAAAATTTGAGGAACATTGGTGTTAGATCTTCCATGAAGGTCTAGTAAAATTCACTAGTGAATCCGTCTGTGCCTGGACATTTTTTAGTTGGGAGAATTTTTTTTTAAATAACTGTTTGGATCTCCATACTCGATATAGGTCTAGTCATATTGATTTAATTTTGTACGTGATATATATCAAGGAAACCATCCATTTCTTTGAGATTTCCTAATTTAGTGAAGTATATGTTCTTAAAGTATGTCCCTATGATTTTCTGAGTGTTTTCTGGTATCTGTTGTGATGGTACATTTTTCATCTCTAATTTTATTAATTTGTGTGTCTTCTCTTTTTCTATTGGCAAATTTTGCTTAGGGCTTATCAATCTTGTTTATCCTTTCAAAGAACAAACTCTTTGTTTCATTGATTCTTTTTTTTTGTTTGTTTGTTTGTTGGTTTCTATTTCATTAATTTCTGCCCTAATATTTCTTATTTCTTCCCATCTACTAATTTTTGGTTTGCATTATTTTCCTTTTCCCAAGGCCTTACATGAAGCATTAAACTATTTACTTGCAACCTTTCTAATTTCTTTATATAGTCCCTTAAAGCTATAACTTTCCCTCTTAGGACTGCCTTCATTGTGTCTCAAAGGTTTGATATTTTGTGTTTTAATTATCATTTGATTGTATGATTTTTTTATTTCCTTCTTGATTTATTCACTGACACATAAATCATTTAGTAGTATATTGTTTAGTTTCTATGATTTTGTGTATGCTCTATAGCTTTCCTTGCTATTGATTTGTTTAATCCCATTGTGATTGATAGAGCACAAGGAATCATTTCAATTTTCCTGTATTTAAGATTTTTGCTTTGTGTCCTAATGTATGGTCTATTTTAGAGAATGTTCCATGTGCTGCTGAAAAGAATGTGTATTTGACAGCATTTGGATGCCATGTTCTGTAGATATCTCTTAGATGCATTTGTTCTATGACCTCATTTAATCCAGATGAGATGAATCTCTGTTTATTTTTTAGCAGGATTACCTGCCAATTGATGAGAGTGGAGTGTAAAAGTCACCCATTATAGATGTGTTTGGTGTTTTCTGTGACCTTACCTCTAGTAGTGTTTTTTGGTGAAATTGGGAGCCCCCATGTTAAGTGCATATAAGTTTAGGATTGTAATGTCTTCATGTTAGAGTGTTCCTTTAATCAATATAAAGGGACCTTACTTATCTTTCCTAACTATTGTTTGTCTGAAGTCTACCCTATCAGATATTAGGATAGCAACACCTCCTTGTTTTCTAGGCCCAGTTGTTTGAAACACCAATTTCCAACCTTTCACCCTAAGATAGTGTCCATCTTTTGTGTAAAGGTGAGTTTCTTGGAGGAAATGAATCAAAGGATCCTGCTTTTCTAAATATGTATTTTATTTTTTAATTATTAGATATGGACATATTTTGTATGTAAACATCACATCTTGGTACCATCCTTTCCCTCCTCCCTGCCACTTTTTTGAAGAGGCCTTCCTCATTGGTGATGCAAGTCAACCCCATGGGTATTGTGGGTCATGCATTATGGGGCAGCAATCAGTTATCAGGGAGAGGAAATGTCTCTATGCAAAATGTCCCTACTTGTGGCTCTAAAAATCTTTCTGCTCCCTCTTCTACATGATTCCCTGAACCATTCTGGGAACATTTAAAGTCTATTTCAGTGATAGGCACTTAGGAGCATCTAGAACTCTGGTTTGGTAGCACAGAATTCTTGTTCATTCCCCCAGTTCCTCTGTGGTTTCAGCTAAGGCCATGGTGGAATGCGGTGAGTCATTTATGTCCTCAAGTCCAGTTCCCATCTGAAAAAGAAAAGTGGATTCTCCATTGGAGAGTGAAGTCAGTGCCAGTTAAAATGGATAACCATTAGTAATTTAGAGAGAAACATAAGGGTTTAGACACTTTTATAGTGTAAGGTTAGTGGGAGCTTGACAATGGAAAGCAGAATCATTATCTGGATATGATTCTGGTTTGTTTCCCAGTTCCAAATATGGTTACCTTTCCACTGAGTGGATCTTTTAGCCAATCCAAGAGAAGTTGGTTACTCACTATGGCTGTGAGCCACTATTGCACTTGTGTGAGCATCACCTCAGGTTGTCTGCTTCTGAGTTGCTTAGATATTGAGTTGCTTGGACAGATGTTGGCCACTTTCCCCTGGTAGCTCATGTAGCACTAGATGGGCTAATTATCTGAGGACTAGCTCTCATCTGGATTACAATCAGGTCTCTCCATGGTCCGTGCTGATAGCAATTGGTGTCTTCAGCAGCAGGGTCTTACCATTATCTTCTGATGGGTAATCAAGTGCTCTGACAGAAATCTGTCTTGTTTGTTTTGGGAGATCTAGTAGGTCTCTCTGATCAACAGCTCATTGTGGATATAGACCACATCCTGGTACAAGGAATTACACGCCAATGCCAAGGGAAAAGAAATAAGCAAAATCCAGTGAAGAAAGAGAAACAGGAGAAATTTGAAGTTAGGTTTTGTCTCACTTTCTCCAGGTTCCTTCAATTCAGGTGCTCCCTCCAAGGTTTACTTGAGGGTTCACCTTTACTCTGAACTCCAGGATATAAGATTCTATGGTACCAGTTCAATTTGGATTCAGATTTTTTGCCCCCCCCCCACTCATTCCCTTCCCTCAAGCTCTGACCTCCCTAGCATCCTGTCCTTGAGAAGCTATTCAGTTGTATCAGCAACTTGGGCTCATCCAGGTTAGTAATTGCAGATGAGTAAGATCATGGGACAATCATGTTTCTGTGATTGTGTGAGTTCACTTAAAATGTTCCATGTTCAGCCATTTTTCTACAAATTTCAATCTGTCATTTTTTTCTTATTGCTGAGTAGAATTCCGTCATGTATAGAGATAACATCTTGCTTATCTATTCATCCAATAATGGGCATCTGGGTTGATTCCAGTTTTTAGCTATTATGAATTGAGCAGTTATAAACCAGGTTGAGCAAGTATCTCTGAACTGAGATATGGAGCTTTTAGGGTAAATGTCCAGCAAGGGAATAACAGTATCTCCTGCTAATTCTATATTCATCCTTTTCAGGAGTCTCCAGATTGATTTCCACTGTGGTTGTACCAGCTTACATTCCCACCAATAGTGAATGAGGGTTCCTATTTCTCCACAACTTTGCCATTATTTGTTTTCATTTGATTTTTTTTAATGTTTGCTATCCTTACTGGGGTAAGGTGAAATGGCATAGGTGTTTTAATTTGCATTTTCTTAATGGTTAGGGTTGTTGAACATTTTCTTAAGTGTGTGTTAGCCATTTGTAATTCCTCCTCTGAGAATTCCTTGTTTAATTCTCTATCCTACTTATGGAGTGGATTGTTTGATTATTTATTGTGTAATTTTTTGAGTTCCTTGTAGATTCTAGATATTAGGCTTCTGTCAATGTTATAGCTGGCAAAGCTTTTCTCCCATTCAGTGGGTAATCTATTGGTTCTGCTTATGGTATGTTTGTGCAAAAGCTTTTTAGTTTCATGAGACCCTATTGGATGAGTTCTTGTTTAGTTTCCTTGGCTACTGGAGTTTTGTTCAGGAAGTCTTTTCCCAGTCCTATATCGTGAGTGTGCATCCTATATTTTTCTTCCAGTAGTTGAAGTGTTTCAGGTCTTATATTGAGGTCTTTAATCCATTTGGATTTTATTTTTGTATATGGAGAAATGAGTGGGTATAATTTCATTTTTCTACATATGGTCCTCCAATTTGTCCAACACCATTTGTTGAAGATGCATTCTTTTCTCCAGCCTACATTACTGGCACCTTTGCAAAGATAAAGTAGCTGTAGTTGCTTGCTCTAAAGTCTGGTCTTCAATTATGTTCCATTGGTCTATGATTCTGTTTTTATTCCAGTACCATGCTGTTTATGTGACTATGGCTTTGTAATATAGCTTTAGATCAGAGATTATTCTTTTGATGAGGATATGTTCAGATATCTGAGGCCTTTTGCCATTCCATATGAATTTTGAGATAATTTTTTCAGTCTCATTGAAGAATGATGCTGGTACTTTTATTGGTATTGCATTAAATCTGTATATTGCTTTTGGTACAATTGCCATTTTCCCAATATTAATTCTACCTATCCAGAAACATGGGAGATACTTCCATCTTCTTAAGTCCTCTATTTCTTTCCTGAGTGTTTCTATGCTTTCATTATATAGTTCCTTCACATCCTTTGTCAGTGTTATAACAAGTTATTTAATTTTTTGTTGTTATTGAAAATGGGACAATCTCACTGATTTCTTTCTCTGTAAATTTGTCCCTTGCATATAGAAAACTACAGATTTTTGTGCATTAATTTTGTATCTTGCCACTGTGTTAAAGGAATTTATCAACTTTAGAAGTTTCGGGTTATTGTGTGGATTATTTGGATTATTTAATTTTGTGGAGTACAAGTTTTGGAAATATGCCCTGATGATTCTTCTAATTTTATCAATGTCTGTAGTGATCTCTTCTTTTTCATTTAGGATTTTGTTAATTTGAGATTTCTCTTTTTTGTCCTTGATCATTTTGGCCAGGGATTTGACAATCTTGTTTATTTTTTTCAAAAAATCAGCTTTTCATTTCATTTAGTTTTTAAAATTGTTTTCCTAGTTTCCAATTTAATTTCTATTCTAATCTTGATTATTTCTTTCCTTCTGGAGTTCTTTGGGTTGGATGCTTTTTGCTTTTCCAGCACCTTTAGGAAGACAGTCAGGTTACTGATTTGTGATCTCTCTGTCTTTGTAATGAAGGCATTTAGGGCTATAAATTTTCCCCTCATGACTGCCTTCATTGAGTCCCAAAAGTTTTGATAGGTTGTGTTTTCATTATCATTCTAGACTAGGAATTTTGCAATTTCTTTTTTGATTTCTTCCATGACATATTCATTGCTTAAAAGTGTGTTTTTTAGTCTCTAAGAGTTGGTAGTATTCTCTTGGGATCTGACATGATGCAGGAAGTTACTTCAATTTTCCTGATATTATGAAGGCATGCTTTATGGCCTAATATTTAGTCAATTTTGGAGAAGGTTCCATGAGCTGCTATGAAGTATGTGTATTCTATAGAGTTTGGGTGTAAAGTTCTATAGATATCCTTTAGGTCTAGTTGATATATGATGTTGTTGAGCTCTATTATTTCCCTGTTGATTTTCTGCTTGGATGATATACCTACGATGATAGTGGACTATTGAAGTCTCCAACTATAATGGTATTGGTGTTTATTTTTGTTTTATTGTATAGTAGGTTTTGTTTTATAAAGTGTTGTGCCCCCATGTTTGGAGCATATATGATTGTGATGTGCTCATGTTGGATCATTTCCTTGATGAGTAAGAAGTTACCTTGTTTGTCTTTTTTGATTACATTTTGTTTGACATCTATTTATCAGATATTAATATAGCAAGACCCACTTATTTTTTATTTCCATTTGCTTAGAATATCATTTTCCAACCTTTCACCTTGAGGAGGTATCTATCTTTAGTGGTGAGGTGGGTTTCTTGAAGACAGCACATAGAATGGTCCAGTTCTTTGATCCATCCTGATAGCCTGTGTCTTTTGATGGGTGAGTTAAGAGTATTAATATTTAAGGTAATTACTGTGAGGTTTGAATTAATCCCTGCTATGATGAGATATTTTCTGGGGTTGGGTGCTTACTTGTGTTATGTACTGTTTTGATCCTGGTCTGTCTTTGTTATTGTGATCTTCCTGTTGGCTACAGAGATTGGTCATTTGACTGTTTTGTGTGGAGTATTCCCTCAAGTATTCTCTGTAGGTTTGTCTTTGTGTTCATATAATTATAGAGTTGACTTTTTTCATGGACAGTATTTCTTTCATCATCTGTTATGAGGGATACTCTTCCTGGGTGAAGTTGCGTGGGTTGGAAGCCATAGATATTTAGACTTTGAAGTGTTCCATTCTAGGTCCTTATGGCTTTCATGGTTTCCACTGAGAAATATGATGTTATTCTAATAGGATTGCCTTTGTATGTTGTGAATTGCTTCTTTCTTGCTGCTTTTCATACTCTATCTTTGTTTTCATTTTTACAGGTTTTAACTCTGATGTGTCTTGGAGAGTTCCTTCCTTTGTCCTGCCTGTTCGGTGTTCTGTGGGCTTCTTATATATGTATGGGCCTCTATTTTGCAAGATTTTGAAGATTTTCTTCAATAATTTTGTTGAGTATGTTTTCTATGTCTGTGGTCTGGATTTCTTCTCTTTCTGGTATTCACATGATCCAGATATTTGGTCATTTTAGAGTGTCTCACAGATCACTCATATTCTATACACTTGATATTTTTGAACTTAGCAAAGTGTTTGGCCTCCCAATCAATTTCTTCTGTCATATCTTCCAGGCCAGAATTTCTGTCTTCCACCTGAGTAACTCTCTTGGTGAGTGGTTCTAGAGAATTTTAGATAAATTCTATTTGATTTTTGTTTTCTATTGTGATGTCTTTTATAGTGTCCATCTCTCTTTTGAAGTATGATTTCAATACAAATTCTGATTTTCTTGTTGCTTCTTGACATTCATTCTTGCATTTGATCAAATCTTCATTAAGCTAAATCAACAGGTTGTTGAGGTCTTCCATTTCTTGAATTACCTTCAATTTATTCATATCGCTTTGGAGGGTTCTAACATTTTCTTTCATCAAGTTAAGTCTACTGTCAAAAGCTGTACACTGTAGGAGATGATTCTGTTCAATTTCATTGATACAATTGTTGCATCTTTGACAGTTTTCTTCAAGATCAATGATTTTCTTTTTTAATCAGTGTCTCATGGATTCTTGTGTTTTCATATTGGGAATGAGTTTCTGTTGAGTTCTCTGATTTCATTGGAGGCTTCTATAGTAGGACCAGGCATCCTTGGTGGAGATCTCTCAGTTTTCTGACTTTCGTTGACCTTTTTTGCATTGTTGTCTACCCATTTTAGGAAGACTCTTTATTTTATTGAGGAGGAAGCATGTTTCTGACCCTTCTTCCATTCACCCTCTGACTCAGGTAAACAGGGATGTTGGTTCTTAGTGTCCAGAGCAAAAGGCCTGATTCCAAAGACCACACAGCTGTCAGGCTTTCCTGAGCAATGCACAATGGGACCTACTAGGACCAGGGGACTAGGAGAAGTAAGTGAACAGGAATCTGGCCTACTTTGTGCTGAGCCCTCCAGGACATGGACCAGTGCAGGCAACCTAGACTGGGGAGGTGGGAGGAGTCCACAGACTGACTGGGCAGGGAACTCAGACCTGGGCAGTGGGAGGGGACCAGAAATGGGTCCCGCCTACTCACTCCAGACTACCACGCCCACCCTCACACTGACAATGCAGGGAACTCTGACCCGGGCTGTGGGAGGGGGAGAAATGGGTCAGGTTTACTCACTCCAGATCGCTGTGCCCACCCTCACAATGCTTTCAATATTTTTCTTTGATTTGTGTGTTTTATACTTTAATTATAACATGGTGGTGAGAAAGTCCTTCCTGATTTTATCTGACATTCTGTAGGCTTCCTATATTGTATTGGCCTCATTTCCCCTACCTGGGGGAACTGTGGAATACCCTAAAATGATCAAATATCCTGATTATGGGTATGCTAAAAGGAGAGGACATCCACGCCAGAGACATAGAGAATACATTCAAAAAAATTATTCCAGAAAAATTTCCCAATCTCTCAAAAGAAAGGCAAATCTAGATAAACACACACACACACACACACACACACACACACACACACACACACCACACAAAACAGACAGGACCAAAGATGAAACTCTGCAAGGCACATCATAGTTGAAACTCTAAACAATGAAAACTAAGAGAGCATGCTTAAAGCAGCAAAAGAGAAACAACTCACTATGTACAAAGGCAGTCTCACCAGAATTATCTCAGATTTCTCAATGGAAACCTTGAAAGCCAGAAGGGCCTGAAGTGGAACACTTCAAAGTCTAAAAAGCTATGGCTTCCAATCCAAGCTACTGTACCTAGCAAAAGTATCCCACATAATAGATGGTGAAAGGAAAACTTTCCATGAAAATGTCAACTCTATGACAGTATGAACATAATGCCAATCCTATGTAGAATATTTCAGGGAATAATCCATACAGAACAGTTACACAGCCAATCTCAAGAGGTTACCAGAAGTAGATCAAAATAACCAAATGTAGATCATGCTCAAAAAGGTACAAAACACAAAAAAATCATCAAATCCCATAAAGTACCCTGTCATGGCAGGGATTAAACCAACTTCACAGTTGTAACCTTAAATATTAATGGTCTTAACTCACCCATGCAAAGACATAAATTAACAGGATGGATCAAAAAATGGACCTTCTAAGCCGGGCATGGTGGTGCACGCCTTTAATGCTAGCAGTCAGGAGGCAGAGGTAGGAGGATCAGCATGAGTTCAGGGCCACCGTGAGACTCCATAATAAATTACAGGTCAGCCTAGCCTACAGTGAAACCCTACCTTGAAATTGCCCCCCTCAACAAAAAGTACCTTCTATCTGCTGTCTTCAAGAAATCCACCTCACCACTAAAGACAGTCACCTCCTCAGGATGAAATGATGGAAAATGATATTACAAGAAAATACAAGTAAGAAAAGCATGCACTGTTATAATATTTTCTGATAAAATATACTTAAAGCCAAAAGTAATCAAAAAAGACAAAAAAGGCCACGTCTTACTCAACAAAGGAATGATCCAACATAAGAACATTATAATCATAAATCTACATGTGCAAAACATAGGTGCACCACAATTTATGAAACAAAAACCTACTTGACAACAAATCAGAAGTAAACACCAACACCATTATAGTCAGAGACTTCAATACTCCACTATCACCAATAGGCAGATCAACCAAGCAGAAAATCAACAGGGAAATAATAGAGCTAAACAACATCATAGATCAACTAGATAAAACAGACATCTACAGAACTTTCCTCTGAACTCTATAGAATACACATTCTTCTCAGCAGCCCAGGAAACCTTCTCCAAAATAGACTATATATTAGGTCATAAAGTGTGCCCCTGTAATTTCAGGAAAATTGAAGTACCTTTCTGCATATCAGATCACAATTCTTTAAAGCTAGAAATTAAGCACCAGAGACACATCAGGAACTGCACCATATCCTGAAAACTGAATAAGACACTTTTGAACAATTAATGGGTTGTGTAAGGAATCAAAAAGTAATTTATTAATTTTTTTTAGAATTCAGTGATAATAAAAACACAACTTACTAAATACACAGTGAAGACCATCCTAAGGGGAAAATTTATAACACTAAATACCTTCATAACAAAAGCAGAGAGATCTCAAATTAATAACCTGACCACTGAAAGGCATTGGAAAAACAAGAAGAATCTAACACTAAGAGCTCCAGATGGAAAGGAAAAACCAAGATCAGAGAAGAAATTAATGAACTGGAAACTAAGAAAACAATTTAAAAAAACAATGAAATGAAGAGCTTGTTCTTTGAAAAAATAAACAAAATTGATAAACCCCTTGCAAATTTGATCAAGGAAGAAAAAAAGAGATCTGTCAAGTTAACAAAATAAGAAATGAAAAATGAATGGTCATAACACACATCAATGATATTGGAAGACTCATCAGGGCATACTTCCAAAACCTCTTCTCTACAAAAGTGGATAATCTGGAAAAATTGGATGAATTCATAGCCACATACCATCTATTAAAACAAACCTTAGAGCAGATTATTCTCCTAAACAAACCTATAATATTCATGGAGATTGAAAAGATAATCAAAAAGCTCCCCAAAACAATAGTCCAGGACTGGAAGGCTTCTCAGTTGAATTCTATCAAACCTTCATTGAAGAACTGAAAGCAATATTCTCAAACCATGGTGCATAAATTGAGAGCAAATAATCCTTCCCAGCACCTTTTAAGAAGCTAGTATCACCCTAGTACAAAAACAAGCAAACAAACAAACAAAAAAAAAAAAAAACAGACAGACAGATACAACAAAGAAATAAAACTATAGGAATGTATCCCAAATGAATTTTGATGCAAAAATTCTGAATTAAATCCTTGCAAACCAAATTCAACAGCACATCAGAAGCATTATCCATCTTGATTAAGTAGGCTTCATCCCATGGATGCAGGGGTGGTTGAACATATGGAAATTGGTCAATGAAATACACCACATAAATAAACTTAACCATAAGAACCCCATGAACATCTTAATTGATGCAGAGAAGATCTTTGACAAAATAGAACACGACTTCATAACCAAAATGTTGGAAAGACTAGGAATTGAGGGTTTATTTCCGAACACAATGAAGACTACATGTAAAGTACACAAAGCCCAAATAATATGTAATGGGGAAAGACTCAAAGATTTCCCATTGACATCAGGAACAAGATGGAGGTGCCTACTCTTATCACTGCTACTGAACATAGTACTAAAAGTACTGGCCCAAGGAATAAGACAGAAGAAAGAAATAAAAGGGATACAAATGGGACAGGAAGAAGTCAAGTTAGTCCTATTTACAGAGGACATGATCTTATACATAAGTTTCCTGAAAGTCTCCATCTCAAAACTCCTAAATGTGATTAATTCCTTTAGTAAAGTAGAAGGATAGAATATCAATGCACAAAAATCAGTAGCCTTTCTGTATGCTAAAGACAAATACACAGAGAAAGAACTCAGTGAGGCTGTCTTATTTTCAATAGCAAAAAAAAAAATAAATAAATAAAAACCACAACAATTAATTGTAATTACAATAACCAAAGATGTGAAAGAAATACACAATGAAAACATAAAAAAACTGAAGAAAGAAATCAAGGAGGACTTGAGAAGATGGAATAACCTCTCATGCCCCTGGATAGGTAGAATTAATATGTTAAAAATGGCAATTTTACCAAAATCAATATACAGACACAATTCAATACCAATAAAGTTTCCAGCATCATTCTTCACAGAGATAGAAAATATGATCTCAAAATTCATATGTAATGGCAGCAGACCTTGGATATCCAAAAATATCCTCAGCAAAAGAAATACCTTTGGAGTATCACCATACCTGATCTAAAGATGTATCACAAAGCCATAATGACAATGCAGTATGTTCTTGGCCTAAAACTGAAACATAGACCAATGGAACAGACTTGAAGACCTGACTCTTAGGTCAAGGAACAACAGCTACTTGATATTTGACAAAGGTGTCATTAAAGTAGGTTGGAGAAAAAATAGTATCTTCAAAAAATGGTGCTGGACAAATTAAATAACCATATGTAGAAAAATGAAACTAGACCCAGAAATCTCACCATACACAAAAAAAGTCCAAATGGATTAAAGCTCTCAGTATAAGATCTGAAACTCTTCTCCTACTGGAAGAAAAAAGTAGGAATAACTCCCCATAATATATGAGTGGAGACTTCCTGAACAAAACCCCAGTAGTCTGAAAATTAAACAAGCATTCAACCAATGGGATCTCATGAAGCCAAAAAACTTTTGCACAGACAAACATACCATAAGCAGAGCAAACAGATTACACACTGAATGGGAGAAAATCTTCACCAGCTATACCACTAACTAAAGCCAAATGTCTAGAATCTACAAAGAACTTAATAACTAAACAATACATAATCAAGCACCCACTCCATAAATGGGTCAGAGACCTGAATAGGAAGTTCTCAGGGGAAAAGTACAAATGGCTAACATACTTACAAAAATGTTCAACATCTCTAGTCATTAGGGAAATACAAGTTAAAACAACCAGGAGATTCAAGAAATTAGGCCTCTGTCAGTTGTATAGCTTACAAACCTTTTCTCCCATTCTGTGGAGAAGCTTTTTGTCTATGAAAATCTTTTCAGTTTCATGAGATCCCATTGGTTGAGTGATTGTTTAATTTTCTGTGTTACTGGGTTTTTTTTCAGGAAGTCTTTTCCCACTCCTATATCAGAAAGTTCCTCCTATTTTTTTCTTTCAGTAGTAGCAGAGTTTCCTGTCTTATATTGAGGTCTTTGATCCATTTGGACTTAATTTTTGTGCATGGTAAGATGTGTGGATCTAGTTTCATTTTCCTGGATATGGTTATCCAATTTGTCCAGCACCATTTGTTGAAGATGTTGTAATTTTTCCAGTCTACAGACTACATTATCTGAGTGTTTGTCAAATAGGGCATTTACCCTAAAATCTCCATGCATCAGTTCAGAGACATTTGCTCAACCATGTTTATAGCCACTCAGTTCATAATAGCTACAAACTGGAATCAACCCAGATTCCCATCATTAGATGAATGGATAACCAAGATGTGGTATATCTACATGGTGGAATTTTACACAGCAGTAAGGAAAAATGACACAATGGCATTTGAAGAAAAATGGTCAAACTTGGAAAAGATAATTCTTGGTGAACTCATCTAATCACAGAAAAATAATTGTTGTATAGTCTTACTCATCTGTGGCTCCTAACCTGAATCTGCTCATTATGCTGACATACCTAATAGGCATCTCAAGGACCATACAATATGGATGGTAGGGCAGGAAGGGTGAATAAGGGAGGGGGGATGGACACAAAACTGGACCCAAATGGAAATGTTACCAAAAATCCTAAATCCTGAAAGACTGACTAAAAGTTTGAACCTTCATCAGGTCTTTAGAGAGAACACCTGAATCAAAGGGCCCTGGAGAGGGTATGATGAAGACTAACCTTAATCTGGGCCCGGGTTGCCTCACTTATATATCCTAAGGGCTCATCTCATTACCTTAGCTCCACCATGTTCATTGCCACTCAATTCACAACAGCTGGGAAATAGAACCAGCCTAGATGACCCTAAACTGATGAGTGGATAATGAAGATATGGCACATTTATACAATGGAGTTCTACTCAGCAGTAAAGAAAAATGAAGTTATGAAATTTGCAGGAAAATGGATGGATCTGGAAAGTATTATACTAAGTGAGGTAACCCAGGCCCAGAAAGCATAAAACTTGTATTTTGATATTAACAGGGGTCCCAGTTATGAGACATTCTTGAATCTCATACATCACTTTGGACTTTTGAACATTTTAAAGTTGGTAAAAATTATGTATAATTATGTACTCAAATTGGACTGTGAATAATTTACATTGTGAGTCAGTCATGGCTCTATGGATGCCAGGGGCAGAATGTGGTGTTTTGAATATATAGCACCATAGACTGAGGCATTGTTTAAGTTACAATTAATCTTGCAACTTGAGTCTCCAGTTAGGTTCTCTCCAGTGAGAAACCTGCTGGGGAATAGGTATGTCACTGGAGGTAGCCGAGCCCCAAGGTTGTAAAAAGCCAGTTTGGCTCCGGCTGTTAATGTTTACTTCCCATTGGTGCTTGCTGGTGTTGGTTTTTCTCTCTCTTCTGTGTATGCATTTATGAAAGTAAGCCAGCTTTTTCTGACATTGATGGTACAATCCCTGGATCCTATAGGTCTGAAATAAACCCTTTCCTCCCACTAGCTATTTCTGGTTGAGTGTTTTTCCAGCAATCAGAAAGTAACTAAAACATCAAGTATTCAAACAGATAAGCCTGGAACATTTCAGAGTAAAACTTTTAACAACCCATCTCCTACTACCTTGTTGAAGATTAAGATATTAACATGTGATTACTAGGTGATGAAAAATATTGAATCTGTAGTATACTCTCTAGTAAGAAGAGGAAAGAGGATAATGGCTGAGAATATGGGTTAAATGCTGGGAGCAAGAAGAGGCACAGTCTGCTATAGACCATTTTTTGTTTGTGGAATGGCATTTGGATTCCAAAGGCTGGAGTTATGCGCAAATTGTACACATTCACCAGCTCCATGTGGTGGATCTTAGGCCAGAAAATGCCATAAAGGAAAGCTTGTCATGGCCTATGCTGCCTAGTTCCAAGCCCAGGTGGTGCTGTCCCTGTGCCTATGGTTCAGAGGACTGTGCTGGCTCCTAGAACCTCAGGCTTGTAGTTGTAAGGGCAAAGCCCAGGTTGCCAAGGCCAGCCGGATGACGCATGACAATGAAGCTGTAGAGGCACCTTCCTCTTCCCAGAGAATGTCAAGGAAAGTCAGCACATTGAATCTTGACACTTTCTGTTTGGAGAACTTGATAAAAATGCTTAGCAACCCACAGACCAAACAAATGTGTCTGGGCATCTGTGTCCATTCTGCTATCTCTTGTTAATCAGATCTGACCATTCTCTCCATGTGTGCCTTTGAAGTCCTTTTGAAGAACTTAAAACAAGAGATGTTATTCCAGTCAGCTATGGGGGAACTGGATAGAACAATTTGAATGTTGGGAGCATTCAGCTGATTCCATGTGGTGCAGTGCTCAGGTCTGAAGCATCTCATTGATTTCATTGAGTCAAGTGCATTGCATTCTTAGTTTCTTCTTATAGGACATGCCAAAGATAAGGGATTAAAAGGTAGAATGACAAAAATCTATCAGTCCCATTGGCCATCATTGCCACTTAAGGCAGAGTTTGGGGGACATGGGGTTGTTAAGTATTGGTAAATGGGGACTGGAGAGATAGCTCATCAGTTCAAAGTACTTGCTTACAAAGCCTGTCAACCCTGGTTCAATTCCCCAGTACCCATGTAAAGCCAGATGCACAAAATAGTGCATGTGTCTGGAGTCCATTTTCAGTGGCTAGAGGCCCTCAGACATCCATGTTCTCTCTCTTTCTCTTTTTCACTCTCTCTTAAATAAATAAATAAATAAATAGTGAAAGAGGTTTATAGTGAGTATGTAGAAATTATACTGTCATAAATTTTCTTACATTTGTCACAGTTGGGGGGGAAATCTGACTCCCTGGTGGAAGTGTGTCAGTCATTAAATGGTATGTACCAAGTATATTACAGTGGGAGAGAATTGACAATCATGGAGAATGCATGAAGGGACAGACTAACAACAGCTAGATTGTTTAGACTAGAAGAAACTCAGTGGCTTACAAACATGCCTTATTCTGGGAGTCATCCATTTGTAGCCAGCTATGGTAATGCATGCCTATAATCCCAGTGGTCAGGAGACTGAGGTGAATTTTAAACCAGCTTCGGCTACATAGCAGAACTCTGTCATAAAACCATGAAAAACAGACCACAAACATCCATACCAACCCTCCACCCTCCCAAAAAATAATCCACTATTAGGCTACATGTTTCCAGACTAGTAAATCAGTCCTCTAGAAGAGAAATGTGGGAATATACTTGTGGTAGTTTGATTATGATAGTGTAAATGTATGGCCCCATAGAACCAGGTGCTTATTAAAATTGACTTTCCAACTTCAGTCCCTACCAGGCAGATTCCTGCTATGTGTCACTGGGGATGGATCTGATTCCAGCCCAAATGTGTGGAGAAAACAGTTTGAGCACTGGTGGTTCCTGCTTGCTTATGGTGCTGGCTGCTTCAGTGGTTTCTCTCTGCTTAGATCTATGAAAGGGAACCAGCTTCTTCCACCATTAATGGAACTTCCCCTGGATTTTTAAGCCTGAAATAAATCTATTCCTCCCATAAACTGTGTCTGTTTGGATGTTTGTTCCCAGGAATGTGAAACTGACTACATCAGTGTTGCTAACCAGTGCCATGGTTCTTATGAGCTGAATCATGGGGTTCCAAAAGGGGTTGCACATTAGAATTATCTCATGTGTCTTTTTTTACATTTTTAAAATACATTTTATTTATTTAAGAGAGAGAGAGAGAGAAAGAGAGAGAGAATGGGTAAGCCAGGGTCTTCAGACATTGCAAATGAAGTCCAGATGCATGCACCCCCTTGAACATCTGGCTTACATGGGTCCTGGGGAATTAAAGCAAGGTCCTTTGGCTTTGCTGGCAAATGTCTTAACTGCTAAGCCATCTCTCCAGCCCTCATGTGTCTTTTTTAATAGCTAATCCTCACCCTAGTGAATCTGTCCTTGTTCATCTTGGTGAGGTTTGAAACTTGCAGGTTGTATAAGCTCTGAAAGTGAATCTAGTGTATAGTAATGGTGAAAATCCCTTTAAAAAGCTTCAGGACTTCTGGCACAAGATCAGAGTTTCAGTCCTTTCCTCACTCTCTGTGTACCTTTGGGCAGATGACTTCTACTGTGGAACCTCATTGCAAGAAGTAGAGATAATAGCTCTGCCCAGCCTGACACATCAAAGCCTCTGGAGGCTTTAATGGATGCTGGATATGGACACTGTGTTTTACAGACTTATGCATTGTGGAATAAGATGTTAATAACATAGTATCCTCTGGGATCATCATGTCTCCTCACTCTAGCCCTTCCTTCTTAGGAGACCTATCCCCTGGTTGAGAAGTGGGAAGAGTATGTGGAGCTTGCATTATGCCACAACCAGCCAGTTATGGTTCGGTTACTACTGTTGCATGGACACCTCAAATAACAAGGAGGATGGTTCTGGGAAGGCAGTCTGTATTAGTGCTACCCTCTCCACCCCCACATTATCCTGACTTATTACTTTGTAATAAATTGAATCATTCTACTTCATTATTTCATATTTTAGGAGATTTATAGATTATCCTGGTGGCTCAAGAGGCAGTGTTTAAAGAAGGAGTGTGCTAATTAAAAAGACTCTGCACAAAGTCATTTTAATTAATGCACAGCCCAGAAGCTGTAAACTGTGTGCTATATAACAAATCTGCCCAATGAAGATTGACAAGTTACCACAGAATAAAGGTTGATGGGGGCATCATGATAATGTTATTCAAGAATCAGAAACATCCAGGAGATCTGCATACAATGTTGATGTTTGTGCATATTTATAATCTGTTGAAAACCCAGGCAGGAAAAGCCAGTTGGGGTTATGATAGGGCAATCATAGTGTTTATGGCTCAATAAAGTTAGAGTCATCTCATGCTGAATCCATATTCTCATGAATTCTTTACCATTTGATTATTATCAAGGGTTAAAGGTGCCACCTTTCTTGACGAGGTTAATGTGTTTAACATGCTTCTTAGCACTTCTATTTCTTGTACAATTGAGCTAATCAAAAGAACTAAATCAATATGGCATCTGCTTGAAAGGCTGCAGAAACCAACATTGAGAAAGGACTATCATATAAAAGTTGCAACAGCGTACAGTGTAGAAAAGACAGCATCTTCAACAAATGATGCTGGACAAATCAGATAACCATATACAAAAAAAATAATACTAGATCCATTCTTATCACCATGCACAAAAATCAACTCCAAATGGATTAAAGGCCTCAACATAAGATCTGAAATTCTCAAAGTATTGGATGCAAAAATAGGGGGAAATCTCCACAATATAGGCATGGGGAATGTCATTCTGAACAATACCCTAGTAGCCCAGGAAATTAAACAAACACTCAATCAGTGTGACCACAAGTTCTTTGGTTAGACAAACATGCCATAAACAGAGTCAACAGACTACCCAGAGAACGGGAGAGAATCTTCACCAGCTATACCACTGGCAAAGGCCTAATATCTAGAATCTACAAAGAACTCCAAAACCAAGCAAAAAAAAAAAAAAAATCAAACAATATACTCAAAGAATGGGGCAGAGAACTGAATAGGAAATTCTCAATGGAAGAAATACAAAAGGCTAAAACTCACCTAAGAAAATGTTCAACTTCCGCAACAATCAGGGAAATGCAAATTAAAACATCTATGAGATTCCACCTTATTCCAGAAAGGATGGTAACCATTAAAAATCAAATGGCAATGAATGTTGACAAGAATGTGGGGAAAGAGGAATCCTCCTCATTCACTGTTGGTAGGAGCACAAACTTGTACAACTGCTATGGAAATTAATATACAGACTCTTGAAAGGAACCCATAAATGGAACTAAAAACCAAGTCAGAATCCTATTGCAACTAAGATAATGGACTCCAATGAGAAGATTCCACTAGCCTTCATCCAAAAGTGAGGGTACACCCTTCAAAATCACACTAAATTAACAATGCTTATTCCCTTTAACCAATCCCAATTTCACTTTCCATTGAAGAATAGTTTTTTTCTCAATTTTTATTAACATTTTCCATGATTATAAAAAATATCCCATGGTAATACCCTCCCCCTCCCCACTTTCCCCTTTGAAATTCCATTCTCCATCATATCCCATCCCCATCTCAATCAGTCTCTTGTTTTGATGTCATGATCTTTTCGTCCTCTTATGATGGTCTTGTGTAGGTAGTGTCAGGCACTATGAGGTCATGGATATCAAGGACATTTTATGTCTGGAGGGAGCACGTGGTAAGGAGTTCTACCCTTCCTTTGACTCTTACATTCTTTCTGCCACCTCTTCCACATTAGACCCTGAGCCTTGAAAGGTGTGATCAAGATGTTACTCGGTACTTCAGGCACTTCCTTCCAGCACTATGATACCTTCTGAGTCATCCCAAGGTTACTGTCATCTGATTCTCTACCCAATATGAGGGTAGCATTAACATAACGGTGTGAACATTAACAGAAGTGCTTACTGGGCAGTTTGATAAGCATAGTATATACACTTATCCAGACATCAGCAGATGTTAAACCTCTAGGGCTCATGACTATCGCTGCTTTAAATTTTCAGTATCAAGGATGCATTACCTCCCTTGGAGAGGGCCTCCAGTCCATTTGGAGGGCAGTTGGTTTCCACCATGATAGACATGCCACTATTGCACCCATTGGTTCATTTGGCCTGGCTGGCCTATTATAAGGTTTGCAGTGTCCACTGTTGTGTATTTTCACTGGTGATATCTCTTTCTTCCATTGAAATACATGTAGAATGGCTTCTTCCAGCTTTCTGTCAGCTGGTCTACATGGTGGAGGTTACCAGCTGAGTTCCAGCAGGATTTCTCAGTGGCCTTGCAGCCCAAGCACGTGCAGTCTTCAGCAATAGAGTCTTCCCCTTGATTCCTGGTGGGAAACCAAGGGTCTCAGCAATGGCCTATAATGTTTTGGGGGCATTAGGGACCTCCCTGGCCAAAACTTCACTGG
Source organism: Dipus sagitta (assembly GCA_036346955.1). Lineage (NCBI taxonomy): Eukaryota > Metazoa > Chordata > Mammalia > Rodentia > Dipodidae > Dipus > Dipus sagitta. Next base: position 75,097,907 of record CM070772.1, on the reverse strand, counting down.
AAGATATCCTATCCCTGGCACTGAAAATTTGCTAGCAACGATCTATGGCTCTTGAGTTGTCCATTGTCCAAAACCAGAGGATTCCATGTGATTTATTTATATCTTCTTAGATTTTGATTAGCCCTCCCTCCACCTTTCCTTTACTCAGTCTCCTCCCCTGACATCACTTTGAGCCTTTTCACCCCCATTAATCTATTCTTCTACTTACATATATACAATATCAACCTATTAAGTACCCACCTACCTTCCTTTCTCTTCCCTTTGAATCTCTTTTTTTAGCTTATTGGCCTCTGCTACTGGGTTTTTTCCTTCTCACACAGAAGCCCAATCATCTGTAGATAGGATCCACATATGAGGGAGAACATGTGGTGCTTGGCTTTCTAGGCCTGCGTTACCTCACTTAGTATAATACTTTCCAGATCCATCCCTTTTCCTGCAAATTTCATGACTTCATTTTTCTTTACCGCTGAGTAGAACTCCATTATGTAAATGTGCCACATCTTCATTATCCACTCATCAGTTGAGGGACACCTAGGCTGGTTCCATTTCCCAGCTATTATGAATTCAGTGACAATAAACATGGTTGAGCATGTACTTCTAAAGAAATGGGATGAGTCCTTAGGATATATGCCTAGGAGTGCTATAGCTGGGTAATTTGGTAGATCAATTTTTAGCTGTCTTAGGAACCTCCACACTGATTTCCACAATGGCTGGACCAGATTGCATTCCCACCAAAAGTGTAGAAGGGTTCCTCTTTTTCTACATCCCTGCCAGCATTTATGATCATTTGTTTTCATGATGGTAGCCAATCTGACAGGAGTGAGATGGAATCTCAATGTAGTTTTAATCTGCATTTCACTGATGACTAGGGATGTAGAACATTTCTTTAGATGCTCATACTCCATCCATATTTCTTCTTTTGAGAACTCTCTATTTGATTTCTTATTATTTAACTTTTTGAGTTCCTTGTATATCCTAGATATTAATCCTCTATGAGATGTATAGCTGGCGAAGACTTTTTCCCATTCTGTAGGTTGCCTATTTGCTTTATTCACAGTATCTTTTGCAGTACAAAATCTTTGTAATTTCATGAGGTCTCAGTGGTTAATCTGTGGTTTTATTGCCTGAGCAATTGGGGTTGTATTCAGAAAGTCTTTGCCAAGACCAATATGTTGAAGGGTTTCCCCTACTTTTTCCTCTAGCAGTTTCAGAGTTTCTGGTCTGATATTAGGTCTTTAATCCATTTGGACTTAATTCCTGGGCATGGAGAAAGGAAGAATCTTTCAACCTTCTACAGATACATATCCAGTTTTCCCAACAACATTTGCTGAAGAGGCTGTCTTTTCTCCAATGAGTATTTTTGGCATTTTTATCGAATATCAGGTGGAGATAGCTAGCTGGACTTATATCTGGGTCCTCTATTCTGATCCATTGATCTACATGTCTGCTTTTGTGCCTGTACCATGCTGTTTTTGTTACTATGGCTCTATAGTATAGGTTAAAATCAGGTATGGTGATACCACCTGCCTTATTTTTGTTGCTCACTATTATTTTAGATATTGGAGTTTTTTGTGATTCCAAATGAATTTTTGGATTGTTTTTTCTATTTCCATGAAGAATGCCTTTGGAATTTTGATGTAGATTGCATTAAATGTGTAGATTGCTTTTGTTAAGGTTTCCATTTTCACAATGTTGATATTTACAATCCAGGAACAAGGGATGTTTTTCCACTTCCTAGTGTCTTCTGCAATTTCTCACTTGAGTGTTTTAAAGTTTTCACTGTAGAGATCCTTTACTTCCTTGGTTAGGTTTATTCCAAGGTACTTTATTTTCTTTGTTGCAGTTGCGAATGGAAGTGATTATCTGATTTCATCCTCTGTGTGTTTGTTGTTAGCATATATGAAGGCTACTGATTTCTGTGTATTTATTTTGTATCCTGCTACATGGCTGTAGGTTTTTCTGAACTCTAACACTTTGCTGGTAGAGTCTTTAGGGTCTGTTATATATAGAATCATGTCATCTGCAAATAATGATAACTTGATCTCTCCCTTTCCAATTTGTATCCCTTTTATGTGTGTCTCTTGCCTTATTGCTATGGCTAAGACGTCCAGTAGTATATTAAATAAATGTGGGGACAGTGGACACGCTTGTCTTATTCCTGATTTTAGTGTAAAAGCTTCCAGTTTTGCCCCATTAAGTAATATGCTGGCTGTAGGCTTGTCATAAATAGCCTTTATTATATTGAGATGTGTTCCTTCTATTCCCAGTCTCTGTAGGACTTTTATCATGAAGGGATGTTGGATTTTGTCAAATGTTTTCTCTGCGTCTAATGAGATGATCGTGTGATTTTTGTCATTCAGTCCATTTATATAATGTATTACATTTATCGATTTGCATATGTTGAACCATCCCTTCATCTCTGGGATAAAGCCTACTTGGTCAGGGTGAATGATATTTCTGATATATTCTTGTATTCTGTTTGCCAATATTTTGTTGAGAATTTTTTCATCTATGTTCATGAGGGAGATTGGTCTGTGGTTTTCTTTTGTTGTTCTACCTTTGCCTGGTTTTATTATCAGGGTGATGCTGGTTTCATAGAAGGAGTTTGGTAGAATTCCTTCTTTTTATATTTTATGGAAAAGCTTAAGAAGCAATGGTATTAGCTCTTCCCTGAAGTTCTGGTAAAATTCAGCAGTGAATCCATCTGGGCCTGGGCTTTTGTTAGTTGGAAGATTTTTGATAACTGTTAGGAACTCCATGCTTGTTATAGGTCTATTTAAGTGATTAATCTCATCTTGATTTAATTTAGGTAGGTCATATAAATCAAGTAAATCATGCATTTCCTTCAGATTTCCTTACATTGTGGAGTATATGCTTTTATACTATATCCCTACGATTTTTTGAATTTCTCTGGCATCTGTTGTGATGTTGCCCTTTTCATCTGTAATTTTATTAATTTGTGTCCCTTCTCTCTTTCTTTTGGTGAGATTTGCTAAGGGTTTATCGATCTTGTTTATCCTTTCAAAGAAGCAACTCTTTGCTTCATTAATTCTTTGCATTTTTTTAATATCATTTCTATTTCATTAATTTCTGCCCTAATCTTTATTATTTCTTCCCATCTGCTGATTTTCGGTTTGCGTTGTTCTTCTTTTTCTAAGGCTTTAAGGAGAAGCATTAGGTCTTTTACTTGTGACCTTTCTAATTTCTTAATAAAGGCACTTAAAGCTATAAATGTACCTCTTAGGACTGCCTTCATTGTGTCCCAGAGATTTTAGTATGTTGTGTTCTCATTATCGTTTGATTCAATAAATTTTTTGATTTCCCTCTTAATTTATTCATTGACCCATTCATCATTTAGTAATGTGTTGTTCAATTTCCATGATTTTGTGTATGCTCTATAGCCTTTCTTGCTATTGATTTGTAGTTTGATTCCATTGTGGTCAGATAGAATGCAAGGAATTATTTCAATTTTCCTGTATTTGTTAAGATTTGCTTTGTGTCCTAATATATGGTCTATTTTAGTGAATTTTCCATGTGCTGCTGAAAAGAATGTATATTCTGCAGCAACTGGATGAAATGTCTTGTATATATCTGTTAGGTCCATTCCTTCTATGACCTCATTTAGTCCAGATGCCTCTTTGTTTATGTTTTCCTGGGATGACCTGTCAATTGATGAGAGTGGGGACTTGAAGTCACCCACCACTACTGTGTTTGGTGTTAACAGTGACCTTAGTTCTAATAGCGTTTGTTTGATTTATTTGGGAGCCCCCATTTTAGGTGCATATATGTTTAGGATTGTAATGTCCTCCTGTTTGAGGGTGTGTTTAATCAATATAAAGTGTCCTTCCTTATCTTTCTTAACTAATGTTAGACTGAAGTCTACCTTGTCAGATATTAGGATAGCAACCCCTGTTTGTTTTCTAGGTCCATTTTCTTGAAACACCGTTTTCCAACATTTCACCCTAAGACAGTGTCCATCCTTTGTAGAAAGGTGGGTTTCTTGGAGGCAACAAATTGAAGGATCCTGCTTTTTAGCCCAGTGTGCAAACCTATGTCTTTTGGTTGGGCCATTGAGGCCGTTGATATTAAGGGATAATATTGAAAGGTGTGTATTCATTTTTACCATTTTTTGTAGTTCTTCCAGTTTAACCTTTGCTCTCTTGTGTTAAGTAATATTGGAGTATTGTTTGTTTTTTCCTGGTTCCTTATATATGTTCTTTTCTTTTTCTTCAGAATGGAGGATTCTTTCAAGTATTTTCTGTAGAGCTGGTTTTGTCTTCAAATAGTCCTTTACCCTACTTTTGTTGTGGAATGCCCTTATTTCTCCATCTGTTTGAATGGATAGCTTTGCAGGATAAAGTAACCTTGGTTGACAGTTGTTATCTTTCAGAACTTGGAATACATCACTCCACGCCCTTCTGGCTTTTAAAGTTTGTGTTGAGTAATCTGCTGTAATCCTGATAGGCTTGCCTTTGTAGGTAACTTGATTTTGCTCTCTGACTGCTTTCAATATTTTTTCTTTGGTTTGTATGTTTGGTAGTTTGATTATAATATGGTGAGGAGAGGTTCTTTCCATGTTTTGTCTAGCTGGTGTTCTAAAGGATTCCTGTATCTGCATTTGCATCTCTTTCGCTATTTGGGGGAAGTTTTCTTCTATGATTTTGTTGAAGATGCCATCTATGCCTTTGGAGTGAAATTCTTCTCCTTCTACTATGCCCTGAAGGCATATGTTTGATCTTTTCAGAGTGTCCCAACTATCTTGAAGTTCCCACTCATACTTTTCTATTAGTTGGTCTTTCTCTTTGTTGGACTGTATTAGATCTGCCACCTGGTCTTCTAGCTTAGATATTCTGTCCTGTCCTTCATCCATTCTACTGGTGAGATTTTCTACAGAGGTTTTTTTTTTTTTATTTCATTAACTGTGTTCTTTATTGCTAGTAATTCTAACTGGTTGTTCTTTATTATTTCTATTTCCTTACTTATGTCTAGTATTGACCTCTTTATTTCATTAAATTGCTGTCCTGTGTCTTCTTTGCTTCCTTTGATTTCTTCTTTGAGTTCTTCGAACATATTTATATTCATTCTTTTGAAATCTTTCTCAGGCATTTCCTCTAACTTGCTATCACTGTAGGTCATTTCTGATGCATTAATACTTTTTGGTGGATTAATATTGTCTTGATTTTTGGTGTTTCTTGTGTTATAATGTATATATTTTTGCATCTTGGATTATTTAATGATTGGATTTTCCAGTTAGCTGGGTATTATGAGATGTATCAATCAATCTGATGTTATATATCTTTAGGGTAGGAGCTTAAGGCGCTAGGTGTGGCTGTGAAGACTCTCAGAGTATCCACAAAAGTGACTCTAGGTGTTGGGTGTGCCTGCTATGACAGTATTCAAGTAGGCTAAGTGGAACATAATACAGGCAGATTCTAAAATTGAGCTAAACACTTTCAATGAAAAACAGCACAGAGTATTTATCCAAGAATAGGTATTATGACAACCAGATCCTCTGTCTGTCCCTTAGGGTGTGTGGTGCCTCACCCACTCCCTTAATCCTGACAACAAGGCGGTTAAGATTTCTGGTCTGTAGAAGATTCCAAGTTAGCTTGTGACCAGGTGAGACCCTTCCCTAATGTATAACAGAATAGTAAACAATGCCACTATAATTCAAGAAGCAACAAATAACAAGCCCAAAGTACAGCTTATTTAAGAATGGCAAATTTGACCATCCATCTGATTTAACATATAATTTATCCTGATATGGAAGGTGCAATTTTCACTTCTGGTTCAGGCATATAAACCAGGTTTATTAGGTGGGTACTTACCTGTTGCAATCCCAGTTGACTTTTAGGATTTTTTTGGTCTCAGCTGCGCTCTTGATTGGGTCCCTCTTTGGTGCCGTGTCACTTCAATTAGGCATGGCCAGGTCTCTGGACCACTTGTCTGTTTCTGAGGGTTGGGCACTGGTGGTGGTGGGGGGGCGGGGCGGGAGCCGATGCTGCTCTAGTTTGCTTGCTGTTCCACGTGTTCTTCACGTTTCTTGAGTTTGCGGAGAGCTCCGGTGAGAGTGGAAAATACCCTTGCCTGGCTTTTCCTGTGGCTCAAGTGGTCTACTGGAGTTCAGGGAGACTTTTCCCAGTCCGATATAGTGTAGAGTGCCTCCTCTTTTTTATTCTAGCAGTTGAAGAGTTTCAGGTTTTATATTGAGGTCTTTAATCCATTTGGACTTGATTTTATGTATGCAGAAATGAGTGGGTCTAATTTTACTTTTCTACATATGGTCATCTAATTGGTCGAACATCATTTTGTTGAAGATGCTGTCTTTTCTCCAGTCTACATTATTGACACTTTTGTCAAATATCAAGCAGCTGTAGTTGCATGCCCTAAGGTCTGGGTCTTCAGTTCTGTTCCATTGGTGTATGTTTCTGTTTTTATCCTAGTACCATGCTGTTTTTGTGATTATGGCTTTGTAATATAGTTTTAGATCAGGTATGGTGAGAACATCTTTGGATACCAGAAACCTTCTGACATTCCATATGAAATTCAAGATCATCTTTTCAGTCTCAGCGAAGAATGATGCTGATTTTTTTTTTTTTTTTTGGTATTGTGTTAAATCTGTTTATTGATTTGGTATAATTGCCATTTTCCAAATATTGATTCTACCTATCCAGAAGCATGGAGGTCTTTCCATGTTCCCAAGTCCTCCTCTATATCTTTGTTGAGTGTTTTTATGTTTTCATTATATTTTTCTTTCACATCCTTTTTTAGTGTTCTTCTAAGGTATTTAATTTTGTGTTGCTATTAAAAATTGGACAGCCTAGCAGATTTCTTCCTCTATATATTTGTCCTTTGCATACAGAAAAGCTACTCATTTTTGTGCATTGATTTTGTGTCCTGTCACTTTGCTGAAGAAATTTATTACTTTTAGAAATTTTGGGATGGAGACTTTCAGGTCACTTATATATAGGGTCATGTGTTCTGCCAATAGGGCTACCTTGACTTCTTCTTTTCCAATCTGAATCCATTTTATTTCTTTCTCCTGTCTTATCGCTTGGGCTAGTACTTGTAGTACTATGTTGAAGAGCAGTGTTGAGAGTGGGCAGCTCTGTCTTGTTCTTTATCTCAGTGGGAACTCCTTGAGTTTTTCCCCATTAAGAATTATTCAGGCTTTAGGAGATTTATATATAGTCTTTACTGTGTTGAGATATAAACCCTCCATGTCTATTCTTTCAAGTGTTTTGATCATGAAGTGGTGTTGTATTTTGTCAAAGGCCTTCTCTGCATCAATGGAGATGACCATGTGGTTCTTGTGGTTCAGTTTATTTATGTGGTATATTTCATTGACTGGTTTCCATATGTTAAACCATCCCTGCATCCCTGGGATGAAGCCTACTTGGTAAAGGTGGATAATGCTTTTTATCTGTTGTTGAATTGGATTTGCAAGGATTTTGTTCAGGATCTTTGCATCTAAGTTCATTAGGGATATAGTCCTATAATTTTCTTTCCTTGTTGCATCTCTGTCTGGTTTTGCTATTAGGGTAATGCTAGCTTCATAAAAGGAGTCAGTGAGGATTCCCTGGTCTCCAATTATATGAGATAGTTTGAGAAAATTTTGTTTCAGTTTTTCTGTGAAGGTTTGATAGAACTCAGCTGAGAAGCCATCTGGTCCTGGACTTTTCTTTTGGGGGAGGATTTTGATTACATTTTCAATCTCCATGAATGTGATAGATTTGTTTAGGAGATTAATCTGCTCTGAGTTTAGTTTTGGTAGGTGGTATGTTTCTAGGAATTCATCCATTTCTTCCAGATTATTTAATTTTGTACAATAAAGGTTTTGGAAGTATGCGATGAAGATTCTTTCAATTGCATTGATGTCTGTAGTGATCTCTTTTTCTCCATTTCTGATTTTGTTCACTTGTGACTTTTTTTTTTTTTTTTTTTTTTTTTTTTTTTTTTTGCTTCATCAGTTTGGCCAGGGGTTTGTCAATCTTGTTTTATTTTTTCAAAGAACCAGGTCTTCCCTTCAATGATTTTTCAATTGTTTTCTTAGTTTCCAATTCCTTGATTTCTGCTCTAATATTGATTATTTCTTTCTGTCTGGAGCTCTTTGGGTTGGATTCTTCTTGTTTATTCAGGGCCTTTAGGTGAACAGTCAGGTTATTGATTTGTGATGTCCATGTTTTTGTAATGAAGACAGTTAGTGCTATAAGATGTCCCCTTCTGACCACCTTCATTGAGTCCCATAAGTTTTGTTAGGCTGGGTTTTCATTATGATTCAATTCTAGGAATTTTACAGTTTCTTTTGATTTATTCCATGACCCAATAATTGTTTTAAAGTGTTTTATTTAGTTTGCAAGAGTTGGTGGAGTTCTGTTGCTAAGTTTTAGCTTTAAAGCATTGGGATCTGACATGATGCAGGAAGTTACTTCAATTTTCCTGAAATTATTAAGGCATGCTTTATGGCCTAATATATGGTCAACTTTAGAGAAGGTTCCATGGGTTGCTGAGAATAAAGTGTACTCTGTAGTATTGGGGTGGAATGTTCTGTAGATATCCATTAGGTCTAGTTTATCTTTGATGTTGTTGAGCTCTATTATTTCCCCACTGATTTTCTAACTGGACGATTTGTCTATTGATGATATTGGAGTATTGAAGTCTCTGACTATGATGATGTTGGTGTTTATTTGTGATTTTTTTGTAGAGTAGATATTCTTTTATGAATTTTGGTGCACCTGTGTCTAGGGCACATATAATTAGGATTGTGATGTGCTTGTGTTGGATCAGTCCCTTGATGAGTAAGAAGTGGACTTCTTGTCGTTTTTGATTACTTTTGGTTTGACGTCTATTTTATCAGATGTTTATACAGCAACACTCACTCGTTTTTTTCTTTTTAATTTCCATTTGCTTGGAATAACATTTTCCAACCTTGAACACTGAGTACGTGTCTATCTTTAGTGGTGTGATGGGTTTCTTGAAGACATCAGATAGAAGGGTCCAGTTTTTTGATCCATCCTGATAGCCCATGGTTTTTGATGGGTGAGTTAAGACCATTAATACTTAAGGTTATTACTGTGATATTTGGATTCATCGTTGCTGTGGTGTTTTATGGGTTTGGGTGTTTACTTGTGTTATGTACTGTTTTGAGCCTGGTTTATTTTTGTTATTGTGATCTTCTTTTTGGCTCTTGAGATTTGTTGTTTGATTGTTCTGTGTGGAGTATTCCCTCTGTAGGTTTGGCTTTGTGTTCATACAATCACAGAGTTGACTTTTTACATGGAATGTTTTTCTTTCACCACCTCTTATGAGGAATACTTTTGCTTGGTAAAGTAGCTTGGGTTGGAAGCCATGGTTTTTTATACTTCGGAGTGTTCCATTCCAGGCCCTTATGGCTTTCAGGGTTTCCATTGAGAAATCTGATGTTACTCTAGTCAGATTTCCTTTGTGCATTGTGAATTGCTTTTGTCTTGTTGTTTTAACACTCTCCCTTTATTTTCATTGTTAAGAGTTTTAACTATTATGTGTCTTGGTGAGTTTCTTCTTTGGTCCTGCCTGTTTGGTGTTCTTTGGGCTTCTTGTATCTGGATGGGCTGCTCTTTTGCAAGATTCAGAAATTTTTCTTCAATAATTTTGTTGAGTATGTTTTCTATGCCTCTGGTATGGATTTTCTCTCCTTCTGGTATACCCATGTTCCAGATATTTGGTGGTTTTAGATTGGCCCACATTTCCCTCATATTCTGTTCACTTGATTTTTTGAATTTAGCAAAGGTTTTGGTCTCCTAATCAATTTCTTCTGTCTTATCTTCCAGGTCAGATGTCCTGTCTTTCAAAGGAGCAATTCAGTTGGTGAGTGGTTCTAGACAGGTTTTTATAAATTCTATTTGATTTTCTTTTTATTTCTGTTATTTTTTATCATGTCCATCTCTTTTTTGAGGTATGATTTCAATTCAAATTCTGATTTTCTTCATGAGTCTTATAGTTCATTTTTGCATGTGATCAAGTCTTCATTAAGCTTAATCAATTTGTTGTTGAGGTCTTCCATTTCTTCATTTACCCTCAATTTATTCATATTTCTTTGGAAGGTTCTAACATTTTCTTCAATCAAGTTAAGCCTACTGTCAAAAGCTGAATACTCTAGGAGATAATTCTGTTCAATTTCATTGACACAGCTGTTGGTTCTTTGATAGTTTGCTTCACGTTCCACATTTCTTTTTTTCAAATCAGGGTCTCATTGGTTGTTGTGTTTTCATTCTGGGAATGAATTTCTGTTTATTTCTCTATAATTTCATTGGAGGCTTCCATTGTAGAACTAGGTACCCTTGGTGGCGATCTCTCAACTTTCTTACTTTCATTGGCTTTTTTTGCATTGTTGTCTATCCATTTTAGGAAGACTTTATCTTATTGAGCAGGGAACAAGTTTTTGTCCTTTGTCCCATTCACTCTCTGACTGAGGTGAACATGGATGTTGGTACCTAGTGGCCAGTACCAGAGCAAAAGTCCTGATTCTCTAGCTCACACAGGGACCAGGCCTACCAGATCAAGGCACAATGGGACCTACCAGGACCAGGGGTCTAGGAGGAGCAAGGGAAGAGGGATCTGGCCTACTATGTGCTGGGGCCTCCAGAACAGACGAATGCAGGAAACCTAGGCTGGGGAGGTGGGAGGAGTCAAGATACAGGGGTCTGGCCTACTCACTCCAGACCACCACACCTACCCACCCACTCTCTGAGAAAGGAACTCTGAAGAGGGAGGTGGGAGTAACCCAGAAAAGATTTGGGCCTAATCACTCCAGACTACCTCGCCAGCCCACACACTGACTGTGCATGAAACTCAGACCAGGGCAGTGGGAGAAGCCCAGAAATAGACCCAGCCTAATCACACCAGACTAAGGCAGTAAGCTAGTTTCAGTTCTCAAATGAAGGTTTGATAGAATTAAGTTGATAAGTCATCTGGTCCTGGACTTTTCTTTTTGGTGAGGTGTTTGATTTACTTTATAATCTCCTTGGATGTAATAGGTTTGTTTAGGAGATTAATCTGTTCTGAGTTTAGTTTTGGTATGTGGTATGTGTCTACGAATTCATCAATTTCTTCCAGATTATTCAATTTTGTGGAGTAGAGGTTTTGGAAGTATGCCATGGTGATTTTTCCAATTTCATTCATGTCTTATTGATCGCTCCTTTTTCATTTCTGATTTAGTTAATTTGAGATCTCTTGCTCTCTCTTTCTCTCTCTCTCTCTCTCCCTCACTATTCCTCTCTCTCTCTCTCTCTCCTTAATTTTTTTTTTCTTGATCAAATTGACCAGGGGTTGTCAATAGTGTTTACTTTTTCAGTGAACCAGTCTTTTGTTCATTGATTTTTTTTAATTGTTGTTTTAGTTTCCAGTTCATTAATTTCTGTTCTAATCATGATTATTTCTTTCTGTTTGGAGCTCTTTTGGTTGGATTCTTCTTGTTTTTCAAGTGCCTATAGGTGGACAGTTAGGTTGTTAATTTGGTATCTTTCTGTCTTTGTAATGAAGGCTCTAGGGCTATGAATTTTCCCCTTATGACTGCCTTCATTGAGTCATATAAGTTTTGGTAGGTTGTGCTTTCATTACAGTTCCAATTTAGGAATTTTACAGTATCTTTTTTGATTTATTCCATGACTCAGCTGTTGTTTAAAAGTGTGTTGTTTAGTCTGTAAGAGTTGGTGGACGTCTTGTTGTGTCTCTTGTTGTTAATTCCTAGCTTTAAAGCATTGGGATCTGACATGATGCAGGAAGTTACTTCAATTTTCCTGACTTTATGGAGGCACACTTTATGGCCTAATATATGGCCAATTTTGGAGAAGGTTCTGTGGGCTGCTGAGAAGAATGTGTATTCTGTAGTGTTGGGGTGGAGAGTTCTGCAGATACAGGTTAGGTGTAATTGATCTATGAGGTTGTTGAGTTCTATTATTTCCCTGTTGATTTTCTGCTTGGATTGTCTGTCTATTGATGATATTGGAATATTGAAGTCTCTGACTATGATGATGTTTGTGCTTATTTGTATTTTATTGTTGAGTAGATTTTGTTTTATAAACTGTGGTGCACCTGTGCTTGGCACCCATATATTTATGATTGTGATGTGCTCATGTTGGATCATTCCCTTGTGGAGCAAGAAGTGGCCTTCTTGTCCTTTTTGATTACTTTTGGTTTGAAGTCTATTTTATCAGATATTAATGTAGCAACACACACTTGTTTTTCTTTTATTTTCATTTGCTTAGAATATAATTTTCCAACCTTTCACACTGAGGAGGTGTATATCTTTAGTGGTGAGGTGGGTTTCTTAAAGATAGTAGATAGAAGGGTCCAGTTTTTTGATCCTTCCTGATAACCTGTGTCTTTTGATGGATTAGTTAAAAACATTAATGTTCAAGGTTATTACTGTGAGGTTTGAATTATTCTCTACCATGATGTAGTGTTTTCTGGGGTTTGGTTCTTTCTTGTGTTTTGTACTGTTTTGTGCCTGGTCTATTTTGTTTATTGTACTCTCCTTTTGGTAGGTTCTTGAGATTCATTTTTTGACTCTTCTATATGAAGTATTCCCTCAAGTATTCTCTGTAGGTTTGGCTTTTTGTTCATATAATCATGGAGTTGACTTTTTCAAGAAAAATTTCTTTCACCATCTCTTATGAGGGATACTTTTACTGGGTAGAGTTCCTTGGGTTGGAAGATATGGATTTTCAGACTTTGAAGTGTTCAATTCTTTTTTTTTTTTACATTTTTTTCTTTTCATTTTTTTAAAATTTTATTTTATTATTATTTTTTTTTTTTACACTCAGTTTGGTACCATTATTAGGCTCATCCATGACCTAGCCCCTTCCCTTGGCCCCTCCTTGTTGAGGTATACAGGTTATGCATTGTGGAGTTAGCCCACAGTTATGGGTAAGCTAAATGTCTCTGCATATCATGACCCAACAAGTGGCTCTGACATTCTTTCCACCCCCTCTTCCACAAAATTTCCCGGAGCCATGTTGGGTCTGCTTCAGTGATGAGGTGTTCGGGGGCTCTGAGGCTCTGGCTCTCTGATTTGGTAGGAGTTGATTTTGATCTGTGCTGATCTCCTTCCCCCTTGTGCTGGTATCCGGTTCATCAGGAAAACAGTGCCCTTGCTTGTTTCTCCAATTTTTCTTAGTTTCAGCCGGGGCCCTTTTGAGGTATGATGGGGTGGCTCTCTCCTTAGGATCTACATCTATCTGAAAAAGAGAAGCAGATTCTCCAACAGAGAGTGAGTTAGCATCAGGACAAATGAGATAACCCTTTTTTTATAGAAAATTTAATAGGTGGAGGCCCTCTTGTAGCCCACAATTGACGATAGTATGATATTGGAGAGTGGGTTTATGTTTGGATATGGTTCTGACTTGTTTCCCAGCTCCAGCTATGGGTCTCATACCAGTGAGGGGATCAGTTAGCCGAATTGAGAGCAGTTGGTTCCCCACCATGGCTATGTGCCACCACTGCACTTGTGTGGGCATCACAACAAGTTATTTGCTGCTAAGTAGGTTAGACCATGTGTTGCTTCGACAGATATTGGTCATTTTCCCCAGTCGCCCATGGAGCACCTTCTGGCACTAGATGCACTGACTGTCTGGGGACTGACTCTGTTCCAACTTCCAGCCATGCCATTCTAATTTGCATGTCAATCACATAGGGTGTCTTCGGCAGTATGCTCTTATCACTAGCCTTTTTGGGTCATCAAGTACTCTGACAGAAATCTGTCTGTCTTTTAGGAAACCTTGTAGGTCTCTCTGCTCAAAAGCTCATTGTGGATGATAGCCCCATGCTGGTTCTGGGAGTTACAGGTCAGTGCCCACTAAGAAAATGAGGAAAAAGGTAACTAATATACAAGAGTTAGAGATAAAAGAGAGAGAGAGAGGGAGAGGGGAAGTGAGGGAGGGAAGATGTAGAAGATTAAGGTTAGTCTTGATCATGCCCTCTCCAGTGTCTTGTGGTTCAAGTGTTCTCTGTAAGGGTCTGGTGAAGGATCAGCCATTTGGTCTGTCTTTTAGTAAGTAGAAAATTATGGTACCATTGCTGTTTGGGTCTAGATTTGTGTTTCCCACCCCTTTGATGCCCTCCCCTCCCTCCCCTTCCATCCTAGTGGCTAGTTTAGGAGGTGCTTGCTGGGTATGTAAGGTATCTTGGGTAGATTCAGTTTAGGTGCTGTAGATGAGTGAGACTATGTGGCGATTTTTTTTCTGTGATTGGGTAAGTTCACTGGAATGATCTATTCCAGGTTCAACCATTTTTCCTCAAATTTCAGTGTGTCATTTTTTTCTTACTGCTGTATAGAATTCCATTGTGTAGATATACCACATCTTAGTTATCCCTTCTTCTAGTGATGGACATCTGGGTTCATTCCAGCACTTAGCTATTACAAATTGAGCCACTATAAACATGGTTGAGCAAATCTCTCTAGCCTGTGGTTTGAAGGTTTTAGGGTAGATGCCCAGTAAGGGAATAACTGGGTCTGTTGGTATCTCTATAATCAGCTTCCTCAGAAGTCTCCATATTGCTTTCCAAAGTGGTTGTACCATCCTACATTCCCACCAACAGTGGATGAGTGTTCGTACTTCTCCACATCCTCGCCAGCATTTATTTTTATTTGATTTTTTGATGTTTGCTATCCTTTTTGGAGTAAGGTGGAATCTCATAGTTGTTTTAATTTGCATTTCTCTGATGATTAGGGATGATGAACATTTTCTTAAGTGTATGTTTGCCATTTCTATTTCTTCCTCTGTAAACTGTCTGTTCAGCTCTTTGCCCCATTTTGTGAGTGAGGTGTTTGACTTCTTACTGTTTAGATTTTTGAGTTCTTTGTTGAATCTAGAGATTAGGCCTCCATCAGTTGGATAACCTGCAAATATTTTCTCCCATTCTGTGGGTGATCTATTGGCTTTACATATTGTTTGCTTATCTGTAAAGAAACTCTTCAGCTTCATGTGATCCCATTGGTTGAGTGACGGCTTAAGTTCATGAGCTACTGGGGTTTTGTTCAGGAAGTCTTTTTCCATTCCTATATCATGGAAAGTACTTCCTAAATTTTCTTCCAGTAGTATAGGAGTTTCTTGTCTTATATTGAGATCTTTGATCCATTTGGACTTGAGTGTAGTGCATGGTGAAATGTGTGGATCAAGTTTCAGTTTCCTGCATATGGTTATCCAGTTTGTCCAGCACCATTTGTTGAAGTTGCTGTCTTTTTTCCAGCTTATATTATTTGGGCCTTTATCGAATATCAAGTAGCTATAGTTGCTTGACCCAAAGTCCGGGTCCTCAAGTCTATTCCATTGATCTATACTCCTGTTTTTATGTCAGTACCATGCTGTTTTTATTACTATGGCTTCGTAATATAGCTTCAGATCAGGTATGATGATGCCTCCAGAGGTATTTCTTTTGCTGAGGATAAGTTTGGAGATGCAAGGCCTTCTGCCTTTCCATATGATATTTGAGATCATTTTTTCTATCTCTGTGAAGAACAAGGTAGGGATTTTAATTGGAATTGCATTAAATCTGTATATTGCCTTTGGTAGGATTGTCATCTTCACAATGTTAATTCTGCCTACACAGGAACATGGGAGGTCTTCCCATTTTCTCAAGTGGGCCTCAATTTCTTTTTTGTGTGTTTTTATGTTTTCGTTGTATAGATCTTTCACTTCCTTGGTTAACGATATTCCAAGGTATTTTTTTTGTTGTTGCTACAATTGAAAATGGGGCTATGTCCCTTATTTCTTTCTCTGTATCTTTGTCCTTTCATAAAGGAAGGCTACTGATTTTTGTGCATTGATTTTGTATCCTGCTACTTTGCTGTAAGAGTTAATCACCTTCAGGAGTTTTGGGATGGAGTCTTGCGGGTCTCTTACATATACAATCATGTCATCAGCGAATAAAGCTAATTTAACTTCTTCCTTTCCAAATTATTTACCTTTTATTTCCTTCTCCTGCCTTATTGCTTGAGCTATGACTTCCAGTAATATATTGAAAAGCAGAGGTGAGAGTGGACAACCCTGTCTTGTTCCTGATCTTAATGGGAATTCCTCCAGTCTCTCTCCATTAAGTATTATTTGGGCCTTAGGAGCTTCGTATATTGCCTTTATTAGGTTGAGATATGAACCAACCATGCCAATTCTCTGCAGTGTTTTGAACATGAAGTGATGTTGAATCTTTTCAAAGGCCTTTTCTGCGTCTATCGAAATGATCATGTGGTTTTAATGTTTAACCTTGTTTATGTGGTGTATTACATTGATAGATTTCCATATGTTGAACAACCCCTGTGTTTCTGGAATGAATCCCACTTGTTGAAGGTGGATAATAGTTTTGATATGTTATTGGATTCGGTTTGCAAGGATTTTGTTTAGGATCTTTGCATCTAAATTCATCAGGGAAATAGGCCAGTAGTTTTCTTTTCTTGTGGCATCTCTGCCTGGTTTTGGAATCAGGGTGATGCTAGCTTCATAAAAGGAGTTGGGTAGCTTTCCCTGTTCACCAATTGTGTGGCACAGTTTGAGGAAGATTGGTTTGAGTTCTTCCATGAAGGTTTGATAGAATTCAGCTGAGAAGCCATCTGGTCCTGGACTTTTCTTTTTTGGGAGGTTTTTTTATTACTTTTTCAATCTCTATGAGTGTGATGGGTTGATTGAGATGATTAATCTGCTCTGTGTTTAGCTTTGGTAGATGGTATGCATCCAAGAATTTATCCATCTCCTCCACATTATCCAGTTTTGTGGAGTAGAGGTTTTTGAAAAAAGTCCTGATGATTCTCCCAATTTCACTTATGTCTGTTGTGATCTCTCCTTTTCCATTTTGAACTTCGTTAATTTGATGCTTCTCCTTTTGTTGCTTGATCAGATTGGCCAGGGGTTTGTCAATCTTGTTTATTTTTTCAAAGAACCAGCTCTTTGTTTTGTCAATTGTCTTTATTGTTTCCTTGGTTTACACTTCATTGATTTCTGCTCTGATTTTAATTATTTCTTTCCTTCTGGAGCTCTTTGGGTTGGATATTTCTTGTTTTTCCAATGCCTTTAGGTGGATGGTGAGGTCATTGATTTGGGACCTTTCTGTCTTTTTTATGAAGGCATAAGACCCTACTGCTGAAGACACCTTATGTGATAGACATGCAAATTAGAATGGCATGGCTGGAAGTTGGAAGAGAGTCAATCCCCAGACCGTCAGTGCATCTAGTGCCAGAAGGTGCTACTTGGGCGACTGGGGGAAAATGACCAATATCTGTAGAAACAACGCATGGTCTAACCTACTTAGCAGCAAATAACTTGTTGTGATGCCCACAGAAGTGCAGTCGTGGCACACAGCTATGGTGGGGAATCAACTGCTCTCAATTTGGCTAACTGATCCCCTCACTGGTATGAGACCCATAGCTGGAGCTGGGAAACAAGTCAGAACCATATCCTAACATAAACCCACTCTCCAATATCAAGCTACCGTCAATTGTGGGCTACAAGAGGGCCTACACCTATTAAATTCTCTATTAAAAAAAAGGGTTATCTCATTTGTCCTCATGCTAACTTACTCTCCATTGGAGAATCTGCTTCTGTTTTTCAGATAGATGTAGATCCTAAGGAGAGAGCCACCCCATCATACCTCAAAAGGGCCCCGGCTGAAACTAAGAAAAATTGGAGAAACAAGCAAGGGCGCTGTTTTCCTGATGAACCGGATACCAGCACAAGGGGGAAGGAGATCAGCACAGATCAAAATCAACTCCTACCAAATCAGAGAGCCAGAGCCTCAGAGCCCCCGAACACCTCATCACTGAAGCAGACCCAACATGGCTCAGGGAAATTTTGTGGAAGAGGGGGCAGAAAGAATGTCAGAGCCACATGTTGGGTCATGATATGCAGAGACATTTAACTTACCCATAACTGTGGGCTAACTCCACAATGCATGACCCGTATACCTCAACAAGGAGGGGCCAAGGGGTGGGGGTAGGTCATGGATGAGCCTAATAATGGTACCAAACTGACTGTATTTGCTGAATACAAAACTAACTAATAAAGAAAAAAAAAAGAAAAAAGAGATATAATTCCTCAATTCCTCCAACAATTAGTCATTAAACTTTAATTTTGTGCTGGAGGGATGCCTCAGTGTTTTCATTTTGCAAGTGGATTTCTGTATGATTTCATTGCAGACTTCCACTGTAGGACTAGGAATCCTCGATGATGATCTCTTAATTTTCTTTCTTTGGCTTTTTTGTTTTTTTTTTGTTTTTTTTTTTTTTACCCATTTTAGGAAAACTTTATTTTACTAAGGAGGAAGCAATTTTTTGTCCTTTGACCCATGCACCATCTGACTCAGGACACAGGGATGTTGGTACAACGTGGCCAGTCAGAATACCAGAGGAAAAGGCCTGATTCCACAGCTCAAACAGAGACAAGGCCTCCACAAGCAAGGCACAATTGGACCTACCAGAACCATGTGACTCGGAAGAGCCTGTGAACAATAACATGGCTTACTCACTTTGTGCTATGCCTGCTTGCACACAGTCTGGCCCTGGGATCCTGCACCAGGAAGTGGGAGGAGCCAGTAATCAGGATCTGTCCTATTCACTCCATACTACCACACCAGCCTGCACACCATCTACACTGAGAACCCAGACCAGGGAGTGGGGAGAAGCCAGGAAACAAGGGTATGGCCTACTCACTCTACACCAGCATGCCCGCCCACACACAGACCAGCACAGGGAACCTGTGGTTGCATTTATTATTACTATATCTCCTCCTACTGGCAGATATGTTCCACAAGGGAAGGTGTTGTCATTTGTTTCCTACTAATGCTTCCCAGCTGCTTCCAGTAGTTTGTCTTACATAAGAGATACACCTTGAATCATTAGTGAGTGATGGCAAGCTTGACAGACTAGATACTGGGGATGGAATTCACCCATCCACTTTCTGGTCCAGCTTAAGGGAGACACATGAAAAAGGGAAAGTCTGTGCACTTTTCACATCTCTGTCCATCTGGGTATGTAGGGGTCTTTGAACTGTCTTTATAATTTACAAATCAACTAGGGAAACCAAAGTCAGCCTGCTAACCATCATCCTGGCTAGAATTCTTCCACTCAGGGTAGGAAAGACTCTGTTGTTCCTATTCCATGGTGGGGATGGTTCCCAATTGAATACTGATTGTTCCTGCTTAATCAGATGACAAGTAACATGCTGAATACATTATAAATGATAAAATATTGTGAAAAACCTTGGTATTATTTTTAATACCTTAAATTATTTATTAATATACTTTTACACTGTGAGAAGTATCTGCTATTTCTCATGTTGTGATAATACACTGTGAATGAGGAAAGAGAGAACTTAACAAGCAGGGTAAAGGCAGAAATAAAGCTGTCTTCGTGGACAGAGTGTGATAAGCTGAAGAAGGAAGAAATACCATTGTTCTAGAGAATTTACAGACATCCATTAACCTGTTTTGTCATCTCCTCTAATTAGAAGACAGCAGATAAGACAGAGCCTTTTGTGAAGGTTTATCTAACTCTCTCTCCTAGAAAAGCCATTCATACTACTGTTGAATACCAGTGAATCATATGAAGTACCTACCTGGTATTAGTCCTCTAACACAGGCATGATAAAGTCTACACATTGGATGGATGGATGGATGGATGGATGGATGGATGGATATATTCGCTGGTATTCAGAACTTCCCCAGTCTATTACTCCCTACTTACTTGTGGTCTCTGCTCCCTAGCACAAGGACCAGAGCCATCTACAGAAGTGCGGGTGACTACTCGAATAAGGAACACTTTAAATGACACTTCACTCTTAACTACTTTTATTTAGCACTATAATCCCATGGGGGAGGCAGAGGCAGGAGGATCTCTGTGAGTTCAATGTAAACCTGAAACTACTTAGTGAGTTCCAGGTCAGCCTGGGCTAGAGTGAGACACTACCTCAAAATACAGGGCTAGCATGACATAGGGGGTTTGCCAAGTGAATTCAAGCAAGTGCACAGGGCATAAATTTCTTCAGAAATTAAGAAACAGAAAGTATAAGGCAGGCAGTAATGAATGGTCACAGAACCTGCGTTCATAGTCCATCACCTTTCCTTCC
This sequence comes from Dipus sagitta, assembly GCA_036346955.1. Taxonomy (NCBI): domain Eukaryota; kingdom Metazoa; phylum Chordata; class Mammalia; order Rodentia; family Dipodidae; genus Dipus; species Dipus sagitta. Next base: position 75,077,820 of record CM070772.1, on the reverse strand, counting down.
AACTCAGCTGCTTGATATGGATAAGAAACATAATGTCTTTTATATTGATTTCTTCAGCTGCAAAATGAAAATTAATAAATATATATCACTTATAACACTATGGAAATTGACTATCATTAAAGGAAAAGGGCTCAGAAGACTGGCTAGCACTTAGCTAGTGCTTCACCAGTATTTGTTATCAGCAGTCTCAATAGGAGCCATAGATCCTAAGTTCCAATCTTGTCTAGCTTTGCCTGGAGGCTCATTTTGATGAAGTTACTTAGTTCCCACCCATAAAAGGGGGATGATTACATTGAAAAGCAGTATGGAAGAGTCAATGACAAGACCATCTAGTATAGACACTGTTAGTGCCCCCAAATTATACTAGAAGTAATTATTAATATTATTCCTACTGATTGTGTTTAGTCAGATGCTGTAGATAACACCATATTGCTCAGATTAACTTCCAAATAGACAGTTTATAGGACAAACGGGATTCATTTCAGGCTTACAGATCCAGAGAAAGTTTTATAATGACAGAAGCTGGCTCTCATTCATAACCTCAAGCAGATAGAGATACTATCAAACAGCCAGAACCACCAAGCAAACACAACAAAATAAGCAGCAAACCAGCAGGGACCCCTAGCAAGTAGAAGGGACTCAGGCAGAACTCAGACTGTTCTGCCTATCTTTGGCCTGGAAGTCAGGTCCACCCCCAAAAACACCTTAGGGCTGAACAACAGGATCCACTTCCAGTGACATCTGTCCAGCCAGACAGCTGGAGGCAAACTTTTAATAAAACATCTAAGTCCATTGAGGGACATATATATCACATCAGCTCATCCTTGTTGTGGAAAACATCAGAGACAATCAACTTAAGAAGAAAATGATTATCTTGACTCACAGTTTTAGAGGTCTCATGCCAAGGTCAAGGGTACACATTGGTTTTGTGTCTGTGGTGCATCAGCACATTATGGAAGATAATGTGTGGTTGAGTAGAGCTACACACCTCATGAGAGGAAGAAAGCAAAAGAAAAGAAAAGGACAAAGGAAAGACAAGAAAGGAAAAAAGAAATAAGGAAAGATAGGAAGGAAAGAAAGAAAGACAAAAAGAAAGGAAGGGGGAAAGAAGTGTGAGAGAGAAAAGAAGTAAAGAAATGAAAAGGAAAGGAGGAAGGAATGCAGCTGAGGTCTCAATACCCCTTCAAAGGTGATACAGATTAAGAACAAAGTAGCTTTTCCCTGATAGGTAGTTATCTATGGACAGTACCATAGAAACATAGATGCCACTTTCCTGCCCTGGCAGAACTAGATCCATTTCTGATCCAGTTTCTTCCAAGATGCCTTCAAGCAGCAATCTGCTAATCCCTCCTCAGCAAAAGCAACAGCTTCCTATTTCTTCCTCAATTTCATGGGCTTAGCATGGGTGGGTCCTTCCTGAGTCAGTGGTACCCTGTAGCCATCAACCAATCAAGTTTCTCTCCACACCTCCTTTTGGTGATGAGACTCATTCTAATTGGATGTCTGATTCATATAAATGGGCCTGAAACATGTATGTTAGCCACTTTTTTCCTCTCTCTTCTCCTCTTCTGCCTCTTCACATCTTCTTCTCTTCCATTCCCCAGAGGCTTCATCTCCAAAGAGAGACTTTTCCTATATGAGTGAGATTTTCCTAGTCTCCACTCCCTGGCTGGGAAGAGAAAATTTGTTTTGAATTAGGATTTTTCTAACTTACTTTTCCTTTTACCTTAATTATACAAAAATAAATGTCATAATTTACCTTTCTCTAAGCCCACATTTTTAATTCTTTGCTAATGGGAATAAAAACGTGAGACTTGAGAGGTGCTGGCATGGGAGTTCTAATCCCACAGAGTTCTCTAATGTATCATTTTGGTGACCATGAAGGGACATTGTGAGTCATGGTTAAGTTATGATTTTTTAAAACATTTTTTGTTGACAACTTCCATAATTATAGATAATAAACTATGATAAATCCCTCTCCTGCCCTGCTTTCCCCTTCACAAATCCATATTCTATCATATCCTCCCCTCTCAATTAGTCTGCCTTTTATTTTGATGTCATCATCTTTTTCCTCCTATTAGAAGGGTCATGTGTAAGTAGTACCATGTGCTGTGAGGTCAAGGATATCCAGACTATTTTGTGTCTGGAAAAAAAATGCATTGTAAGCCGGCCCATTAATCCATTGCCTCTTACATTCTTTCTCCTCCTCTTACCCAATGGACCCTGAGCTTTAGAAGGTGTAATAGAGATGTCTCAGTGCTTCTTAACATTATGGTGCCTTTTGAGTCATCCCAGAGGTCACAACCATCAGAATATAGCACTTCTTTAACCAAAAGTGAGAGTAGTATTCATATATGGGTATGAACATTAAGAACATTCTAGTATTTCTTATTGGTATTTTTTCATTATTTCTATTTCTTTATTCATGTCTTTTATTGATCTCTTTACTTCATTAAGTTGGTTTTCTGTGTTCTCTTGGGATTCTTTCAGGAGTTTGTTTTCTTCTTTGATTCCTTTTTTTTTCTTCTTTGATTTATTTGAACATAGATATAATGATTATTTTGAATTCTTTGTGAGGTATTTTATCTAAATCAGATTCACTAGAGGTCATTTCTGATGGATTTATAATTTTCAGTGGAATTATATTGTCTCAAATCTTTTGTTTTTTTCTTGTATTATAATGTAGAGATTCTTGTATCTTGGATTAATTTGATGCTTGGGTTTGCTAATTATCTGCATTATTCTTAAACATGTAAACATTACATTATATATCATCAGAGTTGGAACTTGAGGTGCTAGGTATAACAGCAAAAGTGACCCTAGATGCTGAGTTTGTCTACTATGCAAGTATTCTTGTAGGCTGGGTGGAGTAAAACACAGGCAAATTCTAAAATTCAACTGAGTAATACACCCACTCAATCAAGACTAGAATGGATTATTTATGCAAGAGGGAGGATTTAAATAAACAAATAATGTAAGAAGTCAAAGTCCCCAAGGGTGTGCGTTGTCTCACACCCTTAATCCTGTCAACTGGGAGGCTGAGATTTCTGCTCCTAAGAGCGACAAAATAAAAATACATAGGCCCTCTAGATCAAGAAACATCAAAAGCAAAAAAAGATAACCTCCCAAAATGGTAAATCTGACCAAGAGTGCATCAATAAAATCTAAATCTAACACATAACCTGTCCTGACATGCAAGGTATGATTAGCACTTCCAGTGCAGGCCTATATACCTGGATTTGGGGCATGTACTGACCAAGTATGAGTAGATCCTATTACCTTTTGCTCTCGCTTATGCTGGTACAGAGACATATGGGCAAAAGCAGCACCATCTTACAGTATAATCACAACAAAAAATATCATTGAGTTCAGGACTAGATGAATCATCTTCATCAGCATTACCTTAAAGATCAGAAAATCCTGTCCCAAAGGCTTAATTCAAGTTCCTGCCAAAAAAGAAGGTTTCAGTAAGACAACTTCTGTGATATCCCTCAAACTATCACCCATGGACTTCTTATTTCTTCCTTAGACTCATGTATGCCCACTTCGGTCTTTCTTTGTTGTGCTGTGGGCTCAGCTAGGCTGTTTGTGTTGGTGGACCTGCTGTTCCAATCAGCTCTGATAGATGCTGTGTGGCTGAGATCCCTTGACATCCCAACAACTCCAGGTGTTTCTGGCACTAGTGGTTGGGGGAGGGGAGGATGTGGAGAGTACCTAGAGTTGTTCCGGAGCTGCTCATCGGGTCTCTGCTCTCTTCTCCTTCAGGTTTTTTGACTTTGCGAGAGGAAGCTGCTATGAGTAGAAAATGCCTTTACCTGGGTTTTGTTTCTGCAGCTCAGGCAGGACCCAGAGCACACCTAGCTCACCTAGTGAAATGATGGAGCCCCAGCTAAAGCCAATTCTGGCTGGTTGTGTGGCTGCTAGAAGCTCTGCGTTTCTCCTGCTTCTCTGCTGTGGTTCATAATTGCTTATACCTTCACTTTTCAGTAGAAGAGAGTATTATGGTGGGTTTTTTTTTTTTTTTTGCTTATTTCCCACACTTACAGGATATTTTGGCATCATTACTATGCCATCATCTTACCTGAAGTCCCATGAACATTTTTTTGTCTATGATCATATGGCATACCTGTTTAATCTCTGAACAGGGAGAGCCAATAGGTAGACTCAAAGAAGTTTGAGTACAGGCTGCTGTGGAGGCTATTTCACACAGGCTACATGCTACAGGCCTCTGGCAATTAAAAGGCTAAGTCAACATTTTATATATATATATATATATATATATATATATATATATATATATATATATATATATATATACATATATATATACTTTTAATTATTGTTTTTATTTTTATTTTTATTTATTTGAAAGTGACAAAGAAAAATGGGCGGGGGAGAGAGAGAGAAGATGGGTGCACCAGGTCCTCCAGCCACTGCAAACAAACTCCATACACATGTGCCCCCTTGTACATCTGGCTATCATGGGTCCTGGGGGATAGAGCCTTGAACTAGGGTCCTTAGGCTTGGCATGCAAGCGCTTAACCACTAAGCCATCTCTCTAGCCCTGAGTCATCATTTGCTGATGGATGGTATGGCTTGGGTGACTTTCCCTTAGGTAAAAGACACTTTAGAAACACTGTTACTCCAAGACCACCCAACTTAGACCCATAAACCTTGATTAAGGTCTGGTGAAACTATAATCATAGCTGCTGCTTAGCACACCAGTAAAGCTGCATGCTTTAACACATTTTATGGAAAAATTCTTACAATGGACAGTAATTGCAGATAGAAAAATGTTCATTTTCTTTCCCTTCTCAGCACTAAAACTGTTTTTGCTTGTGCTTCTCAGCCTGCATATAGGTTTGCTGATATCTAAAATTCCAATCAATGTTTTCTTGCCTTCTCTCCTTATGAATTTTCAATTGCTGTCCTTTAGCTCAAGTACCTGAGCTTTAAAACTATATTTGCAGGTCTAACTGCCTTCATCACTAGGATAGCAGCTACCTAAGGAGCCTTTATAATGATTTTCACATGGTCTACAACCATATGACTTGGCCAAAATGACAACAGGTACATGGATTCAAGCCACACTTGGGTAGGGCTATGACCCAGACTAGCAGTGTTAGGTGAGACTACCCAAAGGAGTAAAGCTGCTGGTACTTATTTTAAAAATCTGGTCCTTGTTCCCATGGACACAATGCTTGGGAGGGACACACTGGCCAATGCACATGACTACTGTTTTCATATGTACCCCTCACTGCCCCCTGCCCACTACCATACCAACTGGGCAGAATCTATCCACCTCAGCCTGACAAGACACACCCTCAGGCTAAGTGCCATCCATTGCTCTGGTTATGGAGGCATGCTGATACAACCTCAGACTGCTAGCAAGTCTGAGCAAGTCATAACAAGATATGGCTCCAAATTATGATGTTCATTCAAGGTTGATTTGTTTTAAGCTGCTTATATTCATTTAATAAAATGAATTTCAGTGAACTCACAGAACAAAAGTCCCCAAAATCAACAGATAATTAAGTCTACCTATGTATATTGGATAAATATTGTAAATCAAATCTGGTTGTCATTTCCCTTGGTTACTATTATTAAGTACATTTATTTTAAAGAGCTTCTTGGTGGCATAAAAGTAATAAAACAGAGAACTTTAAGTATTTATGCTAAGCTTTATAGGTTTTATATGCTGAGTAGTCTAACAAATCAATGAGGTATTTAATAAAGAATGTTTTTCTAAATGCTTGTAATAGAAAGAAAGTTAAATAAAAATATCTGGTAAAGAGGGCTGGAGAGATGGCTTAGCAGGTAAGGCATTTGCCTACAGAGCCAAAGGACCCAGGTTCAATTCCCCAGGACCTACGTAAGCCAGATGCACAAGGGGCACATGCATCCAGAGTTTGTTTGCAGTGGCTAGAGGCCCTGGAATGCCCATTCTCTCTCTATCTGTCTCTGTTCTCTCTGTCTCTTTCTGCTAGCAAAAAAAAAAATCTGGTAAAGAAAGTTTTTGCTGATAATTCTCTGTGAATTTGACCTGAGATAAAATGGTTAACTATAAATCATAAAGAAATTTTAAATACTAGATACCAAGTTGTTTGTAAAATGGGATGTCTGATAAATTTTTATAGGGTAGGGCATGAATTGTAGGGTAAAACTATGTGTAGAAGGTCTGAGTAAGTTTTATGAGAAGGTTTACAGACATGTATAGATAATGGAATATGAGAAAGAAGAATTCAAACTGATAGGGCTTAAAAGTCTTACATTCCAAGAATGTAAAGGCTAAATAAGTCTAGATTCAATTTCTTCCTAGAGGGAGATAAAATAAAATGGTTTGGGGCTAGACATGGGTTAAATCTTGTTACCTTGGTGTGTTACTAAATTGTAAGCCCAGATGAGCTCCAAGTCTGATTGTTACTGTTCAAAGGCACTATGTTTACTCCATATAAAGACACAAACTTAAAGACAAACAAATTAAATTTTGTAGTATGGTAGAAAATGCTAGGCATTAGAGAGCCTAGCTAGTCTGATCACTTTTCATTCCCTTAGTCTCTGTCAATTACTAGTAATGTGTCATTGCACTCTAACCCCAGGAGACATCTCAAGGGTTGCAGAACAGGAGAGATTGAAGAGCTTTCTTGTTCCCCTTCTTCTTGTTTAGAGTAGATGTCAGGCTCACAGCACAGATGTCAGGTCTGCAGTACACAGCATAAGCCTAACAATAGAAATTTTAAGAAATCTTAAGAAATTGCTAATCCTCAAAGCCCAAAGAAATTTTCTAACCTTTCACTCCTCCACTGCTTGATTACCCTACAAGTTATAAGAGACTAACCGTTGCTCTCTCTTCTGGTCAAATGCCTTCATATTCAAGGCTACAGTTATAAGATGACATGCTAAGTTGTTTGGTTCTCTGCTCTATCATTTTTACTTGCTCAATTAAATTAATAGATTGTCGTGTGCTGTTTAAAGATATTACAAGCTTGCTGTGAGATCAGTGTCAAACACTCCTTGCTTCAGATTCAAACTGATTTAAATTAACTAATATGTTCCCAAGATTTCCTTTTCTTGAAACAGCCTGGCCCTCTGGCTCAAGGAAGGAAAATAGGGAACAAGCAGCTTGAGGGTAATATAAAACTATATGTTTTCTCTCTTGATGCTGGTTACTAATAGACATCTCTCTGTCAGGTAACAAAAGTCCATTATTTTTTGCTAAAATATAATTCTTAGATTTTTGTTAGATAGAATAATAAAATAACAAAACTACCAGGCTTGTTTAAGACCAGGCTAAAACATATAACCCTAATTTGTTACAAGATATCATGTAATTCTGGCAGTAGCTTTGTTTATGTCATAATGCCTCAAGATGGTAAGGTTAAAATTCTGTTCATTAGCATTAGTATGCTCATGATAACAGTGATTTTAAAAAACTAGTTTTAGTGTGTTTAAATATGTTAGTTCTGTTCTTCTATTTGTGAAGCTTGTAGCTACTGGAAAAAATGAATCTTAAGATCAAAGTTTATCCATTATTTGCTGGTTTGCTCTTATAAATATCATATATAAGAACTTTAAAGGTAGTTAATTTCCTGTGTTGTTCATGATAATTCTACAAAATGATCATTATTGTGTTTTTCATTTAGGTTTTGTAAAGAAAATTACCTGGTTTCAGTCATTGTGACTTTTGTTCTTAAAGATGTATAACAATGTTAGTCAAGATTTTCCTTAAGTGATTGTTCTCAGTTCTGACATCTCAAGCTAATTGCTTAAAAGTAAATTAACTCTTAAGACCAGGATACAGCCTCATAAACAATCATCTTCATCTGAGAGAAATGATCTTAAGCTCTACTATTCCTTAAATCCAAGATTAAATGATCTCTACTTCTAACCTTGCCTGGGTTATTTGTATCTACAAAGGTATACCGACTAACCAAAGATGTTTTCAAAAACAGAGACCAAATCTTTATGCTGTCCTAATTGTCTTTTTTTTTCTGACAAAAGCAATTTCTACTTGTGTACTTGATCTTTGTTAAATCAGTTAATTTAGATTTATTAATAAAAATATTGAAAATTATTTTCAATGTTGTTAATATTACAGATGTTAGATAAATCTGAATGTTAGGCAGAATGAGTTTAAGTTTTTATAACATTCTTTTACTAGATCTGTTTTCCTCAAGACGAAGGTGTTCAAATGTGTTCTATGTCTACCTGCACTATTCTTAAAGAATGTTGTAACTGTCCAAGTGTTTGATAACTGTATGTAGAAGCCAAAGCCAATTAGAGGCACTAGAATTAAAAGGGCAATCAAGCTGGGTGTGGTGGCGCACGCATTTAATCCCAGCACTCAGGAGGCAGAGGTAGGTGGATCACTGTGAGTTCAAGGTCACCCTGAGACTACATAGTGAGTTCCAGGTCAGCCTGTACTAGAATGAGACCCTATCTCGAAACTTAAAAAAAAAGGGCAATCAATATTTTTGTTCCTGATTCCAGGTCCAAGGACTCCAGGAGATGATAGGAGATGCTTAATGTGTCCTATAACTCTGGTAAGCCAACTGTCTTCTTGGTTGGGGAAGAAATAGAGTTCTAGAGATTATACTCTATTGTACAGTCTGCAAAGAGTCACAAAGAGGAAAGCTTCCAAAGGAAGCCACATAGTCAGCAAAGCCCTGACTCATCTGAGCAGATGGCACATTTTGTAAGAGGGCCACAGAGCTGCTCCCAGGTCCCTGAGGGTTACTCCTACAGAGCCACAACTGCCCTTCAAAAATAAAATATATACTTAAATTTTGGCTACCTACATAGTCTTAAATACCCAGCAAGAGAATATAACCAAAAAGTATTATATTGTAAACAAAGATCAGACTTCCATATTTGAAATTAAACATGCATATCCTCTTCTCTTGGTCACATGCTGCAGGCTCATAATTACTAACCTCTTACATTATGCCCTCTCCCAACAGGACAAGATTCTCTCTTAATGTCTTGCTAGCAATCATGATATTCTTCACAATTTATCTTTTATAAATGTTACACCAGGTACAAAAGAACAGACCAAAGCAAAGGACTTATACACAGAGATGATATGAGACAATAGATTGATTCATAAGAAATGAAAATTCCCTCCATCATGGGCCTTTAGATGAACTACCTCCTGGGGAGCTCTAACTACCATGCTTTGCTACCCTATGGGCTTGAAGAAGTTAAGAGTAGTTATTGTCCAATTTACATAATAGCAGTTCAAGTTTCCGCTCAGGAGCAAGGAGGGAATAATACAAATTAGAAGCAAGGTAGCTTTTTGCTTGATAGATAATTAGCTAGGGCTGGTCCACAGAAACATAGATACCACCTTGCTTGCCCATAGAAAGACTAGAACTCATTAACAATTCAGCTTCATCCAAGATGGCTGAAGGCAACAACTCAGCAACCACAACTTCCTGTTTCTTCCCCAATTTCATGGGCCCTTCCTAAATCAATGTTCCTCTGGAGCCCACCAGCTAATCAGGCCACTCCCTTCACACCTTAGTCTGGTGATAAAGCTCGGTATCATTTGATGTACAATTCATGTAAATGAGCCTGAACCATGTATGTAAGCCCCTTCTGCCTTTCTACCCTTCTCTTCTGCCTTCTTTCCCTATCTTCTCCCCTTCTTCTCTTCCCTTCATCAGAGGCATCTTACCCTGAAATAGATCTTTCCTTCTGTGAAGGAGATTTTCCAAGTCTGCCCTCCTCCTCTCAGCCTGTCGAGGAATGGGGAGAATGTCTTTTGGTTTGGGCACATTCATGCTTTGCTTTTTCTCTTACCTTAACTTTCCCCACAATAAATTTCATAAATTGTCCTTTTCTACGTACACATTTTCAATTTGTAGATAAGAATTTGAGACTTGAGAGCTGCTGGCATGGGTGTTCTAATCCCACATCAAGGGCATAGACTTTATGACCAAAAGGCCTCCCACAATACTCTACCTTTTAAACAAAGGTTCCACCACATCTCAAACCTTTAACACATTAATTAGTCTTGTAGGACGTTCATCCAAACCATAGCAGTTACTAATTGTCCTTAATATTTTGAGGAGAAGATACAGGTTTGAAGAGCAGATTGTCTCTTCCTTTTGGACCCAAGCCTCCCAGCTAACTGCTTCTCCCTCCCAGGCATTCATATGTGATTTGGATGACATTACAAATGCACAAAGAAAGACCTGGACTCCTGGAGGCAATCCAAGTATAGCCAGCCTGGGGCTTACATTTCTCTTAATTAATTATCACAGCCAAATTGTCTAGGGCTGTTTCATTTCCTCCACTGCCTGGTTCTAAAACACAACAGACTATAGAGAGAATTTGCCACCCCTCACTCAAGGAAAAAAAAATAGACAAAATAAACATATTGAGAATATGGGAATGACACAGAGATGGTGACAGAAATGTGATAGGGAAGCAGGAAGAAGGAGAAACATGCAGAGGGGCAAGTCCTATCAGCAATTAGCTCAGCTTCAATTTACACAGAGAAGGTGAACTGAGGGGTTACTTTGTGAATACAGGTGTAAATGGTGTCACCATGAGCACAAAGCAAGCTGCTTGTTCACAACCTATTAGCTTGTAAACATCAATGTTCTGTAATTCAGCTATTAAAAAGCAGCTTAAAGAGAAATCAAATCTCATTTAGCAAGGATTTCAGGGGTCTTGTTGGACATTTTAAAGTTTTATATCCATCTAAGGAAACAAGCTATAATTCTCTAAAGCATGTTTTCTTGGAAACAATGGCATATCCAAGCTTAATAAACATCTATTTAAAGGGACAAGGAGAGTCCCCAAATGTCCTCTCAGAAAGCAGCAGTGCTATGAATGATTTCTAAGTCAAGGGAATCTACTGGTACAAGTCATATTTTTCCTAAAATTTGCATTAGAAATGAGGCTGTTTCCCTCTGCACCCAGTGAAAGAAAGCTGGGATAGTGACTTTGGAGAGCCTCAGGTTACAGATCAAATCACATACCACCAGAGAAGAGTGTTCCGGGTGGGTCAATTGTTTAGACCAGGATCCTGTTCTCTCATAGTGCCTCCCGCCCTCTACCAGAGGTAGAGGCTTACTTGTAGGACGTAAGGAATCACACAGTCCAAGTACAGGAATGTTGAGTTATTTTACAAACTATCAAATATATTTATTTATTAATTTTTAAGTACCAGGCTGTGGTATAGTCAGATAACATTTGTTTCCCTGATTGTCAGCTTGTTTTTCTAGTTGCTTCAGAAGTCAATCAGCTAGCAGATAAGAGGAGTCAGGCCTCTATGCTCTGAGCTAGAAGGTCCTACATATATATATCTATCAAATCTTGTCTTCTTCCCGCTGAAAACAGTTCACCTCAGGCTTTTCCCCTCAGATTTATCAGACACTCTTGACCATGGGTGAGTAGCCTTTAACTTAATTCTCTGCAACTACCAGTGAAGCCAGAGATTTTTAGTATATATTTCTCTAAGCAGCAACCAAACAGTAGACATTTTCAAGAATGCTCCTGCTGAATCTTTTCAAATGCTGATTATTCTCCTCTTTCCCACAACATATGGGAAGTGCAATGCTAATGGGACCCTGAAAATCTCAGGCTGTGGGGCATTTTATAGCTATAAAAGAGAATCTATACACTCAAAAAGACCACTGAATCCCCTTTAATTACCATTCCCTTCCTGTACACCTCCTTTTTCATCATTGCTGATTGCAGATATATCCATGTTTGAATAATATCTTTCCACTTTATAATCAAGACAACCACCACTTACTCTGATAACCTGAGACACTCTAAGTATGATGTTGCCTACAGAATACTCGGGCAATGCCTCGCCTCTTTTGAGGGGTAGGAAAATTACCATACACTTTGAGGCAGAAAGCTGACTAAGACAACACACTAAGAAGGCACCTTGCCCAAGATGAGACTTTGATGGCAGCTTTAGATATTGAGCTGAAAATTCTCATTCCCTGAGATTAGAATAGAAGGGGATATTGCTGCATTTATTGTCCCCAAACTTCAACCTTTACAATCTCCCACCAAATCTATAAGCAGCTGACCTACTCACATGAATTTGGTTTCATTATGAAAACAGTTATTTCATTTCCATATGTGTATGGGATCATATGTCTGTGTGTGTGTGTGGGGGGGGTATCATATGTGTGGCCTCTGATGGAAAAGTTGCTACTATCCTTAAAGTCTCATCTCATTGGATTCATGCAGAAGGTTTGCAAGAGAAGATCATCTGGTGATACGTGAAGCAGAAGAAATTATTACAACAGTGTCACCAGGACAGGCAGGAAGATTCTAGATGGAATCAGGCTCATCCATGTAGAAAGTTCAGGTCATAACAAAGAAATAGGACAGATCCTGGGAGACAGAGATGTAGGTTCTAGCCCTGATCCCAATCGCCTCACAGCCACTCTGATTCAGAATCTACATTATGTAGAGCGGTGCTCTCAACCTGGCTAGAAAACTGGAATATCATAGGGAGCTTTGGAAAAAAAAACTTAACAGTCCTGGGCACCCTGTGCATTCTAACAATATTTTCTAGAAGGGGAAATTCCTAAGATTCACCCTTGCAATATTTCATGCAGAAACAGCTGAAAATGAATTGCCTCAGTTTCTCCTCTTGTGAAAGCAGAGTGATAATTTGCATCCCATCAAATTATAATCATACTAGAAAAATACAAGATAGGCTGTGTGACAAAATACTGTGAAATGAAATGAAGCACATATTTTGAATGTATGAAATGAAACACCAAAGTGTTCCAAAATCCTCTAAGATTGGGCCTCAGTATACTTTTCTCTTTTAATAATTCATCTGCAAGGACCTAGGAGGGTTTTTGGTGTGAAGCCAACATCAATCACTGCTAGGGGAACTATGAGACAATGTCAGTTTCCAGATGCTGCTGTTCAACTTTGCGTTTTCCATGCTCACTCACACATATTGCATCACTCTGTTCCAGGAACTATACAGGTACTCTAGTAGCTAGAAATGGAAGGTCTATTACCAACTTAATGGAACTTAAAGACTGGTACTACCAATAGTCATTTCATCATCAAATAATAGCCAACAAAAATTGCACAGAGACCCTGACATTGGCAGGTACTTAATTTATTGAAGTGATGCGAAAAAGAATGAGTGTTCAGAGACCAGTGGATTCAGTAGAGGGTGAGAACTCTTTCTACTGAACTGTGATATCTGGACTTCTTATTCTCATTTCATAGATAAGACAACCAAATTCCAGAGAACTTAATGTCTAGCTCAAAGTCATATAGCTGTAGAGAATTAAATGTGTTTTTTTCCAACAAGGAAGTAGCATGATTAGTTGGTCCTTAGGAAGCAAATTCAGAGAGCAGGAGGGAATAAAGTCAGGTGAAATGTGCAACAGTACAAAGACCCGTGACACCGATCTGAGAGAGCATTGGTGGTGAGAGTGATGCAGAGGTGTTAGATGCTTCCTGAATGTTGACAGCATCTGGTGGAGATGGTAGAAGGGAAGGGAGACAGGAACTGGGTTGGGTGCAGAAACTTTGCAGTATTCGACCCCAGCACAATTCTCAGCAGACAATTCCTGCCTATGGATGGTCTTACCCTTCTTTCATTATTGTGTGCCTACTTATGAGGATGTCCTAAGATTTGAGATTTATGCAAGTTGTTCATCACTTGAAATTTTTCAATTAAACGTAAAGAAAGAAAAAACACATAAATCTATTCTTTCTTTTGATTGTTCTATTGATTAAAATGAATGTCTGTGCTGGGACTGTTGAACCATGAAAAGCAATCTATCTTAGATGGATAACAGATCGTTAGGAAATCATTGGGTTGGAGGAGTCAAGAAAAATTTTCATAGATTCACATGTGGGAGTGTCACCATGCTTATCTGTAGCTACACAGCCATGTATAGATGTGTGCATTTCTATATATAGGGGACATATGCCACACACTTCAATCAGCCAAGGACACAGGCAGCATTCCTGACTAAGTGGCACTGTGGATGGCATATCAGAGTCTGAACAAGACTGCAGAGTACATGTGGGTGGTGCAGGAGAGTAAGGGTCTATTCAGATAATAAGTTTGGCTCTTATATAACTCTTTTCTGGCATGTGAGTTTGAAAAACCTTACCACATGGTATTTTAAGACTATTCTCTGGGAAATTTGAAAAAACAAGCAGCATTAATATGCATGCCTCTAATTGCATCAAAATGTTAGTTTATGTGAGCTATTCTATATAAAAGAAAGCTTTTAGAAAGAAAAAAGGGGAAAATTAGAAAGATCCAATAAGAGAACTGTCACTGCTACTCTCCACCTCCAAATGAAATAAAGTATGTCCAGGTTTGCAAGGCACACTTTAGGGGTTTAACCAGAATGGACCCAACCTTTAGAGGATTGGGAAATGGAGCACCACTCCATAAAATCCCCTTCCATGGGTACACAGGGAGGAAAGCAGGGAGTGAGAAAGTTCCATTAAACATACAAATGAAACTCAGGAGTCATACCTCTCCTTCCCTGCAAGACTGCTTGCTCTTTCACACACTCATCAGTAAGTCATTCAGACCAGCATGATTTATTTCCCCTATGTTCCTAATGGCCATCCATGCTCCATCTGTCAGCCCTTCATCTCATGGGTCTTTTCTTTCTACATCCAATCCTTTTCCCTCTTCCCTTCCCAGGATCTCACTTCCTCTAAAACATGGAGTGAGCAACTGGCTTCGGATTCCCATTTTGCTTCATCTGTGGTCAGAAATACTGGGTCTTGACTGGGCAATGTCCACTGTCATCCAGGTGAAGTCTAAGGAGAGGAGAATTCTGCAAAAACAATCTGAGTCCATGAAACCAGTGCCATGATGGGGACACATCTTTTTTGCTGTGTCCTCAGCATGACCTTGAGCTCTTTGGTCCTCCACATTCTTCTAAAATGAGATTAGTAATTTCCCTGACACTAGCTGCCCACTGCACTTGCAAATTGACTAATCCACTGAACAAAGCTAAGGACTTTTCAAAAATATGCATGCAATTGTGAATAGCTGTTCTTTAGCCCCCTGAGAAATATGAGCTATTTCTCCTCCTCCTCAGAGAATCATGTTAAGTGTAAAATTTTGAGAACAGATCCTGGTATGAAGCAAACATTGCATTCGTTATCCATGTTCAGATGTTGAAGAATAGTGACAAAAACTATATTTTCTTCCAAAGGATAAGAAATATCTAGTAGCAACATTAGTAAGTATAGAATAAGGAACAAGGAACAGAGATTGAAGTATTAGGGAAGGGACATCTGTACAGAATCTTCAGAGAAAAACAGATACCACCCAAAATGGAACTAGAAAGGGACCAAAGATCCCTTGCAGCCAGGATGGCCTGTGTGTCTCTTTCCTGTGCATTTTGTAGGAAGCAACCTGGCCAAGCAGGCTAGAGAACTACATCAAAGTCCAAACTGTCCCTGGCATAAAACAGGAACCCAGTGCTTGTGAGATTTGAGAATGAATGAATAAATGAATGAGACTATAAAAATAGTGAATGCAAATCATTTTCATAGGAAATAGTTTTGAGAAGAGAAAATCTGCTTATCTGGAAGTCCATTAACCTTTTGAGCTCAATTAACCTTTTATTTCAAGATACATAAATAATTATTTAATGTTCATGAATACTAGACTATAGAGGGAGAGACAGATACATAGCATTTCAGAATATGCATGGAATATGCTACTTCCCATGAGGATTAATGCATTTCAGACTGAAGAATTACTTAATCAATTTGTTTTTCCTCTTTTAAGTAAATTTAGGGCTTTTACCATATAAAATTCAATTATAAAAGATAGTGTCTTCCAATAATTGCATTCTTAGAAAGTACCATAAAACACAAAGTATATGAAAGTAGTTAAGTGATACACTCATAAAGGGCTAATGGCTGCCTCTTTTACTTTTCCAAATCAAGAGATTCCATCCTCCAACTTAAATAGCTGTCAATAGCACCTGCAAATTCATTTATCCCTTGGTGGAGTTAAAGATTTTTCTTGAAATCTAGAAACAGTTTTTGAATCCTGACTGTTGTTGTTTAGCAGCTGAGACTTGTAAACTGGTTTTACCCCACTCTTTTCCATCTTAGAGTTCTAACATCTGCATAAATTTGGAACCGAACTCCCCTTTCCTTAGATGCATGAGTATAGAATGCAATAGAGTTGCCTCTCATGCACTCAGGTTGGATGAGTTTCATCATAATGAAATTCCCAATTGCTGTGGTAATTGCTGTGGTTTTGATGTTTGGATATATCACTTGTGGAAATGTGGCTGCATATCAAAAATAAAGCGACATCAGCCACAGTACAGACTGTGCTCACAGAAGCAGAATCATTCTGTGAGGTACTTTCAGGTGGTTTGTAAGGTGGTTTACTAGATGGTGTATAATGGGAATTTAGTGGGGATGCAGAAGAAGGAGAAAGAGAAAATAAATACATGAATATTGAATACTGCCCTCAGATACAGAGGGAGACCTGCAATCACTATAAGCAGTACTGATGTCACACTGTACCATTGGTTCATTCATTGCCCATTTGTATGCCATTCTTTTTTATCCAATGTACAATATTTTTATTGACAAGTTTTATACATTAATTTGATCATAATCCCTTCCCATTGCCAGTCTCTTGGCTCCCTCTCCATCCACTTCTGCTGAACCCATTTTTCTTCCCAGTGAGTCCCTCTTCTATCTTGTTATCTCTTTTGGTGGGGGCATGACCCACTGAGCTTAATTAGGGTTGCCTGCATCAGCACAGGTGAGGGATTAGTTGCCAAAGCATGAGGGTCCTACAAATGGCTGTACCACTTTATAATGAGTCTTCAATACCCCAGCCACTGTTAAGTGTCTATGACTCCTCAGGAAATGATGGGGGACTCATGCCCTCCTCTATCACCCTTGATGGAATGTTGATGGGTCCGGTATTTGGGTCTTCTGCAGGTTACAATACTCACTGTGAGGTCATAAATTCAATGGCCATTCCATTGCATAACACTTCTCCCATCCTATGACTATTACATTCTTTTCACATCCTCTTCAACATTATTCCCTGAATCTTTGAGGGGTGATGTATCTCTCATTTAGCACTGGGCACTACATCAAGTCGTTATTCATAGCACTTGGGTGACCTTCAATCTCCTCAGTAGTCACCATCATCTGCAAAGAGAAGCTTCTCTGACCAAAGGTGAGAATAGCATTAATCTACAGGCATAGACATACATATTTAGAAAACAATTTGGTGGTTACACAACATAACCATTTAGCTGAACAATAGTAGCAACTTCTCACTTCAGGCCTTTAGTGTCCCCAGCCACAGGCTTTTGACTAGATTTCAGTACCAAGCATGAATTTATTCTAATGAAGTTGGCCTCAGATCCAATCAGAGAGCAGTTAGTTTTCCCCAAAACAGTCATTCCACTACTGTACCAACAGATACATCCTGCTTTGATGATTAGTTGTATATCTTGCATGCAGTGTCCAGCAATGGGTACAATTATTGATGACCTTCTGCCTGGGCAGCACCCTCTAGGACTATGACAGGAAGCCAGCATGGAGAGAGCCTATGTGTCATTCTTAACTGCTATTTTACTCTCTCTGCCTTGGACAACCACCTGAACATGTTTGACATAGATAGATGATGCGGCAGTTAGTTTGAATGTTATAGTTTAAAGTATGGCCCCATATATTCAATTATTTTTTATTAAACTTCCTACTAGCAGGCAGATCCCTGCTACAAGGGAGTGGGTCACTGGGGCAGGAACCTGGAGTCCAGCCCTAAGGTATTTTGGGGAGTAGATCTTCAGTCTAGCCCTGAAGGTGCGTTAAGAGCAGTTTGGGCTCTTGCTATTCCTGCTTGATGGTGATACTGGCTATTGGTGGTGTCTCTCTGCTTGCATCTAGGGGAGCTACCTTTTGGGAGCCAGCTTCTTCCACCATTGATGGTAACCCCCTGCAATTTGTAAGCCTAAAATAAATCTTTTTCCACCCATAAGCTGCTTCTGGTTGGATATTTGTTCCAGAAATGTGAAGTTGACTGCAACAGATGGTGATAGGTGAAGAGATTGGATAGGAGATATGATTTACAGCAAGCTAGATAGATGAGAGAGAGAGAGAGAGAGAGATTATAGGATACAGATAATGATATTGATGATATCATCAAAATATACCCCTTTGTATGTGTTCCTGTAATGCTATTTGTCTAGTTTAAGTGATTTCCATTTACCCATATATTGTACAATAGACCTTCATTGGTTTGTTTCTACCTTGAACAATGTCATTTTAATATGTAGCCATGATATTCAGTGTAGAGTTGTGCTGCTATAACTCACAGTATGACTGCATCATGTTTTGTTTATCTACTTGTCTACTAAAAAACTCAGTTTCTCTCTATTTCAACATTGGCACAAGCAATGCTATGATGAATGTCCTTATCTATCTGTACATATTAGCCTGGGAAAACTTCTTGGATATATACCAGGAGGGAACTGTTTGACAGTTGCATATATGGATACTTAATACAATCAACTGGGACTGGGGAAATGGCTTGGTGAATACAGTGCTTGCTGAGCAGGAGTGAGGTCCTGAGTTTGGAACACCATGTAAAACTGGATACTATAGCATGTGGGTCTATATTTTCAGTGTGCCTATGGTGAGAAGGCAAATGAAGACAAGAGAATCCTCTAGAAGCACACAGGCCACCTCGCTTAGCTCACATGACAATGAAAATCAGACCCTGCCTCAAAAAAGTTGAAACAAGAGGAACAACATAGGAAGTTGTCAGCTCCATACACATGTCATAATACATGCATATTCATATTCATGCAAATGAACACACATATATCATGCACATGCACATAGCAAAAGAAAACAAGAAAATATTATAAACAAATGAAGTCAGATTTTTCTTCAAAATAGAGACTTCAGTTTATACCCCTGAGGTGGTTTGAATAAATGGCCCCCAATATATTCAGTTCTTTATTGTTTATAGTTTGCATCTGCAGCCACCTGGCTGGAGGCAGTGTCACTGGGTGGATCTTAAGGTGTGGTGGTGGGTTTCAGATTTCAATCTAAAGATATGCAAAGTGTGCCTAGCTGGAGTTCCTAAAGTGTTGTGTGGCTTTTGGCTTTAGGCTTGTGCTTCTCTCTCTCTTTGCTTGGACCTGTGAAGGCAGGCCAGCTTCTTCTGCCATTTATGGAACTTCCCCTGGATCTGTAAGCTTCAATAAATATCCCTTCCTCCATAACTGTGCCTGGTCTGGAAGTTCATCTCAGTGAACCTGAAACTGTCTGCTACAACACCCAACATAAGGATTCCTGTATCCCAAACATCCCCACTCATAATGGGGTGTGGAGGACAACTTCTTTTTATATTTCAGACTATTTTTGGCTTCTACCTGTACTGTTAGTTTAGCTTAATTTAGTTTTATTTCATTTAAATCATATCCCATTTTTATATTTGGAGTCATGTCTCTCTCTTGTTGACCTTTAAAGATGTTTATATGTTAATCATTAGTGGTATATCATCACATATATGAACTCTCAGTCTGTTCCTGTCAATGCTATCAGTGATATCCATTGTGGAACACATGGTAAATCTGGCTGTAATCAATTTGCTTTCATGTTTGATCTTCCAGATTGCTTTTTAGTACCACCAGTAAAATGGGGTAACAATGTTTGGGTCTATTTCTGATGATTTATTTGTTTGATCTTACTCTAGGGATCACATATTTTAATAACTTTGATTTTATGGTAGATCCTTCTGGAAAGTGATGCTCTGAATATACAGTGTTGACTTAGTTATATATGGACTTTTATACCATTGTATCACTTAGTAGTAATTTATTTAGTTCTTTTCAAAACTATGCAGCTAGTACTTTTACCAGAAATGTATTGGATTTATAGACTAATTGGATAATATTAGCATCTTTATTATAATAATTTATCCAATTCAGAGTTTGAATTGACCCAGTATATGACTATGTCCACATAACTATAATTGATTTGTGTTTCCTTTTATAATTACCTACTATATCCTTTGGATATTACTATAAATTTGGTTTTGTCTGCTAGAGAGGGCACCTTGGATTTTCAAATATTCTAATTCTATACTGCTAGTATACAAAATAGAGTTGATCTTTGTAAGTTAATAGTCTATCTAAACACTTCATCAGCCTCTACTTGTAGTTGTAATTGTTCAATTTTGCTGGCTTTTCTGTGCATATGATCAAAATATTTGCAAGCAGCAATTACAGTTGTTCATGATTTTCACATTTATTTCTTTTTTGCATTTGTGCTTTAAAAAGTACCTTGAAATATACAGCTGAATTGAGACATAATTTGGCTTTGGTTTAATTCACAATTGGCTATTTCCAAGAGGCTAGTATGGATCCTTCTCTTTGGTGGATGCCAGATGCTTGAGCCCCATTTTTTTTTTTTTTTTTTTGGCTTCTGCCTTATTTGGGATGCTTTGAAATTGAACTAAGGATGTCAGCCTTTACAATCAAGCTCCTTTAACCACTGAGTCATTTCCCAGCCACTCTCATTGATTTTGAAGCCATTTAAAATTTGCAGAGATTTGACTGCCATCAATGCCTACCTTACTCTGCCAATAAGGGGGAGGGGAACCAAACAATTAAAGCCACTCATGAAAGGAACAGTTTTCAAGCAAGTGATATAGATGGGTTTAGACATGAAGTTATTATTGTAGGTATTCTTAAGTACCTGTACAGGGGGTGATTGCTGCATTGTGTACTAAGTATTTGAGAATGACAGATGAGAATCAGTTTAGATGCATACTGTTCATCCAATAAACCATGCCCTCTCATAACTGTTTTTTTCCCCTGAGGTAGGGTCTCAATCTACCCTAGGCTGACCTGAAATTCACTTAGGCTGGCCTTGAACTCACAGTAATCCTCCTACTTCTTCTTCCAGAGTACTGGGATTAAAGGTATGTACCACCACACCCAGTCTTTCTTAACCATTTTCTACATATTGCCTTATTTTACCTAACAGATCGTTGACATGAGGGATATTATTTTCCTATTTCCCAAATAAGGAAATTGAAGCAATAAAAATGTAGCTACTTTGTCAAAGGTCAGAATTCTGGTCCTGGAGGAGTCAGCCTGGCCCTGGAGTCTGTGTTGTCATCCACATGCTGCATACCCTGTGTCCCAGGACACACAGTCACTCTCCAAAGCCAGTGGCAGCACTTCTGATGGCATTCAGTGGTTAGCTCTGTACCATCATTTCTATCACAGTGCCACTTTTTAGTCCCTTTAGTAACAGGGAGTATTCCTTTAAAATCTTGATCTTGGTCTCCTCCCTCTTGTTCCAATTGTCAGATCATCTATACTAAAACAATAAAGTATATGTATTGTCTGAAAAAACAACCAAGAAAAATGAGAGACAAGAAAGGGAACGTGTTCCTGCATCCTGCTGCATTACATCTGGGATGACACAGTCTGTCTGCAGAAAGATGTGAGTAAAGTTGACAATCTGGGGATGAAAAGCAATTTGCTCTATCCTAAGCAGTACTTCCTGAGTGAAACCCTATTGTATTGAGTAAGGGAAATTCCCAAATTAGTAGTGCCCTATATCAAATATGAATACAACTCCTTCTATCCTCTACCTCAAAAATGCAAAGAATAAATAGCAGGGTCCAACACTGTAGTTTATAGATATTCTGGTTGTAGAAATTATGTGTTCTATTCTGTATAGATAATACAGAGATGGCTAGTTAATAGTACATTGTTTGATAAAACCAAACAAGTCTTTTAAAATTTTGATCAGGATTCTTTGATGATGCAAGCATAGACTGGAGGTTCTCAGCTAAATCAGGTTCTGAATTGGTAGTGCAGTTATTAGAGGCACTAAAAAGAAGCAGCTAAATCTGATAGTAAAAATTGGAGGGTGGGAGCAAGTTAGAACTGGTCACTTGTCTGAGGCTAGAGGATGTGAAGTGGGCTCTCCTCCTTCTCTCATGGTTTTCTCCCAGGGTTCAATGAGTGCAGGTTTTATAGAGTTCACACACACAGAGCTTCTAGTTCCAATGCCTCACTGTGCTGATGACTACCAGAAGTAAATCACCTCAGCAAATGCAAAGGGTGGCAATTTTGTGACACACATAATTGATTTATGCTTACAATCAAAAGTGTATTTCTCTTGATAATTTATGCTCAACAATTTAGCATGATTATTTGTGCCATGATGTTAACATTTCTGCCTTCTTGACTGTTAACTCTGAAATATAAACACACAAACACATGTACACACACAAAACAAAACAAGACAAGACAAAACAAAATGCACCATATTTCCAAGGCAGGGCTTTAAAAATCAATGTCACTGCAGCCTCTTTTGTTTTTGTTGTGACAAGACTGAATTTATACAGCCTGGAAAGTCAAAAACAGCAGGAGAAATATCAATACATATTAAGTTAATCAAAAATGATGCTCTGCTGTCCCTGTCTAGTCTAGAATTTTGCTTCCATACTAAGTTTCCTGTTGTTCTTGGCAGCTTGTAACTTCTCCACAAATATTTGCAGTCTTCAGCGGTCATCTGAAATGAAGAGTAGCTACAGGCTTCCGGACGTCTTCTTTGCATCTGTATGAGATTTTTGTCACAACTGCTTTAAGATAATCACCCTCCACACAGGATCCAGCTCACTTATTTGAATTCACCATATTAAAATGTGTTTTATCTAGCAAATGCCTTCCTTCATGTTCCACAATGGCATTCCAGTATAAACTTCATTCTCCTGCTCTGCATAATGCTCTTAGAAAAACATAGAAGACACATTTACCTCAAATAAATACATGCTGGACTGGACCCAGCAAACTATGAATGTTCCACGGAGCACTTGTTAGCTCCTATCTGACAAAGGCACATGGAATAGAGCCATGGGACAAGCCTACCAAGTGGAGAGACTAAATCTACTTGACCTTTTAAATTAACACTTTGTTGCTATTCATTCAATCCAGCATGGTCCATTCTCCCCACTGCCACCAAAAAAAAGAAAAAAAAAGTAATTGGAATAGATATACCAATGGTCTCATTAATCACATGAAATGTTCATTTTATCATATACAGAGATAATTCTACTTGCCTGTGGGTGCTTGGAATTGTTGCCAGAGTAACAAGAGAGCACCTACTTAGATGCAATTCTTAAACCTGAAGCAGAACTTGGGGGCATCTTTTAGTCCTGGGAACTAATGGGTCTCAGAGTCTACTCATCATAGGCCAAAGTATGAGTGTCATAATTAGCAAGGCCAAGTGCAAAATAGAAATGTGAAGCCCGCATTCAAACAGAAGTCAGAACTTTACATCAGCAGTAGTGATATACTCATCCACACAATAGGTTCTTCTGAGGTCCACAGGTTCCAGAGGCCTCCCACATTGCTGCTGTTATCTTTCACTGGATATTCTAAGGGGATACTCATATTGACTATGAAAGGCAAGATGGGTGTCTGTCAATGAAGACTCTCACATACGTTGTGGTATTCAACAGAGTTCCCTACACCCACCCAGAAAGATAAACAAAATGATTTCATCCTGACATGAGTAAAAGAGGCTGTTTTCAAGGAAACAAAAAGGATTTAAATGCTCAAATATCCGGACACTCCCTGGAATTCTCTCTTTTAGAAGAAAACAAGTATCAGCCAAGTGCTAGGATTTCTAGGAACACATAGGAATTGACAACTCTGTGTATTAGTCAATTTCTCACTTCAGGGACAAAATAGCTGATAAAAATCAGTTGAGGAAGGAAGGGTTTAGTTCAGTTTATACTTACAGGCTGTAGTTCATCATGGTGGAGAAGATGAAATGACAGGAACTGATCACATGCAGAACAGTAAGGAAGCAGAGAGAGACAAATGTTGCTGTTAAGCTCTCATTTTGTATATATTCTGGATCTCGGCAATGGAATGGTGCTGCCCACAGTTAAGGTCTACATTAATTAACCTAATCAAGACATTCCCTTTCAGACATACACAGATGCAAACCTAATCTACATAATAACTGGCAGGTAATTTTAGGTCCTGTCAATCAATAGGAATCATCACAAGTTCATCCAATGTCAACTTGACTCCCAAATAAATCACATTTAAGCTATAAACTTCCATCTTTTTATACGTAGGTTCATGACCATTTCATAATTGTAATAAAAATAAATTCAGTCCAATTTGAAAAGTCTTCAGTTTTTAATAGTTCTAACACTGCTCAAAAGATTGAAGTCTCATCTAAGTCAAGACAATCTCAACTGTGAACCTTGTAAAATCTAAATAAAAGTCATAGCCTCCATTCAAAAGGGGAGGAATGAGGGCTAAGGGGATGGCTTAGCAGATAAGTTGTTTACCTGCAAAGCCAAAGGACCCAGGTTTGATTCCCCAGGATCCATGTACACCAGATGTACAAGGTGCTGCATGCATCTGGAATTTGTTTACAGCAGCTGGAAGACCTAGTGTGCCATATTCTCATTCTCTCTCTCTCTCTCTCTCTCTCTCTCTCCCCCTCCCACTTTGTCTCAAATAAATAAATAAATAAAAATATTTTTTAAAAAAAATTAAGGGAAGAATGGGGGTATATCAAGGAAAAAACAGACCAAAGTAAGACCAAAACCCAACAAGGTAAACACCAAATTCTGCAGCTATATGTCCAGTATCTTTGATTTCTAAAAAAAAAATTCTCTGTTCTCCAAAAGGCTTGTGTAGCTCTAACCTTCTGCCTGTGAAACCTGTAGCCCCTCCCTCCTCTCATGGGACAGATCCACCTGAGCTCACAGCTTTGACTTATAGATGTCCCATGGTACTGACATCTCTAACATCCTAATTTCTCCATTGCAACAGAATTCATCTTAACAGCTTCATACAGACTCATAAAGCCTCCTTAAAGGGACACTGACCCTGCTCTACATGGTTTAGTTTCAGCAACTCTGTATTTTTGGTGAAATATTTCATGAACTCCCTCAATCTGGTGTCTTTTATTCTCCAAAACCAATACCACATGGGCAATGCAGCCAAGTTCTACTGTCAGAACAGGGTGAAATCCAATGCCCATGGATCACAGCTGTAGTAGCCTCTGTATGTTGAACTTAGGGAGCAGAGATCATCAGCATTCTTACTTTGGGCCTTTTCCATTGAAAATAATTTAAATTCTTACCAGCCTTTGATGGGTTGGATCTTGCCATCCATCAGGGTATCTGTCTTATGGTCCCATGCAGAGCAGTTGCCTGATCTTCAATAGTGGTAATCTCTTCAACAATTCCAGATGAAGAAGCTTCAGTTTCTGGATCACAACTTTTAAATTTGTTCACATTTCTTTCTGTGTCAAACTTTGGGTTTTTCATCTCTCTGTTCTTCATTTTGCTCTCTTTCATTGTACACTAAATCATAGAAACAAAAGGAGGCCTTGCCACAGATTCAATGTTATTCTGTCTTGGAACTTTCTCCACTAAACACAGTAATCCATTACTTTTAAATTCAACTTTGCTCAAGTTCTCAGGATATGAACAGAATGCAGCCAGTTTCCTTACCAAAATGTCATATGAACTGCCTCTAACCCAGTTCCCAATAAATTCCTTTTCCCCCTCTGAACTCTCATGTGTTAGGTCTCCACATTCCACATTTCTCCCAGCCTTCTGGTCTTCCAAACTCCCACCAAAATGGCTCAGAAAGCTCTGCATACAGCGTTGTAAGGCTGCTCTATTGTAAAGTTCAAGATATGTCCACATTCTTCCCACAAACCAATTCCAAAACACTAAGCACCACATGGTCAGGTATATCACAGCAATAGCTCCATGTGTCAGTACCAATTTTCTGTACCACTTACTTTCTTGTTGTTGAGAAAAAAATACCTAACCAGAAATAATTAATGGAAGGAAAATTTATTTCAGCTTACTGTTCCAGGTTACAGTCCATCACAGGGAAAGCACAGCAGCAGTTGCTGGTCACAAGCCTTCACATCAGGAAACAGAAAGCAATGAATGCTTTAGTTATCCAGCTTTCACCTTCTTTCATAGGGTCCAGGATTTCAGCCCATAGAATAGTACCACCCACAGTTAAGGTGGATCTTCTAACCTTAATTTGCCTAATTGAGAGAATCAAGACAGGCCCAGAGGTTTACCTAATCTGCATAATCCCTCACAGGTAATACTAGGTCCTGTCATTTTAACAATCAAATATACCATTATATTCAGTCTTCCAATGTTCTCCCAGCACTGATAGAGTTGAGATAGCACATAGTTCTTCATCTTCATTAAATATTATAACTGGGACTTGACAGAAATAGACATTTTACTTTAAAATGACACAGAACAGAAAAAATGGAAAAATTTCTGTAACAAACTGTCTCTTTTATAAGAACTATTTTTTTAATTGAGAACTTTAATATATGAACATATTGCAAATTAGTCATATTCCCATCACTTTATATTCTTATGTCCTCTCTCTGCCATCCCCATTCCACTCTCTTGAGTCAACACTTAAATGTGTTTCCTAAGTTACTGTTTGTCATCACCAAAGGTATAATAACCAAAATTGAGCCCTTCTCATTTACTTTTCTTTCCAACACATTAGAACTGCTTTGGCACAGGGTGGAAGGATTGTCAGCTTTTGAAAAAGTCAGCTTCAACTTCTAACACACACCATGTGAAGAAGCTTGACAATAGCAATGAGAGTAGAAGTACTACCTACAAGTAAGTTGCTATCAGTTGATTAATTCTACAAACAAAACTCAGTGCTAACTCAAAAAATATTTCTACATAGTTGCACTCAGATTATATATTTTTAGTGTTTTTTTTTTTGCATTTCTTTGGGCTTTGCATCATTCTGGATACCCTACTTTCTAAAGTATAGGCTGATAGCATATATCTAAAAATAAATCATAAAGAAATATGAAGCACTTATATTTGAGGTACTTATAAGTTAATGATTAAATCATTATTTATCATATAAATAAGAATAAGTATGGTTCAAAGAAAACCAGATATGAATGTCATAAAATAAACTTTAAACTGCTATGTGAGATTTCTAATATGGGAAATAACACCTCCTGTTTGAATGCATGGCCCCACAGACTGAGATGTTTTATTAAAATTGAGCTTCCAATTTGAGCCTCTAGCAGGCAGATTCCTGATATAGGGGTCATATCACTGAGGGTGGGTCTTGGAGTCCAGCTCTAAGGTGTTTTGGGGGTGGATCTTGTGAATAGCCCTAACATATGTGGAGAGCATTTTAGAGCTCTGGTTTTCATTTTTGGTGCTTACTGGTGTTGTTTGCTGGCTGGTGGATGGTGTCTTTTTTGTGACGCATGCTGGAGTGAGCCACCTTCTTCTCCTTTGATAGAACTTCCCATAAAGTCTCTAAGCCTGGAATAAACCCTTTCCTCCCATAAGCTGTTTCACATTGGGTATTTGTTCTAGCAATAAGAGGCTGACTGCATTACCTCTTCATGGAAATGCCTTTAGAGATCTCATAAGAAAACTTTAATACAATTATTCCATGGAAGCTGGTCATTGTGGTTCATGCCTTCAATCCCAGTACTCAGAAGGTTGAGACAGAAGGACTACCATGAGTTCTTCCTGGACTACATAGTGGGTACCAGACCATTCAGGACTATAAAGCAAAATTCTGCCTAATATATTTATATACACACATATGTTTACATACGTAAACATATATCTCCTTTGGATTGTGGATGCATGGAAGAAAAGAGACCTCTCAGCATTAACATCACCTACATAGTGACCCACTGATCCTCCAGCAACTATCAAGGTGATATCAAGGCCCTTCTGGCCTGCTTATTCCCTTTCTCATGCACAATCTATCAGAAAAATCTTAATTTGTGCTGGGTGTGGTGGTGCACGCCTTTAATCTCAGCACTCAGGAGGCAGAGGTAGGACAATTGCCATAAGTTCGAGGCCACCCTGAGACTCCATAGTGAATTCCAGGTCAGCCTGGACAACAGTGAGACCCTACCTTGAAAAAAAAATCATTTCCTGAAACACTTTTCCTATAAAGTCCATAGTAGCTAGCTTAGGCTCCTATTTTCAGTAGAATATGTTTCTAGAAAATGTCACTTAGGATCTCTTAAATGTCACAGGTAATGTGCAATTTAAAATCTTAATCTTATTAGATTTATTTTCTACTTGAGATATAACCGCTCTTTCCTTCTTGAGGCTTCCATGACACTACATCCCCTGGCTCTTCTTTTACTTCGGATACTTCCTTCTTTGGCCCACCATGGGCTTATTTTTGCCCATCTGCTTGGTAAAGGCTGCCATCCCCAGGGTTCTGCCCTCCACCCACTGCTTTTCTCACTTCACATACTCCCTGGGGAACCACAGCCATTCTCAACATTTTCATTACCATCTATATGCTAAAGATCCCCAAATTGGTATTTCCAGACCTAGACCCATCCTTTATGCTTCAGTCTCACATATTAGAGACCACTTCAGTATTCCATAGGCAATTGAAACTCAACATGATAACAACTAAAATCATTAGTTTTTCCCTAAGAAGGAACCTCCTCTTATATTTTTTGTTTCAGTTAGAGTTCACAAGTTATACTCATTGTCTATTTTTTCAAGTATATCACCTCATTCCTAACAAGACCTATATCTTCAATCTTACCTAGACTCATGTAAAAACCTCCTCAGTCTAGTTTTGTACCCTCAAAGCCACCTCTAAATATCTTTCAGAGCAATTCTATCTGAGTTGAAAGTTTAATTCTCTCTCCCTCTATTTCTCTTTCACACCTTGAAGACTTGTTCCAGCAACACATCTCTTGAGAATAAGATTTAGGCTTCTTCAAACTTATGAAATACAAGGCCTTTTATGATCTGCCCATTAGAGGAGAAGTTCTGAACCAGCCACTTGGTGACAATATAAAATTCATAAAAGGTTCCTAGTAGGAACAAAACCCATTGAACTAAAGGAATGATAGTTATAGTAGTGTTTGACTAAGTCGATATTTTCAGTACCACACAGAAGTAAGCAGAAGGACTGACCCCTGATTCATATGATGGAATAACTGAGAGTTCCAGGTGTTGTCCAGTCACTGACATTATAATGAATTGTTTATTGAAGTGTCAAATCTGAAAAGAATAAAAATAAGGTGATAAGGAAAAATAGAGGAAGTCAGAAAATAACAGTTGACTTAGGCTACGGTCAGATTGGGTGAAGATCCATAAACTTTTGCAGAGTAGAGCATTCATAGTTGTATTAATTACACACAACTACAAATGTCTATGTATATATCTGTTCCTACCAGGAAAAGAGCTACTGTAAGTCAAGGGCAATTTTAGCAGTTACCTTCTCATTGCCTGGACAAAACACCAGATCAGAAGCAGCAGGTAGAAATAAAAGGTTAATTTCAGCTTACTGTTTTGAGGGGAGGTTTCATCATGACAGGGAATGCATGGAAGAGCAGATAGGTGTCACATTCCCATATCAGCAGATAGGGAAGAGAGGGAACTGGCTAGCACTGGTGAGTGGGGCTAGACTATTAATCCAAAGACTCACTCCTTGTGCCATACCTCCTCCAGCAAATCTCTACCTTCTAAAGGCTCCACCAGCTGGGATTGATGATAAGGCTTAGTCACAAATACATAAAGCTATGAAGGGTTGGTTTTGCATTCAAGCCACCACAACTATATATATCCAAGTTCCTATGTCCTGATACCTAATACAATGTCTGGCATAAAGTAAAAGCTCAATATATGAATGACAAAGGCTTGGATATAGGACATATGCAAGAAGCCACATAACTTGAACAATTCAAACTCCCATGTGTAAATAGCAAGAAATACTATCTGAGCCAGATAATAGATACTCTGGAATAGCAGGCCAGGAAACCAGGCTTTATTCTGTGGTCAGTTGGAAGTCACCAAATGTTTCAGGCTTGGGAGAGATGGACTGTATAATTAGCACCATATTCACACCTATTGACTGATACTGATGACCCCACAGCATGACACAAAGTTTTTGTGAGTCATCATAGGACTTGGAATATTCACTGCAGAAGGTCTGTTTTGGCAGTTTTCCAATGTCATTCGATGGAGTTGGTATTCACTTCCCATTCACATAAGAGTGTATTGAATCACTTCTGTGTACCAACCCCTAGGCTGGGCACTTTTATAATTTATTTATTATTTCCATTTGAAAGACTAATTGTTTGATAAACCAAAACATCAGATTCCTAAACTGTGCTGGCCAAAGACTATAATGGTTACATATCCTATGATCTCTTAGAAAGAGGGCTGGAGAGATTGCTTAGGACCCAGGTTTGATTCCTCAGTGCACAATGCACACAAACATCTGAAGTTTGATTGCAGTGGCTAGAGGCCCTGGCACACCCATTTCTCTCTCTCTCTCTCAAATGAATAAATAATACAGAAAAAACTCAGTGCCACATACAGGCTTATTTGAAGTTAATTTTGCTTTTTTTAAGTGCAGTTGTTCATATTCAAAAGCAAGGTATATGAATAAGACAGAAATTCACCTTCTACAAATAAAGTCAATGAGCCTTCAGATACCTTAGCCACAGGTAAAAGGCCACAAGGAAGAAATAACAAAGCCAAATTCATTCGAGGGTCTGCTGCCAGTCATGTGTGGTCTTCTGTTGGCACCATGATTTAGATATAAACTTGACCAGCTCTGAAATGTGATCTCCCTACAACAGACAAGTGGAAAATTGGCCATTCAGAGAAACACAGTGGAGGGAAATCAGGTAGCTGGGTGAGTTCCATCATTTATTTTCATGCTGGTCCTAAATTTTCACACATAATTAATCAAGCTTGCTCATTATCATTTTTGTACATGTGGTATTGGTAGATTTTACAGCTGTAGTTTTAATGAGCTGCTGTTTCTTTTGACATTTGGAAATATAATCTGGCAAAATGATTCAATGACTTGTAAAGACCTTTCATATTAAATGTTTAGCCATGTAGCTTTCCAGAATCCTTGGAGCAAGCCAAGGATAGCCATGCTTTCCGTATAGCTGCTATTCGTGCCAGAACATGGCAGGCCAACTCCTATGGAGATCCTGAACAGATGTGGCTGGCAGCACAGACAGCTAATGAGAATTAATATTAGAGATTGCAAGTCCCTAGGTTATAAGTGGGAATCTGCAACTTGACTTATGACAAAATAATATTTGAAAACCCAAAAGCTCACTTACAGTATTGAATATTTGGGAGGCCCTTTCATCTCACGGAACTGAGAGCACAGTGGAGAGAAAAATGCATTCAATACAGATAGGAAGTAACTTCTGAATTATAATAATATGCCAGCTCCTGCATGAATTAGCAGAAGGAGCAATGTTTCCACTTAGAAGGAACATTAATTAATATTCTATAGACTATGTAATCCTTGTAATTACTTCTATAAAATTGGGATAGTTTGCTACAAAAAATGGATCCTAGAGCAAAGACACATGTCAAAATACAATATCCCCGAGTGCATGGCACATATGGATGAGGCTAAATTGGCCTTCTTATTCCCTTATCAAACCCATAGGAGGCCCAGGATTGAAAACTGGCAGTCACTGCTCTATCAAGCCGTTCATTCCCAGGGATTTGTGATTCTCAAGCTGGAAGAGGCAATTTTGGATATAGAACAACTGGCTATGAGTTTTGTAGCCACTCTGCCCCAATAAACTGAGAGATTAATAAACAGTTGTTCCTTTCAAATCTACCAGTGATCATACATTGCTCTTGTCACATGGCTTTCCCCCATGAACACTGACTCACTACTTCCTAGATCACACTTGCTCTCCCATGATGAAGGGCTCACCTCTCAAATTAATTGGTAATAATTTATAGTGTCTAGCCAGCCCTGCTTTGTTCTTGGTGGGATTCCTTGATTCAAGAAAACAAAATTCAGCTATAAAATCAAACAATCAATTTTGGTTGCTAGGAGGGAAAACATTCAGTCTAGAGAAATTGAACCTGACAGGTCAGAATTTTCTAATGTCATTTCAAGCTCATAGCTCATAAATATTCTGAGGTATAAGGAACTTTGAAAATAGTCCTGAAACAAACTAAAATCAAAAGAAATCTGAAATCAAAGAACTGGTTCTATGGTTTCTGATATTTCAAAATGGCACTATTGAAAATAAACATAAAAAATAATACATAGAGCATACTGAATTATGCTTTAAAACTACACACACATGCTACTGGTCAGAGTAAATGCAGAATATCTTCGGAAAGGACAGGTGATACTAGAGAGTTCATATTCCAATGGAGAGCAGGTGAAGAATAGAGTTTGCCTTTGTTTTCTGTATATTCTTTGGATCCCTTTTAAATTTTGTTCCATACGTATATGTGACTCATTAAAAACAAAAATACGTATTTTTTCTCTCTTTTTTTTGTTTTTGTTTTTTGTTTTTTGAGGTAGGATCTCACTCTGGCCCAGGCTGACCTGCAATTTACTCTGTATTCTCAGGGTAGCCTCAAACTCCCAGTGATTCTCCTACCTCTGCCTCCTGAGTACTGGGATTAAAGGCATGTGCCACCATGCCCAACTTTATTTGTCTTTTTAAATGGCAGTTCTGGGCTGGAGAAATGGCAAAGCTAAAGGGCCTAGGTTTGATTTCCCCAGGACCCATGTAAGCCAGATGCACAAGTTGGTGCATGCGTCTGGAATTCGTTTGCAGTGGCTGGAGGCCCTGGTGTACCCATTCACTATCTGCCTCTCTCTCCCTCTCTCTGCTTCTCTCATTCTCTCTCAGAGATAAATAAATAAATAAATAAATATTTAAATGGAAGTTCTTTCAGCACTAGCTAAACCATCAGTCTCATTACCAAGACAGGGCTGAAGCATGCGTTCCCTGGTCAGAGCACCACAATTTCATTTCCATTATTCACACAGTTCACACTCTGGGATTCCCTTAATCTAAACCCTCTTTAGTGACACTGTGGGGCTCATACAGTCTACTATCCTAAAATCTCAGGCACAAAGCATCTGACAAAACAGCATGACACAGTGCTACCCTATGAATCATCAGAGGAGCTTTTGGATGCTCATCATCGTCGGCCTTTCTTGATAAGAGTATTATATTCCACTATCATTCTGTGGAATTGGAAATCTCCATTTGCATAGCTTTATGGAAACATGAAGTTAAACTATTTTGTAATTTAAATTTGTTTATCCATTTTCAGTCAGGTTCTTGCCATGCAGCCCAGATGGGCCTTGAACTCTCAGTCCTTCTACCCCATCCTCATGAGGGTGCCGCAACACATGCTTTTCAAAATCTTTTCTTTTCTTTTTTTTTTTTATAAGAAACCTCTGTGCATTTCAAACTTGTCTTGTCCAAACAGAGGCACATACAAAGTTGTGTTCTGAAAACACTTCCAGAGAAATTTACCACATCCCCTAGAGAATTGCTTCTTTATGTACTTCCATCCTCAACCCCTTTACACATCTCCACCATCCATTTCCCTTTGATTATTGTACCATTCCTAGAAACTCCTTTCCCAGAACAATTGAGGATTCTGGAATGAAACTGTTGATGTAGGGCTCCTAATCCCATATCTGTCCCAGTAGAAATCAACCTCCAAGCAGGAGCTTCCCAGAAGCAAGGAGGCAAGATCAGAGTCTCTGTAGCCAGCCATGTGCATGGGGTTTAGGGATTTCTCAGCCTCACTCACAACTCATGAACTATACACACTAACCTTATTGTAGCCACATCATGAAATTGCAAGTTTCAACTTTAGTGGTAAACACAAACCTAAAGGAGTCTAAGGATGTTTTGCATTTCCATGGCAACCCAAACTGCAGGCCAAGATGAACAAGCACCCGGTCCTAGCTCCAGAACTAAAATGTGGAGGGGACAGTTCTCTGGTCACTAGTCCCACTCATGGTCCTAGGAAGGCTCATGCCCCCAAAGGACGCACAGGGTGGGGCAAACTGCCTCCATCACCAATTTCCTTCATGCCCTTGTCTTTTCTACCCAGTGTGGAGGACAGAGATCTTTCTTTCCACTATTTTGATCACATTACTCTCTAGAGTTATAAAGTACTTTATCTCATTGAGAAATAATAACAAGTGAATCTAGGGCTTCACACATTCTAGACAAGCACTGAGTTACATGCATAGTTCCTTTTATTTTAACTTATTATTAATAATTCTTGTTACTATTATTATTAAAATAAAAACTTTGTACGAACACATAATGTGTTGATGCCATCATTTCCCTCCTCCCTGCCCCATTTCACTAAGGGCTATTCTCAGTGGGGTTACTAGGATTCACCATGGAGTTGTGGGTTATGAGTTGTGAGAGCAGCAGACAATGTTGGGGGGGGGATGCCTCTGGGTATTCCTTCTCACCCTTTGGGAGATAGGTCTTACTAAATTACTTAAGAGGTCTTGAACTCAGGGTCTTCCTGCCTCATTCTCTTATTAATTAAGTTTACAGGCCTGCACCACTGGGTTTTAGACTTAAGAAATACTGATTGGCTAGTTCCAACCTAAATGCAAAGGCTCTATCTCAAGACTATGTACCAAGTATTCTGCAACCAGGATACTGCATCCACCATCAGCTCACCAACCAATATTCCCCACTACTGACCTCCAGGCCACTCTGACTCATCTGCCCTCCCCAGTCCCACAGCCCTGGGCTGTCAAGCCACCACAGCTTGGTTTTCTATACTGTCACTGTCCTGGAGTCCCACCCACATCCCACTGCCTCATTACCCACAGCTACCTACCTACACAACTCAACACCATTGACTTAGAGTGTTTAAATAAATACCTTGTCCTTGGGAATTGTTTATGATTTCAGGGTATATTTTTGTGCCTGCTCTGTATTCTTAAATTGTTTGGTATATATTTGCCTCTCTTGAGTCTGTGCTTTCTTTGATAGCATAGATGTTGCACTGGAAATCTTGAGACATCAACAGAGTACCTGCTACGTAATCTCACCAAATACAAAGTTCCTAAATTGATTGTAATGGTTAATGGTTCTGGAATCAGACCTATTAGGCACAAACCTTACTTCTGCTACTTCCTAAGTAGATGTGAGCAAGTTAACATCTGAGCTTCGGCTCCAATCTGTAATGGTGATTCCCATTTCAGGAAGCTGAAAGGACAAAGAAGCCTGTGCAGTGATGTGCGTTGGGAGATCTGAAGCCTAGTGTTCAGCTAGTGCACATGATTACCAAGCTCGGCTGTGCCCGTGCCATGAGTGCTGGTCCACACTTCCTTTACTCTCAGCTGTTTTCTCACCTCTAAGATGGTGATACTAATTGTGGCTAAAAGTTTGATTATGGTATAGTATAAACATCAATTCAAAACCAGCACATGGAGCATTTTAAAACAGTGCCACACTATGTCGAAGGACTTGGGGTTCCTGTGAGCCTCCCCACTCAGGCATGCTTGCTCACTGCCTTAGAAAGAGAGACTCAGCAGCAAAATCAAGAGACACATGGGAAAGGGGATATCTTTCTGGCTGTCACACCAGCCATGAGAAGCATTTGCTACTTATGCCACCCTCCACCTGTTCTCTTACCCTTAGGCAAGCCAAGGCAGTTTAAATCCAGATCAATGACAAGCTATTTGCCAAAGGCAAGGAATAAAGAAGCTGACAGGCATCATGGAGAAAGCTAGACTATGAGACAGAGAGAACCCTGGACCATGGTTTTCTGGAAGCCCTGGCTGAAACCTGGGTTCAAATCATCCTCTCCATTTCCACAAAATCCCAAGTTGCTCTGTGGGAGGAGGGAAGAGCACCTCATCACACTAATGGAACACTGAATCCTTTTCAAATAAAGAGGAGAGTCCCACAGAGCTGCCTCATTTGCCTTGTCTAGAGGGTTATTAAAATGAAAGGTTGCAGGCTCTTGAGACAGAACTGGTAGTGACAGCTGCCAGGTGCTGTAAGGCCAAGGGGAGTCTGCAGGGTACTCCAGAGCGAGACTAATGATGCAGACATTTTTACAGACACTGTACAATGTAGACCAGCCCCAGGCACAGAATGCACCAAGACCTTCATACATCCCACAAATAACCTTGACTAGCTACCTAGCCTGAGCAAGTGAGACTGTTTAGTTTCCAAAATCCCTTCATGGAGGAACCTTCCCATTATTGGTGCTCCTGTATATGCTTTCTTTTCACTCCCCTTCCTAGATATGTTCAAGAACATAATATGCTTACTGATTTTATTCACACGTTAGCATGAACATTTCATTTTTAATTAACAATTTTCAAAAAAACATAGTATTTTAGTATTTCCTTGAGGGTGTGTGTCAAGGATGACATAACAGCCTTTCTCCAACCTTTTCACTTTTGCACCTTGGACTCTGATAAACATCATTGGTCATAAATGCTGCAGATATATTATCCTGGATACATTCTTGAGAGTGGATTTAATACTATAACACGTTAGAACATTTCAAACCCTTGTTTGGATCCCAAACTGCAAAAATTTCGGGCTACTGCAGCTCACAGGAAGCTTACCTTTTAATTTACTGGTGCTCCATATTACTTGCTTGACCTTGAACACTGTTCTTAACTTCTGTGTGCTTAGTTTGCTATTCTGTAAAATGGTTATATAATGCCTATAGAATACTTAAATCACTGAGTTTTTGAGAAAATCAAACCAATTAAGGTGGTTTGAATCAAGAGTTCCCCAATAAACCTATGCGGTCCTAATGTTTGCTCCCCAGCTGGTGGCTATTTGGGAGGTGGAGACTTTCTGGAGGAGGTGTTTGGTTGGAGTGGACCTTACAGTTTACTAGCCCTAAGCTTGCCATGGTTGGTTTGGCTCGCTCACCTGGCTGTGGCAGAAGTCTTGTTAGTATTTTTTCATGTCATGCCTGCTTTCTCTGCCATCATGGAGGGTCCCCTCGAGACTAAGTAAAAATAAATTATTTTCTTCCAAATCTGTTTCTGGTCAGGAGTCTTATCCCAGAGATAAAAAGGTATCTACACCACCAAGTAAATGAGAAAATCCACATAATCAGTATTACTAAGATACATACAGAGAAAATACTGACAAAATTTGATGTCATTCTTGATTTTAGAAAACAGATTAGGACTGGGGTGTAATGTTTAAGTGGGAATAGGGTAGGAGATGAAATTGAGAGGAGGAACTGGTGGTAGGATTAACTAAAACTAAAGAATTATGAAAAAGCCACATGAAAGAAAGAAGTCAAATTATCAATATTTGCAGATGGCATGGGCCTTAGATTTTATAAACACTGTCAACAAAGTAGCAGGATACAAAACTGACATGTAAACATCACTAGCTTTTCTATATACCAATAATGAGTATGATGAGAAAGAAATTAGGAAAAATTTCTATTCATAAAAGTTTTAAAAAATAAAATACCTGGAAATAAACCCAACCAAGACCTCTACAATGAAAACTTTAAGGTACATATCAGAGGGAGTTTAATACTAAGGACATATATAGAACTGCAAAAATTAAACATCAAAGGATTAAATTATCTAATCAGTAGCTAGACTAATGAACTGGACTAATGAATGAATGATAGCTCTCAAAAGAAATACAAATGGCCAGTAAGCACTTGAAAAGTGTTCAACATCCTTAGCCATCAGGAAAATGAAAATTATAATTGAGATTCCATCTCACCTTTGTCAGAATGGCTATCATCAAAAAAACAAATGACAACAAACAGTAGCAAGGATGTGTGTGAGAAAAGAGGAACCCTTATTCACTGCTGATAGGTGTAAACTTGCATGGCCACTATGGAAATCATGATGGAGGTTCCACAGCAAACTAAAAATAGAGATACCATATGATCCAGTTACGCTATTTTGGGTATACACCTGAAAAACTCTAAGTCAACAAATCCCTGAAATACTTGCACATCCATGTTTATAGCTACACTAGTCATAATAGCCAGGAAGTGAAACCAACCTATATGTTCATCAAGTATGAATAGACAAAGTATGGCACATAAACACATTGGAACTTTATGCTGGCATAAATGAAAATGAAATAACACATTTACAGGAATATAGATGGAACTAGAAATTATTACGGTGAGCGAATTAAGCCAGGTTCAAAAAGAAAAATACTGCAGAACATAAATTTAAAGTTGTAGTGTGTGTGTGTGTGTGTGTGTGTGTGTGTGTGTGTGTGTGTGTGATAAAACTAGAAATGGGATAAGAAGAAAGGAAAATATCTTAGGGGAGGAGAAGAGAGTAATAGAATACATTGGGTAAGAAACCAGAAAGATATGCTATTTGGGGGAAGGAAATGAACCAGTCAAAATGGACAAGGGGTATGAGGGAGAAATTCAGCTACCTCAAAGAATCCTATAGACTTGTAATTTTAGCACTCAGGAGGCTGAGGCAGGATAATTATAAATTCAAGGCCAATCTGGCATACATGGTGAGTTCAAGGCCAACCTGGGCTGAATAGCAAGATCCTATCTCAAAAAATAAGTAAATAAATAAAACACTAAACCATCAAAAACATTTATATAGGATTTTTTGAACAAAATCTATAAACTGCTTATAAAATTAATCTGGAAGATAAAAATTGTTAGGATAGATGATAAATTATTAAGATGGACATGGTGGCACACATCTGTAATCCCAGCATTTGGAAAATAGTTGAGGCAGGCAACTGGCTTGGGCTATAGAGTGAGACCCTGCCTGAAAATATGTGTGCATAGAGGGGGTGAAGAAGAGTATGCATATATTTGCCTGACATGTTATATATTTTTTAAAGCTACAGTAATTAAAATATCATGAAGCTAACACAAAATTACTATTTTTAACTACCTTCTTACTACTGGTACCATTTAGCTTGTCCACTTATCCAGCAATGGACACATAAGCTACCTTTAACTCTGCTATGACAGAAAGCCACAATAAGCTCTCTGGGTCATGCACTTTTTCAAGACACATGCACATGTTTTTCTAGAGAAAATACACATAAGAAATGTGATACCAAGTTAAGTACAAGTACCAGAATGGCTGTCAGACTGTAGTGCTGCTGTGATGCAGGACTTCCCCATTTCCTTACAACCAGGACAGGGTTTAATATTATTTAGCATTAATTTTTTTGCTACAGTCATTGTTTTCCTTTTCTCTTCTCTAATTATGTGCTTAGAAGTTTGAATATCTCTTTATTCAGATTGCTAGCTATTTGGGTTACCCCTTCTGTGAATTACTATTAATATCTTTTGATCATTTTTCTAGTAGATTTCCTAATATTTTTCTCTGATTGACTTGTAAGAATTTCCTGTGTCTTATATATTAATCTCTTGTCAATTCCTCTTTTATTTTGCAAATATCTTCTATCAATCTGTTACCCATCTGTCAAACTTATCTATAGTTTGCTTCATTTATCAAAAAAATTGAAATTAGTTATGGACATACTCAGTATGTAAACAGCACATGTTAGTTCCATCCTTACCCTCATCCCTGTCCTCCCTCCACAGGGCCTCTCCTCACTGGGGATGCTGATTATCCACATGGGGTTTTGTGGGTCATGCATTTTGGGGGTAGCCATAAGGTATGAGGAATAGGCAATGACTCTGCATAATATCTCAATGTGTCTCTAACAATCTTTCCACCCCCTCTTCTGCAAATTTCCCTGAGCCATGTTGGGTTCGTTTTAGGTCTACTTCAGTGATGGGCTCTTAGGAGCCTCTGGATCTTTGCATCTGTGGTTTGGTAAGAGTTGACTGTCCTCATTGTATATCTCCTTCACCTCTGTGCTGATATCAGATTCACCGAGAAAGCAGCACTCTTGCTCATTTTCCCAATTCCTCTATGGTTTCAGCTGGGGCCCTGATGAAGTGTGATGGGCTGTTATTCTCCTCAGACCATGATTCCATCTCAAAAAGAGAAGCAGATTCTCCAATAGAGACTGAAGTCAGCACAGGTTAGATAGTATATCCTTTGTTAGTTTAGGGAGAATTTAATAGGTGTAGACCCTCTTGTAGACCAAGGCTGTTGGGAGCTTGATACTGGAGTGAACTCATGACCTGGATATGATTTTGACTTGATTCCCAGTTCCTGATATGGGTTCCTTTCCACTGAGCAGCTCTGTTACCCAATCAAAGAGCAGTTGGTTACCCACCATGGCTGTGTGCCACTATTGCACTTGTGTGAGCATCACATCAAGTTTTTTTTCATCTGAGTTACGGAAGTCTTTTCCCACTCCTATATTATGTTCCTCCTATTTTTTCCTCCAATAGTAGAAGAGTTTCTGGTCTTATATTAAGGTCTTTGATCCATTTGGACTTGTTTTGTGCATAGCAAGATGCGTGAGTATAGTTTCATTTCTCTGCATATTTGTCCAGCACCATTTGTTGATGATGCTCTCTCTACATTATTAGGGCCTTTATTGAACATAAAGTAGCTATAGTAACTTGACCTAAAGTCTGGATCCTCAGTTCTGTTCCATTGGTCTGATGCCAGTACCATGCTGTTTTTGTTACTATGGCTTTTTAATATAGCTTTAGACCAAGCATGGTGATGTCACCAGACATGTTTATTTTGCTGAGGATATGCTTGGATATCTAGGCCTTCTGCCATTCCATATGAATTTTGAGATCATTTTTTTCTATCTCTG
The DNA here is from genome assembly GCA_036346955.1 of Dipus sagitta. Classification (NCBI taxonomy): domain Eukaryota; kingdom Metazoa; phylum Chordata; class Mammalia; order Rodentia; family Dipodidae; genus Dipus; species Dipus sagitta. The sequence goes on along the minus strand of CM070772.1, from coordinate 75,037,257 downwards.
TGAAGAATAATGCTGGGATTTTCATTGGAGTTGCATTATATCTGTATATTGCTTTGGGTAGCATTGCCATTTTCACAATGTTAATTCTGTCTATCCAGGAGCATGGGAGGTCTTTCTATCTTCTCAAGTTCCCCTCAATTTCTTTCCTGAGTGTTTTTATGTTTTCATTATATAAATCTTTTACATCCTTGTTATTCCAAGGTATTATATTTTATTTTATTGTTGTTGTTGCTATTGAAAATGGGACAGTGTCGCTAATTTCTTTCTCTGTATCTTTGTCCTTTGCATATAGAAAGGCTACTAATTTTTGTGTGTTGATTTTGTATTCTGCTACTTTGCTGAATGAATTCATCACCTTTAAGAGTTTTGAGATGGAGGCTATCAGGTAACTTATATACAGAATCATGTCTTCTACAAATAGGGCTGTTAATTTCTTCTTTCCAATTTGTACCTCTTTTATTTCTTTCTCCTCTCTGATTCCTTGGGTTAGAACTTATAGTAACATATTGAAAGTGGAGGCGAGAGTGGGCACCCCTGTCTTATTCCTTAGCTCAAGGTAAATTCCTTTAGTCTTTCCTAATTAAGTATTATTTGGGATTAGGTGCTTTATATATTAGCCTTTATTACACTGAGATATAAACTATCTATGCCTATTGTCTCCAACATTTTGTTCATGAAGTGATGTTGTATTTTGTCAAAGGCCTTTTCTGTATCTATTGAAATGATCGTATGGTTTTTGGTGACTAAGCTTATTCATGTGGTGTATTACACTGACAGATTTCCATATGTTAAACCAACCTTGTGTTCCTGGGACAAAGCTACTTGATCAAGATGGATAATGTTTTTATTGTGTTGTTGAATTCAGTTTGCGAGGATTTTGTTCAGGATCTTTGCATCTAAGTTCATCATGGTTATAGGCCTATAGTTTCCTTGTTGTATTTCTGTCTGGTTTTGCTTTTAGGGTGACACTAGCTTCATAAAAGGAGTTGGGAGCTTTCCCTCTTCTTCAGTTTTGTGGAACAGTTTGAGAAAATTTGGTTTCGGTTGTTCCAGGAAGGTTTGATAGAATTTGGCTGAGAAGCCATCTGGTTCTGAACTCTTCTTCTTGGGGAGGTTTTTGATTACCTCTTCAGTCTCAATGTGTGTGATAGATTTCTTTAGGAGATTAATCTGTTGTGAGTTTAGTTTTGATAGGTGGCATGTGTCCAGGAATTTATCCATTTCTACCAGATTATCTAGTTTTGTGGAGAAGTTTGGAAGTAAATCTTGATCTGTGGTGATCTCTCGTTTTTCATTTCTAATTTTGTTATTTTGAAGCATCTCTTTTTTTCACTTGATCAAATTGGCCAATTAATTTGTTTCATCAATTTTTTAATTTTAATTCAGTAATTTCTGCTCTGATCTTGATTATTTCTTTCTGTCTAGAGATTTTTGGGTAGGGTTCTTCTTGTTTTTCCAATGCCTTTAGATGGATGGTTAGGTTATTGACTTGGACTCTCTCTGCCTTTGTTATTAAAGCATATAATGCAGTGAATTGCCCCCCAAGGACTGTGTCCCATAAATTTTGGTAAAATGTATTCTCATTGTCATTCAATCCTACAAATTTTTCAATTTCATTTTTTATTTAATCCACTACCCATTTATTGTTTAAAAGTGTGTTGTTCAGTCTCCAGGAGCTGATGGAGTTCCTGTCACATCTCTTGTTGTTAATTTGTAGCTTTATAGCATTGTGGTCTGATATCATACAAGAAATTATGTCAATTTTTCTAAATACATGGAGCCAGGCTTTATGGCACAGTATATGATCTATTTTGGTGAATGTTCCATGGGATGCTGGGAATAATGTATATTCTGTAGATTATGGGTAGAATGTTCTGTAGATGTCTGTTAGGCCTAGTTGATCTGCAGTTTTGTTGAGCTCTCTTACTTCCCTATTGACTTTCTCTTTGGATGATCTATCTATTGCTGATAGTTGAGTATTGAAGTCCCCAACTATGATGGTGTTGGTGTTTATTTCTGTTTTGTTGTCAAGTATATTTTGTTTTATGAATTGTGGTGGACCTGTGTTTGGTGCATAAAGATTGATGATTGTGATATCTTTTTGTTGGATCATTCTCTTGATAAGTAAGGTGTGGCCTTCTTTGTCTTTTTTGATTACTTTTGGTTTGAAGTCTATTCTATCCAATATTAGTATTAGTAGTGCCTGCTTGTTTCTAATTTCCATTTGATTGGAACATCATTTTCCACTGTTTCACCCAGAGAAGATGTCTGTCATTAGTGGTGATGTGGGTTTCTTAAAGACAGCAGATTGAGGGGCCTATTTTTCCAATCCATTCTGTTACCTTGTGTCTCTTGATGGGTGAAATAAGGCCATTAATGTTTAGGGCAATAACTGTGAGCTTAGATTTAATCCCTGCCATATGGTCATCCTTTGTGTGGTTTGTTGTTATCTTGGACATTGTAGTTTTTGTCCCTTCTTTGGGTTTGGTCATTGTGGCCTACTTCTAGTAGGATCTGGAGGTTGATTTTTTCATTCTTCTGTGTGGAGATTTCCCTGAACTACTCTCTGTATGTTTGGCTTTGTGTTCATACAGTTATATATATAGTCATATAGAGCTGACAAAAGTCATCATGGAAAGTTTTTCTTTTGCCAGCTAATATGTGGGATACTTTTTCTGGGTAGAGTAGTTTAAGTTGGAAACCATAGGTTCTTAAACTTTTCAGTGTTCCATTCTAGACCCTTCTGGCTTTCAGGGTTTCCATTGAGAAGTCTGAGATAATTCTGAAGGGGTAACCTCTATATGTAATGTGTTGTTTCTCTTTTGCTACTTTTAGGACTTTCTCTTCATTTTCAATGTTTAGAGTCTATATATATATATATATATATATATATATATATATATATATATTGCTTACAGACAACAAACCATGGCATTTCCCTCCCCTCCCTTACTTTCCTTTTCATAACTCTGCTCTCTGTCATATCCCCCTCCCTCACTCCATTAGTCTCTCTTTAAATTTGATGCCATCATCTTTTTCTCCTATTATGAGGGTCTTATGTGAGTATTGCTAGGCACTGTGAGGTCTTGGATATCGAGGCCAAATTCTGTCCAGACAGTTGGATGTAAGGAGTGGTACCCTTCCTTTGGCTCTTACATTCTTTGTGCCACCTCTTCTGCAATGAACCCTGAGTCTTCAAGGGTATGAGATGTTTCAGTGCTGGACACTCCTCTGTCCTTCTTTGAAGCACTATGTTGCCTTTCAAGTCATCCCAGTGGTCATCACCTTCTGAAAGGAGGAGTTTCTCTAACCAAAAGTAACAGTAGCACTAATATATGAGTATGAGCATTAAGTGCAGTGCTTTCAGGGCAATTTGGTGAGAGTAATATATGCATTTATCCAGACAAAAGCAGGCTTTATACCCCTAAGGCTCTTGACCTCCCCTGCCATATGCTTTTGATTAGGTTTTCAGTACCAGGCAAGTATTCTGCCCCATAGAGTGGGCCTTCAGTCCAATTAGAGAGCAGCTGGTTTCCCCCAGAGCAGACATGCCATTATTGCACTCATTCAGTCATTTGGCCTGCCTGGCCAAACGTGACGTTTCCAGTGTCCACTGTTTTCACCACTGATGACTTCTGTCTCCCATAAGACTGCATACACTGCAGCTTTTTCCAGATTTCAGTTGCCTGGGCTACAGGGAGAAGGTTTTCTGCTCAGCACCAACTTGATTTCTCAGTAACTTGCCTCTCAGGCATGTGAAGTCTTCAGCAATAGGGTCTTATCATCTCTTTATCATGGGGAACCAAGTGCCTTGGCAATAGCTATAATGTTTTGGGGCAACAGGGATCTCCCTGGCCAATGACTCATTGGAAGGTATCCCATCCCTTGCACTGAAAATTTTCTAGTAACAATCTATGGCATCTGGATATGCCAATATTTAAGAAAGTAGATTTTCATATGTCTTACTCAGAATATCTTTTTATATTTTTATTGCCCCTCCCACCCACCTTTCTTTTATACAATTTCTTCCCCTGGCCTCGCTGAGGCCTTTCCCCTCCCTGTAATCTGTACTTCTATGTACATATATACAATAACATTCTCTTAAGACCTTCTGTCTCTACTGTCCCTTATTGCCTTTTTCTAGCTTATGGGCCTCTGCTATGGATTTTTGGTTCCAGATCACACACAAGTTTCTACATTTTTAGCTATGATCCACATATAAGAGAGAACATGAGACATTTGGCTCTCTGGGCCAGGGTCACCTCACTGAGCATAATCATTGCCAGATCCTTCCATTTCCCTGCAAATTTAATAATTTCATTTTTCTTTACTGATGAATAGAACTCCATTGTGTAGATGTACCACATTTTTATTATCCATATATCTGTGGATGGACATCTAGGCTGGATCCATTTCCTAGCTATTGTGAAAAGAGCAGCAGTAAACATGGTTGTGCAAGTATCTCTAAGATAGTGAGACAAGTCATTAGGATATATGCCTAGGAGTGTTATAACTGGATCATATGGCAAATCTATTTTTAGCTGTCTCAAGAACCTCCACACTGATTTCCATAATGGCTATATACTGAATTACAGTCCCACCAACAGTGCAGAAAGGTTCCCCTTTTACCACTTCCATGCCAATATTTATTGCCATTTGTTTTCTTGATGGTAGCCATTCTGAGGAGAGAGAGATGAATCTCAAGGTAGTTTTAACTTGCATTTCCCTGATGGCTAAGAATGTACAACACTTTTTTAGATGTTTATACGCCATCTGTATTTCTTCCAGTGAGAATTCTCTGTTTAGTTCCATAGCCCATTTCTTGATTGGGTTGTTTGATTTCTTATTGTTATATTTTTTGAGTTCTTTGTATATTCTGGATATTAATTCTCTGTAAGATGTGTAGCTGGCAAAGATTTCCTCTCATTCTCTAGATTGTCTCTTTGCTCTATTCACAGTGTTCTTTTGCTGTACAAAAGCTTTGTAATTTCATGAGATTCCAGTAGTTGATTAATAGTTTTATTTTCTGAGCAATTGGGGTTATATTCAGCAAGTCATTACCTATGCCAATATGTTGAAGGGTTTGAAGGTCCCCTACCTTTTCCTCTAGCAATTTCAGAGTTTCAGGTATGATATTAAGGTCCCTTATCTATTTGAATTTGATTCTTGTGAATGGAGAAAGACAAGGATCTATTTTGATCTTTCTACATATAGATATCCAGCTTTCCCAACACCACTTGTTGAAGAGGCTGTCTTTTCTGCAATGAATATTTTTGGCATTTTTGTCAAAAATAAGATGGCTGAAGCTGCCTAGATTAACATCTGGGTCTTCTTTTCAATTGATCTACATGTCTGTCTTTGTGCCAATACCATGCTCTTTTTGTTACTATGGCTTTGTAATATAGCTTAAAATCGGGTATGGTGATACCACCAGCCTTAGTTTTGATGCTCAAAATAGTTTTGGCTATTCGACTTTTTTTTGTGCTTCCAAATGAATTTTAGGATTGTTTTTTCTATTCCTGTGAAGAATGCCATTGGAATTTTAATGGGGACTGCATTAAATGTGTAGATTGCTATTGGTAAGATTGACACTTTCACAATATTGACTCTTCCAATCCAGGAACATGGGATGTCTTTCCATTTCCTTGTGTCTTCTGCAATTTCTTGCTTGAGTGTTTTAAAAGTTCTCATTGTAGAGCTCCTTCACTTCCTTAGTAAAGATCATTCCAAGATACTTTTTTTTTTTTTTTTTTGAGGCAATTGGGAATGGAAGAGATTCCCTGATTTCATTCTCTGCATGCTTGTTGTAAGTATATAGGAAAGTTACTGATTTCTGTATATTTATTTTGTTTCATGCTACATTGCTAAAAATCTTTATAAGCTCTAACAGTTTGCTGGTAGAATTTTTAGGGTCTTTTATGTACAGAATCATATCATCTGCAAATAATGATGATTTGATCTCTTCCATTCCAATTTGTATCCCTTTATGAGTGTCTCTTGCCTTATTGCTATCGCTAAGACTTCCAGTACTATATTAAATTAAAGTGGGGACAGTGGACACCCTTGTTTTATTCTTGCATTTAGTGGAAAAGCTTCAAGTCTTCCACTATTTAGCTTTATGTTGACTGTAGGTTTGTCATAAATAGCTTTTATTATGTTGAGATATGTTCATTCTAGTACCAGTTTCTGTAATACTTTTACCATGAAAGGGTGTTGGATTTTGTCGAATGCCTTTTCTGCATCTATTGAGATGATCATGTGATTTTTGTCCTTCAGACCATTTATACGATGGATTACATTTATTGATTGGCATATGTTGAACCATCCCTGTATCCCTGGGATAAAGCCAACTTGGTAGGGTGAATAATCTATTTGACATATTCTTGTATTCTGTTTGACAATATATATATTTTTTTGTTCGCCAATATTTTGTTCAGAATTTTTGCATCTATGTTCATGAGGAAGATTGGTCTATAATTTTTGTTGTTGTTCTGTATTGGCCTGGTTTTGGTATGAAGGTGATGCCGGCTTCATAGAAGGAGTTCTGTAGAATTCCTTCCTTTTCAATTTTATGGAAAAGTTTGAGAAGCATTGGTGTTAGTTCCTAAATGAAAGACTGGTAAAATTCACCAGTGAATCGTGGGCCTAGGTTATTTTTTTTAGTTGGGAGTCTTTATAACTGCTTGGAGCTCTGTACTTGTTATAGGTCTATTGAAATGGTTTATCTCATCTAGATTTAATTTTGGTAGGTCATATAAATCAAGGAAATCATCCATTTCTTTCAGATATTCAAACTCTAGTTTCTTAATATAGGCATTTAGAGCTGTAAATTTCCCTATTAGGACTGCCTTCACTGTGTCCCAAAGGTTTTGGTATGTTGTATTATCATTGTCATTGTATTCTATTGATTTATTGATTTCCTTTTTGATTTCTTCAATGACCCATGCATCATTCAACAGTGTACTATTTAGTCTCCATGAATTCCTGTATGTTCTTTTGCTGATTTAGCTGATTTATGTTGATTTGCAGTTTAATCCCATTATAGTCAGATAGAGTACAAGAGATTATTTCAATTTTCCTATATTTATGGGGATTTGTTTTGTGTCCTAATGTATGGCCTGTTTTAGAGAATGTTCCATGTGATACTGAGAAAAATGTACATTCTGTGGCATTTGGATGGAATGTTCTGTAGATATCTGTTAGGTCTATTTGTTCCATGACATCATTTAATTAAGATGTCTCTCTGTTTATTTTTTGCTGGTATGACCTGTCAAATGATGAGAGTGGGGTATTGAAGTCTCCCACTACAATTGTGTTTGATGTTATCTGTGACCTTAAGTCTAATAGTGTTTGTTTGATGTAACAGGGAGCCCCCAAGTTAGGTGCATATATGTTTAGGATTGTAATGTCCTCCTGCTGGAGTGTTCTTTTAATCAGTATAAAATTACCTTCTTTATCTTTCCTTACTACTGTTGGTTTGAAGCCTATCCTGTCAGATATTAGGATAGCAACGACTTCTTGCTTCTTAGGACCGTTGGCTTGAAATGCCATTATCCATCCTTTCACCCTAAAGCCGTGTCTATCTTTTATTGAAAGATGGGTTTCCTGTAGGCAACAATTGGTAGGATCCTGCCTTTTAATGCAGTCTGCAACCCTGTGTCATTTGGATGGTGCCTTGAAGCCATTGATATTAAGAGTTATTATTGAAAGGTATGTATTCTCACCATTCTTCTTATTTTGTAGTGCTTCCTGTTTTCACTTTACTCATTTGTTTTAACTGCTATTTCAGTGTGGTTTATTTTTTTTGTATTTCCTCTATGTGTGTTTTGCTTTCTCTTCAGCATTAAGAATTCCTTCAAGTATTTTCTGTAGAGATGGCTTAGTGGCCACAAATTCCTTTAGCCTGTTTATGTTGTGGAATGTCCTTATTTTGCCATCAATTTGGATAGATAGCTTTGCAGGATAAAGTAATCTTGGTTGACAGTTTTTATCTTTCCCAATACATCATTCCAAGCCCTCTGGCTTTTAAAGTTTGTGTTGAGTAATCTGCAGTTATTCTGATATGCTTGTCTTTGTAGGTGACTTGCTTTTCCTCTCTAACTGCTTTCAATATATTTTCTTTGGTTTGTGTGCTTAGTAGTTTAATTATAACATGACAAGGAGAGGTTCTTTCAAGATTTTGTCTGTTTGGTGTTCTAAACACTTCTTATATCTGCATTGGCATTTCTTTTCGAAATTGAGGAAATTTTTCTTCTACGATTTTGTTGAAAACACCTACTAAACTTCTGGGTTGAAATTCTTCTCCTTCTGTTATACCCTGAATTCTTATGTTTGATCTTTTCATAGTGTTCTGGATATCTTGAAATCCCCATTTATACCTTGCTGTTAGCTTGTCTTTCTCTTTGTTAGACTGTATTAGATCTACCACCTGGTCTTCTAGTTTAGATATTATGTTCTCTCCTTCATCCATTCTACTGGAAAGACTTTCCATGGAGTTTTTTTTGTTTCATTGACTGAATTCTTCAGAGCCAGGATTTCAGCCTGATTTTTCTTGAGTATTTCTTTCTGTTCCCTTACTCATGTCTTGCAGTGACCTCTTTATATAATTAAGCTGTTTTCCTGTGTTCTCTTTCAGAGGTTTGTTTTCATCATTAATTCTTTTGTTTTCTTCTTTGAGTCCTTTCATTTCTTTTCTGATTTCTTTGATCATAGATACCATCATTTTCTAGAAATCTTTGTCAGGCATTTCATCTAATACAGTTCCATTGGTGATCATTTATGATGGATTCATAGTTTTTGGTGGGACAAGTTTCTTATCTTGATTCTTTGAGTTTCTTGTATTATATTATAGCAACTTTTGCATCCTGAATTGATTTGATGCTTGGGTTTTATACTTATCTTCAGTGTTACCAGATGTGGCAATCCACCTCTATATATACCCTTGGAATATGAGTTCAAGGTGCCAGGTGTAGATCTTGTCCCCCAATCAAGCCACAGAAGTAATCCTAGGTGTTGAGCTTGCTTGCTAAGCAAGTATTCTAGAGGACTGGGTAGAATAATTTACTGGCAAATTCTAAACTTCAACCGAGTAACATACACAATCAATAAAAATAAGCACAAAGTATATAATTTTGGGTATTAAAACAAACTCTCATATAAAGCTAAAATTCCTAAGGGTGTGTGTTGTTTTACACCCTTAATCTTGTCAGTCAGGAGGTAGAGATTTCTGTTCTGAACTGGGTTCCAGGTCAACCTGGATGTGGATCAGACCCTGCCCCCAATAATGACTGAAGCAAAAAACAAAGGCCCTATACATATGAAAGCACCAAAGGCAACAATATCCAACCCCCAAATACAGGTTATTTGAAAATGGTAAACCCAACCAAGAATATATACCCCACACCCTGCCCTGACAAGAAAACAGAGATTAGCTCTTTTAGGACTGTGTACCTGTTTTTTTTTTTTTTTTTGTCAGTCATCCTCGGTCCTTTTGGGGTAGCTTCCAATCTCACCAGTGCTGAGTGCCCACCTTGATCCCTCCATGTTGTGCTGTGAAGCTGTACCTCTGATCCGCTCTGCTGGGTGTGCTGCCACTGGGGCCTGAATGCTGGAGGTTCCTGGATTTGATGGTGGGGGAAGGGAGTGTTCAGACTTCTGGAGTTGCTCACAGTTCAGTAGCTCTTTAGTTGATCTCAGTCATCTTTCCTTCAGATTTTTTAACTTTGCAAGAAGGCTGATGGAGTTGAAACATTTGTTGCTTGATCTCTGCTGTTGCTGCTGCCTGGTGCACCTGGTGGCACTGGGCAGGGCGGGTGGCACTGGCCTTGGTAGACTTGTGGGCTGTGAGGGCCTCAATGGGACTCTGGCCATTTTCCTTCTTTCTGGTGGATCTTGGTCTCTCCGGCTTCTCGACTGTGTGTAAGAATAACCTATACTCTCACTTTTCAGAAGAAGAGTGTATTTTGCTGGGGTTTTGCTGAAATCCCTCCCTAGCCTGGTTTGTTGTGGCTCCTATGCTGCCACCTTACCCAGAAGTCCTGATATTTAGAGTCTTAATGATAATGTCTTGGAGAGTTTCTCCTTTGGTCCAGTCTGTTTGGAGTTCTGTTAGCTTCTTGTATCTTGATGGGACTCTCTTTTGAGAGGGTAGGAAAGTTTTCTTTGATAATTTTGCTGAATAAGTTCTCCATGCCTTTGGTCTGAATTTCTTCCTCTTCTGGTATATCCATGGTCTGAATGTTAGGGCATGTAAGTGTATCCAATTGTTCAAATTTTTGGATTCATGAACTGTTTCTTCTGTCTTTTCTTCCAGTTCCGAGGTTGTGTCCTCAGACTGATTCTGCTCTTGGGAGCTTCTATAAAGGTTTGGTCTTGTTCAATTTAGCTCATATTTTTTATTGCCTTTTTCTATATAGTATCCATCTCTTTGTCAAGTTCCCTTTTCAGGTCATTTTCTGATTTTCTATTTTTTTGTATTTCTTTATCTTTATTTTTTATTTTTAATAATTAACAACTTCTATGATTGTAAACAATATCCCATGGTAATTCCCTCCCCTTTGAACCTCCACTCTCCATCATATCCCCTCCCCCTCTCAATCAGTCTCTCTTATTTTGATGTCATCTTTTCCTCCTATTATGATGGTCTTGTGTAGGTAGTGTCAGGCACTGTGAGGTCATGAATATCCAGGCCATTTTGTGTCTGTAGGAGTACATTGTGAGGAGTGCTACCCTTCCTTTGGATCTTACATTCTTTCCTCCACCTCTTCTGCAATGGACCCTGAGCCTTGGAAGGTGTAATAGAGATACTGCAGTGCTGAGCACTCCTCTGTCACTTCTTGTCAGCACTGTGATGCCTTCTGAGTCATTCCAAAGATCACTGCTATCTGAAAAGAGAACGTTCTCTAATGAAAAAATGAGAGTAGCATTAACATATGGGTATCAACATTAAGAGAAGTGCTTACTGGAAAGTTTGATTAGAATAATTATATACATTTAGCCAGATAGCAGCAGACATTACATCCCTAGGTCTCATGTCTACTCCTCTTGTAGGCTTTCAGTATCAGGGATATTCCCTCATATGGAGCAGGCCTCCAGTCAAATTAGAAGGCAGTTGGTTTCCCTCATAAGAGATGTGCCACTATTGCACCCGTTGGCTTATATGGCCGGGTTGGCCAAATATAAGGCTTGCAGTATCCACTGTGGAGTATCTTCACTGGTGATTTCTTTCAGTGCCAGGGATGGAATACCTTCTAGTGAGTTGTTGGCCAGGGAGGTAACTGATACCCCCAAAACATTACAGGCCATTGCTGAGGCCCTTGGTTTCCCACCAAGAATAGATGGTAAGGCCCTATTGCTGAAGGCTCCACATACTTGGGCTGCAAGGTCACTGAGAAATCCTGCTGTAACTGAGCTGGTAACCTCCTCCATGTAGATCAGCTGACAGAAAGCTGGAAAAAGCCACATTTTCTGATTTTCTTAATACTTATTGGAATTCATCCTTTCATTTATGTATGTCTTCATTGAGCTTAGCTAGCTGATTATTGAGGTCCTCATTTTTTTTTTTTTTCTTGCCTCTACTTCATATCACTTAACTGTTTGGAAGACTCCATGTTTTTTGTTTTTGTTTTTGTTTTTGTTTTCTATTAGGCCCAACTTAGCAAGGACTGCATTCACACAATTGTTCTTTTGTTGATTTTCCAAAAGTTCTGACAATTGCATGGCCTGGGTCACATAGCTTGTATCTTCATTTTGGGGTTATGATCCTGTTGTCTCTTTTATTTTGTGATTGGAGACTTCCATTGTGGGAGTAGGCAACCTTGTTGGAGTTACTTCCATTTGATGTTTTGTGTTATTCCTTTTATTTTTATTTTAATTTTTATATTTATTTTGTTTTTTCAAGGTAGGTTTTCACTCTAGCCTAGGCTGACCTGGAATTCAGTCTGTATTCTCAGGGTTGCATTGAACTCAAGGTGATTCTCCTACCTCTGCCTCCTGAATGCTGGGCTTAAAGGCATGCTTCATGCCCAGCTTTCCTGTTATTCCTTTTGAGCTGTGGTCTGCCCATCACAGTGTAGAAATATTATTTAATTCAGGAGGAAGCTATAGTTTACCCATGAGGTATCTTTTGTTGCTCCCGTTTATGTTTGACTGGATTAGGCTTTTGACAGCAAGGGGGGTTATCTGTTCAGGTGGGAGGAGTCAGCAGGACCCTGGTGGGGACCTGGAGACCTGGTGGAAGAGCCTGCTGGCCAACAGTGGTGCAGGGGGGTGTGACTGTGTGGTCTGGTGGTGCAGCAAAGCAGGGGAATAGGACTGTGTGATCTGGTGGCATGGCAGGGCAAAGTAAGGGGATGGGCAACAAATTAAAATTTTTATTTTTCTTATACTAAATATGAAAAGAAAGGACCAGAGGAAAGGGGGTTAATACAGGTGCTCCTTGACTTACTATGGGTTACATCATGATAAGCCCATTGTAAGGTGAAAATACCTTAAGTCAAAAATGCATTAAATCTAAGGATTCCACTTTTCAATATTTCTGATCTTGGCTACTTTCCTTAGGGAAAATGAGTCCTCTTTTTCAGCCTTGCTCCTGGCAACAGACGAAAGGGCTTCTTTAGTGCCTCTCTGCCTGTGCAGGTGGGTGGCCAGGGGGCACCTGACCATGGCCAATTTCCTGCTAATGAACATGCTGTTTGTATTATATTAGGAAACCAGACTGTTTAGTGATAAAAAATGCATATTTGTGTCACAAAAAGTGCATTAAAGCTACCATGGGTTGAGTAGCTCTGCTTCACTATGTCCTTCTCTGCCATGATTTTATTCCTCACCACAGGACAGCAGTAATGGGTCAAACAAATGAACAGAAACCAGTAAGCAATAAGAAGAATGAAATAAACTGGTCAAGGGAGGGTTAGCTTTGTCATGCTGCAGCCAAACTCACCAGTATCCATTCTATGCATAGACAGTGATTCCTCTGACATTCAGGAACCAGTTCCTCTATCAATCAAATTTGTGGAATAGCCATTTATTCAACTCTCTGATTTTCCTAGGAAAAATAGTAAAAATCCTACAGCTAAAGGGATGGTTCTTTGGGGATTTCCTAAGAAGCTAGGAAATGATCTATTGATACTTTCAGACCATGGGCAGCTTCTGAAATTCTGGAGGTGAAAAGGAGCACCCTATAGCAGCAGAAGTGCTGAAGAATACTAAGACATGGGCTAATAATGACTCCATTAGTTATGAGAAAAACTAGTTTCTACAGGATAATATTAAGGTGATTCCGAATTTCCTTAGCATATAACTCAACACATTGTTCAACATAGACCTGAAGATATTAGAGGAAAAAGACTCAGAATTTACCAGCCAGAGAGTCAAGGCAGGGTGAGACAAACATGTCACAGGTAAGTCTGTATGGGAGGAGGAGGGTAAATTTATGGACATTGTAGTCAACATTCAGGTAGCATGCCTCTGACATCCAAACACCAAAGGCTGAGCTCCTGTCTCCTTCTCTATTCCATGGAAGCAAAATCCCAAAATGTAGGGAGAACTGTTTTCCTACTTAACTTCGAACTACAAAAGGGTCATAATCTGTCCCAAGTCTTAATATGAAAACAGTTATTTTTTTTTCCAGTCAGTTTGGTACCATTCTTAGGCTCATCCATGACTGACGCCCTCTCCTTGGCCCCTCCTTGTTGAGGTATATGGGTCATGCATTGTGGAGTTAGCCCACAGTTATGGGTAAGCTAAATGTCTCTGCATATCATGACCCAACATGTGGCTCTGACATTCTTTCTGCCCCCTCTTCCACAAAATTTCCCTGAGCCATGTTGGGTCTGCTTCAGTGATGAGGTGTTCGGGGGCTCTGAGGCTCTGGCTCTCTGATTTGGTAGGAGTTGATTTTGATCTGTGCTGATCTCCTTCCCCCTTGTTCTGGTATCCGGTTCATCAGGAAAACAGCGCCCTTGCTTGTTTCTCCAATTTTTCTTAGTTTCAGCCGGGGCCCTTTTGAGGTATGATGGGGTGGCTCTCTCCTTAGGATCTCCATCTATCTGAAAAAGAGAAGCAGATTCTCCAATGGAGAGTAAGTTAGCATCAGGACAAATAAGATAACCCTTTTTTTTTATAGAGAATTTAATAGGTGTAGGCCCTCTTGTAGCCCACAATTGATGGTAGCTTGATATTGGAGAGTGGGTTTATGTTTGGATATGGTTCTGAGTTGTTTCCCAGCTCCAGCTATGGGTCTCATACCAGTGAGGGGATCAGTTAGCCGAATTGAGAGCAGTTGGTTCCCCACCATGGCTGTGTGCCACCACTGCACTTGTGTGGGCATCACAACAAGTTAATTGCTGCTAAGTAGGTTAGACCATGTGTTGCTTTGACAGATATTGGTCATATTCCCCCAGTCGCCCATGTAGCACCTTCTGGCACTAGATGCGCTGACTGTCTGGGGACTGACTCTGTTCCAACTTCCAGCCATGCCATTCTAATTTGCATGTCAATCACATAAGGTGTCTTCAGCAGTAGGGTCTTATCACTAGCCTTTGTTGGGTCATCAAGTACTCTGACAGAAATCTGTCTGTCTTTTAGGAAACCTTGTAAGTCTCTCTGATCAAAAGTTCATTGTGGATGATAGCCCCATGCTGGTTCTGGGAGTTACATGTCAGTGCCCACTAAGAAAATGAGGAAAAAGATAACTACTATACAAGAGTTAGAGATAAAAGAGAGAGAGAGAGGGAGAGGGGAAGGAGGGAGGGAAGATGTAGTGCACAATCAGGTAATCCAATGTACTTATAGATCCTCTTGGCCCTGGAGGTACATTCAGATGGCTATTTTTCCATAATGGGGATAGCCACCAGTGTCTCTATTGCTGGGGCCATGTGGTCCACACACTCAATAAGTTTCACTGATGATGACAGAAAGGTTTTCTCATAAGCTTGACCAAAATTCTGAGCACATAAAGCCTTGCTGAGAGATTGACTATATCCTGAAATATAACTTCTTGCCTGACAAAACGCTGACTCTAACAAAGTCCATGAGGACTCCAGCCAAGCCAGTAACCCCAGAAAGTGGCCAGTGTACCTTCAATTTACATGAATTATTTTAGTTAATAGTAAATAGTCCACAATTTGTGTCTATGATAGCTTGTTTACCAATTTTCTTTTTGATAATTGTCTTAGTTGTTCCACGTTTTTCCCAGTACTAACAAGGCTGCAATGAACATTAACCCCCTTTTAGGAGTGGCAGGGCACAGGACTGTGTGCACCTCTCATTTGAATAGATAGCACCTCCCTGGCCTCTGGAGGCATGAACAGTCTGTGCCATCAGCAGTGCAAGGCTCCTGTTTATGCCTTTGCTTTTGTCTATGTGCCACTTTTGTAAACAACCAAATTAATACACTTAGTACCAGAAACAATATCACAGACATGATGAGAAGTAAATACATTCATTTCTCATTATTGGAAATACACAGACAGAGTGCTTGTGGCCAAAATCAATGCAGAAACATGCCTTGCTGATCCAGATCCTAAAGTCATGGAAAGATCATTTGAAATTAGAGTTCTGAAAAGAACTGAGTAGTTACTGAAATCTCAGCCCTTTTGACTCATCAATTATCAAGTAAAGTTCAATTATCCACATTCCTCCTTACTTTTCCATGTCTTGATAATTTATTTATTTCCAGTACTGCATGCTATTCCATTTTCTGGATGTACCACAATTGACTTATTCATTCCTCTACAAAATAACATCTTGGTTACCTCTAATTTTATGCAAGTATTAATAAGGCTTTCATAAATGTCCATGTTCATGGTTTTATTATTATTTTAGGTAAGAAATAAAGGAGCACAATGGCTATATTATATGGTAATATCAGCATATTGAATTCTATAAGAAACTCCTTTCCAAAGTGACTTTTTTTTCACAGTCATTGTTGCTGTCCATGTTCTGGATTTGGACCATCCTAGTAGGTAAGTTGTAACTATTGGTTTTCAGAATGTCAAAACCAGAACAGTGGCACTTATTAATTGGTGAGACAGAAATCCCATTTTGAGGAACTTATGTCATCTTAGGCTTGAGTCTCTTATTAGTTGGGACTGACTGTTAAGAATTTCACCAGGTCATACATGTTTCAGTGCTAGGTTTTCTCATAGACTTGACTGGTGCTTCTAAGATTCAGATCTTGAATCTGAGTTTAGCTGCATTAAGAAGTCATCCTTGGGCTGGAGAGAATGGTTTCGTGTTTAAGGTGCTTGCCTGGAAAGCCAAAGGACCCAGGATCGATTCCCCAGGACTCATGTAAGCCACCTGCACAAAGTGGTACATGTCTGGAGTTCGTTTGTAGTGGATAGAGGCCCTTGAATGTCAGTCTCTCTCTCTCTCTCTCTCTTTCTCTATCTATCTATCTATCTATCTCTGTCTCTTTCTCTTTCGAATAAATCAATAATTTAAAAAATCATTTTTAAAAAAAAAAAGAAGTCAGCCTCTATAGGTAGGTCTATGGCATGTTTGTTACAAAGTAACAAAAAGCACCTGTAAAATATGTACAACACAATTTGTTCCATGGCTGAGCAAAACACCCCAAGGTCCCAAGAAATAAGCTATCTGTACATATATTGGATAAATGCATAGGACAGTGGTTGAATAAGACTAGAGGTCCACTGTGCAATATGAGGACTCTAGGTAATAAAATTGTGTTCTAGATAATATTCATAATGAATGTGCAGGTTTTAACTACTCTTGCCACAAATAAAATAAAATAATGTGAGAAAACTGATATGCTAATTTGCTTCAGTAATATTTTCACTACATGAATCTCATTAGCTTTGTACTGCAAACTTTTAAAATATATATAAAAATTTTATTTTAGGGTACTGAACAGATGGATGAGTGGTTAAGGCACTTGCGTGCAAAGCCTACAGACCCAGGTTTGATTTCCCAGGACCCGTGTAAGCCAGATGCACAAGATGGCACATGCATCTGGAAATGGTTTGGGGTGGCTAGAGGCTTTGGCATGCCCATTCTTTCTCTTTCTCTCTCTCCCTCTTTCTCTCTGTACCTTTATCTCTCTGTCTCTCAAATAAATAAAATAAATTTTAAAAAATTATTTTAAAATATTATTTTTTAAAGTATGTAGGAAAGTTTTGGAAGACTCTATATCCAACTCAAAATACTGTTCCCTTTGGTAAACAAGAACAGATGACTTTGAAAGAGAGTTTCTTTCTGTTTGATTTTTTTTTAAAGAAGGATTGTTTCCATATTTTACTTATATAAGAAAAATGAAATCTGAGATGATTTTAAATTTAGAGATATCTACATGTAAGCCAGTGGGTTGGCATCAGTAAGGAAAGCTATGATATAGAATAACAAATAATCAAGTCATTGGATTCTTTTGGCATTGAGTTATTACAATTGTACCTAACTGACCTCTAGGTTCTTTAGCCAAGACCAAAGAGGAAAACATTCATCCCACCTGGATTCTAAAGCCAAAGCATGTAGGTTACCCTAATTCATGGGCCAGACAGCCAATTATAGAGCTTGAAGCCTGTTTCTGAAGATAAATTATGCATTCTTAAATTGTTGAAAAAAATCAAAAGAGGAAAAATTGTTTTTGTGGTATCAGAAAAATATGTAAAATCAAATTTTAGTGTCCATGAATAAAGGTTTATTGGCACATAGCCATGTGGATCCACTTTCTTCTTGTTTGTGGCTCTTTAGTGTGACTATAGCCAAATTCACTAGATAAAACTCTGTCTAACCCACAAAATCTAAGAATGTTCTGTCTTCCACTTTCTGGAAAAGTATGCATATCTGACACAAGTCACATTTCTGGGTTAGCATATTACTCTCAGGGTTAGATCAAGCTTGGCAGAAAAACCTGCATTCACCTTCACTGTGGGCATTGAAGATGCCAGAAACTCTAAAACGTAATTTATAACTTACAAATGCTGCAAGTACTCCTCACTGCTCACATTGCTTTCTTATTCTATCATGCTCAGTTTATCTGTTTTGTGTCTCTTTTAACACAGAAAACAGTTCTCTTTGGGGGAGATCATAGCCAGCTGTCAGTTGTAATAGAGGATCTTGAGTGATCATTTCTAGGCACTTCCACACACCTTATAGGGGCAACATGGCACCTATGAGCATCTCGAATCAAAGAGCCAGCTCTAGCAATAGAACCGTGGACTTCTAGAGATTCTGAAGAAAATTAGGAGGCTCCTCCTCAGATAACTTAGGTATGTACACACAAAATTTAGGAGTTCAGAAGCACCTGCAGCCCACACTCAGCCCTTAGGTGCCCATCTTCTTAAAGTTTAGAAGCCTTGATCTATAGGACTGGCTCACAAAGGGATGAAAATGGGCTTCCTCTAGTCTAAAATTCCATAATCCAGAGTCTCCTGCTCTGATCAGGTAACAGAAACAGAATGCAGGCAGCACAATGGGAGAATTGAGAATCCTCTCTGTTCAATTAACACTGGTAATACCCCACTTTAAGCTTCTGTCTTGTATGGACTGTAGAATGCTAATTTCAGTGTTCTGATCATTGTAGAAGGGAAGGAGAGGTGAATCCAGGGAACTGTGATAATTAGGTATAGATTACTAACTAATGTTAAGATTATTAAGAGCTAGTTTTTAAAGGAAAATTTGGCTAAGAGGATGCCATAAAACTACAAGACCAAATGAAAAGCTATGAATCTCTGCTGGTACCCATGTCTCCACACCTGGCTATGTGTCTGTAAACACCAAGGAAGAACTTTCAAAATGCTGAATGGACAGCAGATACATGCATAGACCTATGTACATTGTAACCTTTTAGGTATACTTGCTTCTGTTGCATCAGACACATAAGCATTATCCATATTTGTAGGGTACCATGTGGCAATTTAATACACACATATTTTTGTTATTTTCTGAATAACATAAATAAGTAAGTATATTTTATCTCTGACATACACATTTTTAAACAAGATTCCCAGATGACCCTACTCCACTCAAACCTGTAGAGACATACAAAAAAAAAACCAATGACAAACATCATCAATATACAGATTTAGGATGATTCAGTAAAAAGAGTATTGGACAAAAGTAAATTACTCAAGTTTCAGCATTCTTGCTTCTATCAGGGTTTTTTTTAATGATTTTATTTCATTTTATTTATTTTCAAGCAGAGAGAGAGAGAGAGAGAATGGGCATGCCAGAGTCTCTAGCAACTGCAAACGAACTCCAGATGCTGGGCCCCTTGTACATCTGGCTTATGTGGGTCCTGGGGAATCAAATCTGGGTCCTTTGGCTTCACAGGCAAATGCCTTAACCTGTAAGCCATTTCTCCAGCCCTATGTTTTATTTTGTGTGCGTGAGATCTGTCTACTTCTCTGAATTCTACTTCCCGCATCTGCGAAAAAGAAAAGAACACAATGGACCAAGTAATATCCTGTCTTTTCAATTCTGACAAATCTTAATAGATAAATGAACTTCATTTATATGTATTAATTAATGGAAAGATTAAATCAATTTCAAGAAAGTTCTAGAATATAGCAATCATCAAGCTTTGGGTGGATGCTCAGGTATAATCTGACTTAATAAATCTTGAGGAAACTGTTTAAAGAAATACCTCCAATATGATAGACAGAAATTTATTAGGCTCATGATAAAGTATGACATAACACAATATGGGAGTTCACTTCACAATAAAGTCCCAAAATGTGTGAAGCAAAAATGGACATAATTGACAGGAGAAATAGACATTTCAATAATAAGAGTTACCACTGTGAACAACCTATTGCAAAAATACAGAGAATAACTAGGCAAATGATCAATGAGGTAAACAAAGACTTGAAGAAACTTATAGACCATCTACTCTAGACAAATGGACATTTAAATATTCCATCCAACAACAACAGAATATATATGTTACACTCCCTAGGATATACTATATGTTAGTCCATAAAGTAAGCCTCAATAAAATGATTGAAATCATGCAAAGTATGTCCTGTGATCAAAGAGAAGTAAATCAGATATCAATGTCAGAAGTGCCTTTTGAAAATTCATAAATATATTAAAATTAGTACTATCCCAAGAAACCAAATTAACCAAAGAAAAAGAGCCAAGGGAAAAGTTAAAAATATTTTTAGGTGAATGAAGCTAAAGAAATGATATATCAAAGTCTATGGGACATGGAGAAGTAATACTTATTGGGAAAAATAAAGCTTTAAGTACATATTTTTGAAGCATGATCTCAAAATCAGTAACTAAGTCTTCTATCTTAAGAAAGCAAAAAATGGAAGCAAGTAAAACTCAAAGAAAACAATAGACAGGGAAAAAAAACTAGAGTGGAACTACATGAAATGGAAAATAGGAAAGCGATAAAGAATCGATAAAGCCAAAAACTTAATTGCTTGAAGAAAATAACAAGATAAATAAATCTTACTAAAAGAAAAAAAGGCAAATAAATTGATAAAATTAGGAATGAAAGGATATCACTGCCTGACTTACTGAAGTAGGGAGGTTTTCATTAATAATTGCATGTTGAAGCCGGGCATGGTGGCACATGACTTTAATCCCAGCACTTGGGAGGCAAAGGTAGGAGGATCGCCATGAGTTTGAGGCCACCCTGAGACTACATAGTTAATTCCAGGTCAGCCTGGACCAGAGTGAGATCCTACCTCAAAAAAAAAAAAAAAAAAAAAAAAGATTCGCCTCAAATAAAGTTTTTCCTATTCAATTCCACCACATATTTTAAGAAGAATTAACATCAAGCCTTCATAAACGCTGTCAACAATAAAAGAAGAGATTTATCAACACTCAGAAAACCATTACCAAAGCCAGATAACAATACCCATTTCAAGATAAGAGAACTGCAAAATGGTGTCCCACTATAACCAAGGTGGAATTTGCACCAGGAATTCAAGGTTGATTTCATATATGAAAATCAGCATAATATACTATAAGAAGCAAAGACCAAGAAAAAGAATCATGGGCATAGAAACACATTTAATGAACTTAGTACTTTATAATGATAAAATTACACACACAAAGCCTAGGAATTTCCTCAAGTTGATAAGGATATGTAAGAAAAAAATTTAGTATAATATTTAATGATTAAGACTGGGTACTTTCTCTTAAGATCAGTTTGAAGACAAGAAATCTCACATCTCTATTTCTTTCCAAAATGAAGCTTGGGACTCTAGCTAGGGTAATTTAATGACAAAAAGACAAAAAATATCAACCAAGTTTCAGAATATGTTATTAATCTTCAAATATCAATTTCATTTGTACTCATTAAGAGTAAACAAATCAAAATCAAAATTAAAGAGCAATTATACTGACAAAACCATCAACAAGGCTGGGGAGATAGCTCAGTGGTTAAAAGCACGTACTATGTAAGCCTGACACCTAGAGCTCAGATTCCTATTCACACATAAACCTAGATACAAGTAGCACACATATCTATCATCCCAACATGCCTGTGGTAATAGGAGGCATAGTCAGGAGAATCTAATACCTTATGGCCCAGCTATTAAACCTTTGCAGCACCAAAACAAGAAGAGAGACCTTGGCTCAAACAAGATAGAAGGTAAGGACCTATACCCTGAGGTTGTTCTCTGCCCTACACAAACACACACATACACGCACACGCACATGCACACACCCATACATATATGTGCACATAAAAAACCCACTAACAAGAACAAAATACTTCCTGATATATTCAACAAATAAGTATAAGATTTATACACTAAAAGGTACATATATATATATATATATATATATATATATATATATATATATTTGAAAGATGAAAGAAAATGGGAATGCATAATAATAAAATTATCTAAATTGATTTATAGATTTCATTCAATCCCTATCAAAATACCAAGTATGTTGTTTAAAACTTGTTAAAGTGGACCTGGGCAGATGGCTCAGTGAGGAAAGCACCTGCCATTTAAGCATGAAAACCTGAGTTTGGATCCCCAGAAGCCGCATAAAGCCAAATATAGTAATGCAGGTCTGTCATCCTAGAGCTCCTACAGTGAGAAAGGAGGTGGAGATAGAATTCCTAGAAGCTCACAGGCCAGGTAGCCTTATGTACACAACTATGAACAACAACAGATCCTGACTCAAAGAAGCTAGAAGGGAAGGACTAATACCCGAAATTGTCCTCTGACCTCCAAACTCATGCCATTGCCATGGCACTCCACACAAACACCCACTCACAAAGATTTTTTTAAAACAATTTAAAGATAGACTGGACTTAAAATTCATATAGCAATGTAAGGGACCTAGAATAGTCAGAACAAACTTGAAAATACAATGAAGTTGGAAGTCTTGCAGTTTAGGTTACAAAATTTGCTGCAAAACCTAAGTACTAGATATGGTGTTGCTATAAGAATAAACATACAGGTCAATGGAATCTTATTGAGAGTCTAGAAATAAACCTATACATTTATGGTCAGCTGATTTAAGGAAAGGTACAAAAACAACTCATTGGAGAAAGAATATTCTTTTCAATAAATAGGACAACTGCATATCCCCATGCAAAAGGATGAGGTTCAAATCCCTACAATATATCATATAAAAAATAACTCAAAGTGGACTGAAAACTTAATATAAAAGCTAAAAATACCAGGAGTGGTGGTGCATGTCTTTAATCACAGCACTTGAGAGGCAGAGGTAGGAGGATCACTGTGAGTTCAAGGCCAGCCTGGGCTACAATGAGACCCTACCTTGAAAAAACAAACAGCGGAAAAAGCTAAAATCATAAAGCTATTTTTTTTCCTTTATTAGTCAATTCTGTATTCAGCAAATACAGTCAGTTTGGTACCATTATTAGGCTCATCTGTGACCTACCCCCTCCCCTTGGCCCCTCCTTGTTGAGGTATACGGGTCATGCATTGTGGAGTTAGCCCACACAATACCTCAAAAGGGCCCCGGCTGAAACTAAGAAAAACTGGAGAAACAAGCAAGGGGGCTGTTTTCCTGATGAACCAGATACCAGCACAAGGTGGAAGGAGATCAACACATAAAGCTATTTGAAGAAAGCATAATGACCTTGGATTAGAGAATGGTTTCTTAGATATGGTACTAAAAGTATAAGCAATAAAGGAAAAACTAAACTGGGATCTAGCAAAAATTTAAAATTAGGGAGCTTCATATGGTCCATCAAAGAAGTTAAAGAGGCCCAGTGAAACTCCAGGTGAGTGAGTTCCTGGTCAGACCTCCCTTCTCCCCAGACCACTCCTTATATGCAGTGGTTGCCCAATGGAGTCCTAGCACAAGTAGCAGTGACTACAAGGGGGACACAAGATTCACCAAAGTGATGAGAAGTCACACTCCAGTGTTCAACACTGGACAAGTCTTTTCTAACACACCCACCACAGATGAGGTAATATTGCAGAAGAAAAGTATATTTAAAAGGCTGGACAGACGGTTTAGTGGCTAAGGTGCTTGCCTACAAAGTCTAAGGACCCAGATTTGATTCACCAGAACCCATGTAAGTCAGATGCACAAGGTGATGCATACATCTGGAAATCGTTTTCAGTGGGTCAAGGCCCTGGCATGCCCATTCTCTCTCTCTCTTTCTCTTTCTCTCCTTTCTTAAATAAATAAATAAAATATAAAAAAAGAAAAGAAAAAGTAGCTGAAAAGATATTTTTTGTGCTGCTCTCACCACTGGCCAGAGAAGCTTCTGTATGGAGAGAGCTGTGGGTACTGAGACTCACAATTTATCAAATTGATGAAAATAAGAGGTGGTTGTGAGCTCAGTGCTAATTGAGACATCTTTATCACACCCTCCAAGGCTCAGGGAACACTTCAGCAGAGGGAGTAGAAGAACATGTAAGAACCATGGCATGAGAAGGAGTATTTTGAGGTACTCTTCTCTAGACATAAACTGAACAGTGCATTCATGACTCATAGAGGATGTTATTACTTCCACAAGACCTGCACAATATTTAGCTCATCAACATTATGACATAGATGTTGGGGAAGGACAAAGAGATATCAAAATAGAAGGACTGCTTGGAAAAAGGAGGGGATTCAATGAAATAAGGATTTAAGAGAGGGACAAAAGAGGATAATGGGAGAAGATTGTGATCAATTTACAGTGTTTACATGTATTAGAATTCTCAATAAATAAGAAAATTAAACTCACAGAATAAGATATATTTACAAATCAGATGTTTGGTAAAGGTCTTATAATTAACTGTAACAAAGAAGTTTTTTTTTTTTTTAAATGGGCAAGGAAGGCAGTCACGGCAGTAGTATAAGTCTGTTATCTCAGCACTTAGAAAGTAAAGGCAAGAGGATCAGCAGTTCAAGCAGTTCAGGTCATCACTGGCCAGGTCAACCTGGGATGCATGAAACCCTTTATCAAAGAGCCAAAACTACTGACATTTCTTCAAAGAAGATACATAAATAGCTAATAAATAAATTAAAAACATGCATAACATCATGAGTCATTAAGAAAGTCCTAATCAAAACTTCATATTCAGTAGAATGGTTAGAATCATAGTCAAATAATTTTTGTTGGTGAGGTTATAAAGGAATTGGAACATTCATATGCTGTTGATGACAACACAAGATAGTATAATCACTTGGGAAGCAATCTGGCAAATTCTCAGAAAGATAGGATTACCAAAACGTATGTAGGATTATCAGATGACCCTAAAACTTTTCTGCAAAGCATATATACCCCCAGAGAATCAAATACAAATGTCCACACAGAAATCTGCACAAAATATTCATCACAACATTATTCATAATAGCAAAATGTAGAAACCATTCCAGTGCTTATCAACTGAAAAATGGGTAAACAGAATATGGTATTTTTGTAGAATGGTGTATTATTTGGCCATAAAAAGGAATGAAAAATGGATATATACTCCACTGCACACTTGAATAATTATACAGAATCAGCCAGACACAAAGGCCACATGCTGTACAATTTCATGCAAAGGCAATGTTCAGAGCAAGCAGATACATCAAGACAGAAGATGGTAGCTTCAGGAGGCTGAGGGCAGCAGGAGGAGCACATGACTGTTTGTGGGTGTGCCTGTTTCTTTAAAGGTCAATGAAATTAGATACTAGTGATGACTATACAGCATGTTGTTGAATATACTCTTAAAAATTTGAATTGTATGCTTTGAGCTGAAATGTTATGCTATGTCAATAAATAGTTCAGAATAATTCTAAACACACACACACACACCCCACAGGCAAGAACAACTTTCTTTCTGGCTTCAGCAGAGGAACCTTGCCTGGCCAGACTAACACAGTACATCAAAATTATGGTGGCCAGTGCTTAGGGATTCCAAAGATGAAACATGGACACCCAATACACAGAAAGGTGCTGTGAATAACAGCACAAATACTTATTTTTTTTATTTTTTCCTCCATTTTTATTAATATTTTCCATGATAACAAAAAAAAATCCCATGGTATTACCCTCCCCCCTTTCCCCTTTGAAATTCCATTCTCCATCATATCCCCTACTCATCTCAATC
Source organism: Dipus sagitta (assembly GCA_036346955.1). Taxonomy (NCBI): domain Eukaryota; kingdom Metazoa; phylum Chordata; class Mammalia; order Rodentia; family Dipodidae; genus Dipus; species Dipus sagitta. The sequence goes on along the minus strand of CM070772.1, from coordinate 75,011,761 downwards.
TTTCTACTTACATATATACAATACCAACCTAATAAAAGCCCTCCTCCCTTTCTTTCTCTTCCCTTTCTATCTCCTTTTTTAACTTACTGGCCTCTGCTACTGAGTTTTTTCCTTCTCACACAGAAGCCCAATCATCTCTAGCTAAGATCCACATATGAGGGAGAACATGTGGCGCTTGGCTTTCTGGGCCTGGGTTACCTCACTTAGTATAATTCTTTCCAGATCCATCCACTTTTCTGCAAATTTCATAACTTCATTTCTCTTTACTGCTGAGTAAAACTCCATTGTATAAATGTGCCATATCTTCATTATCCACTCATCAGTTGAGGGACATCTAGGCTGGTTCCATTTCCCAGCTATTATAAATTGAGCAGCAATAAACATGGTTGAGCAAGTATCTCTAAGGTAATGAGATGAGTCCTTAGGATATATGCCTAGGAGAGCTATAGCTGGGTCATATGGTAGATCAATCTTTAGCTGTTTTAGGAACCTCCACACTGATTTCCACAATGGCTGGACCAGATTGCATTCCCACCAACAATGTAGAAGGGTTCCTCTTTTTCCACATCCCCGCCAACATTTATGATCATTTGTTTTCATGATGGTAGCCAATCTGACAGGAGTGAGATGGAATCTCAATGTAGTCTTAATCTGCATTTCCCTGATGACTAGGGATGTAGAACATTTTTTTAGATGCGTATATGCCATTCGTATTTCTTCCTTTGAGAATTCTCTATTTAGCTCCATTTCCCATTTTTTGATTGGTTTGTTTGATTCCTTATTATTTAACTTCTTGAGTTCTTTGTATATCTTAGATATTAATCCTCTGTCAGATATATAGCTGGTGAAGATTTTTTCCCATTCTGTAGGTTGCCTCTTTGCTTTCTTCACCGTGTCCTTTGCAGTGCAAAATCTTTGTATTTTCATGAGGTCCCAGTGGTTAATCTGTGGTTTTATTGCCTGAGCAATTGGGGTTGTATTCAGAAAGTCTTTGCCAAGACCAATATGTTGAAGGGTTTCCCCTACTTTTTCCTCTAGCAGTTTCAGAGTTTCAGGTCTGATGTTAAGGTCCTTAATCCATTTGGACTTAATTCTTGTGCACGGAGAAAGAGAAGAATCTATTTTCATCCTTCTACAGATATATATCCAGTTTTCCCAACACCATTTGCTGAAGAGGCTGTCTTTTCTCCAATGAATATTTTTGGCATTTTTATCAAATATCAGGTGGCTATAACTACATGGGGTTACATTTGGGTCCTCTATTCTGTTCCATTGATCTACGAGTCTGCTTTTGTGCCAGTACCATGCTGTTTTTGTTACTATGGCTCTGTAGTATAGGTTAAAATCAGGTATGGTGATACCACCAGCCTTATTTTTGTTGCTCAGTATTATTTTAGATATTCGAGGTTTTTTGTGATTCCAAATGAATTTTTGGATTGTTTTTTCTATTTCCGTGAAGAATGCCTTTGGAATTTTGATGGGGATTGCGTTAAATGTGTAGATTGCTTTTGGTAAGATTGCCATTTTCACAATATTGATTCTTCCAATCCAGGAACAAGGGATGTTTTTCCACTTCCTAGTGTCTTCTGCAATTTCTCGCTTGAGTGTTTTAAAGTTCTCATTGTATAGATTCTTTACTTCCTTAGTAAGGTTTATTCCAAGGTACTTTATTTTTTTTTGATGCAATTGTGAATGGGAGTGATTCTCTGATTTCATCCTCTGTGTGTTTGTTGTTAGCATATATGAAGGCTACTGATTTCTGTGTATTTATTTTGTATCCTGCTACATGACTGTAGGTTTTTATCAGCTCTAACAGTTTGCTAGTAGAGTCTTTAGGGTCCTTTATATATAGAATCATGTCATCTGCAAATAATGATAACTTGACCTCTTCCTTTCTGATTTGTATCCCTTTTATGCATGTCTCTTGCCTTATTGCTATGGCTAAGACTTCCAGAACTATATTAAATAAAAGTGGGGACAGTGGACACCCTTGTCTTGTTCCTGATTTTAGTGGAAAAGCATCCAGTTTTTCCCCATTTAGTAATATGTTGGCTGTAGGCTTATCATAAATAGCCTTTATTATATTGAGATATGTTCCTTCTATTCCCAGTCTCTGTAGGACTTTTATCATGAAGGGATGTTGGATTTTGTCGAATGCTTTCTCTGCGTCTAATGAGATGATCATGTGATTTTTGTCCTTCAACCCATTTATATAATGTATAACATTTATAGATTTGCGTATGTTGAACCATCCCTGCATCTCTGGGATAAAGCCTACTTGGTCAGGGTGAATGATCTTTCTAATGTATTCTTGTATTCTGTTTGCCAATATTTTGTTGAGAATTTTTGCATCTATGTTCATGAGGGAGATTGGTCTGTAATTTTCCTTTTTTGTTCTATCTTTGCCTAGTTTTGGTATCAGAGTGATGCTGGCTTCATAGAAGGAGTTTGGTAGAATTCCTTCTTTTTCTATTTCATGGAAAAGCTTAAGAAGCAATGGTGTTAGCTCTTCCCTGAAGGTCTGGTAAAATTCAGCAGTGAATCCATCTGGGCCTGGGCTTTTTTTAGTTGGGAGATTTTTGATAACTGTTAGGATCTCCATGCTTGTTATAGGTCTATTTAAGTGATTAATCTCATCTTGATTTAATTTAGGTAGGTCATATATATCAAGGAAATCATCCATTTCTTTCAGATTTTCATGCTTTGTGGAGTATATGTTTTTATAATATGTCCCTATGATTTTTTGAATTTCTCTGGCATCTGTCGTGATGTTACCTTTTTCATCTCTCATTTTATTAATTTGTGTCTCTTCTCTCTTTCTTTTGGTCAGATTTGCTAAGGGTTTATCAATCTTGTTTATCCTTTCAAAGAACCAGCTCTTTGTTTCATTAATTCTTTGTATTGTTTTTTTGGTTTCTATTTCATTAATTTCTGCCCTAATCTTTATTATTTCTTCCCGTCTACTGATTTTTGGTTTGCCTTGTTCTTCTTTTTCCAAGGCTTTAAGGTGAAGCATTAGGTCATTTATTTGCAACCTTTCTAATTTCTTAATATAGGCACTTAAAGCTATAAATTTACCTCTTAGAACTGCCTTCATTGTGTCCCAGAGATTTTGGTATGTTGTGTTCTCATTATTGTTTGACTCTATAAATTTTTTGATTTCCTTCTTGATTTCTTCATTGACCCATTCATCATTTAGTAATGTATTGTTTAGTTTCCATGATTTTGTGTATGCTCTATATCCTTTCTTGCTATTGATTTGTAGTTCAATTCCATTGTGGTCAGATAGAATGCAAGGAATTATTTCAATTTTCCTGAATTTGTTAAGATTTGCTTTGTGTCCTAATATATGGTCTATTTTAGAGAATGATCCATGTGCTGCTGAAAAGAATGTATATTCTGCAGCATTTGGATGAAATGTCCTGTATATGTCTGTTAGGTCCATTCCTTCTATGACCTCGTTTAGTCCAGATGCCTCTCTGTTTATTTTTTCCTGGGATGACCTGTCAATTGATGAGAGTGGGGTGTTAAAGTCACCAACTACCACTGTGTTTGGTGTTATCTGTGACCTTAGTTCTAACAGTGTTTGTTTGATGAATTTAGGAGCCCCCATGTTAGGTGCATATATGTTTAGGATTGTAATGTCCTCCTGTTGGAGTGTGCCCTTAATCAATATAAAGTGACCTTCCTTATCTTTCTTGACTAATGTTGGAGTGAAGTCTGCCTTGTCAGCTATTAGGATAGCAACCCCTGCTTGCTTTCTGGGTCCATTTGCTTGAAACACCGTTTTCCAACCTTTCACCCTAAGATAATGACCATCCTTTGTAGAAAGGTGAGTTTCTTGGAGACAACAAATTGTAGGGTCCTGCTTTTTAACCCAGTCTGCAAATCTATGTCTTTTGGTTGGAGCATTGAGGCCATTGATATTAAGAGATATTATTGAAAGATGTGTATTTATGCTTGCCATTTTTTTTGTGTGTGTGTGGTTCTGGTTCTACCTTTGCTCTCTTATATTAACTAGTATTTGAGTGTTGTTTGTTGTTTTCCAGGTTCCTTATATGTGTGTTTTTCTTTCTCTTCGGCATGGAGGATTCTTTCAAGTATTTTATGTAGAGCTGGTTTTGTCTTCAAATACTCCTTTAGCCTGCTTTTGTCATGGAATGTCCTTATTTCTCCATCTATTTGAATGGATAGTTTTGCAGGATAAAGTAGCCTTGGTTGACAGTTGTTATCTTTCAGAGTTTGGAATACATCACTCCAAGCCCTTCTGGCTTTGAAAGTTTGTGTTGAGTAATCTGCTGTGATCCTGATGGGCTTGCCTTTGTAGGTAACTTGATTTTTCTCTCTAACTGCTTTCAATATTTTTTCTTTGGATTGTGTGTTTGGTAGTTTGATTATAATATGGCGAGGAGAGGTTCTTTCCAGGTTTTGTCTGGCTGGTGTTCTAAAGGCTTCCTGTATCTGCATTGGCACCTCTTTCCCAGTTTGGGGGAAGTTTTCTTCTATGATTTTGTTGAAGATGCCTACTATACCTTTGGATTGAAATTCTTCTCCTTCTACTATACCCTGAATTCTTATATTTGATCTTTTCATAGTGTCCCGAATATCTTGAAATTCCCATTCATACTTTTCTATTAGTTTGTCTTTCTCTTTGTTGGATTGTATTAGATCTGCCACCTGGTCTTCTAGCTTAGATATTCTGTCCTCTCCTTCATCCATTCTACTGGTGAGATTTTCTACAGAGTTTTTTATTTCATTAACTGTGTTCTTCATTGCTAGTAATTCTGACTGGTTTTTCTTCATTATTTCTATTTCCTTATTTATGTCTTGTATTGATTTCTTTATTTCATTAAATTGGTGTCCTGTATCTTCTCTGATTCCTTTGATTTCTTCTTTGAGTTCATTGAACATATTTACAATCATTCCTTTGAAATCTTTCTCAGGCATTTCCTCTAACTCGTTTTCACTAGAGGTCATTTCTGATGCATTGATGCTTTTTGGTGGATTTATATTGCCTTGGTTTTTGGTGTTTCTTGTGTTATAATGTATATATCTTTGCATCTTGGATTAAGTTACTGCTTAGATTTTCCAGTTAGCTGGGTATCCTTTGCTGTATCTATTGATCTGATATTGTATATCTTCTATGTAGGAGATTAAGATGTTAGGTGTGGCTCTTACCACTCTCAGAGTATCTAGACACGTGGTCCTAGGGGTTAAGTTTGCCTGCTATGGGAGTATTCAAATAGGTTGAGTGGAATAAAATACAGGTATATTCTAAAATTTAACTAAACCCTATACACATTCAGTCAAGAACAGCACCGAGCATTTATGCAAGATTAGGTATTATAAAAACCATATCCTCTATCAACAAAGAGGTTAAGATTTCTGGTCTGCTGAGGGATCCAAGTCAGCTTGTGACCAGGTGAGACCCTTCCCTGGTTCAATCCCAGTTACCTCTTTGGATGCTTTTGGTCTCAGTCAAGTTTCTGGCTGGGATGTTGGGCCGCTGTTCTGCTTTCTGGAACTGGGTACTGGCTTTTCCTGTGGGGCAAACCAAGCCTGGCAACTGTGGCCCTACAGATTGGCGCCCCTGATGCTGGATCCCCGCTGCTGCCGCTGGAGCTGCTGCTGCTGGGACCACTGCTGCTGGATCCGCCACTGGAGATGCCACTGCTGGGTCTGCCCCCACTGATCCGCTGGAGCTGCCGCTGCTGGGTCCTCCGCCTCTGATCCGCTGGTGCTGCCGCTGCGGGATCCGCCTCTGCCACTGAAGCCGCTGGAGCCTCCGCTGCTGGATTCACTGCCCTGAAGCCGCTGTGGCCGGTACCGGAGCAGCTGTTGGTGTTTTTGGGGCTGGAGTCACGGCTTGCACCGCCGCTTCCGGCTTCCACCGCCGCTTCCGCTGCCGGGGTCTGAGCCACCGCTGTTGGATCCCGAGTCGCCACTGCCGGAGCCCGAGATGCAGCTGCCGGTGCCCGTGCTGCTGCTGCCGCTGCCAGAGTCCGAATCGCCGCTACCGGGTCCCGAGGTGCCGCTGCCGGATCCCGAGCTGCCGCTGCCGGGTCCCGAGCTTCTGCTGCCGGAGCTGCTTCGGCCTGCCCGTGTGGGCTCTGGATATCTCCTACTTCTCCGCTGCTGTTTTTTTTTTTTTTTTTTTTTGGTTTTTCGAGGTAGGGTCTCACTCTAGCCCAGGCTGACCTGGAATTCACTATGGAGTCTCAGGGTGGCCTCGAACTCATGGCGATCCTCCTACCTCTGCCTCCCGAGTGCTGGGATTAAAGGCGTGCGCCACCACGCCCGGCCTGCTGTTTTAATCTCTTATACACCTCCCTTGTGTATTTTGCTGGGTTTTCTTTGGCTTTTTCTCCCCTAGGCTGCTTAGGCGTGGTTCCTATGCCGCCATCTTGACCGGAAGTTATCAGTCCTGTCAGCACAAATATTTAAATAGAAAACTCAAAGTATGGCATGATCTTGTGCCATGCCTTACATATCATACTATATAACCACACCTCTCTGAAGGGAGCCCCTCTTCTCTGAAATGTCACATTAAGTACATATATATTGACTTGCACAAGAAAGATTATAACAACCACCATTTATGTTAAACTCACAGCCTTGGGTTCACCAAACATGTATTGAAAACTTCCCTGGCATCACTACTTCTGCTCAAAATTGTGGACACTGAGGCTTTAGAAATTGTAGACATGCCTCACCCTAGGCAGGGCATCATGCCCTAAATAAGCACCATAAAGGACAAATGAGCAGTCGCAGGAAGAGCCCAACATTATTGCTCATTAAATCACCTCTCTCCTTTGGCTTACTAGGAAGAGATTTGGACCAACCCTTCTTTTAGTCCTTTTATCTCTGAACTATCACTCATCCCCAGTGATAACCATAGTGGCCAGACAGTACATGACATTACACAGCAGTAGAGTGTGTGCTTATGTAGGCAGACCTCCTATACCAGCCTCCAGGCTCTCCTAGAGGCACCAAGGCCCCTCTCCATTTATTCAGCCACCCTGTTCACATTCTAATGGTCAGAGAAGCAGCACTGTTGAGCTACTGAGCTACAGGGGTGAAATGGAGTCCAGGAGGGACAGCTGTGGCCTGACTGGTCACCTCAACAATTATGGGACACTCTGAAAAGCATGAGATATTTAAAATGACAGTGAGTCAACCTTCTTGGAGGGTAATGAAGTGGACATTCTGTAATACTCGGTTATTGCTATTCCTATTCCTGACAGAGGGTGGATTTGTTATCTTCATCTTATGTAAGACATGCACAGGTACAGAGAGTAAGAACAGTGTACAGGACCATGGAGGAAGAATATTCAAGCTGGGTTTGTGAGATACCTGGAATACAGAGATAAAGGGCTCACTGAGGCAGGGGGCATCAGGCAGCCTATGTACCATCTCCAAGTCTCTGTCTCTAACTCTAAAACATCAATAGCCTTAACATCTGTCAGGACTACTTCAGGAGGTCTTCATGAAGCCCAGATATGACACTTGGCACATTGTAGATTGCCAAGAACTAGCGATAATTATTCTTGCCCTAGGGTTTGTCAAGCATTGATTTTTTTTCCTTCAGGACTCCATATGGGTACAAAGGGAAATAAAAAACTACATTTATTGATAAATAATTATGTGTCAGGCACTGGGTGAATCTTTCACTGGTAATTCTCATAAAATCCTTTTACCTGACCCAAAGAAGGTGCTGTTCTTTGGAAGGGGAGCCATGTGCACTCAGCCATCAGGTGAGGGATGCAAGTCAGGTCTCTCTGCCTCCAAAGTCCACATCCTCCCCATCAGTAGGGGCAACTACAGCTCCTGAGTCAAATCCTAATGCACACTCATTTGTGTATTATCTGTTGACATTTCCTTGCAGAGAGTGAGTTCAGTACCTGCACTGACTCTGTATGCCCTAACATATTTACTGCCAGTTCCATATAGAAAATGTTTTCTGACCCATGTCTAGTAAGAGCAAGATGAGTGGACAGAGCACCTACCTCCCTCGGTTTGATGGCCAGCATCTCCACTTAATTGTGTGTGAGCAAGGAACAGTGCTGTGTTTTGGACATAGTTTGAGTGTTTTCCATTCCCCAGCATCCTGGGCTTAGTGCTCAAGGTGACAGTATTAAGAGGTGATGGAACCTTTAAGAGTTAATGGGTTAGTAAACCTTTCACTTTTTAATTTTTTGTTAGATTATTTATTTCAGTGGGTAGAGGAAGAAAGAGAAATTGAGAGAGACAGAGAGACAGAATGGATGTGCCAGAGCCTCCTGCCATTGTAAATGAGCTTTGAATGCATGTGGCACTTTATGCATACTTTCCATGAGTATTGGGGAGTTGAACCCAGGCCATCAGGCTTTGTTATCAAGCACCTTTAACTGCTGAGCCATTTCTTCAACACCCCTTTGATTTATTAGAGGCCCTAATAGGTTCAGCTCTTCCTCATGTGGCCCATTGGTGTTATGAAAGGTTGTTGCCTAGTGATCTGCCTTCTTGGATTGCCTACAGTTCTGCACATAGTCCCACACTGCAATCAACCATGAGATGATGCCACAGAGAAGGAACTCTGTTCAGAGTCCACAGCTGGTCATTTTGATGCTCAGTCCCTGAAACTTATCTAAGTAAATCTCTTTGCTTTGTGAGTTAGCTTATTTGTCTCAAGTACTTCCTTAAGGTAACAAAGTAACAGAGTTACTACCCTATGCAAGTTTCACTTCCACCTCTCCAAGTGGTTTAGTGTCACCATTTCTTTACAGGATTGTGGCACAATGAAGTTGATGAGCCTGGAAACCTAGCTCAGTGCCTTCCCAGCCGGAACTCAGTGAATGCACCCCAGCAGGGTCTGCGAGTACAGCATGCTGCCCTGTCCCTTGGCAGCTCACCTGGATGGTTCTACATTCCAAGTTTTCCTTGCCACTAGCCTCAGGAAATGGTGTTTCACCCTCATTCTTTCTTGACTGATCAGATTCAGGGTATTTCTTTCTTTGTCTCTTCCTACAGTGCACACTTCTCCCTGGGCTGAGTTTTTAGGTTGAGTTAAAAGTCCATGCTGGAAATTCTTCTGAGGACGCCACTCAAATGGGGATTGTGTGGGACCAGAATTGCAGATGGGTAAGAGAGGAGGAAAATAGTAATAGGAGACTGGGGGGAAGAGACTCAAACTAAGACCCTATATGGGTGGTTCAGAAAAGGGAATGCTCTGGGTAAAGAACATCCTAAGCAGGGCAGACTGGTGAAGCTTGATCACTAGCTATTTTTAACTACCTATTCTGTTCTCTCAGGCCTTTAAAGACTGGTTCACATATATCTTTGAAATTGATCTAGGTTCCTTTGATATAAGCTGTGGTCTTTTAAAGTTTGCACTGAGAGGTTTTAAAGAAGATTTTCTAGTTCCAAGCCTGCAAAGCCTGCAAAGATTCTTTGGGGAAGTCAAAATGGAATTTGTCCCTGGTTCCAAAGGCTCCCGCCTTTACCACCAAAGGCAGGAGTGGAAGCTGAGTTGTAGAAGCTGTGCACAGTAAGCCCCCACACAGCCTGGCCTTCACGGGGATGGAAGTGATGACCCTCAATTTTCAGGAGAAACTGAGAGAGGCCATGGCTTTGCTTAAGTAGACCATTAGTGAATAGGTAGAGGACACATTCTAGAACACCCAGTGGTGAGCCCTTGAACCTCACCTTGACCACTTCCTTTCTTGGTAGCTCTTGCTCCTCCTGGATTGACCACTGATGGATGGCAGCTAACCAAAGTTGCCCTCTGGTTTTCCAGGATTGGTGAGCCTTTATACCATTACTGGAGGTAGATATTTACTGAACACCTTATATCAGGTGACCCTCTGGGCCCTCAAATTGGAAGTGGTGGAATAAGGATTTGATTCCAGTTTTGCCTGCTGCAAAACTTCCAAATTCTTTGGTCTACTCTATCCTGCCCTTTCCATATACCTATCTAGTGACCCTGTTGTCACCACCACCACCACCCCCCCCCCCAGCCTGGGAAAGGCAAGTACACAAAGGAAGCATGTAGACTCTGTACTCCCATAACAGGCCTGGCCTCATGCTGTGGTGGTGTCTCTGCTTCTAATAGGAAGAATGAAATGGAGCTGGAGTCTAGGGTGGAGGCAGAAGGAACATGCCTGTCAGGTAATTTTCCTGAAGTAAAGTATGCACCTGCAGAGAGCTGGGTAGAAGACCCACAGAGTTTCCTAGCAACAATATGGAAGTAAAACACACAAGCTACAAGTTTGTGTTCCAAGTTACTAGGGCCAAAACACCTTGACCTCTACTCCTTTTAGATTTTTACAGACAACACAAGTGGATATTCAGGACATTAAGATTTATTTGCACTCATGGCCTTAGCTTATAGTCTTTAATGCATTTTGTCTCTTTAGATGCAAAGACCAAATGAGCAGAACTAGACTGTCAACATTAATGGGGATAGGCCTTTAAGATGGCTGGATAGACATCTGAAGAAGAGAATGCTGGGTGATAGGATCAGTAAGGCAGATAATAACCCAATAGCAATGACCAGAAGAATCCAAGCTAAAAATTCAAATGGGCTCTGTAGGCCAGGTCCTCCTCAAGGACCCACCAGAAAACCCTACATCCCCACCTCCACCCAGAAACTAGCAGCTTCCCAGGCCTCCAGTCTCATGTAGGACAGAAAAGATGCATTCATTGTCTGGCTATAAGGTCTAGGCTTCTTAATTTCAGAAAGCTTTAACCAGCATTAGCTAATTTATTTTGTTCCACCCAACCTGACACTGCACCAGACCTGCATGTATAGAAAAAGATGTATCAAAGAGTCAGCAGTATTGATACAGCCAGCAAGTCAGCAGCCAGCACACACTGTCTGCAGACATGGATGGGGAGGGTGAGACATCATAGGACAAAGGAAGGTGGAGAGGTAATGAGGTCCCTTGCTTCCAGGGCACACATACACTTGGAGTTTTCTTACTTGCATTTCCTGTGCAGAAGTGTCTTGGCTTGCTGGAATTTGGGTGTTCAATGTCCTCATGTATTGACAGTTTGGCCTCACAGTGGTGCTGCTGGGAAGTTGGGGAACCTTTAGAAGGAAAAATCTAATAGGAGGTCCTTATATTACTGTAGACTTGCCCTTAGAACTGGGAATTGAACTTTGGACTTAGGAAATTCTCTACCATGGAGCTACAGTTCAGTATCATTTGCTTTTCCTCTTTGCTCCCTGGCCATGAGGCAAGCAGTTCATTCTAGCATGAGTTCCTGCCATGTATATCTGACACATCTAGAACAGGATTAAAGCAACAGGTTCATGGGATGATCTGTTGGACAAGAACCTTTAAAACTAAGCCAAAATGAGCTTTTTCTCTTTATATCTTTTTCACTTTTTTTCTCTCTCAGGTGTTTTGCTACAGTGTTGGAAAGCTGGCCAGCACAGGTTCTTGCATCTCATCTTAGCAGACATGCAGCCTTGGTTAAATTCTTCAGGACTATGAGTCCCTTTTTCTTTATTGCAGCATCTCTGACATCCCATGACTTCACCCCTTCTAAGGAAGCTCTTCTTGCCCAAGGCCTCTGACACAAAAGAATGTTGTGAACAGAGGGGAGGAAAGAATGCCATTAGTAAATGTACAGGACCTGTGAATGACAGAAAGTGTTTCAAACAGCTGTTCTTAACACTGTGATGGTGAATTCAGTGTGTTCACCAGGCCATAGAATTCCCAGATATTTGCTCAAGTATTATTGTGGTTTTGTCTATGAAGATGTTTCTGGATGAGATTAGTATCATTCAATGGGCTTAGTAAATGGGCTTACTTTGCACTTAATCTTAGCCAAAAGGCTGAGATCTAGTGGAGGCCTTCCCAATATGGAAGGGCTTCACCCAGCCAGCTGAAGGCTTGAGAAGAAGAAAAGGGCTGAGTGAGCAGGAACTCCTAACACCTGGAGTGAGGACATTGGTCTCTTCCTACCATCCAATACAAGCTGAAATCTCAGTTCTTCTTGGGCTCCACACCTTCCAGTCTCAGCCTAGAGCATGGACACTTCAGGTCTCCAACTTTCTGACTGTAGACTTCTGGCTTTCAACCTGCAGAATTCCATGAGTCAATCCTTTATAATAAACACACACAGAATCACATAGTGGAAGACCCTGCGTGGTAAAACCTCTCAGAATGTTCTGGATATGTCAGAGGGGATGGATGAAACCCTTGCTGGCAACCATCCCCACCACAGCTTTACAGACCTTAAAACAGCAGCAATGACTTCATACTGTGCGGTCAAAACCTGAAAACAAGTTTTCAGACCTTAGTGTTGACCAGGTCTTTATTGCTACATGAAGAATTCATTGTAAGGCTGTCCTTGCAGAGGTAAGGATCACCTTGGCAAAATTCTAACAGTAGGCCCTGGGTGGGAGGAACAAAGCAAGGGAGCTCACCTGGGGTGCAGGAGTCTGGAGCTGAGTTACAGAATTCAAGTATAAGCAGGATCATTTTTGAAACCATTCTTCTATCATGGGAGAAAAGCCTGGTTTAAAATGAAACAGGCTGGAGAAATGCCTCAGTGGTTAAGGCACTTGCCTGCAAAACCTAACAAACTGAGTTCAATTCCCCAGTACCCACATAATTCTAGACACACAAAAGAGGTTCATGCATCTGGAGTTCATTTGCAGCAGCTAGAGGCCCTGGCATGCCTCTCTCTGTTTCTCTCTCTTTCTCTCTCTCTCTCTCTCTCCCTCTGTCTCGGTCTCTCTTTCTCTTAGAAATAAATTTTTTAAAAATACTGAAAAATAAATGAATGAAACGGATGAAGCCAAGTGTTGGGGCATACTTTATATTCTTGATACTGGGGACTGGAGGATACTGAGTCTGAGGCCAGCCTGGGCTACATAAGAAGACATTGTCACCAATAACAACAAAAAGTAAATAAATAAAATGAAACAGAAGGAGAAGGAAGATGGGGAAGGAGTAGTAGAGAGAAGAGGAGACAAGTTTTACATATAAGCTGTAATTTGTTGTATGAGTTTGTAAAAGAAAAATAACAAAATTTACTCATGGTCATACCCAAATATCTTGATGCATATCTTTCCAAAATGTCCCTTTTCTCCTACTTCATGTTTACATCCTGTTTCTTTCACTTACAAAGACATCATAAACATTTTTCTAAGCCACTAACCATTTCTGTTCACAATAGTTTTTAAGTAAATGAATAGCATTCACAATGTCTTTAATAAGTTCCCTATTGGGAGCTTTTAGATTTCTTCCAAGTTTTCACTATTTTAAAGAACACTCAAATTAACATTTCCACTTTCCTCAGAATACTTATTCCCCAGTTTGGAAATTCCTAGTCAAAAATCAGAAAACCTGGGCTAGAGAGATGGCTTAATGGTTAAGGTGCTTGCTTGTGAAGCCTAAGGATCCATGTTCTACTCTCCAGATCACACTTTAACCCAAAGCACAAAGGTGAGGCATGCGCAAGGTTGCACATGCCCACTAGGTGGCGCAAGTGTCTGGCGTTCAATTGCAGTGGCTAAGGCTCTGGCGCACCATTTCTCTCTCTCGATCTCTCTCTCTCTCTCCCTCTCTCTCTGTGTCTCTCTGTCTCTCTCTCTCTCTCTCTCTCTAAAAAAAAAAAAAAAATCAGAAAACCTAGAACCAAGTGTGGTGGCAACACTGGGGGGGTTGAGGCAGGAGGATCCCATGTTTGAGTCTAGCCTGGGTTACATAATGAGACCATCTCAGAAAACCATATGTCATGGACTTATTTGAAGATGCTGAGAGCTACAGCTAACACTCCTCAGTGAATAGTCAGTGTTTCCCCTTCCCTGGCAGTGAGGAGACAAAATCCTTCCATGTGGTCGCTGATATATTGTTTGCTTAATTTATGCACGAATGCAGTCTGAGCAGGAGAACATCAAAGATTTTGTGAATGAGGTGGCATTTAAGCTGGCCCTTGAAAGGATGGTAGGATTTCAAGTAGTGCAAGAGGTAGAGAAGGGGATGTCCAGGCACAGCAGTCTTCAGACGCTGACACCATTTGCAAAAATACTAGTAATCTAGGTGTAGGAAAGAGTCAACTTCCCTCCGTAGCATAGAGGATGGTTAGGCTACAGAGATAGGCTAGAATGGGATCACAGAAGGCCTGGAATGGCATTCTAAGGAACTAATATTTCAGTCTACAGCAATTGGAAGCAATCAGCAGTTTCTAAGCAGAAGAGCGATGTGTTTTGCATGCTATCCTGAGAGTGCCAAGAACCTGACAGAAGGTTGTGAAAAGACAGAAGTGGGTTTCGTAGTTTTGACAGTAACCAGGAGACATGTCTATTTTCCCCACTCTGGTATGACACCGGGGTTGCAGTACTTCACTTGTGTTCCAACACACTTCCTATGAAGAGGACAAAACCCCATCAGAACAAATCAAAAGGAGCAAAAAGAACAAATGATGCAGAGCAGGCAGCACAGAAGGCCGCTGGGCCGCGAGCAGCATTGGATAATTCATCTTAGTCCTTATTTCTCTCATCAATATTTTATGTCACTAGGAAACTCCAGATTCAATTCTGGTAATGAATTTGTCATGAGACTAAGAGCAAGTTGCTGAAACAGCTGCCTGGGGAAGCAAGGGAGGAGGGCAGCTCCCAGCCTCAGCCTGCTGGCTCTACCATCCACAGGGGCAGATACCTCAAGGCCCAATGCAAGGAAAGCAGAGAGACCTGTCCTGCCTGGCAAGAAGCGCTGCTTTCCAAATAAACCCTCCTGGGGTAGGAAAGGCATAAGTCACCACGTAAGACACATAGAATACTATTGGTTCATTTTCCTCTATTAAAATAAAATTGTGATAATTGCTCATATCCTATTTCCCCATAAGCTAGCCTCTGGTATCTATTTCATATAAAAAAGTTCATTATTGCACAGTAACATTATAGTAAGTATAAATTTGGAAAGTTGTAAATTCCCTGCAAATAATCATTCTAGGAGCTTATTTCTTACCTTTCTGATAAATTAATAAATGACTGATAAGCAGTTTGGAAAAATGATTTAGAACATGCATGTGGGGTGCTGACTCCTCTAGCCAGCCTGTGCATGGCAGCAAAGACCAATGTTGAGAATTATAACCCTGTATGACTCAGAATATTGGCCAAAGGGGAGCAGAACGCTAGGAACAGTGGTGGACACAGCAGAGGGACATACAGCTCCTCCCACTTCAGAGCCAGTCTTTCTTAGGCTGCCAGGTTCCAGTTTCTTCACCATCCTACCAGGAGTCTCACCTTCTCCCTACAGGAAAGGAAAGCAGTAAGAGAAAGAAGCCTTCTTTTCAGCCAGACTCATTTACACTGGCTCAAAAAATTACACTGCCACCTACCCACTGCTCATGCCTAGCAAGAATCCTTTTCTCCATTTTCTTCATCCAATGCCTGCTTCTCTGCACCAACAATGAGTGTGTACTAAATATGTCTGGTAGTGTGCTAAATGTTTAGTACTTTACTTACTTCTTTCTACCCTCACAACAACCTGTGTGGGGAAAATATCACTCCATCTCACAGGTAGGAAATAGAGGCCTAAAGAGGCTGCTATAGTTTGGATCTGGTGTTTTCCCTCAAAGCCCCATATGTTAAAGGCCTGGTCCCAGGTTGGGTAGTTCTGGAACCTGTAAGACATGGAGCCTCATAGGTTTAGGTAAAGAGGCAAGCCTTCTAAGGGCTTATGAGACATTGATCTCTTCCTCTCTTCTTTTCAGTTCTTGGCCATGAATATTTCCTCCAACATGCTCCACCTGACCAATGGGGTCACTCAGTCATGGGCTGGAATCACCCAAACTGCTGTCAAAATAAACTTTTTGTTAAGCTGATTCTCAGGTTTTTGTTACCATAATGGAAAGCTGGTTGACACAAAGTTAGAGGTACTGGTTCTGGGTAGTATCAACTGAACATTTGTACAAGATCCCGGGTCCTGGACTCTCCACCCATAAATTTCAGCCCATGAGGAATATTCTCCCCTGAATAATGGCCACAAGGCTCTAATGATCAAGCTTCTATTAGCTCCTTGAGTGATTAGTGTCTTTTCAATTGCTTTGACAGTCAATCATAAACTGCTGTGATAGCTCAGCTATTGTTCCCAAGCTATCCATTGTTTCTTTTATTTGGATATTTATGCTTCATTTTTTTTGACAAGCCTGTAAGCTCTTTGCAGGAGTTAATCTTCACCCGAATATGGTGTCCAGAACACATAATAGAGTTACCAATTACATCTCTCTTATACTGTCAGAACTCAGGGTGGTAAAATGCAGAGCTAGGTAAACAGCCCTTGGTTTGGAAGCACTTCCCATCATGGATAGCCAGAGCTTGCCTCATCTTTATTCCCTCTAGCAGCTTAGCAGTCCTGTCATTCAGCCCCAGAGCTCCCTGCTGACAGTATGAATATATACAATTATCATTTGTCAATTTAATTAACTAATTAATTGTTTTTAAAAAGCAATACATAAAAGTGAATGTGGGGCTGGAGTGATGACTCAGCAGTTGTGGCTCTTGCTCATTAAGCCTAACAACCAAAGGTGGACACCCCAGTATCCACAGAAAGCCAGATGCACAAAGTGGCACATGTGTCTTGAGCTGGTTCGTTTTTTTTTTTTTTTTCTTTTTACAGTGGCTTGAGACCCTAGTACATCCACTTCTCTCTCTCTCTCTTTCCCCGCCATGCATGGTAGTGCACATGTTTAATATCAGCACTCTGGAGACAGAGGAAGGAGGATCACTGTGAATTCCAGGCTAGCCTAAGACTACATAGTGAACTCCAGGTCAGCTTGTGCTATGGTGAGACCTACCCTCAAGAAAAAAAAAAAGTGAATTGGAGTTAAAGGGGGAAAATATCATTTGATTAATAATCTTTTCCCAGCCAAAACTATGCAAGGCCTCTCTTACTCTCTTTGAAAATCAGGGATGCAATTTTCAGGTTTCCTTCTGGCTATGATATGTTGTGATATCCTTTGTAGTGTGATATCTAATGTGATATCCTGCCTCCTAAGAGGTCCACAGAGGAAAAAAACTGAGGTATCCACTGGGGAAAAATTTTGTCTAAGTGAATTTTTCCTTTTTCTTGTAGCAAAAACAATGTAATATAAAATTTACTGTCTTAGCCTTTTTAAGGTACACAGTCCAGTGGCATTCAGTACATGTGCATGGCTGTGCAGGCATCCCCATCATTCATCTCTAGAATTTGTCATCATTTGTAACTGTACACAATAATTGGTTGACACAGACATTTTGAAGGACTTGAAAAATTGAGTCATGATCCCTACTTTCACTTCCAATCACTGCCTTCCACCACCACACACAACTCAAAGAAAAGAAACAGGGGGACATCTCGGCAGTGCAATTTGTGTCTGGTACTTCACAGTTTGCAATGAACACAGGTCCATAGCACAGGTCCATATTAATTCTCACACAATTATGAGGTCTCTTGAGCTGAGCACCATCTAGGGACTTTTCCTCATGCCACACAGGTATCAGCAGTGACTTGATCCTCAATCCACCACAGCTACTCCAGGGTCATGCAAACGGAAATCCACAAGTGCATACTCAAATGCTCACGATTGTTTTCACTTATAAAAATAGCCTTGATGTAAAGTTAAAAACAGGAGGATGATTTGCATGAGACCCTGAGCTCTCAATTACACCAATTACATTATAATTACAGGCAATGCCATCTTGGGTTTTTCAAAACCTACATCTATTCTTAAGAATCTGTCAGGAAGAAGGCCTCTTCTCAGGCAGAGATTCCAGTTAGTATGCAAGTTGCAAGCTGAGGGAGAGAACCTGCTGGAGCTACAGAGAGGAGCAAGAAGGCAGGAGCTTTAGTTGCTTCCTGCTCAGCAAAGGAGCTGGTTGGGCCTGTGGGAAGCTAGAGGCAGAAGGAAGCCCTCCAACTCTCAGCTCTGGGATGTGGGTCACACCAAGGCACATTCTTTCTGAACCTCCCTGCTATTCCACCTTGGATTCCTCAGAGCCACCATCCAAGCCTCAGGAAAAGTAAATAGAATGGGTCCTTCTTAGTTTCCTCCTGCTGCAAACATGCACTGTTGTCTCCTGTCCAGTGAATTCTGGCAGAAAAGGGAAATGCCACTATTGCTTATTGGCCTAGAAAATTTTGTAACAGGGTAGGTGGAGGAGTGAAGCCTGTAAACCCAGCACTTTATACCTTTAATAACACTTCTCCATGTTTCTTGTCCCACCATCCAAGCCACCAGCTCTGTTGTCAACACCTTCAAACACTGTCACTCAAACAATAGTTTGCTGCCATGCTTGCAATGTTTATATTGATTTTCCCCTTATGGGACCTAGAATTACCAGTGATAGATTATGTAGCTTAAGCTAGATTCTTTGCATGTCTTGTTGAGGTTAATTAAAGTAGGAAGATCCACCTTAACTGTAAGTAGCACTGTTTCATGGGTCAGGGTCCTGTCCTGGAGTATATGAAGACAGAGCTGACTATGCAGAGGCATCCATTGCTCGCCACTTCCTCCCTGTGGGCTGGACATAACCAGCTGCCTGAAGCTCCTACTGCCATGCTTTCTCCTCTTTGATGGACTGTAACCAAAAACTGAATGTCGATAGAAACCCTTCCTCCCTTAAACAGATTTGCACCAGGTATTTTTGTCCCAGCCACAAGAAGTTGACTATGCGAAAGATATACTTATGGACTAGGAAACTCCAGTGATCTGGAACTTCAGGGAACCTTGGCATTCCCTGAAGCTACTTCCTCATATTGTGCAGAGTAGTGCTATCAGTACTTATCCAAGTGGCAGTGTCACCATGAAAAGCCAATCTTTTGCAAAGCACACCTCTGGCCCTCACTGTGTAAAGAAATACTCATGCAACAAGGGTGTTCTGACAGGTTCTGATAGGTGGACTTCATCCCTCCTCTACCTCCTCTATCTGCCAAGCAACAAGGTACAACTGAGTCCATGAAAACTTAGTACTCAGATCTATAACCAGCACCTTGGCAGGCTCTGTCTGTCTGATCTCCTCCCACTTTAAAAGGAACTGCCACTTTCCCACAATTAACAATGTTTCTACTGACTATTCTGAAGATTCTTAGTCTACAGATAATACTCCATTTCTCCAACAACAAATATCACCATTCCACACTGCATTTCCTTAAGAGGAACACCACCAAGTTACAGTTTGCAAAACAGCTTTGTTCCTGTTATCTGAGTCCCAGGGCACAAAGCTGTGGAAAAGGTTGTTTCCATGCTATCCCTCCACCTTCTGCTTTCTATACATCTATTCTTCAGAAACTGACTAAGAGAAAGAAAATTTAAAAGGGAAGGAAGCAGGTCTGAGTTCTGGGAGATTGGAGTTCTAAGTAGGATTAAAACTTAAGTGGCTCATATTAAGCAGAAAACAAAACCTGAGCTCACTCACATTAGTACATTAACTTCTCTGCTCCATTACAATCAGATGTCTCTTGAAAGGAAGGCCCTTCCATGCCTGAATCACCAGGAATTCCCATTTCACTTTGTTTCCTTTCCTAGAATGTTGTACCTCTGTTTAAATAGTGTTCTAATTCAACTTCTTAAAGGCAGGGACTGTTTTGCCTTTTCTATTCATTTTCCGTGCTCCTTACTGGTATGAGCTACAGCATCCCTAACTCTCATCACCCTGTGTTTTTTTTTTTAATTTTTTAAAAGTATCTAAGGTGAAACTCAGAAAGCTTACCAAATTTTCCCAAGCTCACGTAACTTGTAAAGGACTAGCAAGCATGAAACAAGGCTAAATAGTGGTAGATAGCATGGGTTTTGTAATCTTTACCCCTCAGTTCAAATCCTACTTCTCACCCAACAAGCTGGGAAATTTAGGGTGATTTTTTACATCTACCTGTTTTCCCTAGCTTTATTCATTAAAAGAAGGTAATAACACTACCTACCACATAATGCTGCAGTATTAAAATTAATTAATATAAAATCAAAAGTCTATTTTAATGCCTGGTACATAAAATTCCCACACAAAATGTCAGCTACTTTGGTCATTTTACCCTCTGTTCATATCCAGTTAGTCTCATTCCCAAACTCCTCTTCCACTGACACTCTACTCTTGAGATCTGAAACTAATAACTAGTAGGATCCACATCATCATCTCCTTGTAAGACACTCAAGGGTCTCCTTCTTCTAACCATACCCCATATCTTCTCCATTCCCTTTCATATGAACACATCCCCATCCTACCTCTAATTAAAACCTATCTTCTTGGATCTGGCATCTTTGACAATCCTCCTGCAAAGAGCTCTTTTGGCCTCTGGGGTCCTCTTGGACATATCTCTCCTTATTCCTTGGGGCTGCCTCTTTCTTTCCTTTACCATGCCCCATAAATGTCCCTTGCTTAAAATCTGTATCCATCTGAGTATATACCCAGCCATATCCCATCCTTGATATAGTTCTCTGGTGCCCCTTCACCCCAAGAGCTCAACTCCCAACTATCTATCCTTACCTCTGACACTAGCCTTTTCCTACTTTCATAACATAATATGCAAATACATAAAATACCCTGACCTTAAGGGTTGCCTAGATTGCTTCAAAACCCTGCATTAGATCCTCAGCACTGTAAGAGAACCAATTCTTAATGTATTAGTTATTTGTTGCAGTGACAAAATACCAAACAAAACAACTTAAGGAAGGAAAAGTTTATCTGGGCTCACAGCTGAGAGTACAGTCCATCCTGGCAGAGAAGGTATGATCACAGGGAGTATGCATCAATAGCACTCATTGCATCTGGTCAGGAAAGAAAAAAGAGAGAGAGATGAAAGCTGGTGCTCAGCGTGGTCTTTCAATTCAGCCTGGGACTCTAGTCCATAGAACGATGCCTTACATATTTAGGGTGGGTCTTCTTACCTCAGGTAACCCAATCTAGACTCTCCCTTACAGATATGCCCAGAGGTTCATCTACTAGGTATTTCTAGATCCTGACAAGTTGACAATCAGTATTAACCATCACACTATTCCTTTGTGGATGTTTCCTGTTTCCTAACTGCCACATACTCATACCTTCAACTTTGCCATTCCCAAGAACTACTGCCTGACCCTAAGCACAATGTCAAGGATCTCCTATTATTATCACTGAATCCTATATTTTAAGGCTTCTCCCTCAGGTAGCCCAGATGCAGCACATTCCCCCTTACCCTGAGTCTTCAGTGCACTGACTTCATGTTCACAACTTGCTTCCTGCTCTTCACTCCCCACTCCTGCAGTCATCCTGCCAGTCAAGATATTCCACCCTCACCTATGGGCATCATTCTAGTCCATAGCAGGTTAATCTTTGCACAGGCTAAGCCTGGGAACATGGAAAACTATCAGCCTTGGGTGTGAGCTCCTAAGACACAAGGAATTCAACAGCTCCTCCAAAGACGTCCTGATATAATAAACATGAGTCAGCAACTCATAATCTGTCTTATGTTGAGACTGAAAAGCTTCTTTCAGTCTGGCCTGGGCTCCCCAGAATTTAAAAGCTGTGAGCAAAGTCAGGACGGGGCTTCACTCCAGTGGAGGCCCTGGCTCTCCTTCAAACTCTATCTTGGGTGTTGTGTGACGATTTTGCCTCCTCCTGGGTACCGCAGGATGGTACTGACACTCATCCCTCCCTGCTTGTCCTCATTTTTGCCACTTCTGTTCACTTTCTTACCACAGCTAAACTATAGTCTAGTTTTGTTCAAGCAGGTTACTTTAAGCACAGCTAAACACACTTAAGAAAAGCCCACAGTTATGCTGGTTAGAATTTTTAATTAAATATATATTTTATTTATTTATTTATTTATTTATTTATTTATTTATTTAACAGAGATTGAGAGAGAGAGAGAGAGAGAGAGAGAATGAATTGGGACACCATTGACTCTAGCCACTGCAAACAAATTCCACATTCATGTACCACTTTGTGCATCTGCCTTTACATGGATACTAGAGAATTGAACCCCAACTGACAGATTTTGCAAGCAAGCACCTTCAATTGCATGCCATCTCTCCAGCTCACATGCTAGTTTATTTCAGTTCATGAGCAATCTACTCAAGGAGGCCTTGATGCTGTTTGGCATTCATAGCTAAGTGCTTCTGCACACACATATGCAAGCACACACACACTCACACATGCAGTGACTATACTAAATGGCTAAGTCATGTGTTCCTATTCATGTTCACCAGTCCTCACTACAGCTGATGACCTTGTTTGTATTTAATTTTAAAAAGTGAACAACATGAAAAAACACTTTCCCATTACCACATATATCTGCCCTCTAGCTTTTAGCTATTTAATACTTCCTTTTTATCTATCACACTGAGGGAATAACTTTATCTAAGGCAAGCCTGTTCAACCCATCCCACCTGATCTCTTCAAGGACAACACTAACATTTTCCCTCCTTTCATTTGAATCACCAATTTTTCTCACTTGTCTGGGTCTTTTCCATCAACATATGAGCACACTGAATTTCCTATTTAAAAATGCCTTTCAGTCATGCTTCTCCAGCTAGCCCCCATTTCTTTCTCCCAAGAGCAAAGTTTCTACTTGTTGTTTCTAATGTACCTCCTCACAGTCTCTCTTGAAATCTTATATCATGGTTTCCATGACCACCTTTTCACCAACACTGCCCTTCATGAAAGTCACCAATGTCATCTATACATCCAAGAGCAATCTTCTGCAATGTTCCCTGAGCCCTGGAATGGATGATATTTAGGAAGCACATAGGATCTATCAGACACTTATTTTTGGTATTTGATCAGTTATGACTCTGTATTTACCACCTTTGTCAAGAAAGAAAGAAAAGATAAAGAAAAAAGCTTTACTGAGTGGGGCTAAGAGCAGAACTAAACCATGTGCATAAAAGCAAACATTTAGGAGGCACTTTGGAAACATTCCTTTAGCATCATCAGCAGCAGGTTCATCCATAGGGCCTACATTCTCCCCTGTACTAATCATGAATTTCCTCCTCAGAGAACATTTGGTAACTCCCATGCCACCATTTCACCAGATGACATGTCTTGCCTGGTAGGTCAGAGCTAAGAAATGCAGGATTCACCACTGGGTGATATCATTGATTACTTTTCTCTGCCAGCAGCTTGGATAGCACCTTCCAGAACTGTGAAAACTAGCCAGTAGGAAGGAACCTTCTGCCTCAGTTTCAGCTTGATTTCACGCTATCCTGCAACCAATGAGTGTGGTGTCTTTGGCAATAGGATCTCATCTTTCAGTTATGGTGGGCAGTCAAGAACAGCAGAAGGTTTTCTTATGTATTTTTTATATCTCCTAAGTTTTGTTTATCACTCTCCTCACTTTCTTTTCTCACCCTCCTCCCCATCCTCATCTCTGCTTAACCCTTTCTTGTCCCGATATTCCCCTTCTCTGTGTTTTCATACCACGTGTGCTCTACCATCTCCTTTCCTTAACTTCTAGTCTGTGCAGCTACTACAAATTGTACTCACAGGTCTGAAAATTAGAAGCTAAGCTCCACATATACGAGAGAACATGTGGCATTTCTTTTTGCACCTGAGTTACCTCAATATAATATTTTCAAGTTCCATTCATTTACCAGAGATTTTCATTTTCTTTTTCTTTACAGCTAAATAAAATTCCATTGTATATATGTGCCACATTTTTATTATCCATTCATCTATCAGTTGATGAACATCTATACTGGTTTCATTTCCTAGTTAATGTGAATAGGTACAACAATGCAAGTAGATATGCTTGTGCAAGTATCTGTGTAGTAGGCTATAAGTTCTTAGAGTGTATAGCTGGCTTGTATGGTAATTCCATTTTTAGCTTTTTGGGGGAACCTCAACATTGATGCCCATAGGAACTACACCAGTTTACACTCCCACCAGCAGTGAATGAGGGTTCCCTTTTCTCCATATCCTCACCAGCATTTATTTCCCTTCTGACTGGGGTGAGACAGAATCTGAAAGTAGTTTTAATTTGCATTTCCCTGATGGCTAAGGATGTTGCACACTTTATAAAATATTTATCAGCCACTTGTATTTCTTCATTTGGGAATGCTCTGTTCAGTTCCATAGCCTATGGTTTAATTGAGTTGTTCATTTTCTTGCTTTTTAATTTTTAAGTTCTTTGTTTATTATAGATATTAATCCTCTGTCAATACATAGCTGGCAAAGACTTTCTCCTGTTCTGTAGGCTGCCTCTTGACTCATTAGATAATTTCCTTAATTGTACAATAGCTTTTTAGTTTCATGAAGTCTTATTTCACAGACATACAGGGTCCTATTTAGAAAGTCCTTCCCTATGCCATAAAATGGACTCCCTACTTTTTCTTCCAGATTTTTTTTTAAGAATGTCAGGTCTTACATTAAGGTCCTTGATACATTTTGAGTTGATTGATTTTCAGAGTGAAAATTAGAATCTAGTTTCATTCTTTTACATTAGATACCCAGATTTCCCAGTATCGTTTGTTGAAGATGCTGTATTTCTCCAATGTGAATGGTTTTTTGTTGTTGTTGTTGTTTTCATTTTTTTTATTTTTGCATCCTTATCAAAACCAGGTGGCTATGGGTACATGGACTTTTATCTGGAATTTATAGTCTATATTCTGTTTCATTGATCTACATATCTGTTTTGTGCTAGTACCATGCCATTTTTATATCTATAGCCCTGTAGTATAACTTGAAGTTAGGTATGTGATATCTATAGCAGTATACTTTTTGCTCATGATTGTTTTGAATATTGGGAGTTTTTTGGAATTTTGATTGGGATTACATTGAATTTGTAGATTGTTTATGAATGAATGGCTATTTTCACAATATTATTTCAACCTTCTGTCTTCCTTCAATGGTTCAAAGATTTTTATCATAAAGATCTTGTAATTCCTTTGTTAGGGATATTCCAAGGGATTTAGCTTGCTAATTTTTTATTTATTTGCACACATGTGCACATGAGTGTATGATGTGTGTGTGTTTGTGTGTGTGTGTGTGTGTGTGTGGCACACCAGGATCTCTTGCCACTGCAAATGAACACCTGATGCTTTTACTACAATTGTTTTTTGCCTCTGCTTTTGTGGGTGGCTTGGGAATTGAACTTGGGCAAACTGGATTTGCAGGTTCCTTTAACTGCTAAACTATCATCCCACACCTCAAAGTATTTAAATTTTGTGGTAATTGTGAAGGTTTCTTTAATTTCTTTCTCAGTAAGTTTGTCATTGTTATATAAAAAGGCTGTTAATTTTTGTATGTTATTTTTATAGCTTGTCATTTTGCTGACAGTGTTTATCAGCTCTAGGGATCTTCCAGTGATATTTTAGGGTCTCTTATGTATAAAACTATATAATCTACAAATAAGCATACTTTGGAGTTTTCCTTTCCTATTTTTTTTCTTTTATTGCTTTCTCTTGTCTAGTCTCTTTAGCTAAGATTTAAAGTACTGTGTTAAATAGAAGTGGAGAGAGTAGAGACCCTTGTCTTATTCCTGATCTTAATGAAAATGCTTCAGGTTTTTTTCCATTTATAATGATGTCCACAGATTTGTTATACATTACCTTTGTTATGTGATATATATTCTCTCCATCCCTAGCGTCTCCAAGATTTGAATCATAAAGTGATGTTAGGTTTTGCCAAAGGCCTTTTCTGGGGCTGGAGAGATGGCTTAGGAGTTAAGGTGTTTGCCTGCAAAGCCAAAGGATCCTAGTTTGATTCTCCAGAACCCACGTAAGCCAGATGCACAAGGGGGCACATGCATCTGGATTTTTTATGCAGTGGCTTGAGGCCCTAGCATGCCCATTCTCTCTCTCTCTCTCTCTCTCTCTGTTTTTCTCTCCCTCTTTCTCTCAAACAAACAAATAAAATATTTTTAAAGGGCCTTTTCTGCATCTAGTGAGATTATCATGTGATTTCTTTCCTCATGTCTATGTGGCATATTACATTTATTGATTTATATATGTTGAATCATCCCTGCATGTCTGGAATGAAGTCAACTTAATCAAAGTAAATGATTTTTTATATATTCTTAAATTCAGTTTGCAACTATCTTATTGAGAAATTTTGCATCTATGTTCATAAGAGCCATTGATCTATAATTTTCTTTATTTGTTGTATCTTTATCTGGTCTTCCTATTAGTTTAATTCTGACTTTGTAAAAGGAGTTAGGGAGAGCTCTTTCCTTCCCAATTTTGTGAAATGATTTGAGAAGCATTGCTTTCAGTTATTTAAAGGTCAAGTAATTTTCTGCAATGAATCTTCAGAGAGCATCTGTGCCTAGACTCACATGTAGGGCAGCAGAAGCCAATGCCAGGGGATGGAGGAAGGGATGCAGAGAGATAGAGAGGGAGAGAGAGAGAGAGAGAGAGAGAGAGAGATTATATGAAGGCTTACATGTGGAGCAACAGCATCCCATGGCAGGGGATGGATGAAGGGGCACACACACAGAGTAGCTGTGCCTAGACTCACATGTGGAAAGGGGTTAATATTTTTTAGCTATACAGCTTGACAACAAAAAAAGTGTGAACAAGTTTAACATTGCAGACAAGATGCATAGGGAAAGCAACTATTAAAGTAAATCCTTGGGTTTTGTACTGGCAAAGTAGAAAAGGTGCTCTACCAAAGGCTACAACTTATATAAGTGTAAATTCATTAAAAGGAAAAAGCCTGAACTGAGAATCCCACAAAAAGTGTTCCATGCTTAATGGTTCAGCCATCAAAGCACACAAAGAACAATACAGCTGTGGTTGACGGGAGTCAGGTTACATCTCAAATGGCAGTATAACTTGGAAGCATCATCCACATGGTGCTAGTTTTGCAGGCTTCCAAAATATAAGTGTAAGGAGGTCATAGAGATTCGCACTATGATCCCAAAAACCTTCTGAGGCCAGACAATGCACTGCACAGTCCGATTCTGTGCAAAGGGTCCTTGAGAGGCTTTGTTTAGAGCTGGGGAAGGTGAAACTACAGTTACACTGGAGTCCACAGCCAGGACCATGTGACAACTGCTGAGGAAAGCTTCAGGCACAGAGTGGGGCTCGCCTGAGGTAAAGGCATGTGTTCAGGCAGCATGGCTAGAGAAAAAGGACTACCCAAGCCCTTGGAGCGTAGGCGGTGCCATCATGAGCCCCAGGAGGCAGGCATGGAACTGTAGGATTAGATGTTTGTCCCACTGATTTTCAGTCTTGTTTTGGATTGATTTTTGCTTCCTATGTCCCCATTCTTTCCTTTTGAAATGGGAATAATGGGAATGTTTATTCTGGGCCATTGTATATTAAGACTATGATTTAGTTTTTAATACTATTTGGGTTCACAGTCCCAGATGGAACTTTGGACTCCAGACTTTTGAATGGTGTTTTGACTATAAAAAAACTGTATAGGACTTTTAAAGCTGAACTAAATGTATTTCGTATTATGAGATGAAAATAAGACTTTAGAGGACAGGTATGGAAAGCAATAGTTTAAAGTGATGTGTTTGGGTGTCAAGTGGATAAGTAGTAATGTTTAGTTAATCTTCATTGTCAACTTGGCTGGATTTAGAATCACATAGAAAATATACCTTTAAGCAGACTCAATCTAAATGTGAGTAGTACAATCCCATAGGTTGGGATCCCAGACTGAATATAAAGGAAAAAGCTAGCTGAGCACTAGCATTCATCTCTCTCAGCTTCCTGACTCCAAGCACAATGTGACTAGCTGCCTCATGCTCCCACCACCATGCCTCCCATCATGATGAACTGTACATTCAAACTGTGAAGCAAAGTAAATCCTTCCTTTCTTTGCTTTTGTCACATATTTTGCCACAGCAATAAGCAAAATGAACTAATACACTATGTAAAGGATCCTCCCAGCACATTTCAAGAATCCATTATCTATGTATACTGTGATTAATCCTCAACCCACTGGTCCCACTTTCCGTGCCTGTACTCTTCTCCAGAGTCTGTTGTTAGCATAGTTATCATAGCAGTTAAACAGAATACCTTATTTCATCTCCCTACTTGCAACCTCCTGATTCCCTTACTCAATCCAAGAATATTTAAAGGCCTGGCTCTGGCCTCGCAGGTCCATGCACTCTTACTCCCTATCCCCACTGTGATGTCCCTTGTCAGTCTCAGCCACTCTTTCCAGTGACACTGGCTTTCCTATGTTCCTGGGCCACCAGAGGAATCCTGTTTGAAAATTCATGTATTTGCTATTTCTCCTGCCTGGCATTCCTCCAAAATTTCCTTGGCTTCTTTTAGCCTTTGTCTAAACCATCTAGCAAGGTACCTCTGGATATCTATGTTGTATGTCCCCCATAGCCTGAGGTATTTTTGATTAAGTTTGAAACTTAAGTCTCTGGCTCCCTGCTGGATGGTATGTCATTGCAGATGGATCTTAAGTTAGGCCTAAGATGTATTCCAAGACAGATTGAGTTCTGGATGTTTGTGCTTTATGGCTACTTGGTGGTGTCATTCTGCTTGGATCTACGAAAGTGAGCTAACCTTTTCAGACATCGATGGTGCTTCTCCTGGTTTCTGTAAACCTGAAATGAGTCCTTGACTCCCATAAGCTGCTTCTAGTTGAGTGTTTATCTAGTAACAAGAAGGTAACTGTAACAACATCCTATCTAAAACTTTAAGTCCCTTCCTTGGCTTTACTGTTCTCTATGGTGTGACTCCCCACTGAAGCATGCAGTGTATCTTATTGTTCATCTTGGGTGTTTCCTATATCTTCTAGACTTCATGAGTGAGAGGAGCTATGTCTTCTTTGGTTTTTGTTGAATCACCAGGTACAGAGTAGTGCCCAACATATAATAAGTATGCAGCAAGCTGAGGATGGATATATAAGTAATCACCATTATTAACTGCTGACAGCAATACATACCAACCAAAGCTCTTGACTACTACTACTCCACTACATACATGTGCACATAGACATACAATTGATTTATTGTCCTCTTAATCAAAGTTAGAAACCTGGGATTCTTCCTTGATTCCTTTCTTCCCTCTGATCCACCAGACCACCCACCATGGGCTTGGCCAGCTGCCTTTAGTCCCAGCTACATTCCAGAACCTATTCCCTATTTTCTTCACCTTTTCCATCACCCATCCAGATCAATGTACACTGTGTCAGCTAAAGGAGCTTCTGACTGCCTCTACTCCAGCTGCACTGTTTAGTGTTCACTCAGTTCTCTTCACTTTGCCTCTGTCCATCCCTAGACATGTTTCTCAAGCATTTTTTATACGAGTTACATTCTCTTTCCCCCAAAGCCTCCCCAGGCCCTGTACCTGCCTGGCTTTTCTTCGTTTAGGTCTCCATTGGATCTCTAAGTGCCATTCCTGAGCACCCTGTCTAAAGCAGAGCGCACCCACCCACACTTTCCTCTCTACTATTCCCATCACTAATTTATTTTCTTCTAAGCAACTGTCAAACTGGAATGACCTCCTTTATAGAAATGTTTCTTCTCTATGTCTTCACTGAAAGTGTGACATCAAAGACAAACTTAATATGCACTAAGTAAATTGTAGGGCTACGAATGTTGGCATGAAGGGAAGGGTGTGAGAGGGTCTAGAAGTGCTGCCACTGCTGAAACCATCAGCTATCCTTATCTGCCCTGGGAGCAGCTGTTGTTGATAAGCAGCAATGAGAATAAAGAAAGTTGATAAAACTCCTGGCTGCCAAAACCAAGTGATCTTGTTCCGACTCTTCTCAAGCCATCCTTAGTCTATATATGTGGCAATGTCTCCTTTCAGTTTTGTGGGAGAGAAGAGACCCTTCTCCATCAAGCAGTACCATCCCAGACAATATTAACCAGCAATAAATAGCTCATCCCAAAATAACTTCTCCTTGGCTTCCAGATGCTCTAACAGCTGGATGTTTTTTCCTAGCCAGATACTTTTGACTTATTCTAATAACATGTGGAGAAACTAAACACATTGAGATATGCTAAACTGGGCCATTTTTGCTAATTCCCTTAGGAAGATAAATGCCATCAGCTTTTTTTCTGTGCTGAGCACTGGGTTGGGTATCATCAAAGAATCATGAAGCACCCATACTTCTGAAATATTTAAGCTATGGGCTGGAGAGAGCATAACATTTCAAGACATTTGCTTGCAAAGCCTGAAGACCTGGCTTTGATTATCCAGTACTCACATAAAGGAGTTCATTTGCAGTGGCAGGAGGCCATGGCATGCCTATTCTATTTCTAACTCACTCTCTCTCTCACTCTTTCTCTCCCTCCTTCCCTCCCTCCCTCCCTCCCTCTCTCTCAAATATATTTTAAAAAGAAATGTATACAATCTGAAGAGAAACCACATTTATCCTACCCATAACTGTGGGCTAACTCCAGAATGCATGACCCATATACTTCAACAAGGAGGGGCCAAGGGGAGGGGGTAGGTAATGGATGAGCCTAATAAGGGTACCAAATTGACTGTATTCACTGAGTACAAAACTAATTAATAAGAATAATAAAATGAGAGGAAAAAAAGAAATGTATAAGCTATCTGTGCTAAGTAAACATGGCTCATATTAGACAGTTGGCAAAGAAAATAAGGGAACATAATTAAGCAGCAGGCAGCACCACTTGGGGCCAGAGGAGACAGAGGGCTAGAGTAATTGGGAAAGGCTTCTGGGGGAAGTTTTAAGCTATGCTTTTAAAGATCTGGGAAGTTGAAGAATAGAGGGGAGGCATGCATGAAGTTCTAGAAGTAGAGATGAAGTGAGGCAATCGGCCCTACTATAGTTTAGGAGTGGCAGAGGGGAGCATATTGAATGCAAATATGTGGGGTCAATCTCAAATCCACCACTTACACAAAATCATTTAATCTCCCAGGGCTATTCTACTCACCTGGGAAATAAAATTATTGCCTGAATTACCTCCCCAACTCCCTCATACAGCTCACATGAGAGTCAGAGGGATGGGTTGGGGAATAGGAGCTGAGCACCCAGGACACTGGCATGGTCCCTGGGAGGGCAATGGTGAAATGGAGTAAGCTTACCTGAGATTTGAAAGACAGACTGGTATTTCCAAGCACTTTTCTTGGAAAAGTAATGAGGCTTTTCAGCTCAGATGTAGCAGATACATGCTTTGTGGAAACAGGCTTCATTTTCACATTGAATATAAGATGGCTGGGAAGCCAGTGCCACATGCTAACAAGCAACAGCAGCTCCTTGCTTGACAAGTAAAAGATTTTATAAAGGGCACCACCCCAGGATTGGAAAAGCATCTGGTACTCTTTCAAGAAAGCTATGACATCCCACAGTTATCCTGCCTTGCCCTGCTCTGGGACTGTCTTGCAAAATGGTCTCTGGAAATAAAACTTTGGCAACTTCCTGTGGCAAAGCTTTGTTCCCTCATAAATACCGCCATCTGTATTTAGCATACGAGAAACCCACCAGTTTGTCTGGCATTTTTCTACCTCCAATAGGAAAGCACAACCTTCTAGGAAGGAGGGAGCTACAGTCTGGAGCAGGTAGGGTTAACAGAGGGTAGAGGCAGCAGGCAAGGAGCCATGGAAATTTGCCCAAATTCTCGCACAAAAGAGTTTACCCTAATATAGAAACTATGAGGTACCCATATCTTGTTTCTTAACACCTCTAATGCTGCATGAAAATTAGTGTCAGGGCACTGAACTGGTAAGCAATTCTGAACTCAGTTCCTGATGCTACCACTTGACAGCTACTTTTCTTGAACCCAATGCCTGCTCAAACCCCCATATGGCTTAAATTGGAACTGTTCCACAGACTCATATTATGAATGTTTGCTCTCCAGATTATGCCATTATTTTAAAGGCTGTTGAACCTTTAGGTAGTGGAGCCTGGAAAGCAGAAACTCAGTCACTAGGGTAGGGACTTGGAAAGTTATACCTGTCCTGATCCTGCCTGTTTTCTCAGCTTCCTGGACTATCACCATATGCACAGTCTCCACCACATGCTCCAGCCACCACAAACTCAGCCACTCACCCATGCCTTCCCCACGATGACTGTCTGAAATTCCTCTGAAACTATGAGCTAAAATCAATTTTCCCTCCCTTTCATTGTTTCTGTCAAGTATTTGGTCACAGCAAATTACAAAAGTAAATTATCCACATTGTTTTTAGTTCCATTCTCTGCAAGAGAAGAGATAGGGCTCCTTCAGTTCATATCAGATTGAGTACAATGACAAATAGCTTGAGTACCTGTATATATATATATATATATATATATATATATATATATATATATATATGCATATATGCATATATGCATATATACATATATATATATATTGTCCCCCTGTCCCTTCTTTGTGGGAATTCCCATTGGAAAAGTCTTAGGTACAGGCTTGGCCATGGAAACTTTGACACAGACTTAAATAAGTTGTAAAGTTTAGGAATCACTTGATCGCGGAGACCTGTCTTGTATTAATTACCTTTTTTGTTGCTGAGACTAAATACTTGAAAAGTAGTTTGGCAGGGAAAAGCATGGTGACTTGCAGCTCCATGGTGGCAGTAATATGCAGATGGGTCTCCTTGCCTCCCCATATCTTAGAGGAGGAACACACAGAGTGAACATGGAGTTGGCCTAGCTATAAAATCTCAAGGATATATTCCCCCAGTGATCCACTTACTCCAGTGAGTCACCTCTTCCTAAAAGTCTTACAACCTTCCACATCAGCACCACCAGCTGGGGACCAAGTGTTCAAACATATGAGCCTATGGGGGGACATTGCACATTCAGACCACCCACTGGAACACCTCTCTTCCAGAATTTTCTACCCCCTGGCTAGTTTTCCAGATGCCTATGCTGGATAATACAAGAAACCTGCTTCCATTGCAGAGACTTCTCTGTGCCCTTGCATGCCCCTTTACCCAAGAACCAATAACATCTTCATACCACTCCTACCTCTGAGCACTTGGCTGGTGTTGCCCCGCTGCTCTCTGGCACTGCGTGAGCTCCCAGAGGGCAATGGACATGTCATGTTCAGGTTTTATCTGCAGCACTTAGCACAGTGCCTGGTGCTCAGTGGCACACAGCTGAACTTTGAATGATAATGCGCTTGGTTCTATAGTTCTGGATTCTTTCTAGCCTTTGCACCTCCTTTGGTGACCAAGGAGTGACATTTAGATGAGGATCAGAATTAGCTAGCCAAATATCCCTATTTTCAAATTTAGACATCCATCACAGCCTCAAGCCACCTTTGAATCATCAAATATGGCGTAGCCATGAAAGGGTAAGCAACCTTTGCCTCTCGCACATCAACCCTGGCCAAGCAAGGGTAATTAACAATGGGGACAGTCCTGTGTTCTGAGGCATGACCTTGAAGAAAGCTGGCCACTTAACAGAGAGCCTGGCCACAGCCCCCCAACCGCAGACTGATCACTGCAGCTTCCCATCTCTTCCTGAGCTCAGCTTCATGCCTCCTCCCCAGCCTGTCCTCCTCCTGAGGGAGGAGTGTGTTTAAGATTCCCAGCACAGGGCCTAAGAGACGATTCTAAGCATCTTTCTGCAGAGTGAACTAATCCGACCAGGTAAATTCTCCCTCTTGGTTTATTCCATCTTATTAAAGCTGGCAGGCACCCCGTGATGCTTCATTACCTGTGCCACTCGAAAGCAAGACTTCCTGTTAATGAGTTAAGCAATGTGGGGAGCCCCCGCTAAGCACCTCAGAGGATGCATTTGTCCTGAAAGGGGGGGATCTAAACTGCCCAGCCTTTTCCACAATCAAAACTGTTAAAAATGAGAGAGAGAGAGAGAGAGAGAGAGAGAGAGGGCTGGAGAGATGGCTTAGCAGTTAAGTGCTTGCCTGTGAAGCCTAAGGACCCGGGTTCAAGGCTCAGTTCCCCAGGATCCATGTTAGCCAGATGCAAAAGGGGGCCCATGCGTCTGGAGTTCGTTTGCAGTGGCTGGACGCCCTGGCACACCCATTCTCTCTCCCTCTTTCTCTTTCTCTCTCTCTTCCCTCTCTCTCTCTCACTCTCAAATAAATAAATAAAACAAAAAAATTTTAAAAATGAGAGAGAGAGATAAGGGAAACTCAAGAGCTGATGGCACTGACAGGAACCACGTTTCTGCTCTATCCTCATTCTTACTTCACTCTCCTCACACATTTGACAGCTTATATGAAATGTTTAATGTATGCCAATAGCCTGGGGATTTGAAGCATCCCATACTTTGCCCACTTAATCTAACTGTAGCCTCATTCATCACACCTTGTTTTCCAACAGAGAAAGTAAGCATCATTTGCCCCAGAAGGCTTCATTTTCAAGCCCTTGAATGGTCCCCAGGAAGAAGGGATGAAACAGAGACTTGCATAAGGAATGGGGAAGAGAAACTATGTAGGATGGGAGTGCATGTACATGAAGACTAGAAGCTCCTAGGTGCAGGGCAGTGATAGATAATGCTGTAGTAGGACAGCCAATATGGTGGACAATGGACTTCTCTGTCTTCACACCACCAAGCCCTCCCCATCAAGCAAACTGAATGCCTCAAAGAGATCTCCCCTCATTATCCAGTCCTCTCTTCTTCTTTGGCGAGTGAGCACTATTGCCAGAAAGTAAGATACTGAGGCAGCTAAAGGAGGAGGACAATAGACTTGGCACTCCCAACCAGGACAAAGCAGAGGACATAATTACATGCTGTTCTGCCTCTCTAGTCCCAGAGCCCTCACCTGCCAGCCACACTCCAGTATTTGCTGGCTTTGTTTTGTTTGATCTGTTCGTTATGACCACTCTGTGTTCAACTCTCGGGCCCTCTACCCTTGCTGGGTAGCATTTAATTTGCTAGACTCCATGTGCTCCTTTTCATGGGCCTATGTCTACATATTCCTGCCTCCCACCACATTTCTCAATTTATCTTGCCCAAAGGGAGGAAGGATAAAAGGATGACAATAGATAAGGCCAGAATAAGTGCATGTATGGGCTGCCATGGGTGAGAACAGCTTCCTGATGAAAGACCTTTGCATGCATTGCATAGAAAAAAAAAAATGAGTGTGGAAGGGAATAGAAAATAGCATGTGGAATACACTACACAGGTTCCAGCATAAAAGAGTCTTGGAGAGAATGACTTCACTGGTATGAGGAATGTCAAACAACTTTCCTGGAAGAAGCCAAAAATAAAATAATTCTGAAAGATAAAAGGAAATGGGTGGGTTGGAGAGATGGCTTAGTGGATAAGGTACTTGCTTACGAAGCCTAAGTACCCAGGTTTGATTAATCAGTACCCACATAAGCCAGATGCATATGGTTGCACATGCATCTAGAGTTGGTATGCAGTAGCTGGAGGCCCTGGTGTGCCCATTCTCTCTCTCTCTCTCTCCCTCCTTCCCTCCTTCTCCTCCCTCTCTCTGCTTCTTTCTCTCTCTTTCTCTCTCAAATAAATAAAGAAACAGATATACAAAAAATGGAAATGGGCAACTAGCAACAAGTCAAAAGGAGTAATGATACCCTAAAACCATTTGGCCACATTCACACATCCCTTAGTTTACTCATCTTCTATCCACCCTAGCTACACCCACCTAAAAATTTCTCTCTTTACCCCTTAACTATAGATGGAGACACCTGGATTTGTCAGCTTTATGCTACTACAATGAAGTACATGATAAATATCACTTATGAAATATAAAGTTTTCTTTCACTCACAATGTGGAGGTTCAAGTCCAATATCAGGCAGCCTTACTACATTGGGTTCCTGGTGATGATGGAACATCATGGCAGCAGCACTTACCAGAGCAAACCAGTCACACTATGAACCAGAAGCAGAAACAGAAAGAGACCCAAAGACCTCCTTTGACAGTGTATCCCCAAAGATATCCCACTGGGCCCTCTCCATGTTCTGTCTGCCCCCTATAATATTGGGAACAGTCTTATAAAACATGAACCTGTGAGGACAATAGCAAACCGTCCTGGTGCAGAAGAGCTTGCCAGAATGATGAATGAGTCATAGGACTTCTATGTGCCTCAGTTTTTCTTCCTGTAAAAAGGATTCTCTGATAATTATATGCTTTCCCTGGTACACAAAGGCAATTGAGAGAGTAGTGTTTAAATGCCAAGGTACTTTAAGCTTCTATTGTAGTGAGTGGTTTCACTGAAAAGAATCAAGTAGATTTATTTGTCTTTGGGGGACAGAAAGGCTAAGGTGGTAGATGAAATACTTGGAATCTCAGACTTGGAACTGGCTTTTCTTTCTACAGAGTGAGGGATCATGGGCATGTTCCTCCAACCTGCCATCCATCCATAATTTTGTTCTTAGCCCCTTCAGCACCTCCACTGCAGGCAGAGGGCAAGAAATGGTTCCTAGAGTCATCAAATCATCAAAGGCCTGAGCTGAGAAAGGTAGCAGAGGGCATGGGGACCATTTCCCTAGCTGACTCAATCCCTCTACAATGTATTAGACTAAGTGGTAGTGAAACTGCTCCTGGAAGACTTCCAATGAGGACACCTCCCTTCCGTACAAGAGGTCTGCTCTAAAGCTGTAATTTCAAGTCTGCCTCACTTTGACAGCTATCTTCATCAGCTGTCCTCATTCATTCACAAATATTCCAGGTTACCTTATCCACCTGGCATTGGTTGACATGTTAGACAAGGTTGCAGTGAGCCAGGAAGAGTGGGTCTTGTCCTTTTACGATGCATACTCATGTGGATATGTTGACCAAGAACAAGCACTCACAAATAGAGGGTCTACGGGACACATGGGAAAAGTACAACTTGAGCTTTGAGGGGATTGGTTATGGATGTAGGTTAAGAAGACCATTGTGGGGTAAAAATCTAGAGTGAAAGCTGATCCACAAGCAAGTCAAATAGAAAGCAAGAGAAGAAGCAAGTGGGAATGCCAGGGCAAGAGTTGGGTGAAGAAAACCTTGAGGGAAATAAGCACAGACTCCAGGTGGTGTGGGAAGGCCTGGGATGGGAGAGATATCTGCACTCTGAAGATTTTATGAGTAGTTCATTCAAAATGACTGAGGTGGGTCCTGAGCCCCTGTCTCTGTCCTAGTGTGCTCAGGCTGATATAACAGCACCATGGACTGTGTGTCTTATACACAACAGAAGTTAATCACTCACCATTCTGGAGGCTGAGAGCCCACAGGCAAGTGACCTGCAGAGTTGGTACCCGGTGAGGGCCATCTTTTGTAGCTGGTGCCTTCCTGCTCTGTTGTCACATGGTGGAAAGTGGAGAGTTGGATGTTCCTCACCCCTTGTATCTGAGGCTGTTCATTAGGTTCTATGGACTGGTCATCTCCCAAAGGCCCCACTTCCTAATGCCACATCTTATTGCAGTTAGGTTTCCACATAGGAATTCTAGGAGCATTAGCATTCAGTCCATGTTATCTGCTTCTCATTTACCATGATTATAGCCTCTCCATACATGCATGATCATACAAGGGCCACACATTTCCTGACCAGACTACAGGACTGTTCATCAGCTCTCTTATGACAGCCCCCTGGTGTCATTGACACTCATCTGTCAGGTCATTGCTCCTGATGGCTCCAAGACCAAAGCACTTCCCCTGGGTCCAGTCTCAGTGGCAGCTTCCCACCATATTTTCTCAAGCCCATCTGCAATGAATCAGAACTCAAGCCCCTTCTGATTGCAGTCATCCTACCAAGGGTCAGAGAAGCTCCAGGAGCACTTAAGAGCCCTCAACTTCTTCTTTACCTCACATAGCCTTGCCCTTCAACTTCCTTCCCTTCCTGGTATGTGATTAGTAAATGGATGAGATTTCAAAATAAAAACTACCATCTATGTAAGCAAAACTCTGTATGGCCATGACATAGGATAACATTTAGCCATGAAAGAAATGAAGTGCTGCTGTATGTTGCAACATGAATAAGCCTCCAAAAGTTATCTTTATGAAAGTGGCCAGACACAACAGAGGACATGAGCTATGTGACTACTTAGAATATTCATAAGAGGCAATTCACAGAAACAGAAAGTAAATTAGAGGTTTCTGATGGCTAAGAGAACAGGGAATGGCAGTAGCTGCTAATGAATGAGGATTTCTGTGGCTGATGAAAAGTCCTGAACCTAGATTGTGGTGATGGTTGCACAGCACTGTTGACATACAGAATGCCACAGAACTATATGCTTTGACATTTTTATAGTAGTGAAGTTTTTACATGTTACACATATTTTACCACAATAAGAAAAGCCCGCCTATCTGCAGATGACTTTGTGTCATGAACAATTTGGCCATGCCATTTGTATTATATCTTCCCCATCTGAAGTGAGGGAAATGAGACTCCCTATGGCATGGAGCCAAGCCAACCTCAGCACCCCTGTTCAGCTCAGGCTAAGCCCAGGCTCAGGTTATGTGATTCTGAGCTCTTCCAAACCACTGGCTCAGTGCTTGCCTGGACTCCCAGGGGCCCAGGTGGATTGGCAGCATGTGCAGTTCTGGAAGTTCATTTGCCCACTCTGCAGCGGGGAAGTACAAGTGGGGAGTACAGGGTGAGAAGGGGAACAGCCTTCCAACTAGAGAAGTAGAACAAAATTAAATCTTTTGCATTCTCTTCTCCCCAAGTGGACACCTGCAGCCGTGGCAGGCTGGAGCTGGAATGACACAGTGATGCATACAGAGACTCTCTCCTCACAGCTGGTGCTATGGTTTGAAGCCACCACTGAAGCTCACAGAAATCTAATCCCCACTCTGAGGAACAGAAAGGATAGAAATGTAATCCAACTGAGATATTTGGGAGCAGGTTAAAGGAGGCAATAGGGTTTGTTCCTAATGCAAAGGACTGTGGCTTTCTACAATAAGGAGACCTGAGCTAGGATATCTATCTCACCATGTGCCACCTTAGAACTCCACAGAGTTCCCACAAGCAAGGATGACCTCTCGATTTTGAACTTCCCAAGCTTTATTCTCTGTAAATTACCCAGTCTTCGAAACTTACTTAAAGTCAAAGAAATATTCAGGCAATCAGCAACTTCCTACTAGATGAGGTGGGTGTAGCAGACAATGGGGAGGCAAAGAAAAGTGTGACACCTGAGGTCCTGGTAAGGACACCCAAGTGAGAGCAGGCAGGAGGCAGAGCTGGGAAGCACAAGGAAAGGCAGTAGCCACAAGCAGGAGGAAGAGTGAGAGAGGAGTGACAGGTGAGATCAGGGCAGGTGGTAACTAAAGGCTCTTTGCCTTTTCAAGTGGGCAGGCTACAAAGAGAACATGGCCCAGCTGACTTCATCTTCCTGAAACCTCCTGAGTGCATGGAAGGCCATAGTGCTCTGAGCTCTGGCCTTGCTCTGATACAGCTCCTGTTTTAGCTGACAGACCACAAGCAAGCAACCAGAGGCAGAGGAGGGGCCATAGAGAAGATAAAGGAGAGGCAGAGCAGGATGGGCTGCAGAGCTAGAAAGATGTGAGGACCCCATGATCAAGACGGGTGAGAAGGGAAAGCCCATAATCAGCCCTGGGGCACACCATCCCCAGCCCTTGAGGGACTCACATATAGGACTTCTGGACCTGCCAGGGAATGCAGAGAAAGCCAGCCTTCCAGGTCCAAGGAACCTCAATATCAGACTACATGTGCAGATTGAAGATTCATGAGGCAAGTTTACTGTTTATAAGGAGGTACCAGAAAGTGAGGTTTGAAGTTCATAAGAGACTTGAATCCATAGCTAGAGGCCCAGAGATTTAAATCCAGGTAAGTCAGTTCAGGATCTCACTGTTCCCTGAGTTTGTATTTGGGTCTTTGGGTAAAGGGCAGACTGTAGAAAGTACAGCTAGGCTTCTGACTTGGGGAATTGGCAAGGAGTTAAAGGTGCAGGGGGGTGGACACATTTTCAGTGCAGGAAGGGCAAGGGGGAGAGCATGCTAGGGATTCATTGCAAAGAGTGTCATGTCCACTTGGGCCCAAAAGCCTGTATTGAGCCATTCCTACAAGTAGCTTTCTGTCAGGCCTACTCACTGAAACTTCTGACCCCTCTTCTGAGATGTTGACTCTGTCCAGTGAGAGATCCTCCCACAGCTTTATCCTAACCTCAGTCTAAGGACTCCTTCCGCCTGCAGTTCTCATCCTACAGATAATAGTCAAGTCATACCACCCAAGGCCACTTCTGATGACCAGGTAGATATTTAGATCTGTGACATCTGAGTCCCACTAACTTTTCCACCACACAACCCTGCACACTCTCGCTCAGGCTATCCATCAAAATGGATTTCAGACCAGGTCAGCTTTTTCCCAAGTGCCAAATAAAAGGCATAAGTTGAGCAAAGCTCTGCATAATACAGACTTCACATATGCTGGGGTCTGTGATTGCCCACCCCCAACAGGCTTGCTGCCTCCAAGTCCCCAGTTCCCTGGGTCTGATGTCACCATTAACACCATGTTGTTAAAAAGACCCCAAGCACTTAGTAGGCAATGACATATTATGAGTTCCAAGGTAGCCTGGGCTACATGGCCAGATCCTATCTAAATTTTTTAAAGAAATATTAATTGGCTAATTAAATAAATTTAAAGACAAAAAACTTATTCAAGAAACCATCCACCAGGAACTACTCATATATCTTTCTAATTATTCCAACTTCAAACACTATGTTCTTTGAAAGCTAGCAGCTATAGTCCAAAGCTCAAGTTACAGGTTGGATAGGGTGTGAAGAAGGGAAAGGGTGTGAAGCACTATCATTCCATCTGGCTGAGCTAAGAGATTGGAGCCATCTGTGTCAAAACATCTGCATCATCTTCTACTCTGTGGAAAGGATTGCCCTGAATCCTGTCTCACATCAAGAAGGGCATTTAGCCAAGCTGAGTCTCACTGTTCCTATCTGAAGCAAAGATGAGAGGACCCAGGCATGCATGAGGAAAACTCTTGCTCTTCCAGCCAGGGGCCCTGACCAAGCTCTGCCCCTCCCAAAGCCAGTTTCCTTCCAGCTTTGAATCTGCCCAGCATCCCTTATTCCTTCCCTTAGCACAGGAAAGACATCCTTGCTTTCCCCTGGGTCTCATGGGCTGATTCATTCCGTGAGTTACAGAGCTGGTCTTGGGCCCCAGGTTCCCTCAACTCAGCCCTTAGGCATCTCGGTGGCTAGCCATGTGCCAGGAACTTGATTCCCCCACACTTGTTGGAAATGTTGATCACAGTCTGGAAAGATAGCATTGACCTGAGGCTATCTGGGGCCATCTTAAGGAAAGAATTTATATAAAAATAAAGCCAGCCTAGTGGAGAGCAGAGCCATGGTAGGAAGAGAGACAGAGAAGGGAAAAGAAGGAAAAACAAATGGCATCCAGTAACATTATGAGTCCCAGCTCCCGCTGCACTTGATACAAATCCTAACTCCTTTTCTTTTTTTTTTTATTTCATTTATTTGAGAGTGACAGACAGAGAGAGAAAGAGGCAGATAGAGAGAGAGAGAGAGAGAGAGAGAGAGAGAATGGGCGTGTCAGGGCCTCCAGCCACTGCAAACGAACTCCAGAGGCATGCGCCCCCTTGTGTATCTGGCTAACGTGGGTCCTGGGGAATCCAGCCTCGAACCGTGGTCCTTAGGCTTCACAGGCAAGCGCTTAACCGCTAAGCCATCTCTCCAGCCCGCTTTTTCTTTATATAAATGTGTCAAATTGACTTTTTGACAATAAAACTAAAATGATGTCTATAGAATGGGCTTTCTGGGAGGCTTGGTTGAGATAATATAAGCAAAGCACTTAGCCCAGTGCCTGGCACATAGTAAGCTCTCAATAAATAATGGAAGCAAATGAGATGATGGATGTAAAAATACCTGGGAAGGTGTAAAATGTTATACAAAATTAAGGTGCCTAGTATGTGCTTTCCTATTCTCAAATGATCTATAACTCACACTACAGCTTTACTGCCCACTCTCTCCTTCGCTAAATATTTCATGTGCCCAATTAGTCTGTGCAAACTTCATGGAAGGGACCGCAGTTTATATTCTGTTCTAGCCATCACAGAACATAACTTGGTTGTCAAATACACTGTGGCATAGCAGGGTGGTTCAGATCTCAGGCTTGACTGCCTGAACACCTGGCTTCCAATGCTGGTTCTTCATTCAGCTAGCAACCATGCAGAGATAATTCCATGCCTACAGGGCCCAATTTTCTACTAGAAAAAAAAGTGGAGCTAAGCTGGTAACTACCACATTTAATTGTTAGGAGGATGAAGGAAGTTTTTGTCTTACATGGTTTTTTTAAAATTTTATTTCATTTTATTTT
Source organism: Dipus sagitta (assembly GCA_036346955.1). Lineage (NCBI taxonomy): Eukaryota > Metazoa > Chordata > Mammalia > Rodentia > Dipodidae > Dipus > Dipus sagitta. The sequence goes on along the minus strand of CM070772.1, from coordinate 74,969,707 downwards.
ATATTGTTTTTGAAACAGGGTCTCACAATATAACCCAAGATGACCCTGAATTCACAGTGATCCTCCTGCTTCAGCCAAGTTTTTACAGACATAAGACACTGCTCCTAGTTTAAGGTGACTTTATTTAGTACATTAAATCAATCAGGTGGCACATGCCTTTATTCCCAGCACTCAGGAGGCAGAGATAGGAGGATCACCATGAGTTCTGAGTTTGAGGTCATTCTGAGACTACATAGTGAATTCCAGGTCAGGCTGGACTAGAGTAAAACCCTACCTCGAAAAAATAAATAAATAATAAAATCAGTTACAAACATTATTAATGTGGTTGTAAAGCATGTTATTGGCACATCAGCATTCCTATGAAAGTATTTAATAAGCCCTCTCAATTATATCATTATAACTATAAAAACATTTACTAGGGATGAAGAGATGGCTTAGAGATTAAGGTGCTTACCTGCTGAGATGGTTAAATTTTGTGTCAACTTGATCTGTTTAGGAATCCACAGGCATTACTCATAAGTGGGTCTCTGAGGTTGCTTCCAGGAAGGATTAACTAATGAAGGAATCCTTCCCCCAAGGTGAGCCTGTCCCCCAGAGTGGGCAGCCCCTCTCGGAGGGGAGGCTTTATCTAAAGAACCTCAGGAAGGAAACGATCTCTCCTTCCACCTGGCTGCCAGTGCTGCTTGCTGCTTTCTAGTGTGGACTGAAGACCAGCATGGACTGAAGAGTGGCAGTTCTCCAGGAAACCTCCAGGTCTTCAGCGCCACATTGGGACTGCTAAGTCATCCAGCCTCATGGACTGAGCAACTACCATGTTCCTTGACTGTCAGGCCTGCAAACTGCTATTGTTGGACTGCCATAAATTAATCCAGTAAATTCCCTTTTAATACAATTCATTCTATCAGTTCCGTTCCTGTAAAGAACCCTGTCTAATACAGATTGTCGTACCAGGAGTGATTCTAGAGAAAGAGAATTGTAAGGATGGATTTCCTTAGTGGGCTTGGTACTTTTAAGAGTTGGCTCTCTAACTTCAGTGCCACTAAAGGCTCTACTGGTAATGAGAATGCTTTTACTGGTATTAAGGAGGCACTAATAATTCATGGTGTGAACTATTTAAAGAAATCCATGAGAGAGATGTATTGGGTGATCCTGAGTCATATCTTGTGAAGAGCAAGGAACTTAGTGACTCTGTACCTAAAACTTTTGAATATTTGTGGAAAAGTAAGACAAATGATGATGCTGGTTGGTTGCTTCTAGCATCTCTGGATAAACTATTAAGGGAAAAGCAGAAGTTCAGAAAGGAAATTTCCAAGCTTAAGACCCACATACATGATCTGAAGGTTTCTTAGAGTACCCTGGAGGAGAGTCTCCTCTCTAGCCAGAAGAGGGCTCAAATTGCAGAAAACCAAACCCAAGCTCTCATTGTAAAATTGGCTAACTTGAAAAGTAAGCTCAAATGGCAGCCTCACAGGCTATCAGAAGTTAAACTGACGGTACTGATTGGAAAAGAGTGGGATCCTATGACTTGGGATGGGGATGTGTGGGAAGACCCCGAAGAATCTGGGGACATTGAACTCTCACATTCTGAAGAAGTTGTTTTGCATGAGAATATGACCTCCCCTCCCTTAGCAGCAGTTGCATCCCTACCCCCACACCATGAATTATTTCCCTCTCTACCCTTGCCAGAGGGAATTAATCCTTCTTTGTCTGAGGAACCAGCAATGACACTCCTTGAAGGAGGTGCTGATACACATCAGTGTCCACTCATCTTTTCCTCTAGGCCTATAAATATGCCTATGGCTATGCAGGCCCCCAAAGGTGAGACAGAAAGTGTGGCACAAGAGGAGGTGAAGTGTAACCCTAAAGAACTTCAGAAGTTTTCTAACTTGTATAGGCAGAAGCATGGGGGAATATGTGTGGGAATGGATTTTTAAGGGTGTAGGATGATGGAGAAAAGAATATAAGATTAGATGAGGCTAAATTTATTGAAATGGGCCCAATGAGCTGAGATTTTAGATTTAACACTGCAGCTTGTGCAATTGAAGAGATGCCAAGTGATTATTTGATTGATTGGCTGAAGTATGGATCCAAAGATGGCCTACTGTGAATGAGCTCAAGTTGCCTGATATCCCTTGGCTTAATATTGATGAAGGGATTAGAAAGCTCAGAGATCTTGGAATGCTGGAGCGTATTTACCATGTAAACTCATCTTTGTTCCCACAATGCAAGTATCCTGAATATGTGCCCTTCAATAAGACTATAAGAAACAGATTTGTAAAGGGAGCCCCAGCATACTTAAAGTTGCCAGTAGTTGCAACTAAATGTAAAGAACACATCACAGTGGTAGTCACAGTTGCTGCATTAGATGGTTCCTGGAAAAGGAACCTGCTTTTCAAGGTTAGGATTTATTTTGTCCCTGACTTAAGAATATGGCTGTGTCCTGCACACCTGGTATTGGTTTCAGAAGCATGAAAAATGAGAGGCAAAGACATGAATTGCACACGGTTCCAGGAGCCACTGCTGAGATGTGGCATGGGACAGGGTCTGATGCCCTGATAGGGTGACAGAGCCTTTGGAAGATGGACCATGGTTTGCATGAAGACCTGAAGATGTTTTGTATATACCAAGACTATGTAAGGGCTACCATAGAGCACACTGTTGGCCTAGGATGGAAGTGATCTCTGACTATTGTGCCCAGCTGGAGGGGCAGAACTGGAAAATCTGGAGACTGGCAGTCTCTGGTTATATTGAACTTGAACTGCAGAAGTTTGATGATTGCTTGATGGTGGTTGAGTTTGCATTGTTTTAGTCTCTCCTTTCTATGCATTATACCAGTTGAAATGTGTGCTCTGTATCTTTATATGTTGAAAGTATTTAACTTGTTTGATTTTTACAGGACTTACTATCTTAAATTAGCCAAGACTGTGGGGACCTTTGAAATTGAATTGAGTAAAATTTAAAAGGTGTAGTTGTTATGAATGTATTAGGGCCAGTGGCAGAATGTGGTAGTGTTATGCCCAGTTCTCGGCACCCCCAGTGACCACCGAGGAGAACCAAACATGTATGCAAGAGCAAGGAGCTTTAATTCCGGCTTAAGCTCAGTCTCTTGACCTCACCAATGCAATGGATCCATGCAAGAGGGCCGAGTAGTGGGAGGGTAGGGTTTTTATAGGGATTTGAACATAGAAGAAGGGGATGGGTACATGATTGGTTGATTTAAACAGTAAATGCACTTGTATTCTTCTGATTGGCTTGGGATTTTGGTGGGCAAAATTGGGGGCAGGACGGAGGCAGGAAGAGTTTGGCCGGCAAGGTTGGGGGCAGGATGGAGGTAGGAGCTAGGGGAACCCCAGGCAGATGAGGTAATCTTTATTGTGATTGGCTGGGGCAGAAAGAGCAGAAAGGACAGGCCTCAGGTATGTCTTGGCCATGTCTAGGCTAGGGGTAACTCTGGCCTTTGGGTGGGCACCTTCCCTAATCATATATCAGGGCGGTTGCCTTCTGCCTAAACAGAAAACCTGAAAGTTAGGCCCAGCCAGGGCAGCACCTTACTGAATTCCTTCATGACGTTAATTTAGTTTCTGGGTCTTTCATTCCCCACTCTACTTGTAACTTTAAGAGACCCAACCTTGGGTCTTTACTGGGGAAGAGGTTGTGGAGGATGGTACTGAGTTCTTAGCACCATGAGCTGCACTACATCCATTTGGTGGTGACAGCCTGGTGTGGGCTGGAAGTACATACAGTTAGGAGCATGGTTAAGATCAAAGCATTTGAGTTTGAGCTTGAGTGGGGTGCTGCATTCCTGGTCGATTTTCCATTGTGGTTGGTAGTCCTCAGGTGCAGCTATTGGATCTGCTGGGCAGACATGGGTGTGATGAATCCAAGTAGCAATTCCGTCCACCTTCACAGCGGTAGGCGTGGTCAGAATGATGACGTAGGGTCCCTTCTGGCGGGCTCCAATGTCTCACGGTGATGGCAACGAACAAATATCCAGTCTCCCAGATTATAATCATGAGTTGGTGGGGGAGGTCCAGTCTCATATATGGCCTTTAACCTTGGCCAGACCTCTTTATGGGTTCTAGCAAGAGACTGAAGAGATTCATACAATTGTTGATTATCAAATTCAGCAATTAACTCTGCCTTCAAATCAGGCAGAATTGGGGGTGGCCTCCCAAACATTATTTCATAGGGTGTTAAGCCTATCATGTAGGGTGTGTTTCGCACCCGGTACAGGGCAAAGGGAAGGAGAGATACCCAGTCCCCGCCAGTCTCCATGGTTAATTTAGTAAGGGTCTCCTTTAGAGTCCTGTTCATTCTTTCTACCTCTCCTGAGCTTTGGGGTCTATAAGCACAATGTAATTTCCAATTTGCCCCCCAAATTTTAACAACTTCCTGTGTTACCTGAGAGATAAAGGCTGGTCCATTGTCTGAGCTCAAAAGAGCAGGCATTCCATACCTGGGAAGGATGTCCTCTAGGATTTTCTTAGTTACCACTTGAGCTGTTTCATGCTTGGTGGGGAAAGCCTTTGTCCATCCTGAAAAAGTATCTACAAAAACTAAAAGATATCTGTACCCATATTTACCAGGTTTTACCTCAGTATAGTCCAATTTCCAGTGTGCTCCAGGCTTGGAGCCTCGCTGGCGTGTCCCGTTTCCTTTAGGATGATTGTCTGTATTAGTCATCTTACAACTTAGGCATTTGTTACCAATTTCTGCAATGTGAGTTCTTAAATTGAGTATTTTAAGGTGACTGTGTCTTATTAGCTCTTCAGTCTGCTTTGTGTCCAGATGTGTAGACCAGGTGCAAATGTTGGAGAAGCTGCTGAGCCAGGTGTGTGGGAAGGATTAATTTATCATCCTCACTTTTGATCCAACCTCCAGTGCCCTCTAGTGTTAAAGGCAATTTGCTAATCTGTTTGGCATCCTCCTTTGAATACCCTGGAGTGTCAGGTAAAGTTGGAGGTCCTGGGTCTGGGAGTAGAGTCAACACCAGTTCAGCATCTAGGGCAGCCCTCTTAGCAACCTCATCTGCCCTCATATTTCCCCTGGCCACCGGAGTATCATTTCTTTGGTGGCCAGGGCAATGCATAATGGCCAGTTTAGTGGGCAACCATAAGGTAGCCAACAAGTCTAAAATTTGCTCTTTGTTTTTGATTGTCTTTCCTTCTGCTGTGAGGAGGCCTCTCTCTTGATAGATAGCCCCATGTACATGGGCAGTCGCAAAGGCATAACGGCTGTCTCTGTATACACATTCAGCTTCTTGCCTTTGACTAGTTGCAAAGCCTTTGTCAGAGCAATAAGTTCTGCCCGCTGTGCAGAAGTCCCTCTAGGTAATGCTGTCACCCAGACAGTCACTGTCTCACTCACCACAGCAGCCCCTGCATACCTTTGTCCATTTTTCATGAAACTGCTGCCATCAGTATACCAAGTAACTTCAGGGTCTGGCAGGGGCTGGTCAGTCAAGTCTTCTCTGATGCTATAAACCCGACTCAGGATCTCTGTGCAATCATGGAGTGGTCCCTCCAGGTCCGGGTCTGGCAGCAGGGTGATGGGGTTTAAAGCTGTGTGCAGGGAGCCACATCTAGTCGCCATCACTAGATGGCGCTGGCACTGCAGGAAGCCACATCTAAGTCGCCATTACAAGATGGCGCTAACCTCGTGGTGTTCAACTTCATATACGGCAGTGCCTTGGCGCCAACCGTGTTCAAGGTACGCGCATGCGCTTGACGCAACCTGTCCTGAGCCTATCCCGTGGCGCCTGGTGGTGGCAAGCAGATAACAGCCAATCAGTAGGTGCCTCATTGCCCATCCTCCTATAAAAGTAGCTGCACATCCCGCCCCTGGGTCCTTCCCCGTCAGCTCTCCTGTTAACCAAGAAGCTCTCCAATAAAGTGTGATCAAGAAGGATCCTCGTGTGGTGATTGTTCTTTTCCCGCTGGTCGGGGGGCTCGCCGCAAAGTGGTGCCGAAAACCCGGGAAGGACCAAAGGAGGATTCAGAACTTGACACACGGAGAGGCAGGCGCCGGTAAGTCATTCTGTCTTTTTCTGTGTCTCAGTCATGTCCGTGTCTGAGGGCCTCGCTGCTCTTGCTGTTTTTTGTTTGTTTTGTCTGGGTCTTTCTATTGTTTTGCGTTTGTTTCTATCTTGCCTAGTCTGCTGATAGCCTGGACCGGTTAAACCCGTGGTAGACAACGCAGCTCTGGTCCTTGGAGCCTCGAGTCAGATAAATCCTCGGTAGATAACATGGGGCTGGCTGTTAGTTTCATTTCCAGCCTTCCAGCTCGTGATGGGTAATACATCGAGTGCCCGGTATTCTCCCATTGATTTTACTCAGCCTATAAAGGAAGTTTTGAAACAACGTGATCTAAAGATCTCTAATGCCACTATTAAAAAGATCGTTAAGGACATTGATGCTGCTGCTCCATGGTTTGCGGTGTCCGGAGATCTCTCATTGCCCTCATGGGAAAAGCTGGGTAAAGACCTTGAGGCGGCTAGGGAGGAGGGTCACTTAGGTCGAGGTACCCTCCCTTTCTGGAGGATGATACATTCTTGTTTACGTTCTGGAAGCCACCCTGGACCCACTTCAGGAGGGCCGGAGACGGCTCAGACAACATCAGGATAGTTTGTCAGAATCTGATGCAAGTGGGGATAACAAACCCAGATTATATAAGGAAGTACAGGAAAAAAGGGCCAGTCATTTCCCGGGAGGAGTTCCCAATATGGCCAGTCATTTCAAGGAAAAGGTTCCCTGCCATGTAGAGGAGAAGGCACCCCCGTTAGAAGAGAGTAATGAGGGCTCCGGCTGTATGCACAGGAGGGGTGAGGACTTCCCTAGGGCCCCGCCGCAGCAGGGGGCTGTGGGGTTATATCCTTCCCTACAGCCGCTGCGACACCTGAGTATACGAGATGATCACGGCAGTAGCTCTGCTTCTGATCAGGAGGGAGAGGAGGACTCCAGTGGGTCAGAGGGACAGGATTTAGAGGAGGCAGCTTTGCATCGTGCTCAGGATCCTCAGTTTGTGGGCAGGGCGTGTCTGCCCTCCCGCGGTTAGGGGGAGGAGTGCCTTAAAAGAGGAAGTTGGTATTCGGAACCGAGCACCGCCTAGTGCTCTGCCACGCCCTCATGTTCCCCCCCCCCTATGTCCCAGCCGAGGATCGCTGCCATTTTGTTAAGCCGCGGACATGGTCCCGCCTGGCCTCCGCTTTCCCGGTTTTTTTGAATACCACTACCAATCAAAGAGATTGGGAGCCAATCCCCTATGCGGAGCTTAAGGATTTAGTTCAGGCCTGCAAGGATTTTGGACCCACTGCTGACTATTGTCTTATGCTGCTTCGCAGACTCACGCAGCGCACCCTTACTCCTGGTGATTGGTTAGAATTAGCCCGAGCTTGTCTAACGAGAGGGCAATATTTGGATTTCAGATCACTGATTTCTGATAAAGCCCAAGAACAAGCTAGGCAGAATATTAAGAAAGGGGAATGGGACTGGACTTCTGATATGCTTCTGGGGACTGGTCCTTATCTTACAGATCAACTTAATTTTCATCCAGATGTGTATGATCAAATTAATAATATTCATTATCAGGCATGGAAGGAGCTCCGCAACAAGGGAGAGGTCGCAGGACAGTTGACTAAGATTGTTCAGGGCCCTACAGAGCCATTTTCTGATTTTTCAGCTAGAATGCTGGACGTGGCAGAAAAGACAATTGGCCTTGCTGACCACACCATGCCGTTTATACAACAGCTAATATTTGAACAGGCCACTAAGGAGTGCAAAAAGGCTATACAATCAGTAAGAAGGGGAACATTGGATGACTGGCTCAAAGCCTGTCGAGAGATAGGGGGTCCTCTGTCTAATGCAGGATTAGCGGCAGCGGTCATAGCTGCCGCTAAGGCTCAACGGACAGGGAATCAAAAGGGCTGTTTCCGATGTGGTCAATTGGGACATTTTAAACGCCAATGTCCTCAGGCGGATGGCCCAGCCCCTGTCCGAGATGCGGGACCGACACAGCGCCCCCCTGGGACTTGTCCTAGATGTAAGAAGGGAAAACACTGGGCTAATGAATGTAGATCTGTGAGGGACATTAATGGTCTGCCCCTCCCCCCTCTTTCACGTAATCAGGACCAAAAAAACGGGGGGAAGAGCCCACGTCCCCAGGGCCCACAAATCTATGGGGCAATGCAGACACCTCAGGTCCCGGTGACTGTGGCGCCAGGTCCCCCGCTGCCTCAGCCCGGAGAGCAACATCGGGCTCCGCAGGCCTGGACCTCTGTGCCACCTCCGGATTGGTCTTAACTCCGGAAATGGGCGTGCAAATCCTGGACACAGATGTGTCTGGCCCGCTAGCGAGAGATACGGTGGGCCTTCTTTTGGGGCGCTCCTCCTCTACTTTAAAGGGTCTCATAGTCTTCCCCGGTGTTATCGATCCAGATTATACAGGTGTAATTAAAATTCTTTGTCATTCCCCCTATGGGGCAGTGTCAGTGGCCCCTGGGGACCGTATTGCCCAATTGCTGATTTTGCCTTCTAACCATTCTCTATTTCCTGCACTAGATAAGGAAAGGGGTGACAAGAGCCTTGGGTCTACCGGTGTGGACTTGACCTGCTTGTCTTTGGAGTTGGATCAAAGACCCCTTCTGCGCCTGACCATAGAAGGAAGAGAATTCTCAGGACTGGTGGACACTGGGGCAGATAAAAGTATAATAAAATTGGATTCTTGGCCAAAAGCCTGGCCCTTGCAGAGATCAGCTCAGATCTTGCAAGGCTTAGGGTTTGCTAAAACACCACATATGAGTGCAAAGGAGTTAACATGGACCACTACAGAGGGTCAAAAGGGAAAAATCCAACCTTTTGTGTTGGATGTTCCCATTAATTTATGGGGAAGAGATATTCAGACCCAGATGAATCTCCGCTTGACCAATGATTATTCAGAAGCTAGTAAAAACATGATGAAAATTCAGGGCTTTGTTCCAGGCTCAGGTCTAGGGAAGCACCTTCAAGGGCGACCTCAGCCCATCATCCCGGAGGAGAAGTTGGATCGCTTTGGGTTGGGTTTTTCTTAGGGACCACTGAAAATTCTGCTTCCAATTTTGAACAGGTGCCCATACCCTGGATGACTCATAAGCCAGTGTGGGTTCCTCAGTGGCCCCTCTCACAGGAAAAACTGGAAGCAGCCCAGAGGCTAATTGAGGAACAATTGCAGTTAGGCCACCTGGAGCCCTCTATTTCCCCTTGGAATACACCTATATTTGTGATCAAAAAGTCCTCTGGAAAGTGGCGATTATTACATGATTTGAGGGCTGTCAATGCTCAAATGCAGGTCTGGGCCCAGTTCAGAGGGGCCTGCCAGCGCTTTCTGCTCTCCCCAGGGAATGGCCAGTGATGGTTTTAGATATTAAAGACTGTTTTTTCTCCATACCCCTTTGCCCTCAGGACAGAGAGCGTTTTGCTTTCACATTACCAGCTGTAAATCATGAGAAGCCTGATGCCCGCTTTCAGTGGCGTGTGTTGCCACAAGGGATGTCCAACAGTCCCACTATGTGCCAGCTTTATGTAGACTCAGTGTTATTTGTAGTAAGACAACAGTTCCCCTCTTTACGTATGATCCACTATATGGATGATATCCTACTCACAGCCCCTACCTTAGATGTTTTGCATGTCTCCTTTCAGGAGGTCGTCAAGGCGTTGGAACATAAGGGTCTTTTTATTGCCCCAGAGAAGGTCCAGAAAACGGATTCAGTAAATTTCCTTGGGTCCGTCATTGGCCTTCAGTCTGTGAAACCTCAAAAAATTTGCATCCGTACCTCCCACTTGCATACATTAAGTGATTTTCAAAAACTTTTGGGGGACATTAATTGGTTGCGAGGTTTTCTCCATGTCCCCCGTGCAGATTTGTTACCATTGTTTTCCATCTTGGAGGGTGATCCTGAGATTACCTCTCCTCGTGTGCTCACTGAGCCAGCTCGTCAGGCCTTAAACAAGCTAGAAAAGGCCCTTATGAAGGCACAGCTTAAACGCTTTGACCCTTCTAGTCCGCTTCTTCTTTGTATCCTAAAAACAAGGGATGTCCCCACGGGAGTGTTATGGCAGGACGGCCCTCTTTTGTGGATTCATGGACATTCCTTGGGAGCTCGCACCCTGCAGTACTTCCCACAGTTGGTTGCCCAACAGGCTTGTTTGGGTCTGAAATCGTGCCTAACTCATTTTGCAAAGTTGCCTGATAAGCTTATCATCCCCTATACTAAGGAACAAGTAGAGACTCTATCCGGTACGGTTGATGAATGGAGCATTCTTATGTGTGCTTTTCCAAATCCTATAGATAACCATTACCCGAAAAGCCCCATTCTGTCCTTCATGGAAAAAAATTTAGTCTATTTTCCCCGGGTCACACCAAAGGGCCCTTTGCCCTCAGTCCCTGCCATTTTCACTGATGGTTCAAAAACAGGTCGCGGAGCTTATATGGTTCAGGGCTCAGAACCTGTGGTGAAGTTCTATAGGCCTGACTCTCCCCAAATTGTGGAATGCATGATTGTCTTGGAGGTGTTTCAGACCTTTGGTAGTCCCTTTAATTTGTTCACAGACTCACAGTATGTGGCTAATGCAGTTGTTGGACTGGAAATTGCTGCCTCTATTCGTTCTGCTAGTCCTGTCTCAAACATTCTTTCTCAAATTCAATCTCTCATTTGGCAACGCTCCTCCCCCTTCTATGTTACCCATGTTCGTGCTCACTCCTTGCTACCAGGACCTATATCTCAAGCAAATGACTTGGTAGACAAAGCCACGCGGATGACCATGTTAGCCATGAGTAGTCCTAAAGATATGGCCACCGAGTTCCATAGGCTGTATCATGTTCCTGCTAACACCTTAAGAAAGACCTTTGCCATTTCTAGGTCCGAGGCACGTGATATTGTTAAGGCTTGTCAATCCTGTGTCACTTTCCTGCCTTCTCCACATGTGGGTGTGAACCCACGGGGCCTAAGACCTGGTGATCTTTGGCAGATGGATGTTACTCATGTCTTGGAATTTGGCAAGCTTAAATACCTGCACGTCTCGGTGGATACTTGCTCAGGAATCATACATGCTTCTCCTCTTGCAGGGGAAAAGGTTACTCATGTAAAAACTCATTGTTTGGAAGCCTGGGCGTCTTGGGGAAAACCGCGACGCCTAAAGACTGACAATGGCCCTGCTTATGCTTCCTCTGGCTTTCGTGCCTTCTGTGCCCAGATGCAGGTTGCCCACACTACTGGCCTACCTTACAACCCACAAGGCCAAGGTATTGTGGAGAGAGCAAATAAAAGTTTAAAAGCTATCCTTTTTAAACAACGAAGGGGGATAGCGGAGAATGCAACCCCCAAGGAGAGAGTCTCTCTAGCACTCTATACCCTTAATTTTTTAGTTTTGGATGTTCATGATAGGTCTGCAGCAGACAGACATTGCCACCAGGGGGCACAAGCACATCCGGAACTGGTCATGTGGAAGGATGTGTTGGATAATAAATGGAAGGGACCGGATCCTGCTTTGGTAAGATCCAGGGGAGCTGTTTGTGTCTTTCCACAGGACCAGGAATCGCCACATTGGGTCCCGGCCCGGCTAGTCAAGACGCTGACATCAACTCCAGAGGAGAGTCCAGGGGACGAGGATGGCCATCCAAGTACGAGTGCCAAAGATCCTGTGGATGCTGATCCTTATGTGCCTGGAGACCAGTAGAGGAGAATTACGCTGGGGCATCCTGTCTGTTTTCCCCAAGCCCCTGCCCGTTCGCCACACGGCGAGAGTCTTTCCTCGGTTCTTTACCACTCAGAAAGGTCTCAATCTCCCTGCGGTTGTTAAAGACCTGACCCTTGCCCCCCTGGGGGAGGCTCGACACTTCGAGGAAAGTGGAAGTCTCTGCTTTACTCTCGCCCATGAACGTGACTCTTGTATACAACTGGAGATGCAGGCATTTGCTTGGTTTAAGGGGGACAGGAAATGGGGCCCAGTATCTACCTCTCGGAATTCGTCCCACAAACTTTTTAGTCACCCCTTCTCAGAAGAGGCGATATGGTTCAATGGTACCTTTTTTCGTGGCCGGAGAGGTACTGTGACTCTGCCTCAACCACGCCTGGCACCTCACTGTGTGGGAACTTATGAAGGGGACCTTTGGCCATGGACGGAATGCCAGTCCAGTACTGTGGGCTGGGCAGATGTGGGACGGACCTTTACTTATTCCCCGAATATGAAAGGGCCTTTTCCTTTAGAGTTTTCGTGGACGGAGGGACCATTTCTACAGGATGGTACTATGAACCCATTTTCAAAGTGGGTTCTGTGTGGGGTTAATGGTAGCTGCACAGATATGACACCCTTTGTTTTATTACGGGGGGGGACAGTTGCCCGTAATAATGTGTCTGGAGTAATCCATGAGCTACTATCCATGAGCGAATTCATAGTTGATTTCTTAGATAGGACAGTCCTTGGATGGCGATATGAGAAAGTGTTTGGGGGTGTCACCCGGATAGGAAACTACTTAGGAAAAAATGCCTCTTATGCCCCCACCCCGGTGTGTGTCCATCCACCATTCATGTTTGTCCTTAGTAACTTTTCTTTCAGCAATTGTTCTAATGCTTCTTGTCGTTTGTCCCAATGTTGGGACGCAACACTCTATCACAGAGCCATGGTACTTAGGGTCCCCCGTTGGGTCCCTGTGCCTGTAGAGGCTCCTAGTACATTGTCTTTGTTCAGGCATAAGAGAGATTTTGGAATTACGGCCGCTGTTATTGCTGCGGTGGCGGCTGCTGCTGCCGCAGCTACAGCCGCAGGTGTAGCCATGGCTTCTTCAGTTCAAACCGCCTCTACCTTAAATACCTTGGCTTCTTCCACAGCTGCCGCCTTAGACACACAATCAAATTTAAATTCCCAACTCAAAGGTGGCATTATGATCCTAAATCAAAGGGTGGACCTAGTTCAGGAGCAAATTGATGTTCTTTGGCAAATCGCTCAGTTGGGATGTGAATGGAAACTTAATGCCTTATGTATCACTAGTGTTCAATATGAAAACTTTACAAGGGCAGCAAATCTGTCAAAGCAACTGTCCTTGTACTTGGCAGGGAATTGGTCCCTAGATTTTGATGCGGAATTGGAAGAACTAAGACAAGCTATTGTTATGATCAATTCCACGCGAGTGGACCTTAGCCTGGCTGAGGGTTTTACCTCTTGGCTTTCCTCTGCCTTTTCCTTCTTCAAGGAGTGGGTAGGGGTAGGGATGTTTGCAGTTTTGCTGCCTTGGAGGCTGTGCACTTGCCTCTGGTTGATTTGTCGCCTGCAAGCCCAGACCAGGCGGGGACAAGTTAGTTTTTTCTCAAGCACTTGCCGCTTTGGGAGTGTGGATCCCCCCCCCAGATTTGGCTGTCGGCCCTGAAAAACACCTAGTTTTTTCCCTGGCCCCCTGCCCCCTAGGGCCTGAGGTGCCCATTATACTAGGAGGAGCAGAGGGTTGGTGTTGGGAACACGACATTTATTGGCGCTCAGGCTGTGAGACAAAGTACTGCACATGAGGTATGCTCTTAGCAGCTCATGAGGGGCATGTTTTGATTGCATATGGGGTTGGTACCGACATCCTTCTCTGAGAAAAAGGGGTACCGGACAGGTGAGGCACCAGCCTGGCTGGCCACTTGGCCTGGGTCTTCACAATGTCCTTTTTGTTTATCAGAGATCAAACCTCTACCTTTCACCTGCTGCGCTTTATAATAGAAAGGGGGGAACTGCAGGGAGCCACATCTAGTCCGCCATCACTAGATGGGGCGCTGGCACTGCAGGAAGCAACATCTAAGGTCGCCATTACAAGATGGCGCTAACCTCGTGGTGTTCAACTTCATTACGGCAGTGCCTTGCGCCAACCTTGTTCAAGGTACGCACATGCGCTTGACGCAACCTGTCCTGACCTATCCCGTGGCGCCTGGTGGTGCAAGCAGATAACAGCCAATCAGTAGGTGCCTCATTGCCCATCCCCCCTATAAGAGGCAGGCGCCGGTAAGTCATTCTGTCTTTTTCTGTGTCTCAGTCATGTCCGTGTCTGAGGGCCTCGCTGCTCTTGCTGTTTTTTGTTTGTTTTGTCTGGGTCTTTCTATTGTTTTGCGTTTGTTTCTATCTTGCCTAGTCTGCTGATAGCCTGGACCGGTTAAACCCGTGGTAGACAACGCAGCTCTGGTCCTTGGAGCCTCGAGTCAGATAAATCCTCGGTAGATAACATGGGGCTGGCTGTTAGTTTCATTTCCAGCCTTCCAGCTCGTGATGGGTAATACATCGAGTGCCCGGTATTCTCCCATTGATTTTACTCAGCCTATAAAGGAAGTTTTGAAACAACGTGATCTAAAGATCTCTAATGCCACTATTAAAAAGATCGTTAAGGACATTGATGCTGCTGCTCCATGGTTTGCGGTGTCCGGAGATCTCTCATTGCCCTCATGGGAAAAGCTGGGTAAAGACCTTGAGGCGGCTAGGGAGGAGGGTCACTTAGGTCGAGGTACCCTCCCTTTCTGGAGGATGATACATTCTTGTTTACGTTCTGGAAGCCACCTGGACCCACTTCAGGAGGGCCGGAGACGGCTCAGACAACATCAGGATAGTTTGTCAGAATCTGATGCAAGTGGGGATAACAAACCCAGATTATATAAGGAAGTACAGGAAAAAAGGGCCAGTCATTTCCCGGGAGGAGTTCCCAATATGGCCAGTCATTTCAAGGAAAAGGTTCCCTGCCATGTAGAGGAGAAGGCACCCCCCGTTAGAAGAGAGTAATGAGGGCTCCGGCTGTATGCACAGGAGGGGTGAGGACTTCCCTAGGGCCCCGCCGCAGCAGGGGGCTGTGGGGTTATATCCTTCCCTACAGCCGCTGCGACACCTGAGTATACGAGATGATCACGGCAGTAGCTCTGCTTCTGATCAGGAGGGAGAGGAGGACTCCAGTGGGTCAGAGGGACAGGATTTAGAGGAGGCAGCTTTGCATCGTGCTCAGGATCCTCAGTTTGTGGGCAGGCGTGTCTGCCCTCCCGCGGTTAGGGGGAGGAGTGCCTTAAAAGAGGAAGTTGGTATTCGGAACCGAGCACCGCCTAGTGCTCTGCCACGCCCTCATGTTCCCCCCCCCCTATGTCCCAGCCGAGGATCGCTGCCATTTTGTTAAGCCGCGGACATGGTCCCGCCTGGCCTCCGCTTTCCCGGTTTTTTTGAATACCACTACCAATCAAAGAGATTGGGAGCCAATCCCCTATGCGGAGCTTAAGGATTTAGTTCAGGCCTGCAAGGATTTTGGACCCACTGCTGACTATTGTCTTATGCTGCTTCGCAGACTCACGCAGCGCACCCTTACTCCTGGTGATTGGTTAGAATTAGCCCGAGCTTGTCTAACGAGAGGGCAATATTTGGATTTCAGATCACTGATTTCTGATAAAGCCCAAGAACAAGCTAGGCAGAATATTATGAAAGGGGAATGGGACTGGACTTCTGATATGCTTCTGGGGACTGGTCCTTATCTTACAGATCAACTTAATTTCCATCCAGACGTGTATGATCAAATTAATAATATTCATTATCAGGCATGGAAGGAGCTCCGCAACAAGGGAGAGGTCGCAGGACAGTTGACTAAGATTGTTCAGGGCCCTACAGAGCCATTTTCTGATTTTTCAGCTAGAATGCTGGACGTGGCAGAAAAGACAATTGGCCTTGCTGACCACACCATGCCGTTTATACAACAGCTAATATTTGAACAGGCCACTAAGGAGTGCAAAAAGGCTATACAATCAGTAAGAAGGGGAACATTGGATGACTGGCTCAAAGCCTGTCGAGAGATAGGGGGTCCTCTGTCTAATGCAGGATTAGCGGCAGCGGTCATAGCTGCCGCTAAGGCTCAACGGACAGGGAATCAAAAGGGCTGTTTCCAATGTGGTCAATTGGGACATTTTAAACGCCAATGTCCTCAGGCGGATGGCCCAGCCCCTGTCCGAGATGCGGGACCGACACAGCGCCCCCCTGGGACTTGTCCTAGATGTAAGAAGGGAAAACACTGGGCTAATGAATGTAGATCTGTGAGGGATATTAATGGTCTGCCCCTCCCCCCTCTTTCACTTAATCAGGACCAAAAAAACGGGGGGAAGGGCCCACGTCCCCAGGGCCCACAAATCTATGGGGCAATGCAGACACCTCAGGTCCCGGTGACTGTGGCGCCAGGTCCCCCGCTGCCTCAGCCTGGAGAGCAACATCGGGCTCCGCAGGCCTGGACCTCTGTGCCACCTCCGGATTGGTCTTAACTCCGGAAATGGGCGTGCAAATCCTGGACACAGATGTGTCTGGCCCGCTAGCGAGAGATACGGTGGGCCTTCTTTTGGGGCGCTCCTCCTCTACTTTAAAGGGTCTCATAGTCTTCCCCGGTGTTATCGATCCAGATTATACAGGTGTAATTAAAATTCTTTGTCATTCCCCCTATGGGGCAGTGTCAGTGGCCCCTGGGGACCGTATTGCCCAATTGCTGATTTTGCCTTCTAACCATTCTCTATTTCCTGCACTAGATAAGGAAAGGGGTGACAAGAGCCTTGGGTCTACCGGTGTGGACTTGACCTGCTTGTCTTTGGAGTTGGATCAAAGACCCCTTCTGCGCCTGACCATAGAAGGAAGAGAATTCTCAGGACTGGTGGACACTGGGGCAGATAAAAGTATAATAAAATTGGATTCTTGGCCAAAAGCCTGGCCCTTGCAGAGATCAGCTCAGATCTTGCAAGGCTTAGGGTTTGCTAAAACACCACATATGAGTGCAAAGGAGTTAACATGGACCACTACAGAGGGTCAAAAGGGAAAAATCCAACCTTTTGTGTTGGATGTTCCCATTAATTTATGGGGAAGAGATATTCAGACCCAGATGAATCTCCGCTTGACCAATGATTATTCAGAAGCTAGTAAAAACATGATGAAAATTCAGGGCTTTGTTCCAGGCTCAGGTCTAGGGAAGCACCTTCAAGGGCGACCTCAGCCCATCATCCCGGAGGAGAAGTTGGATCGCTTTGGGTTGGGTTTTTCTTAGGGACCACTGAAAATTCTGCTTCCAATTTTGAACAGGTGCCCATACCCTGGATGACTCATAAGCCAGTGTGGGTTCCTCAGTGGCCCCTCTCACAGGAAAAACTGGAAGCAGCCCAGAGGCTAATTGAGGAACAATTGCAGTTAGGCCACCTGGAGCCCTCTATTTCCCCTTGGAATACACCTATATTTGTGATCAAAAAGTCCTCTGGAAAGTGGCGATTATTACATGATTTGAGGGCTGTCAATGCTCAAATGCAGGTCCTGGGCCCAGTTCAGAGGGGCCTGCCAGCGCTTTCTGCTCTCCCCAGGGAATGGCCAGTGATGGTTTTAGATATTAAAGACTGTTTTTTCTCCATACCCCTTTGCCCTCAGGACAGAGAGCGTTTTGCTTTCACATTACCAGCTGTAAATCATGAGAAGCCTGATGCCCGCTTTCAGTGGCGTGTGTTGCCACAAGGGATGTCCAACAGTCCCACTATGTGCCAGCTTTATGTAGACTCAGTGTTATTTGTAGTAAGACAACAGTTCCCCTCTTTACGTATGATCCACTATATGGATGATATCCTACTCACAGCCCCTACCTTAGATGTTTTGCATGTCTCCTTTCAGGAGGTCGTCAAGGCGTTGGAACATAAGGGTCTTTTTATTGCCCCAGAGAAGGTCCAGCAAACGGATTCAGTAAATTTCCTTGGGTCCGTCATTGGCCTTCAGTCTGTGAAACCTCAAAAAATTTGCATCCGTACCTCCCACTTGCATACATTAAATGATTTTCAAAAACTTTTGGGGGACATTAATTGGTTGCGAGGTTTTCTCCATGTCCCCCGTGCAGATTTGTTACCATTGTTTTCCATCTTGGAGGGTGATCCTGAGATTACCTCTCCTCGTGTGCTCACTGAGCCAGCTCGTCAGGCCTTAAACAAGATAGAAAAGGCCCTTATGAAGGCACAGCTTAAACGCTTTGACCCTTCTAGTCCGCTTCTTCTTTGTATCCTAAAAACAAGGGATGTCCCCACGGGAGTGTTATGGCAGGACGGCCCTCTTTTGTGGATTCATGGACATTCCTTGGGAGCTCGCACCCTGCAGTACTTCCCACAGTTGGTTGCCCAACAGGCTTGTTTGGGTCTGAAATCGTGCCTAACTCATTTTGCAAAGTTGCCTGATAAGCTTATCATCCCCTATACTAAGGAACAAGTAGAGACTCTATCCGGTACGGTTGATGAATGGAGCATTCTTATGTGTGCTTTTCCAAATCCTATAGATAACCATTACCCGAAAAGCCCCATTCTGTCCTTCGTGGAAAAAAATTTAGTCTATTTTCCCCGGGTCACATCAAAGGGCCCTTTGCCCTCAGTCCCTGCCATTTTCACTGATGGTTCAAAAACAGGTCGCGGAGCTTATATGGTTCAGGGCTCAGAACCTGTGGTGAAGTTCTATAGGCCTGACTCTCCCCAAATTGTGGAATGCATGATTGTCTTGGAGGTGTTTCAGACCTTTGGTAGTCCCTTTAATTTGTTCACAGACCCACAGTATGTGGCTAATGCAGTTGTTGGACTGGAAATTGCTGCCTCTATTCGTTCTGCTAGTCCTGTCTCAAACATTCTTTCTCAAATTCAATCTCTCATTTGGCAACGCTCCTCCCCCTTCTATGTTACCCATGTTCGTGCTCACTCCTTGCTACCAGGACCTATATCTCAAGCAAATGACTTGGTAGACAAAGCCACGCGGATGACCATGTTAGCCATGAGTAGTCCTAAAGATATGGCCACCGAGTTCCATAGGCTGTATCATGTTCCTGCTAACACCTTAAGAAAGACCTTTGCCATTTCTAGGTCCGAGGCACGTGATATTGTTAAGGCTTGTCAATCCTGTGTCACTTTCCTGCCTTCTCCACATGTGGGTGTGAACCCACGGGGCCTAAGACCTGGTGATCTTTGGCAGATGGATGTTACTCATGTCTTGGAATTTGGCAAGCTTAAATACCTGCACGTCTCGGTGGATACTTGCTCAGGAATCATACATGCTTCTCCTCTTGCAGGGGAAAAGGTTACTCATGTAAAAACTCATTGTTTGGAAGCCTGGGCGTCTTGGGGAAAACCGCGACGCCTAAAGACTGACAATGGCCCTGCTTATGCTTCCTCTGGCTTTCGTGCCTTCTGTGCCCAGATGCAGGTTGCCCACACTACTGGCCTACCTTACAACCCACAAGGCCAAGGTATTGTGGAGAGAGCAAATAAAAGTTTAAAAGCTATCCTTTTTAAACAACGAAGGGGGATAGCGGAGAATGCAACCCCCAAGGAGAGAGTCTCTCTAGCACTCTATACCCTTAATTTTTTAGTTTTGGATGTTCATGATAGGTCTGCAGCAGACAGACATTGCCACCAGGGGGCACAAGCACATCCGGAACTGGTCATGTGGAAGGATGTGTTGGATAATAAATGGAAGGGACCGGATCCTGCTTTGGTAAGATCCAGGGGAGCTGTTTGTGTCTTTCCACAGGACCAGGAATCGCCACATTGGGTCCCGGCCTGGCTAGTCAAGACGCTGACATCAACTCCAGAGGAGAGTCCAGGGGACGAGGATGGCCATCCAAGTACGAGTGCCAAAGATCCTGTGGATGCTGATCCTTATGTGCCTGGAGACCAGTAGAGGAGAATTACGCTGGGGCATCCTGTCTGTTTTCCCCAAGCCCCTGCCCGTTCGCCACACGGCGAGAGTCTTTCCTCGGTTCTTTACCACTCAGAAAGGTCTCAATCTCCCTGCGGTTGTTAAAGACCTGACCCTTGCCCCCCTGGGGGAGGCTCGACACTTCGAGGAAAGTGGAAGTCTCTGCTTTACTCTCGCCCATGAACGTGACTCTTGTATACAACTGGAGATGCAGGCATTTGCTTGGTTTAAGGGGGACAGGAAATGGGGCCCAGTATCTACCTCTCGGAATTCGTCCCACAAACTTTTTAGTCACCCCTTCTCAGAAGAGGCGATATGGTTCAATGGTACCTTTTTTCGTGGCCGGAGAGGTACTGTGACTCTGCCTCAACCACGCCTGGCACCTCACTGTGTGGGAACTTATGAAGGGGACCTTTGGCCATGGACGGAATGCCAGTCCAGTACTGTGGGCTGGGCAGATGTGGGACGGACCTTTACTTATTCCCCGAATATGAAAGGGCCTTTTCCTTTAGAGTTTTCGTGGACGGAGGGACCATTTCTACAGGATGGTACTATGAACCCATTTTCAAAGTGGGTTCTGTGTGGGGTTAATGGTAGCTGCACAGATATGACACCCTTTGTTTTATTACGGGGGGGGACAGTTGCCCGTAATAATGTGTCTGGAGTAATCCATGAGCTACTATCCATGAGCGAATTCATAGTTGATTTCTTAGATAGGACAGTCCTTGGATGGCGATATGAGAAAGTGTTTGGGGGTGTCACCCGGATAGGAAACTACTTAGGAAAAAATGCCTCTTATGCCCCCACCCCGGTGTGTGTCCATCCACCATTCATGTTTGTCCTTAGTAACTTTTCTTTCAGCAATTGTTCTAATGCTTCTTGTCGTTTGTCCCAATGTTGGGACGCAACACTCTATCACAGAGCCATGGTACTTAGGGTCCCCCGTTGGGTCCCTGTGCCTGTAGAGGCTCCTAGTACATTGTCTTTGTTCAGGCATAAGAGAGATTTTGGAATTACGGCCGCTGTTATTGCTGCGGTGGCGGCTGCTGCTGCCGCAGCTACAGCCGCAGGTGTAGCCATGGCTTCTTCAGTTCAAACCGCCTCTACCTTAAATACCTTGGCTTCTTCCACAGCTGCCGCCTTAGACACACAATCAAATTTAAATTCCCAACTCAAAGGTGGCATTATGATCCTAAATCAAAGGGTGGACCTAGTTCAGGAGCAAATTGATGTTCTTTGGCAAATCGCTCAGTTGGGATGTGAATGGAAACTTAATGCCTTATGTATCACTAGTGTTCAATATGAAAACTTTACAAGGGCAGCAAATCTGTCAAAGCAACTGTCCTTGTACTTGGCAGGGAATTGGTCCCTAGATTTTGATGCGGAATTGGAAGAACTAAGACAAGCTATTGTTATGATCAATTCCACGCGAGTGGACCTTAGCCTGGCTGAGGGTTTTACCTCTTGGCTTTCCTCTGCCTTTTCCTTCTTCAAGGAGTGGGTAGGGGTAGGGATGTTTGCAGTTTGCTGCCTTGGAGGCTGTGCACTGTGCCTCTGGTTGATTTGTCGCCTGCAAGCCCAGACCAGGCGGGACAAGGTAGTTATTTCTCAAGCACTTGCCGCTTTGGAGTGTGGATCCTCCCCCCAGATTTGGCTGTCGGCCCTGAAAAACACCTAGTTTTTCCCTGGCCCCTGCCCCCTTAGGGCCTGAGGTGCCCATTATACTAGGAGGAGCAGAGGGTTGGTGTTGGGAACACGACATTTATTGGCGCTCAGGCTGTGAGACAAAGTACTGCACATGAGGTATGCTCTTAGCAGCCTCATGGAGGGCATGTTTGATTGCATATGGGTTGGTACCGACATCCCATCTCTGAGAAAGGGTACCGGACAGGTGAGGCACCAGCCTGGCTGGCCACTTGGCCTGGGGTCTTCACAATGTCCTTTTGTTTATCAGAGATCAAACCTCTACCTTCACCTGCTGCGCTTTATAATAGAAAGGGGGAACTGCAGGGAGCCACATCTAGTCGCCATCACTAGATGGCGCTGGCACTGCAGGAAGCAACATCTAAGTCGCCATTACAAGATGGCGCTAACCTCGTGGTGTTCAACTTCATATACGGCAGTGCCTTGGCGCCAACCGTGTTCAAGGTACGCACATGCGCTTGACGCAACCTGTCCTGAGCCTATCCCGTGGCGCCTGGTGGTGGCAAGCAGATAACAGCCAATCAGTAGGTGCCTCATTGCCCATCCCCCTATAAAAGTAGCTGCACATCCCGCCCCCGGGTCCTTCCCCGTCAGCTCTCCTGTTAACCAAGAAGCTCTCCAATAAAGTGTGATCAAGAAGGATCCTCGTGTGGTGATTGTTCTTTTCCCGCTGGTCGGGGGGCTCGCCGCAGCTGTGCTGGGAAAGAATTGTATCTGTGGTGGGTTCAAAAGTAGGCTTTGATAATGGGTTATGCTAGCATTACTCATCCACCACTCAGGAGGTTGTTTGAGAACTCCCTCTATGGTGTGGGGAGTGACTACCTGCAATTCCTGCCCTAATGTTAGTTTGTTGGCACCTTTTACCAAAAGGGCTGTAGCTGCTATTATTTGTAGGCATGGTGGCCATCCTGCCACTACAGGATCCAGTTTCTTTGATAAGTAAGCAACCGGCCAATTCCAAGATACCAATGTCTGAGTTAACACCCTGTGATAGTTAAGGTGTTGTCAACTTGATCTGTTTAGTAATCCATAGGATGCTTCTAGGAAGGATCAACTAAAGGAGGAAGTCTTTCCCCAAGGTTGAGCCCTTCCCCCAGAATGGGCGGTCCCGCCCAGAGGGGGACTTGATACAAGGGAGCTCTGGGAAAAAAGAGTCCCTTCCTTCCTTCCTGCCTCCCTTCCATTTTGGCTGCCGGAGCTGCTTGCTACCTTCCAGCGTGTCTTGAAGACCAGTGCGGACGAAAGACCAGCATCAACTGAAGACCCCCGTGGATTGAAGCCCAGCAGCTCCTCAGGAAGCCTCCAGGCTTTCCTGCACCATCTGCAGTGCCGGGTCGGGACTGCTGAGGCATCTGGCCACGAGGACTGAGCAACTACCAGGTTCGGTGATTGTTGGGCCTGCAACTGCTATTGGACTACTGTAAGCTGATCCAATAAATCCCCTTTTAAAATAATTCATTCTAGCAGTTCTGTTCCTCTAGAGAACCCTGACTAATACAGAATTTGGTACCAGAAGTGGTTCTAGAGAAACAGAATTGTAAGGATGGGTTTCTTTAGTGGGCTTAGTGCTATCTGGGTTTGGCTCTCCAATTTCAATGCTGCTAAAGGCCCCACTGATGATAAGGAGAGCGCTTTTCCTGGAAATAAGGGGGGCACTAATAATCCATGGTGTGCACTATTTCAAGAACTACGTGAGATAGATGTATTTGATGACCCTGAGTCATGTCTTGTGAAGAGCGAGGAATTTAGTAACTCTGTATTTAAAACATTTGAGTATTTGTGGAAAAGTAAGACCAATGATGAGGCTGGTTGGTTGCTTTTGGCATCTCTGGACAAACTAGTGAGGGAATAGCAGAAGCTCAAAAAGGAAAATTCTAAGCTTAAGACCAACATACATGATCTCAAGGTTTCTAAGGGTGCCCTGGAGGAGAGTCTCCTCTCTAGCCAGAACAGGGCTCAGATTGCAGAAAACCAAACCCAAGCTCTCATTGTGAGATTGGCTAATTTGCAACGTAAATTCAAATCCCAGCCTCACCAACTATCAGAAGTTAAAGTGAGGGCACTGATTGGAAAAGAGTGGGATCCTGTGACTTGGGATGGTGATGTGTGGGAAGACCCTGAAGAACCTGGGGACATCGAAGTGTTAGATTCTGAAGAAGATGTTTTGGATGAAAATATGGCCTGCCCTCCCTTAGCAGAAGTTGTATCCATACCCCCACATCCTGAGGTATTATCCTCCCCACCCTTGCCTGAGGGAATTCATCCCTCTTTGTCTGGGGAATCAGCAGGAAGTGCTGGTGCTTCTCAGTTCCCACCCGTTTTTGCCTCTAGGCCTATAACCAGATGGAAGGCTAGGCAGGCCCCTAAAGGTGAGATAGAAAGTGTGACAAAGGAGGAAGTGAGGTACACCCCTAAAGAACTTCAGGAGTTTTCTAACTTGTACAGGCAGAAGCATGGAGAATATGTGTGGGAATGGATCTTAAGGGTGTGGGATGATGGAGGAAGGAACATAAGATTAGATCAGGCTGAATTTACTGAAATAGGCCCATTGAGCAGAGATTTTAGATTTAACAATGCAGCTCGTGCAGTTGGAAAGGGTGCCAAGAGTTTATTTGATTGGTTGGCTGAAGTATGGATCCAAAGATGGCCTACTGTGAGTGAGCTCGAGCTGCCTGATATCCCTTGGCTTAATGTCGATGAAGGGATTAAAAAGCTCAGAGAACTTGGAATGCTGGAGTGGATTTGCCATGTAAACTCATCTTTGCCCCCACCATGGGAGCGTCCAGAAGATGTGCCCTTCACTAAGACTATAAGAAACAGATTTGTGAGGGGAGCGCCAGCATACTTAAAGTCTTCCATCATTGCTCTTTTATGTAAAGAAGACCTCACAGTGGGAGCTGCAGTTGCTGCATTAGGTGATTTAGATGCAATGGGCATAACTGGATCTTGGGGTAACAAGGGCCAAGTGGCAGCACTGAATCGCCAAAGGCGGGGTGAACGTGTTTTTCATAATAGACAGCGTAGGCAAAATTATGCACATAAAGTTATGACTCGTATGGACCTTTGGAATTGGCTGATTAATCATGTGTTCCCAGAAGTCAAATAGATAAGAAGCCTACTGAATTTCTTCTTGATCTGTATAAGCAGAAAAATTCCAGAGCAAGGGAACATAAAGCCACTTTGAATTATAGCGACAGAGAATCAAGACCTCTTAATCAGTTTCCGGATTTGAGCCAGTTTACAGACCCTGAGCCCCTTGATTGAAGGGGTGGCCGGGTCCCCTTGAGGAAGGACCCTGCTGCAACTGCCAAAAGTTTCAATATTGAACTTACACCTATCCTTCCTCAGAGGGACCTGCGGCCTTTTGCTAGGGTAACTGCACACTGGGGGAAAGGAAATAATCAGACCTTTCGGGGCCTACTGGACACTGGCTCTGAATTGACATTGATTCCAGGAGACCCCAAAAAGCACCAGGGCCCTCCAGTTAAAGTAGGTGCTTACAGAGGTCAGGTGATCAATGGAGTTTTGGCAAATGTTAGACTGACAGTGGGTCCAGTGGGTCCCCGAACTCACCCTGTGGTTATTTCCCCAGTGCCAGAATGCATAATTGGGATAGATATACTTAGGAGTTGGCAGAACCCTCACATTGGTTCCCTTACTTGTGGAGTGAGGACTATTATGGTTGGAAAGGCAAAATGGAAGCCACTGAGGCTCCCACCACCAGGGAAAATAGTGAATCAGAAACAGTATCGCATCCCTGGAGGGATTTCAGAAATTAATGCCACTATAAAAGACTTGAAGGATGCAGGGGTGGTGGTTCCCACCACATCTCCCTTTAACTCTCCTATTTGGCCTGTTCAGAAGACAGATGGATCCTGGAGAATGACAGTGGATTATGGGAAACTTAATCAGGTGGTGACTCCAATTGCAGCTGCTGTACCAGATGTGGTTTCTTTACTTGAGCAGATTAACACATCTCCTGGTACCTGGTATGCGGCTATTGATCTTGCAAATGCTTTCTTCTCCATACCTGTCCATAAGGACCACCAGAAGCAATTTGCCTTCAGCTGGCAAGGTCAGCAGTACACATTTACTGTTTTACCTCAAGGTTATATTAACTCTCCAGCCCTGTGTCATAGCTTAGTTCGCAGGGACCTTGATCGCTTGTCCCTTCCACAGGGTGTCACGTTGGTCCATTACATTGATGACATAATGCTAAGTGGATCAAATGAGCAGGAGGTGGCGTCCACTCTGGAGTTGCTGGTACAGCATATGCGCATCAGGGGATGGGAAGTAAATCCATCCAAAATTCAAGGACCTTCCACCTCAGTGAAATTTCTAGGAGTTCAGAGGTGTGGGGCATGTAGGGATATTCCTTCTAAGGTGAAGGACAAGTTGTTGCATTTGGCCCCTCCTACCACTAAGAAAGAAGCACAACGTCTAGTGGGCCTATTTGGATTTTGGAGACAGCACATTCCTCACTTGGGTGTCTTACTCCGTCCCATAAACCAAGTGACTTGGAAAGCTACTAGTTTTCAGTGGGGCCCAGAACAAGAGAAGGCTCTTCAATAGGTCCAGGCTGCTGTGCAGGCTGCTCTGCTCCTTGGGCCATATGATCCAGCAGATCCGATGGTACTTGAGGTTTCAGTGGCAGACAGGGATGCTGTTTGGAGCCTTTGGCAGGCCCCCATAGGTGAATCACAGCGGAGGCCATTGGGATTTTGGAGCAAGGCCCTGCCATCGTCTGCAGACAATTATTCTCCATTTGAGAGACAGCTTTTGGCCTACTATTGGGCCTTAGTGGAAACTGAACGTTTGACAATGGGCCATCAAGTTACTATGTGACCTGAGCTGCCCATCATGAGATGGGTGTTATCTGACCCACCAGGCCATAAAGTTGGACGTGCACAGCAGCAGTCCATCATTAAGTGGAAGTGGTATATACGTGATCGGGCTAGAGCAGGCCCTGAAGGTATGAGTAAGTTACATGAGGAAGTTGCCCAAATGCCTATGGTTGCTACTCCTGTTGCAATGCCTTCTGTCCCCAAGCATGCACCTATGGCATCATGGGGTGTGCCCTATGATCAATTGACTGAGGAGGAGAGGTCTAGGGCATGGTTTACTGATGGTTCAGCATGCTATGCAGGCACTGCCCAAAAGTGGACAGCTGCAGCATTACAGCCCCTTTCTGGGACAACTCTGAAGGACTGTGGTGAAGGGAAGTCTTCACAATGGGCAGAACTTCGGGCAGTGCATATGGTTGTGCAGTTTGCTTGGAAAGAAAAATGGCCAGATGTGCGGTTATACACTGATTCATGGGCTGTGGCCAATGGTTTGGCTGGATGGTCTGGGACTTGGAAGGAGCACAATTGGAAAATTGGTGACAAGGACATTTGGGGAAGGTGTATGTGGATAGAACTCTCTGAATGGGCAAAGGATATAAAGATACTTGTGTCCCATGTTAATGCTCATCAGAAGGTGACCTCGTTGGAGGATGACTTTAATAATCAAGTAGATAAGCTGACCCGTACTGTGGATAGTGGTCAACCTTTTTCCTCAGCCACCCCTGTCATTGCCCAATGGGCCCACGAACAAAGTGGCCATGGTGGCAGAGATGCAGGCTATGCATGGGCCCAACAACATGGATTTCCACTAACTAAGGCTGACCTGGCTACGGCTACTGCTGAGTGCCAAATTTGCCAACAGCAGAGACCAACTCTGAGCCCCGATATGGTAGTATTCCTCGGGGTGACCAGCCAGCAACCTGGTGGCAGGTTGACTACATTGGACCACTTCCATCATGGAAAGGGCAGCATTTTGTCCTTACTGGAACAGACACTTATTCTGGGTATGCATTTGCCTTTCCTGCACGTAGTGCTTCTGCCAAGACTACCATCCGTGGGCTTACAGAATGCCTTATTCACCGTCATGGCATTCCACACAGCATTGCTTCTGACCAAGGAACTCACTTCACCACAAAGGAAGTACGGCAGTGGGCTCATGATCATGGAATTCACTGGTCTTACCATGTGCCCCACCATCCTGAAGCAGCTGGCTTGATAGAACGGTGGAATGGCCTTTTGAAGAAACAGCTACAGCGCCAAGTAAGTGGCAACAGCTTGGAGGGCTGGGGGAGTGTCCTCCAGCAGGCTGTATATGCTCTGAATCAGCGTCCTATATATGGTACTGTTTCTCCTATAGCCCGGATTCACGGGTCCAGGAATCAAGGGGTGGAAATGGGAATAGTCCCACTTACCATCACTCCAAGTGACCCATTAGCTAGATTTTTGCTTCCTGTTCCTGCAACCTTATGCTCTGCTGGATTACAAGTCTTGGTCCCAGAGGGGGGAGTGCTTTTGCCAGGAGACACAAAGAACATTCCATTGAACTGGAAACTAAGACTTCCCCCTGGTCACTTTGGGCTCCTAATGCCCTTGAGTGAACAGGCTGAGAAAGGAGTTACAGTGATAGCAGGGGTGATTGATCCAGATTACCAGGGGGAAATTGAACTGCTTCTCCACAATGGAGGTAAGGAAGAGTATGCCTGGAGTGCAGGAGATCCTTTAGGGTGTCTGCTAGTGTTACCATGTCCTGTTGTCAAAGTCAATGGACGACTGCAACAACCCAATAGAAGTAGTGTGATAAATGGCCCAGATCCTTCAGGAATGAAGGTATGGGTTACCCCTCCAGGTAAAGAACCAAGACCTGGTGAGGTGCTTGCTGAAGGTGGAGGAAATACAGAATGGGTAGCAGAAGAAGGCAGTTACAAATACCAGCTAAGGCCACGTGACCAGTTACAGAAACGAGGACTGTGATTGCAATGTTTCTGTCCTGCCTTGATAACAGAGTGTTTGTATGTATCTACACCAATATTATGATTATATCATTAGCTAACTGTTGAATTTATATTAGACCCATTATACTAGAGACTAAGCTTTGTGTTGGGGGGGGAGATTTTGCGGTTCCGGTTGTACGTGGGATAGTTATGCCATGTTAGGTGGAATTATGAGCTTGTTACTGTTTTCATTTGAAAATTAAGTATGATGTAAGGAGACATGATTTGATGCCAAGTTGACAAGGGGTGGACTTGTGATAGTTAAGGTGTTGTCAACTTGATCTGTTTAGTAATCCATAGGTTGCTTCTAGGAAGGATCAACTAAAGGAGGAAGTCTTTCCCCAAGGTTGAGCCCTTCCCCCAGAATGGGCGGTCCCGCCCAGAGGGGGACTTGATACAAGGGAGCTCTGGGAAAAAAGAGTCCCTTCCTTCCTTCCTGCCTCCCTTCCATTTTGGCTGCCGGAGCTGCTTGCTACCTTCCAGCGTGTCTTGAAGACCAGTGCGGACGAAAGACCAGCATCAACTGAAGACCCCCGTGGATTGAAGCCCAGCAGCTCCTCAGGAAGCCTCCAGGCTTTCCTGCACCATCTGCAGTGCCGGGTCGGGACTGCTGAGGCATCTGGCCACGAGGACTGAGCAACTACCAGGTTCGGTGATTCTCGGGCCTGCAACTGCTATTGGACTACTGTAAGCTGATCCAATAAATCCCCTTTTAAAATAATTCATTCTAGCAGTTCTGTTCCTCTAGAGAACCCTGACTAATACACACCCCTTTAGCTATTCCATATTTTTCATCTACATAGAGGCGGAAAGCCTTGTCAATGTCAGGCAACGTTAGTGCAGGTGCAGTCAGCAGGGTATGTTTTATTTTATTAAATGCCTGATCCTGGGCTGAAGTCCACTGGAAGGGACTCCCTTCTTTGGTCAATTCATATAAGGGCCTGGCTTTCTCAGCAAACCCAGGGATCCATAAATGGCAAAACCCAGCGGATCCCAGGAACTCACTCACTGCTCTGCAGGTGGTAGGAGTTGGTATACTTAACACAGTCTCTTTTCTGGCCTGAGATAGCCATCTCTGTCCATCTTTAAGAATGTATCCCAGATATGTTACTTCTCCTTAACAAATTTGGGCCTTTTTGGCAGAAGCACAATACCCCAAGTCTCCTAAAATTGTTACTAAATCTTCTGTGCCTGCTTGCCAAGCCTGAGCTGTGTCTGTGGCTATGAAAATGTCATCAACATATTGCAATAAAGTCCAATGTGGGTGCCGTTGCTGGTACTCACCCAGATCCTCATGCAAAGCCTCATCAAGCAGGGTAGGCGAGTTTTTGAATCCTTGGGGTAGCCATGTCCAGGTCAATTGTCCATTAAACCCTTGTTCAGGGTCATGCCATTCAAAGGCAAATAATGGCTGGCTTTGTGCTGCCAGAGGTAGACTAAAGAAGGCATCTTTTAAGTCCAAAACAGTGTACCACATTCTGGAAAGAGGCAAGGAGCTTAAGAGAGTATAGGGGTTTGGCACAGTTGGGTGGATATCCATCACCCGTTTGTTAACTTCTCTTAGGTCCTGTACTGGCCTATGATCCCCAGTATGTGGCTTCTTTACCGGTAGGAGCAGAGTATTCCATGCAGAGTGGCAGAAGACAAGCACCCCAAGGTCCTGAAGTCACCTAATATGGGGGGTGATTCCCATATAGGCTTCTCTCGACATAGGGTATTGCCTCACTCTGATGGGAGTTGCTTGAGGCTTTAATTCCACCCAAATGGGTGGTCGATGGGAGGACAGTCCCATCCCTCCTGTTTCTGTCCAGACCTTGGGGAACTTTTGCAATCACTCAACAATGTCCATCATGGGACTGGTTGTTGGTGGAGTCTATATTCATCTTCCAATTGCATGGTCAATATTTGTACTGGGCACCCATTTCTATCGGTAAGATGAGGCCCATCCAGGTCAAAAGAATTTTGAGCTCCTATTTTGGTTAGTAGATCTCTTCCCAATAAGGGGCAGGGGCATTCAGGTATGACCATGAAAGAGTGCGATACCCGGCCCATGCCAAGGTCCACTGTTCTTCGGGTAGTCCATGAATATTGGTTCAAACCAGTGGCCCCTTGCACCCAAGACTTTTTATCTGACAGTTTCCCTTGGGGTTTTGTTAGCACAGAATGCTGTGCCCCAGTATCCACTAGAAAAGTGATATGTGTCCCCCCCCCACACTCTTAAAGTTACCCTAGGTTCGTGGAGGGGCTCCGGACCCCGTCTCCTTCAGTCATCAATCCCTTCTAATTCTAGGACACACACTCGCTCTGTGTGGCTGATTTTCTGAGAAGGGTTCTTAGGACATTCTTTTACCCAGTGTCCCATCCCTTTACAGTAAGCACATTGGTTATGAAGGAGTTCGGACCTTTCTCATGAAGGTCCCTTCCTATCTTGCCCCCCTATGAGTTTTTTGTATTGTCGGCGCTGGATGTCAGGGGACTTCACGGTGGCTGCTAGGAGAATCTTAGCCAAATTGCGGGTACTTTTTTCATTTGCTGAGGCAATGGCTCAGGCTTCGCATTCCTCAGGACTCTCTCTGTTATTATACACTCGTTCTGCCAGTGCCACTAACTCCTGTAAACTCTTATCTGCTAGTCTGTCCAGTTTCTGAATCTTTCTCCTTATGTCTTGGGCTGCCTGGTTAACAAAACTGAGAATAACTGCCATCTTATTTTCTGGAAGCTCTGGATCCATAGGGGTATATGTACAATATGCCTCCATGAGTCTTTCCAGAAAAGCGGCAGGAGTCTCCTCTTTACCCTGCTACACATCACTAACCTTAGCCAAATTAGTGGGGTGCCTAGCGGCAGCCCTGAAACCCCCCATTAGAGTCTGGCAGTACACCTGGAGTCTCTCCTTACCTGCTGCCATGTTGAAATCCCCGTCTGGTCCAGTCAAGGGAAAGAAGGTGTCAATGATAGCTTGATTACTGGTGGGATTCCCATCTGCACCCAGAACCAATTTCTGGGCTTCAGTCTGGATTCTCTCCCTCTCCTCTGTGGTGAAGAGAATCTGTAACAATTGTTGACAATCATCCCAAGTTGGTAGGTGGGTAAAGATAATGGAATCCAGAAGATCAACGAGCCCCTGTGATTTCTCAGAGAATTTAGGAGTCTGCATTTTCCAATTATATAGATCACTTGTGGCAAATGGCCAGTAGTGATGCGGCTGATTACCATCCTGGTCTGGGTGTCCCATAACCCGGAGGGGAAGCATTGTGACCTCCGGGCCTGGTGGTAGACTCCGGGGGGGGGGCTACTACGGGTGTGGGGAGGACTAGGTACAGGTGGGGGTTGGGCTGTTGGTAGTGGGTCCTGAGATTGTGGATCTGTAGGAGGAGGCAGGTTTATAGGTAGAGGAGGGTAAGGAGGAGGAAAGATTAACTCTTCTTCCTGGGAATTTGGAAGCACAGGATACAAGGGAGCAGAGGGAGGAGAGGAAGGGGAGTCATCTGATTCATTTTTCTTCTTCACCATCAGAACAGTAGTGGTCTCCTGTGGAGGGGGAAGAAAAGGTTTATCCCAAGAGGGGGGTCTTCCACCAGAGCCCACCAAACCAGGATATAAGGGATCTGGTCTGGATGGCCATGAGGTCCTTGGAAGATGTTTTTCTGGACTCGCTGTATATCGGTAGGTGGGAGGTGCCCTCTAGTGGCCAACCCACGTTAAAGGTGGGCCATTCGTTCCTGCAGAGAACAATGAGTTTGTTTTTCTTTATCTTTATGGTAAGGCTATGAGCTCTAAATTTAATGTCCTGAAAATGGTCCGTTACTAAAGAAAGCGGGGTAGTCTGCATCTGTCCCATCAGTCCAATCACACAAACAGTAATTCCAACAAAGAACAGAACAAAGAGACAGCAAAAGAGTTCAGCTGGCCAGTGACTACAACACTGAAATTGAGACAAGGGGCTCTCGTCGTTCCGTGGTAGTGATCTGCGTTGTCTCTGCAAATCTACCAAAGGGATGGAATCCCCTTCTGGCAGGCCTGGGGCACCCAGGACTCGCCATTCAAATGAAGTGGCCACTAGGGGTGTGTCCGCCCCAACCACTATTTTCTAATGAATGGAAGAATGAAGGACAAGTTTTCAGGAAAGACAAAGCACAGAAAAACAGAAGCACAAGACAGAAGCACACTCACCAGCCGGCAACCTGAGCCCCACGTGTTGGTGGTCCTCAGTGGTCTCTGAGGAGATCCGATCCCAGACGAGCCCCCAAATGTTATGCCCAGTTCTCGGCACCCCCAGTGACCACCGAGGAGAACCAAACACATATGCAAGAGCAAGGAGCTTTAATTCGGGCTTAAGCTCGGTCTTTTGACCTCACCAATGCAGTGGATCCGTGCAAGAGGCCCGAGTAGTGGGAGGGTAGGGTTTTTATAGGGATTTGAACATAGAAGAAGGGGATGGGTACATGATTGGTTGATTTAAACAGTAAATGCACTTGTATTCTCCTGATTGGCTTGGGATTTCGGCAGGCAAAATTGGGGGCTGGACGGAGGCAGGAAGATTTTGGTGGGCAAGGTTGGGGGCAGGATGGAGGTAGGAGCTAGAAGAACCCCAGGCAGATGAGGTAGTCTTTATTGTGATTGGCTGGGGCAGAAAGAGCAGAGAGAACAGGCATCAGGTATGTCCTGGCCATGTCTAAGCTAGGGGTGACTCTGGCCTTTGGGTGGGCACCTTCCCTAATCATATGTCAAGGCGGTTGCCTTCTGCCTAAACGGAAAACCTGAAAGTTAGGCCCAGCCAGGGCAGCACCTTACTGAATCCCTTCATGGCATTAATTTAGTTTCTGGGTCTTTCAGTAGTGTGAATAGATTGCCCCCACTATATTCAGTGTTTTATTAGTTTGTTGTTTGCATCCACAGCCACCTGGCTAGAGGCAATGTCATTGGGAATATCTTAAGATGTGGTGATGGGTTTGAGATTTCCATCTAAAGATATGCAAAGTGTGCCTAGATGGAGTTCCTGAAGTGTGTTCTGCTGTGTGGCTGTTTGGCTTGTGCTTCTCTTTCTGTTTGTTTGGTCTTGTGAATGCAGGCAGTTTCTTCTGCCATTATGGAACTGTAAGCTTCAATAAATCCCTTCATCCATAATTTCCTGATTTGGAATCTATCTGGATCTATCTCAGCATACCTAAAGCTGTCTGTTCCAATGGCATTCCACACAGCATTGCTTCTGACCAAGGAACTCACTTCACAGCCAAGAAAATATGGCAGTGGAGTCATGATTATGGAATCCATTGGTCTTACCATGTGCCTCACCATCCTGAAGCAGCTGGCTTGATAGAACAATGGAACGCCTTCTAAAGGAACAAATTCAGTGCCAACTAAGTGCCAGTACCTTGGAGGGCTGAGGGAGTGTCCTCCAGCAGGTTGTATATGCTCTGAATCAGCATCCTATATATGGTGCTGTTTCTTCTATAGTACAGGTTCATGGGTCCAGGAATCAAGGGGTGGAAATGGGAATGGTCCCACTTACCATCACCCCAAGTGACCCATTAGCCAAAGTTTTGCTTCCTGTTCCAGCTACCTTATGCTCTGCTGTCCTAGACGTCTTGTTTCCAGAGGGGGGTGCTTTTTCCAGGAGACAAGAAGAACATTTCATTGAAGTGGAAGCTAAGACTTGCCCCTGGCCATTTTTGGCTGCTGATTCCCTTGAGTGAAAAGGCTGAGAAAGGAGTTACAGTGGTACCAGGGGTGATTGATCCAGACAACCAAGGGGAAATTGGACTGCTCCTCCACAGTGCAGGTAAGGAAGAGTATGTCTGGAGTGCAGTAGATCCTTTAGGGTGTCTCTTGGTGTTAACATGCCCTGTTATCAAAGTCAATGGACAGCTGCAATAATCTAATCAAGGCAGTGTGATAAATGGCCCAGATTCTTCAAGAATGAAGGCATGGGCCACCCCTCTAGGTAAAGAACCAAGGCCTGTTGAGATGTTTGTTGAAAGTGGAGGAAATACAGAATGGGTAGGAGAAGAAGGTAGTTATAAATACCAGCTAAGGCTATGTGACCAGTTACAAAAATGAGGATGTAATTACTACAATTGTTTCTGTCCTACCTTGTTAAGAGTGTTTGTACATATCTATACCAATGTCTAGATGCTTTTGTTATTCCTGTATTTCTTTATTAGGTCTCTATTAAGATCATCTTGCTAGTTAACTACTGTTGAATTTATATTTGACTTACTATAGTAGAGACTAAGCATTCCTCAGGGAACAGTGGTTTGTGTGGAGGGGAAGATTGTTTGTTTCTGGTCGTGCATGGAGTAGTTTTATCATGTTAGGTGGAATTATAATCTTGTTACTGTCTTCATTTTGGAAAT
This sequence comes from Dipus sagitta, assembly GCA_036346955.1. NCBI lineage: Eukaryota > Metazoa > Chordata > Mammalia > Rodentia > Dipodidae > Dipus > Dipus sagitta. Next base: position 74,935,106 of record CM070772.1, on the reverse strand, counting down.
TAAGTATGATGTAAAGAGATATGGTTTAGTGTCAATTTGACAACGGGTGCACTTGTTAAGGTTTGTGTCAACTTGGTCTGTTTAGGAATCCACAGACAATACCCATAAGTGGGTCTCTGAGCTTGCTTCCAGGGAGGATTAGCTAAAGGAGGAATCCTTCCCCCATGGTGAGCCCTTCCCCCAGAGTGCAGAAAACAGTGTGTGGGAGAATCCAGGCTCTCTGACTCCAGACTCATCAAGCCTTCCCCACTCTACCACACTGCCTCAGGAGATGATACACAAGCATATGGCCAAACTCTACAAACACAAACAACTGCAGCTGCAGAATCCTTCCTGCCTTTGACAAATATTTATTTAGTGCTGAAATATGTACAACTGCCAAGAAATTAGGGAAATGGACTAGAATGAAGCAGAATCACTCCCCACGTTGCTATTCTTGGAAACAGGTGGTCCAGTTACCTTTCATTCATTTATTTACATATTGCACATACTGAAGCACTTAAGATTTCCAAACATGAGAGATAGATGATACAGTGTTGATAAAGCTTAAAATAGCATGGCTTAAATCCTATGTCCTGGAAGTCAGACTGAAAGTTGAAATGCTCAAGAGGACCTTAGGGGGGAGCACCTGAATCAAAAGGTCCTGGAGAGGGTGGGATAAAACTTAACCTTAAGTTTCTCCTATTTCTCTTTCTTCCCTTCTTTTTTTCTTTGCCCTTGGCACTGGCCTGTAATTCCCTATACCAGGATGTGGTCTACATCCACAATGAGCTGTTGGTCAGAGAGACCTACTAGATCTCCCAAAACAAACAAGACAGACTTCTGTCACAGCACTTGGTTATACACCAGAGGTTACTTGTAAGACCCTACTGCTGAAGACACCATATGCTGTCTACATATACCACAGAGAGAAATGGTTGGAATCTGGAAGAGAGCCAGACTCCAGACAATTAGCCCATCTAGTGCTGGAAGGTGCTACATGAGCTATGGGGGAAAGTGGCCAAGGTCTATCCAAGGAACTCAAAACCTAAGTTTCTCAGAAGCAAACACCTTGACATGATGCTCACACAAGTGCAATAGTGGCACACAGCCATGGTGGGTAACCAGCTGCTCTTGGATTGGCTAACAGATCCACTCAGTAGAAAGGAAACCATATCTGGAACTGGGAAACAAGTCAGAATCATATCCGGATAATGATTCTGCTTTCCATTTTCAAGCTTCCACTACTCTTGGGCTATAAGAGGGTCTAAATCCTTTAAATTCTCCCTAAATTAATAGTGGTTATCCCATTTAACTAGTGCTGACTTCACTCTCCATCGGAGAATCTGCTTCTCTTTTTCAGATGGGAGCTGGACCTGAGGAGATAAAATACCCAGTGCACTCCACCCTGGCCCCAGCTAAAACCACAGAGGAATTGGGAAAATGAGCTAGAGTGCTGCTTTCTTAGTGAATCAGGTATCAGCAGAAGGGTGAAGGAGATAGACACTGAGAACACTCAGTACCTACTAAACCAGAGATCCAGAGGCTCCTAAGTGCCCTTCACTAAAGTAGACTTAAAATGCTCAGGGAATTATGTAGAATAGGGGGCATAAATATAGTTAGAGCCATAAGTTGGGCCATTTTGCACACAGACACTGCTCCCCCCACACCATAATGCATGACCCACAATCCCTATGGGGTTGACCTGCATCCCCAATGAGAAAGGCCTCTTCAGAAAAGGAGCAGGGAGAATGGAAAGGATGGTACCAACATGTTATTTACATACTGAATATGTCCATATCTATTTTTTTAAATAGTATGTGTTTAAGTATATCATAAGTATTCAGTATTGATCCAAGGACTGAATTATTGAAAGTATAAATGAATCAATGGATGGATGGATGATCAGATATGTGGATAGATGTTTGTATGGACATAATGCCCTTGAGCTATACACATATTGTCTTCCATTGATTTTCCCCTAAAGGACTTGATATGTAATATGAGAACAAATCTGGTCATTTAGGAGATGGGAAGACCCTAGACCAGAAAATCTAATATCCTGACATTATAAATGAGGAAACTGGTACCCAGAGAGGTGGGGATCATATACAAGTGTTTGATTGTGTTACCTTTCAAACGCAAGCATTTAGCAACACAGATTCCTGTTTCTTGAGTGGAATTATGTCTTAGGGAAGTTACGTTTTATCCAAGGACCTCACTTGATCCACAGAAGTCATCCTTCTGGAGAATGGCCAGCACCCAAGTTGGAGAATGTGCTGGATCTGGAGAGCTACCTGGCCTTTGTCCTTCCACAGAGGCTGAATCCTGACTAAGGAGTCAAAGATGATCAGATGGATCCTGAAGCATCGATTTAGGAAGCAGCTGATAAAGCCTATCTGCTTACAACAGGAATCTGCCTCTGGTGATTACTGCTCAGTAATCATTCTTGAGGGGAAGCATCTGCTGCTCCTATCCTGTTGCTTTTTGCCCTCTCCTTTTGGTCTCGCCCCTCATGTCTGTCCAGCCATGGCTGAGCTGGTCTGCTGTGGCAAGGCAAACATGGCCACAGTTCTGTTTCCCTCATGTTTCTTATTGTACCCTCCCCTTTCTTCCTTTCCCTCCCTGGCCCAGGTGTATTCTCTGTTGTTTCTTGCCCTATTCTAACCCAAAACTCTGGGCCCTTTCTCCTAATTCATTGGCTATATTGAAATTATAATACTATTGATTCCCCTGCCAAGGCACACCACAAAAGCACATCCTTGAACTTTGGAAACTATTTTAGTCTTCTAGGTTTGTAATGAGATAATGTCATGACCAAACAAATCCCAAACTTACAGGTGACTTACAGGAGACTTACAGTTGATGTTTCAAATCACAAGACTCCATCAGGCAGGAGGCAGGGTTCCATTCCCTCACATTTTCTTGCAAATCATCAAGGCTGGTGAAGAATTCCTGATGCCCTTTAACTGCTAGAAGGCAGTAAGCTTCCTCAAGCTTCCCCCATAGAAGCAAAACATCAAATGACACAGGTTAAGAAATGCAAACCAAGTCACCTACTGTGCCTTTCAAATACTTCCAACGATTTTTCTGATGCTTTGAACTGATTTAACCCAAAGTATATTTGGCCCCTAAACAGTTATTCCTTTGATTTTTAAACTGAGGTGTAATTTAGTTCCCAGTCCTAACTCTCCACTACTTCTCAGTACAAAGCTATAAACTAAAACCCTCTGAGCCCAGTGATGTTGCTCTCCTGGGGATGAAAATTAAGCTTTACTTCTGTCCAGAGAACACATCCAAAACAGGAAGGAAAATGGGCAGAAAGGCAAAGCCACAGTAGAGAAAGGAATTAGGTTGAGCCTGATGAAGCCAGATACGAACTATGGAAGGACTTAATTGTCAAACAGGACATGTGTTCTATTCCAGACCTTTTCCCTCTCCTTCTCATGATGTCCCTATTTCCTAACAGTAAGAAGAGCAGGAACTAGAAAGGAAGAAAGATCATTAAGGAAAGCAAAAATAGAATTATCCTGCCCCCTTTTTTTAAAATCTCTGAACCTAGCAATGTACCACCATCTCAGTTTGGGGCACACCACATCTCACCATGCAGTACACATGAGAAGCATCTCTACATACCCAAATGCTAAGCCAGAAAGGGGAGGCTGACCTGAATCTGTAGCAGCCACTTTCTGGTGTGATCCCCATTTGCACTGAAGAGACAGTACAGTTGTCCACCAGGCAGGAGCTTCTCTTATCACCACCTTCAGAACCATTTCACGAGCCTATGTCTTTAAATGCTCATAGTATTTTTATCAAACATTAGGAAAGCCCTTGGTAATTTGCAGCAATTTAGTATGCTTGCTTTTCTTTTAGAAAATCCACAACAATTCAATAAACATCCAGTCACTGTGGCTGTTAACACACACAATATCTCTACAGCTGCCTGCCATATGCCACTCCAGGAAGGAGAACCACCAGCATCTTCCCACAGCCGCTTGATTTCTGTGTTCTTCCATTCATTCTCTCACTTGTTCAATGTGAAGGCCATATTTCCACACAGAGCTTCCAGGCCGTTCTTCTCCAAGATACAGGGAAATAAATGTGCATGTAGATGAGTGATGTAGACCCAAGGTACAGGGAAGCAACGTTGCAGCCAGGTGAGGGGTGTAGAGCCATTATGTGCCCTAAGCTGCCCTCATTTGGCTGTAAGGTGCCCTCTGTTGCATTTCCGTGATTGAGCAAGACCAGACACGAAGGACTACCTCTCCATCTGCTCTCTTTAGCACAAGCTGGCTTGGACTTGCTGATCCTGCTGCTTCTCATAGTCTCTTGGAACAATTAATGGTTTTTAAATTCCTGATAAAGTTGTCTTTATCCAGTTTCCCTGCTTGCTGTGATGTTCTTTGGATAACCTCAGAGATTCTCTCCCAGAATAAATGCCCCATTTGTTAACTACCTTCAAAAGAATGTGTTTATACAGACTATCCAAGTCCACAATCATTTTGTTCACGAAATCCAAGTTGTAGTGGATACCTATGGCTTTGGGGTAGAGACAAGGCCACATATTTCACGCCTTTTTCCCTGTCCTCAATAAAGAACCTGCATTGTATATAACAAGCACCTGTTCTGTATGCATTAACTTGAATGAATGAAACAACTCATTATCAAGCATGACTTAGAGAGTAGGGCAGAAAAAATACTCCATAGCTTTTGCATTTGTCCCTTCAATGAGTTCAAACCAAGCCCCTTACTGGAGTTCTCTATCACTGGTCTTCAGTCAAACTCAGCACAATCTCCAAAGAGGACTGTAAACCTTGACATTCCTCAGATAAAAAGAGTCATGTCCACTTGATATCCATGTGTCCCTCAATCAACCAGCTGCCCAGTCACAAGTCATCCCCTGGCCCTTATTACTTGTTCATAGTCACTAGGTAAGCAGAGAAGATGTCTGGCAATAGCAGCCACAAAAGTGCCTACTCAAGGCAGTTTCTGCCTGCGTTCCCTTTTCTAAGCCATTGTGTTCCAACAAGTAAAGGTCTGGGCAGAACCAGTCACCTCCCATTCCTTTCCAGCCTGTGTACAGAGGTACAGATTAATCTCGGAGACAAGTGCCTTCCAGAAACAATGCTGAACAGCACTTTGAATAAGGCAACCCCTCCCTTGTGGCAGGTGCAAACCCCAAAAGCTATGGACAACGGCTGCCCTGAAGTCTCTCCAGGCTGGAACCCTTCAGAGCCACAGCAGCATTCAGCAAGGACCAGCTACTTGCTAAGTTGTGTCATATTCAATATGCTGCTTCCCAGCTACAGACACACACTGATAGATGCCTATAACATATGCCAGTGGCCCATATGGCCCCAGCCCCAACATTGCCCTCCAAAAACACAGAGCCTCCCCAACAGCTGCATGTTATCATGACCTCAATGGAGCCCCATGCCAAGAAAAAGACAAAACAAGAATTTTAAATGGTGCTTCCTATATCCATGGCTTGGATCAAAAGTCCCTAACAAGGTATGTTTGATAAATTCATCCAAAAAAAATCACAAATGGCCAAGAGTAGGGGTCTAAGACAAATCCTTCATACACATCCAGTGAATTCAATAGTTAAAATTGCTATCTGAATCTAAAAGAGTCAGGTTACTTATTTTTGCAGGATTGATCAATCATTTGTTTCCCTAAAGAATGCCAGACCTTTAACTACTCATCTGATTATGTCTGCAGTGACCACACTGTTGCCACCTGATGCTTAATATTTTACCCACATGGTTCCCAGGCACTCCAGTGGCTACAGGAAGCCAACTCTCCACCAGGGCATCTGTTTGTGTAGAGGAATCCTCCTGTCCATCTCCACTGCATGCACATTCTTCTGGCCCACAAATGAAAACATAAAGCACAGAAATGAAATGATAAATAATTGTTTCTTTTCCTTTTCACACAGAAATGAAGCAATAACTGATTTATTTCTTTTTCTTTTCACCTCAAATAAGAAATTTACTTTCAAACACCCTATGAGTTTGATATGCTTGCTGAAAAACTGCTACTGACTTAAAAAGCACCACCAGACTACATTGGCCTGCAGCTCCCAGTATCTGTAAGACTTCAAGATAACATGTAGTTCTTGTCTTAACACTGTGGTGTGTCTTGAATTGATACCAGTCAACAAGTACCTTTCCACACATGGGATTGTGGGAAGGACTCCATTATTTACCAGCCTCAATGATGACAATACATTGGCGCTAAGTGGCTGCATGTATGATAGGCAAGGTACCAGATTCAGAAAAAAAAAAAAAAAAAAAAAGTCATGGCCCTCAAGATGCTTCAGCCTAGAATGGAGAAGACAATGGAGCTGTCACTATTTTGAACTCCCAGTCTCACTACAGATTTGACTTCTTTCTTGCAATGTCACTCTTATTTGCTTCTTCTGCCAGTTTACTCTAGCAGAACCAGCCTTTATAATGATGTGGGGAAACAGGGAACAAAGGGGTGTTGGTCAAATGTATGCTATAAATAAGACAGAGTGGCAAATTGTACTGCCAAAGGAAAAGCTGCCTGGTTTGAACACTGAGTGGTAGGTGTAACATTTCTTTGATACTGAGTAGTAGCTACATTATCTTGGGTCCTTTGGGCTTCTATGTTCCTTTAAAGTGACTGGATTATGAACAACAGACAGTTCACTTCATTTTGGAGGCTAAGTCCAAGACAAAGACACTGGTTAACCCAGTGTTAGAGGAGATCTCACTTTCTAGTTCTCACATGACTCACTGATGTGTTGTCACATGATGGAAGGGATAAAGGATATAGTACACAAATTCCATTCTTAGAGGGCTTCTGGCTTCATGACTTAATTAGTTCCTGGTGACCTGACTTTTACAAACCAACATCTTAGGGGTTAGGTTTCAGTATATGGATGGGGTAACACAAACATTTATATAGACCATACCAAACATAATCACCATGAATGTCCTAATTCTGGGGGCCAAAGGGAATCAGAACCCATCAGACACTGTTTATTTCCACATCTGGAAACATAAATTTTGTTCACATCCAAGCTGGAAATGGGCATTTCAATGTAATGTGGGCATTTGCAAATATATAGATTGATAACCCAGTAAGAAGGCATGCCCAGAGTATCTGATCATTATCAGTGTTTAGCCTACTGACTGCATTAATAAAAATTTGAGTCCTTGAAAATCAGTTTGAAATGAAGTTGACATGTATTCACACATACATGCATGCTCAGACATGCATGTGGACATTCATATATTTCTACCACAACCACGCCATCTCCCAAGCTGTTAAAATGGGCTGGAATCACTAGCTGGAAGTATCATCATCTGCCCTGCACACACTCCCAACATGAATAAGATGAACCTGGCTTAAATTACAATAAATGTTAAAATGAATGTCATAGCCTCTAAGGAATTCAACATCAAATAAAGTATGCAGGTCCATCCACTGAAAATGACAAATAATGGTGATGACAGGGAAATGCCAAGGCCCACATGGTCAAGATCCAACCATTATCATACACTATGACCTCTGTACAAGGCCAAACATAAACCTCAAACTCCTTTCTGCTTCTATGATTATGTCTTACCCCTTCTTCCTTTTCAACACATTACTGGCAAAGAACATTTTAAAACATAAGCTAGATGCATCATTCTTCTGCTTAAACCCTCCATGGCTCCTCAGTGCACTGGGACCGACTATTTATGGTGCTTCCAAGGCTCCTCCTGATTTGGCCCTGGAAAACCATTCCAAATCTATCATCAGTCTTGCTTCATGCTCACCTGGTTCTAGCCCACTCCATTCCATAAGCACTCCAGGGCTGTTTATGTCTTGAGGTCCTGGATGTGACTTTTGTAAAGAACACTGGTGTCAAAACTAGAAAGGGGATCATGAGAGGGGAGGAAGACATCTTAAGGAAGATGGGAAATTGAGAAAATAATGAAATACATGGGATAATAAAACAGCAGTGGGAGTCTTACTGGAAGAAAGAAGGAAACCAGCCAGAGAAAGGAGGGGCATGGGAGAGGATAGCTGAAGAAGAGAAGGACTGAGAACAAAATGTGATAAATATGTATGAAGAGGCCATGATGAAACTCATTACTGTATATGATGAACTAAGAAATTAATTTTTGAAAAGTCTGAACTTGTTTTAAAAAGGGAAAAATAGTACCCAACAACTGATCTCTGACTACTCCCTCACCCTCTGTCACATTCTCTGTTTCATTTTCCTTTATGCTACATGTTGAAGTCAGGTTCACATTGCTGGTAGAAATCACCCAACAAGAGGAGCTTGTGGAAAAAAAGAGGTTTATTTTGGGTTATAGGCTCGAGGGGAAGCTCCATCACAGTAGGGGAAAACGATGCAGCAACAGGGGAATGTGCCAAACACTAGCAAGGGGAAACTGGCTATAACACCCATAAGCCCACCCCCCAACAATACACTGCCTCCAGGAGGTTTAATTTCCAATTGCCATCAGCTGGGGAGACATTCAGAATACCTAAGTTTATGAGGGACACTTGAGGCAAACTACCACATTCCACCCCTGGCTCCCATAAACTGATAACTATACATGATGTAAAATGCATTCATCCAACTTTTAAAGTCCCCATAGTTTTGTCAACTCCAATGGTGTTCATACAACCCCATAAGCCAAGGTCTTTTAATTTTCGATTTTTTAAATTTTTATTTATTTATTTGAGAACAACAGAGAGAGAGAGAGAGAGAGAGAGAGAGAGAATGGGCACGCCAGGGCCTCCAGCTACTGCAAACGAACTCCAGACGAGTGCGCCCTCTTGTGCATCTGGCTAACGTGGGTCCTGGGGAAGCAAGCCTTGAACCAGGGATCTTAGGCTTCATAGGCAAGCACTTAACCGCTAAGCCATCTTTCCAGCCCAAGCCAAGGTCTTTTAACAGAGCTATAATACCAAAAAATAACCTCAAAAAACCCATAATGGTACAAAACAAACATTCACACTACAAAAGATGTCATTGGGCATAGCAAAGAAATACTCAAGCAATACATGTCTTAAACAAGGCAAACACTGAACTCTGTAGCTCCAAGTTCAAAAACTCTAGCTAGTAACAAGTCTCCAAAACAGATAATTCTAACCAGCAACAAGTCTCTGGAGTTCCAATTCCTCCCTTCCAGCTAGGCTACTCACAGTCCTGAAAAACTTCATCCAGGGCCAGCAGCTGTCCTCAGTAGCCATGTCATGGTCCCAATATCTTCCCTGGGTCTCCTCTGCAATCCACAGTTCATCCTCATGGCTTTATGGGATCTCCATGCAGGCATCCAGCAAATCTGCTTCACACTGCCTGTGGCCATTTTCAAAACACAAGACCGTGTTGCAAACTCAATGACCCTCTGTTTCCTGCATTTCTTCTTTTTTATATATAATTTTTTTTTGTTTATTTATTTGAGAGTGAAAGAGAAAAGGAGGCAGAGAGGGAGAGAAAGAGAGAGAGAGAATGGGCGCGCCAGAGCTTCCAGCCTCTGTAAATGAACTCCAGATGTGTGCGCCCCCTTGTGCATCTGGCTAACGTGGGTCCTGGGGAATTGAGCCTCGAACCGGGGTCCTTAGGCTTCACAGGCAAGCGCCTAGCCGCTAAGCCATCTCTCCAGCCCTGTTTCCTGCATTTCTTATTCTCCACAGTAGCAGGTAGGGTGCCAATTTGTTAATCCAGGGGGGAATAAAGCAGACTTTGAAGAACAGGACACTCCTTGAGCACTCAGGCCTCTTCAAAAGAGTCTACATTCTTCCTGTTGCCCCAGTGCAGGTCAGCTGGCCCAATCTCAATGATCATAATCTCTCAATTGCAGCTGAACCGGCAGCAGTTTCAGTCTAAAGGCTTCTTTCTGTGTCATAACCCTCTGCTCACACCAGTCCATTTCTATGCAATGAAACCCTGCACAAATTTTCAGGACATGGGCATAACTGCAAGCCTCTCACACAAACTGTTTCTAGCCCAATCCAAACAAAGCTCTTTCTCACCCTCACAAACCAAACCTCACAGCCCATAGTTCTTATTGTATTTAGGTCTGAATTTGACCAGAATAGTCCTTCAAGCTGTACTTACAGCACTGAAAGGCGTCTCTTAGGACAAGGTTTCAAATCCTCACACATTCCTCTTGAAAATCACCTCCAAACAGCCAAAGCCACAGAGTTAAGTGTCTAGCAGCAACCCCATTCTCAGTACCACTTTATTATTGCAGTCAGGTTTGTGTTGCTTGTAGAAATCACCCATCCAGAGAAGCTTGGGGGAAAAGAGGTTTATTTTGGCTTATAGGCTCGAGGGGACGCTCCATCAGAGCAGGGGGAAATGATGGCATAAGCAAAGGTTGGACATCACCCCCTGGCCAACATAAGGTAGACAATAGAAACAGGGGAGTGTGCCAAACACTACCAAGAGGAAACAGGCTATAATATCCATAAGCCTCTAGGTGGTTAAATTTCCAATTGCCATCAGCTGGGGAGACTAGCATCCAGAATACCTAAGTTTAGGGTGGACACCTGAAGCCAACCACCACACTACATAAAACTTTCTTCATATTCTGACTTGTTTGCCTGCATGTTTCATGACTGCTCCCTTGTGTTGCTGGGGCCACTGGGAGAGAAAAGGTCACAGAATGCAGAGAGGCTGAGTTCAAGTGCAATCTTTTCAAAGGAAGAACAGTGTTCAGTCCTGTCCATCACACAAGGTCACACCCTATGCTAAGAAGCTTAATGCTTCTTCTAGCTCACTCACTCATTTCAAGAACTTATTATACCATCCAGGAAGCACTATGTAAATAAGTTATTACAAGGGACTATTTAAAAAATCAATTCCTCATCCTTAAGACCAGATTCAATGGTGGCAGGATCACTGAACATAGTATAGGGCTCAGAGTCATTTGTTTCTAGGCATATTCAGGAAGCGCACTTGTTCACCTCCTTGATCTTCAAAGATGGTCCATAGGAAACAAAAACCCAGGGTCATGCACTAAGTAGTTATCCAGTCAGTTCTCACTAGATGAACTGAAAACAGGGAAAGAGGTTCACAAATGATGTCCACAGAATCAGAGCGTTCAGTCTGGATTTCCCTTTAGTTTGGTTAATTGGTAAAGATTTATAACAAGTGGTTTCTCTCATCACCTCAGTAAATCCTAGATTAATTTCTAATTCACTGACTGATACATTTTGTGATTCAAATTACCAAAGATTTGCAGAAACCTTGAAATAACTGTGAAGGTGAAAAGATAAAATGATAGAAAACAGTAAAGCCCAGGGATGATGAGTTAATAGAAATGCACGTGGAATGGCCCCACCCCATTGCTGGAGGTCCAGGTATTCTAATAGCCAAGACAAGAATTCTGACCCAAATAACTCATGACTGCCCACTGCCAGGTGTTTCTGGAGAGCCCTGGAAGGGGGCAGTCTCACCAGCCACCTGGCCATGTCTATGTTTTTTAGTAGCATCTCTACTTGCATTTCTCTTACCGTCAATTATGACAGGCAAGAAACCCAAGGCTTTACTATTTTCTCATTTATCTTTTCTCTCTGCACTCTGAATTCCTCATTTCAAGTCTAATGTCTTTTGTGTATTTGTGGAAGTTCCTGCACACCTCTACTGACATGAGGCATAGGGGAAGGTACGCAGTAATTTCATTTCATGTGTTTGTCTTTCTTAATAGCAAGTTCAGACTTTTCTTGCCAAAGATTAAAGCCTAACCTTTTCTTCTGAGCATTTTATACAGAATTGTTTTCAATGGAAAGATTCACTTTCACTTATTCATTTACCATAATGCACTGTGCAGCTAAACACAGCGGTTTTCCTCAGACTTGCCTGGCTGGAGTATCCAGGCTATAGACAGCAGCGCTAGATGGGACAAAGGCACCCCAGGGCAGCAGAGCAGAGAAGCAAAGCCTTAACTCCACCGCTCTGCTGCTGAATCGCAGGAGTCCTTATTAAGGACGGTAAGTCCCACCTTAATTGCACAGTGAAGGCCCTGCTAACTAGGCCCAGGGTCTGAAACAGGACTCAGTGCAATCTTGAAATCATGTAATTTTTCGCCTCACTGAGCATGCAAATGTATTAGGGGGAGAAAAAGCAGAAAGGGGCCTTGATTCAAAGACTTCTGAAAATGGCAAGGGTGACTGATAAAGAGGCTTAGATCACAGACATGGAAGGTGGCACCATCATCCCCACCCCCTTCCTACCCAGGACCCTGAGGAGAGAAAGATTCCAATGTGGGCAGCTTGTGCCTGGAAGCTCCACCTGGGGATTTAAGGCTCAATTATACATGGCCAACCAGAGCCACTGATTGGACTCCCACGGCTGTGGGACAGTAAGACAGATTGCCAGCAATGAGGGTGAGCAAGGGATCACAGCAGGGCTGGACACAGACAAGCCCCTTGCCTTGAAGGAGGCATGGGAGACATAGAGCTGAGCCACAAATGGACATCCCTCAATATTCCTCTCCTCAGGACAGATAGATAGCATCTCCACTTTGGACATATCAGAACCAAATGTCCTCCATATGGTTCAAATGCATCCTAGTCATACAGCTGGAAAAGAACCAGTCTAAAACCAAGAGGAAAACCACTGATATTTCTGACAATGTCAAGCATCAGGAAAGACAACCTTGACAGTATGTCTCTAATTTTCTGGAATATTCTGTTCAGGTTCATAGAAGGATAGAGAATGGCTCATATTTCCTACCAGTGTGTGCTCCAATCCTTACATGGCTTTTAGCCATAGAGTATCCTTTTGATAGGGGCTGTCCACCTGGACAGCTACACTCTCCCCGTGGGGCTTAAGTGAAAGGTCGCAATCTACACAGAGTGCTCTTGCACAGGACTTAAGCCTTCACGTCCTGCAAACCAGTTTACAGTTAACTCCAGTCAGTCAGAAGTGTGACCTCTGCATCTCCCTAAGCTGCCACAAAGGTGAAGCCACATCGTCTGCACTTGCAAACCTTTAATTGCCAGGTATATGACCACTCCACCTCCCAAATCCCTTGGAAACCAGACCCCTGGACGTGAACTTGAGAAAACAAGATGAAGAGGGGTGATGGAAAATGTGATGACAACCTCCTTGCCATTTTGCCTGGAAAATTCTAGCTCACTATTTTATGAGTTAAGATTTTGGTAACAGCATACTCATCAAGAATTTATAGAAGGGAAAAAGCAGCATATTCCCCAAGAAAGTGCATGTATTTTTTTTCATTTCTATGCTCTTTAATTCCAAAGCAATCCTATTTTAATTACATTTATAAATATAAAATGGTTAATATTGTGCCATGTAAGACACCCACATCCACCTTAAAACCACACTTTAATTCCAACTCAGTTGCACAAATAAATTTAAAAACTGAACACTGGGCAGATGAGAACAATTTCACTACCTCCCTCACATGAGCAGCTTTGAAAACCATGGTTGCACTTTACTTCCTTCAATTGCATGTGTAAATTTTTAAAACGTTAATGCCATAGAGAAGAGCTTTAATTGAGTGTTAACGAGCTGACAGATCAGCTTCCAGCCAGCCCCATTACACTGCAGGGAGCCACAGAGGGAGCTGACAGCATCTAAATAAGCCACCTTTGGTGAGACCCACACTGCACTCACCCTCTGGCCTGCCCTTTCCTAGCAAGTCAGATGCATGGGCATGTGCAAGAGGGCATGAGCCTCCAAGGGGAAAGCAACTATGGGGGCTGCTGGGGGAATGCCACTCTGTGTAAAGGGACTTTACATGTGAACCCTTTAAGGGATCAAAAAGACTAGAAAACTGCCAAAGCCGCCAAGCACAGACTGCCTTATTTTGTAAATGAAGAATCTTTAAGAAGAGGTACAATGACTTGATCAATGTCTCCATGAGTTAATGGTCAAAATCAGAAACTAATATCATAAGGGTTCCAATTTATTAATTCTACCACTACACAATGATTCTTTTAAATTTGTGATTTTAGTTTACCAAAACAATAACAAAATAATCACTTAAAAAGATACAAAGAGTCATCAAGTACTCTGACAGAAATCTGTCTGTCTTTTAGGAAACCTTGTAGGTCTCTCTGATCAAAAGCTCATTGTGGATGATAGCACCATGCTGGTGGTGGGAGTTACATGTCAGTGCCCACTAAGAAAATGAGGAAAAAGATAACTAATATACAAGAGTTAGAGATAAAAGAAAGAGAGAGAGGGAGAGGGGAAGTGAGGGAGGGAATATGTAGAAGATTAAGGTTACTCTTGATCATACCCTCTCCAGTGTCTTGTGGTTCAGGTATTCTCTGTAAGGGCCTGGTGAAGGATCAGCCATTTGGTCTGTCTTTTAGTAAGTAGAAGATTATGGTACCATTGTCGTTTGGGTCTAGATTTGTGTTTCCCACCCCTTTGATGCCCTCCCCTCCCTCCCCTTCCATCATAGTGGCTAGCCTAGGAGGTGCTTGCTGGGTATGTAAGGTATCTTGGGTAGATTCAGTTTAGGTGCTGTAGATGAGTAAGACTATGTGGTGATTTTTTTTCTGTGATTGGGTAAGTTCACTGAGAATGATCTGTTCCCGGTTCAACCATTTTTCCTCAAATTTCATTGTGTCATTTTTTCTTACTGTTGTATAGAATTCCATTGTGTAGATATACCACATCTTAGTTATCCATTCTTCTAGTGATGGACATCTGGGTTGATTCAAGCTCTTACCTATTACAAATTGAGCCGCTATAAACATGGTTGAGAAAATCTCTCTAGCCTGTGGGTTGAAGGTTTTAGGATAGATGCCCACTAAGGGAATAACTGGGTCTGTTGGTATCTCTATACTCAGCTTTTTCAGAAGTCCCCCTATTGCCTTCCAAAGTGGTTCTACCATCCTATATTCGCACCAACAATGGATGAGTGTTCCTACTTCTATCCTCACCAGCATTTATTTTTATTTGATTTTTTGATGTTTGCTATCCTTTTTGGGGTAAGGTGGAATCTCAGAGTTGTTTTAATTTGCATTTCTCTGATGATTAGGAATGATGAACATTTTCTTAAGTCTATGTTTCCCATTTCTATTTCTTCCTCTGTAAACTATCTGTTCAGCTCTTTGCCCCATTTTGTGAGTGGGGTATTTGATTTCTTACTGTTTAGATTTTTGAGTTCTTTGTAGATTCTAGAGATTAGGCCTCTATCAGTTGGATAACCCACAAACATTTTCTCCCATTCTGTGGGTGATCTATTGGCTTTGCTTATTGTTTGCTTGTCTGTAAAGAAACTCATCAGCTTCATGTGATCCCATTGGTTGAGTGACGGTTTAAGTTCATGAGCTACTGGGGTTTTGTTCAGGAAGTCTTTTTCCATTCCTATATCATGGAAAGTACTTCCTAAATTTTCTTCCAGTAGTATACAAGTTTCGTGTCTTATATTGAGATCTTTGATCCATTTGGACTTGAGTGTAGTGCATGGTGAAATGTGTGGATCAAGTTTCAGTTTCCTGCATATAGTTATCCAGTTTATCCAGCACCATTTGTTGAAGATGCTGTCTTTTTTCCAGATTATATTGTTTGGGCCTTTATCAAATCTCAAGTAGCTATAGTTGCTTGACCCAAAGTCCGGGTCCTAAAGTCTATTCCATTGATCTATACTCCTGTTTTTATGCCAGTGCCATGCTGTTTTTATTAATATGGCTTTGTAATATAGCTTTAGATCAGGTATGGTGATGCCTCCAGAGGTATTTCTTTTACTGAGGATATGTTTGGAAATGCGAGGCCTTCTGCCTTTCCATATGAAATTTGAGATCATTTTTTCTATCTCTGTGAAGAACACTGTAGGGATTTTAATTAGAATTGCATTAAATCTGTATATTGCCTTTGGTAGGATTGTCATCGTCACAATGTTAATTCTGCTTATCCAGGAACATGGGAGGTCTTCCCATTTTCTCAAGTCCTCCTCAATTTCTTTTTTGAGTGTTTTTATTTTTTCGTTGTATAGACCTTTCACTTCCTTGGTTAAAGTTATTCCAAGGTAATTTTTATTGTTGTTGTTGCAATTGAAAATGGGAATATGTCCCTTATTTCTTTCTCTGTATCTTTGTCATTTGCATAAAGGAAGGCTACTGATTTTTGTGCATTGATTTTGTATCCTGCTACTTTGCTATAGGAGTTAATCACCTTCAGGAGTTTTGGGATGGAGTCTCGCGGGTCTCTTACATATACAATCATGTCATCAGCGAATAAAGCTAACTTAACTTCTTCCTCTCCAAATTGTATCCCTTTTATTTCCTTCTCCTGTCTTATTGCTTGAGCTAGGACTTCCAGTACTATATTGAAAAGCAGAGGTGAGAGTGGACAACCCTGTCTTGTTCCTGATCTTAATGGGAATTCCTCCAGTCTCTCTCCATTAAGTATTATTTGGGCCTTAGGAGCTTCATATATTGCCTTTATTAAGTTGAGATATGAACCAACCATGCCAATTCTCTCCAATGTTTTGAACATGAAGTGATGTTGAATCTTGTCAAAGGCCTTTTCTACATCTATGGAAATGATCATGTGGTTTTTATGTTTAACCTTGTTTATGTGGTGTATTACATTGATAGATTTCCGTATGTTGAACCACCCTTGTGTTCCTGGAATGAATCCCACTTGGTCAAGGTGGATAAAGCTTTTGATGTGTTGTTGGATTCGGTTTGCAAGGATTTTGTTTAGGATCTTTGCATCTAAATTCATCAGGGAAATAGGCTGGTAGTTTTCTTTTCTTGTGGCATCTCTGCCTGGTTTTGGAATTAGGGTGATGCTAGCTTCATAAAAGGAGTTGCGTAGCTTTCCCTGTTCACCAATTGTGTGGCACAGTTTCAGGAAGATTGGTTTGGGTTCTTCCATGAAGGTTTGATAGAATTCAGCTGAGAAGCCATCTGGTCCTGGACTTTTCTTTTTTGGGAGGCTTTTCATTACTTTTTCAATCTCTATGAGTGTGATGGGTTGATTGAGATGATTAATCTGCTCTGTGTTTAGCTTTTGTGGATATTATGCATCCAAGAATTTATCCATCTCCTCCACATTATCCAGTTTCGTGGAGTAGAGGTTTTTGAAATAAGTCCTGATGATTCTCCCAATTTCACTTATGTCTGTTGTGATCTCTCCTTTTTCATTTTGAATTTTGTTAATTTGAAGCTTCTCCTTTTTTTGCTTGATCAGATTGGCCAGGGGTTTGTCAATCTTGTTTATTTTTTCAAAGAACCAGCTTTTTGTTTTGTCAATTGTCTTAATTGTTTCCTTCATTTCCAGTTCATTGATTTCTGCTCTGATTTTAATTATTTCTTTCCTTCTGGAGCTCTTTGGGTTGGATATTTCTTGTTTTTCCAATGCCTTTAGGTGGATGGTAAGGTCATTGATTTGGGAACTTTCTGTCTTTTTTATGAAGGCGTAAGACCCTACTGCTGAAGACACCTTATGTGATAGACATGCAAATTAGAATGGCATGGCTGGAAGTTGGAAGAGAGTCAGTCCCCAGACAGTCAGTACATCTAGTGCCAGTAGGTGCTACATGGGCGACTGGCAGAAAATGACCAATATCTGTTGAAGCAACACATGGTCTAACCTACGTAGCAGCAAATAACTTGTTGTGATGCCCACACAAGTCAGTGGTGGCACACAGCCATGGTGGGGAACCAACTGCTCTCAATCTGGCCAACTGATCCCCTTACTGGTATGAGACCCATAGCTGGAGCTGGGAAACAAGTCAGAAACATATCCAAACATAAATCCCCTCTCCAATATCAAGCTACTGTCAATTGTGGGCTACAAGAGGGCCTACACCTATTAAATTCTCTATAAAAAAAAGGTTATCTCATTTGTCCTGATGCTAACTTACTCTCCATTGGAGAATCTGCTTCTCTTTTTCAGATAGATGTAGATCCTAAGGAGAGAACCACCCCATCATACCTCAAAAGGGCCCCGGCTGAAACTAAGAAAAATTGGAGAAACAAGCAAGGGCACTATCTTCCTGATGAACCGGATACCAGCACAAGGGGGAAGGAGATCAGCATAGAGAAAAATCAACTCCTACCAAATCAGAAAGCCAGAGCCTCAGAGCCCCCGAACACCTCATCACTGAAGTAGACCCAACATGGCTCAGGGAAATTTTGCGGAAGAGGGGGCGGAAAGAATGTCAGAGCCACATGTTGGGTCATGATATGCAGAGACATTTAGCTTACCCATAACTGTGGGCTAACTCCACAATGCATGACCCGTATACCTCAACAAGGAGGGGCCAAGGGGAGGGGGTAGGTCATGGGTGAGCTTAATAATGGTACCAAAATGACTGTATTTGCTGAATATGGAACTGACTAATAAAGAAAAAAGAAAAAAAATTCATATACCTTAAAAAAATAAGTAAAAATGAGGAAAAAAATAAGATACAAAGGGCTGGGAAATGTAGCATAATCGTAGATTGCTTATCTAGCATGCAAAAGACCCTGGGTTTGATCCTTAGCATGACTATAAAAGACAAATAGCAAAGCTTATGATGGGGCACGTATCTGCCCCATTTCTCCCATACCCTGGGAGCTCCATTCTCATACTTCCCTGGTGGGGTTTTGGCTATTGTGCAACAGCAATGCTTGCCCACTTTTCTCCTGGGAATTCTTTTCAACTCCATCCAGAATCTCCTTGGACCCAGATAATCTGCTTTGGATTTTATGCCATCATTCGAGTTGTTGTTAACAAGACCACCATCAATCTGCTCTCAAACACCTTGTCATGTCATACGCCACATGGGCCCCCATTCCCACAGGAGGCTTGAAGGAGTACCTCCTTATCAGTAGGATACCAGGTGTTGATAGGGGCTGGCCTCTCAGAAATAGTTTTTCCTGGGCTGGAGGGATGGTTTAGCAGTTGAGGCATTTGCTTGCAAAGGCAAAGGACCCAAGTTCAATTCCCCAGGACCTATGTGAGCCAGATGCACAAGGTGGCACATTTGTCTGGAGTTTGTTTGCAGTGGTTAGAGGCCCTGGCATGCCCATATTCTCTCTCCCTCTTTTTCCCTGCCAAATAAATAAATAAAAATAAAATATTAAAAATAAAAAATAGAAATAGTTTTGCCTTCCAACATGGAGAAAAAAATTGCTTCTAGTACTTCTTGAAAAATATCTTCTGTAACTCTCAAAAATTGGAAGCTAGGTTTTCTTGATGGATCTACACTTATTCTTTTCTGTATCTAAATTAATGGGCAATCTGTTTTGCTTTCTCAACATTTTCTCTAAACTTCTTTGTTGAATTTATTTTTTCTTTCATCATATGTTCAGTTGTTAAGGGTATCCTTTAACTTTTGATTGTTCTTTTTCATGGAAACCTATGATTTCAGGATGCAACATTTTTATCAAACAAATGCAAAAGGTAGTGATGAGGATTGGTGTTGGAAGTCACCAGAAGAGCAACACAACTCCAGCATTCACAGGCCCTGGGTTCATTCCCCAGTACTGAAAAATAATAATGCCAGGCCTGGTAGGGCAGGCACATAATCACAGGAACTGGGAAAGTGGAGGCAGGAGGATCAGGTTCAAGGCCTGCTTGGACTACATGAGAACCTGTCTCAAAACAAATAAACAAACAGAGAGATGCATACAGAAAATGGGGGTAGGGGAGAGTATAAAGGCTAACTCTTCACTAAGTTTTTTTTTTTCAATACACTAGCAATCAAATTGAAACAAGATGAGGCATAGGAACAATAAAGCAATTTTTTTTTTTCTGCAAAAGACTAGTAAGTGACAGTTCTTAGCACCTGGGACTGAAAATAATAAAATAGATTAAAAGTTAACTATATATTTTAAGTTTTTTTATTGTTAAAAGAACTACCAGGCTAGACTTTGATTCTTCAAACCTTAAATTCTAAGTTCCTATCATCTATGGATGGGAGTATATTCCAAAGCCTGCCCCATTGCAAAGGTGTGTTCTCAACAGCCACCTCAGATGAAGCAGAAGAGAAAATTAAAAAGTAAGCGCTCTGAAGATGGCTGAGCAAAGGACCAAGGGACATCAGTGGGACCAAGGGACATCAGTGGATGAGGGTACAATCCAGGAGAAGGACTCAAAGTATAGTCAAGGCACGTTTCCCTCTTTAAAACTAGGTGGCCCATAACATGGATGTTCTGTTGGAGTCTCCACCAGCCAATGCTCGTTTCCCTGTCTTCTGTTTTCTGCATATTGGAGTCTGGTTTTGTTCTATGACTATCTCTGTGTGTTTAACACCTATGCCACCAGATGGTTATGTGTAGGGCTGGAGAGATGGCTTAGCAGTTAAGCGCTTGCCTGTGAAGCCTAAGGACCCCGGTTTGAGGCTCAATTCTCCAGGACCCACGTTAGCCAGATGCACAAGGGGCGCATGCATCTGGAGTTCGTTTACAGAGGTTGGAAGCTCTGGCTTGCCCACTCTCTCTCTCTCTTTCTCTCTCTCTCTCTCTCTCTCTCTGCCTCCTTCACTCTGTGGCTCTCAAATAAATAAATAAACAAACAAAAAATTTAAAATAAAAAATAAAAAAATAGTCATGTGTAGTCTGAAATGGAAAGTCCTGAGCACCATCCCTTGATAGAGAGATGCTATTATATGCTAAGTCCCAGAATTTGCATTTGCTATCAGTTCTAGGTGAAAGAGCACAGTGTTATACCTCAATAAGAGGAAAGCTTACTTTTCATGTGGGAAGAAGAGTTAATGGAATACCTGGTGAGCAGAATAAATATCCTAGTTCCTCCCCTTTTAGGAACTAAAAAAAAAAAAAAAAAAAAAAAAAAAACTTCATTTCCTTACTAAATTTACACTGTCATATGACTTACTTTGACCGATGAAAAGTGTGTCAGAATATGTCACGTCTATGGGAAACTTTAAGAATGAATGCAGATGCTATTGATGGGAATGTAAATTAGTGTAGTCATTGTGGAAAATAGTAGGGAGTCTTCAAAAACCAAAACTGGGAATATATATCTATGTGTGTGTGTGTGTGTTTGTGTGTGTGTGTGTGTGTGTGTGTTTGTGTGTGTGTGTGTGTGTGTGTGTGTGTGTGTAGGTGTGTAGCTTAGCATTTATAAGGAAAGAAGTTCTATGATTTGTGGCAACATGGTTGAACCTGGAAAGGATTATGTTCAGGAAAATAAGCCAAGCACAGTAAGACATACTCTTACATATGTGGAATCTAAAATAGTAAAAGGTAGGGCTGAGAACATGGCTCAGTCAGTCAAGTGCTTGCCACACAAGCCTGAACACCTGAGTTCAGATCCATAGCAACCATATACATGCTGAGCGGTTGGGGCAACCCATCTGTAATTCCAGCACTTAGAGGAAGAGACAGGGAATTTCCTTAGCAAGCTGGCTGGTTACACTAGCCAAATCAATGAGCTCTAGGTTTCAACAGGAAGATTATTTTTCAATGAATAAGGTAGCCTGCTCTAGGGGAGGGAAATCCTGCCTGATACTGAAAATATTGAAAGCCTATGGCTGGTAAGGTAATAAGCCCTGGGGGATAGGGGGAAGACACTATTACTTCTCTCTTCCTAAATGGATATATTATGCCCACTAAATTATCTTCTAGTTACTTATGTTTATGCCCATATATTGATGCAATTCTCATTTTTGGTCAGAGAAGCTTCTCTTTTCAGATGGTAGTAACCACTGGAATGATTCAAAACTCACCAGATTGCTGAGGAAAAATGACAGTGAGGTGTTCAGCACTAAGTAAGACATCTCTATCACATCCTCCAAGGGTCAGGGACTGTTGTTGAATAGAAGGTAGAAAAAAATGAAAGAGTCAAAAGAAGGGGAGGAGTGCTTACAACACTGTCTTCAAGACACAAAGGGGTATGTATTCATGACCTCACAGTGGCTGATACTACTTACACAAGACCTGCATAATAGGAGGGTAAATAATGAAATCAAAATAGAAGAGAGACTTACTTGGAAAGATGAAGGGGTTTTGTGGAGTAGGATTTGGGATGAGGAAAGGGAGGGTGATAGGAGGGAATTATGATCAAGGTATATTGTCTATATGGAAATTGTCAATATAAAGGTTTTAAAACTAAAACAATAAATAAATGAATGAATGAATAAGTTGGAGAGAGATGGAGGAAGACATCTGACTTTAATGTCTGGCCTATGCACACCTGCACACACACACACACACACAAGAAAATAAAAAGAATTGTGGTTAGAAAGGGAAGTAGAAGGATTGGAAAGATGAAAGATGTTGGAGAAAGTATACAAAATTCCAATTTGAAAGAAATAAGTGCATGAGATCTGTCTTACACCATAGTGACCATAGTTAACAAAAATGTATTGTATAGTTGAAAAATGCTGAGATTTGATTATAATTTTTTCTCATAACAAAACATGAGATTGATGTTAATTAGCTCAATTAAACCATTTTATAATACAAAATTTCATACTGCACATCACAAATATATATATACATATATATTCATTTTTAGTGCTTTAAATAATTTATTTAATTTATAGCATTAAATATTTTAAAAATATTCAGTATCTCAGTGAAGGGTCTACCACACATCATCTCCTCTGCCATGGTGATGGCCATGATGCCTGGTGATGGCTGCTAAATTAGCATAAGCCCTGATAAGGACAGCCTGTAACCAAATCCCCATCCAACCAAGGATGGCATGTAGCTGTAGTGAGAAATAAATGTTCAATGGTGTAAATCAGTAAGATTAATGTTTGTTTGTTACAATAGCATAACCTAGCCTGTACTATCTGCTAAGCTTATCAGCAGTGAGCTTCACTGCAGATTGGGAAACCACTGGGTTTATCTTTGATTGGACATGCTCAGTGTCTCAAACTTTTTTCTAAATATGTGTCCATTTTCCTGAAGAGAAATCATCTGCTCACATTTGTAGGAGGATTGATTACCTGATTTAAGTACCAGGGTAAGAAAAGAAGGGTTTCGGATACAAACTGTAACTTGGTCCATCTTTATTTTCAGAACAATTTCTTACCTTCTTCCTCTGCACAAACTTCTCAGTTTCTGCTGGGTAGGAATAGAGCATCCACATAGCTCCACAGGCTGGGGAGGGGGACATGGGTTCTATGTTTTAGCAATTAATACTTCTCTATTCAGCCGCAGAGGTGTCAGAGCATATAAATCCAATGCCTAGCACTTTTCAGTTTCTTTTTCATTCTTTCCGCCAAGCCTTCCCCCTCCTGCCCCCACACATATATGCTTCAGTTTTTTACCTGTCTGTACTTCATCTTCTTTCCAGTTGCTAATACTCATAGATATCTTTCATATATCTCTCATATGGTGTTCTTTCTTTTCCTAATCTCTCTGCACATTACAAAATATTACTTCCTTTATAAAATCCTATAATATCAATTTACTGAGCTTTGGAGTAGGAACCAAGATAAAACCATGTATTCACAAATTGAGGTTTAACCAAAATTCTGCTATCAGAAACTAATTCCACTAAAAGTTCATAACAGTGATTGCTGCCATGAGGGAATTGGGCTTATGTATTAGTTAACTTATAAATATTTACTGACAAATTCATAACCATATGGAAGATAGTGTCATAGGAACAAGAAAAAGTGGAAGTTTCAGTCTCTCTCTCTCTCTCTTTCTCTCTCTCTCTGTCATTCCCAGAGTACAGAAATCATACTCACAGTAATTCATGATAATCATCTCCATAACTCAAGAACCAGCCCAAGGATGACTAATAATCAATAAATGTTTGGAATATCTGTAGCATAACTCCAGCTCTCAGTAACTTTAGGTTCACATGAAGAATGTGCATGTTATACGCAGGTAGGTAGGGCAATTAGTAGATTTCAAGGGGGTAAACATTAATGAGTCCAACATGATTTTTGTGTCAATAGTAAGATTTTCAAAACAAAGCAGAGGTTCAGAGACATTAAGCAAATTATTCAGCACCACGAGATATTACAATTACTATTCACTTGCAAAGTTATTTCCACACTTGATCTAAAACTCATCTAGTGGCCCAAACAGGTGCATGACACTCAGGCTAATCACTTTACTCTTATGCAGCATCTCAGAAAACTCAAGATTGACATTGACCTTGACCAAGGAGTTCTATGGAAGCTTCAGGGTAGAGGTAGGAAGTCAGCAGGAAGTTTGAGAGTGAAGCCAGAGGATATATCATGCTCTAAGGTATCTCTGAGGGACTACTCAGTTTCAAGAGTTCCTGGACAAGACGATGGGCTCTGCTGGGCCATGGGAGTCATTTTGTCCACCAAATCCTTTGTCTGCAGCCACTTGTGCTCCTATAACAGAAAGCCACACACTGGATCTTTTAAAATAAACAAAATGGCATTCATTCATAGTTTACATAATTTATAACTGGAGAAGCTGGAGATTACAAGTTCAAGGCACTGACTTCTGGTGAGAGCCTCTGTTGAATCATAACACAGACTATCACATGAAATTTTATTATTATTTTTATTAGTATTGATTTTTTTTAGGTAGGGTTTCCTCTAACCTGGACTGACCTGGAATGCACTCTGAAGTCCCAGGCTAGCCTCAAACTCAGCAATCCTTCCACCTCTGCTTCCATTCCCAGGTGCTGGGATTCAAGATGTGTGCCACCACCCCCAGCGCACAAAATTCTTTTATGGGGAGACACAATCACATGTATATTTACCCCAGATAATAGGTTAAATAGTTTAAAGTACAAACCGGCGTGTTTATTGGGTTTAATTGCAGAGCAGGGTGAGAGTTTGCTTACAGGAACAAGGATGAGTCAAAAGCAGCTGCATCATTGAAGGTTCACCTCACTATAGGTAATGACTCATGGAAACTGTATCTCTCAAGCACACTGCACAACCTGCAAGCTGCTGGACTGGTCGGGGAGACTCACACTGCAGGATTTGCAGGCTGGTGGCAAGGTAGGTGGGACATTTTCACTCGAAACAGTTGTTTACCACTTATGTAACCTTAGGGAGGGGTCTTGCAACCTTTTCCCAGATTTGTTAGCCTCTTGAGTCTCTTGAGCCTTCCTGTTCCCCTCAGTAGGAGATGATTCAATTCAGACAAAATTGCTACACAGCACTGGTCAGAGTTGGCCCATAAGTAGTTATTTACTGCTCCCATAACTGTGAAGAGTGGGGTGTGACCTTTTAAGTTTCAACACTCAGACTTGTTTATCTCCTGACTCCCTCCTTCCTTCAGGAGGGAATATTTTCCTTTGGAGGAATTTGCTATACAACAGATTTAATCCCCAATGTAGCAGTGTTGAGAAAAGGGACCTTTAGGAAGTAATTGGGCACTAGTAATTGGGTTGTGGCTCAGTGATAGAATGCTTGTTTAGAATGCACAAGGCCTTGGGTTTTGTTCCCAGCATTGAAGAGGAGAGACAGTAAAATGGGGAGAGTGAGAGAAAAATATTAGGCCATGAGGACTCTGCTTTCAAGGATGTACTAATACCTGGACTTGGGACAAGGTTCCTGATGACAGAATGCCTTCAAACCCCTTCTCTTGTCCACATTCCCTTCCCACATGCAAGAAAACAGCAAGAATACTCTTACTAGACATGACCCCTGTACCTGGGACTTTCCAGCTTCCAGAATTGAGCACCAAATAAACTTCTACTCATTATAAAATACACATTCTGAGGAATTCTGTTACTTCAGCACAAAATGGACTGAAACAGCCCTCTGGGTTTTTCTACTAGATTTTAAGCATAAACCAAATGCAGTCTCTATATCCCCAGGGCCCGAGAATCGGGAAGGTGGATGATTAAAGCTGAGGCACATATATCATCTGTTGGCTGTCCTCCAAAGGACATCACCTCCATACCCTCTAATCTACAAGAGCATATGCCCATGGAACCATTCCCAACAAGTGACAACTTGAGAATTGCTCATTATCAGCTATCCCACTTTCAGCATAGAGATTCATATTTCACACTATATATACCACTCCATTTGCTGGATTTTATAAACTATGTACTTTCTCTAGTGTGTCTCTCCTCTTCCATAACCTCTACTCTCCTTACAGTCTCTAGGAGTGACAAGATAGCCCAAACGCAGACAGAAGCAGAGCCAGAAGCAGTGGAGTTCCTGAATATTGTGCTGAGGGGCTTTCAGAGAAAAGTGAAAATAACTCACTCAACTCACAGCCTAGTTACTCAGGTGACATGTTGTTTAACTCAGGGTTGCTTACAGACAACTCTTGTTTACAGAAAAAAATTAAAGTCTGGAGGTTCGGAATTTCTAAGTTTCATTTGTAAATTCACAACCAAATAACTAGCCATAAAAGTTAATTTTAGGTGTCAATTTGAATGAAGAACACCTAGAGAGGTAGTGAAGATCATTTCAGGGTACCCTCAGGATGTTTCCAGAGAAGATGGATGTGTGTGCCTTCGGTGGGGAGATTTGGCCTCAGTGTGGAAGCATACCATCTAGTCATCCAGGAGCCTTAACAGAATGAGCACAGAAAATTAATTGGACTCTAAAAGCTGAGGTAGACCTTCCTCTGGACCTTGAACTTCAGGACTTTACCAGTAGCCTCCCACCACACCTCCAGGTCCTTCACCTTTGGCCATTAGTATGATAACAACACTTTACCCAGTTGTGAGGCAATTGGTCTTGGACTAAGCTTGGACCCCAGAATCCCAGGGTCTTTAGACAGACTATCACGGGTGTCAGCTGCCATAGACACGTGAGCCTTGAACTCCCTGGTTTTAAATCAGTGAGAAAGTCAGATAGATTCATCCACTGTGAGGAAGGATGGAAGATAGAAAATAAAGCCAATAAGAAAGCAGTGTGTCCCTCTGAAACAGAAGACAACTTGCTGAAGACTTCGCCTGTTCCACACAGCAGTGTGAGGGAGATGTTTCACAGAGACGATCCTTACTTACAGATGGAAGATGATGAAGCTGAGGTTCAGTGGTTCAGAGGTTAAGAAAGCAACACAGCAATTGCAACAGGTTGCAGTTGAATTTACATCTCTGATTCTGAAGACTATGCTATTTCCCTTGCACCACAGTAGAAGAGAAGCACCAAGTGCCAATACTCCAAACATGTCTATAGCAGACAAACTGTCTCTCACAATAAAAGTTTGAAATAGAGAAAACTCAAAATAAAGATTAAAGTGCCCTTAAAATGCCACTCCATGTCAACTTCTTCTACCATTTACTAATTGTAAAGTAGAATCAACTGGGTAAAGGTTTGGAAGAAAGCATCTTCCCCCCCCCCTTCTTGTCCCCCTTTTTCCTCTTCTCTCTATCTCTCCCTCTCTCTGCCCCCTTTCTTTCCCTCCCTTCTTTAGTGAGTGAAGTCACTCAGTTTTTGCTAACTCATTTCTCTTTCCCACCCCCAACTCTTCACTCTCTCTTGCCTTCTGATCTTCAGCAATGTATTCATGTATTCATTTAAAAGTTCTCTCTGTGCTGAAGCTGGGGCTGCTTGTAATTGCTGGTGGCCAAAAGCTGTTCTGTTTTTTTTGTTTGTTTGTTTTGTTTTGTTTTGTTTTTCTTCTGGCTGAATGTACTAGGCAATCACCAACTGTAATTATTTCAAGTCTTGTTACAGATGGAACTTCGAGGTTTTCAGTCTTAAACAGAATTCATTATTCAAATGTCTCCAGAACTGATAGGAAGGGATTCAGAGCAAGTCCAAGAACTGCAGAAGGCTCCTAGGAGGAAGGATGACTGCCTTATCAGGCATCCTGGTGATGGCCACATGTAGCTTTTGTCCCAGTCTGGAAACCTGGGCTCCAGGCTCTTATGCCATCATGTCAGCCTGAGACTGCAGGTTCTTCCATTAACTTGTAAGTCTCTGCAACACAGCTGTTCCCAGAAATACCAATGTGACTTATACGTCCCCAGCTTCAAACTCAAAGCACATTAGGTGTATCTGTAGCTCCTCGAGGCACAGTCATTGGTTCTTTTCATTAGAATACTTGTGGGTTAACAGAGCACTGTTGAGAAATGGAAGCTTCCAAGTTCTAAGGCAGAGAAGCAAATTTAGGTGCCACCAGTCCTATAGCATCAGGCTTCAGCCCATCTTGAGAAACTTGCAGGAACCATCTTCAGATTCCTCAGCAGTGTTGTGAGGAATGGGTGAGGTACTACCCTGACTGGCCAGCCAGCTCCCCTGGCTTATAAGAGAACAAGTAGAAAGGCCTCTCTCCCTTAGAAAGGCCTTCCTCCCTGGGAGAAGGCTTTTTCTTAAGAATGTCCCAGAATCACCTTTACTGTGTTCTGGAAGAAAATTTTCAGTTGCTCCCTAGAGCTTGGTCCCTCAGTCATGAATGTTATGACAGGAGATTCCACCCTCACATGCCTACTTTCCCATTCCAAAGTGTCAGTGACTGACACGCAGACAATCACTTTCTGTGTCCTATCCTACAGGAAAGAGAAAAGTGCCAAAACTGGACACCCACAATAAGAAGCCTGTGCCTCTGGGCAAAACCTCTGGTGCATTAGGTGGCTCTGGGAGAGCATGGGTATGTCATCAGGCTGCTGTTTGTTCCTGCTGTGCCATGGCTTCTATTTCTCATGATCTGGTTCTAGGATTCCAACTGCTGGACACAGATTCTTTCTTTAAAATTAAAATTCTCTCTCAGGCTATGGTGCAGCTCAGTGGTAGAGTCCTTGCCTAGCTTGGACAAGGCCTGGGGTTTGGATTCCCAGCAGTGCCAACCAATTGTTTAAAGAGTCTTGTCTCTGTCTCTCTCCCTCTCTCTTTCCTTCCCATTCTCACTCCTCCTCACCCTGTCCATCCATGTCTCTCCCTGACTTTCTCTTCCTTATTTCTCTCACTTGGCCCCCTTCCTTTATTTGTCTTTCAGAGATGCACTTTCCCCTCCTGCCTGTCTTTGTCTTCTTCCAGTTTCTTCTGCCCATTTTTTCACTTACTTTCTTTGGTTCCCATGTACTATCTGTCCCCTTTCCACATATATGGCTACACAGTTTTAGCTGACCACTTTCTTTCCTAACACAGGGACCTGAGCATGCCTGCTAGAGCCCCAGGATGGAGTTTGAGAATGCTCAATTTCTACCAGCAAGAAGAAGCCACATCAGGGAGAGCAGACACAGATGCCAAGGCTACTCTGGATGTACAGAAGCAGAGACAGGTGGTGTGGAGGTTTGGATGTAAAATATCCCCTAAAGCCTTATGTGTTTATGACTAGGCCTCATATTTGTTCCCCAGCTGGTATAGCATTTGGAAGGTAGAACCTTACTGGAAAAGATACACCACTGGGGGCAGACCTTGAGGTTTTTTAGTCCAGCTCCACTATTAGTATAGCTAGGTCACTTGGCCTACTTCCTTCCTACTAATATGTGATTATATAAGACAGCTTTCTGCCTGTGCCAAGCTTTCCTTGTCATGATAAAACTTCCCTTCAAAATTGTAAGCTGAAAGAAAACCTTTCCTCCCATAAATTGCTATTGGTTGGGTGTTTTGTCCAGCAATGAGAAGGTCAGTGCTACAGGTGAACCCAGTACCCCTTCAATGTATCTGCACAGTCCCTTATGATCTCAGTGACTTCACTGCCACAAGCCATCCCTTCACCTTGGCACATGTGAATGATGGGCCGGTGCTTAGTATTCACCATGTGAGAAAGTGGGCAAGAAAAGTACTAAAGAAGCCAGAAGCTCATCAGAATGACTCACCTCCAGCCCAAGTGGGGATCTACCATGCCCCAGCTGGCTTACTGGCAGACTTCATATCTGTGTGGTCCAACCATGGGGCCTACAGAGACACCATGCTGCTCATTATGAGGAAAACTGGAAGAGTGGAACTTGTGGCATTTTGCATTCCTTTCCTTCTTTTCAGATGAGACTATGCAGATAATAAATAGGGAATATTTTGTAGTGGAAGCCACCTTGCAAACAACTATCCTTATCAGAAAAGAAAGGAACTGACCTCTATTAATAACCTATGTGTGAAGCATGATCCTAGAAATGTAACACATATGATATATTTAATCTCTGGAAGAATCTTAGCATGTAAATATCCACATTTTACACACAAAGAAACTGCATCTGAAAAATACTACATTACTTGCTACTAAGTGGTAGAACAGAACTTGACCTTCAGTCTTGCTGAGGTCAAAATGTGGCTGCTAGATGAATGGCACCTGTGGTTTTATGCCCATGCATCTCTGCCCCAGAACCTAATATCTTGTCCAGCCATGGGTATGCAACAGCAAATGAAATTGCAGTAAATGAAGTTGCGTTGTTAAGAACAGTGCTGACAATGGTGTGCAGAGGCTGTTCTATATGGCATGCAGTGTTTGTCCTGTTCATAAGAATTGTGCAGATGTATAGAATGACAGAAATCCATATGAGATCCCAAAGTAAATAATATATGCTATAAAATCAAAGGATCCTGTGGCCTGGTTGACTGGGTGTCTCAGACCATTTTAGCTGCTGTAATGAATAACCATAAAGTTTCTTATTAGCTCATAAATAATTGATATGTATATCTTACATTTCTGGATTCTGGGAAGTTCAATATCAAGTCATCTGCTCATTTGGTGTCTATCTGATGAGGTCTCAACTCCTGGCTCAAAAGGAATCCTCCTACTGTCTCCTCATAGGGTGGAAGGGCAAGGCGGCTTTCTGGGGATTTTATGCAGAATAAATACTCCTTTCCCATGCCTAGTTGTCTTCCAACACCACCACATTTCTGATCAGATCATAACATTAGGCTCCCCTCAAAGTTGAGGTACCATGCCCCAGCTACAGCCCCAGCTTCTTGAGTAGACAGCACAATTAAGAGTGGAAGGAAAGAAGTTACCTTCAGCTAGCGAAGATGAGGAAGGGGGTCCCAGAATGCTAGAACAGTGCAGAGACTGAATGTATCTGCTTCTAAGCAGAGGAATTTCCTATGACAATATGCTCCCTTTAAGGGAGATTAAACAGGTCGCAGGTACAGAGAACAGCACGAGAGAGAAGTGTAAAGAGACAGTTGCAATGATCCAGGTAGGTTCAAAATGATGAAAATCAGAACGAAAATTGTAGAAGCAGAAACATCAGAATTCAATTTAAAAAATAATAGGACGTGATGACTTAAGGCCATGAGGGAGCAGGAGGAAGGACTTGGAGACAATAAGACTTTGGACTTTGGGCAGTAAGGGAAACAAGAACAGCTACTAGTGGGACTAAGAGTGAAACAAAGCTGGGTCCAGGGGACAACTGTGAATTCAGACATTTACTTGTTGGGCACCTTATTCCACACAAAGAACTGTCTTACATGCAGTTGGAAAGATAAAATAAATACATATGAAAACAACCAGAGCACAGCTGGTATGGGAGCAAGGAACAAAGGGAAAATGTGATGGTGTAAACTCTGTTCTCTTTTTTTTTTTTTTTCATTTAAGCATCTTGTTTTTATTTATATATCCCCTTTCCTCTTTTCAATGCATGTGCATACATGTGTTCATGTGTGTGTGTTCATGTGTGTGTGTGGGTGCTTATGTGCATGCAGTTGCACATATGCATGTGTGCACATGCAGATAGAAGCCAGAGAAACATATTAGGTGTTAGTCTTGAGAAACGCTCTGCACCTTTTTGTTTTGTTTTGTTTTATTTTGAAACAGGGTCTCTCATTGGCCTGGAGCTCTTGCCAGTTGGTTTAGATTGGTTGGCCAGAGAGCTCCAGGTATCTTGCTGTCTCCACCTCCCCATCACTGCAATTGCAAATGTGTGCCACAAAGCTGGACATTGTAGTGGGGGTTCTGGAGAATTAAGTCATTCTTGCACATTGAACACTTTACTGGCTAAACTACTTCCCCAGTCCTAAGCATCTTATTTTTTTATTTTTTTTTATTTTTTATTTTATTTTATTTTTTTTTATTTATTAGTCAGTTCTGTATTCAGCAAATACAGTCAGTTTGGTACCATTATTAGGCTCATCCGTGACCTACCCCCTCCCCTTGGCCCCTCCTTGTTGAGGTATACGGGTCATGCATTGTGGAGTTAGCCCACAGTTATGGCTAAGCTAAATGTCTCTGCATATCATGACCCAACATGTGACTCTGACATTCTTTCCGCCCCCTCTTCCGCAAAATTTCCCTGAGCCATGTTGGGTTCATTTTTGGTCTGCTTCAGTGATGAGGTGTTGAGGGCCTCTGAGGCTCTGGCTCTCTGATTTGGTAGGAGTTGATTTTTCTCTATGCTGATCTCCTTCCCCCTTGTGCTGGTGTCCGGTTCATCAGGAAAACAGCCCCCTTGCTTGTTTCTCCAAGTTTTCTTAGTTTCAGCCGGGGCCCTTTTGAGGTATGATGGGGTGGCTCTCTCCTTAGGGTCTACATCTATCTGAAAAAGAGAAGCAGATTCTCCAACGGAGAGTAAGTTAGCACCAGGACAAATGAGATAACCCTTACTTTTTTTTTTTTTATAGAGAATTTAATAGGTGTAGGCCCTCTTGTAGCCCACAATTGATAGTAGCTTGATACTGGAGAGTGGGCTTATGTTTGGATATGGTTCTGACTTGTTTCCCAGCTCCAGCTATGGGTCCCATACCAGTGAGGGGATCAGTTAGCCAAATTGAGAGCAGTTGGTTCCCCACCATGGCTGTGTGCCACCACTGCACTTGTGTGGGCATCACAATAAGTTATTTGCTGCTAAGTAGGTTAGACCATGCGTTGCTTCGATAGATATTGGTCAATTTCCCCCAGTCGCCCATGTAGCACCTTCTGGCACTAGACGCGCTGACTGTCTGGGGACTGACTCTCATCCAACTTCCAGCCATGCCATTCTAATTTGCATGTCAATCACATAAGGTATCTTCAGCAGTAGGGTCTTACCACTAACCTTTGGTGGGTCATCAAGTACTCTGACAGAAATCTGTCTGTCTTTTAGGAAACCTTGTAGGTCTCACTGATCAAAAGCTCATTGTGGATGATAGCCCCTTGCTGGTTCTGGGAGTTACAGGTCAGTGCCCACTAAGAAAATGAGGAAAAAGATAACTAATATACAAGAGTTAGAGATAAGAGAGAGAGAGAGAGAGAGGGAGAGGGGAAGTGAGGGAGGGAAGATGTAGGAGATTAAGGTTAGTCTTAATCTTACCCTCTCCAGTGTCTTGTGGTTCAGGTGTTCCCTGTAAGGGCCTGGTGAAGGATCAGCCATTTGGTCTATCTTTTAGTAAGTAGAAGATTATGGTACCATTGCCGTTTGGGTCTAGATTTGTGTTTCCCACCCCTTTGATGCCCTCCCCTCCCTCCCCTTCCATCCTAGTGTCTAATCTAGGAGATGCTTGCTGGGTATGTAAGGTATCTTCGGTAGATTCAGATTAGGTGCTGTAGATGAGTGAGACTATGTGGCGATTTTTTTTCTGTGATTGGGTGAGTTCACTGAGAATGATCTGTTCCAGGTTCAACCATTTTTCCTCAAATTTCATTGTGTCATTTTTTCTTACTGCTGTATAGAATTCCATTGTGTAGATATACCACATCTTAGTTATCCATTCTTCTAGTGATGGACATCTGGGTTGATTCCAGCTCTTAGCTATTACAAATTGAGCCGCTATAAACATGGTTGAGCAAATCTCTTTAGTCTGTGGTTTGAAGGTGTTAGGGTAGATGCCCAGTAAGGGAATAACTGGGTCTGTTGGTATCTCTATACTCAGCTTTTTCAGAAGTCTCCATATTGCTTTCCAAAGTGGTTGTACCATCCTACAATCCCACCAACAGTGGATGAGTGTTCCTACTTCTCCACATCCTCGCCAGCATTTGTTTTTATTTGATTTTTTGATGCTTGCTATCCTTATTGGGGTAAGGTGGAATCTCATAGTTGTTTTAATTTGCATTTCTCTGATGATTAGGGATGCTGAACATTTTCTTAAGTGTATGTTTGCCATTTCTATTTCTTCCTCTGTGAACTGCCTGTTCAGCTCTTTGCCCCATCTTGTGAGTGGGGTGTTTGACTTCTTACTGTTTAGATTTTTGAGTTCTTTGTAGATTCTAGAGATTAGTCCTCTATCAGTTGGATAACCCACAAATATTTTCTCCCATTCTGTGGGTAATCTATTGGCTTTGCTAATTGTATGCTTGTTTGTAAAGAAACTCCTCAGCTTCATGTGGTCCCATTGGTTGAGTGATGGTTTAAGTTCATGAGCTACTGGGGTTTTGTTCAGGAAGTCTTTTTCCATTCCTATATCATGGAATGTACTTCCTAAATTTTCTTCCAGTAGTATTCGAGTTTCTGGTCTTATATTGAGATCTTTGATCCATTTGGACTTGAGTGTAGTGCATGGTGAAATGTGTGGGTCAAGTTTTAGTTTCCTGCATATGGTTATCCAGTTTGTCCAGCACCATTTGTTGAAGATGCTGTCTTTTTTCCAGCGTATATTGTTTGGGCCTTTATCAAATATCAAGTAGCTATAGTTGCTTGACCCAAAGTCTGGGTCCTCAAGTCTATTCCATAGATCTATAGTCCTGTTTTTATGCCAGTACCATGCTGTTTTTATTACTATGGCTTTGTAATATAGCTTTAGATCAGGTATGGTGATGCCTCCAGAGGTATTTCTTTTGCTGAGGATATGTTTGGAAATGCGAGGCCTTCTGCCTTTCCATATGAAATTTGAGATCATTTTTTCTATCTCTGTGAAGAACACTGTGGGGATTTTAATTGGTATTGCATTAAATCTGTAAATTGCCTTTAGTAGGATTGTCATCTTCACAATGTTAATTCTGCCTATCCAGGAACATGGGAGGTCTTTCCATTTTCTCAAGTCCGCCTCAATTTCTTTTTTGAGTGTTTTTATGTTTTCATTGTATAGATCTTTCACTTCCTTGGTTAACGTTATTCCAAGGTATTTTATTTTTTTTGTCACAATTGAAAATGGGACTATGTCCCTTATTTCTTTTTCTGTATCTTTGTCCTTTGCATAAAGGAAGGCTACTGATTTTTGTGCATTGATTTTGTATCCTGCTACTTTGCTATAGGAGTTAATCACCTTCAGGAGTTTTGGGATGGAGTCTCTCGGGTCTCTTACATATATAATCATGTCATCAGCGAATAAAGCTAACTTAACTTCCTCCTTTCCAAATTGTATCCCTTTTATTTCCTTCTCCTGTCTTATTGCTTGAGCTAGGACTTCCAGAACTATATTGAAAAGCAGAGGTGAGAGTGGACAACCCTGTCTTGTTCCTGATCTTAATGGGAATTCCTCCAGTCTCTCTCCATTAAGTATTATTTGGGCCTTCGGAGCTTCGTATATTGCCTTTATTAGGTTAAGATATGAACCAACCATGCCAACTCTCTCCAATGTTTTGAACATGAAGTGGTGTTGAATCTTGTCAAAGGCCTTTTCTGCATCTATCGAAATGATCATGTGGTTTTTATGTTTAACCTTGTTTATGTGGTGTATTACATTGACAGATTTCCGTATGTTGAACCACCCCTGTGTTCCTGGAATGAATCCCACTTGGTCAAGGTGGATAATGCTTTTGATGTGTTGTTGGATTCGGTTTGCAAGGATTTTGTTTAGGATCTTTGCATCTAAATTCATCAGGGAAATAGGCCGGTAGTTTTCTTTTCTTGTGGCATCTCTGCCTGGTTTTGGAATTAGGGTGATGCTTGCTTCATAAAAGGAGTTGGGTAGCTTTCCCTGTTCATCAATTGTGTGGCACAGTTTGAGGAAGATTGGTTTGAGTTCTTCCATGAAGGTTTGATAGAATTCAGCTGAGAAGCCATCTGGTCCTGGGCTCTTCTTTTTTGGGAGGTTTTTTATTACTTTTTCAATCTCCATGAGTGTGATGGGTTGATTGAGGTGATTAATCTGCTCTGTGTTTAGCTTTGGTAGATGGTATGCGTCCAAGAATTTATCCATCTCCTCCACATTATCCAGTTTTGTGGAGTAGAGGTTTTTGAAATAAGTCCTGATGATTCTCCCAATTTCACTTATGTCTGTTGTGATCTCTCCTTTTTCATTTTGAATTTTGTTAATTTGAAGCTTTACCTTTTTTTGCTTGATCAGATTGGCCAGGGGTTTGTCAATCTTGTTTATTTTTTCAAAGAACCAGCTCTTTGTTTTGTCAATTTTCTTAATTGTTTCCTTGGTTTCCAATTCATTGATTTCTGCTCTGATTTTAATTATTTCTTTCCTTCTGGAGCTCTTTGGGTTGGATTTTTCTTGTTTTTCCAGTGCCTTTAGGTGGATGGTTAGGTTATTGATTTGGGACCTTTCTGTCTTTTTTATGAAGGCATTGAGTGATATGAATTTTCCCCTGAGGACCGCCTTCATTGTGTCCCATAAGTTTTGATACGATGTGTTCTCATTGTCGTTCAATTCCAGAAATTTTGCAATTTCATTTTTTATTTCATCCACTATCCATTTATTGTTTAAAAGTGTGCTGTTCAGTTTCCAGATGCCTTTGGGATTCTTGGTGGGTCTTTTATTGTTGATTTCTAGCAATATAGCATTGTGATCTGATATCATGCAGGGAATTATGTCAATCTTCCTAAATATGTGGAGGCAGTCTTTGTGACCCAATATATTGTCTATTTTAGAGAATGTTCCATGGTCTGCTGAGAAGAATGTGTAATCTGTGGATTTGGGATGGAATGTTCTGTAGATGTCCGTTAGGTCTAAGTGATCTATGGTTTTGTTGAGCTCTCTTACTTCCCTGTTGAGTTTCTGTTTGGATGATCTGTCTATTACTGATAATGGTGTATTGAAGTCCCCAGCTATGATGGTGTTTGTGGTTATTTCTGTTTTATTGTCAAGTAGGTTTTGTTTTATGAACTGTGGTGCCCCTGTGTTTGGTGCATACAGATTTATGATTGTGATATCCTCTTGATGGATCGTTCCCTTGATAAGTAGGAAGTGGCCTTCTTTGTCTTTTTTGATTATATTTGGTTTGAAGTCTATTTTATCCGATATTAATATAGCTACACCTGCTTGTTTCTTATTCCCGTTTGCTTGGAATACTGTTTTCCACCCTTTCACCCTGAGGAGATGTCTGTCTTTAATGGTGAGGTGGGTTTCTTGAAGGCAACAGATTGAGGGGTCTAATTTTTTGATCCATCCTGTTAGCTTGTGTCTCTTGATGGGTGAATTAAGGCCATTAATATTTAGAGTAATGACTGTGAGATTTGATTTGATCCCTGCCATATTGTGATGGTAAATGTGGGTTGGAGTTTTCATGGACATTGAAGTTTTTTGTGCCTACTCTGAGTTTGGTTGTTGTGATCTGCTTCTTGTAGGCAATTGTGTTTGATTATTTTTTTCTTCTCTGTGTAGGATTTCCTGAATTACTCTCTGTAGGTTTGGTTTTGTGTTCATATAATTGTAAAGCTGAGTTTTGTCATGGAAAGTTTTTCGTTCACCATCTATTATGAGGGATACTTTTGCTGGGTAGAGTAGTTTGGGTTGGAAGCCATAGGTTCTTAGACTTTGGAGTGTTTCATTCCAGGCTCTTCTAGCTTTCAGGGTTTCCATTGAGAAGTCTGAAGTAATTCTGATGGGATTACCTCTGAAGGTGGTGTGCTGTTTTTCCCTAGCTGCTTTTAGGATTTTCTCTTTGGTGTCAATGTTTAGAGTCTTAATAATAATATGTCTTGGAGAGTTTCTCCTTTGGTCCAGTCTGTTTGGAGTTCTATTGGCTTCTTGTATCTTGATGGGCCTTTCTTTTAAGAGATTGGGGAAGTTTTCTTCAATTATTTTGTTAAATAAGTTCTCCATGCCTTTGGTCTGGATTTCTTCTCCTTCTGGTATTCCAATGATCCTGATATTGGGACGTTTAACTGTATCCCACAATTCCCTCATGTTCTGTTCACAGGAGCTTTTAAACTTACTGAAATTTTTGAACTCTCTAACTGTTTCTTCCATCTTGTCTTCCAGATCAGAGTTTCTATCCTCCACTTGGCTGACTCTATTCTTGAGAGCTTCTAGTGAGTTTTGGGCTTGTTCAATTAAGTTTGCATTTTCTATTATTTTTCTATGTATAATTTCCATCCCTCTGTCAAGCTCCCTTTTCACATCATTTTCTGATTTTCTTGATGATTCTTGGAGTTCATCCTTGCATTTCTTTATGTCTTCATTTAGCATGGCCAGCTGATTTTTAAGGTCTTCTTTTTTTTCACTCTCCCTCAAATCTCTTAACTCTCTTTGAAATCCTTCCATTTTCTTATCTAATCCTTCCAATTTCTTATCTATTATTTCTAGTTTAGTGATGGCAGCATCCACACGATTGTCTGCCCTTTGTTGCTTTCCTGCAAGTTCTACCAATAGGTTGGTTAGAGTTGCATTGCTCATAGCTTCAATGTGGTGTTCTGGTCCTATTTGTTCTTCTATGTTTTGGTTGGAAGTATTCATTGTGGGACTGGGTGATCTAATTGGATTTTCTTGCGTTTGATTATTCATGTTATTTCTTTTGCGCTGTGTTCTGCCCATGACAGTGTATGGGCAGATAAGTGGGTGTATCAGCCTGGGCTCAAGAACAATGGGAATCTTATGCAGCCTGGGGGCGTTGCCAAGAAGCCTGGGCTTTGGCTGTCACTTGCCAAAGCCGCCTATCTACTGCCTGGCAGGGGCGCCGAAGTTGCCTGAGTTCTCAAGCGGTAATGTGCCAAGGCTGCCTGCGTTCGAACTAGGAGTGGCACTGAGGCACCAAGCACTGATGCCGCCCGAACTCTGGCTGGGCACGCTGGGAACCGGAAGCAGTCTGCGCTCCCCCGCCACAGGACAATTTTGGACAGCCGCGCGGCAGACAGAGGGCGAGTGGACGAGAATGCGGAGCAGTCTAAGCTTCTGCACGCAGGGAATAATCTCACTTGCCAAAGCCGCCTATCTACTACCTGGTAGGGGCGTCAAGGTTGCTTGAGTTCTCAAGCGGTGTTGTGCCCCAGCTGCCTGCGTTCGAGCTAGGAGTGGCACTGAGGCACCAAGCACTGAAGCCGCCCAGACTTTGGCTGGGAACGCTGGGACCGGAAGCAGTCTGCGCTCCCCCGCCACCGGACAATTGTGGACAGCCGCGCGGCAGACAGAGGGTGAGTGGCGAGAGTGCGGAGCAGTCTAAGCTTCCGCACGCAGGGAATAATCTCACTTGCCAAAGCCGCCTATCTACTACCTGGCAGGGGCGCCAAAATTGCTTGAGTTCTCAAGCGGTAATGTGCCACATTTGCCTGCGTTCGAGCTAGGAGTGGCACTGAGGCACCAAGCACTGAAGCTGCCCAGACTTTGGCCGGGAACGCTGGGAACCGGAAGCAGTCTGCGCTCCCCCGCCACCGGACAATGGCGGCCCGCCGGTGCGGCAGGCAGGTAGGGGATGGTACCTGAGCTGACGCAAGCGAGAGATACAGTCTGAGCTTGTGGGACTGGGCACACTCAGTAGGTGGGCGAGTGGACAAGGGTGCGGAGCAGTCTAAGCTTCCGCGCGGAGGGAACGATCGGCGCGCAGTGGCAGCCGTGCGGGCTCCGGAGCAGCAGCAGCAGCAGGGGTGGAGCTTTGAACACGGCGGTTATTTGGGGCGAGGGGTGCCTACCCGCCCGAAAGGGGACCAGCAATTCCCTGTTCCCCCACCTCTGTGCCCTCCCAGATTTCTCTCCCCTAAAAGCCACTATATACCCTTAATATCTTGCCTTTCTTTCCCCGGGATTTGCAGCGCAGCTAGGCGGTCGCCATCTTGGCCGGAAGTCCACCGTAAACTCTGTTCTTAAAGGCCAAAACTGCATTTGTAAAGGATGGGAAGTGAGGCTCAGAATCTTTGCATTTAAGAATAAATAAAGACAATTATTTTTATTGAGAACTTTAGTAAATTATGAATATATTGAAAATTGGTCATATTCCCATTGGATTATACTCATGTTCCCTCTCCCCCACCCCACGCCCTCCTCAGTGTGGTTATCACTGTGGTGTCATGAATGTATCAGGCAGTATCTGTGTGGAGGGACACAGTGCCTAAGAATATACCTTCCAGCTCTGTGGTTCTGACATTCTTTCTGTCTCCTATTCTGTAATTTTGTATTATGCATCAGTAATGATAACTTCTCTTCAGCCTCAGGTTTTCTGCTTTGATGAGTCTCCTCAATGTCTACCACCATCTCACTGGAGGAGGTTCTCAGGCTAACAGTGTGAACAGCAGTCATAATTAATCTACCACTTCCTCTGCAATGTTCCCTGGACCCTGGAAGATGGGATAGAGATGACTCTTCTCATTCTAGGCAGTCAGCTTTTTCTTTTTGTCATACTTATGGGTCTAGGGTCTCCATGGTAGTCACTACCATCTTGAAAAAGCAGATTTTCTAGCCAAATATGAGAATAGCATGGATCAAAGTGGATAAACATAGACATTTAGAAGACTTTTGAATGGCATAATCTCTGTTTTTAGCCAGAGACCAGTGGAAACTTCCCTCTATGGTCAATGATCTTCCAAGCCATAAGCTTCTCACTTGGTTCCAAGTACCAGCTATAAATTTCCTATTATTAAGCAGGCCTCATCAGAGAACAGTACATTACCGATATAGCCTGTGTGCACTATTGCACTGGTGTCTAAATTTTGCTTGGCTGGTTGATTTTGTAGCTTGCAGGATCTACTGCTTGTTCAAGCTTTTGGTGACTTTAAACACCCAGAAGTTCACATTGTGTTTTTTTTTTTTAACACTCAGTTTGGTACCATTATTAGGCTCATCCATGACCTACCCCCTCCCCTTGGCCCCTCCTTGTTGAGGTATACGGGTCATGCATTGTGGAGTTAGCCCACAGTTATGGGTAAGCTAAATGTCTCTGCATATCATGACCCAACATGTGGCTCTGACATTCTTTCCGCCCCCTCTTCCACAAAATTTCCCTGAGCCATTTTGGGTCTGCTTCAGTGATGAGGTGTTGGGGGGCTCTGAGGCTCTGGCTCTCTGATTTGGTGGGAGTTGATTTTTCTCTATGCTGATCTCCTTCCCCCTTGTGCTGGTATCTGGTTCATCAGGAAAACAGCCCCCTTGCTTGTTTCTCCAATTTTTCTTAGTTTCAGCCGGGGCCCTTTTGAGGTATGATAGGGTGGCTCTCTCCTTCCTTAGGATCTACATCTATCTGAAAAAGAGAAGCAGATTCTCCAATGGAGAGTAAGTTAGCATCAGGACAAATGAGATAACCTTTTTTTTTTTTTTTTAAAGAGAATTTAATAGGTGCAGGCCCTCTTGTAGCCCACAATTGACGGTAGCTTGATATTGGAGAGTGGGTTTATGTTTGGATATGGTTCTGACTTGTTTCCCAGCTCCAGCTATGGGTCTCATACCAGTGAGGGGATCAGTTAGCCGAATTGAGAGCAGTTGGTTCCCCACCATGGCTGTGTGCCACCACTGCACTTGTGTGGGCATCACAACAAGTTATTTGCTGCTAAGTAGGTTAGACCATGTGTTGCTTCAACAGATATTGGTCATTTTCAGCCAGTTGCAACAACAACAAAAAAAAAATACCTTGGAATAAACTTAACCAAGGAAGTGAAAGATCTGTACAACGAAAGCATAAAAACACTCAAAAAAGAAGTTGAGGCTGACTTGAGAAAATGGAAAGACCTCCCATGTTCCTGGATAGGCAGAATTAACATTGTGAAGATGACAATCCTATCAAAGGCAATATACAGATTTAATGAAATTCCAATTAAAATCCCTACAGTGTTCTTCACAGAGATAGAAAAAAAAGATCTCAAATTTCATATGGAAAGGCAGAAGGCCTCGCATCTCCAAACACATCATAAGCATTGCAGTTGCACAATAGCCACAACCCCACCAGGGAAGTATGAGAATGGAACTCCCAGAGTCTGGGAGAAATAGGGCAGATACGTGCCCCATCATAAGCTTTGCTATTTGTCTTTTATAGTCATGCTAAGGATCAAACCCAGGGCCTTTTGCATGCTAGGTAAGAAATCTACCATTATGCTACATTTCCCAGCCCTTTGTATCTTATTTTTTTTCCTCATTTTTACTTATTTTTTAAGGTATATGAATTTTTTTCTTTTTTCTTTATTAGTCAGTTCCATATTCGGCAAATACAGTCATTTTGGTACCATTATTAGGCTCATCCATGACCTACCCCCTCCCCTTGGCCCCTCATTGTTGAGGTATATGGGTCATGCATTGTGGAGTTAGCCCACAGTTGTGGGTAAGCTAAATGTCTCTGCATATCATGACCAACATGTGGCTCTGACATTCTTCCGCCCCCTCTTCCACAAATTTCCCTGAGCCATGTTGGGTCTGCTTCAGTGATGAGGTGTTGGGGGGCTCTGAGGCTCTGGCTCTCTGATTTGGTAGGAGTTATTTTTCTCTGTGCTGATCTCCTTCCCCCTTGTGCTAGTATCCGGTTCATCAGGAAAACACCCCCTTTCTGGTAGCTTGATATTGGAGAGTGGGTTTATGTTTGGATATGGTTCTGACTTGTTTCCCAGCTCCAGCTATGGGTCTCATACCAGTGAGGGGATCAGTTAGCCGAATTGAGAGCAGTTGGTTCCCCACCATGGCTGTGTGCCACCACTGCACTTGTGTGGGCATCACAACAAGTTATTTGCTGCTAAGTAGGTTAGACCATGTGTTGCTTCAACAGATATTGGTCATTTTCAGCCAGTTGCAACAACAACAACAAAAAAATACCTTGGAATAAACTTAACCAAGGAAGTGAAAGATCTGTACAACGAAAGCATAAAAACACTCAAAAAAGAAGTTGAGGCTGACTTGAGAAAATGGAAAGACCTCCCATGTTCCTGGATAGGCAGAATTAACATTGTGAAGATGACAATCCTACCAAAGGCAATATACAGATTTAATGAAATTCCAATTAAAATCCCTACAGTGTTCTTCACAGAGATAGAAAAAAAGATCTCAAATTTCATATGGAAAGGCAGAAGGCCTCGCATCTCCAAACACATCATAAGCATTGCAGTTGCACAATAGCCACAACCCCACCAGGGAAGTATGAGAATGGAACTCCCAGAGTCTGGGAGAAATAGGGCAGATACGTGCCCCATCATAAGCTTTGCTATTTGTCTTTTATAGTCATGCTAAGGATCAAACCCAGGGCCTTTTGCATGCTAGGTAAGAAATCTACCATTATGCTACATTTCCCAGCCCTTTGTATCTTATTTTTTTTCCTCATTTTTACTTATTTTTTAAGGTATATGAATTTTTTTTCTTTTTTCTTTATTAGTCAGTTCCATATTCGGCAAATACAGTCATTTTGGTACCATTATTAGGCTCATCCATGACCTACCCCCTCCCCTTGGCCCCTCCTTGTTGAGGTATACGGGTCATGCATTGTGGAGTTAGCCCACAGTTGTGGGTAAGCTAAATGTCTCTGCATATCATGACCCAACATGTGGCTCTGACATTCTTTCCGCCCCCTCTTCCACAAAATTTCCCTGAGCCATGTTGGGTCTGCTTCAGTGATGAGGTGTTGGGGGGCTCTGAGGCTCTGGCTCTCTGATTTGGTAGGAGTTGATTTTTCTCTGTGCTGATCTCCTTCCCCCTTGTGCTAGTATCCGGTTCATCAGGAAAACAGCCCCCTTTCTTGTTTCTCCAGTTTTTCTTAGTTTCAGCCGGAGCACTTTTGAGGTATGATGGGGTGGTTCTCTCCATAGGATCTACGTCTATCTGAAAAAGAGAACCAGATTCCCCAACAGAGAGTAAGTTAGCATCAGGACAAATAAGATAACCCTTTTTTTTTATAGAGAATTTAATAGGTGTAGGCCCTCTTGTAGCCCACAATTGACGGTAGCTTGATATTGGAGAGGGGATTTATGTTTGGATATGGTTCTGACTTGTTTCCCAGCTCCAGCTATGGGTCTCATACCAGTAAGGGGATCTGTTGGCCGGATTGAGAGCAGTTAGTTCCCCACCATGGCTGTGTGCCACCACTGCACTTGTGTGGGCATCACAACAAGTTATTTGCTACTAAGTAGGTTAGACCATTCGTTGCTTCAACAGATATTGGTCATTTTCTGCCAGTTGCCCATGTAGCACCTTCTGGCACTAGATGCACTGACTGTCTGGGTACTGACTCTCTTCCAACTTCCAGCCATGCCATTCTAATTTGCATGTCTATCACATAAGGTGTCTTCAGCAGTAGCGTCTTACGCCTTCATAAAAAAGACAGAAAGTTCCCAAATCAATGACCTTACCATCCACCTAAAGGCATTGGAAAAACAAGAAATATCCAACCCAAAGAGCTCCAGAAGGAAAGAAATAA
This sequence comes from Dipus sagitta, assembly GCA_036346955.1. Taxonomy (NCBI): domain Eukaryota; kingdom Metazoa; phylum Chordata; class Mammalia; order Rodentia; family Dipodidae; genus Dipus; species Dipus sagitta. The sequence goes on along the minus strand of CM070772.1, from coordinate 74,891,027 downwards.
TTAAAATCAGAGCAGAAATCAATGAACTGGAAATGAAGGAAACAATTAAGACAATTGACAAAACAAAAAGCTGGTTCTTTGAAAAAATAAACAAGATTGACAAACCCCTGGCCAATCTGATCAAGCAAAAAAAGGAGAAGCTTCAAATTAACAAAATTCAAAATGAAAAAGGAGAGATCACAACAGACATAAGTGAAATTGGGAGAATCATCAGGAGTCTACTCCACAAAACTGGATAATGTGGAGGAGATGGATAAATTCTTGGATGCATAATATCCACAAAAGCTAAACACAGAGCAGATTAATCATCTCAATCAACCCATCACACTCATAGAGATTGAAAAAGTAATGAAAAGCCTCCCAAAAAAGAAAAGTCCAGGACCAGATGGCTTCTCAGCTGAATTCTATCAAACCTTCATGGAAGAACTCAAACCAACTTCCTGAAACTGTGCCACACAATTGGTGAACAGGGAAAGCTACGCAACTCCTTTTATGAAGCTAGCATTACTCTAATTCCAAAACCAGGCAGAGATGCCACAAGAAAAGAAAACTACCGGCCTATTTCCCTGATTAATTTAGAGGCAAAGATCCTAAACAAAATCCTTGCAAACCGAATCCAACAACACATCAAAAGCATTATCCACCTTGACCAAGTGGGATTCATTCCAGGAATACAAGGGTGGTTCAACATACGGAAATCTATCAATATAATACACCACATAAACAAGGTTAAACATAAAAACCACATGATCATTTCCATAGATGTAGAAAAGGCCTTTGACAAGATTCAACATCACTTCATGTTCAAAACATTGGAGAGAATTGGCATGGTTGGTTCATATCTCAACTTAATAAAGGCAATATATGAAGCTCCTAAGGCCCAAATAATACTTAATGGAGAGAGACTGGAGGAGTTCCCATTAAGATCAGGAACAAGACAGGGTTGTCCACTCTCACCTCTGCTTTTCAATATAGTACTGGAAGTCCTAGCTCAAGCAATAAGACAGGAGAAGGAAATAAAAGGGATACAATTTGGAGAGGAAGAAGTTAAGTTAGCTTTAATCGCTGATGACATGATTATATATGTAAGAGACCCGCGAGACTCCATCCCAAAACTCCTGAAGGTGATTAACTCCTATAGCAAAGTAGCAGGATACAAAATCAATGCACAAAAATCAGTAGCCTTCCTTTATGCAAATGACAAAGATACAGAGAAAGAAATAAGGGACATATTCCCAATTTCAATTGCAACAACAACAATAAAAATTACCTTGGAATAACTTTAACCAAGGAAGTGAAAGGTCTATACAACGAAAAAATAAAAACACTCAAAAAAGAAATTGAGGAGGACTTGAGAAAATGGAAAGACCTCCCATGTTCCTGGATAAGCAGAATTAACATTGTGACGATGACAATCCTACCAAAGGCAATATACAGATTTAATGCAATTCTAATTAAAATCCCTAGAGTGTTCTTCACAGAGATAGAAAATGATCTCAAATTTCATATGGAAAGGCAGAAGGCCTTGCATTTCCAAACATATCCTCAGCAAAAGAAATACCTCTGGAGGCATCACCATACCTGATCTAAAGCTATATTACAAAGCCATAGTAATAAAAACAGCATGGTACTGGCATAAAAACAGGAGTATAGATCAATGGAATAGACTTTAGGACCCGGACTTTGGGTCAAGCAACTATAGCTAGTTGAGATTCGATAAAGGCCCATACAATATAAGCTGGAAAAAAGACAGCATCTTCAACAAATGATGCTGGACAAACTGGATAAGTATATGCAGGAAGCGGAAACTTGATCCACACATTTCCCCATGCACTACACTCAAGTCCAAGTGGATCAAAGATCTCAATATAAGACAAGAAACTCATATACTACTGGAAGAAAATTTAGGAAATACTTTCCATGATATAGGAATGGAAAAAGACTTCCTGAACAAAACCCCAGTAGCTCATGAACTTGAACCGTCACTCAACCAATGGGATCACATGAAGCTGATGAGTTTCTTTACAGACAAGAAAACAATAAGCAAAGCCAATAGATCACCCACAGAATGGGAGAAAATGTTTGTGGGTTATCCAACTGATAGAGGCCTAATCTCTAGTATCTACAAAGAACTCAAAAATCTAAAGAGTAAGAAGTCAGACACCCCATTCACAAAATGGGGCAAAGAGCTGAACAGACAGTTTACAGAGGAAGAAATAGAAATGGCAAACATACACTTAAGAAAATGTTCATCATCCCTAATCATCAGAGAAATGCAAATTAAAACAGCTATGAGATTCCACTTTACCCCATTAAGCATAGCAAACATCAAAAAATCAAATAAATATAAATGCTGGCGAGGATGGTGAGAAGTAGGAACACTCATCCACTGTTGGTGGTAATGTAGGATGGTACAACCAGTTTGGAAAGCAATATGGAGACTTCTGAAAAAGCTGAGTATAGAGATACCAACAGACCCAGTTATTCCCTTAGTGGGCATCTATCTTAAAACCTTCAACCCACAGGCTAGAGAGATTTTCTCAACCATGTTTATAGCAGCTCAATTATTAATAGGTAAGAGCTTGAATCAACCCAGATGTCCATCACTAGAAGAATGGATAACTAAGATGTGGTATATCTACACAATGGAATTCTATACAACAGTAAGAAAAAATGACACAATGAAATTTGAGGAAAAATGGTTGAACCTGGAACAGATCATTCTCAGTGAACTTACCCAATCACAGAAAAAAAATCGCCACATAGTTTCACTCATCTACAGCACCTAAACTGAATCTACCCAAGATACCTTACATACCCAGCAAGCATCTCCTAGACTAGACACTAGGATGGAAGGGGAGGGAGGGGAGGGCATCAAAGGGGTGGGAAACACAAATCTAGACCCAAACGACAATGGTACCATAATCTTCTACTTACTAAAAGACAGACCAAATGGCTGATCCTTCACCATGCCCTTACAGAGAACACCTGAACACTGGAGAGGGTATGATCAAGAGTAACCTTAATCTTCTACATATTCCCTCCCTCACTTCCCCTCTCCCTCTCTCTCTTTCTTTTATCTCTAACTCTTGTATATTAGTTATCTTTTTCCTCATTTTCTTAGTGGGCACTGACATGTAACTCCCACCACCAGCATGGTGCTATCATCCACAATGAGCTTTTGATCAGAGAGACCTACAAGTTTTCCTAAAAGACAGACAGATTTCTGTCAGAGTACTTGATGACCCACCAAAGGCTAGTGATAAGACCCTACTGCTGAAGACACCTTATGTGATTGACATGCAAATTAGAATGGCATGGCTGGAAGTTGGAAGAGAGTCAGTCCCCAGACAGTCAGCGCGTCTAGTGCCAGAAGGTGCTACATGGGCGACTGGGGGAAAATGACCAATATCTGTCGAAGCAATGCATGGTCTAACCTACTTAGCAGCACATTGTGTTTTTTAGAATTCCCATAGGCAGCCAGCAGGAGGCTGACTTCCATCTCAGACCCAGGATAATCTCCACAATGCCCTCAGCAATAGGGTCTTACCATGTAGCTCTAATGGGTAATCATGTAATTTGACAATGGCCTGCCTTGTTTGGGGGCTTTGTGGGACTCCCTGATCAATAGCTCACTCACTGTGGTGGGGGGAGATAACCCAGTTCTGGCACTGGGATTTACCAGAAGCAGCCTGTGGCTTTAGGGCAAAGCTTTCTCCACCCTGTAGGGTGCTTTTGCCCAAACTATTGCCCTTTCTCTCTTTTATGAAACTTCTGTCTTATAATTAGCTAGCCAAAAGAAAGTTTTCTGTGGTATTAATCTATTCCATCATTAGTTGTCCTCTCCTTTCCTTCTTTACCCGAGTCCTCCGTAGACCTTTTTACACCCAGTTCTCTGTCTCTCCATTTGCCTGTCAAGTATCCAGTTCTCTCAATCCTCATTCTAGCTTCTTTGCCAGTATTAATGATGCTTAATACAATGTATAAATAAATCAAACAATTATTATGATCCACATATGACAGAGAACATGAAGCATTTGATTTCTGAGCCTCAGTAACCATTTAGTATGATTTTTGCTTGGTCAATCTATTCTTCTTCACATTTTATGATTTCATTATTACTTACCACTGAGTAGAATTCCACTGTATATATTTACCACATCTTCATTATCCCTTTCTCAGTTGATGGGCATCTAGGATGATTCCATTTCCTAGCTATTGTGAATAGATCAGCAACAAAGCAGATGTGGGGTTTGTGAGAGTGATTAGTGAAAGTAGTACATGCCAGGTTAGGATACCAGGAGTCAGACGGTCCAGGGTCCTGCTCAGCTTGAGCAGGAGGATGCTCTCCAATTTTCTCTGCAGAGGCATGAGGAAGCCCTGGGCTTTGTGACTCCAGTCCAGCTCTCTGTTACTGTAGGAAGGCGTCTGAGAGAAAAAAAAATATAGCTGGAAAGTGAGAAACTGTAAGAACTTAGGAAAGCCTCACTCCTAGATAAGGAGAAAACACAAAGTCCAGACAGCTACCCAGGTGCTCCCCATCAAGCCACTAGTGTGTGAGTGGAGGTCTGAGCACCTCTCCACCTAAAACAGCAGAGGCACCTGCACCTGTTGGCTACATGATCTTGCTGGAGATGGTGGGAGGAAACCAGTGGCTGGCACCCAGCTTCGCTTGATTCTGTTTGCCTATTTTGAAGCTATGAAAAGCCACTTCTAGAGCCATGGTTCTTTCATGTCCTGCCTGTAAAATTGTCATCACAATGGGTTCATCAGACTGGGTGATTTATAAATCTCCCTAGGCATTCAATGAGATAAAATGTAAACATGCTGTCAGCAGTATGGTCCATAGCTTGACCAAGACTATAAGCTAAGTTGTCTCATAATCAGGGGTAGCTTTAGCTGGCTCCAGAAGACTGATGTAAAGGTAAGGAGCTCATTCTCTGAGTGGTTCTTGGGAAATCTTGCCAGACAGCCACAGCGCAGTGACCTGGGACGTGGTCCTCCTAGTCCTACAGCTGCTGGCCAGTTTGTAGAGAAGAAATGAGGCAAGATCCCTGCAGGGTACATAATATTAGAGCATTTTCATTTTCCACTCTGTCAGTGTCACTAAATTCTCAATGACCCTTTCATCTCTAGTATTCTGTGATCCTCAGCATGTACAAGGTGCTACTGTCCATGTACTGGCAAGTGCTTTTCATTCAGAAGTATATATTAAACCCCTGTCTATAAGATAAACAGGGACTGAGTAGGGAATGTGTAATAAAACCAAATGTGGGCAGAACCAAGGAGTGGTGATTTTATTCTCTAAAGAAGACACTACACTGTCAGCCTTTCTCCTCAGAACACCTTCCATTCAAAGAGGCAAGCAAAGCACATGAGTCCCTTCTTCGTTCATGTAACTCAAGGCAAAACAATTGGTTCTGCCATAATTTTTGCCACTTTGGAACACTGATTTTTTCTGTATATGTGTTTATTTTCTTAAATTAACAACCCTGAAGAAATGCAATTAAAATATTCTAATTATTTGTATTGGAGTATTTGTTTTTAACAGTCCCTATTAAAATATATATGCAAATGTAGAGCATCTTCAGCATTCTCACGGGCCCACTGCCTCCTACCAAACCCAGTACATTTGCTTTACGGAAATGTGTCAAATGGGTTTCTTTAAAAATTATTGTTATTTGGTTTTGAAAGGATTCTACCTCAAATTTTCATCTCAAACAAGCAAAATAATGTATTAGTTGCACAGGGTTTTAGCCTGGTTTTTATCCTTCCTTTCTAGATGAGACTGACAAATCTACAAGAGACAGTGGGTGGAATAAAAAATGTAAAGGAACATCACTCTCACATGAATCACTGTCTGATAGCTTCAGATCCTGAAGGCTGGTTAAAGGGGTGAGGCCAGCCAGTATTCTCATACTATCTTCAATTAATTTTTAATCTTTTTTTTCCCAAAATCATCCAAGTCATCATAACATGTTATGTACTCTAGAAATATCCCTGGAAGACAGGTGGCATGGTAAGTGAAGAATGAAGGGTTAGAGCAGCTTACCCCTGCCTGGCACCTACTGCAAAGCTCTGTGCCTGCTCAGCATAAGAAAGCAGGCCTCTTTCTTCCTGAAGCTTTCTCTTTCCACCACAGGGAAGTCCTGTATCCTGACACAGGATAACCTTTGAACATCAGTTTTCTTATGTTTACTAGAAAGTATCTACAGAAGAGTAATGGCATACCTCTCCACCATGGAGGCAGGCCACAGTGCACTGTTGTATTTCTTCGTGTGACTGCTAGATGCCATTCCTCTTGCTGTCTCTGTCCCCTCCACATTCCATCAGTCTGGGTGATGGTTTGTCCTAATCTGGCCTGGTTTGGGTGTGCTTTGCAAGATGGTTTCTCAGCCAGCAGTTTGGACAAACCCATGTTGAATGAAGAAGATTCAGAGTCCCAATGGAGGGGTTGGAGAGAGCTGTTGCCACCTGGAGAAGCAGTGAGAGACTAGTTCCTTCATTCTCACAGATGAGCATTTCCCAGCATCTTACTTTAAAATGGCATTGATCCTTGCCCACTCTCCTGCTCCACTGTGCACTCCTAGTCAGGAACCTGGCTGCCTCTACATCTCCTATCCCAGCCTTTGAGTCAATTGACAAGTGTTAATCCTAAAAGGATAACAATCATCTGGGTCCCGCTACTCACTAAGTGGTATATCAGGAAGGGAAAGAAGACACAGAGGAAGAGAAATACATGAGGTTTGCAACTGCTTAGATTTATCATGTGTCACTTTCCTGAGCATTACCTCATCCTTATCAGCTACTATTTAATGTGGGGCCTTCAAAGGTTTCCAAAGTATTGCTACCTCTTTGTTTTCTTGGTGGGAACTGATCAGCCAAGTGCACTTGGAATTCCAAGTAAGAAAGAGTTAGCATTAATTTTATCCTCTCCTTTATTATGAGTCAAATTTTCTCTTGAAGTTCCTTCCCATAATATAATCTCAACTACAAAAAGACTGTCACAGTCTCCTCTGGTGTTTGTCCCAGACCAGTGCAATGAAGCATTTCTTCTTGTGCTGATATCCATCTCTCTCTCCCAACTCCCAGGAGGAGGCACATCTTTGTAACTGTTGTCCTAGGCATGTTCAACAAGGACTCATTCAGTACTGGGAGAGCTGACTTTGAGTCATCTTTTATCCCTAAGTCTCTGCATCGAAGAAAATATTAACTCCCACACAGCCACTCAGAAACTTCATCTTTGCCCCATAGATAGACTCCTTCTATCCCATAATCCTCAGAAGTTTGCAACAGTTCTCAGAGTATTGTCATTTGGAATCAAGTGCCAGGATATAACCTGAAGACCTGGGTTCTATACTTTTCACCTGGATCTGGGCCTCTCTCCTGGTCTGTGCAACAGTGTTTATTTGGTGTGTGAATCAAAGGTGCATGAAAGTGAGGTGATTGATGGCCATAGTAAAAGACTTTACAGGATGGATGATGAATAAGACAGCTGATGACTGGCTGAAATCTTGACCAAAATTAATTACATAAAAAGATAAAGAACAACTTATGGGTCACAAAGAAGAAAGGAGGCAGGGAGGGGAGAAAAAAAGATGAACCTACTGTGTGAGATTAGACACATAGTTAGCTCACCAGAGAAAGACATTCCTCTGGTGAATAGTATTATTCAAAGCCACTTTTTTTTCAGAAATTTATGAGCAGATTGTAAAATTTATATGGAAATGTAAAACACATTTAAATGATGAATGTGGAGTACTCACACTTCTGGATTTCAAAATTTACTGTGATTGTGTAGTTATCAGATAGCATGGAGATAAAAATATATATCAATGGAACAGAATTAACAGTCCAAAGCTAAACGTTTGGAGTCAATTGATTTTGTCAAAGGTGCATACATGATGCACTGGGTTCTGTCCAACAAATAGTGCTGGGATGACTGGATGTCCCAAAAAAGTAAGTGAGAGACTTCTAGGTAAGATGGCAGCTTAGGGGCTGGAGAGATGGCTTAGTGGTTAAATGCTTGCCTGTGAAGCCTAAGGACCCTGGTTCGAGGCTCGATTCCCCAGGACCCACGTTATCCAGATGCACAAGGGGGCTCACGCATCTGGAGTTCTTTTGCAGTGGATGGAGGCCCTGGTGCGCCCATTCTCTCTCTCTCTCTGCCTCTTTCTCTCTCTCTGTCACTCTCAAATAAATAAATAAAAATAAACAAATTTTTTTTTAAAAGATGGCAGCTTAGGAGCCATGTCAAACCAGTCCAGGGAAGGATTTAAGAAAAACCCCAGCAAAATACACTCTTCTTCTGAAAACTGAAGGAGTATAGGTTATTCTTTTACATAGCATAGAAGCCTGAGAGACCAAGATCCACCAGAGAGGAGGAAAATGGCCAGAGTCCCACTGAGGTGATCACAGCTTGCGATCCACACATGCCCGTCCGGTGCAGTCCCCCCAGGCATGCCAGGTGGCAGCAGCAGCAGTAGCAGAGACTAAGCAAAAGATTTTTCAACTCCATCAGCCTTCTTGCAAAGTTAAGAAATCTGAAGGAAAAGATGACTGAGATCAACTAAAGAGCTACTGAAAGTGTGAGCAACTCCAAAACTCTGAACTCTCCCATCCCCCACCATCAAAACTGCCAACCTGGAGCATTCAACTCCCAGTGGCAGCACAGCCAGCAGAGCAGATCAGAGGGACAGCTGCACAGCACAACACGGAGGGATAGAGGTGGGCACTAAGCACTGGTGAGGTTGGAAGCCACCCTAAAAGGTAATGAGGGTAACTGCCAAAGGAAAAAAAAATAAAAACAGGTAACAGACCTGCAAGAGCTAATTTCTCTTTCCTTGTCAGGGCAGGTTATGGGGTATATATTCTTGGTTGGCTTTACCATTTTCAAATAACCTGCATTTGGGGGTTGAATATTGTTGCCTTTGGTGCATATATATATATATATATATATATATATATATATATAGCCTTTGCTTCTGTCATTATTGGGGGCAGGGTCGAATCCAGATCCAGGTTGACCTGGAACCCAATTCAGAACAGAAATCTCTACTTCCCAGCTGACAAGATTAAGGGTATAAAACAACACACACCCTTAGGGATTAATTTAATACCCACAATTGTATACTTTGTGCTGGTTTTTATTGATTGTGTATGTTACTTGGTTGAAAATATATTGAAATCAGTTAAAGAGAAAAAGCAAGTCACCTACAAAGGCAAGCTCATCATGATAACTGCAGATTACTCAACACAAACTTTAAAAGCCAGTATGGCTTGGAATGATGTATTCCAAGTTCTGAAAGATAACACCTATCAACCAAGATTACTTTATCCTGCAAAGCTATCTATCCAAATTAGTGGAGAAATAAGGACATTCCACATCAAAAGCAGGCTAAAGGAATTTATGACAACTAAACCAGCTCTACAAAAAATACTTAATGAATTCTTAATGCCAAAGAGAAAGAAAAGCACACACAGGAAGAAATAGGAGAAAATAAACCACACTCAAATAACAGTTAAAACAAATGAGTAAAGGGGAAACAGTAAACACTACAAACTAAGAAGAATGGCAAGAATAAATGCACACCTTTTAATAATAACTCTTCATATCAATGGCTTCAATGCACCATCCAAAAGACACAGGCATGCAGACTGGATCAAAAGGCAGGATCCTGCCATTTGTTGCCTACAGGAAACTCAACTGTCAATAAAAGATAGACACTGCCTTAGGGTGAAAGGATGGAAAATGATATTTCAAGCAAATGGACCTAGGAAACAAGCAGGGGTTGCTAGCCCTATCTGACAGGATAGAATTCAAACCAACATTAATGATGAAAGATAAAGAAGGTCACTTTATACTGATTAAAGGAGCTCTCCAGCAGGAACACATTACAATCCTAAACATATATGCACCTAATATGGGGGCTCCCAGTTTCATCAAACAAACACTATTTGACTTAAGGTCACAGATAACATCAAACACAATTGTAGTGGGAGACTTTAATGACCCACTCTCATCAATTGATAGGTTATCCCAGCAAAAAATAAACAGAGAGACATCTGAATTAAATGATGTCATGGAACAAATCGACCTAACAAATATCTGCAGACTTTCTATCCAAATGCTGCAGAATATACATTTTTCTCAGCAGCACATGGAACATTATCTAAAATAGACCATATATTGGGACACAAGGGAAATCTCCACAAATATAGGAAAATTGAAATAATCTCTTGTACTCTGTCTGACTACAGTGGGATTAAACTGCAAATCAGCAACAAGAAAAGCTACAGAGCATACAGAAATTCATGGAGGCTAAACAGTATGCTATTGAATGATCAGTGGGACACTGAAGAAATCAAAAAGGAAATCAATAAATTCATAGAATCAAATGATGATGATAATACAACATACCAAAACCTTTGGGACACAATGAAGGCAGTCCTAAGAGGGAAATTTATAGCTCTAAGTGCCTATATTAAGAAATTAGAGTTCACAAATAAACAATATAATGCTCCACCTTAAGGCCTTTGAAAAGGAAGAACAAGGCAAACCATAAATCAGTAGATTAGAAGAAATCATAAAGATTATGGCAGAAATTAATGGACTAGAAACCATGAAAACAATCCAAAGAATCAACGAATCAAAGAGGTGGTTCTTTGAAAGGATAAGCAAGATTGATAAATGCTTAGCAAATTTGACCAGAAGAGAGAAGAGACAAAAATGAATAAAATTAGAAATGAAAAAGGCACCATTACAACAGATACAAAAGAAGTTCAGACAATTATAAGGGCATACTTTAAGAATATATATGCCTCTTAGTTTGAAAATCTGAAAGAAATGGATGATTTCCTTGATGCATATGACCTACCAAAATTAAATCAAGATGAGATAAAACATTTAAATACATCTATAACAAGTACAGAGAGCCAAACAGTTATAACAAGTCTCCCAACTAAAAAAAAGCCCAGGCCCAGATGGACTCACTAGCAACCTTCATGGAAGACCTTCATGGAAGAACTAACACCAATGCTTCTCAAACTTTTCCATAAAATAGAAAAGAAAGGAATTCTACCAAACTCCTTCTATGAAGCCAGCATCACCCTCATAACAAAACCAGGCAAAGACAGAACAAAATAAGAAAATTATAGACCAAGCTCCCTCATGAACATAGATGCAAAAATTCTTAACAAAATATTCACAAACAAAATACAAGAATATATCCAAAGGGTTATTTGGGGATGGAGAGATGTTTTAGCAGTTAAGCACTTGCCTGTGAAGCCTAAGGACTGCGGTTCGAGGCTCAATTCCCCAAAACCCACACTAGCCAGATGCACAAGGGGGCACACACTTTTGGAGTTCATTTTTTGCAGTGGCTGGAAGCCCTGGTGCACCCATTCTCTCTCTCTCTTTCTTTCTCTCTCTGCCTGTTGCTCAGTAATAAATAAAAATAAACAAACAAACAACAAAATAAGATTATTCACCAAGACCAAGTTGGCTTTATCCCAGGGATGCAGGAATGGTTCAACATACACAAATCAATAAATGTAATACAATCATATAAATGGTCTGAAGGACAAAAATCACATGATCATCTCGAGAGATGCATAAAAGGCATTTGACAAAATCCAATATCCTTTCATGGTAAAAGTATTACAGAAACTGGGACTACAAGGAACATATCTCAACATAATAAAAGCTATTTATGATAAACCTACAGCCAACATAATACTAAATGGTGAAAACTCAAAGATTTTCCACTAAATTCAGGAACAAAACAAGCGTGTCTTCTATCCCCACTTTTATGTAATATAGTTCTGGAAGTCCTAGCTATAGCAATAAGGCAAGAGACACTCATAAAAGGCATACAAACAGGAAAGGAAGAGATCAAATTATCACTATTTGCAGATGATATGATTCTATACTTAAAAGACCCTAAAAACTCCACCAGCAAACTGTTAGAGCTGATAAACACTTTTAGAAATGTAGCAGGATACAAAATAAATACACAGAAATCAGTATCTTTCATATATACTAACAACAAATGTGTGGAGAATGAAATCAGGGATTCTCTCCCATTCACAATTGCCTCACAATCAATCAATCAATCAATCAATCAATAAATAAATAAATAAAGTACCTTGGACTTAACTAAGGAAGTGAAGGAGCTCTACATTGAGAACTTTAAAACACTCCAGTGAGAAATTGCAGAAGACACAAGGAAATGGAAAGATATCCCATATTCTTGGATTGGAAGAATCAATATTGTGGAAATGTCAATCTTACCAAAAGCAATCCACATGTTTAATGCAATCCCCATTAAAATTGCAATGGCATTCTTCACAGGAATAGAAAAAAAATCCTAAATTTCATTTGGAAGCAGAAAAAAACTCAAATAGCCAAAACTATTTTGAGCAACAAAAAAAAGCCTGGTGGTATCACCATACCCAATTTTAAGCTATATTACAAAGCCATAGTAACAAAAACAGCATGGTATTGGTACAAAGACAGACATGCAGATCAATGGAACAGAATAGAGGGACCATATGTTAATCCAGAGCAGCTACAGCCATCTGATTTTTGACAAAAATGCCAAAAATATTCATTGGAGAAAAGACAGCCTCTTCAACAAGTGCTTCTTGGAAAACTGGATATCTATATGTGGAGAGATGAAAATAGATCCTTGTCTCTCCATGCACAAGAATGAAATCCAAGTGGGTTAGGGACTTTAATATCAGACCTGAAACTCTGAAATTGCTGGAAGAAAAGGTAGGAGAAACTCTTCACCATATTGGCATAGGTAATGACTTTCTGAATATAACCCCAATTGCTCAAAAATGCAACCACTAATCAACCAGTGGGATCTCATGAAATTACAAAGCTTTTGTACAGCAAAGGACACTGTGAATAGAGAAAAGAGACAACCTACAGAATGGGAGGAAATCTTTGCCAGTTACACGCCTGACAGAGGATTAATATCTAGAATATACAAAGAACTCAAAAAATAGAACAACAAGAAATCAAACAACCCAATCAAAAAATGGGCTATAGAACTAAATAGAGAGTTCTCATTGGAAGAAATGCATATGGCATATAAACATCTAAAAATGTGTACTACATCCTTAGACATCAGGGGAATGCAAATTAAAACTACCTTGAGATTCAATCTCTCTCCTGTCAGAATGGCTACTATCAAGAAAACAAATGACAATAAATGTTGACAAGGATGTGGTAAAAGGGGAATCCTTCTGCACTGTTGGTAGGAATGTAATCTGGTATAGCCATTGTGGAAATCAGTGTGGAGGTCCTTGAGACAGCTAAAAATAGAGTTGCCATATGATCCAGCTATAGCACTCCTAGGCATATTTCCTAATGACTCTTCTCACTACCATAGAGATACTTGCACAACCATATTTATTGCTGCTCTTTTCACAATAGCTAGGAAATGGATCCAGCCTAGATGTCCATCCTCAGATGAATGGACAATAAAGATGTGGTACATCAACACAATGGAATTCTATTCAGCAGTAAAGAAAAATGAAATTATGTAATTTGCAGGGAAATGGATGGATCTGAAAAGGATTATACTAAGTGAGGTAACCCAGACCCAGAAAGAAACATAGCATGTTCTCTCTTATGGGAGACAGAAGTCATCAGTGGTGAAAACAGTGGACACCGGAAACCTCAAGTTTGGCCAGACAGGCCAAATGACTGAGTGAATGCAATAGTGGCATGTCTGCTCTGGGGGAAACGAACTGCTCTCTAATTGGACTGAAGGCCAGTTCTATGGGAGGGAATATGTGCCTGGTACTGAAAACCTAATCAAAAGCCTATGGCAGGGGAGGTCATGAGCCTTAGGGGTATAAAGCCTGCTCTTGTCTGGATAAATGCACATATTACTTTCACCAAATTGCCCTAAAAACACTACACTTAATATTCACACTCATATATTAACGCTACTCTCACTTCTGGTTACAGAAGCTTCTCTTTTCAGATGGCAATGACCACTGGGATCACCCAAAAGGCAACATAGTGCTGAGAAGAAGAGACGGAGGAGTGTCCAGCACTGAAACATCTCACACCCACCAAGGCTCAGCATCCACTGTAGAAGAGGTGGCAGAAAGAATGTAAGAGCCAAAGGAAGGGTACTACTCCTGACATCCAAATGTCTGGACAGAATTTGGCCTCAATATCCATGACCTCACAGTACCTAGCAATACTCACACAAGACCCTCATAATAGGAGAAAAAGATGATGACATCAAACTAAAAGAGAGACTAATGGAGAGAGGGAGGGGATATAACAGAGAGCAGAGTTATGAAGGAGAAAGTGACGGAAGGGAGTGGAGGGGAGGGAAATACCATGGTTTGTTGTCTATAAGTGTAGAAGTTGTCAATAAAAATATATGTATTAAAAGAACTAAAAAAGTCATTTAAAAATGACATCATAAAAATTCTAGGGAGACCTCATCTCAGATAACTTAATGATGCAACTTAAGATGCTAGAAAAAAAAAAAGACAAGAAGCCTATGCACGACACTATGTCTGATAAGAAATAATAAAAACCAGGGCAAAAGCAATAAAATAAAGGCTAAAAGAAGAATACACAGAACCGAAGGGTTGATTCTTTGGAAAAGATAAGATAGTGACAAATTCCTTGCCAAATTAACCAAAAGAAAGAAACGACCCATATAAAGTTTTCTAACTTATGCAAAGGGAGTCTTCAAAAAAAGATTCCAACAAAACCCACACAAGTGCTGTGGCGGCACAAAGCCATGATGGGGAACCAACTGCTCTCAATTTGGCTAACTGATCCCCTCACTGGTATGGGACCCATAGCTGGAGCTGGGAAACAAGTCAGAACCATATCCAAACATAAGCCCACTCTCCAATATCAAGCTACCATCAATTGTGGGCTACAAGAGGGCCTACACATATTAAATTCTCTATAAAAAAAAGGGTTATCTTATTTGTCCTGATGCTAACTTACTCTCCGTTGGAGAATCTGCTTCTCTTTTTCAGATAGACGTAGATCCTACGGAGAGAACCACCCCATCATACCTCAAAAGGGCCCCGGCTGAAACTAAGAAAAATTGGAGAAACAAGCAAGGGGGCTGTTTTCCTGATGAGCTGGATGCCAGCACAAGGGGGAAGGAGATCAGCACAGAGAAAAATCAACTCCTACCAAATCAGAGAGCCAGAGCCTCAGAGGCCCCCAACACCTCATCACTGAAGCAGACCAAAAATGAACCCAACATGGCTCAGGGAAATTTTGCGGAAGAGGGGGCGGAAAGAATGTCAGAGCCACATGTTGGGTCATGATATGCAGAGACATTTAGCTTACCCACAACTGTGGGCTAACTCCACAATGCAGGACCCGTATACCTAAACAAGGAGGGGCCAAGGGGAGGGGGTAGGTCACGAATGAGCCTAATAATGGTACCAAACTGACTGTATTTGCTAAATACAAAACTAACTAATAAAGAAAAAAAAACTTGGAAAACCTAGATTAATTGATTAATTTCTTAATTATTACTTAATTACTTAATTAATTACTCAATTAATTAAGTGCATATGACGTAAGATTAAAGCCAGAAACTATAAATAACTTAACAAGTTAATAATGAACAATGATATAAAAGCAGTAATTAAAAATCTTCTCCCCCCCAAAAAAAAACTGCCCAAGACGAGATGGATTCACTGCTGAACCCCATCAAACATTTATGGACATTCTAATAGCAATACTCCACCAACTGTTATACAAAATAGAAAGGGAAGGAATAATACCAAGTTCAGTCTGTAAATCCAGTACTATCTAAATTATAAAACTGGATGAAGACAAACAACAATAAAAGAAAACTATAAACCAATTTTCCTGATGAACACAGATACAAAGATTCTCAGCAAAACACTTGCAAGCCAAATTCAAGAACACGTTAAGATCACACATCATAACCAAGTAGGTTATATTCCAGGGATACAAAGTTGGTTCAACACACAAATCAACAAACATTATTCACCACATAAATAAATTTAAGGACAGTAATCACTTGGAAGATACAGAAAAGGCATTTGACAAAGTTCAATATTCCTTCAGGCAGAAAGTCCTAGAGAAATTAGAAATAGGTGGAATGTATCTAAAAATAATAAAGGCTTTATGTGACAAATGATATACTAAATGGGGGAAAACTGAAAACATTTTCTCTAAATTTTGGAGTGAAACAAGTGTTCCCACATAGTATTTGAAGACTGACTTAGGAACGTAAAACAAGGGATAGATATAAAAGGAAGAAAATTAAGAAAAGAAGACATGAAATGATCCATATTTGCAAATGACAAGATCCCACAATAAAGGCTTTATGTGACAAATATTATACTAAATGAGGGAAAACTGAAAACATTTTCTCTAAAATTTGGAGTGAAACAAGGGTTCCCACATAGTATTTGAAGACTGAGTTAGGGACATAAAACAAGGGATAGATATAAAAGGGAAAAAATTTAGAAAAGAAGACATGAAATGATTCATATTCGCAAATGACGAGATCCCTCTAGCCACTAGCAGAAAAATCCTAAATGTAATAATATTTTAGCAGAGTTGCAGGATAATAAAATTAACATCTAAAAATTAGTACTCTTCATATATTCCAACAATGAACTTGATGAAAAAAATTAGGAATAATATCCATCACAATATCCCCCGCAACATAAAGTACCTATGAATAAACCTCACCAAAGATGTGAAAGACTTCTATGAAGAAAATATAAAAGGCATTTAAAAAAATAGAAGAAGACACCAGACATTGAAAAGATCATCCATGCTCTTGTATTGAAAGAATTAATGTTGTAAAAACGGCTATGTTATCAAAGGTAATTCAAAAACCCAATGCAATTCTATCAAAAATCCAGGGACATTCTTACCAGCATTAGAAAAAACAATTCAACAATTCATATGGAACCATAAAAGACCATGCATAGGCAAAACTATCCTAAGCAGAAAGAATATTGCTGGAAGTATTCCCTGAACTCAAATTACACTACACAGCCACAGTGGCAAAGACAGCATACTGCCACAAAAACAGACACAAAACCAGGGAAATAGAATAGATGACCTAGAAATTAACTGACATATCTACGGTCACCTAATTTTCAAAAATGAAGCAACAAAAATTTACAAGGGAAAATACTGATAGTCTACTTAGCAATGGTGTTGGTAAAACTGGATATTCACCTACAGAAGAATGACAGATGATCCTAATCTCTCACCCTATGCAGAAATAAATTCAAAATTGATCAAATACCTTAATTTAAAGTAAGAAATGCTGAAACAGTTAGAGTAAAACATAGGCAGTACTCTTCAAGTTATAGGTACAAACTAGTACTCTCTGAACAGGAAATAGTACTAAGAATCAATACATGGGACTGTATCATATGAAATGTTTCTCCACAGCAAAGGAAACTATCAGCAGTAAACAGAAGGCCTACAGTATGGGAGAAAATTTTTGCCAGCTATAACTTGGACAGAGGGTTGATATCCAGAATATATAAAGAAATGAGAAAAATTAAACAACAAAACTGCCAATCAATAAATGAGATAAAGAAATGAAGACAATTTTTTAAAAGAAGAAACACAAATGATGAACAATCTTTTTTTAAATGTTCAATACCCTTAACCACCAGGGAAATGCAAATTAAAACCCCTTTGAGATTCCATCTTATCTCAGTCAAAATAGCCATAGTTGGGCTAGAGCAATGTTAGCAGTTAAGGCACTTGCCTTAAAAGCCTAAAGGATCCAGGTTCACTTCCTCAGTACCCACATAAGCCAGATGCACAAGATGACATGCATCTGGAGTTTGTTTGCAGTGGCTTGAGTCCTTGGTATGCCCATTCTCTCTCTAAGTGCCTCCTCTTTCTCAAACATAAATAAGTAAGTAAATAAATAAATAAAATATAAAAATATCCATCTTCAAGAAAACAATAATAAAGGCTGGTGAGGATGTTAAGAAAGGGGAGAGCCCTTATTTATTGTTGCTAGAGTGTAATCAGTATGGATGTTTCTGAAAAAGCTAAAACTTAAACTATCTACCATATGACCTATACTACTCCTGGGCAGATACCACAGAGGTACTTCATATCCATGTCCTCTCTATTCATGCTAACAAGGAACTGGAATCAACATAGGACTCATCAAGGAATGAGTGGATAATGAAAATGTGGAATATATACACAATACAATTTTATTCAGCTGTAAAGAAAAATCAAATTTATATGAACAAGGGAAGAACTAGAAAAAGTTATACTAAATGAAGTATAACCCAGACTTAGAAAGACAAAAATTGCCGGTTATCTCCATATGTGAATATTAACTTTTAGTAGTTTTGTATCTTAATAGGGAATGAAAAAATAGGTATTGGTTATGAAACTAGATAGAATACAATAGGGGAGCCAGAGGTATTAAGAAAGGTTAGGGTGGGCAAAAGAACTCATAACAGAAAGTAGAATCAGAGCATGGGGAAGAGAGAGAGCAGAGGAGAGGGGAGAAAGGGGGAGACAAAATTGTTTGAAAAACATAATTAAACCTAATTCTTTTATGCTAATAATTTTTTGTTTGTTTGTTTGTTTTCAAGGTAGTGTCTCACTCTAGCCCAGGCTGACCTGAAACTCACTATGTAGTCTCAGACTGGCCTTGAATTCACATTGATCCTCATACCTCAGTCTCCCAAGTGCTGGGATTAAAGGCATGTGCCACCATGCCCAGATAAAATTTTTGATAGAGAATAAGAAAAGAATTGCCTTAAAATAGTAACAATCTTTGTAGTATCTATACCATGTGCAAAAGTAAATGATATGCAGGCTGGGACTGAGCTGGAAGACTCTTCCCTGTGTACTAGTAGTCATAGTTCTGCAAAGTGCATCCAGGCTGCTGGGAAAGAAAAATCATAAGCAGTATTACATAGCAGTGGATCCTGTCAGCTACATAACCAGTCAGTCAGGCAACATATTCTCACTGGTACAATAATGGCGTAACTGTTGTTGGATAACCAAACTTCTCTCTGGTTGGATTTGAGGCATGCCCTATAGGAAGGAATTCATAACTGGTACTGAAACCTAGTAAAAAGCCAATGGCTAAGAAGCCATAAGCCCTAGGGGGAAGCTGTTAATGTTGCTGACTAAATGGATATGTTGTGCCTATCAAATTGCCATCTAATTATTTATGTTTGTAGCCGGGTGTGGTGGTGCACATCTTTAGTCCCAGCACTTGGGAGGCTGAGGTAGGAAAATCGCCATGAGTTCAAGACCACCCTGAGAATACACAGTGAATTCCCGATCAGCCTGGGCTAGAGGGAGACCCTACCTCAAAAAACAAAAACAAAAGCAAAACTATATTTATGTTTGTGTCCACAGAGCTTTTGGTGAGAGAAGCTCCTTTTTGGAGACAGTGGTGACTACTAGAGAGACTGAAAATTAGTACAAGTGCTGAAAGAAGTGACAATTCAGTACTCATCACTAAATGAGACATCTCTATCATACTCTCCAAGGCTCAGGGAACAGTGAGGAAACAATGTATGAACCAAAGGATGGAGTGTTCTGGAGTACTATGATCTGGACATGAACTGATCATTGCCAAAACTTAAATCCAAACATATCAATTAAAGTAAGAAAACTAAAGACAAAATCTTGTACACAACAGAGAAAAATGTTGCCATAACTACATTAAGGAAACCAATTTAAACAATAGTGAATGTATAAGTAGATACAATGGAAGACAAAACGGTGTGTTTTACATATAAAATGAAAAAAGCTGAGAAGGGAAAAAGACCATGTGAAGATACAGCGATAATCTACAAACCAAGATGAAAGGTCTCAGAAGAAACCAGACCCTGATGACACCTTACCATGGACTTTAGTCTTCAGAATTCAAAGTGAGTTTCTATTGTTTAAGCTCTTCTTTCTGTGATATTTGGCTTTGTCAGCTTTGGCAAGCCAATGTATCCCCTAAGTAGAACATATTCAGAAGAGATCAATTTTGTCCAATTGCTTCAGCTTGCTTCCTGACCCTATACAGAAATATTAAAGACTAGAACCCATATACATATCATTTGGATTTTATTATTTGGTGGTAATGAGTATTTTTAAGGTTTTTAATGGAAATGATATATTACCATATTATATATACATATATATTATGATACATATTATACTATATAAATTATACAATACATATTATAATATATCATATTATATATTTTATAACATACTTATATGATATAATTATACTATATTACAATATACATGTAATATATATATGTTGCAGTTGATCAAGTCCGGTAGTTATAGTCAATCTTGCTTCATTGTACTGAGATTCTGGCTCTCTTATCTTTACAAAATAATTCACTACTCTACACTTACTCCTGAGTCTTGGAAAGTTTGAAAGGGCATGACAGATGATAGAGTTTTCTGAGTCTCAGAGAAGATTTCCAACTTGAACTTTTCACCAACACTGGAACAAATTAAGACTGTTGGGAGGTGGAACAGAGTGGAAGATCATTGCTGGCCCCTTCCCTTGCTCGGGCTTCTTGTTTTGTGATTTCTTCCTCTCAACCTTGTTTCCATCATTGTAATGGATCAGCCGCAAGGTTTTCACTACAACAAAATTGATGCTTTGTCTTTTAATTTGTAGAGATGTCAATTAAATAAACCTTGCAAAAATAAAGAAAGGAAGAAGAAAACAGAGAAGAAATGAAGGGAGGAGGCTAACAATGGTAGCAATTTGACCTTATTCACTGACTACAAAAATTTAAAAAAAATCCACAGAACTTCACACCCAGAGAGACCTTAACTGTATGTAAATTATACAACAATAATGCTGAATTAAAATGCTAATGTGTCTTACTAAACCATAAAAAGCATTTCAAGGAAAAAAAAAGGGAAAAGGAATTGTGAAAAAAAGGAAGAGAAGGGAAGGAAAAAGGCAGAAAAGTGCTATCATGAAGAAAAAAAATCAAGACATTTTCAGATGAAGAAAACTTGTTACTAGCAGATATATACTAAAAGACTGATTAAGGTAGTTGTCCAAGCAGAAAAGAAATAATGCAAGAAAAGCATGGAATAGGAAGGAAGAACACAATGAGTAAATACATAACTAAGCGAAATAAATTTCTCCCCTCATGAGTTACCTCATTTGTGTTTAGTAGATGAAGCAAAAATAATAACACTGTCTCATATGATTCTAAAATATTGCAGGGAAGTATTAAGACAAATATATTATAAATATATTTATATAATATAATTATATTATAATATAAATATATTATAAATGCAGAGAACAAGATGGCTCAGTGCATAAAGCTTTTGCCACACAAGTGTGAGTAGCTGAGTTTGAATGCCCAAAACCCATGTAAAAACAATATGCTTCATTGGGCATCTATAATCGTAGTATGTCTATAATAAGAAGGGAGGAAAAGACAGGAGAATCTGCTAGAAAATTGCAAACCAGCTAGCCTGGGGTAGTAGTTTGAATGGAAAGTGACCCAATAGCCTCGTGTGTTTGTGATTAAGCCTCAAATTCAATCCATAGCTGGTGAAAATTTGGGAGCTGTGGCCTTGCTGGTGGACAAATGTCACTGAGGTTTATTAGCCCAGATTGCAAGTGCCAACTAACTCACTCTCTTGCTACTTCCTGCCAGCTGCTGTGGGAAGATTTGATGCCCAGCTTCTGCACTACCACCAACATGAAACTTCCTATCAAGACTGTCAGCCAAAATAAACCCTTTCCTTTTGTATGCTGTATTTGGTCAGGTGTTTTAACTAAGCAACAAGGAGATAACTGCCACTCCTGATGAACAGAGAAGTCAGTAATGAGAGACCTTTCCTCAAACAAGGTGGAAGGTCAGTACCAATACCCAAAAGCTGTCCTCTGACCTTCACATGTCCACTGTGGCACACAAACACATATGCACGCACGCGCACAGGCACACACACACACACACACACACACACCACTCACATATATAAACACAAATCATTACACAAACATGAAAGATAGCAACAACAGTAGACTGATAAATTATATCAAATTAATTTTTAAAGAAATCACTAAAAGATCATATACAGAGTCATACTAAAAAATATATAAATAAAATGAAATTCAAAAGAAGTTCAAGTTACAAAATGCACAAAAAATAAAACAAAAATGAGAAATGACAAAATAACAGAAAATCAAAAATGGCAATTATTAATATTATTCTTTATAATTATAAATAATATTGCATAATGTATAATAACATGATGGACATAAACCCTAACATGTCAATAATTGCATTAAATCTAAATCCATTAATTTAATGAGACTGGCATAATAGATTTTTTTTGGGGGGGTGCGTTTCGAGGTAGGGTCTCTCTCTAGCCCAGGCTGACCTGCAATTCACTATGTAACCTCAAGATGGCCTGGAGCTTTATGGCAATCCACCTACCTCTGCCTGTCAAGTGCTGGGATTAAAAGCATGTGCCACCATGCCTGGCATAATAGATTTTTTTAAATTTTCAACAATTTTCAGTTTGCAGGAAGCTCACATGATCTATAGTAATATAAGCAAGTAATATAAGGGCAAAATGATGGGAAAGTAATATCTTATTGATGTTAATCAAAGGCTAGCAGAAACAAATACACACAGTATGAAAGGGACAGTATGTAATGATAGCAAAAATAATTTACCAAAATATATAAATCTGGAATCTACCTTGTCATTGATGTGAGAAATACCTTTTGAAAGCAACTTAAGGAAGGAAGGGTTTACTTTGGCTTACAGTTGGACAGTAACTTTTTTCTTCATTAACCCTTTACTACAAGACAAGCTCTTACAGACATACATGTGGACTTAACTGAAAAAAAAAAAAATCAAATGTATCCAAGAATTAAAAACATAGCATAAAGCTGTATGTGCATTCCAGTATTTGTGCCAGAGGTAACTGGTTCCCTTAAGAAAGCTCTTCTAAAAATGGCCTGGCTGAAGCTGGCTAGCAAATGACTCAGTTTGGTTTTGGTGGCAGCAGGCTGTCCCTCAGACACAGTGTGGGGACCACCTGCCTCCTCCCAACCCAGTAAGCAGAGACAGCACCAGCTTCTGGGGGCCTCCAGGCCAGCAGCAGACTCGCCACAGCCCTGGCCCTCCTGGGACAGCAGTGACGACATCCTCAGAACCGTGGGCTTCAGAGCTGCCCAAAAAGTACTCTCCAGCCAGCTTTCTTTGAGAAGATCTCACTGAGAATAACCCATACAGGGGAGTCAGTCTGGATGGAGAGGTGCAGCGCTTCCAAGAGGCCAAAGGCAGGATCTAACTCACCTTCATCTACACCCTTGTAGAAGGAGCTGATCTGGAGGTAGACATCATGGCTCCCAGAGGGCAGAGAGTGGCCCAAGCAACCCTCCTGCAGGGCTTCATTCTCCCACTGGGAGTTGTCAAAGGGCAGCACCTCCACAGACATGGTGAAAACCCTGTCTTCCAAGTGCTCAGTGTTCCCACTGCAGAAGAAGCATTGCTCAACGTGCAGTAGCTGTAAGAAGCCAAAGGGATGAATTCCCCATGGCAGGTTCAAAGGCCCAGAAGAAACCCTCTCCTAGGTAGGCATTCTCCAGGGTGAAATGCTACTTGAGGCTCATGCCCGCCTCAGCTTATGGGTTTACATGCTCACTTTGCAAGGCTTATTCCCCAAATTCCTTGTTCTTCAGTTTCTGGATCTTGCCCTTGCTTGCGGAGTGAGTGCCCCACGCTGGAGGAGGGATGGCTTGAAGCAGATCCTTCTGCCAACCACAATGCCCTGCATCCTTCTCAGAATTGCAGTCCTTCATCCATAGGATGTGGACCAGTCAATGGACTTGTCTCAACAGAACACAATCAGGCTCAGGTCCACTGACTTGAACATCTTCCCAATGGAGCCCAGTTGAGAGGAGTTTAGGATCATCCGGTCCGTGGAGGGCTGCTGGAGCGCAAAGTTCTTCATGATGCTCAAGAAGTTGGGCTCTACTATGATGTCAAACTCAAGATCTACATAGTAAATGCCTTTGGACCAAGCATACATCATGAGGAAGCAAAATTAAGGCTCTTTTTGGTCCTCGACTTCACTCTGTCCTTGGGTAGTCAGAGTAGAAGTGAAGGGAAGGAGAGATGACCTCCAGGAGCTCTGAACTGATCTCTGTGGGGACAAGGCTTTGATGTTCTCTGTCATTGAAGATGTCTACTGTGTGTCAGTCTCAGCGAACAGCACCACGATGATGGAGTCTTCCTTCTCCTGCTAGCTCGGCCCCGAAATGAGCTAGTGCAATATGTCAATCTGTTATGAGTGCACCTCGCAAAACGTTTGGCATGCCTATCACCAGGGCTCTCCAGTTCGGCCCAGGCCCACACGCAAGGCTGGCTGCAGACCACTCTCCTTGGCCAGCAGGTGCTGTGGCAGGAGGTGGTAGACTGTGGGCAGGTGCAGCACGTGCTGATGCTAGACCTTCCAGGACTTCAGCAGGGGAACCTCTGTTAGGCGACCCCAGGTTCAATTACCCTCTCCATCTCACAGCGCGTGGCTTTCTGACTTGACCATTGTAATCTTATCCAGAACTAAGTTGAGCACTTCAGGCTTTCCTGCTCCACCATGTGCAAGTATCTCTCAAGTGCCAGCAATTCCCACTGGTAAACGTCCCCACAAGCCTTTCTGGCCACTGAGCATGCACACAAGGACAGAGAGAGGAAGGCACACTGGCAAAGAGCAGACGCTTCAGGAAGGTGCCATCACGGAGCCTCATCTCTGATATGCAGCCGGCTCTGGAGGGGCCGAGGCAGCATGGCCAGGGGACCTGGACCAGGGCCCTGCAGGGGCAGTCATGGTGGGGAATCCATGGCAGCAAAAGCTTGAAGCAGCTAGTCACTTTCAATCTGCCGTCAGGAAAAGCAGAGAACGATGAATGCCAGTACTCAGCTTGCCTATGGAATGGTGCTGCACACAGTATGGTGAGTCATCCCACTTAGTTAACTCAGTCTAAAAATTCCCTTACAGATAGGCTCTGAGGTGTGTCTCCTAACTGATCCTAGATCTTGTCAGGTTGATAATCAATATTAACCATCCCAATATGCATGCACCAAAAAACTGAATTGCAAATTGTAGGAAATAATACTTAGGAATCTGAAAGGAGAAATGAACAATTTTGGAATTATATGGGGATTTCCACATCTACTCCCCAACAACGATAGAAAGTCAGCAAAGTTATAGAAGAAGGAACATCCACCCATAGGACCCAAGAGAGCTTTTCACACAAGCAGAATGAACCTTCTTCAAGGGCCCACAGAGCATACCTGTAGGTAGGACACATCCTGGGCCATACAGCAGACCACAACAAACTGAAAATAACAATTGTGTTCTTCTGCCACAGTGGAATAAATCCACACACCAACAATGGGAAGATAAGAATATGTTCAAATAGTTAAAAATCAAAACTGCATTTTTAAGTGACCCATGGGTCTAAGAGGAAAATTTGTAACCAAGTGAAAATACAATAAAAATGTGAAACACAGGTAAGGCAGTGCTCAGAGAGAAATTTATAACACTAAATGCATGTATCAGAGAAGAGAAAAAAATATCAAATAAAGTAATCTAAATTACCACTTCAAGCATGAAAACTAAGAGTAATGTATACTGAAAGCAAGTTTCTAAGGAAGAAAAGATGATGATGATGGCAGGAATCAATAAAACTGAAAATGAGAACAACAGAGAAAGTCAATGACACAGAGCTGGTTTTTGGAAGAACTGATAAAACTAGTAGAAAAGACACAAATAACCATATCAGGAAAGAAACAAATTACATCAACACAGACCTTGTAGATACAGAAAAGGATAACAAGAAATGAACTCTACACACATAAATTTGAAAACTTATGAACAATTTCCTCTAAAATCACAAACTATCTCTGCTCACCTTATATGGCAGAGATCGTTTGAATGTAACTAAGGAAATTAAATTCACATTTTTAAAAATTCCCCCCAAAAGAATTTCCAGCACCAGATAATTTTGATATTCTTCCAAATACTTAAACAAAAATTCATATGAATTTTATGCTATTTCTTCTATAAAACATCTCAATCCACTTTATGAAGATGATGTTATGTACCCTGATACCAAAATCAGAACTGGTATTAGAAAGAAAACTCTAGACTGATATTCCTCATGAATATAGATGTGAAACAAATACTTTACAAAATATCAGCAAGGAGGTTTTAACACTATATAAAAGTAATTAAACTCCATGTTAGAACTCTGTGTCTATGTGGGGTTTGTTCTACGGATGTAGCATTCAAAATTGCAAACACAATATTTTGCTCAATACTTTCAATCAGCAAATTCAATTCACCATATTAACAGGCTAAAGAGGAAAATCTACATGAATATATAAACATACAAAAAATTGAGAACCCAATATGTGAGTAGACATGAATTAGTGAATTGGTGATTGAACCACAGTACGTTCAGACAATGAACACTAACATTAAATGAGCTAAAAAGCTATGAAATTTTTCAAAGGACTGGGGAGATATTCAGTGGATACAATAGTTGCAGCACAAGCATGAGAAGGTAAGTTCAGGCCCCCAGCACCTACAAAAAAGACTGAGCATGGTGAGGCACTGGGGAGATAGGCTAGAGGACATCTGGGGCTTCTTGGCTAGATTGTCTGTTTGTATTGGTGAGCAGACTTAATGAGAGACCCTGTCTCGAAAAAATAAAGTGGAGAGTGATAGATGAAGATACCCAACACCAACTATCTGGATTTCATGCACTTATGTGCACACACATATGAACACACACACACATACATAATGCACAAAAAGAAGAGTGGTTATGCCTCTGTATTTGAAGATCTACTATATAACTACAGTGTATTAGTCACACTTTCATCTCTGTGACAAAACGCCCAAGATAAGCAACTTCAATGAGGGATGATTTATTTGGGCTCAAGGATTCATAAGTTTCAGTCCATAGTCTGCTTGCTCCATTGCTTTAGGTTTGAGGTGAAGCAGAACATTATCATGGAGAGAGTGCAATAGACCAGAGCAACTCACATCATGGAGTGTGGGAAGCAGAGAAACAGACAAGAAGGCCAAGAACCCACCAAGTGATGTACATTCTTCAACCAGGCCATGTCTCCTAATAGTCCTTTCAGCTATGACCTCCCTATCAGATTAACCCATCCATACTTAATCCACTTACTTGATCAACCACCTCTGAATATTGCCACAAGCTGGTGTCCATGCCTTCATAAACTGAAGCCTTTGGGGACATTTTGTATCCAAACCATAACATACAGTAAAATATACTGTGTGATGCAGGTGCTCACACAGATCCATGAGACAAAGCAGAGAACCTAGAAATCATGGTGTACATGCATGTTCAAGACATAGAACCTGAAAATCATGGTATGCATGTATGTTCAAGGCATAGAACCTGGAAATCATGGTATATAGATGTGCTCAAAACAGAGAACCTAGAAATCGCAGTATACAAATCTCTTCAAGGCAGAGAACCTAGAAATTGGGGCATACACATATGTTCAAAGCAGAGAACCTAAAAATTATGGTATACGTGTATGCTCAAAGCAGAGAACCTAGAAATCACAGTATAGATGTATATTCAACTGATATTTGGCCAACATATAAAACCAATTCACTGCCAGAAAAGATGATTTTCCCAACAAGATCCAAGACAAAGAGACAATGAACCTCAACACGTTTACAAAAATTAATTCAGATGAGCAAAGACTTAAAAGTAAAGTCTAACACTATAAAAGATTTAGAAATAAAGCAGAAGACCCAGTTGTGGTGGTAACACCTGTAACCTCAGCATGCAGCAGGCTGAGGCTGAGGGAAAACCAGTTTGAGATGGCCTGGTAGTGAGTTCCAGGCTAGTCTCCGGCACAGTTAGATTGTGTCTCAAAAAAGAAAAAAAAAAACATGGGCTGCCGATATGGCTTAATGGGTAAGGCACTTGTCTGCAAACGCTAAGGACTCATGTTTGACTCCCTAGATCCCATGTAAGCCAGATACACAAGGTGATGCATGCACAGGGTAGCAGATGCACACAAGGTGGGGCACACATCTCGAGTATGATTACAATGGCTGGAGGCCCTGGTATGTCAATTCTCTCTCTTTCATGCTCTAACTCTCACTCTCTCTCATAAAAGTAGGCCAGTCTGTTGGGCTTGCCTCAAATAAACAAAACATGCCTGGTGCGGCGGCACATGCTATTAATCTCAGCACTTGGGAGGCAGGGGTAGGTGGATTGCTATGAGTTCAAGGCCACTCTGAGACTGCATAGTGAATTCCAGGTCAGCCTATGTGGGTCCCTGGACCTCGTGGCTAAGGTTCCCCAAAAGCTACTCTCATTTTTGGTTATAGAAGATTCTCTTTTCAGATGGTAGTGACCGGCCGCTCTGATGACCCAAAAGGCGACATAGTCTGAGAAGAAGTGATAGAGGAGTGCTCAGCACTGAAACATCTCTATCACACCCTCTAAGGCTCTGGGTCCATTGCGGACGAGGTGGCAGAAAGAATGTAAGAGCCAAAGGAAGGGTACCACTCCTTACAATGTAACTGTCCAGACAGAAATTGGCCTCGATATCCATGACCTTGCAGTGCCTAGCAATACCTTCACAAGACCTTCATAATAGGAGAAAAAGATGATGACATCAAAATAAAGGAAAGACTAATGGAGAGAGGGAGGGGATATGATAGAGAACAGAGTTGTGATGGGGAAAATGGGGGAGGGGAGGGAAATATCATGGTTTATGTAAGAATAGAAGTTGTCAATAAAAATTTAAAAATGAAAAAAGGCAGAGGGGGCTGGAGAGATGACTTAGCGGTTAAGCGCTTGCCTGTGAAGCCTAAGAACCCTGGTTCAAGGCTTGATTCCCCAGGACCCACGTTAGCCAGATGCACAAGGGGGCGCATGCATCTGGAGTTTGTTTACAGTGGCTGGAAGCCCTGGCGCGCCCATTCTCTCTCTCTGTCTCTATCTGCCTCTTCCTCTCTCTGTCTGTCACTCTCAAATAAATAAATAAATAAAAGAAAAGGCAGAAGCCAAGTCTACAAGAATTTATGAGCAGGCTGCCTGTGGTCTGTCCCTCTCACAGGTCATATGATGCACACTCTGCCCCAGCAGTGAAAGTACAGGAACATGTATATGATGTTTCTGCCTAAAGAAGCCCTTTACAGATGCAGTGTCCAAGGTCTTCACTAGTGGCTGGTCATATCCACAATCTCTACCCACCACATACCAGCATTTCAAACTCACAGAAAGACGTCAGCAGGAACCACATTGTTTCTGAAGTCCAGATATTTTGAGCACTTATTGTTGAGGAAATAATCACAAAGTACCCAAGAAATCTAATTTCTCATATGCCAGCCAAAAGTCAAGTTTGCCCACAGGCCTTTCTAAGGATAACAAGCTCAAGCATACTAAGCGAATGTTCTCCTAAAGAATACTGGAAGGGCTGTTTAGTAAGACAAAGCTGAGTACAATGAGGAATATTGTCAGTGATAAATAAGGTTATGTAATAATGAAATGTTCATTTTTCAAAAACAATGAAAGATAGAAAGGTAGAAAGAATCCTATCTGCATATAGAGCAGAGCCTCAAAATCTAACTAGAAGCTTACAAAACAGAGACAGAA
The DNA here is from genome assembly GCA_036346955.1 of Dipus sagitta. Taxonomy (NCBI): domain Eukaryota; kingdom Metazoa; phylum Chordata; class Mammalia; order Rodentia; family Dipodidae; genus Dipus; species Dipus sagitta. The sequence goes on along the minus strand of CM070772.1, from coordinate 74,861,319 downwards.
ATAATAAAACCCAGAAATTCAGTTGGAGTCCTTATTGTTCTTCCCTAATTAGTAGATCAAGTAGGCAGGAAACCATCAAGGACAGGAGTCATTTGAGGAATGCTCAAATGAAAAATGAAGTATGCGTATGAACTATAAGATATGCTCAAATGAAATGTACATAGTTCTTAAGTTTGAATGGGATATTCACCAAAGTGCACTGTATTCTTGATAAAACAATCTTAACTGAATTAAAACAATCAAAGTTATACAAAATATGAGGGAGTCCTATGAGCATCAAGTGACTCCTGGCTCTCTTGCCCACCCCCCCGAAAGCACAGGTCCAGACCCCAGATACAGGTGGGCCTCCAGAAGGAAATTGCAAAAGTTCTTCGCAGCTGGCTCCCTAGCATGCAGCATCTGGAACTAGATTTAGACAGGTCACCAAAGTCCCATGTGAATGCACCATGGCCTACCCCATGAACCCAACTCATATGTGTACACTCGTGGATTGCCTGCCCAAGCCCACCCAGAGAGAAGACGATTAGGCCACTGCATACAGGTCTCAGATGAGTGTGCTATGGAATACCCCTTGCATGCAACTCACATGTGCTTGTGAACCATCCAGAGAAAGGAACACCAGGTGCGGGCACAGGTTCCTATTAAGCAGGGGCTTGACTTCTATGGGCCCAACCCCAACACATCCATCACAGAGCAAGGAGGACTAGCCCTCTTGACACAATACCCAATTCCTGACTGAGGAAACCAGGCCCACACCCAAACCCAGTGAGTTTCCAATACAGACCTTATCTGTTAATGAAATAGTACTGGCTCCAAGCCACCCTTAGTCCTCCAGTTGTACCACTGTAGCTATATTCTCAGCAAGACAAAGGGATTATCTCCAGATAGGCAGACCCTAAAGAAAAATAAATAACACAAGAAACCAAGGCAAGACAATCCCACCAAAAATGCCTAGTCTCATAGTTGAAGCCACCAATATGAACTACTTGGAGGAAACTCCAGACAAAGAATTCCAAAATGCAATGATGATAAACATTTACATCAAATTTAAAGAGGACAGATATTGGTCATTTTCCCCCAGTCACCCATGTAACACCTTCTGGCACTAGACACGCTGACTGTCTGGGGACTGACTGTCTTCCAGCTTCCAGCCATGCCATTCCATTTCACATGTCAACCACATAAGGTGTCTTCAGCAGTAGGGTCTTACCACTAACCTTTGGTGAGTCATCAAGTACTCGGACAGAAATCTGTCTTTCTTTTAGGAAACCTTGTAGGTCTCTCTGATCAAAAGCTCATTGTGGATGATAGCCCCATGCTGGTACTGGGAGTTACATGTCAGTGCCCACTAAGAAAAGGAGGAAAAAGGTAACTAATATACAAGAGTTAGGGAGAAGACAGAGAGAGAGACAGAGAGGGAGGGAGGGAAGCTATAGAAGATTAAGGTTAGTCTTGATCTTACCCTCTCCAGTGTCTTGTGGTTCAGGTGTTCCCTGTAAGGGCCTGGTGAAGGTTCAGCCATGTGGTCTGCCTTTTAGGAAGTAGAATTTTATGGTACCATTGCCGTTTGGGTCTACATTTGTGTTTCCCACCCCTCCGTTGCCCTCTCCTCACTCCCCATGATCCTATTGTCTAGTCCATGAGATGCTTGCTGGGTATGTAAGGTATCTTGGGTAGATTCATGTAGATGAGTGAGACTATGTGGTGATTATTTTTTTCTGTGATTGGGTAAGTTCACTGAGAATTATCTGTTCCAGGTTCAACCATTTTTCCTCAAATTTCATTGTGTCATTTTTTCTTACTGCTGTATAGAATTCCATTGTGTAGATATACCACATCTTAGTTATCCATTCTTCTAGTGATGGACATCTGGGTTGATTCCAGCTCTTAGCTATTACAAACTGAGCTGCAACAAACATGGTTGAACAAATCTCTCTAGCCTGTGGTTTAAAGGTTTTAGGGTAGATGCCCAGTAATGGAATAACTGGGTCTGTTGGTATCTCTATAGTCAGCTTTTGACCAATATCTGTCCAAGCAACTCATGGTCTGACCTACTTAGCAGCAAATAACCTGTTCTGATGCCCACACAAGTGCAATAATGGCACACAGCCATGGTGGGGAACCAACTCCTCTTGACTTGGCTAACTTATCCCCTCAGTGGTACGGAACCCATAGCTGGAGCTGGGAAATAAGTCAGAACCATATCCAAACATAAGCCCACTCTCCATTATCAAGCTACCATCAATCGTGGGCTACAAGAGGGCCTACACCTATTAAATTCTCTATTAAAAAGTAAGGGTTATCTCATTTGTCCTGGTGCTAACTTACTCTCCGTTGGAGAATCTGCTCCTCTTTTTCAGATAGATGTAGATCCTAAGGAGAGAGCCACCCCATCATACTTCAAAAGGGCCCTGGCTGAAACTAGGAAAAATTGGCAAAACAAGCAAGGGTGCTGTTTTCCTGATGAACTGGATACCAGCACAAGGGGGAAGGAGATCAACACAGAGAAAAAACAACTCCTACCAAATCAGAGAGCCAGAGACCCACAGGCCCCCAACACCTCATCACTGAAGCAGACCAAAAATGAACCCAACATGGCTCAGGGAAATTTTGTGGAAGAGGGGGCGGAAAGAATGTCAGAGCCACATGTTGGGTCATGATATGCAGCGACATTTATCTTACCCATAACTGTGGACTAACCCCACAATGCATGACCCATATACCTCAACAAGGAGGGGCCAAGGGGAGGGGTTAGGTCACGGATGAGCCTAATAATGGTACCAAACTGACTGTATTTGCTGAATACAAAACTAATTAATAAAAAAATTAAAAATTAAAAAAAAATTAAACAGGACATGAACAAATGGTGAATGAAATGCAAAAAAAAGAAATTGCTACAAGAACTTGAATGAATTCAGAGGACACAAAAATACACCCAAGTGAATTCCAGGAGAGCATAATCAACAAAGATAATGAGAAAGTCAAAGGAAGAAAGGAAAACAGAATATAATAAAGATAAGAGTGATGAAGAAAAACCTAATGGACATAAAAAATGAAGTACCTCAATTAAAAAGATCCAAGGATGGGCTGGACAGATGCCTCAGTGTTTTGAGGCACTTGCTTACAAAGCCTGACTGCCTGAGTTTGAGTCCTCAGAACACACATAAGATCAGATGCATAATGTGATGCATATATCTGGAGTTTGTCTGCAGTGGCAAGAGGCCCTGGATTGCCCATTCTCATTCATTCATATTCTCTCTCTCTCTCTCTCTCTCTGTCTTCTTGCAAATAAATAAATAAAAATGTTTTTAAATAGATCTCAGGAAAGCATACCAATAAAATAGATCATGTGGAGAAGAGAAATAATAAGACTTGAGGAAAAGCCAGGGAAAATAAATCAGGAGGCCAAAATCAGTGTTTAAAAAACACATGAGCAAGCCGGGCATGGTGGTGCATGCCTTTAATCCCAACACTCTGGGAGGCAGAGATAGGAGGATCGCCGTGAGTTCAAGGCCACCATGAGACTACATAGTGAACTCCAGGTCAGCCTGGGCTAGAGAGGGACCCTACCTCGCAAAACAAAAAACAAAACAAAACAAAACAAAACAAAAAAAACATGAGCAGACTATAATAAATTGTGACACATTTATAAGACTAAATGTTTGAGTCATGGGCATAAAAGAAGGGGAAAAATTTCAGGTCAAAGGCATAGAAAATATCTTCAATAAAATTATAGAGGAAAATTTTCCAACACTTGCCAATAAGAGGCCCATCTAGGTACAAGAGACATATAGAAAAAATACCAATTAGACAAGACCAAAAAAAAAAAAAATTCACCATGTCACATTATAATTAAAACATGAAACATGCACACAAAGTATTAAAAGCTGTGAGAAATACTTTATCACTTAGAAAGGTAAGTCTACCAGAATAACATCCAAATTATCAATGGAAACTTTAATGCCAGAATGGAGTATTTCAATAATTCAGCTTTATTCATGTATTTGACAGAGAGGCAGAGACACAGAGAGAGAGAGAGAAAGAGGCAGATAGAGAGAATGTGCATGCCAGGGCCTCTAGCCACTGCAAACAAATTCCAGATGCATGTGCCATCTTGTGCATTTGGCCTACATGGGTACTGGGAAATCAAACCTGGATCCTTAGGCTTCACAGGCAAGTGCCTTAACCTCTAAGCCATCTCTCCAGCCATATTTCAATTATTCAAAGACCATGTCCGCCATCTCAAAGTACTACACTCTCATAATACAAGGAGAAAGTAAAGCATCCTGTGAAAAAAGCTGGCTATATGAATATATAAGCACTGAGCAAGGTACACAGAGAGCACTGGGTGGAATAATTCACACAGAAGAGAAGAATAAACATATTCAAGAGGCTAAATTAGGGACAAAGAAGAAACAATAATCAAAACTTTGTTAAAGCAAATAAAAATCACAAAAAACGAAACTCTACAAAATCTTCAATAGGATAGTGATTAGCTCATACGTTTTAATAACAATTCTAAATATTCATGCCACAACTCCCAACCAAAAGACAAAGATTAATAGGCTGGATCATGAAACTGGATTCATCCACTTGCTGTCTCAAAAAAAAAAAAAAAAAAACCTCACCATTAAACCATTAAAGATAGATATCACTTTAGGGTGAAAGGATGGAAAAACATATTCCAAGCATATGGAAATAGAAAACAGGCATATATGGCTATACTAATATCTGAAAAAAATAGACTTTAAACCAAAAGAAATGGAGCTCAATACTAAATGAGACTGAAAACATGCACTCCAAGGCTCAGGAAACATTTTGGAAGAGGGAGCAGAAAGAATATAAGAGCCACAGGGAAGGAAAGTGTATCTGATGCATTGTCTCCCTGCACACAGACAGAGACTGACTCATATATTCATGATTCTGCCATGAATACCAATAACCCCACTGAGGAGGGCCCTCAGTGGAATGGGGAGAGAGAAGGAACCTAAAATTATAAGCTGAAGGGAATGTGTCAATTTGTGATAGGTTTTATATTAAAGTTCTCATTTAAATAAATAAGACCACTTTATACTCATCAAGAGAAACAATGCAACAAGAAGACGGCACAATTATATGTGTGTACATATATATACACAGCAAACACAGGTGCACCAAACTTTATAAAACAAAATCTACTAGTCATAAAGACAGACTTATATCCCAACACAATAATAGTGGGTAACTTTAATATCCTACTTTATCAATGGGCAGATCATCTAATCAGAAAATAAATAAACAATGGAGCTAAATGACATCATAGATCAATGTGTATATAACATTCCATCCAAATGTTATACAATACACAGCTTATATAACTTTCTCTAAATAGATCACATAGTAGGAAGAGGTCACACTAGTTTTATTAGCAGATGGTATGACTCTGTACTTAAGAGATATAAAAGACTCCACCAAAAGATTCCTAAGAGCTGATAAACACTTTCAGCAAAGTGATGGGATATAAAATTAGCAGACAAAAGTCAGTAGCCTTGGACATGCAAGATGTAACAAAGATGATTTGTCTTGGGCTAAGCAGTTGGCTTTCTTTTCTTGCCATACTGATGAATCTTGAGTCTCTTAGTATTTGCTGTCATCAATAAAAAGCATATTTTTAAACCAACAATGAGTGCAGCACCCAGAATGAATACTGATAACCCTATGAAAGAGGGCCCTTAGAGTGATAGGGTCTTGGAAGTGATAACATATGAGTATACAACCCAAGGGGAATATGATCAATATATATGTTCATAAAGTAAGTTCAAAATTAACTTTTTAAGAATCAGTAGCTTTCATATATGCCAATAACAAATATACTAAAAAAGAAATCAGAAGAACAGTCCTATTTGTAATAGCCACAAAAATTAAGTCTCTTGAAATATCCCCAACTAAGTAAGAAAAGACCTCCACAATGAAAATATTCAAACACTGGAGAAAGAAATTGAGGAAGACCCAAGAAGTTTGAAAGATCTCCAATAATCATGGATTAGAAGAATTAATCATTTAAAAAATGGACATCCAAAAGCAATCTACAGATTCAATGCATTCCAATCAAAATTTCAGTGCCATTCTTGACAGAAGTATAGTAGTACAAAAGATCTCAGATAGGCAAGAATGACACGTCGACTAACCATGCCTGATTTCATGATATATTACAAACCCAGGATAATAAAAACAGCATGATTTAGCCAAACAAACAATAACATAGAACAATGAAATAGAAGATAAAGGTATAAGTTCAAGTAAATGCAGCCACCTGATCTTTGGCAAAGAGGCCAAGAACACACACTGGAGAAAAGACAATTTTCAACAAATGGTGCCAGAGGAACTGGATAACTATATATAGAGGGATGAATCTAAACTCTTCTCTCATAATGCACAAAAATCAATGCTAAATGGATCAAAGACCTCAATATCAGATCTGAAACTGTGACATTACTAAAGGGAAAAGGCAGGGAAAACACTCCAAGATATAGGCTTAAGGAAAGACTTTCTGAATAACACTCCAGTAGACCAAGGAATAAGAAAAGTGCTCAACCAATGTGATCTCATGAAACTTAATACCTGTTGTACAGCTTAAGCAAACCATCAACAGAGCCAATAGACAACTTACACAATGGGAGAATATCCTTGCCAGCAACACATCCGACAAAGATTTAATATCTAGAATATACAAATAGCTCAAAACTCAGCCAGCACTAAGGATGCAGAGGTAGGAGGATCACTGTGAGTTTGAGGCCAGCCTGAGAGTACATAATGAACTTCAGGTCAGCATGGGCAAGAGCAAGACCTTACCTCAAAAGGACAAAAACCAGAAAGATCAATCAGCCCAGTCAAAAATGGTATGGAACTGAACACAGAGTCCTCAAAGGAAGAAGACAATTAGCCAATACATATCTAAAAAGATATTAAACATCTTTAGCCATTAGAAAAATACAAATTACAAGCTGGAGATATAGCTCAGTGGTGACAGCACTTGCCTGAAAAGTCTAAAGACCCAGATTCAATTCCCCAGTATCCACATAAAGCCAGATGCACAAAGTGGCAACACATTTGGAGTTCATTTGCAGTAGCTGGAGGCCCTGGTGCACCCATTCTCTCCTTCTGTCTCTCTTTCCTTTATCTCTGTGATTGCAAATAATAAAATAAAATAATACAAATTAAAATAACTTTGAGATTCCATCTCACTCTGGTCAGAATGGCTATCATCAAAAAAATCAAAAGACAAAACAAATGCTGACAAGAGTGTGGGCAAAGAGGAACACTTGTACGGTGCTGAAGGGGATGTAAACTTGTACAGCCACTATGGAAATCAGTATGGGTATTTCTCAGAAACCTGAAAATATGTCCATCATATGACCCAGATATACCACTCCTGGGCATATGCCCTAAAGACTGGACAGTTTACTACAGAAATACTTCCTCAGCCATCTTTGTTAACTGCTCTTTTCACAATAGCTAAAAAGTGGAATTAGTCCATATCCCTATCAACTGCTAAATGGATACTGAAGATGTGATATATATATATATATATATATATATATATATATATATATATATATATATACACACACACACTGTGGAGTTGTGTTCAGTAAGGAAAATTGAAATTATGAAATTGACAAGAAAATGTATGGACATAGAAAAGTTTTGACTAAATCAGATAACACAAGTATATATAAACACTACATGTTCTCTGTCTTACGCACATCCTAGGTTAGAATTTATTTGTAAGTTGTATTAAGCATAAGTCATTTGTGTTACACCTATGTTACCTTGGCAAAACATTGCATAATATTTAATCTTCATTGTTAATTTGCTGAATTTGAAAAGACCTGGGAGATACACCTCTAGTATTTATAGCCTAGGGGTGTGATTTCAGAGAGGTTGCACTGAGGTAAGGAGAGAAAACCCACACTGAATATGGGGAGAACCATACTACAGGCTGGGGTCTAGAAAGGAACAAACAGGAGGAAAGGAAAAAGCTAAATGAACATTGAATTCATCTCTCTGCTTCTGACTGGAACACAAAGTCTCCTCACACTTCACCTGCCATGGCCTACCACTATGATGAACTATGTCTCCTACCATGCCATAACACTATGATGGACTGTATATCCTGCCATGCCTTACCACTATGATGGACTCTTCCTCTTGCCATGCCCCACCACTATGATGGACTCTTCCTCTTGCCATGCCCTACCACTATGATGGACTGTTTCTCCGGAGATGCCCTATCAGTATGATGGAATGTTTATTCTATAATGCACTAGCACTATGATAGACTGTAGCTCCTGCCATGCTCTATCACTATGATGGACTGTATCCCCTGCCATGTGCTACCAGCTGGATGGACTCTATATCCTATCATGCCCTACCACTATAGTGGCCTATATATCCTGCCATGACTTGCCATTAAGATGGAGTGCATATCTTACCATGGCCTACCACTATGATGGACTGTATATCCTGCCATTCTCTTCAATGACAGACTGTATCTCTGGCCATGCCCTACCACTACCATGAACTGCATCTCCTGACATGCCCTACAATTTTGATGGACTGTAAATCCTACAAAGCCCTAGCATTATGATGGACTATATATCCTGCATGCTCTACCACTATGATGGACTTTATCTCCTGTAATACTCTATAAGTATGGTGGGCTGTATCTCCTGCCTTATCCTACATGTGTAATGGATTGTATCTCCTGCCATGCTCTATTACTATGATGCTGAGACAAGAAAAATATCTCCATATGGAGCCCAATGTTCCCTATTTGGGGTTCATTCCAGGAAGAATCACTGTTCTTCATTTCCTGTGCAGCTGCCCATGGGGCTGTAGGCATGTGTTCATGCCACATTGGTACCCTGCTAAATGCTAGAAACCTACTATGTAACTGCACCTGAAAGGTATTCAATAAGCATAGCTGATTTTCCCTCTCCACCAAAGATAAAGCTTAAAAAAATAGGCCTCAAGCTAACATTCCAATAATGCTAAGGACAACTGAGGCAGAAACTATAAAAGGTCATTGGCCGTCAGTCCATGACATGTGCCTCAGTCAGGGCTCTCCTTGGAGGGGGCTCTCTCTGCTGGCTGATTGTCCTCTAGTCACTTCCATTCAAACTTCTCATTTCCCATGGCCCAGTGCAGCCAGCAGAGCCAGGAACACCAGCTCCCCCAACCATACACACAGGCCAGCTCCTGGCATCAGCTGACAGCTGTCTTATCTGGGCAATGCTCAAGTTTCAGGTCTCCTGCATTTAATTGGTATTAAAGATTAAAAAGCAAATTACCAAAGCAATCACACAGAATCCACTTGTCTATATCTCACTACAGCTCCCAAGCAGTTTGGTATTTACTGTCAGCTGGCATTTAATTACTCAGCCAAATTCAGAGGCTGTAATTGACAGACTGCTGAAGACTAATTCTTTAAAAGGACACTTTCCCCATACAAGAACACTTGGGCTCAGAGGTGACACCAGTCCGTGTTCCAAGCATCAGGAAGTAGCACAGAGCAGATTGCTCTCTCTTGCTCACTCTCCCTGACTTCTCCATTTGACTTTGCTTCTCAAGTCTGGAGGGGTGAATGGGGCAAAGCCAATGAGACACTGAGACATGCAACATCCCCTTTTCCAAGTCACTGTATCCAACCCAGTCCCAAGTCTGCAAACAACCTACAGCCTGGAGAAGGACCTGCCTCCAAGGCAGAGCCCACACTGATGAGGAGGAGAAAGGGAGACTTTAGAGGCAGTGACTAACTAGTAAGATGTCTCCAAGCATTACAAAAGCCTCCAGCTCACCTTTGCTGCATATTCCCCTGGAGCTGATCATTCATTGTTTAAACCTCCCAATCTGGCAGCAGAGATGCCATGTACTATTTAATAATTTAGACATTTAAAGCTAGACTGGGCTTAGCTGCATAAAATACAGAGAAGGGGAAAATGCAGTTCTGAGGAAACCGTTCAAGGTTGCTGTCTATAACACACATATTCTAGGCTACTTTGACAAGACAGAGGAAAGCTGACAGCACACTTTTGATTGGAGGAAAGGCTTTTCTAAAATAAACAATATTGAAACTTTAGGGCAAGCATTCAAAACTAAAAAATAAAAATGTCTCAATATTCATAAATCTTAGCCACTGTTTCATTAAGGGCATGCACCAGTGTGAGTAATTATGCTTTTGTTTACTATTTGAGGGGTTTAATTCAAAGAGAGAAATCAGGAATTTTCAAGAGAGAGGGTGGGTGAGGAAGGCCTAACTTTGAAGGAATTGTTTGCTTTTGAAACTCTGATAGGCACACGACGCACGGTGAGGCTGTGTGTTGCCTCTGAGCTCATGCTGCCCTCCTTGTCAGCTTGCCTCCCCTTCTGCCTCCCAGCTCAGCATCAGGAACTGGGGCTTGTGGCAGTCACATTTGAATGTGTACATAGCCAGACAGACCATCCAAGCCTAGATGAAACTGCAGTTAGGTATTTTATAAAGGAATTGCATCCAAACCCACCTGGCTTTATGTGGACAGAGAGAGACCAGGGCTATTTGGGCTGTCTCATTGAAAGCTATGCGCTGCCCTGTGCAGGCTGCAAAGTCTGTGCACTCCAGACCAGTCATAGCAGCTGTTAGCAGCTTGGGCAGGACCATCAGTGCAGATGCTCACCGCCTAAACCAACTGGGGTGGATTTGGTACCTGGATTCACTCCAGTCATTCTGCTACTGCACAAGCAGCCAGACTCTTCCCCCATTCTACTTTGCCTCATACAATTTTTCAAAAAAGCACTCTTCATCCAGAAACTTCCATGGACCAAGGTCCCCCTTCATTACTCGGAGTGCTAACACACACATGCATGGCTGCTTAGTCAACTCTTAAGAAATTAACTATGAAGGCCAAGTAAAACCTTTTATTTTAAAGTCTTAGCTATGATACCATGTGTACTCATGAAGAGGGGAAGGGTCTGGCATTTCTAGCTGCCCACTGCTGCCCCTTGGGTCTTATGGTTTTGGGCAGGAAAGTGCTACCCACTCTTTCTTGAGTGCTCCAGGCAGTTTAGATTTTTTAACTTTTAAAATTTTATTTTTATTTGAGACAGAGACAGAGGAAGAGAGAAAGTAAGAGAGAGAGAATGGGCATGCCTCTAGCCACTGCAAATTAACTCCAGACGTATGTGCCACATTGTACATCTGGCTTACGTAGGACCTGGAGAATCAAATCTGGATTCTTAGACTTTGCAGGCAAGCACCTAACCTGCTAAGCCATCTCTCCAGCCCCAGTTTACATTTTTGACAGCCATGCTACCAGATTGCCATTCTGAGAAGCAAAACAACCTTCAGATATCAAAAGACTATGCACCATCAAATGGCAATACTTTATGTTAATACACACTCATTGAAAAACAAGGCAAACATAGCCACAATCACTTGCCGGGCTCCGCCGGCGGGGGCAGGTAGTGCCGAGGGAAGGACCAGGCCCGCTGGTTCCTCCCGAGGGGCTGAGGAGGAGATGAGCGTCCGACGACTCAGACCTCTCCTGGCCACCGGAGAAAAACCACACTGAGTCGGGAGTCTTGTCGAAGCAGGAACTCGATTTATTGCTATGAACAGTTGCCTATATAATGTTGGGAAGAAGGCGGGGATTTTAGGACGGTGGGGAAAGGTAAGGGCCAATAGTAAACTGACTATTGAGATGATAATCCTAAATCCCATGCGGAAGTAGCAGGCAAGAAGCCATTAGGCGTCTTGCTGAGTCACGTCTGGCCAGAGGCAGATCACCAAACTTTAGCTAGGCTCAGGAAGTTCCACTAGGCCTCACACCTGGGCCTTTCAGAGGCCAACATCTCCCCCTTTTGTTTTTGTAAGAGCATTAGTCACCATGGCCCCTGTCTTAGGTTGTCCCCCTCTGGGGGTCTTAACCGTCATTGGGTACCAGGTGTTTAGCTCAGAGCATTCATCATGGCCCCTGTCTTAGGTTGTCCCCCTCTGGGGATCTTACCCGTCACTGGGTACCATGTGTTTTGCTCACGGAGAACCCACTCCATGGCCTGTCTTAGGTTGTCCCCCTATGGGGATCTTACCCGTCATTGGTCACATAGAGGGCAGAGGAGGTGGCAGTGGGTCATCTGCGAAACTTAATTCCTGAGTTGCCAGCCTGTGATATTTTGACCTGATGAGGTTTTATTGCCTCTAGCCATTGATGAATAAATTGTGTAATCTTATTAATTACACAAGGCCCGACAGTGAGGATAAGGAGAAGGAGAAGGAGGGGGAGGGGCCCAAGTAGAGGGAGAAGGTAGGGTAAGAAGTCATATAATCCTGTCCACAGTGGGTTGTCCTGGAGGTCCCGTTGCCTCCTCTCCAAGTCTTCCTGGAGCCTCTTAACCTTGTCCTGAACGATTCCTGATTTATTGGCGTAAAAGCAGCATTTTTCCTGTAAAAACAAACATACGCCTCCTTTTTCGGCCGTTAGTAGGTTTAGTCCTCTCCTGTTTTGTGGGACTACCTCAGCCAGGGAATCTAGCTGTTGTTGAAGATAGGTCTCCCTCTGATACAGGGAGGGCCTCATTTCCAGGGATGATATTTACATCTGGGATTAAGGTGGCTGGGGCACAAAGGCCCGTCCAATTGGTGGGCAGAAAGTCATAGGCCATCCCGCCTCCACAAACATAAACCATTCCAGAAGGCGGGCAGCATTGAGCACTGGGCTCAGTTGTGTTAAAAGTACAGAAGGAAGGATGAATGTATCCCACATCTATACTGGAATTATTAGGGGAAGACGGGGCCCAAATGTAAGTTCCAGGGGAAACATTGGGAAAAGCTGGACGGGGATGGGGAAGGTGGCTGAGTAATGTTTTAAGGTCGTACAGGCAACTGTACTGTAAGCAGCCAGAGAGGCCCAGATTGGAGGCAAAGCCAGCAATCCTCCACAAGGGAAGGAATTGTTTAGTTTAGTAGGGTGAAGGACCATTTTAGGAACAGTCCTCAGGGGTGGGACACTCCCTAGAGAAGTGATTGTCAGTGTCCTCTTGTTGGGACAAATATTTTAGGTCTCTCGCTGGTACCCAAATGGGTCTTTTTTCATCTTGAGGGAAGACACATCCAAACCCTCTCCCTGCTGTGAGGAGTGGATCAGGCCCTCTCCAGGCCCCAGTCAATGGGTCCCTCCATCTTACCCAGATAGAACTGTAGGTAATGGATGAGGACCAATGTTTTTGAAAAGGGGAGAGTTGTTTATCTTCTTTAGAAAAGTTTAAAATATTTAGGGTAAATAATGCCTTTTTTAGTTGGTCGTGTGGGGGTAAGGATTCCCCCTTTTGTTTTTGTAATTGAGACTTGAGAGTCTGATTATATCTTTCAATGATAGCTTGGCCCCGGGGGTTGTATGGGATGCCTGTAGAATGTGAGATTTTCCAGTTCTGGAGAAAATCTACAAAGGCCTTGCTTACGAAGCAGGGGCCATTATCTGTTTTAATTTGATCAGGCAGCCCAAGAGTGGCAAAACATTGAAGCATATGACTAATGGCATGTTTAGATTTTTCCCCGGCATGTGCCGATGCCCAGCAGGCGCGGGAAAAGGTATCAACTGAAAGAAAAATATACTTAAGTTTTCCAAATGGAGAATAGTGTGTGACATCAATTTGCCACAGATGATTAGGGCGTAGCCCTCTAGGATTGCTTCCTGTAGTTTGAAGGGGGGTACTTGGAGGAAGGGCTGACAGGACTTACAAGTCCGGACAATTTTTTTAAGGTCCTTGACTGGTACCTGTGGAAACCTGTGCTTGAGACCTCTCCAGTTGACATGGGTCAATAAGTGGAAGCGTGTAGCTTCTGTAATAGTATTACACTGAGGCATAGAAGCCATTTTATCAGCCAAATTGTTTCCTCGAGAAAGAAATCCCGGTAAGTTTTGATGACCCCTGAGATGTTGAAGAAAAATGGGGTTAATTCTTTGTTTGAGTAGGGAACGAGCTTGAATCATCAGAGGAGATATAGGGTTGGAGTCCAGTCTAATATGGGCCTCAACCAGGTTGGGTAATAAATTAACAACATAAAGGCTGTCAGAAAATAAGTTAAATGGCTCTTGAATAGTGTCCAAAGCTAGAACGACAGCAAATAGTTCTTTGAATTGTGCTGACCCCTCAACCTCATGAGAGACTGACTTTATGGGCATAGGCTCTTTTTCCTGTTTTAAGGGAGGGTAAACGACTAGGGAAGCCCCCAGGTGCCCTCCATCAGTAAACACGGTAAGAAAGTCAGGGTTAGGTTGAGACAGAAAAAGCCTGGGGGGCTTCCATTCTAATCTGGAGAAAGAACTCATCCATTTGTGGGGGCCATAATGGCAATCAATTTTACCTAGAAACCCCTCGAGAGCCGTAGCAACTCTATTATTATTTCTCTGAAGCCAGGTGAAATCTGTTATCTTAAAGGGGGTGACAATAAGGTGAGGTTCTGTGCCAAACAACCGGACAGAGGTGTCTCTGCCCTTGATAATGCAATCAGCAACCTGGTTGGTTATAGAATAAACTCTGGGGACCCCACCAATTGAGAGGTGGACCCATTGGATGGGTTCACCTTCCTGGGCCAACAGTGCGGTGCATAATGTTTCCCCAGAGAAAATGTAGAGGGAAATGGGCAAATCAGGATTGAACCTCTTTAGGGTCACAGTATTTATAGCCTGTTGTACCTTATGAAAAATTTGTTGATGACAAGGGGACAAAATTACCTGAGAGGAGAAGTTAAGGTCCTTTAGGAGGTCAAATAAAGGGGACAGCTCTTCAGTAGTTATGGGTATCCAAGGCCTCATCCAATTAATTTCTCCCAAAAGCTTCTGGAGTTGAGGCAAGGTATAAGAATCCTGAATATAAAGTTGTGGTTTAACAGGTGAAACTGTATCTAGGGTAAGGATCGAGCCCAAGATCTTAAAGGGAGGCACAGTTTGAACTTTTTCCGGAGCTACTTTAAAGCCGTGAGTATGCAGGATAGTTAGACATTGGTGGGTAAGGTCCTGGAGTGTGGAGGAATCTAGGCACCCAAGAATAATATCATCCATGTAAATATAAAACAGGGTATCAGGGAGATTGATAAGAGAAGAGAAAATGGATGACAGGTAATATTGACAAATGGGTGGGCTATTAGCCATGCCCTGAGGTAAGACAGTCCATTCAAATCTCCTATCTGGGCCACAAAAATTAACAGCGGGTACAGAGAATGCAAATTTTTCCATGTCTCCTGGATGGAGAGGGATAGAGAAGAAGCAATCTTTAATGTCAATGATAGTAATATGGTATATATTGGGAATAGCTGGGATCCATGGGAGTCCCCTCTGGGGGGTTCCGAAGGGGATCATGCGTTCATTGATCTTTCTTAAATCATGTAAAAATCTCCAGGACCCATTAGGCTTTTTTATGACAAAGACAGGAGAGTTCCAGGGACTAGTGGAGGGACGAATATGTCCGGCCTCCAACTGTTGATCAATAAGTATGTGGAGTTGGTGTAACTTAGAAGAAGGGAGAGGCCACTGCTCAACCCATACAGGATCCCCCGGTCTCCACTGGATTTTAAATGGGGGGGGGCTGGGCAGTGGCCCTTAGAATTGGGGGTGTTTATTGGAGTACTTTTGTCTGAGTTGCTCAAAGTAAGGGTCATCTCTATAATTGGGATGATATTCCCTCCCTTCCTCAGACTGTTGTTGATATTCTTTTTTATCTAACAAATCATTATAAAAGGCCTTATGGTCAGTAGTGATGAAAGCCTCGGCATCTCCAAGGATGTCTTGCCCCAGTAAGTTAGCAGTGAGCCCAGTCACCACGAGAGGGCGGACTTTTCCCCTGTCCCCACCTGGGTCAGTCCAAGGGAGCCACGTGGCAGTCTCCCAGGAGGTGGATTGCCCGCCAATTCCCAGTAGGGGAGGGCCGGGCACAAGCTGCCAGGAGGGGGGCACTTCCTCCTTTCTCAGGACCGTTCGGTCCGCTCCAGTGTCTATGAGAAGTTTGAATTTTTTATTGCCAATATTCAAAATAATTTTGGGTCTAAGGCCGGAGACCAGGGGGACGGTCCAATAGGCTTTGATGGTCTCTTTCCCCTTATTTAACGGGGCTGGGGGAAGCCCCTGGAGGAGTTTAAAGGCTTTCCCTGTATGTTAAACTTCCATTTACATTCCTTAGCCCAATGAAACCCTTTATTGCATTTAGGGCAAAGGGTGTGAGGGGCGTTGGTCGTCCCCCCTGAGCGCGGAGGAGGTTTTGTCCTGTTGGGGCACTCTTTTTTAAAGTGGCCCTTGTCCCCGCATCCAAAACATGTCAAGTTTTTAGAATTTAACTGTAATGCACAGATCGTGTTGGCCAAATCTCTCTGTTTATTTTCCTGAAGGGCGGCAGCCATGGCCCTAGCCTGATGGGAGATAGTGCCAACGTCCTTGGTGGCTACAATCCATCTACTCATGGAGTTGTCCTTGAGACCCGCACAGGCGAGGCGGTGATCGGCCGTCATCCCATCCCAGACCAACATTTTAGTAAACTGATCCCGTAATGCCCCTGGGGGAAATTTTCTTTGGAGACTTTTTTCCACCCTATCTATAAATGTAGCCAAATCCTCAGATGGTTTTTGAGTAATACTCATAAGGGGAGTTTCAGAGGGTCCCTCATCAAGCTTTTTCCATGCCGCCAAGCCCAGTGCTCTGACTTGGTCCCTATACGGGTCAGGTATAGCCGCCTGTTGAGTGCCTGTAGCATATTGATCAGAGATACCAGAGAGCATCCCAAAAGTTATCGGCACAGGGGGCTGTTGATTTTGGTTTCGTTCTGCCTGTGCATGGCATTCATCTCTAAAAAAGGCACACCACTTAATGTATAGGGGACCTGACAAGACAGCCCTGACTAGATTTTTCCAATCTTGGGTTGTACAAGGTTGGTGGGCAAGTCCCTGTAATAGGGTCTCAGCCCAAGGAGAGTTGGGTCCATCCTCTGAGACCGCCTTTTTAAGCTCCTTAAGGTCCTGAGCTTCCCACGGATACCAGGCAGCAGGGCGATTGCCCCCAGGATTTAGATTGACAGGAAATAAAAAAGTAGCTTTATTTTCTGACGGCTTGGCTGCCGAATATGAAGGAGGGGCTGAGGGGGTCTCGGCGGCCGAATATGAAGGAGGGGCCGAGGGGGTCCAGAAAGGGTTAGTTGATGGAGGAGGTGGAGGAGGTCCCCCGGAAGGCCAGGGAGCACTCTCAAAGGGATCGAGTGAGGAGCATAAAGATGCATCCTTTTGGGGTTTTTTTAAAGCTGTATCTCCAGGAGGAGTAGCTGGATTAGGCTGTATATTATCTTTTTCTTCTGTCTTTTGTTTATGTTTGGTTGGCCTTGGAGGGAAGCAGGCCTTGAGGGCTGAGATCATAGGGAGGACCCCTGAGGGGGGTATTTGATCCTTCTCCACATGTGCCCGACAAACAAGGGCCTCTACCCTATCCCACGTGTCCCAACCAAAGAGATTTCCTTCTGGCAGCCATGGCGCCAGTTTGAGAAGGCAATCCCAGGTCTGTTGAGCCTGATTATCAGTCAAATTAAGCCCTCTACTCTTTAGGAGTGCCCTGAGAGATTCTAAGGCAGGATTGGATTTAGAGTTAGACTGTCCCTCATTATAAAGTTGAGAGAAAAATGTCCATAAAATTAGGGCAATAGCAACCCACATACACATGAGTACAATACAACCACAAGGATCCAAAAGATAGGTAAACATGCTGTACAAAAGCCGCAGATGTAGCTTGTCTGCAAACTAAAAGTGAAAGGAAAGAGAAAGAGAACAAAGAGATGTTGATCAACAAGTACAGGTTATAGAAGCAAAGTTTAGCACATTAAATATAAAGACTACTTATGGGGGTACGCTCACCGCATATGTACACCGATTGACCTCCTCAACGAATGTCTCTGAGGGGGCACTAGTCTGCCGGACTCCGAGAGCCGCACGTTAGGCGCCAGATGCCGGGCTCCGAGAGCCCCACGTTGGGCACCAGATGCCGGGCTCCGCCGGCGGGGGCAGGTAGTGCCGAGGGAAGGACCAGGCCTGCTGGTTCCTCCCGAGGGGCTGAGGAGGAGATGAGCGTCCGACGACTCAGACCTCTCCTGGCCACCGGAGAAAAACCACACTGAGTCGGGAGTCTTGTCGAAGCAGGAACTCGATTTATTGCTATGAACAGTTGCCTATATAATGTTGGGAAGAAGGCGGGGATTTTAGGACGGTGGGGAAAGGTAAGGGCCAATAGTAAACTGACTATTGAGATGATAATCCTAAATCCCATGCGGAAGTAGCAGGCAAGAAGCCATTAGGCGTCTTGCTGAGTCACGTCTGGCCAGAGGCAGATCACCAAACTTTAGCTAGGCTCAGGAAGTTCCACTAGGCCTCACACCTGGGCCTTTCAGAGGCCAACAATCACTGTTATCCGTTTTTAAAATATATATTTATTTATTTAAGAGAGAGAGAAAAAAAAGAGAGAGTGTGTATGGACAAGCTAGGACCTCCTGCCATTGCAAATGAACTTCAGACACATGTGCCACTTTGTGCATCTAGCTTTACATGGGTATTGGGGAATCAAACCCAGACTTTCAGGCCTTGCAAACAAGCACCTTTAACCACAGAGCTCTCTCTACAGAACCCACTGTTATTTTTTTTTTTTTTTTCGAGGTAAGGTCTCACTCTAGTTCAGACTGACCTGGAATTCACTATGTAGTCTCAGGGTGGCCTCGAACTCACAGTGATCCTCCTAGCTCTGCCTCCCAAGTGCTGGAATTAAAGGCATGAGCTACCATGCCCAGCCCACTGTTATCTTTTTAATGCATTTCCTTTCAGCATTTTCTTTTAAAAATACATGTACTGCACAATTATGAATATTCAATGTATTTATTATTCAACTTCACACTTATTGCTTAACTTTTGGCATTTTCTCATTGAAAAGTATACAAAAGCTTCATTTTTTTTTTTTTCGAGGTAGGGTCTCATTCTCAAGTACAGGCTGACCTGGGATTCACCATGTATTCTCAGGATTACCTTGAACTCACAGCGATCCTCCTATTTCTGCCTCCCTAGTGCTGGGATTAAAGGCGTGCACCACCACGCCCAGCTCAAAAGTTTCATTTTTAAGTGGAAATACAGCATTTCCATAGTTTGAGGCACCTTCATTTGTTTAATCATTCTCTTGTTGTTGGGCAATCAGGTGGTTTTATCTTTTTTCATTATAATGAATAACCTACACTGAACATCTCTAGCTAGAAATTGCTGCCCCATCACTGATTGCATTTGTAGGATTCTAACAGTATAATTATTGAGTCAAAAGATATGAACTTGTTAAAGGTCTTAAAATGAATTGCCAAATTTATATCCAGAGGTTGTTTCAATTTGTTCCTCCTCCAGCAAATATTATCTTCATTAAAAAAAATCTTTAATAATATGATAGCCCTAAAATTGTATATTGTCAAAGTTATTGACTGATTCCTTTGTGATTCTACCATTCCAATATTAAGAAAGACCACTCCTTTCTAAAGACATGAAAAGAATCACCTAAGTACCCTGTTTTTGAAAGTATTTGTTCTATTACATTTAGCTCTATAATCTGAATGAAATTAAAGGATTGATAAGTAGCAGGTTTCTTGCCAGAAGGGAAGTTTTTACCTCATTCAAGTTTCCATGTGAAGAGCTTTTTTCCTCAGGTTTGCTTTTTGTTTCATTTCATTTCAGTTTGATTGCATTTATTTTGCATATCTGAAGTAGGTAACTTAGCCAGTCAGTGATCATGAGAGAGGTGAGGCTCCTCCTCTTTTCTTTTTCTCCCTCCAGGGTACTAGGTCTCCTCTCATCTCTGCCTTGTAGCTTTAGAGGTTAGCGCATGGGAAGTCCCTGTCTTTGGTGGTGCCAAGGACTGAATCTGAGCAAATCTACATTACCCAGGTGCAGAGGGCTGGCACGACTGGTTTCCTCACAGATCAAGGCCCACATTCTGTGTCAAATCTTTATTAGCGGTGAGTATAATTACCAAACTGTTTGTCCTCCATGTTCATGGGTACCATACCTCTATTCAAAATTTGTGTGTCTTAGCCGGGCGTGGTGGCGCACGCCTTTAATCCCAGCACCTGGGAGGCAGAGGTAAGAGGATCGCCATGAGTTCAAGGCCACCCTGAGACTACATAGTGAATTCCAGGTCAGCCTGGACTAGAGTGAGACCTTACCTCAAAAAACTAAAAAAAAAAAAAAATTTGTGTGTCTTCCTGAAGATATATAGCTATTTTTGTCATTATTCCCTAAATAATACAGTAGAACAACTATGTATGCAGTATTTTCATTGAGGAGTTATAAATGACCAGTGATTTAAACTATTTGGGAGGACATGGGTAGGTTCTATGAAAATACCAGAGCATTTAATATATGGGACTTGAATATCCACAGTATTGGAATTCCCCATCGGTACTGAGGAACATTGGTACAGATCTTTACATCTCTGACTGTGTGTCTACCTCTAAAATAATTTTGGACTTGAACAATATAGAGGAGGTTACTTATTAAATTGCCTAAAATTGAAAAAAAAAAAAGGTTTTTTAAAATAGCTGGGCAATATTTCTTTTAAAAAGCTTTACTAAGTCGGGCGTGGTGGAGCACTTCTTTAATCCCAGCACTTGGGAGGCAGAGGTAGGAGGGTCGCCATGAGTTCAAGGCCACCCTGAGATGACAGAGTTAATTCCAGGTCAGCCTGGACCAGAGTGAGACCCTACCTCGAAAAACCAAAAAAAAAAAAAAAAAAAAAAAAAAAAAAGCTTTACTATATGAACATACATTAATCTCTTTATCCTCTTTTGCCCCTTCTCCCCACCCCCCTATTACCTAAGAACCCTCCTTTTTCAAAATAGTCCTTCTGTTTTGTTGTCTCATTCTTTTTGTCATCCTCTGACCTCCATGTAAAAGTGTTGATGGCTCAGAACCATGCTAGTCTTGTGGAGGTATCAGTAACCACTGTGGGGCCATGAGTGCAGCAGTTAGTTCATGTCATGAGGACAACGCTCCAAAGTACACTTAGGTACCATACAGCTCTTACATTGCCATCCCCTCTTCCACAGTGTTTGCTGAGCCTTGGAGGGCATACAGAAATTTCCTGTAGTGTTGAGCTCTCAACAGCCTCTTATTTTCTATTTTGATGAATTTTGAGTTTCCTCAATGTCTGCCACCATACCACCATCTCTATACAGACAGTTTCATGGCTAGCAGTGGGAGCAGCATCCTTGTTGAACTGGCCACATCCTCTGCAATGTTTCCTGGACCCTGATGAGTGTTATAGAGATGACTTGTTCAGTCCTATGTTCTGAGCTTTCTCTTCTTTTTGTATTTTTGATGAGTCTTGGATCCCTCCAGCATTTACCCCCATCTGTTAAAAAAGCTTCTTTAACCAAAACCGCTGGGTGTGGTGGCACACACCTTTAATCCCAGCACTCAGGAGGCAGACGTAGGAAGATTGCTGTGAGTTCGAGACCACCCTGAGACTACTAGTGAATTCCAGGTCAGCCTGAGCTAGGGTGAGACCCTACCTCGAAAAAAAAAAGTGAGATCACAATCAGGAAAGGACTTCACACCCAAAAGATACTAGGTGAGAGTGAGACTAGTCAGCGAGTAGATGTTCATTTAGAAGTTAATACCCCACCTCCTTCCTCAGACAAGTCTTTCTTCTGCAAGTCTGCTGCATGCACTACCACAGATGATTTGGTGGTGAAAGGGGACAAAAAAAATTCTGACTATGAAAAAAACAGTGCTTTTCCCATCAGCTGTGGTGGGCTTTGCTGAGTTGAAGGGCCCTGGGCTAGAAGCGACTCCTTTGATGTTTTCAAGGGTCAGAGCACATCTTTCCGCTCCTGGAGTGTCACTCGGCTATAGGAAGAGGATGTTTCAGCCATTGGGAGAGCCAATTAGAGCCAATTATAGTACAACTAGCCGCCTATGACACTGAAACTTCTTGTAGAAATTGCCGATTTCTTGCAAAAACATGTATCTGGGCCTAGCTCCTGTGTGGAACATGCCCAACGACAGATGACCCCAGTGATTCAGTCACTGTTCACTGTAGCTTCACACTGCAATTATCTGGTCAGATCTTTAATTACTGATACCTTGACTCCATGGCCACAGTCCAGTTTAGATGGTCTGAGTTGCAGGTCAAAGCACGGAATTTTTTCAATATCCCCAGGTTCTCAGAAGGGTACTGCGTCTGAACTCATTCAAAGACACAGCTGGCCTGCTGTGAAACAAAGTATCTTCCTCCCCTCTGAGACACATTGTTCTGAATCAAATGGCCCCATCTTTCAGCAGTATCAGATCCTTATTTCATTGTTTTAAATTATGTACTTAATTCTTCATCAATATTTTTTGGTTGGGAGGAGAGGCAAAGGACTATTTCCAGGTCCTCATGCAAGCTCAGCACATTCTACCACTGAGCTAGCCTTACTATTAAACTCTTGCAGATATGTTCTTAATAGATTTGTATTTTATATGAGTTTATTCTTTATTAACTGAAAATATTACATGAATCTGAACCAAGCTAGTAAACAGAGTTAAATGTTTTGTAAACTTTTTGTCAAGATATTACTGAAAACTACTTTTATTCAATCAACAAGAAAGTGAATCCATAGCATCTAAAAATAAACTGTAATCTTTGGCAGTTGGAGGCATGTCCTTGATATGTGTATGTATGTTTCCCTATACTTACCTATAAACATATATCCATATTATATATATATATATATATATATATATATATATATATATATACATGATATGGATATATATGTGTGTGTGTGTATCCCATAACACAATATCTGGTGCAAATTAGATATCGAATAGTAGATAATGAATGTAGGAACACATGGATGGAGACACAGAAGCTGAAACTACAAGACAAATTCCTTTTGTTTTGCACGTATAGATATATGAATGTGTAAGCTTATATGTAAATATAACCTTATTTCCAATTTGCAATTGGCATCTGATAACAGGACATCTGTTATAACTTTTACATTTTACTTCAATCAATCTATGTAAATAACTGATACATACATAGGGTATGATATGACTTTTAATTTTTAAATGTTAGTATATTACATTGCCTTTAATAATGATTAAGGCTTTATTATGTTCATGAGAGTGCACTTCTGAGATGAATCTTAAAATGGAAAGTGGATTCACTCAATTCCATGATGTCATGTGCAAAATAACTTGCAAAACAAATCAGGGCACCAGGTTATTAGAATAATGTCAAACAACATCAGAGACAATTGAGCTCGATAATTTTCAAAGGCTAGATTTTTTAACACTACAATATTTTCTTTTCACACACTCTTAAACAGAATACATGTGCACACACACACACACACACACACACACACACACACACATGCATACATGCTATTTTTAAAGGGAGCATGATTAGTATGTTAGTGACCATAGGTAAGATTAGCTGTTTCTATAAGTGTTTTATGTATATGCTCTCATTAATCTGTGACATAAGCTACTGATATTGATAACTGTATGGGTGAGGAAACAAATTCTTTGTTCTTAAAGAGTCTTAGTAATTTGCCCAAAGTGATGAGATTTAATTGGCTGGGCTGAGAATTAAACATGAATTCAGCAGTTCAAGTGCCTGCAGTTTTAAAAAAGACCCTAAGGAGAGAGCCACCCCATCATACCTCAAAAGGGCCCCGGCTGAAACTAAGAAAACTTCGAGAAACAAGCAAGGGGGCTGTTTTCCTGATGAACTGGACACCAGCACAAGGGGGAAGGAGATCAGCATAGAGAAAAATCAACTCCTACCAAATCAGAGAGCCAGAGCCTCAGAGGCCCTCAACACCTCATCACTGAAGCAGACCAAAAATGAACCCAACATGGCTCAGGGAAATTTTGCGGAAGAGGGGGCGGAAAGAATGTCAGAGTCACATGTTGGGTCATGATATGCAGAGACATTTAGCTTACCCATAACTGTGGGCTAACTCCACAATGCACGACCCGTATACCTCAACAAGGAGGGGCCAAGGGGAGGGGGTAGGTCATGGATGAGCCTAATAATGGTACCAAACTGACTGTATTTGCTGAATACAGAACTGACTAATAAAAAAAATAAATAAATAAATAAATAATTATTTTTATTAGATATAGACATATTAGTATGCAAACAACACATGTTGGTACCATCCTTTCCCTCATCCCTGCCTCTTTGCTGAAGAGGCATTCCTTATTGGGGAAGTAGGTCAACTCTATGGGGATTGTGGGTCATGCATTGCTGGGGAAGCAGTCAGTTATGTGGGGGAGGTAATGTCTCTGGGCATAATGTCCTGACTTGTGTCTCTAACACTATTCCCATCCCTTCTTCTGCATATGTCCCTGAGCCATGTTGAGTTCATTTTAGGTCTACCTCTTTGATGAGGTCTTGGAAGTCTCTGTGTCTCTGGATCTCTGTTTTGGTAGGAGTTGAGTATTCTCTGTGTCTATCTCCTTCACCCTTGCAGTGATACCAAGAAAGCAGCCCTACTGTTCATTTCCCATTTACTCTATGTTTTCAGCTGGGGCCCTGGTGCAGTGCAATGGGCTGATTCTCTCCTCAAGTTCTGCATCCATCTGAAAAAGAGAAGCAGATTCTCCAACAGAGAGTGAAGTCAGCACCATATAAATGGGATAACTATTATTAGTATGGAGAGAATTTAAAAGGTATAGGCCCTCTTGTAGCCCAAGATTGGTGGGAACTTCATATTGGAGAGCAAACTCGTTTATTGGATATGATTCTGACTTGTTTCCCAGTTCCAGCTATGGATTCTGTTCCACTGAGCGGATCCGTTAGCCAATCCCAAAGCAGTTGGTCACCCATCATGGTTGTGTGCCACTATTGCACTTGTGCGAGCATCATGTCATCACTTGGGTGAGACCACACGTTGCTTGGACAGATGTTGGCCATTTTCCCCCAGTAGCTCATGTAACACCTTCTAAGACCCTGCATTTTTAGCCATAGTAATATAAAACAGAAATCAAAACTAGTTAATGGCCTTATTTCTAGGGGCCCTCAATTGACTCAAGACCCTCAGAGAACACACCAATCTCTCCTTCCTAAGACTTGGGAGTCTCCTATGTCCAAAACATCCATGCTCTGGCCTGAAAACATCTTCCAATATCCATGAAGATGCATTCCTATAAATGAGCCACATTAGCACTCTTTGTTTTGAGTATTTATTTGCTAAATGTTCTCATTATCTAGAAATCTATATTTTAACCCTAAATGTCTCCCTGTGGTCATGATTAAAGCAGGACTAAGATTTTCATTGCAAACACTACTGAGACTTTTAATAGAAGCAGGTGAATTCTGAACTTCACATCTAATGGCATTTATTCCTCCATTTTCGTGTGTCTGCCTGGCTTTATTCTGGGCCAAAATTATTCATGTTTTTCTTTTCCTTTTCCAAGTTCCAGAGGCTGGGAGGATATAGAGCTCAGGATAATGATTTCAATTTCACATTGTCTTTGCCAATTTACAAAATTGAACTTTTTATTGCTAAAACCACGTCTTTGAATAAAAATGCTCATGGATCACTGGCTTATACACATTTTACTAATAAATATTTATAGGACCACCCACAGAGTACACAATCTCATACAAGATACTCAATTTAGACGATGTCCATTTGGAAAAACCAAAGTGTCCTTACACAAAGGCATCTACAGAGGAGATCATTTTTATCCATCCCTAGAGGAGGTGAGAAGCCTTCAGTGAATGAATACAAGCTCTTTTTCAGTTTTGTTGTTTTAAAAGTTTTTATTTTAGAAGTAGTTACAACCTATCCAGGTAAATATATTGCCATAAATCCCATTTAACTTTTTCCCCCTCACTGGAATAAGCTCATAAATGACAACAAAAACCTGCAGAAAATTCAATGAGGGAATAAGGTTGTCAATACAATGTGTGTATTTAAAAATAAAATGGCACAATCAGGGAGAAAAAAAGAGTCTACATTCAAACTAATAAAAATCGATTGAGAAGATAGAAAGCTGCATTTTGGCATCTAAGCAATGTTATCTTTTAATAACAATAAGACTTTCTAAGACTTATTCTTTATGACGTTGAAGTGTTTCTTAGCTAAGTACTAGAGTAGGATATATGGAGACCCCAATCCTTCCTCCAGTCCCCACCAGCAGTGGCAGAGGCTTTAAACATGGGCACCTCTGTGCACATCTGTAAGCTATGCTTCTACTCAACACCCCAGAATGCCAGCAAATGAGTATTGTTCCAACAAAACCCAGTACAATCAACAGGAAATGGGAATTTGTAGAAAAAGTTTGGACCGGATACCATTTTGTCATGAATAATGAAATGCAGTTAGAAAATAGTATCTACACCACTAATCCAGGACTCAGGATGGTCTCAGGATAGTCTCAGGACGGCTTCAAACTCATGACAATCCTCCTACCTCTGTCTCCCAAGTGCTGGGTTTAAAGGCATGAACCACCACACCTGGCTTGAAGAGTACTTTATACTCATTAGCTAATTTCAATTTTGCAAAACTTTTATATGTTTGCTTTGTTTATTATTCACAAAAGCTAAGTCTCTGAGATGTTCCTTAATTTTATCAGGGTCACACAGCTAATAATCCAATATTCTCACAGCTCTGCTGCTAAATTGACCACTCCTTCTACTATCCCATGCTATTGTTCTGTGTTAAAATAGTAGAACCTTTTCATCTGCAATGTTTTGTTGACCACCAGGAAGGAAAGATACATTTTTAAAAGACTGCTACAGAAATCTGCTCAATTTCACTAGAAATTCCTTCATGCTTAGCTAAGACAGTCTTCATTCCAACCCATATACCAGTCTGCTCCTCACTGAGGGTAGGTGGATTAATGAACAGGCAGCTGTCTCAGAGGAATTCAAAAGAGACGGTGGACCCCAGAAGGTCAGCTGGATCCTCTGAACACTGAACCCCCACTTTTACAATTATGATAGTGAATTGACTAAAAACCTATGGTCTACTGAGAATCTTCTTTCTGAAACCTGGGCATGATTGTGCAGGGCCCATAAAGCTTTCATTCAGTATACTGCAATCACCCATACCTGCAGTGTCTTAGTCAGCAGAGCAAAGGGTTGCAAGTGGCTTTCTCTACCAAGTAGATTGACAGAAAATTATTCTATTGTAGAAGTTTGACTGAACTTGGTTATACCTCAGAAGTCTCCTGGAAGCTCAGCAAAGGATGGTGCTAGGGGATGTCTAATACCTGCCATAGTGCTGCCAGCCAGCCAGGACCTACAAAGTGTGTGAGATGAGGAGAAAGAGTACTTCCTCTTCAACAACAGTACCACGTCTGAGGAAAAAGGAACTCTGTTAAGATAAAAAAGGTTTACTGTCTGCCTCCTCCCTCCAAGCCCCAGGCTGAATCTTCCACTAGCTGTCCCAGTCATACTGTAAGCCAAAGGTAAGTGTGATTTGCAATACACTGTCCCCTCACTGAAGGTATTCTGTCATGAAACCTAAGGAAGCAAGATGGGAACTTACATAAATATGCAAGAGTAAGTAGAACTATTCACTTACTTGTGTATACTATTATTTAGCAGTGAATTATAAGATGTGTGACCACTGAAGTGCAGATTTGACATTAGTATTCTGAGGCTACTTTATCCTTGAGATCCAATGCTCCTCCCACATGATATGTTCACTTTACAAGAAGAAACCCATGGTTAGATGAGTCATGTGGGTTGAGCATAAGAGGACAAAAGGGCCGGGCGTGGTGGCGCACGCCTTTAATCCGAGCACTCGGGAGGCAGAGGTAGGAGGATGGCGGTGAGTTCGAGGCCACCCTTAGACTCCATAGTGAATTCTATTCCAGGTCAGCCTGGGCTAGAGTGAGACCCAACCTCGAGAAACCAAAAAAAAAAAAAAAAAAAAAAAAAAAAAAAAAAAAAAAAAAAAAAAAGAGGACAAAGGGGCTGGTGGTGACTTTGGAACTAGTCACAGTTCCAAAGCAGCCCCAATGTGGCCGCCCTGTGTAATAACCAGAACCTTTGATACCAGTGGACCATCTATGAGGCCTCAAGAGAAAGCAATACAGAAAAAATAAAGCTGTTTAAATCTTATTTTGTTTCATATTTTTTACATTCTTTTTAAATAGAATAATACTTAGAAAACAAATGAAGTTGAATTTGGTCATTAAAAAACACATTTATGAATGAGAAATGGCTTCATGGTCAAGTGTGCTTTCTGTGCAAGCATGAGGGCCTGAGGGTACCTGAGGCTGCCTGAGTTCAAATCTCATGTAATACAGGTTGATGTGACCATGCTCGCCTATAACCCCAGTCCTGCAGGAAAGCAGAGATTCAAGAATCTTCTGAGCCCCACAAGCTCCAGAATCACTAAAAGGAGACTCCAGCTCATAATACAAGACCAGACAGAAGAGCAATGGAGGGCACATGATGTTCCATCCTGGCCACTGTAGGTATGCACACAGGGTGCTGTACACACACACACACACACACAAAGGACTTTTAATTTTTAGAAAACCACAATGAGGGCTGGAGAGATTTCTTAGCAGTTAGGGCAAATGTCTACAAAGCCAAAGGACCCAGTTTCAATTCCTTGGGACCCATATAAGCCAGATACATAACATGGCTCATGCATCTGGAATCCCTCCTATCTAAAATAGAACAATTAAAATTAAAAAAAAAAAAAACAGAAAACCACAATGACGGAAACCTTTCAGTGCATGATTGGTCAGGGAAGCCTATTGGCATCCCCCCAACCCAAACAATACAGGCCACTGCTAACATCCTTGGTTACACACCAAAAGTAAAATATAAGACCCTATTGCTGAAAGTACCACATATCTCAGTTTCTAGATGCTGAGAAGTTAAGCTGGAACTGAGCTGGAAGTTTCTTCTGTGCTGGCTATCTGTCATAGTTCTGTAAAGTGCTATGCAGGCTGCTGAGGGAAAAAAGTCATCAATAGTCTGAGCCAGCAGTGGGCCCTCTGAACTATACAACCAGACAGCCAGGCAATATGAGCCTATGGGTACAACAGTGGCGTGACTGCTATGGTGTTAACAAACTGCTCTCTGACTGGATTTAAACCTTGCTCCACAGAAGGGTATTCATGCCTATTACTGAAAATTTAATATCAAAACTTATGGCTTAGAATGTCTTGGACCCTAGGGTGAAGCTACTACTTTTCTTTGGCTAAATGGATATGTTGTGCCCATCAAATTGACCTCCAAAGACTTATATTTATGCTCATGAAATAGTGCTGTTCTCACTTTTTTTAATAATTTTTTGGTTTTTCAAGGTGGGGTCTCACTCTAGCCCAGGCTGACCTGGAATTCACTATGGAGTCTCAGGGTGTACTCGAACTCGCCGCAATCCTCCTACCTCTGCCTCCCGAGTGCTGGGATTAAAGACGCATCACCATGCCCAGCTGCTGTTCTCACTTTTGATCAGATAAGGTTCTTTTTTGCAGATGGCAGTGACTACTAGAGAGACTCAAAACTCATCAAATTTCTGAGAAGTGATAGATGATCAACATTAAACAAAACATCCCTCCTATACCTGCTAAGTCTCAGGAAACATTCCAGAAGAGATGGAAAGAAGAGGATAAGAGCCATAAAATGGGAAGAGTACTTTGGAATACTGAATACCATATACCAGGTTGTCACTGCATTCTTGGCCTCACAGCAGCTGTCACTACTTCCACAATACCTACACAATATTAGGTCCATCAGAGTGTCATTATGGATGATGAACTAAACAAAAGAAAAAACAATAGACATCAAAATATATAGGAGAGATTTGTTGGTGAGAGGAAGGGTTTCAGTGGGAAGAACATGGGGAAAGGGGACAAGAAAGAGTGATAGATGGGTTTATGATCAAAATAATCATGTATATATACAAAAATTAACAATAAAAATAATAAAATAGAACCACAATGAGACATCATGCCACTTATGATGGTTAATACCAAAAAGATGAAATATGCTGGGCGTGGTGGCATACATCTTTAATCCCAGCACTCGGGAGGCAGAGGTAGGAGGATCACCATGAGTTCGAGGCTGGCCTGAGACTACATAATGAATTACAGGTCAGTCTGGGTCAGAGTGAGACCCTACTTTGCAAAACAAAACAAAACAAAAAGATGAAATATAACAAGTGCTGGTGAAGATGTGGAAGAAAGTGTACACTGTTGGTGGGAAGGAAGATGACCATAGTTGTAACTGGAAACAGTAGGAAAATTCCTCAAAACACTGAGAGCAAAACTCCAAAATCCTACTTGCATGAATACAATATTGGTATAAAAGAGATGTCTGCATTCTCATGCTCATTGTAGCATTATTTACAATCATCACAGTATGAAATCTACTTGTGTCCACTGAGGAATGTATAAATAAAGAAATTATTACATATAATGGAATACTACTTAACCTTTAGAAAGAAGGTCCTGCCATTTGTATCAGCATAATCCTGGAGGACATTATGTTACGTGAACTAAGGTTGGCACAGAAAACCAAATACTGTATAAGCTATCTTATATGTGAAACCAAAAGCAATTGAGGTGAAAGACACCCAGAGTAGCATGATGTTTATCAATGGCCAGTATAAGAGTAAATGGATAGAAAGATACTGATCAAAGATACAAACTTTCAGTTATGAGAATTTAAGTTACAGCATGAGTGATGAAGGACACATTAATTAATTTGCTTGTGGTAGTCATCTTATGATGTAAATATATCAAATAACCATGTTATATACCTTGAACATAAACAACTTTGTCAACTAAACATATTTAGTTATTTTTCATGTGTGTGTGTGTGTGTTTGTGTTGTGTGTGTGTGTGTGTGTGTGTGTATACATGTTTGAATGTGGGGGGGGGCACTCATGTTCAATGTGTATATGTGCCTGTGGAGGCCAGAGGTTGACCTTGAGTGTCTTCCTCAAACATCTGTACATTATTTATTGAGAACCCAAGATTTGCTGATTCAGCTAGTCTACCTAACCAGCTTGCCCTGGGGATTCCTTGTCTTCATACTCTGTTCACTGGGATAACCACACCTGCCCAGCATTTAAATGGATTATGGAGATTTGAACTCTGCTCCTCACACTTACCTAGCAAATGCTTTATCCACTGAGCCATCTTCCCAGTCCCTTAATTAAGTTTCATTGCCTAACTATAAAGAAAATCTAATCTAAACTGGGCAAAATGGTTCATACCTTTAATCCCAGAATTTGTGAGGTTGAGACATGAGGATTGTCACAAATACAAGACCAGAATAGGCTTCATAATGAGTTTCAAAGTGAGACCGAGTCTCACAAAGGGGACATGGGGGGCTTTGGGAGATGGATCAGTGGGTGAACGTGCTTGCCACAGAAGTGTGACAACCTAAGTTCAGATCCCCAGTATCCACATGATTCAAAACATGGTATTCTGAACCTGTAATCCCAGAACTCCCATGGCAAGAAGGGAAGCAAAAGTTGAACCCTCAAATTTTACAGGATAGCTGGCCTGGCATACACAGCAGTGAACATGAGACTCTGCCACAAACAAGATGGAAAGTGAGGACTCATAGTTGAAGTTGTCCTCTGACCTTCACTAACACCCTCCCCACAAACATATGATCAAAGATATACAAACTACTATGAAATGATTACCACAGGCAATTTAATTAATGCATCCTTCATTACTTATGCTATAACTTAAACTCTCATAACTGAAAGCTTGTATCTTTGAGCAAGGATACACACAAACCAAACAAATGAAAAAAATTAAAGAAATAAAGACAGAAATGATAACCAGATACTTTCAGGAAAAAATAAAAGGTGTTCCAAACCCTGATAGCACAGAGAAGATAGCTCTTTCAAAATGTGACCATCAACCCTGTCCAGCCAGGGAAAGCAAATTAACTCTACAGCACACTCTCCCCACCCACCATTTCGGGACAAGATTCTTCTCTCTTTTGTAGAAAGGGAGCAGATGTCCTCCAGGCAGTTTTTCTCTAAAGGACTTTAAAAAGTAGCATCTGCTGTAGGCTATGCCTACCCTTCCAGAAGCTTCTGAAGATGAGGGTGTTTCCTTGCTTCCTGGGTTGCCTCTCTCTGAGCTTCAGCCTACAAAATGAGCTTGCCTGCTCTGCTCTACCACAGAGCATGAGGACAGATCTGATATACATAAATCAACATATTACTCATTTTCTAGCACTGCCTTTGACAGCTGTTACATGAGCACATTGTTAGAAACTGTCAAGCAATGATACACAGCGCCTTTTACAACATATGTTGACTTTTATCTAGTGTGGTTCCATAATTAGCTCCAAGGAAAGCCAAGCCAGGCATCCACCTGGCTGTGTGATTTCAGTTAACCTTTGCTGTGCTCTGGAGAAAGTTAAAGGGGTTGGGGCTGTCCAGGACTCAGGGGGCTAGAGCGTGAGAATATACTTCTTTTACTTTCCTACCCTCCAGCTCATGGGAAATGAGTCAGCATTCAGAGTCCCTGGGGCACTTGGAGCTGGTTCCAGTGTTCTAACCCCTGTCCCCTGCCCCAGACACA
This sequence comes from Dipus sagitta, assembly GCA_036346955.1. Lineage (NCBI taxonomy): Eukaryota > Metazoa > Chordata > Mammalia > Rodentia > Dipodidae > Dipus > Dipus sagitta. The sequence continues at coordinate 74,828,723 of CM070772.1, read as the reverse complement.
GATGAGTTCTGCAGTCACTATAGGAAAAGTTCTCCTGGAACATGGGCCTCTCAACATGAAAGAACTTGAAAGAGAAAGCTGAGTGTCACTTCAAGCATGATGGGTATGCTTTTTGTTTCTCTGTTTTAGAAAAAGACTAAACTTTCAAATTGCACATGAAAAAAATAAATAAATATAATATTATGTAATAAAAGCATATGCCACTGAACCGAGGGCTTAGCAGGCCAGACAAGAAAGATGACATGAGGACTTAGGGTGAGCAGGTCTGGATTCAAGTTCTGGCTCCTTCACACACCCACACAGTAACCATGGAACAGCTTGTAATTTGCCAGGGCTCCATGTCCTTACCAGAGGCAATGCCACTGTTTAAAGCCTGCTGATTTAGGAGTTATTCACCTGGTTTCTATAGCACTGTGGGCAGTATCAAGATCAAGAACTATTTTCAGAAAATGAATAAATGTACAAGTTATCCTAAAGAAAAACAAATGAGAAGACACCAAAACATTTTGAAGACAAACTCAGGGTCCAAACCTAAATGATCTGATTTAACTTTCCATGTCTCCTTTGGGAACCAGTCATGAATAGCACTCCAGCTACCATGGACGCAATGAACCTGAATAAATCTGTGAGAATCTGAAAGGTGTGGATGGAACTAATGGCACAGGAGTTCTCTAAATCTTTATTTTAAATATTTGAAGATATCCAGAATTTCCCACATAGACACACCCCAGCCAAAAAATAGGATCTTCTGCAAAAATGCATATGAAAGGAAAGTGAAAGAGAAGAGCCAAACAAGGCTTGATCTCATCAGATAGAGACTGTTTATTGAAGCACAGCAAGGGGCTACAACCTTCCCATGGGATGGAGGCTGAAGCACTCACCAGGGGGAGGGGCTCAGCTTATAAGGGTGCTATTTGAGGAAATGACAGGAATCAGCTGCAGTCTGGTGGGGGCAGACTAACTGAATAACAACAACATTTGGTTTATTGGATCTTTGACAATGAGTCAGAGGTGCTCCCTCAGGGATTTTCTGCAGGGCAGGATGTCTTGATTGTTTTAGTTCCTCAGAGCTTCCAGAGTTAAAGAAAGTTCATCAATCTTTTATGAATAAAGTCCATCTACCCTTCATATCTGGACTCTAGACAACAAAAAGAAATTGGGAAGTGGTGTGGGGGCACAGAGTCCATTTCTAACTGCTTCCTGCTGACAGGTGGGATGGTGATGAGGGGCCTGTTTTTCAGGGTTTGGAGAAGGTAGGGGTGTGAGCCAGACTAAGGGCACTGATCCTGTCTGGAACATATGTAGTAAGGATCCTAAATAGGAAGTGGAGCAAGTTATGGCATTAAGACATTCCAGAAGGAATTTCTGTACATAAAAAGAAGACAAGGCAAAAATGCAACTCCAAGTAGGATTATTATTAGGAGGAAGGGCATAAGTATGGGGAGTAAGCTAGTTGTAAGTGACCCTGTAAGATCAAAAATTAAAAGCCTTGTTATCATGCTAACATGCCTTTTTAGCTTTTGTAACTTGCTTGCTTGCCTCAGATTGACTAAAGAACAGCCATTTTGTAATAACCCCCAGCTGGCCCTTGCCCTAGAAAAACTAACTGACTTGCGGTTATTCTTGAACATTGCTCCCAACACCCTCCCAACACCCTGCCTCCGTTTCCTGGAACCAAGGAAGCCACTCAGTGTCCTGTGGTCACCCCTAGCCCAGCCAAGCAACACCAGGTGGACTCCACCAATCAGAATCCATTCTATATGGAAAGCCCCTAGACCCAAACCCCCTCCCTAACTTTGTGGTTTTTCCCTATATAAACTCTAAAAAATTGGGGCTGGGGGCTCTTCACCCCTCCTGCGTGAGGACTTCGTGTCGAGCCCCGGTGCACCGGTTTTCTCAATAAACCTCTTGCTGCTATTGCATCGAGAAGCGTCTGTGTCAGTCTTTGGGGTCTCACCCGATTCCTGAGGCTTGGAGTCCCTCCGTGAGGAGGGGTCCCAACATTTGGGGGCTCGTCCGGGATTTGAGGCAGACCCCAGACCCACATTCATCTTCTCGGAGGTAAGAAGGCGCCATACATGTCTATAGACTCAGTCGTATATGTCTATATGTCTGTCACTGTGTCTAGTTATATCTGTCTGAAAATTTTTCTGATTGTCTGTTCATTTCTGGATTCTGAAAAGACACTTTGAGTTTGCAGGTGTGTTTTGGTGCCGTGAGGGCCATACACGGTGGACAGCAGACGTGCATTTGGTTGCCACAACCTGCAACCCTGGGGGATGCCTCAGGGAGTCAGGAAGGCCAAGGACGCTTGGTGGCTTCCTATCTGGTGGACTCTGACCGGGTCCACATCTGGTCGAAAGTGTCGTCCGGTTCCAGGCCTAACCCATCAGAATCAGTTTTATTTTTGTGGCAGACAAGATTTGGTCGCTTTTTCCTGACCTTGGTTTGTATACTGTTTATTGTCTTTTTATTCTTCTATCATTTTTCTGCATATAACAAAATGGGACAAACTGTTTCTACTCCCTTGGATCTGACTTTGACTCACTGGACTGACGTTAAGGAAAGGGCACATAGTTTATCAGTTGAAGTAAAAAAAGGAAAGTGGCAAACCTTTTGTGCTGCAGAATGGCCTTCCTTTAACGTAGGATGGCCACCAGAGGGCACCTTTGACTTAACAATTATTCAGGCAGTCAGGCATATTGTTTTGCAGGAACGTGGAGGACATCCAGACCAGATCCCTTATATTGTCACCTGGCAGGACTTGATCCAAGACCCTCCGGCCTGGATCAAGCCCTGGATTCCCCCACAACCCCCTAATAAGGACCCCCCCTGGGCCCTCTAAGGTTCTTTTTGCAGAAACGGAAAAGAAAAAAGAAACAACATCACGGATCTACCCAGAGACCCAGCCCGACCTTCTCCTCCTGGACCCACCTCCACCCTATCCGCCCGTTCAGCAGCCCTCTGCACCCCCAGCCCCCCCAGATTTGGGTCAGCAGGGGGGGCCCGCTACGGGAAACAGAAGTAGGAGGGCCCTTTCTCCAGACACTGCCACTGCCCTCCCACTCAGAGCCCTGGGACCACCTCCAATTCCAGGGCCAGAGGATGACCCTGATCGTCCACCCCTACAGCCTCTTCAGTACTGGCCTTTCTCCTCTGCAGACTTGTATAATTGGAAGGCCAATCACCCCCCTTTCTCTGAGGATCCATCTAAATTAACTGCTCTAATGGAATCCCTAGTTTTCTCTCACCAGCCGACTTGGGATGATTGCCAACAGTTGCTGCAGACTCTTTTCACAACCGAGGAACGGGAACGCATTCTCCTTGAGGCTAGAAAAAATGTCCCTGGGGACGATGGACGACCTACACAACTCCAGAATGTCATAGATGCTGGGTTTCCCTTGACAAGGCCCGGATGGGACTTCAATACCGCTGACGGTAGGGAGCATCTCCGTGTCTATCGCCAGGCTCTGGTGGCTGGTCTCCGAGGGGCTGCCAGACGCCCCACCAATCTGGCCAAGGTAAGAGAGGTTCTACAGGGACCCAATGAGCTCCCCTCAACGTTCCTCGAACGCCTCATGGAGGCATATCGTAGATATACGCCATTCGACCCAATGGCAGAGGAACAGAGGGCATCAGTATTAATGAGTTTTGTGGATCAGTCTGCAACAGATATCAGGAGAAAATTACAGAGGTTAGATGGTCTAGGGAGATACACTTTGTCAGACATAGTAAAAGAGGCAGAAAAGATATACAATAAAAGAGAAACTGAGGAAGAAAGAGAACAGAGAAAGGCAAGAGAACAAGAGGAAAGAGAGGTTAGAAGGGATAAGAGACATGAAAAGAATATAACTAAGATTCTGGCCACCCTAGTTAAGGATAACAAAGAAGTTACTAGACAGAGGACAGCCAGACAGGGACCATTCCCGGGCAACAGGGCGCCTCTAGAAGAAGACCAGTGCGCCTATTGTAAGGAAAAAGGGCATTGGGCCAAAGATTGCCCCATAAGAAAGCCAAGACAGATACTCAACCTGGAGGAAGAAGACTAGGGGAGACGGGGCTCGGACCCCCTCCCCGAGCCCAGGGTAACTCTCAAGGTGGAGGGAAAACCCATTACCTTCCTAGTCGATACGGGCGCCCAACATTCAGTACTCCTGAAACCAGAAGGACCCATTTCTGGTAAAAAGTCCTGGGTCCTTGGGGCCACAGGGGGCCAACAATTTTCATGGACTACCCGAAGAACAGTGGACCTGGGCGTGGGCTGGGTATCCCACTCGTTCCTCGTCATACCAGGTTGCCCAGCCCCTTTACTAGGACGGGACTTATTGACCAAAATGGGGGTCCAAATTACCTTTACTGATAAAGGCCCACTGATGACCCACCGACATGGAGGCTTCACCCAAATATTAACTATAAAATTAGAAGATGAACATAGGCTATTTGAAAGTCCTCAGATTAACCCAGAATTTGACAAATGGCTGACTAAAGTCCCTGGAGCTTGGGTTGAAACTGCTGGGATGGGACTGGCCTCCCATCAACCCCCGATAGTGATCAACTTAAAAGCTTCCTCCACACCCGTTTCGATACGTCAGTACCCAATGAGTTCTGAAGCCAGGGAAGTAATTAAACCCCACATAAAGAGACTCTTAAAATTGGGGGTTCTAAAACAATGTCACTCTCCTTGGAACACCCCGTTGTTGCCAGTAAGTAAGCCTAATACTAATGACTACCGCCCTGTCCAGGACCTAAGGGAAGTCAACAAGAGAATTGAAGATCTCCATCCCACTGTGCCCAACCCCTACAACCTCTTGAGTTCCCTTCCCCCAGATAGAGACTGGTATACTGTTATTGACTTAAAGGATGCTTTTTTCTGTTTGCCACTACATGAGAAAAGTCAGCCTATCTTTGCCTTCGAATGGAGGGATCCAGACTCTGGGATCTCTGGACAACTAACTTGGACCAGACTGCCACAAGGATTTAAAAACTCACCTACCCTGTTTGATGAGGCCCTCCACCGGGACTTGGCCCCCTTTCGGGCCTCCAACACCCAGGTGACCCTTCTCCAATATGTGGATGATCTCCTTCTGGCCGCTAATGACCAAGCAGAATGCGAGAAGGGTACAGTCGCCCTGCTGGAGGAGCTGGCCCGTCTGGGGTACCGAGCCTCTGCCAAGAAGGCCCAGATCTGCAAAAGGCAAGTGACTTATTTGGGGTACTCGTTAAAAGGGGGACGACGATGGCTGACAGAGGCCCACAAACAGGTTGTGGAGCAAATCCCGACACCTAAATCTGCCAAACAGGTGAGGGAATTTCTGGGCTCTGCTGGCTTCTGCCGGCTGTGGATACCTGGGTTTGCAACTCTGGCTGCCCCCCTCTACCCCTTGACCAAGACTAATGCCCCTTTTCATTGGGGAGAAGAACAACAACAGGCTTTTGATAATATTAAATATGCCCTTCTCAAGGCACCTGCTCTTTCTCTTCCCGACATCACCAAGCCCTTCTACTTGTTTGTGCATGAGCAGAAGGGAATAGCTAAAGGAGTCCTTACTCAGAGACTTGGGCCATGGAGAAGGCCAGTAGCCTATCTGTCCAAAAAGTTGGACCCAGTAGCGGCCGGTTGGCCTCCTTGCCTTAAAATCATTGCTGCAGTGGCATTGCTCCTAAAGGATGCTGATAAATTAACTTTGGGACAGACTGTTACCATAATTGCCTCACATGCTCTGGAGAGCATTGTTCGCCAACCGCCCGACAGGTGGCTCTCCAACGCCAGAATCACCCACTACCAGAGTCTCCTCCTAAATTCTGACAGAGTCAGATTTGCAGCCCCCACTCAGCTAAATCCCGCCACCCTTTAGGCCGGACCCTGACCCCACGGTGATCCACAATTGTGGGGATGTGCTGGCCGAAGCCACAGGGGTGCGATCCGACTTGACGGACCAGCCACTGCCGGACGCTAAGGTAACCTGGTTCACGGATGGCAGCAGTTACCTCCTTGAAGGTAAGGCGATGGCCGGGGCTGCAATAGTAGATGGAGACAGGGTGATATGGGCCAATAAGTTACCAGAGGGAACCTCGGCTCAAAAGGCAGAACTCATAGCCCTGACTCAAGCTCTAAACATGGCTGAAGGAAAAAAAGCCACTATTTATACTGATAGTCGGTATGCTTTTGCTACAGCTCATGTTCATGGGGCCATTTACCAGCAGAGGGGGCTATTAACCTCTGCAGGAAAGGAAATTAAAAATAAACAAGAAATCTTAGACTTGCTAGATGCCTTACACCGGCCTGCCAAAATAGCCATAGTTCACTGTCCAGGACATCAAAAAGGAAATTCCCTCGTAGCGTGGGGAAACAGGATGGCGGATGAGGAAGCTAAAAAGGCAGCCCAGGGAACTTATTTATTTCCCTTGATTGAAAAAGAAATTAATTCTTCAAAATCTCAGCCTTCAGATTATACAGAACAGGACTTTAAGACCATGGCTAAAATCCAGAAACGCTTCAATCCAGACTCCCAGAGATGGGAAACTGAAGAAGGAAAACAGATTCTGCCCAGGAAACAAGCGGAACAAATTCTACACCAGATACATAGGTTAACTCACTTTGGGACTAAAAAATTAATCGCCACTCTTGCTAGAACCAATTATCATATCATTGGACTAAGAGAAATGGCTGAAAACCTTACTAAACAATGTGCTCCCTGTCAACAAGTAAATGCACAGACGGCTCAAATGGGTTCAGGGCACCGGCTCCACGGGGACCGCCCGGGCCTATTTTGGGAGACTGATTTCACTGAGATGAAGCCTGCCCGCTATGGAAATAAATATCTTTTAGTTTTCATAGATACCTTTTCAGGATGGGTGGAAGCCTACCCTACCAAGAAAGAAACTGCTACACTAGTAACCAAGAAGCTCTTGGAAGAGATCATTCCCAGGTATGGAATACCACAGGTAATAGGATCAGACAACGGCCCTGCCTTTGTTGCCCAGGTAAGTCAGGAGGTGGCCAGAACATTGGGGATTAATTGGAAATTACACTGTGCATATAGACCCCAAAGTTCAGGACAGGTAGAAAGGATGAATAGAACCTTAAAAGAGACCATAACTAAATTGTCCTTGGAGACTGGCCATACTGACTGGACGATGCTCCTACCTTGGGCTCTTTTCAGAGTCCGGAACACTCCCTATAGGTTTAATCTTACTCCTTTTGAAATCTTCAACCCCACTTGGCCAAATGATATCCCCAGGGGACCCCAATCAAATCACTAACTCTGACTTAAATACCAGGCTACAGGCTCTACAAATCCTCCGGACTGAATTGTGGCCGCAGGTGAAGGAGACTTACTCCCCAGTCTCAGATCCAGCTCCGCACCACTACCAGATAGGAAATTCTGTGTACGTGAGACGCCACCGGCCCACCAACCTGGAACCTCGCTGGAAGGGGCCCTTCATCGTGCTCCTGACGACCCCCACAGCTATAAAGGTTGATGGCATTGCAGCCTGGATCCATGCCTCCCACGTCAAGCCAGCGCCCCCTGCCTGGGCCCCAATGGAAAGTGGAAAAGACTGGTAACCCCCTTAAGCTGTGTTTGCGCCGCCTTCCTAATTCTGATAGAGATGATTCCCCAAGCAGAAGCTAGTCCCCATAACCCTCAGAAGCTAACCTGGCAGGTGATTTCCCAAACAGGAGATGTAATCTGGAGTACTACAAAAACCGCCACTCCTTGGACCTGGTGGCCACATCTGTCCCCTGAGATTTGTTCATTATTCTTGCTACATCACGAAAAAAACCGCCAAATGTCTGACAAGTCCAGTTGTAGCAGTGTACACGCCCAACAAAGACTTAGGAAACTCCCTTTCTATGTGTGCCCCCAAGAAAATAAAAAAAGGAATTGTGGGGGGATAGGACAGTACTACTGTAAACAATGGGGATGTGAAACTACCGGGGATGCTTATTGGAGACCCTCTTCCAACTGGGACCTCATTACGGTAAAAAGAGGGCTTGAGGAGAACCTACTTAATATAACATTCACAAGTGCAGGGAAAAGCTCCCGGACCTGGCTAGAAAGAAAAACTTGGGGCCTCAGGTTCTACATGAGTGGGCAAGACAGAGAGTTACTTTTCAGTATCAGATTAACAATAAAAGAGGCTCCAGGGCCAACCCTAGTGGGACCTAATGCTATATTACAACAACCCCCGGCAGTCCTAAATCCTAGACCCCATAACCCTCCCCCTCCTCCTCCTCCTCCTCCTGGTCCCACCAAGGTATCCCAACCTCCCGTTACAACTCCTTCTCCCCAAAAAGTGCCTCTGCTCACAATGATACAACAGGTTTTTCTTCTCCTTAACTCTACCCAGGCTGAGGTGGCCACCCACTGTTGGCTCTGCTATGACATTGCCCCCCCTTATTATGAAGCCTTTGCCTGGGCACTCCCCTACCCCAACGTAACTGTTTCCCAGGATGCAGAGTCATACCAAGCTGCACCTGGCTGACTGACGTTGGCCTCAGTCTCAGGAAAAGGACTCTGCATAGGTAAAGTGCCGCCTTCACAAACCCACCTCTGTAACTCCACCCACATCCCTGACTCCTATCAGGGATATATCAAACCCCCCACCCCCCCGGAAGCATGGTGGGCCTGCGGCACTGGCTTGACCTCTATAGTTTCTCTCCATCTCCTAAATGAATCCAGTGACTATTGCATCCTGGTAAGGCTTTTCCCTAAAATTATCTACCATTCTGACTCCGACTTCTTAGATGCAATTCAGGGGCGAATTAGGCTCCGGAGGGAGCCAGTCTCTCTCACCCTGACAGTCCTGTTAGGTGTTGGGATGGCCACAGGGATTGGAACAGGTATTGCAGCCTTAGCAACTCAGGACTCAAAGCTGACAGAACTGCAAAATATTATAGCTCAAGACATAAGGGCCCTGGAGGAATCACTTTCTAAACTAGAAGAGTCCTTAACCTCCTTATCAGAGGTGGTCCTACAGAATAGAAGAGGCTTAGACTTATTGTTTCTACAGAAAGGGGGACTCTGTGCAGCCCTAAAGGAAGAATGTTGTTTCTATGTGGACCATTCGGGTGTCATTAGAGACTCAATGAAAAAACTCAGAGAGAGACTAGATGCCAGGAATTGGGAGGCAAAACAAAGTCAGGGATGGTTTGCGTCATGGTTTAATAGGTCCCCCTGGCTGACTACTCTGATATCTACCCTATTAGGCCCACTCCTTATCCTCCTCCTCCTCCTAACACTTGGACCCTGTATTCTGAATCGACTGGTAACATTCATTAGGGAAAGAATTAGCACAGTCCAACTACTGGTTCTTCGGCAGCAATATCAGCTAGTAGGGGAATCAGAAATCTAAAATTCCAGGATTGGAATTATGCTCAAGAAAAGGGGGGAATGTAAGATCAAAAATTAAAAGCCTTATTATCATGCTAACATGCCTTTTTAGCTTTTGTAACTTGCTTGCTTGCCTCAGATTGACTAAAGAACAGCCATTTTGTAATAACCCCCAGCTGGCCCTTGCCCTAGAAAAACTAACTGACTTGCGGTTATTCTTGAACATTGCTCCCAACACCCTCCCAACACCCTGCCTCCGTTTCCTGGAACCAAGGAAGCCACTCAGCGTCCTGTGGTCACCCCTAGCCCAGCCAAGCAACACCAGGTGGACTCCACCAATCAGAATCCATTCTATATGGAAAGCCCCTAGACCCAAACCCCCTCCCTAACTTTGTGGTTTTTCCCTATATAAACTCTAAAAAATTGGGGCTGGGGGCTCTTCACCCCTCCTGCGTGAGGACTTCGTGTCGAGCCCCGGTGCACCGGTTTTCTCAATAAACCTCTTGCTGCTATTGCATCGAGAAGCGTCTGTGTCAGTCTTTGGGGTCTCGCCCGATTCCTGAGGCTTGGAGTCCCTCCGTGAGGAGGGGTCCCAACAACCCAAAACCCCATCCTGAGACATCAGTATGTCACTTTTGAAACTTTGTTTGTCTGGTCCCAGAGTCAGTTGACCCATTGGCAGTGGTTAAGAGGTCAAGTCTTCGATGATTTTGGAGTTTTAAAGGGGCCAGGGAATCAAGATGATCTTGGATGGGTTGATCTGAACTTACATTTATTTTGGTTTTTTTTTTTTACAGCTGCCATGATAGAAAAGATTTTTCATGCATAGGAACTCCAAGTCTAGTTGCTCCTGTGGCCACACCTATAAAGATAATTAATGTGAGCAATAAGAGAACAATTAAATCACTTGTAGGCTTTATATTAGCAGTTATGGGAGTTGGAATAGGGGAGTCAGCAGGTATAAGAGATGTAGCAGGAGATAGGAGGCCCAGCGTGTATATGTCAGTCCAGTTAGTGGGGTTGGGATATGTGTGCATGTGTGCATGTGTGTGTGTGTAAATTATGATTTTAAATATTCAGAAGGCACCATGGGACTGATCATAGGCAATTTTTAAAAAATGTATGTTAGCAATCTTGAAAGTAGAACTCAAGAGGTATAAACAAGGAAGCCAATGGAATCTTGAGAATGGGCTGCAGGCCATTTTTAAGGCCAGTTTTATAGCTGTATTTTGAACAGGAACAGGTTTTACCAGAGCAGGTTACATTTGCATGGTTCTGATCATGGGGGTAGAGGTAGACGTGTGGCTCAGTGAGACTATAGCAGGAGCATTGACTTGATCTTGTCCCAAGAGGTGGCTCTGGAAGCAAAACCATACTAGCAGGCAGTCACAGAGCTCCAAGTAACAAGAGGCATTTCTGAAAGCATTTGGAATTGCAACTGGTTAAACAAACTGTTTAAGTAAGCCAATAAAAGATTGACTCATGGAAAGCAGAAAATCAGTAATTGTGAGGTAGCCCTGGCACAGAGGAGAATGAGTTTTACCTCAGAGGAGATAAGCAAGGTATTATGTATAGGGTTAGCTTAACAGGAATAGGAACTATAACTTCAAACTATAGGTGTCTTAGCGGGTCACAGAGGTGTCAGGGCACACACAGAAAAGATAGTAAGTTGGCTATTTGGGAAGTCTAATACAGCTCAAAATAAATTTCGATATGGATTGGTAACATTTACTTTTCCACAACTGTTGCAGTCTATCATTGACGTCCTGGTAACATGGGCATGGCTTCTGGGAGCCTCAGCTTTTGGTTTGCCATTTGACAAATATCACTTTCTATTATGTATAAATGGTAGGCTGTTTTCCCCATGTGTCTAGGATGCTTTTTCTTAGAATCTTTGATAGATGATTCTGAACAGGTAAGAAACAGCTCTTTAGAAGACTGATACTTATCACAGCTATTATGAAAGAAACTCCTAGATCATATTAGATCTATTAAGCATTATGATCTGGTCAGTACACACACATACACACACACACACACACACACACACCTATGACACCTATAGGTGACATATGAGTATTATATAACTAAGATTGAAAATAGTAACATAAGAGATAGGTAAGGAAACTAGAAATGTTGTCTGTGGAAGTAACAACAAAGATGTCTTTGGATCAAAAAAAAAAAAAAGTCAATTGAATAACCCACAACCCCATGGAAAAAACCCGCTACTCTACTAAGAAGGCCCCCCAGAGGAATGGGGCTAGAGATGAGGGTACCAACACATGATGTATCCATACTAAGTATATTCATAATTAATACAAAAAAGAAAGTTTTAAAAACTAGAAAATTTGGTCTGGGTAAGTAAGGAAATTTTATCAAGTAGTTTTGAAGCAATGTTTGAAATATTTTGAACAATTTTAAAGTTAAACTTGAAGTAATTTGGGAAATTAGCTAATTTTGAAGTTTACATATCACATTTAAAAAGTTCTTTATAAGTCTTTAATAAAGATGGCTTGTAATATTTACTTACTTGGTACACAGTTCAAAAGCACTCATAACTTTAGAAGAACTAATAAAAGTATGTCAAGTTTTTCCCTATGCTGGTCAGACTGGAATGTGAAGAGGCAGGCATAGCAAAGAGTAAGTAAGCCAAATCCTTGTTCCCTGGCTCCTCCCAGTCCCCTGGTCCTGGTAAGTCCCATTATGCCTTGCTTGGGTGGCCTGGTCCCTGTGTAAACTGTGGAATTAGGCCATTTGCTCTGGTATTCTGACTGGCCACTGGGTACCAACATCCCAATTCATCTAAATCAGAGGAGCACGGGACAAAGGACAAAAACTTGTTTCCTCCTCAATAAAATAAAAAGTCTTCCTACAATGGGTAGAAAACAATGCAAAAAAGCCAACAAAGATCAGAAAACTAAGAGATCTCCACCAAGGATACCAAATCCTACAATAGAAACTTCCAGTGAAATCATAGAGAAAGCAACAGAAATTCATTCCCAAACTGAAAACATAATGACCAATGAGACCCAGATTAAAAAAAAAAAAAATCAAAGAGCCAGCAATCATATCAAGGAAATTGAACAGAATCATCTCCTAGAGCATTCACCTTTTAACAGTAGGCTTAACTTGATTGAAGAAAATGTTAGAAACCTCCAAAGAGATATGAATAAATTGAAGGTAATTCAAGAAGTGGAAGATCTCAACAACTGGTTGATTAAGCTTGATGAAGTCTTGATCAAATGCAAGAATGAATGACAGGAAGCATCAAGAAAATCAGAACTCAAATTGAAATTCTACCTCAAAAAAGAGATGGACACAATGCAAAGTAACAAAACAGAAAACAAAAATCAAATAGAAATTATAAAAACCTCTCTAGAACCCCTCATCGACAGTTACTCATGTGGAAGACAGAACGTCTGACCTGGAAGACAAGACAGAAGAAATTGATCAGGAGGCCAAAAACTTTGCAAAGTTCAAAAAGTCAAGTGAACAGAATAGGAGGCAACTATGGGATGCCCTAAAATGACCAAACATCCAATCATGGATATACCAGAAGGAGAGGGAATCCAGGCCAGAGGCATAGAGAACATATTCAACAAAATTATTGGAGAAAATTTTCCAAATATCTCAAAAGATACAAGAAGCTCACAGAACACCAAACAGACAGGACCAAAGAAGAAACTCTCTAAGACACAACATAGTTAAAACTCTTCACAACGAAAACAAAGAGAGAATGTTAAAAGCAGCATGAGAGAAACAACTCATAACATCAGAATAATATCAGATTTCTGAATGGAAACCCTGAAAGCCAGAAAGGCCTGGAATGGAACACTTCAAAGTCTAAAAACCTATGGCTTCCAACCCAAGCTACTCTACCCAGCAAAAGTATCCCTCATAATAGATGGTGAAAGAAAACATTCCATAAAAAATTAACTCAGGGCTAGATAGAGGGCTTAGTGGTTAAGGCACTTGCCTGCAAAGCCAAAGAACTGTGGTTCAATTCCCCAGGACCCAGCCATCTGTCTAGCCCAAACTGAAAAACATAGACAGGAGAGACGGCTTAGCAGTTAAGGCGTTTGCATGCAAAGCTAAAGGATCCCAGTTAGATTCTCCAGGACCCACGTAAGCACAAGGGGCACATGCATTTGTAGTATATTTGCAGTGGCTGGGGGCCCTGGCATGCCCATTCTCTCCTTCTCTCTGCCTCATTCTCTCTCTCAAATAAGTAAATAAATAAAATATATATTTTTTAAAAATCAACCCTATGATTATATGAATGCAAAACAAAACCTACAGAGAATACTTGAAGGAATACCCCCACACAGAACAGTCAAACAATCAATCTCAATATCCAATGAGAAGAGAAGAATAACCAAAACAGACCAGGATAAAAATATTACAAAACACAAGAAATCACCAAACCACATAAAACACCTAATCATGGCAAGGATTATTTCAAACCTCACAGTAATAGCCTTAAATATTAATGGTCTTAACTCACCCACCATGTGATACAGGTTATCAGGGCAGATCAAAAAACTGGACCCTTCTATCTGATGTCTTCAAGAAACCCACCTCACCACTGAAGATAGATACCTCCTCAGGGTGAAAGGATGGAAAATGACATTCCAAGCAAATGGAAATAAAGAACAAGTGAGTGTTGCTCTATTAATATCTGATAAAATAGACACAAAACCAAAGGTTATCAGAAAGGACAAAGAAGGCCACTTCTTACTCATCCAACATGAGCACATTACAGTCATAAATATATATTCACCAAACACAGGGGCACCACAGTTTATATAAAAAAAATTTACTTCACAACAAAACAGCAATAAACACCAACACTATCATAGTCAAAGATTTCAATACTCCACTATCATACCTGGATAGATCATTCAAGCAGAAAATCAACAGGGAAATAATAGAGCTCAACTACATCATAGATAAACTAGACCTAATCGATATCTACAGAATTTTCAACCGCAACTATACAGAAGACAAATTCTTCTCAGCAGCCCATGGAACCATCTCCAAAACTGACCATATATTAGGCCACAAATCATGCCTTCTTAAAGTCAGGAAAATTGGAGTAACTTCCTACATCATGTCAGATCACAATGCTTTAAAGCTAGAAATTAACAAGAGACATATCAAGAACTCCACCAGCTCCTGGGGAATATAAAACACACTTTTAAACAATAAATGGGTCATGGAAGAAATCAAAAAAGAACTTGTCAAATTCCTAGAATTGAATCATAATGGAAACCCAGCCTACCAAAACTTATGAGACATAATGAAGGCAGTCCTAAGGGGAATATTCATAGCCCTAAATGCCTTCATTACAAAGACAGTGAGATCCCAAATTAATAACCTGACTGTCCACTTAAAGGTACTTGAAAAACAAGAAGAATCCAACCCAAAGACCTCCAGACAGAAAGAAATAATCAAGATTAGAGGAGAAATTATTGAATTGGAAACTAAAAAAAAAAAATAAAAAAATAAAAAAAAAAAAAAAAAAAAACTTAAGAAACTGATAGAAGAGCAGATTTTTTGAAAAAATAAACAAGATTGACAAACCCCTGTCCAATCTGATCAAGCAAAAAAAAAAAAAAAAAAAAAAAAAAAAAACAAGATAATTCTCAAATTAACAAAATCAGTAATTAAAAAGGAGATTACAACAGACATCAATGATTGGAAGAATCATAAGGGCAAACTTCCAAAACCTCTACTCCACAAAACTGAATAATCTGGAAGGAATGGATGAATTCCTAGACACAGACCACCTACCAAAACTAAACTCAAAGCAGATTAATCTCCTAAACAAACCTACCATATCTATAGAGATTGAAAACATAATCAATAACCCCCCCACAAAGAAAAGTCCAGGACCAGATGGCTTCTCAACTGAATTCTATCAACCCTTCATGGTGTAGTGGGGTCCGGTGTCGTACAAGCAAGACCACTGACTCACAAAGTGCTGGAAGTAAATGAACACGCCAGGGCAGCCCCGAAGTGCATGGAGTGTCAGCCTTTACTGAAAAAAAACTACAAAATGTTTATCTAAAAACAGGGTGGGAGTTTAACCATAAATCACAATTCACATGTGACACATAGTAGGGAATTTGGTGCATCTTAGAAGATGTAGGGAAGACAGAAAAGGATGTGGTTTATATCCATAATGAGCTATTGATCAGAGAGACCTACTAGATCTCCCAAAACAAACAAGACAGACTTCTGTCAGATTACTTGATTACCCACCAGAGGTTAATGGTAAGACTCTACTACTTAAGATACCATACACTGTTGGCATGGACCATGGAGAGACCTGGTTGGAATCTGGAAAAGAGTCAGTCCCAAGAAAATTAGTCTGTCTAGTGCTGGAAGGCACTAAATGAGCTACAGAGGGAAAGTGCCAACATTTGTCCAAGCAACTTAAAGTCTAAGCTACTCAGAAGCAAACAACCTGACGTGATGCTTACACAAGTGCAGTAGTGGTACACAGCCATGGTAGGTAACTAACTGTTCTTGGATTGGCTAACAGATCTGCAAAGTGGAAAGGAAACCGTATCTGGAACTAGGAAACAAGTCAGAATCATATCCAGATAACAATTTTGGTTTCCATTTTCAAGATCCTAATAATTTTGGCATATTAAATTCTCTCTAAATTAATAATAGTTACACCATTTAACCAGTGCTAACTTCATTCTCCATTGGAGATTCGGCTTCTCTTTTTCAGATGTGAGTGGGATCTGAGGAGATAAAGAGACCCAGTGCACTCCATCGCCACCCCCATCTGAAAACCACAGAGGAATTGGGGAAATGAGCAAGAGTGCTGCTTTCTCCATGAACCTGAAATATGCGCAAAAGTAAAGGAGATGGACACCGAGGACATTCAACACCTACCAAAGCAGAGATCCAGAGATTCCTAAGCGCCCATCACTGAAGCAGACTTAAAATGGACCCAACATGGCTCAGGGAATGTTGCAAAAGAGGGGGTGGAAAGAATGTTAGCGCCACAAGTTTGGACATTTTGCACAAAGACATTGCCTCTCCCCATTACTGACTGCTGCCCTTATAATGCATGACCCACAATCCCTATGCAGTTGACCTGCATCCCCAAGAAGGAAAGTCTCTTCAGAAAAGGGGCAGGGATGAGGGAAAAGATGGTACCAACTATGTGTTGTTTACATACTAAATATGTCCATATCTAATAAAAATACATTTTAAAATGTATGTCAAGTTGAGAAAGCTAGAAGTTTTGACTAATCTTGATAATGCACTACTATCAATTGTTTATTTTATAAGTGTAAAAAAAATTTACATAATTACCACAATTATTATCTATTAGAATAAAATTTTATTATTTTTATCATTTTTTTCTCTATTGGGAAGGCATATAAGAGCAGAATATGTAAGAAACCTATTGTAAATAGAGAAGCAGATGTTCTATCAAACAAGATGAAGATTTTATCAATTGTAAAACATGTAAACTCAGTATTTTTATAAGCTTTAAGTATATCATTTAGCATAGAATTCTTATTTGTAAAACTATTTTGTGAACATTTATATAAAAGTAGAGTAATATGTAGGATATATAGTATTATAAACAATCAGGCATTTTGTAAACATTATTAAGAGCAGAATCATATTTAAGAAAATAAATTTGGACCTGTGAAAATTTTTTAAAATTGTACTAATATACTTAGATCATCCTTTTTGTTTGATATTTAAATATATCTTAATCAGAAACTTAACAATTTTTTCCTGAATTCTACTTTTATGGGTTTTTTTTTTTTTTTTTTTTTGGTCCCTGTGGTTAATTATAAATAGACTTTCTGAATTCTGACTACATGTTCCCATTTTCCTGGGTTAGCAGAACCTAGGCCCATGTTTTCAATTTATTAATCTTTTTTTAATAGTTAGTTTTGTACTCAGTGAATACAGTCATGTTGGTACCATTGTTAGGCTCATCCATGTACTACCCCCTCCCCCTGGCCCTTCCTTGTTGAGGTATATGGGTCATGCATTGTGGAGTTAGCCCACAGTTATGGGTAGGAGAAATGTCTCTGCATATCATGACCCAACATGTGGCTCTGACATTCCTTCCACCCCCTCTTCCACAAAATTTCCCTGAGCCATGTTGGGTTCATTTTTGGTCTGCTTCAGTGATGAGGTGATGGTGGCCTCTGGGTCTCTGGATATCTGACACGGTAGGAGTTGATTGTTCTCTGTGTCGCTCTCCTTCACCCTTGTGCTGGTACCCGTTTCACCAAGAGAACAGTACCCTTGCTTGTTTTGCCCATTGTTCTTAGTTTCAGCTGGGGCCCTTTTGAGGTATGATGGGCTGGTTCTCTCCTTAGGATCTGCGTCTATCTGAAAAGGGAAGCAGGTTCTCCAATGGAGAGTAAAGTTAGCACCAGACAAATGGGATAGTCCTTATTTTTTTATAGAGAAGTTAATAGGTGTAGGCCCACTTGTAGACCACGATTGGTGGTAGCTTGATAATGGAGAGCAGGCTCATGTTTGGATATGGTTCTGACTTGTTTCCCAGATCCAGCTTTGGGTCCTGTACCAATGAGGGGATCAGTTAGCGGAATCAAGAGCAGTTGGGTCCCCATCATGGCTATGTGACACTATTGCCCTTGTGTGGGCATCAAAACAGGTTATTTGCTGCTAAGTAGGTTAGACCATGAGTTGCTTGGACAGATATTGGTCATTTTCCCCCAGTCGCCCATGTAGCACCTTCTGGCCCTAGACGTGTTGACTGTCTGGGGACTGACTCGCTTCTAGCTTCCAGCCATGCCATTCCATTTTACGTGTCAACCACATAAGGTGTCTTCAGCAGTAGGGTCTTACCACTAACCTTTGGTAGGTCATCAAGTACTCTGACAGAAATCTGTCTTTCTTTTAGGAAACCTTGTAGGTCTCTCTGATCAAAAGCTCATTGTGGATGGAATAGAAAAAGACTTCCTGAACAAAACACCAGTAGCTCACAATCTTAAACAGTCACTCAACCAATGGGATCACATGAAGCTGAAGAGCTTATTTACAGACAAGCATACAACAAGCAAAGCCAAAAGATTACTCACAGAATGGGAGAAAATATTTGCTGATTATCCAACTGACAGAGGCCTAATCTCTAGAATCTACAAAGAACTCAAAAACCTAAGGAATAAAAAGTCAAACAGCTGACTCACAAAATTGGGCAAAGAGCTGGATAGGCAGTTCACAGAGGAAAAATTACAAATGGCAAACACACACTTAAGAAAGTGTTCATCATCCCTGATCATCAGGGAAATGCAAATTAAAACAACTATGGGATTCCACCTTACCCCAGTAAGGATAGCAAGCATCAAAAAATCAAATGAATATAAATGCTGGTGACGATGTGTAGAAAATAGGAACCCTCATGCACTGTTGGTGGGAATGTAAGATGGTACAACCACTTTGGAAACCACTATGGAGACTCCTAAAAAAGCTGACTATAGAGGTATCAACAGACCCAGTTATTCCCTTACTGGGCATATACCCTAAAAACTACACACCTCAGTTCAGACAGATTTGCTCTACCATGTTTGTAGCAGCTCAATTCGTAATAGCTAAGAGCTGGAATCAACCCAGATGTCCATCATTTGATGAATGGATAACTAAGATGTGGTATATCTACACAGCAGTAAGAAAGCATGACACAATGAAATTTGAGGGAAAATGGTTGAACCTGGAACAGATCATTCTCAGTGAACTTACCCAATCACAGAAAGAAAATTACTGCATAGTCTCACTCATCCAAAGCACCTAACCTGAATCTACCGAAGATGCTGACATACCCAGCAAGCATCTTGAGGACTAGACAATAGGGTAGGTGGGGAGGGAGGGGAGGACAAGGGAGGGGTGGGAGACACAAATCTAGACCCAAATGGCAATGGTACCATAAAATTCTACATCTTAAAAGGCACACCAAATGGTTGAACCTTCACCAGGCCCTTAGAGAGAACATCTGAGCCACAAGACACTGGAGAGGGTATGATGAAGACTGACCTTAATCTTCTACAGCTTCTCACCCTCTCTCTTTCAGTCTCTCTTCTCTCTAACTCTTTTATATTAGATATCTTTTTCTTCCTTTTCTTAGTGGGCAATGATCTGTAACTCCCAGTAGGCCCATTTTTTTAACCAAATATCCAGAAGGTCAATTATATTAATTTCATATTTTAACTTTCATGATATATTTAAAGTTTAAATGAAGGAACAAAAACTCATTGAAAATGAATCTTGATTTTGTTAAACATTCAGTTTTTTCACTAGTCAGAGTTTAACATCTCTGAGGCTCAGAGAGGGCTAAGAAGTGACCCAAGAAGGAGGGAGCATCCCCACACTCATAATTCTAGGGATGTTCTATGAAACAATGTTTGTGGGAGGCTCCTGGAGCCTCCAATTGGCCATGGACAGAGGAGAGAGTAAGAAACTCCTGGAGTTTCTAGGATCTGAGAGAGGGCACTTCCACCACAGACCTGAAATGATTACCCTTGTGCCGAAGACCAGAATGTAGTGAATGGAAGTCAGTGAAACAGTGAATGGCCTCTTATCTGGAGTTCAAAAGTCTGAGGGAGAGGAGAAGGAGAGAAGGAAATGTGGCTGAGCTCAGAAAGGGGTTTTGGATATTCACCAGAGTGTATGGCCAGCTAGTGAGCACAGCAAGCATCTGTGCTCCGAGGGAGTGAAACACTAACAGAGAATTAGAGAGAAAGAAAGGAAGAGAAGGAGGGGACACGTGGCTGGAAAGCCTAAGGGCTCTGATCCAAGTCACAGCACCAGAAGTAAGGAAAGTGAAAGAGAAAAGCAAACCAGACTTGATCTCAACAGAGAGAGACTGTTTGTTGAAGCACAGTGAGGGACTACAACCTTCTTGTTGAATAGAGGCTGAAGCTCTCAGCAGGGAGAGGGGCTCAGCTTATATGGGTGCTATTTGAGGAAACAGCAGGAATCAGGTGCAGTCTGGTGGGGGTAGCCAAGTAACTAAATAACAACAATGTCTGGTTTGTTGGATTTCTCACAATGAGTCAAAGGAGCTGGCTCAGTGGTTTCCTGCAGGGTGAAATGTCTGGAATTGTTTCAGCTCCTCAGAGCTTTCTGAGTTAAAGAAATTTCATTAATCTTTCATGAAGAAAGTCCATCAACCCTTCAGCATGATGCCCCTGTCCTCACTGTGTGTTTGTGAATCCTGCCCAAGCCATCCATGAGCATTATTCCTATTGCTCCTCTCCAGGAGCATCTGTCCAGGCACTGCTATAGATGGCTCAGCGATTAAAGGTGCTTTCTTGTAAAGCCTTATGGTCTAGGTTAAGTTTCCCAATACCTACATAAATCCAGATGCACAAAGTAGCATATGTATGTGGAGCTTATTTACATTTGCAAGAGGCCCTGGTATTTCTCACTCTCTCCCACCTCTCTCTCTCTCTCTCTCTCTCTCTCCTTCTCTCTCTCTCTCTCTCCCTCCCTCCCCTCCTCTTTCTCTTCCCCCTCTCTCTCCCTGCAAATAATGAAATAAACAAGATCTTAATAAAGGAAATCATTCACCTCTGTGTCAAAATAGGGAACAAATCTTGTCCTTTAACCCATTTCTTGGGTTTCCTTGCAATTAAAAATATGAGAGACAGGAGAGATGGCTCAGCAGTTAAGGCACTTTCCTGAATAGCCTAATAACTCAGGTTCAACTTCCCAACACCCACACAAAGCCAAATGCACAAAGTGATACATGTTTTTAGAGTTCATTTACAGTGGCTGGAGGCCCTGACTTACCCATTTTGTTTCCTTTTTTTCTTCCTTCCTTCCTTTCTTTCTTTCTTTCTTTCTTTCTTTCTTTCTTTCTTTCTTTCTTTCTTTCTTTCTCTTTCTTTGTATCTATCTCCCTGTCATCCCTGCTCTCTATCAATCTGTCTCTCCATGCTCTCTACTTGCAAATAAATAAATAAAAATATTGAAAAATGGAGTTCAATTACAGTGGCTAGAGGCTCTGGTGTACCCATTCAATGTCTTTCTCTTTTGTTCCTTCTTTCTTCCTCTCTCTCAAATAAATATTTTCAAAAGACTTTAAAAATATATTTTTTAAAAGAATATGATCTCCAACTCACTCATAGCTGGTTCAAACACCAAAAGAGTGACCTCCCTAGTCTACAATTTAGTTTACTTGCTTAACACCTCTGAAACTCAACCACCTCATCTCTGAAATGGAAAAATCAATAGTAGCTAAGTGGTGTTTCAAGTATATTAAAAGAGGTAATGACAAATGGCTGACCAATATGGTAAGACCCTATTGCTGAAGACTCAACATACTTGGACTGCAAGGTCACTGAGAAATCCTGCTAGAGCTGAGCTGAAAACCTTCTCCATGTAGTTCAGCTGACAGACAGCTAGAAAAATCTATGCTGCATGCAGTTCAATGGGAGAGAAAGAAATCACCAGTGGAGATACTCAACAGTGGACACTGCAAGCCTTAAATTTGGCCAGCCAGGCCAAATGAGCCAATAGTGGGTACAATAGTGGTATGTCTGTTATGTGGGAAACCAACTGCTCTCTAATTGGAATGGAGGTCCACTCCATGGGAGGGAATACATCCATGGTACTGAAAACCTACAACAGGGATAGTCATGAGCCCTAGGGGTGTAATGTCTGCTGGTGTCTGGCTAAATGTATATACTATGCTCACCAAACTGCCCAGTAAGCATTCTCTTAATGTTCATACCCATATATTAATGCTACTCTCACTTCTGGTTAGAGAATCTTCTCTTTTCAGATGCTGGTGGCCTTGAGATGACTCAGAAGGCACCATAGTTCTGAGAAGAAGTAACAGAGGAGTGCTTAGCACTGAGACCTCTCTAATATACCTTCCAAGGCTCAGGGTCCATTGCAGAAGAGGTGGCAAAAAGAATGTAAGAGCCAAAGGAAGGGTAGGACTGCTAAGAGTTCACTCTTCCAGACACAAAATGGCTGGGATATCTAAGACCTCACAGTGCCTGACACTACCTACACAAGACCATCATTATAGGAGGAAAAGATCATGACATCAAAATAAAAGAGAGACTGATTGAGAAAATAAAATGTATGATGGAGAGTGGAGTTGCAAAGGGGAAAGTGGGGTAAGAGAGGGAATTACCATGGGTTATTGTCTATAATTATGGAAATTGTCAATTTAAAAAGTTTAAAAAAAGAATAAGCACACAATAAACACTATCTGTGTCACTATCTTATTATTAAATAACATTATTCCATTAGGTCATAGACATATCTTCCAATAAAGAGCATCATGAAATAAATGTCTTGGGGGAGTATGCGTCACCAATGAATGGATAAAAATGCTTACCTTGACATTGAACAATTGGGCAATCTAGAGACTGAAAGTCAAACCATCCCATAAGAGTGAAGGTGAGCTCCAAGATACCACCCCTGATACACATGTCCTCCATGATCCCTTCCCCATGCATGTGGGCAGAACCTGTAAGTAGGATATCAGTCATATGATTAGATTGGCAATCCATCAGCTCTCAGGCAGCCAAAGGGGAGCTACGTTGGGGAGGATCAACCTAATGAAAGGCATCTTGTAGCAAAAGCTGAATGTCAGAAAGGCAAGTACTTCCTGGCTTTAAAGATGCAGACTCTACAAGTCCTACCACTACAAGAAAATTAATTCAGCCAATAGCCATTGCGAGCTTAAAAGAGAGCTGCAAACCTCAGATGAGACCCCACCCAAGCCCATCCCTTGGCTACAGCCTTGTGAGACTGAGCAAAGGACCCTGTTTAAGTTGGGCTGAGGCTTTGGTCCATGCCAACAAGAACACAAGAAATTTAAGTTAAGCCACCAAAAAGATTGAGGCAGTTTATAAGCAATAATGGAAAACTAATATACCGAATGTTGGAAAATATGGAGAATTAAGAAACTTTATGCCCCAGTTTTGGAAGGATACTTGGATTCAATCTGGAAAGACACCATGTGCACTGGATGCATGCTTTGGGGCTTTTCCCAGAGTGATTCCTACATGGGTGTATATGATAATAATATTCCTAGTAATATGGCTTCAATAGTCAGACAGTGAAGGCAACCTACATCAAATGTACATCATAAAAATAAAGAAATAGTAGCATATTCAGAAAGTAAATGAGCACACTGTGGTTATGAGAGACTATGGGTGAATCTCAAAATAAAGAAACAGGATACAAAGAAGTCTATACTTTCCACTTCCATATCCAAAGAGGCAAGATGAATCTGTTTGTTCCTGGGAACTGCTTAGAGGTGTTAAAACTAGAGGTGTTTTAGAGACAAGGAAATAATTTTCATAAATTTGTGATATTAATGATCTCCCTCTTGAGGTATCACTGTTCTAAGCCTAAAGGTAGGGAAATAGGTAAACATTCATTCACCAGCCACACTTGAATGTCCCTTTTCAGTGGATGTATACAGGGCCCAAAGAGAAGCAAGACCTGAAGTTATCCTGGAGCTTGGAGCATGGAGTAACGTCTACCACACAAGACTTGTTGTTCCCTGAGCCTCAGTTTTTAAAAATATTTTATTTATTTATTTATTTATTTATTTATTTATTTATGAGAGAGAGAGAGAGAGAGAAAGAGAGAATGGGCACACAAGGGCCTCTAGCCACTGCAAATGAATTCCAGACACATGTGCCCCCTTGTGCATCTGGCTTACAAGGGTCCTGGGGAATCGAACTAGGGTCCTTAGGCTTTACAAGCAAGCACCATAACTTCTAAGTCATTTTCCCAGCCTCTGAGGCTCACTTTTTGATCTAGTCTTTACTAAAAGTTTGTTTCTCTCTTTTCATCTGAATCCATTTGCCATTAGTATGCAAAAAAGTAAACACACTGAATAGGCCCTATACAACATAAATATATTATCACAAAGTCTCCAATTCTCAGACCCTTCTGAAGCCCAACCATCACTGAGGCTTATGGTTCTTCCCTGAAGCTAAGTACAGTCTGGTTTTAACTCCTATGGTTGTGGAGAATTCTGCTGTAGGACTGAGTTTCTGGTTTCCTTGCTAGGTAACATGCGGGAGCAACATGGTAATAGTAGTGATACACATTCTTTATTACATGGCATTCTTCCACCTTCAAAACCAGCAACAGAGAAATTCTTGTGTGTGCCCAAAGAGATGATAAATGTTTAGAAATATTCCAATAATAGGGAGTATCTGTTGTTTGTTATTTGAGTTGGATATGATGGCCTTTCTTCATTCGCTCATTCAGAAAAACTGATTAAGTGCGATGAAGGTTACACAGTTAAATGAAATAGAGACCTTTCTGTGGCATCTACAGTTTAAGAAGGGAAAAAACTATGATAATCACCCATCTAACAAACATTTATTCACAGCATACTATTTTACAGACTCTTGATACTGAGCCTATTGTTAACTACAGACATACACAAGAAGAAATGCTCTAGGCTGTAGAGATGATTTGGCAGTTAAGGTGCTTGCATGTAAAGCCAAAGGACCGGGGTTTGATTCCCTGTTCTCTCTCTCTCTCTCTCTAACAAATGAAAATATTTTTTAGAAAAGAAGAAATGCTTGAGTGATAGCATAAAATAAGTACAAGACGCACAGGAACTCAGGGTAAAGGGACAGCTTCCCCAGGCAGATAAGTACAGTAAAGTATCACATTTGCAGAAAAAGAAACTATAAGACTTAGAAATAAAGATAGGACAAATGTCTTACTAGTTAAAAAAAAAAAAAACTGGTGTAAACAGAACCCCTGAGGTGCAGCTTGGGTAGGAAGATGAAGCCCACTTTAAAAATTAGAAGTGATAGGGAAGTACATTATGAAAGATAAGAATATAACAAAAGTATGGGGGAGATTTTGAAGGATCTTGAGGGACAATGAGAAGTATTTTCCAGGATATGAAATGACCAAAGCTTCACTCTGGGGAGGTCAATTTAATAACACCATTCCTTTACTCCTTCAATATTTATTGAAAATACAATATGTAAACTCAAGTACTGTTTACAGAATACAAGCTTAAATTCATTATGTTTTTATTCTAAGGAAGGAGACAACAATAAGCCAGAAAATTAATAAATAAATAAGATATCTCAGTTAGTAATAACCATTATGCATAAGGAAATGAAGGAAGATAGAGCAGTAGGATTGTGGAGAACCATTTTAAGTTGGACAGTGAGCAAGTGATAGAAGAGTGAGTACTGCATTTAGGAGGCAACTGGTCATGCAGGGATATGGGGTAGTCTTCCAGTCAAGGGAACAGGAAAGGATCCTGGCAAGAGATCACATTAGAGCAAAGCAAGCAGTCAGTGTGGTATATGTATAGGTGAAGCAGCCTGGAGGGATGTCAGGGAAGTCATCAGGAAGAAATGGCAGAGGACTTAGAAAGTGTTGTAGTCAGTTTCATGTATCTGGGATGAACATCCAAACCAGACACAATTTAGGGAGAGAAAGGATTTATTTCAAGCTTATAGATCCAGGGGACATTCCACCAGTGACAGAAGAAGCTACTTCCACACATCCAAGCAGAGAGAAACAACCAAACAGCCCATGAAAACTAAAAGCAACAAGCATTCAGGACACCTGAGTTATGGGGGACACCTGAATCAAACCACCATATTCCTCCCCAGCCCCCATAAACTGATAACCATATATTGTGTCAAATGTAATGCATTCTTCTGACTTTAAAAGTCCCCATAGTTTTTATTAATCCCAATGATGTTCAAATAGCATCATAGTCCAAAGTCTTTTAAATAAGCCATGATACCAAAAATAAACCAAAAGCCCATATGGCACAGAATAAACACACTGCAAAAGATGGCATTGGGCATTTCAAAGAAATATTCACCCAATACAAGATTTAAAAAGGGCAAGCATCAAACTCTAGTGCCAAGTCCAACAACTCTAGTCAGTGACAAATCTCCAGTCCAATAATTCTAATGAGCAACAAGTCTCTGGAGTTCCAATTCTGCCCCTCCAGCTAGGCTACTAACAGTCTTGGTAAACTTCATCAGGGCTGGCAGCTCTCCATAGTAGCCATTGTGGTCCTGGCATCTCCACTGGGTCTCCACTGCAACCCATGGTCCATCCTCGTGGCTCCATCAGTTCTCCATGCAGGTAATCCTTAGTAGACCTGCTTCACACTGCCTATGACCATTTCCAAAACAAAAGACCCTCTCTTTTCTGCATTTCTTATACTCCATAATACCAGGTAGTGTGCCAATTTGTTAATTGATGGGTGGGGGAATAAAGCAGACTTTGAAGAACAGGACACTCTTTGAGCATTCATATCCCTTCAAGAGTCTGCCTTCTTTCTGTTGCCCCAGTGCAGGTCAGCTGGCACAATCTCAAAAGTTGTAATCTCTCCACTGCAAGTAAACAAGCAGCAGTTTTGGCCCAAAGATTTCATTTTTTTTCTGTGCCATATTCCTCTGCTCACACCAGTACATTTCTATGCAATGTAACCCTGCACAAGTTCTCAGGACACGGGCATAACAGCAAGTCTTTCACATAAACTGCTTCAAGTACAGTCCAGGCAAAGCTCTTTTTCACCCTCATAAGCCAAACCTCACAGTCAGTCAGTTTTTACTGCATTCAGGTCTTTCAACTCTGACCACAATAGTCCATCAAGCTGTACTTAAAGTTATGCAAGGAATTTCTTAGGCCACAGTTTCAAATCCTTCCATATTCCTCTCAAAAATAAGCTCCAAAGAGCCAAAAGCCACACACTCAGGTGTCTGGCAGCCATGACCCCACTTATTGGTAGCAACTTTACTGTTCCACTCAGGTTCACATTGCTGGCAGAAATAACCCAATCAAGAGCAGCTTATGGGGGGGGGGAGTTTATTTTGGCTTACAAACGCAAGACGGAGCTCTATGATGTCAGCTGGAAATGATGGCATGAGCAGAGGGTGGACATCACCTCCTGGCCAATATCAAATGGACAACAGCAACAGGAGAGTGTGCTAAACACTGGCAAGGGGAAACTGCATATAATACCCATAAGTCCGCCCCCAATAATGCACTGCCTCCAGGAGGCATTAGTTTCCAAGTCTCCATCAGCTGGGAACCTAGAATTCCAAATACCTGAATCAAACCACTGCAAACCTATAGCAGAGGTAACACAGATGAAAAACATGGGGGCCTGGGCCAAAAATGTCAGCAAGAACAGAGGTATGGAGACGAAGCATTAAGTGATGAACAGTCAAGGCCAAGTGAAGTGTTGAATGTGACATAAAAGAAAGAAGCAGAATTGACTCCAATTGTTCTAACTGGGATCCTTGTAAGAGTAGTACCCACTGGGCTGGAGAGATGGCTTAGTGTTTAAGCACTTGCCTGTGAAGCCTAAGGACCATGGTTCGAGGCTTGATTCCCCAGGACCCACGTTAGCCAGATGCACAAGGGGGTGCACGCTGGAGTTCGTTTGCAGTGACTGGAGGCCCTGGAGCATCCATTCTCTCTCTCTCTCTCTCTCTCCTTCTCTCTCTGTGTCCGTCACTTTCAGATAAAAAAAAAAAAGAGTAGTACCCACTAACAAAGACAGGAAACTCAGAAGAGCTAAGAAGTCACTGTGTGCTGTGCCCTTCTCAAATTTACTTGGCTTGACTGGCTGCCTTACCCAGAAGACACAAAGATGTTGTATGCTCCTGACCCTTTCTTACCCAATCCCCATTGCCCCATCAATGGTTATCTGAAATAGGAACTGAGCCTTTTAGTTTTGTCATGGGTAAATCTTAGTGCTCTTCATTTCATACCTCCTCAGGGCCAGGCTGAAGTTAGACTTGGATCTCTTTTAACAATTTTATTTTTTTAACTTTTGTGCAATTTCATGTATGTATATTATGTGTTTTGACCATATACTCAATTCCCATGACTCTCTTTGTTCCCCTATCACCACTGCACAGCCCTTTCCTCTTCCTAGTACCCCTTGTCTTTCATGGATTTTTGTGTTACCCAATAAATTTAACTAGGGCTTCTTATAAGGACATGGTTGAAAGATTATTTATAGGAGCATAGGCTACTTACCAGTGTGTATACCATCAAAGAGAATGTCCATCCTCCTTCCCCCGTAGTCATTAACTGCCAATAGCTTTTCAGGACAGGATAAGACCTCATGGGCCCATGCCCCATGCATGAAAATATATTGACAAGCACAATTATATGCATATCTTACTCAGACAGTCACAACTTCTGTGAGTTCATACATAAGTACAAAGGCCATGTCATGTCCTGGAGACAGTATTCCACAACACTTTTTTCCGTCTCTTTGGCTCTTGCATTCTTTTCCCCTCCTCTTCTGTCATCATTCTTGAGCCTTGGAAGAGATAATATGGATGTCCAATTTAGAGCTAATCACTTGACAGTCACTTATTCTCTGCATTTTGACCAATTATGAGTCTCTGCTGTACCCCCCTAAAAAGCTTCTCTCATCAAAGCTGAAATCAGCAGCGATATAGGGGCATAAACCAAAATGCTTAGAAGATAGTTTGAAGGGAAAAACATGTCCATTTAGCGAAACACTTGGTCTTATGATTGAGGGCCATAGGCTTTTCAGTAGGCTTAAAGTACCAGTCATGAATGCCATTCTATAAATAAGGCCACAAATCAAATAAGAAAGCAGTTGGGTACCCCTATTAAAGTCATCCTATTGTGGATGATAGCCCCATGCTGGTTCTGGGAGTTACAGGTCAGTGCCCACTAAGAAAATGAGGAAAAAGATAACTAATATACAAGAGTTAGAGATAAGAGAGAGAGAGACAGGGAGAGGGGAAGTGAGGGAGGGAAGATGTAGGAGATTAAGGTTAATCTTAATCTTACCTTCTCCAGTGTCTTGTGGTTCAGGTGTTCCCTGTAAGGGCCTGGTGAAGGATCAGCCATTTGGTCTATCTTTTAGTAAGTAGAAGAATATGGTACCATTGCCGTTTGGGTCTAGATTTCTGTTTCCCACCCCTTTGATGCCCTCCCCTCCCTCCCCTTCCATCCTAGTGTCTAATCTAGGAGATGCTTGCTGGTATGTAAGGTATCTTCGGTAGATTCAGGTTAGGTGCTGTAGATGAGTGAGACTATGTGGCGATTTTTTTTCTGTGATTGGGTAAGTTCACTGAGAATGATCTGTTCCAGGCAGCAAATAACTTATTGTGATGCCCACACAAGTGCAGTGGTGGCACACAGCCATGGTGGGGAACCAACTGCTCTCAATTTGGCTAACTGATTCCCTCACTGGTATGGGACCCATAGCCGGAGCTGGGAAACAAGTCAGAACCATATCCAAACATAAGCCCACTCTCCAGTATCAAGCTACTATCAATTGTGGGCTACAAGAGGGCCTACACCTATTAAATTCTCTATAAAAAAAAAAAAAAGTAAGGGTTATCTCATTTGTCCTGGTGCTAACTTACTCTCCGTTGGAGAATCTGCTTCTCTTTTTCAGATAGATGTAGACCCTAAGGAGAGAGCCACCCCATCATACCTCAAAAGGGCCCCGGCTGAAACTAAGAAAACTTCGAGAAACAAGCAAGGGGGCTGTTTTCCTGATGAACCGGACACCAGCACAAGGGGGAAGGAGATCAGCATAGAGAAAAATCAACTCCTACCAAATCAGAGAGCCAGAGCCTCAGAGGCCCTCAACACCTCATCACTGAAGCAGACCAAAAATGAACCCAACATGGCTCAGGGAAATTTTGCGGAAGAGGTGGCGGAAAGAATGTCAGAGTCACATGTTGGGTCATGATATGCAGAGACATTTAGCTTACCCATAACTGTGGGCTAACTCCACAATGCATGACCCGTATACCTCAACAAGGAGGGGCCAAGGGGAGGGGGTAGGTCACGGATGAGCCTAATAATGGTACCAAACTGACTGTATTTGCTGAATACGGAACTGACTAATAAAAATAAAATAAAATAAAATAAAGTCATCCTATTATTACATTAGTTGGAACATTGCCTAGCAGGTAAGTAGTTTAGCACAGAGAGTCCAAAACTGAATAAGACTATTGATTACTTTTTTCCCTCAGCAGTCTACATAGTGCCTTCCAGCACTACAAAAGCAAGCCAACAGGGAGAAAGCTTCCTGCTAAGTTCCAGCTACATTTCTCTATGTCTTGCAAGTACAGCATGTGGTTAGACTCAGCTGCTACCTGGCAGCTAGACTTTCAGTTCTTCCATCATCTTATCTCACTTCTTTCACTCCCTTATAGGTTCTCTACCTCCAATGAATAGATTGCATGAAGATCTTCAGCCCAGGCTCTCTAAACAAGGAGGCCTAAAGCATGGTTTTACTGATAATAATAACAGCTAGACTAATTGCTAATATTGAGAATTCAGTGTAAATCAGACACCAACAGACAAGGTCTTTATTTATATTATCTGTACTATTGTTCACAAGAAATGTATGGAATAAGAACATTGTAAGTGCTGCTTGTATTGGTTTCCAGTGAGTGCTGTAACAAATTACTACAGTCAATTATCTTTAAAGAACTGAAATGTATACTCTATCAGCTGGAGACAAGGTATCCTAAATCAGAATGCTGGCAGGGTCACCCTTCCTCTGGAGGCTTCTTGCAGAGTTCGTTCTTTCCTCTTTCAGTTCTGGTGGCTATCGGCATTCCGTGACTTGAAGATACATCATTCCAGCCTCTGTCTCTAAAGTTGCTTTGACTCCCTTGCTCCTATGTGCTAGTAATACAAGGGTATATATTATTGCATGTAAGACTCACCTAGACAATAATTAGAGTGAACATCTTCTCCATATACCTTAATTACAACCTTGTTATAAGTGTATAAACTGATCCAGGTTTGTGAAATTAGAGGATTCAGCCGGTTAGAGACTATCATCCACCCATTACACCAGCCTACAGATAGGAGAGAGGAGAAAGCAAAAACCAAAAGTATGGTAAATAAAAATCACAAAACGGGGCTGGAAAGATGGCTTATCAGTTAAAGGCATTTGCTTGCAAAGCCTGACATCCCAGGTTTGATTGCCCATAAAGCCAGATGCCAAAAGTGGCATATGCATATGGAATTCATTTGCAGTGGCAGGAGGCCCTGGTACACCCATACTCACTCTCTTTCTAACTGCCATTTCTTGTCTTACTCTCCCTTAAATAAATAAAACTTTTTAAAAAATCACAAAAATGGAGAAGTACATCAGTAAAAACAATAAATTTAAATGGGAAAGGAATCTTGATAGTAAAATGAAATATCAATGAAATTTTGCTCAGTGTGGTTTACAGAAAACTTTAAGGCTTAAAAATATTAAAGAAAAAAAGGATTGAAAGGGACATACCAGGTAAACGCCATTTCAATGAAAATTAAAGCCATTGTAGACAAAACTGGCCTTCAGAAAAGCAGTTATCAGGGGTAAGTTTTGAGTATTAGTCAGAACAGTTTAGGTTAGACTACAGTAACAAACAACCAAAAAGACCCCAAATAATGGTGTATTTCTCACTTTATGACTGCATTTCATCCTTCATGATTACAAGAAACTCTGTTTTACATTATGGTCACTTGCTGGGCACAAGGTGATGAACTATTCTCCATCTAACATTGCTGGTCCAGTGGCAGAAGGAAAGAAAACATTACAACCTACGTGCTGGCTTTTAAATCTTGTTTAAAAGTGACATTTCTCAGTTTCACTCAGACTTCATTGTCCAATCAAATTACATGATTAACACTTAGGTCCAGGGGAAAGGAAACACAATATTCCCTTTGGCAAAGAGAACTGAATATTTCAGCAGTGAAAATATATCATAATGGACTGTTGCATGATTCATGATCAACAAAAACATTCATCAACAAGGTATAGTAAGTCTGTTATTTTATGCAAATATTGTTTAGTCTCCTTAGCAGGAAAAACTGAACTTGGAAAATGACAATTTTCCAGTCATACTTGAATTTTTTATAATGTTTCTATTTAAAATGATAAAGTACATGTAATTAATAAAGATAACTAATATATCCATACAGTGGAATAATATGCAGCCTTTTAAGATGAAGGAAATAAGACTAGATATGATGGTCACCACCTGTAAATCTCAGCATTCAATAAGTGGAAGCCAGCTTGGGCTATATAAGAGAAAGTAATGGCACAGTGAATATGATAGAAGTATATTATAGACATGTTTGATATTGTCAAAAGTAATATAAACTTTCTAAAGATAACAAAAAGGGGTAAAATAATCATCTTAGAAAAAGTATGGATGGAATTGGAGAAAATTGTATTTATAAATTAAACCAATTATAGAGGGTGAAATACTGCATCGCCGTGTTTATATATGGAATCTAATAAAAATTGAACACACAAAAGCAAAGAGAAGAATGGTGGTTCCACAGGCTGGAGGGGAGGAAATTGGTTCTTATTGAGTGAATATAAAGTGTGTATTACTCAAAATGAATACCTTTGTGAAAGATAAGTAATTATAGAAATTTAGAAATGTGTTACATGCGTAAAATCTATGACTAACCATATAGTATTGAGCACTTACAATTGTGTTAAGAAGTAGAACTGAAGCCGGGCATGATGGTGCATGCCTTTAATCCCAGCACTCTGGAGGCAGAGGTAAGAGGGTTGCATAGAGTTCAAGGCCACTCTGAGACTACATAGTGAATTCCAGGTAAGCCTGAGCTAGAATGAGACCCTACCTCAGAAAACCAAAAAAGAAAGAAAGAAAAAGAAAAAAAAAGAAGTATAGCTAATATTGTGTACATAGCACAAACATACATGCACACATGCACAAAAGGACACCAAAAAGCCTCTGACTGGCACAATATTGCATTGATTGAAGGCATGATGCTATGGATGTATATATATGTTCAAATCTATTACATTGTGTACATTAAACATGTACAAAGGTTTTTGTATATTGCAAATACCTGAATAAAACTATTTTGACAAAAAAGACATTAAGGCCCCCCAAAAAAACAAGATAAGCAAGTTTTTAACCAGACATGAATATAAAAGACTATACCCAAATACAATAAACTTTCACAAAACACTCATGAGACTTGAACTAGCACAGAGCCTTTCAGAGTTTTTAAATATTAATATATAGTACATATGACCTATAAAATTGTAATTAAAGCTAAAGATAAAGAAATAAAGATAGTCTAAGAAATATATATTAGAAATTTCAATGCATTCATAAATAACCCATTATATAGTGAATTGATAGTAATAAAATATTGGGAGTCAAACAAAAACATAACATTAAAATTTATAAGATGTAGCTAATACTACAAAAGTAAATGTATAACATTACAATTCATTTTCTATAAAATAAACACTGATGTGTGTGTGTGTGTGTGTGTGTGTGTGTGTGTGTGTGTGTGTGAAATAGTGGCAATAATACAGAAAGAATAGGTTTTTTAAAGAAAACAATAGGGACTTACTGCACCTCCCAGGGAGGAAAGGCAAGATTTTGAAGGTTCATTGGGTCTTCTATGGGTGAGTAGACTCTAATGGACCTCCAGTGGGAGGGCACAGAGGAGCAAAAAAAAGGGGGCAGTGAATCTGCTGATTTCCATGCTCTCAGGTAGCCCACAATTTCCCCAATCACCTCAAGCAACCACACTACCCATACTCCCAGCTTCAGGTTCCTCCTGCACTAATTGCAGGCAAGAGGACCCAGGATGCACACCTCCACACTCCCAAATGCTGTTCCATTCTATGCCCTCCCCAACCTACATGCACAGACCCAGGCCTGCAGGCTAGCATTCCCCCAGTGGACCTCCAGGCACGAATGCGGTCCCACTTACCACAGACTCACCCCTGTGCATGGACACAGGCCAACAGGCTAGCATTCCCCCAGGGAACCTCCACATAGGAACACCATCCCACTTGCCACCACCACCCCCTACCCCAGTGCACTGACCCAGGCCAACAACCTAGTGTTCCCTCAGGGGACCCCAAAAAGAACAAGGAAGGGTTCCAAAGACAGGTAAATGACCTGAAGGAGAACAAAAAGAAAGAGGACCTCAATAATGAGCTGGCTAAGCTCAATGAAGACATAAAGAAATGCAAAATGAATTCCAAGAAGCGTTAAGAAAATCAGAAAACCATGTGAAAAGGGAACTCAACAGAGGAATGGAAAATATACATAAAAAAGGTAGGAGAAAATACAAATCAAATTGAACAAGCCCAAAACTCTATAGGAGCTCTCAAGAATAGAGTCAGCCATGTGGAAATGCAACTTAAAACAACAATGAGATTCCACCTTACCACAGTAAGGATAGCAAACATCAAAAAATCAAATGAAAATAAATGATGGCAAGGATGTGGAGAAGTAGGAACACTCATCCACTGTTGGTGGGAATGTAAGATGGTACAACCACTTTGGAAAGCAATATGGAGACCCCTGAAAAAGCTGACTATAGAGATACCAAGAGACCCAGTTATTCCCTTACTGGACATCTACCCTAAAACCTTCAAACCACAAGCCAGAGAGATTTGCTCAACCATGTTTGTAGTGGCTCAATTCATAATAGCTAAGAGCTGGAATCAACCGAGATGTCCCTCACTAGAAGAATGGATAACTAAGATGTGGTATATCTACACAATGGAATTCTATACAGCAGTAAGAAAAATGACACAATGAAATTTGAGGAAAAATGGTTGAACCTGGAACAGATCATTCTCAGTGAACTTACCCAATCACAGGAAAAAAAAAAAAATCTCCACATAGTCTCACTCATCTACAGCAACTAACCTGAATCTACCCAAGATGCCTTACATACCCAGCAAGCTTCTCAAGGACTAGACAATGGGATGGGTGGGGAGGGATGGGAGGATAAGGGGGGGTGGGAAACACAAATCTAGACCCAAACAGCAAGGGTACTATAAAATTCTACATCCTAAAAGGCAGACCAAATGGCTGAACCTTCACCAGGCCTCTAGAGGGAACACCTGACCCACCAGACACTGGAGAGGGTATGATGAAGTCTGACCTTAATCTTCTACAGTCTCTCTCTCTCTCTCTCTCTCTCTCTCTCTCTCTCTCTCTTTCTCTTGTCTCTATCTCTTTTATATTAGTTATCCTTTTCTTCCTTTTCTTAGTGGGCACTGACCTGTAACTCCCAGTACCAGCATGTGGCTATTATCCACAATGAGCTTTTGATCATAGAGACCTACATGGTTTCCTAAAAGAAAGACAGATTTCTGTCCGAGCACTTGATGACCCACCAAAGGTTAGTGGTAAGACCATACTGCTGAAGACACTTTATGTTGTTGACACATAAATTGGAATGGCATGGTTGGAAGCTGGAAGAGAGTCATTCCCCAGACAGTCAGTGCATCTAGTGCCAGAAGGTGCTACATGGGCGACTGGGGGAAAATGACCAATATCTGTCCAAGCAACTCATGGTCTCACCTACTTAGCAGTAAATAACCTGTCATGATGCTCACACAAGTGCAATAGTGGCACACAACCATGATGGTAAACCAACTGCTCTTGATTTGGCTAACTGATCTCCTCAGTGGTACGGGACCCACAGCTGGAGCTGGGAAACAAGTCAGAACCATATCCAAACATAAGCCTGCTCTCCACTATCAAGCTACCACTAATCGTGGGCTACAAGAGGGCCTACACCTATTAAATTCTCTATAAAAAAGTAAGGGTTATCTCATTTGTCTGGTGCTAACTTACTCTCCATTGGAGAATCTGCTTCTCTTTTTCAGATAGATGTTGATCCTAAGGAGAGAGCCACCCCATCATACCTCAAAAGGGCCCCAGCTGAAACTAAGAAAAATTGGCAAAACAAGCAAGGATGCTGTGTTCTTGGTGAACTGGGTACCAGCACAAGGGTGAAGGAGATCAACACAGAGAAAAATCAACTCCTACCAAATCAGAGATCCAGAGACCCAGAGGCCCCCAACACCTCATCAGTTAAGCAGAACAAAAATGAACCCAATATGGCTCAGGGAAATTTTGCGGAAGAGGGGGTGGAAAGAAGGTCAGAGCCACATGTTGGGTCATGATATGCAGGCATTTATCCTACCCATAACTGTGGGCTGACTCCAGAATACATGACTCATATACCTCAACAAGGAGGGGACAAGGGGAGGGGTAGATGATGGATGAGCCTAATAATGGTACCAAATTGACTGTATTTGCTGAGTACAAACTAATTAATAAAAAGATAATAAATAAAATAAAAATAAAAAAGAAACTCAGAACTGAAAGGCAAAACTGAAGAAACAGTTCATGAGTCCAACAGTTTCAATAAGTTCAATAATTTTGTGAACAGAACATGAGGGAACTGTGGAATACTGTTGAACATCCCAATGTTTGGATCATGAGAATACCAGAAGGGGAAGAAATTAAAGCCAAATGCATGAATAACTTATTCAAAAAAATTATGAAGGAAACTTTCCCAGTCCCTCAAAAGAAATTACCATCAAGATGCAAGAAGCTAACAGAACTCCAAAAAGACTGGACCGAAGGAGAAATTCTCCAGGAAATATTATTAAGACACTAAACATCAATACCAAAGAGAAAGTCCTAAATTAGCTAGGGAGAAAAAACATATTACATATAAGGGAAACCCATCATAATTACTTAGACTTCCCAATGGAAACCCTTAAATCCAGAAGGGCCTGGCATGGAACACTGCAAAGTCTAAGAACCTATGGCTCCAACCCAAACTACTCTACTCAGCAAAAGTATCCCTCATAATAAATGGTGAAAGAAAAATTTTCCACAATAAAACTCAGCTTTACAACTATATGAACACAAAGCCAAAACTGTAGAGGATACTTCAGGGAATTCTCCATGCAGAAAAATCAAATAATCAACCTCAAATGGCTACAAGAAGCAGAGCACAATAACCAAATTCAGAGAAAGCACAAAAAAATTGCAAAGTCCAGGAAAACACCAAACCACATAAACTACCATGACATGGCAGGGATTAAAACAAACCTCACAGTCATCACCCTAAATATGAATGGCCTTAATGAAACAATTAAGAAACATAACCTAACAGGATGCATCAGAAAATTAGACCCCTCAATCTGTTATCTTCAAGAAATACACCCCACCACTAAAGACAGACACCATCTCAGGGTGAAAGGGTTGAAAATGATATTCCAAGTAAACAGAAATAAGAACCAAGCAGTGTAGCTATACTAATATTGGGTAAAATACACTTCAAACCAAAAGTAATCAAAAAAGACAAAGAAGGCCACTTCCTACTCATCAAGGGGATGATCCAACAAGAGGATATCACAATCACCTATCTTTATGCACCAAACACAGATGCACCACAATTCATAAGACAAAATCTAGTTGACAACAAAACAGAAATAATCACCAATACCACCATAGTTAGGGACTTCAATACTCCACTATCAGCAATAGATAGATCACCCAAACAGAAAATTACCAGGGAAGTGAGAGAGCTCAACAAAACCATAGATCAATTAGACCTAACAGACATCTACAGAACATTCTACTCAAAATCCACAGATTGCACATTCTTCTCAGAAGCCCATGGAACCTTCCCTAAAATAGATCAAATACTAGATCATAAAGCCTCCCTCAATATATTTAGGAAGATCAACAAAATTTCCTACATGAAAACAGATCACAATGCTGTAATGCTAGAAATTAACAACAAAAGATGTGCCAGGAATCCCATCAACTCCTGGAAACTGAACAAAACACTTTTAAACAATAAGTGGGTAGTGGATGAAATAAAAAATGAAATTGTGAAATTTCTGAAAATGAATGACAATGAGAACACATCATACCAAAACTTATGGGACACAACGAAGGCAGTCCTCAGGGGAAAATTCATAGCACTAAATGCCTTCATAACAAAGACAGAAAGATCCTAAATTAATAACCCAACCATCCACCTGAAGTCACTGGAAAAGCAAG
Source organism: Dipus sagitta (assembly GCA_036346955.1). Lineage (NCBI taxonomy): Eukaryota > Metazoa > Chordata > Mammalia > Rodentia > Dipodidae > Dipus > Dipus sagitta. The sequence continues at coordinate 74,790,508 of CM070772.1, read as the reverse complement.
AAGAATCCAACACAAAAAAACTCCAGATAGAAAGAAATAAGTAAGATCAGAGCAGAAATTAATGAATTGGATACTAAGAGAACAATTAATAAAATTGATGAAATAAATAGCTGGTTCTTTGAAAAAATAAACAAGATTGATAAACCCATGGCAAGTTTGATCAAGCAAAAAAGAGAGAGAGAGAGAGAGAGAGAGAGGGAGATGCTTCAAATTAACAAAATTAGAAATGGAAAAAAGAGAGATCACAACAGACATAAGTGAAATTGGCAGAATCATCTGGACTTATTTCAAAAACCTCTACTCCACAAAACTGTATAATATGGAGAAAATGGATGAATTCCTGGACACATACCACCTACCAAAGCTAAATTCAGAGCAGATTAATCTTCTAAACAAAACTATCACACACATAAAGATTGAAAGGGTAATCAAAATCCTCCCCAAAAAGAAGATTCCAGGACCAGACGGCTTCTCAGCTGACATCAAATCTTCATGGAAGAACTCAACCAGTCTTTCTCAAATTGTGCCACACAATTGGAGAACAGAGAAAGCTCCCCAACTCCTTCTATAAAGCTATCACCCTAATAACAAAACCAGGCAGAGATGCCACAAGAAAATAAAACTATAGGCCTATGTTCCTGATGAACTTAGATGCAAAAATACTGAACAAAATCTGTGCAAACTGAATTCAACAACACATCAAAAGCATTAACCACCTTGATCAAGTAGGCTTATCCCAGGAATGAAGAGGTGGTTCAACATATGGAAATCTGTCAATGTAATACACCACATAAATAAGCTTAAACACAAAAATGACACAATCATTTTGATAGATGCAGAAAAGGCCTTTGACAAAATACAACAACACTTCATGATCAAAACATTGGAAGGAGGCGTTCAGGAGGCAAAGGTAGGAGGATCTCCATGAATTCAAGGCCACCCTGAGACTACAGAGTGAATTCCAGGTCAGCCTGAGCTAGAGTGAGACCCTACCTTGAAAAACTAAAACTAAAAAAAAAAAAAAACAACAACATTGGAAACAATAGGAATAGGCATTGTTGGTTTATATCTCAACACAATAAAGACTATATGTAAAGCTACTAAATCCCAGATAATACTTAATGGGGAGAGCCTGAATGAATTCCCTTTGAGATCAGGAACAAGACATGGGTGTCCACTCTCACCTCTGCTCTTCAGCATAGTACTAGAAGTCCTAGCTCAAGCAATAAGACTAGAAGTCCTAGCTCAAGCAATAAGACAGGAGAAAGAAATAAAAGTGATACAAATTAGAAAGGAAGTAGTTAAGCTAGCCCTATTTGCAGATGACATGATTCTATACATAAGAGACCCAATTACCTCCATCTCAAAACTCTTAAAGGTGATTAACTCCTTCAGCAAAGTAACAGAATACAAAATCAATGCACAAAAATCAGTAGCCTTTCTATATGCAAATGACAAAGATACACAGAAAGAACTGAGTGACATTGTCCCATTTTCAATAACAACAAAAAAAATTAAATACACTGGAATAACATTAACCAAGGATATGAAAGAGCTATGCAATGAAAACAGAAAAACACTCAAAAAAGTAATTGAGGAGGGCTTGAGAAAATGGAAAGACCTCCCAAGCTCCTGGACAGGCAAAATTAACATTGTGAAAATGGCAATCTTACCAAACACAATATACAGATTTAATGCAATATCAATAAAAATCCCAACATTGTTCTTCACAGAGATAGAAAAACTGATCTCAAAATTAACATGGAATGGCAGAAGGCCTTGGATATCCAAGAATATCCTCAGCAAAAGAAACACCTCCTGAGGCATCACTATACCTCATCTAAAGCTATATTACAAAGCCATAGTAATAAAAACAGCATGGCACTGGCATAAAAACAGAATTATAGACAAATGGAACAGAATCAAGGACCCAGACGTTGGGTCAAGTAATTACAGCTACTTGATATTTGACAAGGGCTCAAACAATGTAGCTGGAAAAAAGACAGCACCTTCAACCAATGGTGCTGGACAAACTGGATAACCATATGCAGGAAAATGAAACTCAATCCACACATCTTGCCATGCACAAAAATCAAGTCCAAGTGGATCAAAGACCTCAATATAAGACCAGAAACTTGGCTACTACTGGAAGAAAAAATGGGAGGAACTTTCCATGATATATGAACAGGAAAAGACTTCCTGAATAAAATCCCAGTAATTCAGGATATTAAACAATCACTCAACCATTGGGATATCAGGAAGCTGAAAAGGTTTTTCACAGACAAACATACAGTAAGCAGAACCAATAGATTACCCACAGAATGGGAGAAAATTTTTCTGGCTATACAACTGACAGAGGCCTAATTTCTAGAATCTACAAAGAACTCAAAAACCTAAACATTAAAAACCTGCACACAAAATGGGGCAAAGAACTGGACAGGCAGTTCCTAGAGGAAAAAATACAAATGGAAAACACACACTTAAGAAAATGTTCATCATCCCTAATCACTTGGGAAATGCAAATTAAAACAACTATGAGATTCCACCTTACCCCAGTAAGGATAGCAAACATTTAAAAAAATCAAATGAAAACAAATGCTGGTGAGGTTGTAGAAAGACAGCAATCCTCATTCACTGTTGGTGGGAATATAACATGGTACAACCACTATGGAGAGCAACATGGAGACTCCTAAAAAGGTTCACTATAGAGTTACCAACAGACCCAGTTATTCCCGTACTGGGCATCTACCCTAAAAGCTCCATGCCTCAATTCAGACAGGTTTGCTCAATCATGTTTATAGCTGTTCAATTCATAATAGCTAAGAGCTGGAATCAACCCAGATATCCACCATTAGATGAATGGATAACTAAGATGTGGTATATCTACACGTGGACTTCTACACAGCAGTAAGTAAAAATGACACAATGAAATTTGAAGAAAAATGGTTGAACCTGAAAGACATCATTCACAGTGAACTCACTCAACCACAGAAAGATAATCAGTGCATGGTCTCACTCATCTGTGGCTCCTATCCTGAATCAGCCCGAGATGCTGACATACCTAGTAAGCATCTTGAAGACCAGACAATGGGGAGGGTGGGGCAGGAGGGTAGGGTAAGAGTGGGGGTAGTGGACCCAAATGGCAATGGTACCATAAAATTCTACATTCTAAAATACAGACTAAATGGTTGAACCCTCATCAGGTCCTTAGATGAAACACCTGAATCACAGGGCCCTGGAAAGCATAAGATGAAGACTAACCTTAACCTTCTCCTGCCTCTGTCTCTCTCTCTCCCTATCCCTCTTCTCTCTATCTCCTTCATATTACCTATCTTTTTCTTCCTTCTTTTCCTTAGTGCTGGCCTGTAACTCCCAGTACCAGCATGTGGTTAACATCCACAATGAGCTGTTGATCAGAGAGACTTACAAGGTTTACCAAATGTGGACAGATTTCTGTCAGAGTACTTGAGGACCCACCAAAGGTTAGTGGTGAAACCCTATTGCTGAAGACACCATATGTCATTGGTACAGAACATGGAATGACATGGCTGGAAGATGGAAGAAAGTCAGTCCCCAGATAGTTAGCTTGTCTAGTGCCAGAAGGTGCTACATGAGCGACTGAGGAAAAATGACCAACATCTGTCCAAGCAGCTCATGGTCTAAGCTACCCAGCAGCAAGAAAGCTGAAGTGATGCTCCACAAGTGCGATAGTGGCACATAGCCATGGTGGGTAACCAACTGCTCTTGATTTGGCTAATTGATCTGCTCAGTGGAATGGAACCCAGAGCTGGGGCTGGGAAACAAGTCAGAACCATATCTGAAAATGAGCCTGCTCTCTACTATGTAGCTCCCACCAATCATGAGCTTCTAGAGGGCCTACACCTACTAAATTCTCTCTAAAATAATAATGGCTTTCCCATCTATCTGGTGCTGGCCTCACTCTCCACTGGAAAATTTACTTATCTTTTTCAGATGGATGCAGATCCTGGTGAGAGAATCAGCCCATCACACCTCAACAGGGCCCCAGGTGAAACCAAGAGTAATTGGGGAAATGAGCAAGAGTACTGCTTCCTTGGTGAACCTGGTACTCACACAAGGGTGAAGGAGACAGATACAGAGAACACTCAACTCCTACCAAACCAGATAAGTAGACCTAAAACTAACTCAACATGGCTCAGGAAAATTTGCAGAAGAGTGGGCAGAAAGATTGTTAGAGCCACAAGACACAAGCAAAGAGACATTGCCTCTTATCCATAACTGGTGGCTATCCCCACAATGCATGACCCATATTCCCCAACGAGGAGGGTCCCTGCAGAAGTGGGAGGACAGGGAGGATGCTAACGATGGTACCAACATGACTGTATACCCACTGTGTACATAACTAATAAAAAAGAAAATAATAAAAAACAAGAACAAAATTCATAAAGGAAAACAGCAAATTGAAACCAATATGAAAAGCTTTAACTTTGCCACAGATATAATCAATTTAGAAAAATGAACTGTGTTACTTACTATTGGACAAAAAGAATTGTAAATCATTTTGAAAAACATTTAAATTTTTAGAGAGGACAAAAAATAGAAAACATATCGGTATATAAAGTAATAGTAAATGATACAAATTACATTTCTGAAGGAAATAATAAAATTTATTGAAAGATATTAAAGAATACATAGATAATGTCATATCCAAAGGCAAGAAGACATTATTATGTGACTATAAGTTCAAATCAATCTATAAATTTTGTGTAATTCTAATTAAAATCAGGAAAGGAATTCCAAGAACTATGACAAATCAATTCTGAAATATAGAAGGTAATTTGATTCTGATATATATAGAGAGAAAATAAAAAGATCAAAGATGATCCAAAATTGTCAAAGTATGACATCAAATATGAAGACATTCGATAGCTATGGTTCATATGGGGGCAGGAAGTCACTGCAGCAATAGGTAATACAAAAGAGAGGATCCAGAGATGGAGGCTGAAATCTGAAAAAGATCTTAGCCTAGGCAGAGTAATGGCACATAAAGCAGGAGATGATAATAATGGTGCCAACCAGTTGCTCACATGGGGGAAATAAGTTACCCTTTACACCTTGCCATGAGCATTACATATGGACCTTTTCCTTGGGGGGGGGGGCGGTGGGTAACAAGACACTTATTCAGTTTACATAGTACATATCTTAATGTACTTTTAATTGATAATTTTCATACATATACATAATGTATTTTGATCATAATCCCTTCCGATTGCTTTCTTTTGTCTTTCTCCCCTACTGTCTATTCTTCTTCTACTGAACCCCTTCTTTCCAACTATTCCCTCTTCCACTTTGATGTCATTTTTTTGCCCTACTCCATCAGCCATGGCTACATGTTGATGGACCCAGTATTGTGTCTGTCTTGTGCAGATAACAATCACTGTGTGGTTACGAAAGAAACAGCCATTTTTTTCAAGAAGACAGCATTCAAAAGCATTCTTTCCCATCCTTTGGTTCTTACATTCTTACCATCACCTCCTCAGAAGTGTCCCCTGAGCCTTGTAGAGTGTGACAGAGATAGTGTTGAGTGTTCAATCGTGACTTCTCAGCACTTTTACAAGTTTTGAGTCTCCCAATAGACACCACCATCTGCAGAAACAAGGTTCTCTGACAAAACATAAACATAAATTTGATGGGTACAAGATCTCCATTTCAGCCAAACAACAAGAGTAGCTTCCCAGCTAGGGTCTATGACCTCTCTAGCCATAGGCTTGTGACTAAGTTATCAGTACTAGGCGTGAATTTCCTCTTGGGAAAGTCTATGAGGGCGACATGTGATCCAGCAGTGCTACTCACAGGGAGCGTATAGTGCAGGCTTGTTCCTCCAGAAGTTCATGGTGGCCAACCAGGCCAACAGCACTTATCCTCCTCTGCAGGGCTCTATTCCACACTGCTTTCCATTGGTAGAGGTATTTTATAAGTTATAAGTAGTGACATAACTGGCTCCCTATGTCCTTGTATCATCAGCATTCCAAGGAACAACTGACAGCATGGACTAGGTTTGCTCAGCAGCCAGGGATCTCTGGGCAGGTAGATTTACCTGAACCCTGAACTTTTACTGAGCAGGAGCATTTCAATAACATGGCATTTTATGTTCTACTTCACTCAAAGATCATTCACTGCAACACATACTATACAGTAAACAGCACAGACCCCTTCCGAATGAGTACAAGGTCAGTAAGCTCACACCACATGTTTGAAACAAGAGCTGCTTTGGCTTCAGAACTCCATTCTTCAGCTACAGCAGTCTTGGTCTTCTTATGGGTTGATTCCAAAAGCACCTGGGGCTTGTGCAGCCCACTCTGTGCCCGAGGCTGGGGGTGGCATCAGCTTGGGAGTTCCTATACCCATAACTTAGCCAGGAAAGCCTAAAAAAAATAAAATGACAACAAATGCTATTGGTGGGAATATAAACTAGTACAACCACTATGGAGTATGGATATTTCTCAAACCCCTAAAAATAAACCTACCATATAACCCAGCTACACCACTCCTGGGTATATACCCTGAACTCTACACTTTGCTATAGAGACAATTGATCAGCCTTGCTGTTGCTGCTCTAGTCACAGTAACTAGTAAAATGGAAGCAGCTAGATGCCCAACAACTGATGAGTGGATTAAGAAGATGTAGTGCATAGGTGCAATGGAATTTCATTCTACAACAAATGAAAAGGAAATTATGATTTGCAGAAAAATGGATGGATCTGGAAAAATATACTACATGAGGTAGTCCACGCTCATAAAGACTAATGTCACATGTTCTCTCATATGTGCACCCTAGTATGGAAATTTAGATTTGTATGCAACCTGAATAAGAGACATCAATAGAAGCCAGGAAGCTAGAATGCGGCCTAGAGGTGGGATAATCAGGCACAGAGTAGGGAAAGAGATAGTAGATAAAGAAGTAGAGAGACAGAACACAGAGGTATAAAAGTCCAAATGTGATTGGGGAAAGAGAAGGAAAGGAGGATGGATAAACAAAACTACATTATGAATAAGTCACATAGAACTTACTTCCTTGTTAGTTAATTAAAATACATAATGGAGAGAGATTGGATGTGTGTATTTGTGTGGTGTGTATGTGTGAGTTTGGGCAGAATAACCTTCCTGGGGTGAAGAAAGCTTTACATTTAAGGCACAGGTTGTTGCAGGTAAATTCCTGTGACAGGGATGGGAGGGGCCATCTCCACACCCAGTGAGTTGTTGGGCAAGGAGGCCAATGAAGACCCCAAAATAAAATAGACTAATGCCAATATTTTTGGATACCCAACAAAACTAAACAGTAAGACCCTATTCCTGAAGACACCACATGGTACAGATACAGGACACTGTGAAATGAAACTGGGACTGAGCTGGAAGCCTCCTCCCTGCTGGCTAGCTGCCATAATGCTGGAAAGTGCTATTCAGGCTGCTGGTGGAAAAGAGACATCAGCTGACTTAACAAACAGTAGATCTTGCAAGACACAAAATCAGCCAGCACAGTAAGATATGCTTGTGGGAGCAATAGTGGCACATGAGTAACCAATAGCTCTGTGATTGTGATTTAAGGCCTACTCTGGGAGGGAACTCATGCCTAGTATTGAAAACTGAGAAAAGATCCTATGGCTTGAAAAACACAGGCCCTGGAGGAATGATATTACTGTTCTTTGGCTAAACAGAAACATTGAGTCCAGAACATGGCCTTCTAAAGGTATATTTTGTACCCATTGATTAATGTTATTTTCACTTTTTGTTAGAGATGCTTCTAAATACAGATGTCTGTGAATACCTAATTCCATAGTAGAAGCTTCCCATGAGAGCTACTTAGAGGAAAACCCAGAAAAAGAATTCAAAAGCTTGATTATGAGAAATATATACAATGAATTCAAAGAGGACATAAATAAATGCCTGAATTAAATCCAAGAGAGCATGAATAATAAACTGAAAGAACTCAATAGATAACTAGATGCATTCAAAGACAACACAAACAGATGCCTAAATGAATTCCAAGAGAACACAAATGAACAGCTCAATGAAAGGAGAAAGGCAAACCATGATATAAAAATGGTACTCAAGGGTTGAAGAGAAGGTTTAGTGGATAAGGTACTTGCCTGTGAACTAGGAACTCATGTTCAAATCTACTGGTTCCATTTAAGCCAGATACACAGTGACACAAGTACACAATGTCACACGTGTACAAGGGGGCACACACATCTGGAATTCATTCTCAGCAGCTGAAGGCCCTGGTGTGCCCATTCTCTTTCTATCTCTTTCTCTCTCTCAAAATTAAAAATAAAATAAAATGGTACTCAACAAAACAGTAGAAATGATGAAGAAAAACCAAACTGAAATGAAAAAGCAATTAAGTATCTGGAAAGAATTATCAATAAAATGGGCCATGTAGAGGATAAAATACCAAGACTTGAGGACAAGATATAAGATTAGATTAGGTGGCAAAAAATTAATGAAAAGTTCAAAAAAAAGTATGATCAGAACATGAGATTAGAACATGGTACACCTTAAAAAGATCAGATGTTCAAATTATGAGATTATAAGGATAAAAACTTCAGGTCAAGGGCATAGAAAAAAATTCCTAATAAAACTATAGCAATTTCTCAAATCTAGGAAAGGAGACTTTGCAGTCACCTGTCCTTCCTCCCACCAAATCATGCACAGCACATAGTAGTCTTTCCCAAACCTTCATTTGTGTCCCCAGTTTCACAGTCAGGTTCTCAGATAGGAACAGAGTTTTATCCCATTCATACCTTCTTCAGCAGAATCACCAATCAGAGTTCTAAGACAAGCACTGCATCGATCCACAACTTAGGAGCCATTAATATATACATAGCAAACATCTACAGATATATTCATATTGCCTCCTTTTCATTAATTTCCTCATCAAAAGTTATACTGAAGGGCACTAACTGTAAATTCCCCCTGGTTACCCTGCAAGTCATTCCATAATACCCAAGATTCCCACTCTGCCCACTCATTTACTTCCAAGAATGAATTCCCTCTCCAGAAAATGCACTGCTTCTGCTGTGCTGGCCAAAAGCCTAGTGAGGTCCTAGGCTTTCTTGGCACTGTGAGCTATATCATAAAGAATTAACAAGGAGCCAAAAATCACCCCCCCCCATACACACACATGTGCACACATACACATCCATACAAGGCAAGCTCCAGAGATGCAGCCTGCTTCATTGCCTCATCTTTCCAGCAGTCTCCAGCTCCAAGTCCTCCATTCTTGGCAGCAGTCTTTGTCTTTGGGAGAAAAACAAGCAACTTTATAGTGATATGGAAATCACTCCTTAAACATTTGCAAGCCTTGCAGGACTTGGAGCTGGTCCCAAACCTAATTCAATCAGCCCTTTCTCCCCCACACTTGCCGCCTCCAGCTGAGACCATCTCGTACAGTGAAGCCCAGTGAATAGGTTGTACCTGATGAGTCCGGAGAGGAGCCACCACAGAGTCACCTCCATAAAGGGAGTGAGGGGGTGAACAGAGCCAGGCCTGGGACAGCTGCCATGCCAAGCCTGCATTTAACAGAGGTCTCTGCCTGAAGTGAGAGGACCTTTGGCACAAGCACAAATTTGCAGTGAAGTGACGGTGCTGGCCCATGGGGCCCAGTTCCTGAGTCTTTAAAGATGGAAACCGTTCAGATTCTCAATGTTTGGTTCAGAAAGCCCTAAATCCCCCTGGTTTCTCAGGTTAATAAATGATATTTGCAACTGGATGTTGTGATACAAGCTCTTCTACCCATAGAAACCTAATTGTAAAACATTCCTTGATTTGATCCTCTGATGAGATGATGACATCTTTTTTTTTTTTTTTTCTTTTTGAGGTAGGGTCTCACTCTAGCCCAGGCTGACCTGGAATTCACTATGGACTCTCAGGGCGGCCTCGAACTCATGGCAGTCCTCCTACCTCTGCCTACTGAGTGCTGGGATTAAAGGCGTGCACCACCACGCCCGGTTTAGATGATGAAATCTTAAAGGATCCATAAAGACAGGCTGAAAAAAGCTTTCACCTCACGCCCTATGTATGCTGAAAATAGAAGAGTGCTTGTGTACAATTGTGTCTCCCCTAGCAACAAGAGGGTTGTGGAAATTTGTGAGACAATCAGAGAAGTAAAACTGACTACGAGTGAATGGTGAACACAAATTCTCTGGGGCAGCTACCCAGGACTAAATTCAAGCTGCTTTCCCTATTCCTTCACAATATTGATGATTACACAGCATGTTCTCTGCCTGTCACCCACACACAACAAATGCCCCCCACTGCCACCAATGCATACTAACCCATTGTTTTCCTGGCAAAGCCCCCACCAAATCCTGGTATCAAAATAGAAATGGCCACGTGATGTTTCTCTCCTTCTGTGGTCACAGCCACAGCCACAGTCACAGACACTGCCAGTTTGAATGCTAGAATCTCCTCCCACTGCAGAGATAGAAAGCTGTCTTTGTCCTCCAAGCAACACATGTCTTGTTTCATTGTGTTTTTTGATTCCCTCCTTCCTATGTTTAAAGAAAAATAAATGAACCTTGGAGCCAATGAATTTTATTCCAGACAGCACTAGTTTATGACCTGAGACAAAATACTCAACTTATTTGCTATCACCCTCCTTTCCTGGGGTGCGAACAACATCTACTTCTTTGACTGTGGTGAGGCCAGAAATTGTTTTAGGAGCAACAGTCATCATGAGTATGACATACCATGTTTGTCACAATCCCTGTGACAGAAGATGAGGCAAGTGAAGCAGCTCAACCCCAGGAGGTACAGTTACAAGAGCATAGAAACCCTGTTTGCTGATCCCTGCTGGTACATGTTACCAAATCCTCATGAATTATACAAAATGCCTCATGTGTACCCAGAGATATCATTATTGGCAGTTAATGATTGCTGGGGTACAAGCAAGCTCTTCAGTGGTATAGCCACTGGTGTGCTGCTGTGCTCCAGTAGTACCATGCTCATGCAAGCAGTCCTAATTTAACTCAGTCACACATGCACACATGAATGTAGAAAGATTAGTTGGAAAGAAGGGGTTTAGGGGAAGTTGGAGGAGGAAAAAAGAGAGTAATTGGGGATGAGTATGGTCAAAATACATTATATACATGTACAAAATTGTCAAACATAAAGAAATAATAAAAAAGAGAAAACTTCTACATCATCTTACTGTATAGACAATAGTCAGCTTTCCCATCCTTTCTGAGGAAGAGCGTATTTTCACAAAACTGGCCATGACAATAGAAATCTTACCCATCTCATATGTTTCTCCCAGAATCTTGACATTCTGCCTATCATGGGGGGGGGGGGGTTCTGAGTCCCATTGCCCTCCATCTGAATGTGGGCTGTGCATAATGTGTGGCATGATGGAGAAGTGGCCCATGTGACTGCTAAGGCTAGGCCATAAAGATGATAAGCTTGTCTGGCCACTCAGTTGCCATGACATGAGGAAGCTCAAATGAAGCCATGGAGGAGACCTCATAGAGTAGTCAACATGGATAGGCCCTGATATCCTCAGATAACCACTGGAATTAGCTAGAAGATGTGTTAGTTCATGAGGGTAACCGCTATATTGTGTCCAGAAAACAGCCTTTCCACAGTATACCTCTTAATTCTGTGGCACTTAACATTCTTTCTGCCTCCTCTTCTGTGATGTTCCCTAAGCCTTGGAGGGGTAATATAGATGTCTTGTTTAGGGACGAGCACACAATAATCACTAATAAGTCTAATAAGAAAGAAGTATGTGGAATCATTTTCGTATTATGTATAAGAAAGGAACTGAAATGTTTGTTTCATACAGACAGCCAATTGGAAAAAGATGGATTAAAAACCACAATTTTTTGTGCTCACAATGTTCAGGAGTTCAGGAGAGAACTCCGAAGCCTAGTTGAATAGTGGGGTCAGAGATGGAAGAAACCATGGTCTCTAAACAACCCTGCCTCCTGTTCCCATCCCTACTGACTTAGAGTAGGCTGTGATGTGAGCAGAAAATGAACCTTTGGGATTTTCATAAATAAGTTAGTTTTCCCTGACAATATAGGTTGCTTTCCTGGCATAGCCTTTTCCTGATTCTTGTAGTAACCTGGCTATGTCTAGTCATAGTACATTCCATCTGTCATAACAATAGTTGATTGAGACAGAAGCCAAGTGGAAGAGTATTAATAGTATTTTGGGTGAAACCAACAGATTAGAAATAATAGACTGTGCATTATAATTTTGACCTTATGACAGTAATTATTATGTACATATATGTAGAATAGAGAATAAGCATCAACATATAAATAATGAATACCATAGGAAGTAGGGAGGTATAGGGTAATGTTTAAATATTTCTTGTCCTTTTAGCATTTACAATTTTTTGTCTCCTGACAACATATATTTCTTTAGTCATCCAAAAAAAATGTTAGGTTTTAAGTATAAAATATACATAAAGAAGGAACTGAAGAAAACAAAACAAATTTGAAACTTGTTATAGTTATACACAATAGGGTTTTGGTTGCTGGGCTTTCTCTTGTATGTGGTCCCTTCGTCTGAGGCAGCTTGGGTCATTTGGAAGAGACTTAGTTCTTACCATTCTGTACTGGCTGTAGGCTTCTCCATCACTATATTCTGTTGTGGTTCTGCTGGGTGTACTCTTAAAATAATCAGTGTGGCTGGTAGGGTTGGAGAGGTGGGGACTGTTGTGCCAGCCCATTAGAGGACAGACATGGGCCTCTTTTCATGGCTTTGCTTAGACTGAATTATCTGATCTCAGTTACTACCCTGTGATCATGACAGATTACCTTGGAAAATCCAGATGTTCCTATACTTCAGCCTTCTCTCAACTGTCTCAGTACTAAGCCCTTTACCATTCCTCTCTTTTATAGCACAGGCTCTAGATCCTGGAATTTCTGCTCTGGTCTAATTGGCTCTACTGGGGGGTAGCTGGCCAGCTTTTAAGGCTGGCTCTGACTCTGAGGTGCCTTTGAATTCTTGGCTTGTCACATCTGGCCTGGCCATATTTTCTTCCCTGTTGGCTTGGATTTCTGTGATTTTTCAAAGCAGAAATGATTGGCTCAGTTCAGTCTGGGGAATGTGACTTCTTAGAGGTAAGATGTTCTAGAGCTCGCACAACCATACTGCAGGAACAGAACAGCTCTGACTGATAGCAAGGGAAAACACCGTGAGCAGAAGCATTTTCTCGCTGGTTCCCCAAGGGCCTGCTAGACCCCTCTCCTAAAGGACATGGGTGGTCTCTTTGCTTCAAAAAGATTTAGGATGTTTGCCAAAATGGAACTGTTCCAGCTTTGTGTGAGATGCTGTTGGTTGCAAACAAATTTTGCAAGCACTGGTGAAAACTTTATTTTATTGTTTAACTATCATCCTCTTCCAGCCCCTAGGAATGTCAGTGCAAACACAACTACATCCTTGAGCTACAGCACAAGGGCCCAGGCACCCAGGCAAGTAAAGCAAACTGCATACAGGACTTGGGGCTGACAAAACAGTCTGAAATGATATGGAATTTGTGATATATCTATCAAAATAATGTGAGCCAGAAGGGGTGGGGTCTCTTGTGTAACATTATTATTGATATAACATTATTTAATTATTATAACATTTTTATTATTGTTCTCAAGGCCTTCTGACCTACCCTCAGAGATTACTAAAGATTACTGTCTGAAGGGGAAATAAAGTTGTTGTTTTAGTCTCTTGTATTTTGGGGAGGTGGGATGCAATTAGGAAATCTGTAGTTGTAGCTTTGTAGGAATCTATAGTAGACAAACACTGAAGAACACTTGAGAAATGACTTTATTGCTTTAAATGATATCATTGTCCAAAATAAGAAAATTTGGCACAGTAGTGCCATGAAACATCTTCATGGTGCTCTGACCAGTGTCCTGCTCAGAGTGCTAGCCCTATGGGGACCGGGTCTTGTACAGGCTCATTCTTAGACACTTGCTGAAGTTGTAAAAAATAATAATAATAATAACAATGCGCCTCCAAAGATGCCCACATGCTAAGCCAGAGTCTGGGAATATGTCACTTTACATGGCAAAAGGGACTTGGCAGATGTGGGTACCATTAAAAATTTTGAGATTCACCTAGATTATCCAGAATAACCCAATTCGAAACATAGAATCCTTTTCTGGTGACAGTGAGAATGAGAGATATGCTCAGAAAAAGATGCTGTACTGGCTTTGAGGATGGAAAAGCAGAGACCATGAGCCAAGGTATTTGAGACATATGACACAGAGGCAAATGCAGAAAAGAAACTCAGGAAGGAACATATCCCACAGACACTTTGATTTTGGCTTGCTTAGACATCTAACCTACAAAATGGAACAACAATAAATGTGTTTTAAGGCAGTAAGTTTGTGATAATTTGTTACTATTAGACCAGGAAAAAAAATGGAGTCACAGCAGGAGGTGAGAGAGCCATAAGGAAGTGGGTTATCTACATTCCTCAAGGAACCACCCAGCCATCATCCCTTCCTTGCCTAACAATGCCCCAGGTCTAGGTTTCCTGCCCCCTTATCTCTCAGGACACCTGGTTACTGTTCTGGTGTCACACCCTGGCTATCTTAGTTCTCCCCTAAAGAAACCTTTTTTTACTTTCCCCTTCCTCACCTTCCCCCAACTAAAGAGCTCAATATAGTCCACTGTCTGCCATCTCAACTCAACTGCCATGCTCCTGAGAGTCACTCATGGCAGCTCATTTTTCCCCCTAATGAAAGCTTCCATCCTTGCCTCAGAGTGGTCTCCATGGTCTTGGTCATTCCTGAACCTTACATCTGGTGCTGTGACTCGGTTAGGAAGGCTTCTGGTTTCCGTTTTGGGTGGCCAGAACTCCTTTCCCCTGACCAGACCACCATTTTTGCCATTTGACCCTCTGAAGACCTCAGAGCATCTCTGTCTGATACAGGCTCTCACACACACCATGATTTGACCTTACTATTCTTCCTTCTCCTTCTCCTCCCTCCTTCTTGGTAAGTGTCCCTCTTGGGCTGGCCTGCTCTCAGGTTTCACCCCTCCTCATGGAAGCCATGCTGGCATGCCAGGCTACAACCCTCTGCCATTAGGTCCCAACCCCAGGTCTCAAGAAAGATGCACTCTTGACACCTCAGGTCTATTGCTGTCTGGTCTCCCATACCCTAAGGGGAGCCTTTTGATTCAGTTACCATCTCAGGACAATCCCTTTCCCTCCCTCCTCTCCCTCTCCCTCCTGAGCGCTCATCTTCCATAGCCAGCTGCTTTCGCTATCGGGAGCACAGTCACCTGCCTTGCTCACTAACAGGCTAAAAAGCCAACAATTGCGACCTTTTTATGGCCTCTGCCCACATGGGAGGGGTGCAGGCCCCATTCACCCCAATGGGCCAGGGGGTTATATTGGTGTTCTGTGTAAACCCAGCTTAAGCTCTGGTTTCTTTTTTCTCTCACCCTTGTTTCACTCTTTCCCTGTCTCCTTAAGAACTTAGAGCCTCTACAACTCTTGGACGACATCTTCTCTTTCTCTGCAACTCTGTTCAGCCACATCCGTAAGCTGCACAATGGGTCCAAATGGCCTGAGAATGGTTCTCACTGATTAAAAAAAAAAATCTGTCAATGTACAGGCAAATGGTCCAAAATACCCTATTTTTCACTCTGTATGCATGGCCTTCTCTCTGCTCTACCTGCTTTTCTCACCATGTCCTTGTAGCCACCTCTCCCCAGCAGCTCTTCTGGCTCCTCCAGTTCCCTCAGCCTCTCCTGACACACTGCCTGGTAACAAGGTTTAATTTTAGTTTCAGGAGTAGTAAATAAAATAGAAATTTAAAATTGGAATGCATAACTTCTGAAAACAATTAATGAATGAATGTATGAAGGGAAATGGTTGCCTATAGTCTATACTAAAAGTACACTTAAAATGAATGTGTGTGAATGAGTAGGTATGTGGCTCACAGCCCTAAGCTGCAGAATGATTTCTCTTCTGAGCAGTGCCATTTCATTCTGGGGATGTTTTCCACCAAGCCCACTGTACTAGATGGCATAGCCAAATTTTACTGTTGAGTGTCCCCAGAAGGAACACTAAAAGTAATTAAGATCATAGAGAAAAAAAAAAAAATACAAGATTCTCCTACTCAAAGAGTTGGAAAATGGCAGGATTGAAAAGCAGCCTACAAAGCCCTGAGGGAAAGCCAAAACTCTCCCTGGAATTTAGGGGGGGGGGTTCTTTCTTAGCTTCCCTGCCTTGCAGACCCAGGGACCTGCAAGCACAGGGAATCTTAGGATCCTGGCCCCAGCATGATGATGAATGAATGCCAAGTTGCTATAAACAGATGAGGACCTCTTATAAGAAATTTATAACTGTTTTATGCTTACTATCTTTCTATGCTTCTATGGAACTACTAACTGACAACAGCCTCAAGATTTATGCTTAAATTTAGAAGTACTTGATACTTAATTTGTAAAAAAAAAAAAAGAAAAAAAAAATCTGCCAAGGCATGTTGATGCACACCTTTAATCCCAGCACTCAGGAGGCAGAGATAGGAGGATCACCATGAGTTCAAGGCCACCCTGAGACTACATACTGAATTCTAAGTCAGCCTGAGCTAGATTGAGACCCTACCTTGAAAAAAACAAAAAAAAAAATTTCTAAAATTTCTAATAATATTTAAATCTACTTTCATAATTTTTAAAAAATGTGTTTCAGGAAAGTTATAAGAAACAAAGTTCCAAAATCTATATGTTTATTCTGGGTAAATAGCACAAGTCAAATCTTTCAAATGGTCATATTAAAAGTGTTATGGTAATAACAATAAAAGTTTTTGCTGGTATTTATGAGATGACTGACTGAAAAGGATAAAGTGGAAAGAAAGCTTTATATATTGGATGTTAAATGTTTGATGAAAAAGATTGTTACAGAGTGGATTGTAAGTTAAAAGTATGTAGATGAAGGTATGAGTAAAGTATGCAGATGAAGATATGAGTAATCTTAAAAAGAAGATTAAAGACAAAGTACTTAATCAGATTACAGACTTTTTGAGATATAACATGACTATTAGCCTAGGGTTTACATCAGACTAACAAAGTATGGCCCTGGCTGTTAGCAGATTGCTATGGTATTCAGGTTGCAAATTTAACTTTAACTCATTGATGGTAATCTGGCCAATAATGGTCATGAAAGACTGAATTTAGAGTATACAACAAAGTTAACTAGGTTCCTCTCTTTGTCAAACTTTTACCTAAATCTTAAGGATAAAATTGACTCATTAATATTTAATTCTCTCCTAAGGTTATTATATCTAAAACCTGTGTCAAAAAAAATCTCACAGAGGAACTATTTACCCTTTATTTCCTATTTTATAAGGTAAATAGACCACATTCAAAACATTAAACAGTATTTATCTCTCACACACTTAAAAAACTAATTACTTCATGGTAAATAGTAAAAAAAAAACAAAAACTCTAAACAAAGTTATGTTGTGATTTAAGATATAATTCCTCTCTCCTTAGTATCTACATTTCTCTGAAAAAGAGAAGCAGATTCTCCAATGGAGAGTAAGTTAGCATCAGGACAAATGAGATAACCCTTTTTTTTTAATAGAGAATTTAATAGGTGTAGGCCCTCTTGTTGCCCACAATTGATGGTAGCTTGATATTGGAGAGTGGGCTTATGTTTGGATCTGGTTCTGACTTGTTTCCCAGCTCCAGCTATGGGTCCCAAACCAGTGAAGGGATCAGCTAGCCAAATTGAGAGCAGTTGGTTCCCCACCATGGCTGTGTGCCACCACTGCACTTGTGTGGGCATCACAACAAGTTATTTGCTGCTAAGTAGATTAGACCATGCATTGCTTCGATAGATATTGGTCAATTTCCCCCAGTCGCCCATGTAGCACCTTCTGGCACTAGACGCGCTGACTGTCTGGGGACTGACTCTCTTCCAACTTCCAGCCATGCCATTCTAATTTGCATGTCAATCACATAAGGTATCTTCAGCAGTAGGGTCTTACCACTAACCATTGGTGGGTCATCAAGTACTCTGACAGAAATCTGTCTGTCTTTTAGGAAACCTTGTAGGTCTCTCTGATCAAAAGCTCATTGTGGAT
This sequence comes from Dipus sagitta, assembly GCA_036346955.1. Taxonomy (NCBI): domain Eukaryota; kingdom Metazoa; phylum Chordata; class Mammalia; order Rodentia; family Dipodidae; genus Dipus; species Dipus sagitta. The sequence goes on along the minus strand of CM070772.1, from coordinate 74,772,425 downwards.
GATAGCCCCATGCTGGATCTTGGAGTTACAGGTCAGTGCCCACTAAGAAAATGAGGAAAAAGATAACTAATATACAAGAGTTACAGATAAGAGAGAGAGAGACAGGGAGAGGGGAAGTGAGGGAGGGAAGATGTAGGAGATTAAGGTTAGTCTTAATCTTACCCTCTCCAGTGTCTTGTGGTTCAGCTGTTCCCTGTAAGGGCCTGGTGAAGGATCAGCCATTTGGTCTGTCTTTTAGTAAGTAGAAGATTATGGTACCATTGCCGTTTGGGTCTAGATTTGTGTTTCCCACCCCTTTGATGCCCTCCCCTCCCTCCCCTTCCATCCTAGTGTCTAGTCTAGAAGATGTTTGCTGGGTATGTAAGGTATCTTCAGTAGATTCAGGTTAGGTGCTGTAGATGAGTGAGACTATGTGGCGATTATTTTTTCTGTGATTGGGTAAGTTCACTGAGAATGATCTTTTCCAGGTTCAACCATTTTTCCTCAAATTTCATTGTGTCATTTTTGCTTACTGCTGTATAGAATTCCATTGTGTAGATATACCACATCTTAGTTATCCATTCTTCTAGTGATGGACATCTGGGTTGATTCCAGCTCTTAGCTATTACAAATTGAGCCACTATAAACGTGGTTGAGCAAATCTCTTTAGTTTGTGGTTTGAAGGTTTTAGGGTAGATGCCCAGTAAGGGAATAACTGGGTCTGTTGGTATCTCTATACTCAGCTTTTACAGAACTCTCCATATTGCTTTCCAAACTGGTTGTACCATCCTACATTCGCACCAACAGTGGATGAGTGTTCCTACTTCTCCACATTCTCACCAGCATTTATTTTTATTTGATTTTTTTGATGTTTTCTATCCTTATTGGGGTAAGGTGGAATCTCATAGTTGTTTTAATTTGCATTTCTCTGATGATTAGGGATGATGAACATTTTCTTAAGTGTATGTTTGCCATTTCTATTTCTTCCTCTGTGAACTGCCTGTTCAGCTCTTTGCCCCATTTTGTGAGTGGGGTGTTTGACTTCTTACTGTTTAGATTTTTGAGTTCTTTGTAGATTCTAGAGATTAGGCCTCTATCAGTTGGATAACCCACAAATATTTTCTACCATTCTGTGGGTAATCTATTGGCTTTGCTTATTGTATGCTTGTCTGTAAAGAAACTCTTCAGCTTCATGTGATCCCATTGGTTGAGTGACGGTTTAAGTTCATGAGCTACTGGGGTTTTTTTCAGGAAGTCTTTTTCCATTCCTATATCATGGAAAGTACTTCCTAAATTTTCTTCCAGTAGTATTCGAGTTTCTGGTCTTATATTGAGATCTTTGATCCATTTGGACTTGAGTGTACTGCATGGTGAAATGTGTGGGTCAAGTTTCAGTTTCCTGCATATGGTTATCCAGTTTGTCCAGCACCATTTGTTGAAGTTGCTGTCTTTTTTCCAGCTTATATTGTTTGGGCCTTTATTGAATATCAAGTAGCTATAGTTGCTTGACCCAAAGTCCGGATCCTCAAGTCTATTCCATTGATCTATACTCCTGTTTTTATGCCAGTACCATGCTGTTTTTATTACTATGGCTTTGTAATATAGCTTTAGATCAGGTATGGTGATGCCTCCAGAGGTATTTCTTTTGCTGAGGATATGTTTGGAAATGCAAGGCCTTCTGCCTTTCCATATGAAATTTGAGATCATTTTTTCTATCTCTGTGAAGAACACTGTAGGGATTTTAATGGGAATTGCATTAAATCTGTAAATTGCCTTTGGTAGGATTGGCATCTTCACAATGTTAATTCTGCCTATCCAGGAACATGGGAGGTCTTTCCATTTTCTCAAGTCTGCCTCAATTTCTTTTTTGAGTGTTTTTATGTTTTCATTGTATAGATCTTTCACTTCCTTGGTTAACGTTATTCCAAGGTATTTTATTTTTTTGTTGCAATTGAAAATGGGACTATGTCCCTTATTTCTTTCTCTGTATCTTTGTCCTTTGCATAAAGGAAGGCTACTGATTTTTGTGCATTGATTTTGTATCCTGCTACTTTGCTATAGGAGTTAATCACCTTCAGGAGTTTTGGGATGGAGTCTCTCGGGTCTCTTACATATATAATCATGTCATCAGCGAATAAAACTAACTTAACTTCCTCCTTTCCAAATTGTATCCCTTTTATTTCCTTCTCCTGTCTTATTGCTTGAGCTAGGACTTCCAGTCCTATATTGAAAAGCAGAGGTGAGAGTGGACAACCCTGTCTTGTTCCTGATCTTAATGGGAATTCCTCCAGTCTCTCTCCATTAAGTATTATTTGGGCCTTAGGAGCTTCGTATATTGCCTTTATTAGGTTAAGATATGAACCAACCATGCCAACTCTCTCCAATGTTTTGAACATGAAGTGATGTTCAATCTTGTCAAAGGCCTTTCCTGCATCTATCAAAATGATCAATGTGGTTTTTATGTTTAACCTTGTTTATGTGGTGTATTACATTGACAGATTTCCGTATGGTGAACCACCCCAGTGTTCCTGGAATGAATCCCACTTGGTCAAGGTGGATAATGCTTTTGATGTGTTGTTGGATTTGGTTTGCAAGGATTTTGTTTAGGATCTTTGCATCTAAATTCATCAGGGAAATAGACCGGTAGTTTTCTTTTCTTGTGGCATCTCTGCCTGGTTTTGGAATTAGGGTGATACTAGCTTCATAAAAGGAGTTGGGTAGCTTTCCCTGTTCACCAATTGTGTGGCACACTTTGAGGAAGATTGGTTTGAGTTCTTCCATGAAGGTTTGATAGAATTCAGCTGAGAAGCCATCTGGTTCTGGGCTCTTCTTTTTTGGGAGGTTTTTTATTACTTTTTCAATCTCTATGAGTGTGATGGGTTGATTGAAATGATTAATCTGCTCTGTGTTTAGCTTTGGTAGATGGTATGGGTCCAAGAATTTATCCATCTCCTCCACATTATCCAGTTTTGTGGAGTAGAGGTTTTTGAAATAAGTCCTGATGATTCTCCCAATTTCACTTATGTCTGTTGTGATCTCTCCTTTTTCATTTTGAAGTTTGTTAATTTGAAGCTTCACCTTTTTTTGCTTGATCAGATTGGCCAGGGGTTTGTCAATCTTGTTTATTTTTTCAAATAACCAGCTCTTTGTTTTGTCAATTGTCTTAATTGTTTCCTTCGTTTCCAGTTCACTGATTTCTGCTCTGATTTTAATTATTTCTTTCCTTCTGGAGCTCTTTGGGTTGGATTTTTCTTGTTTTTCAGTGCCTTCAGGTGGATGGTTAGGTTATTCATTTGGGACCTTTGTGTCTTTTTTACGAAGGCATTGAGTGCTATGAATTTTCCCCTGAGGACCACCTTCATTGTGTCCCATAAGTTTGGTACGATGTGTTCTCATTGTCGTTCAATTCCAGAAATTTTGCAATTTCATTTTTTATTTCATCCACTATCCATTTATTGTTTAAAAGTGTGCTGTTCAATTTCCAGGTGCCTTTAGGATACTTGGTGGGTCTTTTGTTGTTGATTTCTAGCAATATAGCATTGTGATCTGATATCATGCAGGGAATTATGTCAATCTTCCTAAATATGTGGAGGCAGTCTTTGTGACCCAGTATATGGTCTATTTTAGAGAATGTTCCATGGGCTGCTGAGAAGAATGTGTAATCTGTGGATTTGGAATGGAAGGTTCTGTAGATGTCCGTTAGGTCTAAGTGATCTATGGTTTTGTTGAGCTCTCTTACTTCCCTGTTGAGTTTCTGTTTGGATGATCTGTCTATTACTGATAATGGTGTATTGAAGTCCCCAGCTATGATGGTGTTTGTGGTTATTTCTGTTTTATTGTCAAGTAGGTTTTGTTTTATGAACTGTGGTGCCCCTGTGTTTGGTGCATACAGATTTATGATTGTAATATCCTCTTGATGGATCGTTCCCTTGATAAGTAGGAAGTGGCCTTCTTTGTCTTTTTTGATTGTATTTGGTTTGAAGTCTATTTTATCTGATATTAATATAGCTACACCTGCTTGTTTCTTATTCCCGTTTGCTTGGAATACTGTTTTCCACCCTTTCACCCTGAGGAGATGTCTGTCTTTAATGGTGAGGTGGGTTTCTTGAAGGCAACAGATTGAGGGGTCTAATTTTTTGATCCATCCTGTTAGCTTGTGTCTCTTGATGGGTGAATTAAGGCCATTAATATTTAGGGTAATGACTGTGAGATTTGATTTGATCCCTGCCATATTGTGATGGTAAATGTGGGTTGGAGTTTTCATGGACATTGAAGTTTTTTGTGCCTACTCTGAGTTTGGTTGTTGTGATCTGCTTCTTGTAGGCAATTGTGTTTGATTATTTTTTTCTTCTCTGTGGAGAATTTCCTGAAATACTCTCTGTAGGTTTGGTTTTGTGTTCTTATAATTGTAAAGCTGAGTTTTGTCATGGAAAGTTTTTCTTTCACCATCTATTATGAGGGATACTTTTGCTGGGTAGAATAGTTTGGGTTGGAAGCCATAGGTTCTTAGACTTTGCAGTGTTTCATTCCAGGCCCTTCTACTTTCAGGGTTTCATTGAGAAGTCTGAAGTAATTCTGATGGGGTTACCTTTGAAGGTGGTGTGCTGTTTTTCCCTAGCTGCTTTTAGGATTTTCTCTTTGGTGTCAATGTTTAGAGTCTTAATGATAATATGTCTTGGAGAGTTTCTCCTTTGGTCCAGTCTGTTTGGAGTTCTATTGGCTTCTTGTATCTTGATGGGCCTTTCTTTTAAGAGACTGGGGAAGTTTTCTTCAATTATTTTGTTAAATAAGTTCTCCATGCCTTTGGTCTGGATTTCTTCTCCTTCTGGTATTCCAATGATCCTGATATTGGGACGCTTAACTGTATCCCACAATTCCCTCATGTTCTGTTCACAGGAGCTTTTGAACTTACTGAAATTTTTGAACTCTCTGTTTCTTCCATCTTGTCTTCCAGATCAGAGTTTCTATCCTCCACTTGGCTGACTGTATTCTTGAGAGCTTCTAGTAAGTTTTGGACTTATTCAATTAAGTTTGCATTTTCTATTACTTTTCTATGTATAATTTCCATCCCTCTGTCAAGCTCCCTTTTCACATCACTTTCTGATTTTCTTGATGATTCTTGGAGTTCATCCTTGCATTTCTTTATGTCTTCATTTAGCATGGCCAGCTGATTTTTAAGGTCTTCTTTTTTTTCACTCTCCCTCAAATCTCTTAATTCTCTTTGAAATCCTTCCATTTTCTTATCTAATCCTTCCAATTTCTTATCTATTAGTTCTAGTTTAGTGATGGCAGCATCCACACGATTGTCGGCCCTTTGTTGCTTTCCTGGAAGTTCTACCAATAGGTTGGTCAGAGTTGCATTGCTCATAGCTTCAATTTGGTGTTCTGGTCCTATTGGTTCTTCTATGTTTTGGTTAGATTTATTCATTGTGGGACTGGGTGATCTAACTGGATTTTCTTGCATTTGATTTTTCATGTTATTTCTTTTGCGCTGTGTTCTGCCCATAACAGTGTATGGGCAGATATGTGGGTGTATCAGCCTGAGCTCAAGAACAATGGGAATCTTATGCAGCCTGGGGGTGTTGCCAAGAAGCCTGGGCTTTGGCTGTCACTTGCCAAAGCCGCCTATCTACTGCCTGGCAGGGTCGCCAAAGTTGCCTGAGTTCTCAAGCGGTAATGTGCCAAAGCTGCCTGCGTTCGAACTAGGAGTGGCACTGAGGCACCAAGCACTGATGCCGCCCGAACTCTGGCTGGGCACGCTGGGAACCGGAAACAGTATGTGCTCCCCCGCCACAGGACAATTGTGGACGGCCGCGCGGCAGACAGATAGGAGATGGGACCTGAGCTGGTGCAAGCAAGAGACACAGTCTGAGCTTGTGTGGCACCTGCTGTGGGACTGGGCTTGCTCAGTAAGTGGGCGAGTGGACGAGAGTGTGGAGTAGTCTAAGCTTCCGCACGCAGGGAACAATCTCACTTGCCAAAGCCACCTATCTACTACCTGGCAGGGGCGCCAAAGTTGCCTGAGTTCTCAAGCAGTAATGTGCCACAGCTGCCTGCGTTCGAGCTAGGAGTGGCACTGAGGCACCAAGCACTGAAGGTTAGTCTTGATCTTACCCTCTCCAGTGTCTTGTGGTTCAGGTGTTCTCTGTAAGGGCCTGGTGAAGGATCAGCCATTTGGTCTGTCTTTTAGTAAGTAGAAAATTACGGTACCATTGCCGTTTGGGTCTAGATTTGTGTTTCCCACACCTTTGATGCCCTCCCCTCCCTCCCCTTCCATCCTAGTGTCTAGTCTAGGAGATGTTTGCTGGGTATGTAAGGTATCTTCAGTAGATTCAATTTAGGTGCTGTAGATGAGTGAAACTATGTGGCGATTTTTTTTTCTGTGATTGTGTAAGTTCACTGAGAATGATCTTTTCCAGGTTCAACCATTTTTCCTCAAATTTCATTGTGTCATTTTTGCTTACTGCTGTATAGAATTCCATTGTGTAGATATACCACATCTTAGTTATCCATTCTTCTAGTGATGGACATCTGGGTTGATTCCAGCTCTTAGCTATTACAAATTGAGCCACTATAAACGTGGTTGAGCAAATCTCTTTAGTTTGTGGTTTGAAGGTTTTAGGGTAGATGCCCAGTAAGGGAATAACTGGGTCTGTTGGTATCTCTATACTCAGCTTTTTCAGAAGTCTCCATATTGCTTTCCAAAGTGGTTGTACCATCCTACATTCACACCAACAGTGGATGAGTGTTCCTACTTCTCCACATCCTCGCCAGCATTTATTTTTATTTGATTTTTTGATGTTTTCTATCCTTATTGGGGTAAGGTGGAATCTCATAGTTGTTCTAATTTGTATTTCTCTGATGATTAGGGATGATGAACATTTTCTTAAGTGTATGTTTGTCATTTCTATTTCTTCCTCTGTGAACTGCCTGTTCAGCTCTTTGCCCCATTTTGTGAGTAGGGTGTTTGACTTCTTACTGTTTAGATTTTTGAGTTCTTTGTAGATTCTAGAGAGTAGGCCTCTATCAGTTGGATAACCCGCAAATATTTTCTCCCATTCTGTGGGTGATCTATTGGCTTTGCTTATTGTATGCTTGTCTGTAAAGAAACTCTTCAGCTTCATGTGATGCCATTGTTTGAGTGACGGTTTAAGTTCATGAGCTACTGGGGTTTTGTTCAGGAAGTCTTTTTCCATTCCTATATCATGGAAAGTACTTCCTAAATTTTCTTCCAGTAGTATTCGAGTTTCTGGTCTTATATTGAGATCTTTGATCCATTTGGACTTGAGTGTAGTGCATGGTGAAATGTGTGGATCAAGTTTCAGTTTCCTGCATATGGTTATCCAGTTTGTCTAGCACCATTTGTTGAAGATGCTGTCTTTTTTCTAGCCAATATTGTTTGGGCCTTTATCGAATATCAAGTAGCTATAGTAGCCCCGGCTGAAACTAAGAGAAATTGGAGAAACAAGCAAGGGGGCTGTTTTCCTGATGAACCGGATACCAGCACAAGGGGGAGGGAGATCAGCCCAGAGAAAAATCAACTCCTACCAAATCAGAGAGCCAGAGCCTCAGAGGCCCCCAACACCTCATCACTGAAGCAGACCAAAAATGAACCCAACATGGCTCAGGGAAATTTTGCGGAAGAGGGGGTCGAAAGAATGTCAGAGCCACATGTTGGGTCATGATATGCAGAGACATTTATCTTACCCATAACTGTGGGCTAACTCCACAATGCATGACCCGTATAACTCAACAAGGAGGGGTCAAGGGGAGGGGGTAGGTCACGGATGAGCCTAATAATGGTACCAAACTGACTGTATTTGCTGAATACAAAACTAACTAATAAAGAAAAAAAAGATATAATTCCTCAATTCCTCCAACAGTCAGTCTTAAAACTTTAATTTTGTGCTGGAGGGATGGCTCAGTGATTAAGGTGCTTGCCTGAAAAGCCAAAGGACCCAGGTTCAATTCCCCAGGACCTACTTTAGCCAGATGCACAAGAGGGCACATGTATCTGGAGTTCATTTGCAGTGGCTGGAGGCCCTGGCACACTCATTCTCTCTCAACCTCTGTCTTTCTGTCAAATAAATAAAAACAAAGCAAAAAAACTTTAATTTTAGCTTATGTCATTATGGAACAATTTTAACAAATTATTACAGGCAGAATTATAGAGTTGGTTAAGGTTCAAATAGTTATAGAGTGTGTCATAAAATTTTGTGTATGTTTGGAATTCAATATAGTTCTATATAATTGATTTGGAAAGATTAAAAATATTTCTTTTTGGCTCAGCACTTAAAGGTGCTTATTTGAAAAGCCAAATGCACATAGTGGAGCATACATTTGGAAATTATAGTGACAAGTGGCTCTGACGTGTGATTCCCTCTCTTTTCCATGAGACTTATCTCCTTTTTTTATTAGATCATGGCAGTTTAATCCAGTTCCTCTATTCTTGGGTATGTTAAATATAGCTAAATTAATTTCAGAAACTGACAAATAGATTGGATGAATATCTGATTTAGTTTTTAAAAGTGCTATATCTACTTATAAAATATATATTATATAAAGGTATTCCACCTCTGAACTTTAAAAATTATTTAAAAATTCATGTCTTCATATTTAAGCCAAAATGTTACTACATGATATAGATTTTTTGTTTATTTTAAATTCTGTCAGCAGATCTTTTGTGTATAGTTTACTCTCTGTGGCATCATGTACCTTAAATATGTAAAATCTACTTTTTGTTAATATCAGACTTTTCCAGATATCAGAATTTTAGAATATTGTAATTTGGTTTACACAAAGTCCATGGTGTTGAGCTATCAATAAGCATGCACCACCATGCCTGGCAAAAACTCTGTAATTTTAAGATGGTTCTTGTCTTGTTCTTGCTGGTTTTGCTGGATGATTGTCACTGAAGTTATAATCTAAGTCTTATAAAAAGTGACATTGTAATCTTTTTCTTAGAAAAATGGAAAAAGCTCCCCATGTCTTAGAAAAATCCACTGTATGCAAACAATGTTAATATAGTCTATCTAAGCTTTATGTAACAGTCATAAATATTTCTTTAGTTAAGCTTTAAAATTGTTCAAAGTTAAAAGCTACTCATTTGAAAAATAAATTTGTGTCTGTCATATTGTCTCTAATGTAGGTTAAAATCAGGCTTGCTTAACTCAACAATGACCAAGTTTTATTTTATTTTTGAGGTATGTATAATCACTCAGTCAAAGTTTCACTTAATTAATTGTCTCACTTCTGGTATCTTAAGTTCACTGCTTATAGAAATATTGATACTTAAAACATGTTTCCTGCCCTAAAAAAATAATCTTAAATTGCTGTTCTACTTCCAGTTTTGGGGTAATTGGTACTTGCATTGATATACAGACTAGCCACAATAGTTTGCAAACACAGGTGCTAAGGTTTTATACTGTCTTGCCTTTTTCCTGGCATACAATTTCTAGATTAAATCAATTCCCTTAAAGTTATTGATAAAATAATTGATAGAATATTATTTTCAGGGCTACTAAAATGTTCTGCCTATACTTATAACTGATAGATACTTAAAAGGTAGAACAGGTATGCTTTCTATATCCCAGATGTAGCTTACACTGTCACCTAACAACTAAACTTAAATATTAATCAGAATGATTTTAAACTATTGTCTCATTCTCTAATCAGATCTTAACCAGATATGTTCTGGACCCTTTTTACTAACCTGTTTTGCTAATCAGATAAGTACAGTCTCTCTGAGTGATTAATAACCATATGTAAAAGCCAAAATCAATTGGAAATGTTGTAGTTAAAAGGATAACCAATATTTTGGTTCCTGCTCCCGGGTCAAAAGGCCACAGGAGATGATGGGACATTTGAACTTACAGCCTCTGGTAAGTTACCTGTCTTCTTGATCAGAGAGAATGTGGAGACCCAGAAATGAATTTCAAGTCAGGGTATCTGCAACAGGAGAGTCACATCAGAGGAAAATCAGTCCTCCAGGCTTCACACAAGAGGGAGGGCCACTTGGTCAGTATGGCCTTGATTTATCCTAGCAAATGACAATGCTGAGACTCATAGTCCTCCTCATGGGTCCCTAAAAGTCTCTCCTACAGCACCATTATTGACCTCCCAAAATATACAGTCAATTTTGGCAGCTTTCATGGTCTTAATCACACAATGAGAAAAATATAACTACAATATAAACAATGTTTCAGAGCAATAGGCTCCCCTGTCTGATACTGACTTACAATACTAGACTCTAACATTAACTCAAGTCTTCTGCCTCTGCCTGTCCCTGATTAACTTAACCTACCCTGACCCCAGCTCCTCCCACTTGCCTTAGCCATAATCAGAGTTAATCCTTGGCTCCCTCCTTCTTTAGCCCTTACTGACACCCCAAAGGACACTCTCAAACTTAAACTCTCTTGTGTTCCTACTCTTCCCCTAATCCGAAAATGCCCTTCTTCCTCCTCTTGCCCCAAGCCCTCTATCTCTCACCTCTGAATGCTCATCCTCCCTTTATACCTGGCATTTTGACAAGAGTAGCAAGCTCCTTTGTTCTCCCTTTTGTCTTCTCATGGGGTGCACAGAGCCCATCTCCCTCACCTTCTCCATAACAGGTGTCTGCCAGTGACTGCCCTGAAGCCAGCTCAATATAGGGATGGTATGAGAGAAGTCTCTGCTTCACTCAGTACCAAGTTATAACAACATGCTACACTGGTGCTATTGATCTCATCACTCTGCCACCTCTAGCCACCATGAAACTGCATCCTCTTCACCTGCCCTGAAGAGACACCCACTGACTGTATTATCCAGCCTCTCCCATAAGAACTCATCACCCTTGTGGACAGCATAGAAAAAAATTAACCTTCCTCTCTTATCATTAACAAAAGGCTGGAATGTTAGGTCAGGACAAATGGAGTCACAGCAGGAGGTAACAGAGACATAAAGAAGTGGCTCATCCACATTCCTCAAGAAACCACCCAGCCATCATCCCTTCCTTGCCTAACAATGCCCCAGATTTAGGTTTCCTGTCCCCTTATCTCTCAGGACACCTGGTTACTGTTCTGGTGTCACACCCTGGCTATCTTAGATCTCCCCTAAAGAAACCAATTTTTACTTCCCCCTTCCTCACCTTCCCCCAACCAAAGAGCTCTATATAGTCCACTGTCTGTGATCCCAAGTTGACTGCTCGGATCTTGAGAGTCACTCCTGGAAGCTGTGTCTTTCCACTGAATAAAAGCTTCCATCCTTGCCTCAGAGTTGTCTCCATGGTCTTGGTCACTCCTGAACCTTACAGTTACTTTAGCTTCATATGCCACATCTAATATCCTGTAGCACAGAGAGCCCTGTGCTCTCATATAAATCAGCTCTATGTTTCTCAAACCAGACACTAGAAACTCAAAGGATAGGCTGCACTCTACCTCTGGCCTGACTTCTCCATACCCAGTTCTCCATCATTGTTCTTTTTCTTTCCTGTGCCCACACAGGCCACCTACCCTGAGAGAGAGTACTCTCAGCCTCTCTGTCTTCCAGGCAGAAAACAGCCCTCTGAGTGAGCTTCCTTGCTGCACACAGTGAAGACGCAGTCCTTCCAAGCTTGGACTTGGGTACAGCAGAGACTGAAAACTGGCCAAGGACAGTCAATATTCTACCAACTGGCCACAGGATCCTTCTGAATCCACATACACACAGCCCACACAGGACAGAGAGATATCTTGATGTTTCTGTTGGAAATTAGCATAGCTCTAGACAACACTGGGAAAATATATGGCAGTATGGCCATGGCTGTCCCTACTACCACACAACTCCGCTGGAAAACGATCAAGAAATAAATGTCCCTGGTGGATAAGAGGGATGATAGTGTGAGCCTTATACACACCCATGGAGATGAACCCTTGAGCTTCCACTGTGGCTTTAGCATCCAGTGAGGTGAAAGCAGGATTGAGTCTGTTTTTGCTTAAGATGCCTTCCTTCTAGAAACAATCTGCTGCCAGGAATGGAAATAGATGCACATTTTAGGAAAGAGAACTAGAAAGAAGAGAGATAGATGAGAAGGGAAGACCAAGTCCTAGCCTAAATCACTGATTATGCATAGGAAACAAATTCATGGAGACCAGAATCGAGAACAGCCAAAATCTACCAACAAGACAAGAATGTTAAGAGATGACCCACCCCTCGCACATCAGCTGTGGCCCAGGTGAAACCACAGAAGAATTGGTGAGATGAGAAAGAATGCTGCTTCCATGATGAGCCTGAAAACCTGCTCCAGGGTGATGGAGACAGACACTGACCATACTCAAAACATATCAACACAGAAATTAAGAAGCTGCTAAGAGCTCAACACTAAAGTAGAGTTAAAACAAAGCCACTAAGGCTCAGGGAATTTTGCATAAGAAGGGGAAGAAAGATTTTAAGAGCCACAGGATGGGAGGGAATATCCAGTGCCACCTCTCTGCCACCTGCTCCCTGCCACCACAATGACTGACTGATTCTGATATAACTCATAACCCAAAACCCCATGGTGAATACCAGAAATCCCACTGAGGAGGGCCTCAGTGGAATGGGGGCAGGGAGGAGGGAAATGATGGCACCAACACATAAAATATCTATACAAAGTGCCTACTTAATCTAATAAAAAGTCTGTGAGCTGACAAAAATCAGCGAGGACTAGAACAGGAGCCATGTGGACTGGCTGATGCCTCACGAGGCTCCAGTTTGCAGCCAGGCTACAATTTCTGCCAGCCACACAGCCCACTCAGGAGCCTGCCCTGCTCCTGGACCCACAGTCCCCAGCAGCCCCCACTATACTCTTTGGGTCTCTGCCAGGCCACTGTCTATGGGTGCTTCTTCACATTCTCCAGGACCATGCTGTCCATCCATGCCCCTGGGTGGGACAGGTGGAGGTCTAAGGAAGCCCCCCAGCTCTGGAAGCTGTAGGGATGTTCTCATCAGCCCTCCAGGTCCTGCAATAGCCCCTGCAGATGCTCTTGCGAATTCCTGACATAGCCCACCAGGGACTTCCTCTGATGAGCCATAGAAATTGAATAGCATAATTAGATCAGACATACTATGATATCATTACAGTCTCTTCTGCTGTCTTCTCCCTTCATTAATAAAATTCACACTCATAATATAATTGTCTATTTCTGTCTGTGACAGCCCTCAGCATGTTTCTGTGTGGGGAACAGAAAAAAAAAAAAAAAAACAAGAAGCTGGTGGTGTACTTGGGAGGCAGAGGTAGGAGGATTGCCATGAATTCGAGGCCACCCTGAGACTACATAGTTAATTCCAGGTCAGTCTGGACCAGAGTGAGACCCTACCTCAAAAAACCAAGGAGGGAGAACAGAATGAATGAGTAACTTTGCTTTGAATTCCTCCCTTCTGCAGTGTCTCACTGTCCTTCTCTATGCACTTCACTGGACCTGCCTCACACAATGATCTCCTGCAGGATGGGAAACTGCATGTTGATGTGGCTAAGCCAAGGCTAAGCCTGGTGACCAAAGTTGCTCTTGGGAAAGCCTTCCAAAAAGCCAAAGAAAAATTTATCTTAGATAAGTAGATGTAAGACACAGGGCAGCAGCAGAATCTAGGGACAGGAGTACCTGGGCAACCCTATGAAGAAGTATATCTGGGGCTGGAGAGGTGCCTTAGTGGTTAAGGTGCATGCCTGCGAAGCCTAAGGACCCTGGTTCAGTTCTCCAGGACCCACGCAAGCCAGATGCACATGGTGGTGCTTGCATCTGGAGTCCATTTGCAGTGGCCAGAGGCCCTGGCACACCCATTTTCATGCTTTCCTTCTCTCTGTCTCTAATAAATAAGTAAATAAAAATTTAAAAAGATGTATAACTGGCTAACTGTAGAGAGCAATGTCAGGAAAAGTTAGAGCTGAAGGTACTTTACACATCAGCTGGGTCCCTCTATGTAACTGACAATTACTAATGGACATTTGTTCCTTGAAGCACCTTTCCATTTCATTTCTGTCCCAACTCTATGATGACCCAAACTTTGGAACTTTCTTCAAATATTATGCCAAGAAAGAAATCCAATTATTTCATTTTGTAGAGAAACTGAAGCCAAGGACATCAGTTATACAAGGTGATCTAGCTAGAAGGAGAGTGAGCTGAACTTGCAAGCCAATCCTGTCTTCCAGTCCAGTGTTCTCACAGTTGAACTTGTACACACCCATAAACACACACACACACACACCAAAAAAAAAAATTCAAGTATATTTGAGTGTGCCACAGTAACAGCCATCCTCTGCCTTTTACCTACATATATATCAATTTATGACTTTTGAGGTGAATATGGCTTGTATATGGTTTAAGTGTATTACTTATAAGAGTATTGGGCTAGAGACATGGCTTAGCAGTTAAGGCCTTTGCCTGCAAAGCCAAAGGAACTTGGTTTGATTCCCCCAAACCCACGTTAAGCCAGATGCACAATGTAGTGCATGTATCTGGAGTTCATTTTCATGGTGCACCCATTATCTCTCTCTCTCTCTCTCTCTCTCTCTCTCTCTCTCTCTAATAAATAAATTATTAAGAAAAAAGGATTATTATGCTGGAAACTGGGTCATCAGTGTGATGGTGGTATTGGTAGTGGGAGGTAGTAGAACCTTTAAGAGGCAATGCCAAATGGAAGGTGGCAAGGCATTGAGGGGCCCACCTCCACAAAGGATTGATACTGATTTCACTATGTGAACTAGTACTATAGGAGGAAAACTATTATGAAGAAAATTTGTCTATCTCTACTCTGCAGCTTCCTGTCTCTTCTACAAAAACTCCCACTGTGCCCCTCTTCTGAAGAAGCAGTTGCTGGCAGCATGTTCTTGCATCTTCAGAACTGTTAACACTTTTCTTTTTGAAGTCTCAGGTCCTTTGTATAGTAACAGAAAATGGACTAATACAAGGGAGAATAAGGACTTGGAGAGGGATACATCAAGATCAATGTAGAGAAGGAGGTGATGGCAACTGGAACACTGGAAACCTTCCTAATGCTGGCTACATGTATCAATAGAGCATGTGGGAAAAATATCCTGTGATATAAAAACAGGAGAGTATGTAAATAACCTATAAATGACCATGAGGCTCATAGCGCAGAGCATTTTGGATGTGTCTTTCCCAGCTTGCTATCCCATTCCCATTCTCAGAGTGCCTTTCTCTTAGCAAACTTCTCTTTTTTGATACATTTCTATGTGTGTCTCTGGTATAATTATTTGTCCTGGGATGCAAAATCCTGGAAACTCCAGGGCTCAGAGAATACCCTCCAAACTCCATCCCTCAGCTGACTTCAGGGTCAAATTCAAAATATATTGACAGTAAAAAGACATAAAAAAATAGGGCTGGAGAAATTATCTAGAGGTTAAGGTGCTTACCAGCACAGCCAAAGGACCCAGGTTGAATTCCCCAGAACCCACATAAAGCCAGATGTACAAGGTGGCACATGCAACTGGAGTTTGTTTGCAGTGACTGGAGGCCCTGGAGTGCTCATTCTCTTCTCTCTTTCTCCCCCCCCCCTCTCTCTCTCAAATAAATAAATAAAATATTTTAAAAAACACATTAAAATAGTCAAAGAGATTTTCTCTTATGAGAATTAGTATTGTTAACTAGCGCTACTAATAACAACCTTAAGTAAAAGTGTTGTTCACTGGGCACTTCTAGAATGCTATGGATTTCTTTATGTATTCCTCTTGTTAACCCCAACCATGTGTGTGTGTGTGTGGGGGGGGGGTTCTCCATGGTCCCATTCTTCAATGAGAAAACCAAAGAACAGAAAGATAAAGTGCTTTCCCTCATGTGTCCCAGCAGGTAAAGGTGGGATTCAGGCCAGATCTGGGCAACTCTGAGACCTTCAGAAAGTAGAGGGGGACTCCAGATGATTTCAAGTCTCTCCTGTGACAGGTATTCACTGGCCATGTCACAATGCCCCCAACATGGTCCTGGGCACCAAGGGCTGTGGCATACACAGTGGGCAAGATCCCCAATCTCTGTAGTACTGGGGAGCACTAACAATGAAAGAAATAAAAATTAGAAAATTACATGTTCCATAATAAAGTGTAAAGATAAACACTAGTGGGGAAGCAAAGGAAGATGAGAGCAAAAATGCTGGAGCAGCCTGATTTTAAAGAGGGTGTTCAAGGAAGGCTTGTCCAGAAACTGACATGGGAACAAAGGCTTGAAAAGGTTAGCGAGTGTGTGTGTGTGCTGTACAAGCTGAGCCTCTCCTCTCAGCCATGGTAGGGCCTAGTTTCACAGAATACTCACATTCTTGGCTGAGAAATAGGATCTGTGATAGGAGCTGGCCCAGAGTAGGTATTCAGCATATGCTAATTTCCTTCCCTCTTACTGAGGATCAGTTTCCTTTCTGGGAAACATATTTGGAAAGAATTCAGAAATTTGGGTCATGGAAGGGCCAGAATAGAGATGAAACTGAAAGGGGCTGAGGATCAAAGACCGAGTCATTCTCAGTTAAGCAGAGGGGCCCAGCCCTATCAAAGATCCAGTGAAAGATGCTGCCTTCCTTTTATAACGGAAGGAATTGCATGTGCTGAAGTCCCAAACTCCAGTGTCTCAGAATGGAACTTCATGGATGTTATTAGATAAGATGGGGTCATTCTGGAGTAGAATGAGCCCCTCCAATATGCCTAATGTCCATTTAAAGTAGAGAGAGTTTGGACACATAGATAAGTATACAGCAAAGACAGCACATGAACACAAAACAAGTAATAGAGCAGCCAGGGAGCACCAAATATTGTCAGCAAATGCCAGGCTCCAGGAAAAGCACACTGAGCAGCTCTTCCCTTGTAAGAGCTACCCTGTGGATGCCAAGGTCTTAGGCACTCAGCATCCAAGCATCTTTTGTTGAAGTCATCCAGTTTGCAGTACTTTTGGGGCAGCTATACCAAACTAGTATATCTTGTACACCTCTCATTTGTGTATTTCATGATGGCCAAATTAAACTGATGGAGAGAAAGACATGGAGAAAAGGAATGGGAAAAGCACCCTTGAGAACCTAATCTTGGAAAGAGTTCAGGTGCAGACACTAGCTTTTGGAAATGAGTAGAAGCACGTGCTTCAGAAACCTAACAAGTATTGAGAAAACTGAGTGCCAAAGAAAATATTGACTGCCTGTGGTAGTTTGAATGAAATTTCCCCCATAACTTTATGTGTTTTAAATGTTTGATGCCCCAAGCTAGTGGAAATTAGGGAGGCAGACCCTTGCTATGGGCTAACCTTGAGGTTTATTATTCCAGTTTGCCACTGCTAGATAGCTCAGGTCACTCTGCTTCCTACTCACTGCTGTGACAAAATGTGACACCCAGCCTCTGCTCTAGCATCCTTTTCTTGCCATTATGAACCTTTCCCTTGAGACTGTAAGCCAAAATAAACCTTTCCTTCCATAAGCTGCTTTTGCCAAGGTGTTTTGTTCCAGCAACAAGATGATAACTCCAACACTGGCCTATCAACTCCAATAAGTGAAAAACTCCAGTAGAAAGAAGATATGCTCTCCAGACACAACCATGGCAGGTGGGGGGGGGGGGGTGAAGGACGATAGATCTCCCAGAGGGTAGAGAAGTTGTCACCCTGGAGTATAATAGACAAGGCATTTCTAAGTGCAGAAACGGGTTCAATAAGGAAAGAATGACTGGAGAGATTGCTTAATGGTTAAGGCAAATAAGGAAAGAAGCCTTCTGCCTGGTATAGAATTCTTACATGGCAGCTCCACATGATATCATCACTTCTGTGTTATGCATCTGTCTGCCCATTTAGACTGCCCACGTTGGGCTTTTTAGGGTTCTTAATCTTGTTCCCATTGCTCTTTTGTATCCTGAGAGTGGTTAAATTGTCATTCTAGTTCTTAAGAGGCAGCATAAAGGATTGAAAGAGAAGTCAGCAGCCTTGGAGGCCAGGGTATACACATGATTAAGAAATGGAAGGGAGAGCACCAGACAATGGGTATGTCCTGACAACACTGGAACTTGTCAGCTGTCTAGGACCCTGCTGCTGCTTTCCACCCTCTCTGGGTATACAGAAAGGTTCAATAGCAGTCCACCTCTTGTTGGAAAGTTTAGTTTCCCAGAGTTATCCAGAATCAACTATTATTTAAAAATACTGAATGGAAAGTTCTAGGAATAAATGCTTCATAAGTTTTAAATAGATTTTATTATGGGATATTGTTGTGTTTTATTATTAATGTGAATCTTTACAATGCCCAATTTATATATTCAACTATCATAAAGAAATTTATGACTGTGTTATATAATCTTATTATATATTATATGATCATATCATATAAATTATATAATTATGTTATAGATTTATATAATACATAAATGCATCTATACAACATATATAATATACACAGTATTTGATATTGCTGTGGTTTCAGGAACTTCAGACTGTCTTGGACCACATGCTTCATGGACAAGGGAGATTGATGTACTTCCCAGCCTCTCTCCTTATTAACTAGGGCCACATATATGAGCTTTCAACCATGGAACATAAGTGGAAGGCATGGGAGTGTTGTCCAAGCTAGAACTTCAGTTTAAGTCTCTATATCCCTCCTGGCTCTCCTACCACCCATAGAAATAGGCAGAAAGTCTTAAAAGATCAGAGAATCACTTCATAAAAGACCTTACACTTTTGCATAACTGTGGGATGGAGCACCGACTGCTGACCAGTTGGGCTATTACTTGAGCAAGAAATAAACTTCAATTGTACCAAACCACTGGCTTTTCAGAGCAGTCAGGGGGTCACTAATGAACAATACCTTCATCCACTCTCTAGAAAGAGCTCCTCTGGGAAGAGCTGTTGTGGTGTCTGAGAAAGCTTGAGGTTAGAAGTTATTTTTAGATTAAGCTCTGCCATGAATCAACCTTTGTGACCAGAGAAAAGCCAAAGGAAGTCCATTTTTGCACCTGCCTCGCCTTAGTCACACAGCAGCCTGGCCTCAAGGGCTAAGCAGTGGGGTCCCAGGCAACATTTACACTATGGCCTAAACACCCAGGCTGGTTGGTAGTTGCTTTGGGCCATCATGTACAATTCTTGTCTGAGGTCATGAAAGTGAAATGGGTACTCTGATCAAAGAAAAGTCAAAAGACCTTGGCCCAACAACATCCCCAAGGACCTGTATGTTTGCCTTAGAGGCTCAATGCCTTCATTTCTCCCTGTCTCACCTCCCCCAGGCTCCCCAGGTGTTAGGACTTCAGACTAAGAATTCAGATCTGGTTCCCTAAAAAACAGACATGACCATGCACTTCAACTTGTCCTCCCTGGCCTGCCTCTGAAGGCTTCTAGGAAGTCTACAACAGAGCAAGAAAAATACTCACAAGATCAATGAGTCTACATAGGTCACACACACTCCTAATGTCACCACTGCATGTGTAGGGCTTTATGATCCCAAACAATAGGTACTCCTCTCCTTTTGATACAAAACTGAGGCTCAAAGAGAATGATGACATGCAAGGGGTCATACTGATAGGTGACATAGCATAAATATCAGCATACATCCTTCTGACTCCAGAGCTCTCACCCAACAACCCAATGCCACATCCTATGTTTGCACGTAGTCAGCTGGAGGGGCCTGCCACTGTGCCTGCCCTCTGTCTCCTATGTGCTCTCTGCAAAGTGTCCATGATCACCCAGGTATGGAGGAATCCCTGCCGCACCCCTGCCAGTAACTGCCTGGGAGATTATGCCTGGGACAGGGACAGGAGACACATGTCTCCAGATTCCTTTCCCATGCCAAGAGGATTAGGAAACACACCACCTACACTACAGGACTCTTCAGCAACTCTCACTTATAAACACTGTAAGCATCTACTGTGAAGTACCTATTCCTGTAGGTACAAAGCCATCTCAAACATTAACCAAAGCCTCTGGGTAAATCACCCTCCCTACTAATTTCCTTCCTCTTCTTCCTTATCTCCTTTCTTGCTTCTTCTACTCTAGTATATATCTTGCCACCATAAATCCCTAAGTCTTTTCTGGGTTTTGTTGTTGTTTTGTTAGTTTTGTATGTGTATGATATGAATATGTGGTCTATGCACATGTATAGACAGACTCATGAGGACACACATGAGTGCAGAAGCCAGAGGATGATGTCAAGACTCCTCTACTCACTCCTCCACATTACTTCCTTAAACTGGCTAGTCAGCAAGCCTTAGCAATCTTCCTGTTGCTGCTTCCTTCAGGACTGGAGTTACAGGTGTGCACAGCCAGGCCCAGCTTTTTTTGTTTTGTTTTGTTTTTCGAAGTAGGGTCTCACTCTAGCCCAGGCTGACCTGGAATTCACTATGGAGTCTCAGGGTGGCCTCGAACTCACGGCAATCCTCCTACCTCTGCCTCCAGAGTGCTGGGATTAAAGGCGTATGTCACCACACCTGGCCAGGCCCAGCTTTTTTTAAAAAAAGGGGGTGCTTGGAATTGAACTCAGGACCTCATGCTTGCAGAGCAAAACCTTTTACCCACTGAGCCATCTTGCTAGTCCACTAAGCCCCTTCTGGTACCAATCCATCTAAGTGCTAAGGCAAGTTGAACTCTTTACTAGGATGAATCTTTTGGATAAAGAAAATAAAAATCACTTCATCATCAATGAGAATTGTTTTATTGTCCTCTATTGTGAGTTACTTAAGAGTAATTACAAATCAAAATTCCACTGAGAGTATAAATGCCCAATCCTAATAAGAAGCAACATGGTTTATTCAACAAAGTGACAAGCATGATTTTACTAGACGGTCACAATTCATGAGGCAAACACAGGTTAGCTGTCATTATCCCACCTGACTGATGAGAAGCTGAGTCTCAGATGCATTATGTAAGTTTCTAGAGGGTAGCAAGATCATTTCCAGAGGTCTGGGTGTCCATTTCAGTAATGAGGTAAAGTAAGACATCCCAGTCTTCCTCACATGTACCAAGTGGCTTTTTAGTATCATTTTCATCTATTCATTCAGAAGATGTTATAAGATGTTTTTCTCTCCAGTGTTAAAGGATTTGTTCCCTCTCCACAGAACTAGAGACATGGGGTTTCTACTTATGACCTCTCCAAGTCAGAGAAATGCTCTGCTGTTCTACCTCCTCCACTCTTTTTCCCTACCTGCCAACAAGCAGGTCCATCAGCAAGAGCAAAATAATTTCAGCTGCCCAAATTCTGGAACTATATTCATCTGAACGGCAATTGGTGACACAGGAAAAATTTCAGAGGTTGGTACAAAAAAGTGAACTTAGAAGTGGGTTTCTGCTGTGATAGCAATGTCAGAGGTGGGGATGGAGCCAAAGAGGCAGAGCAAGCCAGAGAAAGAAAGCTGTCTACATCTGCCATTCATGAGCTCTAGAGCAATAGAGATATACTGGGAGTTCAATTTATGTTTGCCTGAGCCAGGGAGAAAATCTAATTAAATATGGTGTCTGAGTTTGGAGAAGCCAGGATGAGGCTAGAATATAAAGTGTGGCAGCTACCCATAGATCAGAGGGCAATATTAATAAGCCCACAGAAAGGGACAGCAGGATATTCCAGTGGTATTGATAAAATGCAAAGCAAAGACAAAGCAGGCTAGAAATATTGCATGACAATACTGATAAAAGCCACTATGGCTCTTGGCCTGCCTTAGAAGGAGGCCGAGAGCTGAGTCTTTGCTCCCTTCTTTTTCCTCTTCTTCCTCCTCTTTACCCTGCTTCTTGTCTTACTTCTGTGTCCCACCAGCATGAGAACTCAGCATCAGTGCGTGTCTCAAGACTGTACCTTGGGGCCGTTGTCACACATGCAGCCAGACTCTCAGATCTTCACTGAACTCCACTATCCTTTGTCATCTGTAGTTAATTACCATCACCTGGAATGCTATGATTTTGCCTTATTTTCCAAAGCTGGTATGTTATAGAGAGAATATGTCCATAGTATTTGCAGCAATTTTTATTGTGTATTAATCTGTAGTCTATGATACTGTTATTTTCCAAGTACTGCTTGTGTGACTTTAACAGACATTGCTTTAAATTAAGTCCATCTCTGCTAATAGCAAACCCAACTTTAAGTCTCTATCTTGGCGTCACTATGTCCCACCTCCACTAACACCTAGTACCCTTTCTTGGGCTGAAAGCCCATCTCCACTTGCTAGCTTTGGAGAACTCCAAAAACCTCAGTTTCTGTTTCTATCAAATGGGATTAATACCTCTTTTGACCACTGTGGCTGGAGTATGAGGATTCCAAGAAATTAAACAAAAAGCACTCTGCAAATTCTGAGACTGCTATCAGCTACAAGGCTGGAAAAACAGAAATGTACTTGTCCATCGGGAGAAGGTCTAATTGCTGCATCGTGCCTCACAGCTTCAAGCAGCCCTTGTCAAGCTTTGTGTGTGATCCTGACAGTATCTTCTGAGCTTTGGCAGCACTGTCATCATATGACAGATGAGAAAACTGGATCATAGAGGCTGACAGGAGATACTGTAAGATTGCAAACTGGTCATATAATTCTTCTGCTGCCTGAACTCTTACCTTAGAAACATGGCAGTCCAGAATCTTAATCAAAGCCCAAAGCTAACCCAGCCTGACTAGGCCATTCACCTTCACTCTCCATACAAGCTGTAATGTCTTCACCAAGGAGATTACCATCGCTCAACTCAACCACCTGTGGCTGTGCCTCCCTCTACTCAAGCCTTCACCTTTCCCTCTCTATTCTCTGCTCTTTTGTGCAGTACTGTTGATGGAATCCTGGGTCTTGTGCATGCTAGGTAAGTGCTCTACCATGGAGCTATATCACCATCCTTTGGTTCAGTTTGTTAAAACACAATCTCACTATGAAGCTTGGGATAGCCTTATGCTCACTTCATAGTATAAGCTGTTCTCAAATTCATAATCCTGCATTCCCCTCCTAGGTGTGGAGATTACAGACCATGTAATCATGTAGTACCACAGGCCTTCTATATAACATCTGTTGTGTATTACCTACCTCTCATGATCTAGCACCTAAGTATTACTATCTGTCATATGTTATTTATCCATAAATTGGTTCATTGTCTCCTCCTTCCCTTACTGGAACTTAACTTTCCCATATTGTGACTTCAGAGCTTACAAGAGTCCCTGGCAAGCGAAAGGTGCTCAGGACCCAGTATCAAGAAACACTCCTGTGATTCCACTTCATCCTCCAAATTATGTCAACCACCACAAGATGGTATGTGTAATGACTGGTTGAGCCAGAAGCAAAGCCTAGACTCCTTATAGTCTACTGGTAATCTATATGCCTGTCCCAGTTCCCAGGTGTCCTGGGCTCAGCCCCAGCATCTGGGAAATACAACTGTGGAGATCTCCAACATCAAAAGAGTACTTAGGGAAGTGATGGATATAACTAAGCACACAGTAAATTACCCATTTCTATTACTATAATTGTGTTTGTTACTACCATCACCATGAGCTATGAATTAAGCCCAACAAACAATGTTCCTTTAAAATATAAATAAAATGTCTAGAGAAGTTAACTGACCAATGTCCCAAATCAATATCTGCCACAACCAGAACCACAGCCCATTCACTGCTCTCCTAGTCAGAGTCCCTTTTGTCTGCCCCTTTGCCACAGTGGGTACAGAGCATTCAGTGGCCAAGCAAAATACTGTCCCTACTCTGCAGAGTGGCCATAGCCACAGCTATGGAAGCTTTTCCTTCTCAAGCCTCACACCAGATGTTGTTGGCTGCCCATTCAGCAGCCATTCCTCCTCTTCTTCCTTATAACAAAATCTAGATCCAAAGGATGAATCATGGCTGGTCTAAGCTAGCTATGGAAACCTGCTTCTCCATTACCCATCACTGACCATTAAGATGGGATGAAGTCCTGATGAAGCCCAGTGGAAAAGACTTCAGATAACAAAAGAAAGCCACTGTACAAAAGACAAGCTACCCCAAAAGAAGATCTTTTTTTACCAAGGGTGCTCCATGCTAATGCAGTGCTTTGAACAGTGGCTGTCATCTTGAAAACACAGGCTGTTTGCAGAAGGAAACAGCAGGTGAGCATGATGAATATTCAAAAAGAAAGATGGGGGCTGAATAGATGGCTCACAGGTTAAGACACTTGCCTGCAAGTATCTAATGACCCAGATTCGAGTTTCCAGTACCCACGTAAAGCCAGATGCACAAAGGCACATGCATCTGGAATTTGTTTGCAGTGGCTAGAGGCCCTGGCATGCCCATCCCCCCCCTCTCATAAATAAATAAACAAAATTGTAAAGAAATAAAAGGAGGGCTGGAGGGGTTGTAGAGATTGCTTAGTGGTTAAGGTGCTTGCCTACAAAGCCAAAGGACCCAGGTTCAATTCTACAGGACTCACATAAGTCAGATGCAGGAGGTGACTCATGTGTTTGGAGTTTGTTTGCAGTGACTGAAAGCCCTGGTGCCCCTAATCTCTCTCTCTCTCTCTCTCTTTCTTTCTTTCTCTCTTTCTGTATGTATGTATGTATATGTATGTATATTTATATGAGGCAGATAGATATATATGTATATAATATATATTACATATAATGTGTTATATTATATAATATATATAATGATTGTATAATATATATAATATGATATATAATATATAATCTGCCTCTTATATATATCTGCCTCTTTTCCTAACTCTATCTGCCCCCCTCTCTCTCAAGTAATTTATTTTAAAAAATTAAGCATATATTTAAAGAAAGAGGGATGGAGAGAAGTGGCCCTGATGTAGTCACTGGCAGCTGGCCTGCTACTGGAAGCTGTGGTGTGGGAGGATTAACAGCTTGATTTATCAACCAGTGTTATTTTGGTGTCACTACTTGCTACCCAAAACATCCTGACACCACTCACCTGAGACTCCCATCCCTCCTTCGGCATCACCTTTTCATATTTTATCTGGTCTCTGGTCTGTTGCTTGCAATGCCTGGCTGCACGGTTGAAGCAGGAACTGAATCTGATTTCTTGATGTTCATCTCCTAGTTGCTATGAGCTCCAGCCAAACTGTCTGTCACTGGCTGTCCTCAGCATCTCCTGAAAAGAAAGAGCCTCAAAGACTCTGACCTTGCTGCTATCACTTGTAGCAGACATATTCAGGTTCACTGAGATGAACTTCCAGACCAGGCACAGTTATGGAGGAAGGGATATTTACTGAAGCTTACAGATCCAGGGGAAGTTCCATAATGGCAGAAGAAGATGGCCTGCCTTCATAGGCCCAAGGAGAGAGAGAAAGAAAGAGAGAGGGAGAGAAGCACAAGCCTAAAGGTCAAAAGCCACAGCACACTTCAGGAACTCCAGCTAGGCACACTTTGCATATCTTTAGATTGAAATCTGAAACACACCACCACACCTTAAGATCCACCCAGTGACACTGCCTCCAGCCAGGTGGCTAGAGATGCAAACTACAAACAAATAAACAACTGAATATATTGGGGGCCATCTATTCTATTCAAACCACCACACTTGTCATGTCCACATAGTCTGACTGAGTTCAGACCCTGCCCAGCAGCCTTCACATATTCACTAATGACCCCACCCTTGTACTGGGCATAGGGTGAGTGGCTGGAATGTCTACAGAGAGACCATTCCTTGGAAGAATTCTTTTCCACTCTTTCCAAGCACAGTTGTATGAGTGGGAGGCTCACCTGCAACTTTTCTCTTTGTGTCTGGATCAAGAAAATAGGTAAGTGGAGTGGAGTGTATCTCCTGACAGGGAGGGTGACACTAAAGGTAAAATTGGTAAAAAGAAATAAATAATAATAGACAGACTGAGAAAACACATAGAAAGATGGAAGAATGATGGGCACTAGAAGAGATAAACAGATAAAATGGACAGATACAGAGGGCACAGAGCCAGAAATGGAGTCTGCAGGAGCTTTGTGCCCACCATACTTCTTCTCAGCCTTCTGTTCCCTTGAAAGATCTAAGGGTTTGGTCCTAAGAATAGACAGAATAATAAAGGATTTTCCAGAGGAATTGGTGCCAGAAGGGTCTTTGGAGACATACTTTCCACTGCTCGGGTTCATGTTAGTAGGGTGGGACGGGCTTGTCCTGGTTACACATGGGACAGGTGGCATTCAGAGAAGGGAGCCAGCATGGCGACACTGGCTGGGTGGGGCATGGAACAAGGTATTGCGAATACAAAGCATAGTGTTTAGCTGGGGTCTAAGAATGTGCCAGACAGCTCCTTGGCATTTCAGTGTGATGGTCCAGGCTACACTGAGTCGTTCTGGCTTTAATGGACACCCTTTGAAAATGAACAAGATCCAGAGCTCCCCCTGGAGAATCTTGGTAGGTGATGAATCTGACAGGGCTGCAAATGGAGAGGGAAGTAAAAATAAACATAAGAACATTTGCTAAATATATAGACATGGAGAGGTGAAAATGAACTTTTTTGTTGAAGGTCTCAGAGCAAGGAGAAAGGGGCACACATTCCAAAAGAGGATGCAGCAGGTGAGCTGGGACTCAAAGGCAAGTAGAATGGTGAAAACAGAAGGTAGGGGTCGATGAGGCATTAATAGAAGCTGTACACAGTAACTCTAACTAGAGAAAACAGCCACAGGAGAGACCCATGACCTGGTGGATAGCATGGCACTCCTCTGCCGGACCTTTGACAGGGTTTAAGAGAAGTCTAGGAATGTTATTTCACTATCTAAAACATCTTTGGGATATTCAGAAATCCACACATATCATGAAAAGAGATGCATATGTGCAGCTCACGGAGAAAGGAATTACTTGTCTAAACTGAACTTTCCAGGCAGTCCCTTGAGGCTGCTGGGATTGAAATGGGCAGAAGTCTCTTCTGTGGTGCTCCCAACGGAGAAGAAGTACACCGGAACACCGAACACGAGTAGGGCAAGCAGGCAAAGTTTATTCTTACCAGGCAAGGAAGCAAAAGTGAGAGCAGACTGGGTTGCATCTCCCTCTGCTGTTCAGGCTTAAAATCTCCCTCCATTAATTCTCCTCCCTTGGAGGAGTGGTCCTTTTCCTAGCTTAGGTGTAAGTTTTCTGCAAAGCCATCCTCACCCACAATTCAGTCTGCTACAATTAGCTGTAGTTGCAACCTCCCATAAAGATGAGACATTTACTAAGGGAAAGGACAATAGCATCTTAACAGGCCAGAGAGGGGATCCATGGGAACTTGTTAGAGCTTGCTAAAACACACTTTTTGGTGGGATGTTTGTTTTACCCAGAGTCCTGTTTTTTGTATCTGGTTAGCTGAGCTGTCTCATGCCCTAACTGTAATCCCTCTTATTTATCTTCCCTGGTGAGCCCAGCTTTGACATTTTAACCCTAACACTTGTTTTGACCTTAACAGAGGGAACTGATAAAAATACGACTCCCTGGCTCCTTCTCTAGCCTGCCTGCAAAATGAATCAGGAACCTGCATTTTCAATGTGTCCTCTCCTCACAGGGATCAGAGGCCAAAAGTTATGAAACACTGCTTCATCACAGGCTCTGGAAAGTACACACAGGACACAGTTTCCACAAGGAAGCTGCCAAGCCCTGGGATGCTCCCTCACCAGTGTCCATCAGTTCTGTTTGGCCCCACAACCTCCCTTCACAGGGGTCCCACATGTCTGATAAGCCCGCGGTGAGCTGGGGAGCAGTGAACAGATGGAAGCTGAGCCTGTAAAATGGTCAGTGAAGTCAGTCCCATGGGAATCAGCTCCAGTCCTTGCTGTAGCCCAACTGAACATCACCCACGGTGGAGCAGAAGGCCACTTCCACATCCTGAATGGGCACAGGAACTGGGCCCACTCGGAGGACAAGACAGAGATCGCTGTAGGCACTGATGGAAGCAAGCTAGTGGCTTGAGCATAGAGTACTTGTTGAAAAAGGTCTGAGAAATGCCGCAGCCTGGAATTGACACTGTGGTTAGGCACCATTTGGTCTACAGTACCATCTGCTGGACACAGGGAGCAATGACATCTTCCTAGTGAAGCAAAGTGGGAGAGCCTGAGCTGGCATAGAGACGCTGAGAAGCAACACCTGGGGCCAGCATCCACACCCCATGAGATGGGTGGACCACATAGGCTGGAGTCAAGGAAAAGGAGCATTGACTCCTACCTAAGGGTCCTAAATCTGACCACAGACCCACCCACACCAGCTCACAGATGTACACACATTTTATTTATTAATCATCATTATTATTGTGTGTATATATGTGCATATGTGCTGAGGATGGAAGCTAGCATCTCAAGCATACTAAGCAAGAACTCTGCCTCTGAGCACATCTCCATCCATGACATTTGTTTATTCCCAAAATATTTGTGGTTGTCTGTTATTTTTTTAGGCCCCACGATCTTTTGCCTAACAGTACATGGTCCTCGAGAACAGCAAATGAGCTTTTTATTTTTTCATGGAAGGACCAGGTCATTGGCAAGAGGCTTATGAGATGGTTCATGAACCTGTGCAGCCACTGCAGCTAGGAAGGGCAGTGATCCTGCTGAGGGCTAATCGCTCTTCCTGGACACCCACGCATAACGGTCTCGGCAGCCATCCTGTCCTAGGTTTACCAGATGCCAGGCATGTGCTGCAGTTAACCATTGTTATCACACTTGAACTTCATAAGGACTCCAGGGAACTGAATCACAGAGAGATTAAGTAACCTGCTCAAGCTCACTCAGCACCAAATGGCAGAGCTGATATTCCAGTGCCAGGGGTTATGGTATACTGCCTCCTAGAAGAAGGCCTGTCCATGCAGGCTTTTGTCAGCCCAACATGGCACTCCTAATAGATGCATAACTAGCACTTCGTGTGCCTGCTGGCGCCCAAGCTATAAGGTGGGAGCTGCTGCGCCTGCCCTTCCTCTGCTGTCACTGCTCACACACCAAGCCTCCCTGCATGTCCTACTGAATGTTTCTTAGGCAGATTCAAGGCTGCCTCCTGTCTTCCCTGGTGCTGCCAGGCTTGGCTTTGCCTAAGGTCTGGACAGATGCCAAAGGCCAACCAGATGTTGTCTAAGGGCACAGCCTTAGAGAGCAAATGAGCCCTAGGGAAAAGGTCACAGAAGGGATGCAGACTCCAGTTGGAGAGCTGTCCAATTGGGATGTTAATTTGTATTCACTGAGCACATGTACCAAACACTATAAAGGGTATACTTGGGGAAGCCCTCTACTGCCCTCGGGGAGGAGAGGAAGTGCCTCCCAATGGTGAAGGCACTTAACAGAATCAGAAGAGTGACGAGGTGGTAACCACTGCTAAGGCTATGCTAGAAGACGGGAGGTGGCTGGCAAGCTGACTTCCTACACCAATCCCCCTTCCCAAAGGCTGCTTACACCTAGTCTCCAGCTCTCAGGCACCTCTGCTGCTTTCTCCTACCTCTGTTTTTCCCCTCTCATGATGGAAAATAAATGTTCAGGTATGCTACAGAGGCTGGCAGATGATTGGAAAGCACATCAAATTGGGTGTCTACTTGGAGAAGTGCCTTGCCTCATTCTCCAGAAGAGGGGTCAGTGTATCCCACCAGCCATGTTCACCCTTCCATCTGGGAGGTAAGATGTGCTCCTGGAGAAGTCTATGAACTAGGTCAAGGTAATTAACCTAGAGAATGACTCAAACGCAAGCAGATTCTCTGGCTTGTGGGATGCACAGAGAACACACTGACCACTAAGTAGCCAAAGCGGCTTCCTATGGATCCACCCTGTGCACATGCCATACCTACTCTTTTGTCTCTTGCCCCTTTGCATGAAGCTGCCCCTGTCCACCCATCCTGGACTAAGCACCGACCTACACAGGCTCAAAACCTACTAGGCAACTGCTCTGACACCTTATGACCAGCCTGTCCTATTTTTATGTGCTGTTTTGGCTAACCTCTTCCTTTGCAGATGGACCAGACAAAGCCCCATCTCACTAAGCAGTGACCAAAAGCACTGGCTGTATTTCACCTTCCTGGCCTCTACAACATGTGGTGTTGTTCATGAAAGTAGTATTTGTGTAAGGCCCCTTGGCATAACTCTGTACAGTGACTCACACTGCAGGTCCCCAGGAGTTTAAAGTTAATTATGACCTGTCTTTCCTGGTGTTGCCAAGATTGGCTTTTCCTAAAGTCTGGACAAATGCCAAAGGCCAAGACCCTAGCCCCTGTCCCTGGCCCTGTCTCTGTCTAGAATCTACAAAGTACATTGGGAAGTGACATCAAATGGTTGACAAGGACATGCCAACACCCCCAGTCACAGGCACCATCTTCACTGTAAGGTCTACCTGGAAAAATTTGGGCCAGCCCCCATCTACCTGGCCACCCCAACTTCTTCCCTCCCCTCTACGAAGATCCATGACCCAAAAAGCTTTTATTAGCTCTTTCAGCTTCATTTAACTACACAGATGGCTTGGTCACAGCTGACTTATCCCAAATTTGCACCATTTTCTTTTAATTCACCATGGCTCAGACTCCGCCCCCCCCCCCCCCCCGTTATACAGGTAGAGGATGTGTATTCGGTCCCAACCTCTCCTCCTGGGGTTAATCATGCACAGAACAAAATTCCATTTGAACCTCTTAATGATTTCATTTCCACCGTAGGTTTAAAGATGCTGTGGCTATAATACTAATGCAGGTCTCTCACCCTCATCTCCAGATGCTTGTGTGTGAGAGACATGAGGGAGCACACTTGTCAAGAACTCAGTCATCCCTGCCAGTCAGAGCCGCAACCCCAGTGCTCTTCCTTCAATGTGACATGGGCCCCTCTTTTCCAAGGCTAATTTCTTCTCCCAAGACAGCCAGGGTTAACCAAACTAACAGGAGTTACTTTTATGCCCATCTGAAGAATCTATACCTGACCACCACACAAGCTCTCCTCCTGCCAGCACCTCAACCTTTCCGCCCCACTACATGCCACACACTCAAGACCAGGCCTAGTTCCCCTAACATCCTGTAATTCTACCCTAGGCTGTAGTCTCTCCATCACTGTCAGAGCTTGACAATGTCTCACCCTCCACTTGAACATCCTCTCCTTTGGACACTAGCTGCTTTTTCTCTCCAGCAGAGGAAACCAGACCCACCCCTGCTCTACCACTTACACTATTTGGCTTATTTCTGTGCAATATTTATAATTGGTATGCATAGCTGCCCATTTACCCCTCTGAACTTCCTGGTACATGAGAGAACATTCAGCACACATCCCATACCTGCATAGTACTAAGTGTGATCACTTGATTCCAGTGTCCCCCATAAACTTGGGTATTCTGAAAACTAGTAATACAGGTGATAGAGATTTGGGAATTAATACATCATGGTGGCAATGTATTATTGGGGGTGGTTTTATAGGTGTAATAGCTATATAGATGTAATTCCTCTTGCCAGTTGTCACACTCTCCTGTTTCTGTTGTTCATCTGATGTTGCCCAGGAGGTGAGGTCCACCCTCTGCTCAGGCCATCATTTTCCCCTGTCATCATGGAGCTTCCCCTTGGACCTGTAAGCCAAAATAAACATTTTTTTCCACAAGTTGTTCTTGGTCAGGTGTTTTCTGCCAGCAATGTAAACCTGACTATTACAGTAAACCAGGTACCCAAAGTGGGGTCATTACTGATAGAAACCTAATTCTGTGGCTTAGGCCTTTTGAAACTGTTTTGAAGGAGGAATGTGGAAGGATTTGAAACCTTGTCCTAAGAGACACCTTGAAGTGCTGTAAGTACAGCTTGATGGACTATTTTGGTCAGAGTTGAAAGATCTGAAGGTGGTAAGAACCATGGACTGTGAGGTTTATCTTATGAGGGTGAGAAAGAGATTTGCCTGGACTGGGCTAGAGGCAGTTTGTGTGAAAATCTTGCTCTTATGCCTGTGTCCTGAGAACTTGTGCACGGTTGCATTACATAGAAAAGCACTGGTGTGAACAGAAGAATATGACACAGAAAAAAATAAGTATTTGGGATGATACTGCTGCCCATCCAGCTGCAATTGTTTGAGAGATTATAACCATTCAGATTAGGTCACCTGACCTGCATTGGGACATAAAGAAGAATTCAGACTCTTTGGAAGGGGTTTGAATGCTCAAGGAGAGTCCTGTTCTTCAAAGTCTACTTTATTCCCACCTGGATTAACAAACTGGCAGCCCACTTGGTATTATGGAGTGTAACAAATGCAGGAAAGAGAGGGTCATTGCACTTGCAACATGGTTTTGTATTTTGGAAATAGCCATGGGCAGTGTGAAACAAGTTTGTTGTATTGCCTGCGTGGGGACCCTGTGGAGCCATGAGGATGAACCATAGGTTGCAGCAGAGATCCAATGGAGATGACAGGACTATGGAATAGCTGCCAAGGAGAGCTTCTGACACTTGATGAAGTTTTCTGGGACTGTAAGTAGCCTAGCTAGAGGGGTAGAATTGGAACTCCAGAGCCTTGTAGCTAGTTTAGAATTATTGAAGACTTGACACTGGTTAAGTATTGGATGTGGAGCTACAGAATTTGATGTTTGCCCTGATTTTTTTCAATCTTGCATTGGCTGAATATTTATTTGCTATGACCAATGCCATCTTTTGCAGTATAAATGTTTATTCTGTGCCATTATGGGTGTTTTGGTATCATGGCTCAGTTAAAAGATCTTGGACTATGGGAAAATTTGAATATCATTGGGATTTACTAAAAACTATGGGGACTTTTAAAGTTTGATGGATACATTGCATTTTACATCATGTATGGTTATCAGTTTATAGGGGCCAGGGGCAGAATGTTGTGGTTTGAGTCAGGTGTCCCCATAAACTTAGTTATTCTGAATGATAGGTTTCCAGCTGATGGAGATTTGGGAATTAACATCTCCTGGAGGCAGTGTACTGTTGGGGGCTGGCTTATGGGTGTTATAGCCAGATTCCTCTTGCCAATATTTGGCACACTCTCCTGTTGCTATTGTCCATGTGATGTTGCCCAGGAGATGAGGCCCACCCTATGCTCATGCCATCATTTCCCTCTGCCATCATGGAGCTCCCCCTAGAGTCTGTAAGCCAAAATAAACCTTTTCCCACAAGCTGTTCTTGGTCAGGTGTTTTTGGCCAGCAATGTGAACCTGACTGCAACACTAAGTATGAATGCTCTGAACATTTTTCTTGAAAGAATTGTCCCTAAATCATTTTATGTGTTGGGATGTGAACTGTTTTCATAAGTAAACTAAGATATTAAAATGAATGTCATCTCTTTAGGCCTTCCAAATAATGTTAAGATCTATACCAAGCCCTTCCTTGGCAGGTGGCAGGTCAAAGGAAAGACCAGGTCACCTTCAGGAAATGTGGTTTGTGTGGAATTGGCGCCATCTGGTGGTGCAATGGAAAATGGCCTCGCAGACCCTCAAAAGTAAGTAGATTTCATCAAGGTTGTGTGAAAGGTGTTCCCATTTGTTCTGTACTTTGGACGCTGTTCAAGTTTCCACCTCAACTTGTGTCCACCACTAGTTCATCCTGAGTAGATACAAACCTAGGGCCCAAGCTGAACTGGTCTACCAGGCTGGCCTCTCTACCTCAGTAGCACAATAGCCCAGCCACATTGCATTTATGGGACATACACCATCAAGTCCCTAGTCCTGCCTCAAATCCACAGTGTTCTCCACAAACACCTATTGCCCTGGGGTATCCTTCAGACTATCACAGCCTGTCTCCTCTGCTTTTGTGTGTTTCCTTGCTGTAACAACTATGAGCAACAATTTACAAGGAGGAAATATTTAGACTCACCTGTCCAAGGTTTCAGTCCATGGCTACTTGGCTCCATCATTGATGGGCCCTGAAGCTGAACGTGGTGGCAAGGAGCTCATGGTAAATAAAGATGCTCATTCACCTCATGACAAACAGGAGGCAGAGAGACAGAAAGGGACCACAGTATCTGTTCCTCCACCCCTCTTATTACCACTGGACAAAACAGTGCCAGCAGCTGGAGATCAGGCAGTCCACACAAACTTGTGTGCAACATGGTGTAATCAAGTTGTGTGATTATCCATCATGCCTGCACCACCACACTTGTCTCTAACAAAGCCTCCTATACATGATACATCATGTCCATCATTCAAAACTTTCAAGACATGCTGGAAGGCAAAAAAAAAAAAAAAAGTACAGTCTAGAGGAACACCAGACTCAAATGGAGCAGATAAGATGGAAAAATCAGACCAGAAATTTAGAATAACTGTGACCAAAACATCAAGGCTCTAATGGAAATGTAGGCAGATGAGTAATATAAACAGAGAGATGGAAACACCAAGAAAAATGCTAAAGTAAATGTCAGGAAAAAACACACGATGCAGAAGTGAGGAGTGTCTTTGAGAGGCTCATCAGACTGAACAAGGCTGAGGGTATAACTCAGTGACAAAGTACATGCTCCATGTGTATGGGGCTCTGGGTTCACTTCCATACACCAAGAAACAGAAATAACAAAGACCATAGAGAAGTGGAGGGAGGGGAGAAGACCAAAATAGGAGATGGGAAACAGGTTTTTCCAAGAACTGCGGGCATTACAGAATGTTCCCATAGCATATGCATAATGGAAATGCAAGAAAAGAAATATTAATGTTGCAGTGGTTTGAATCAGATGTGCCCCCCATATACTCATGCATTCTAAAAGCTTAACCCCCAACTAATGACAATTTGGAAGGTGGAGCCTTGCTGGAGGAGGTGTGTCACTAGGGGCAGACCTTGAGGTTGCTTAGCCCCTAGCTTGCCAGTGTTAGTAGGCTCTCCCTCCTGCTGCTGTTTTCCACCTTCTGTGGCAGAGGTGATATCCAGCCTCTGCTAATGCCATGATCTCCCCTGCCATCAAGAAGCTTCCTATAAAGATTGTAAGCCAAATTAAAAATGAAACTTTCTTACCATCAGTTGCTTTTGGTTGAGTGTTTTGTGCCAGCAATGAGAAAGTAACTATGACAAAGTATTTGAAATAATAATATGATTTTCCAAAAATTTATGACCAACACCCAACAGCAGATCCAGGTATCTTAGAGAACACAAACTAGAATAAATATCAAAAAAGAAAGAAAGGAAGGAAGGAAGGAAGTCCCATGCCTAGTCACATCTTAATCAAACTGTAGAAAGTCAAATATTAAAGAACCAACCTAAGTGTGTGTCAGCAGAGCAGTGACTGAGGAGAATGGAGTACATGTGTTTATATATAAAATGGACTCTTATCCAGCTACAAAGAGCAGAATTATGTCATTTGCAGGAAAATGGGTACAACTTGAGGTTATTATATTTTGTAAATTATGTCAGTCTTTGAAAGACAAATATTGAATGCTTTCTTTCCTTTCAGAATCCTAGATTTTAAGTAGATTAAAAACATATATGTATATTTGACATAGAGTACAAGCAAAATTGTCTAAGAATTATTAAACAGGAAAGGGGAAAGAAAGAAAGCTAATGAGAGGGAATGTGTGAGAGAATTGCTCAAAGTATTGTGTAGCTGCATGAAAACGGCCTTATAAAACCCAGTACTTTGTTCAGTGAATATACTCCAATAAAAGTCTTGAAAGAAGTTATGAGTGGAAAAGGCAGAGGAAAGAAAAACAACTTATCAATAGAGGAGCAAAGAATTATATCTACTTCTCAAGAATCGTGCACACAAATGAGAGTGAAGTGAAATATTCAAACACTGAAAGAAGGAAAATGCCAGCAAAATTCAGTCTCCTCAAAATCTCCCCTCCAAAGTGAAAAATTAAGGCTTCCTCAGACAATCCAAAATTGAAGAAAATCTTCCCTAGGAACCCTGATTTGCTGGAAATATTTAAGGAACTTTTTTTTCAGGTAGAAGGGAAAGGATACAGGTCAGAAGTTCAGATCTCCATGAAGGAAGATGCTAGAGTTGCAAACGGTGTAAATAAATGTATGAACACCCCTATCACACCCTCAGGAAATCCTCACTGGCCCAGCCCACACCAACCTAGCCCTCAACATGCAACATTGGAATGATTTGCTGTCTCCCCTGCAAAGCTGTCAGCCCTGTGTCCCCAGGGTTAGGCCTGTGAGATGCCCATCCCTGGATGGATGGATGGGTTTCAAGCATCCACACCAACATTAGAGCTAGTTGTTAAATAGCATGTTTCTTTATTGGCAGTACAGCAAGAAGATTCCAGTAGTAACTGTGGCATCCAAGGGCTCAACCTCTGAAGTCTCTCTGCTCAGATCCAGTCACTCTTCAGGTCAAATGTCAGATGGACACTCTCTGGACATGGGCTGCTCTTTGACCCCCGAGGTCTTTAACCTGGGAAGCAGAAATATGGAGACCCTTCATGAAGATGCATTTGCCTCCTTTTAAGCCTAATGTTCTCTATTTTCACAGATAGACAGCAGACAACCCCATGAGAAAAGGGTGGTGGTGGGTCAGCCAACTGGAACTGAATCTACTTCTTCCAAGCCACTTCCCCTGGAAGCAACTGGTCCTTGCAGCATCTCCTGTTACTCATCTCTAGGAATATTAACCAGAAATTAGTACACATTTACCATATGTTAGATATTCCGCCAAGACTGCTGTCTAAAGTAGGCATTCCCACTGTATATAAGGAAACTGAGACACAGAGGTATAAGATAGCCAGCCCATGATGCACTGAATTGGAGCCACTATCTGTTCTCCAGTATAATGGTTGGATGGATCAGATGAAACCCTTTGACAGAGCACATCTTGTGCAGAAACTGCCATACAAGAAGTGCTCAATAAATGCTATCAACGCTCTCCCAAGCTTTTAAGCATGCAGATGCCAGCTGTGTTAGTCATGCCTTCCTCCACCAGCAGAGCCATCATAGCGTCTTACCAGCATGACTCCTGAACTGAGATGGCTCTGCCTCTAACCATGTACTTCTTGGAGCTCTGTCACAGCCAGTGATCACAATAGCTTATGCAGAACATATGCAGAGGCTGCAGGATCCAAGGTCTCAAATGGTGGCAGGCTCAAAATCTAGCCAGTCTGCATGCACACTGACCTATTTCTGACTGTGCTCTTGTACTGGGTCAGTAGATGAGCAGATTCACCTCCAGGAATCACAAGAGCACAAACTAGCAGACTTCCCATATCCTGCTGAACAGGAGTCCTTGTCCCATGACCCATGTAGAAACACTGTTCTCTGGTGTCACAATTAAAATAGTTACAGAGGCCAGTCTGTAATGTGACTATAGGTCCCTCCAGAACTACAAGAGAGGCACTACAGGAGTTCAAAGCACCCACTTTTCTCTGTCCCTGCTTGCCAGAGTGCAGGCTTCTCACCAACTGAGTATAGCTTCCTGTTAGGCTTCCCCAAACAGCTCTCCCTTCAACCGCTTCTTAGCCCAACCCCCTACCTGGCAGCCCTCTTACCTTAGCAGTCTGAGAAGGAGGACCTGAAGCTTGGGTCATGAGCTGAGTCACACCTGAGATGGGATATGCTAGATAACAGAGGAGAAAGGCAAGGTGGAGGGAAGACTGTCTGCTGGCAGAGCCTATCCAGATCCTATAACAAGATCCCAGTACAGGGATAGGAGCTTATTGGACAGAGCATGCCTGGGCCATCACCATGCACTTAGAGCAGAAGCCCAATAAGAGGCCTTCAACCTGAAGTGCCTAGGTGTACTGCCAGGCACGATAGGAGGCTAATGAGGCCATAATATGGAACACAGACAATAGAAGTCCAGAAGCTGCTTGTCTCTGCTCTTGATGTTAGAGCCAACAATAGAAAGGGTATGACTTGGTGAGCAGGTAACCCTGCACATCACCCCATGCATCCCCAGTTAGGCATACAAGGGAACTTGTCCTAAGCACTTACCTTCGTCTCACTTGCTCTATTCGCTCCTGCATGATGTCATCCATCATTTCACTTGGCACTTGGAAGATACGGGTGTGGCTGCCAAACACCATTGAGACATGGGATTCTAAATTTCTACAATTCTGAATTGACTAGACTACTAGAGTTGTGACTATAGAAATAAGACCTCTTGTCTCATCACTATAAGTCTAAAAGCCAACCCCTCCTCTCTCTTCCTTGTGATAACTAACCAAGTACCCCTGAGCCACACAGCCATTATGAGCAGGCAATGAAGAGTTCCCAGGAGGGACAGGGAAAGAGAAGCTATGAACCTTTACTAATTTCAGCAAGGCAGAGGTCTTATAGAATCATCCCCTTCCAAAAGCCTCTCTGGCTTCATTATCATCTCTTGGGATTAGTACTATGGCATATTTAGTATGATTTGAGAGCATCTAGTAATTCTGCACAATGAAGCTACAAGCCTGTCCTGGCTCCTATTTCTTTGTGCTACGTTTGTCTTCCCCTCTATGATCCACTTCCAATCTTTACCCATTGACAGACTCTATATCCTGGCTCAAAGTTTAAACTAGATAAGCTTTACAGCTAAGATTTAAACAATACTGGAAGATGAGGTGTGTTTTATTCAATATTTGTCATTCCATGGAACATCCATATCAGACAAGGGATGTGATCGCAAACAACACTAAAAACTATGAGGAGTCACAAGAGGTTTCTCAGCAAAACTATCTTTTACAGATAGCCCTTAAGTAGTCACCATTAGTTATTTTTCCCTGTGACATAATTACTGTGCATTTGAATCTTCCTATAGTCAATACCACTATAAAAAGTAACCATATGAATGCCAAAATCCTGAAGCAAAAATACTCTTCTTGAGAGAAAAAAGCAAAGCAGACAATGAGGTGGCAGAAGGGGAGGAGGTAGGAGATATGCACATGCCTTCAGTTGCACATGGACCAGTATAAGCCCACGTCCCTCCACTGGAAAGGATGTGGTCTAAAGACCCAATGAACTCAAATAGCAGAAATAAAATAGGACAACTCTGCCTGAGGAATGAGGCTGCTTCAGACCCAGCTCCCTCCACCTGGAGTCTTATCCAGAGCAAGGACAGAATATAGTGGTGGGCCATACCATGGAAGCAGAAAGGTAGGATCTCCTACCCTGGACTCTGAGAAACCTCCACACACCATAGTTACAAATGAGGGATTTAGCTTTTCATTTTAAAAACTTATTTTCTCTTAACTCTTTAAAGTGCAGTTACTTCTGAACAATTCAAGTGCAAAAATGACAGAAATCTGAGATGCATTCAGAAGCATTTAGGAAATGGAGAGCAAACCCAGTTCTTCAAGCCCTAAAGTCATTTTTAAACATAAGAATGAGCTGAACTTTCAAGATAGCAAAAATATTCTCTTAAGACCCCAAAGCAAAGCTGAGAAATTTCTCTGCCAGAAGAGATGGCATCTCTAGAGGCCAAGGGACATGATCTGTGTTGGTAGGGATTTCAGAGAAAGGCTTGGGCCTTCTTGCTGGCCTGCGCCTCCGCAGAAGCCATACCTCCATCTTATGAACTGAATTCTCGTTCTTTCCTCCAGTACCTCTTGGTTCTGGTTTGCTAGAATGTCACACTTTGACTGCGGGTGCTTCACCTGTTAAATCCAGGCAGAAGCAAGATGGTTACTGGTCAGCATGGATCCCCATGGCCAGAGGGTACAGAGTCCTTGCCCTTCCTCCCTCTCCATGGACCATCTGGCTTCTCCCCAAACCCTCATTCCCACTTCCAGGGCAATCGTCTCAAGTTCTTTGTTACCACATCTCTGGTCACATATATGTCCTGGCCATGGGTAGGAGAGGAGTTGGTGGACATCTTCTCCTTTATGTACCGGGAAGCCTCTTCTTCTGTCTGAAAAGTAATTTCCCCTAGGAATTGTCTTTACTCATTTGCTTCCAAGTTCTCTTCTCTTCCTTCTCCATTTTTCTTCCTGATCACAACACACATCACACACACACGCACACACCATAATTACAAGTTTGTGCATTCTGGACTTGCTGTGAAGTCCAGGAACAGGCAAGTCCCTGACCCTATCCCAAGGTATTCCTGAGACCACCTTAAGCAGAATTGCCTCCTCCAGGATGCTTGAGAAACAAGGCCAGCTAGTGGCAATGCCAACAAATCTCTTACCATACAAGAATGTCATAATCCTCTTGGACATTAGGATGAATTAAACTTAACTCTAGGCTGGGAGTATACTGAGAAACAAGTTTCCCAATTGTATGAGGATGGAGAATCCAGCTCTCTGCACACCCGCGTCCTGAGTACAGCATTCAAAAATTCTGGGTACTAAGTTATATAGAAAGATCTTACTCACTTTATTTAACCAGTGCTGCACTACAGATACAGCCTCACTTTCCACAACTTCAATGTCCTGGAACAAATTAATAAGTTGATGATGTCAGAAACCTTACAAACCCAGCTCCCACTCCACCACTCCTGTACAAAGCTGTATAATGGAAGATGTCTCTGAAACACAACAGGAGCACAAAAAGAGAGAGAACAGGGAAGACACTGTTCTGCGTGGCTACAACCACCACTCACCGAGCTTGTCTTTGGTGGGAAGGGCAGCCCTACACCTTTTCGAGCAAAGATGTACACAATCCATGTTGTAATGATCATCTTCAGATTGCAGCAGACCTCCTTCTTGGCTCCTTCCTTCCATTGAAGCTGTCTAAGAACTTCTATGGGATAGGAAGGTCATCAAAGGGAGGTGCCCTCCTGATTGGCTGGCCAGTGATGATGTGACAATGACCCATAACCTCCAGAGTCAGAATGCAGATGGAAAAGAGAGATCTAGAAATTTCTGTCTTAGTTCATCTGTGAAAACAAGAATAGTGGGATAATCTATTGCTGACAAAAACTCAGAGCAAAACACAAAGGGATTTTCCCAAATCATAGACAGAAAATCTCAGAGCAGCACAAGAAGGAATGCTGACAGCTAGTCACCTGATCTTGAACAATGCTAAAGTAAAACAGATTCTACAAATTAAAAAAAAATCTCACTAAAGCATCTAACATGTTCTACTTTCTCTCGGAACAACATCACAGCTATTTCCTAGTCTTCTTTTACATACATGGTAGGAAGAGATTTTTGTCCACTCAAAGCCATCAAAGACAGAGGACCAATTTCCAAGACATATTTTCCTTTTTTGTCTTCTCTGTATACACATATGACCCAAACCATTAAAAAGTAAATCAAAGTCAGCATACTGGTATATGTCTTTAATCCCACCACTCAAGAGGCTGAGGTAGGAGGATCATGGTGAGTTCAAGGCCAGATTGAGCTAGGATGAAACCCTACTTCAAAAGATCAAAAGAAAAAATAAGTAAATTAAAATAAAAGAGGTATAAAGTACAATGTGAAAGCATTACTTCTGTTAAAGGTTTTTCCTGGTAGTTCTATTTTACTATGCCCTTGCTGAAGTGTCACAGCACAACAGGAAAAAGGTAAAGGAGATCGTGATGAGACTTCAAAATGAGAGTCAAAAAATCTGACAAAAGCTTAGGTATTGTAACAACTATCTAGACCTTCTACCCCAAATACATCTTTAGTGACTCTTGGAAGCAATTGTAGCTCCACAGCCATGGACTTACTCTAAAGGTCTGACAAATGAGGCTTGGAACCTAGCCATTGCTGCTAATTTGATAGTGTCCTGACCTAATCATTAGCCTTTCTGTCTCCTCTGTCTGTCCTGGAGTGAGAAGCACCCTCCTTCTCAGTATAATACAAAGCCTTTGTCTCTCTACTCAATTTTTCCAATGTAATCCCTATGTCTCTCACTTTCAACAAATCACCTCAATTTTGTATTATTACTATTTTGGCCAGAAGAATCTAGGTTGGCTGTGGTAAGGACTGGGACCAAATCTCCAAATTTTTTAAAAAAAGTTATTTCTTACTCTCAAAAATCTAGTTTTGGAGACTGGAGAGGTGGATATGCCATATTTTGTTAATCCTTTCCATAATTGGTGAGCAAATAGATGATATCCAATTTGGAGCTAATTCCAGTAACACTGCAAACAAAGAACATCTGCAAAAACAGTGGTGTGTGTGTGTGTGTGTGTGCGCGCGCGCGTGTGTGTGTGCGTGTGTGTGTGTGTGTGTGTGTGCATGACCATTTCTGTTTGTTATAATCTTGCAGAAAAATTGATAACTTCATGTTAATTATTTTTATCTTGCAGTTCTACTCAGGTCTTTGTGTGTGCTAGGTAAGTGCTCTACCACTGAACTGCATTCTCAGTCCTTCTTTGTGAATAAGGTTAGTGAGGGGCTGGGGAGGTGACTCCATGAGTAAGAATACTTTTTGTGCAATCATAAGGAACTGAGTTTGGCCCCAAGCACCAATGTAAAAAGCCAGACATGGCTGCACACACATGTAATCCGAGTGCTAAGAGAGGCAGAGACAGGAGGATCACCAGAGGTCCCTGATCAGCAAGTCTGACCAAAAAACAACAGCAATTCAAGGCTCAGCGAGAGACTCTATCTTGAGGATAGATGGCAAAAGATCAATAAAGAAGGACACTCAACATCCTCCTCTGGACTCCAAATGTGTTCATTTGAGGCATAAATATCTGGACACATATGTGCATCACCATACACACACACACGTGTGCATGCACATACACACACATCCTATATGTCACACACACACACACTGGAAGAGAAAAAGTTTACTAAGACATATTCACATTACATAAATTTACCCACTTAACATGTACAACTTGATAGTTTTTGATATGTTCACAGAATTA
Organism: Dipus sagitta; assembly: GCA_036346955.1. Lineage (NCBI taxonomy): Eukaryota > Metazoa > Chordata > Mammalia > Rodentia > Dipodidae > Dipus > Dipus sagitta. The sequence continues at coordinate 74,730,000 of CM070772.1, read as the reverse complement.
GGATGTTATCATTTAAAAGAAATGTTATGCCAATTAGCAGGCAAGCCAGTTTTCCCACAATATTGGTCTCAGTCCAAGGCAACCATTAATCAACTTTCTCTCTCTACAGATTTTCTTATTCTGACATTTCATATGAATAGCATCCATACAATGTCTATTCTTCTGTGAGTGGCTTCTTTAACATATTTTTGAGGGTTACTTACCTCATTCATAAACATAGGTTATTAATTCACTAATTCACTTTTACTGCAGAGTAGTATTTCATTGTATAGATGTACCACATTTTGTTTACCCATCATCAGCAGGTGATATACATGTAGATTGTCCCTATGTTGTGATATTAATGATACTATTATAAACATTTGAGTATGACTTTTGTGTAGACATCTTTTCAATTCTCTTGAACTTATACTGAGCATCAGAATTTCTGGGTCTATGTTTAATATTTTGAAGGACTGTTAAAACTTTTTTCTAAATAGCTACATCATTGTGCCTTCACATAATCAATACATTTTTTTGTGATTTTTCTACACACTTGAACATTGTTATTATCCATCATTTTGACATCCTAGTGAATATGAAATAGCATCCCATTATGGTTTTGATTTGTATCTCCTACATAATCAATGATGTTGAATATCTTTCCATGTGCCTCTTACTACTTCTTTAGAAAAATGTCTATTGAAATATTTTGCCATATTATAACTAGATTGTCTTTTAATTGGTCATTTGTGAGAATTCATAATTTATTCTATATACAATTGTTTTATCAAATAAATAATTAGCAAATGGTTTCTCACATTTTCTTTATTATTTCTTCATTTTTGCTGGTATCATTTTAAGCATCAAAGGTCTGAGTTTTGATCAAGTTTAAGTTAATCTATTCTTATTTTTGTGGCTTATGCTTTTGGTATCATAGCTAAGATATCTAAGAAATCATTGCCAGGTCATGACAGTTTACACCTGTGCTTTGTAAAGAATTGCAAATCTTGTGCTTTTGTCTATGCTCTGCTTTGATTTCATCTTTGTAGAAGGTGTCAGGTATAATATCCAACTTCAGTAGTTGTTGAAAATAATATTCTTTCTCTGTTGTCTTGGCAGCCTTGACAAAAATCAGTTAACTACAGGTTTAAAGATGTATTTCTGGACTGGAAATTTAACTCTTTGTTCTAATATCAATACCACATTGTCTTCATTTCCGTAGCTTTGAAGAATGTTTTGATATTGGAAGTGTGAGTTTTCCAATTTGGTTCACTTTTTCTTTGATTGGTTGGTTGCACTCATTTATTTGTTCATTTTTTTGACAATTTCATACATGTGTATATTTTGATCATATTCACCCCCTATTACCTTCTCTTATCACACTCCCACTAACCCATAGTTCTTCCCAACTAATCCCCTTCCTTGCCTTCTTCTGATGTCTTTTTTGATGTGACCTACTGAGTTAAGTGAGAGTTGTTTGAATAAGCATGGATGGAGGTTATTTACTGGATTACAGACAACTGACTAGTGGTTACTTCACTGAAGATTCTGCCTCCCTTCCCCCAACAAATATTACCTGTCCTTAGCAACTCTGGGAGAGTGGAGTCTAGGAGCACACCCCACCTATGGTGGAATGTTGGTGGGCTCAGTTTTGTGCAATCATAAGGAAATGAGTGTTGGGAGTCCATGAGTGTAACTGTCATGTTTTGTGCAGAAGACAGCTTCTCCAGCCTTCTCCAGCTCTTAATATCCTATCCATCCCCACTACCATGATGTTTCCTGAGCCTTGGAGGGATTGGTATAGATGTTTCATTTAGAAGCATAGTTGGCAAAGATGTAAGAATAAACTCATTCTTTTAGGTCAGCATTGTCCTGTTGTCAAAGCCAAAGACATTACTATAAAATAAATTTAGTGACTGACATCCTGTATGAAATTGATGCAAAATCCTCAATGAGCCATGTATGGTGGTACTTACCTATAATTTCAGCAGTAGAGAAACAGATGAAAGAAGATCCCAAGTTCAAGGCCACCCTGAGCTACTAACCTTTTTACAATTGTCACAAAAAACTTTAACAATATATAGCAAATTAAACAGCAAATTACACACCATGACTAACTGGGATTAAATTTCTATATGTACTTAATGACCAGCATTCAAACTTCTACGAAAAAAAAAAAGAAGGAAAGAAAAGAAAAACAAAACCCTGCTGACATCAACAACATTAAGTCTTCCCCCATGAAAACAGAAGATCTTGGATTGCTCCACCTTCCTGATTGAATGGTCCCTGGGTCTCCTGGATCCCCTGAGCCAGAAGGTACACAGGCCACTGTGGAACCTGGCCTCTTGACACTGGCTCCCCAATGTCCTGGCTCCTTGTTCCACAACCACTGGTTCTCCTGTGCTGAAGAGTACATGAAAGTGGACTGAGTAGGCCAAAGCTCCCAGTTCCCAGCTTCCCAGTTACCCAAGATACCTTAGATGTACTTGAAATTTCCGCAATCTGCACATCTGCAGTTACAACCCCATTCTACTCCAATTCAGTTCACATTTGAAACAGAACACTCACTGGATTAGAGAAAACAACAGAAATTGAATCCCAAAATGAAAACACAACAAGCTATGTGAGAATTGCTAAACTGGAAGCAAATGATTAAAAAAAAACTATCATTTAAATGAAATTGAGCAAAATTGTCTCTTAGAGCACTCAGCTTTTATCACTAAGCTTAACTTAAATGAAGAAAATAAGAGAAGCCTCAAAAGAGATAAAAATGCATTGAAGTCAACAAATACAGGATCTTAATAACCAGCAGATTCGGCTTAATGAAAACTTGATCAAATGCAAGAATGAATTTCAGGAAGCCTCAAGAAAATCAGATCTCATGGCTAAATGTATATACTATGCTTATCAAACTGCCAAGTAAGCACTTCTGTTAATGTTCATACCCTTATATTAATGCTACTCCCACTGTTGGTAGAGAACCTTCTCTTTTCAGATGGCAGTGACCTTGGGATGACTCAGAAGGCATCATGGTGCTGGAAATAAATGACCAGAGTGGTCAGTACTACAATATCTCTATCACACCTTCCAAGGCTCAGGGTCTATTGCTGAAGAGGTGGCAGAAAGAATGTCAGAGCCAAAGGAAGGGTAGGATTCCTACAGCATGCTCCCCCCAGACACAAAATGGCCTGGATATCCATGACCTCACAGTTCCTGACACTACCTACACAAGACCATCATAATAGGAGGAAAACATCATGACATCAAAAGAAAAGAGAGACTGATTGAGATCGGGAGAATGGAGTTTCAAAGGGGAAAGTGTGGGAAGGGAGGGTATTACCATGGGATATTTTTTATAATCATGGAAGTTGTTAATAAAAAAATTTTTTTAAAGAAAATCAGACCTCAAACTTAAATCTTACTTCAAAAATGAGATGGACACAATGCAAAAAAAACCTAATTGAGCTTTTAAAAACCTCTGTAGAACCCCTCACTAACAGAGTCACTCATTTGGAAGACAGAAATATTCAGTTGGAAGACAAGACAAAAAAATTTGATCAGGAGTCCAAACACTTTGCAAAGTTCAAAAAAATCATGCAAGCAGAATACAAGGGAACTGTGGGATACCCTAAATTGACCAAACATCCAGCTCATGAATATACCAGAAGTGAAAGAAATCCAGGCCAGAGAGAACATGTTCAACAAAATTATTGAAGAAACTTTTTCAAATCTTTTAAAGAAGGGGCCCATACAGGTACAAGAAGCCCACAGAATACCCAACAGACAGGACCAAAGAAGAAATTCTTCAAGGCACATCATAGCTAAAAGACTTAACAATTAAAGCAAAGAGAGGGTTCTAAAAGCAGTAAGAGGGAAACAACTCACTATATATGAAGACAATTCCATCAGAATTACTTCAGATTTATCAATGGAAACTGTGAAAGTGAGAAGGGGCTGGAATGGAACACTTCAAAGTCTAAAAAACTATGGTTTTCAACCCAAACTACTGTACCCAGAGAAAGTATACCTCCTGATAGATGGTGAAAGGAAAAATTTCCAATGAAAAGTCAGTTCTACAGAGTCAAACCTACAGAGAACACATCATGGAATAATCCACACAGAAGAGTCCAACAAACAATCTCAAGAGCCTACAAGAATACGATCACAATAACCAAAACTATATCAGGCTCAAAAGAGTACAAAACCCAAGAAACCACCAAATTCCATAAAGCACCAGATCATGGCAGGGATTAAATCGAACCTCATAGTTATAATCTTGAATATTAATGGTCTTAACTCACCCATAAAAGGACACAAATTAACAGGATGGATCAGAAAAATGGACCCTCTACCTGCTATCTTTAAGAAGCCCACCTCACCACTAAAGACAGACACCTTCTCAGGATGAAAGGATAGAAAATGATACTGTCAGCAAGTACAAAGAAGAAACAAGCAGGTGTTGCTATATCAATATCTGGTAAAGTATACTTCAAACCAAAAGTAATCAAAAAGTATATAGAAGGCTGCTTCTTACTCATCAAGGGAATGATCCAACATGGGGACATCACAATCATAAATCTACATGAACCAAACACCACAGTATATAAAACAAAACCTGGGGGAGACATGGCTTAGCAGTTAAGGTGCTTGCTTGCAAAGAATAAGGACCCAAGTTTTAGTCTCCATGTCCCACGTAAGCCAGACATACAAGGTGGGACATACACACAAGGTGACACATGCACACAAGGTGATACACGAGTCTGGAGTTTGAGTGAAGTGACTGGAGGCCCTGGCATGCTGGCATGCCAGTTCTCTCTCTCCCTCTCTCTCTCACTCTCATTCTCACTCTTGCTCCCGCTCTCTCTCATGAAAACAATTTTTTTAAAACCTACTTGAAAACAAAACAGAAATAAAAACCAACACCATCATAGTAGGGGACTTCAACACTCCACTATCATTAATCCACAGATCCTCCAAGCAGAAAATCATGTGGAAATAATAGAGCTCAACAACACCACAGATCAACTAGGCCTAACAGGCATCTACAGAACATTCTACCCTAATTCTACAGAATTCACATTATTCTCAGCAGCCCATGGAACATTTTCCAAAATAGATCATATATTAGGCCATAAAACATGCCTCCATAAATTCAGAAAAATTGACATAACTTCCTGCATCTTATCAGATCAAAATGCCTTAAAGGTAGAAATTAACAAGAGACACATCAAGAACTCCATGAGCTTCTGGAGACTGAACAACACACTTTTAAATAATGAATGACTTGTGGAAGAAATCAAGAAAGAAATTGTAAAATTTCTAGAATTGAATGTAATGAAAATACAATTTAACAAAACTTATGGGACACAATAAAGGCAATGCTAAGGAGAAAATTTATAGCACTAAATGGCTTCAAAACAAACATGGAGATATCCCAAATAAATAACCTAACCATCCACCTGAAGGCATTGGAAAAACAAGAAGAACCCAAGCCTAAGAGTTCCACATGGAAAGAAATAATCAAGATGAGAGCAGACATTAATGAATTGGGAACTAAGAAAATTGATGAAATGAAGAGTTTTTTTTTTTTTTGAAAAATAAACAAGAATGATAAACCCTTGGCCAATTTGATCAAATGAAGAAAGGGGAAGTCTAAAATTAACAAAATCAGAAGTGAAAAGGAGAGGTCACAAAAGACCCAGTGAAATTGAAAGAATCATCAGGACTTACTTCCAAAACCTCTACTCCACAAAATTGGATAATCTGGAAGAAATAGATGAATTCCTAATCACATACCACCTACCAAAACTAAACTCAGAGCAGATTAATCTTCTAAAAAAAACCTATCACATCCATCAAGATTGAAAAGGTAATCAAAAACTTCCCCAAAGTGAAAAGTCAAGGAATGGCCAGATGGCTTCTCAGTCAAATTCTATCAAACCTTCATAGAAGAATGGAAACCAATTTTTCCCAAACTGTTTTACATAATCAAAGAGCAGGGAGTCCTCCCCAACTTCTTTTATGAAGATAGCATCACCTTAATACCAAAACTAGACAAATATGCAACAAGAAAAGAAAACTATAAGGCTATATTTCTGATAAAGTTAGATGCAAAGAAGTTAGATGCAAACTGAATTCAATAGCATATAAAAAGTATTATCTACCTTGACCAAGTAGGCTTCATCCCAGGGATGCATGGATGATTCAACATATGGAAATTGGTCAACATAATAAAGCACACAAATAAATTTAATCATAAGAACTACATGATCATGTCAACTGAAGCAGAGAAGGCCTGTAACAAAATACAACACCACTTCACGATCAAAATACTGGGGTGAATAGGCATGGAGGGTTTATATCTCAACACACAAAAGGCTATATATAAAGCACCTAAAGCCCAAACAATACTTCATAGGGAAAGACTCAAGGAGTTCCCATTGAGATTGGGAACAAGACAGAGGTGCCCACTCTCACCACTGCTCTTCAACATGGTACTGGAAGTACTAGTCCAATCAATAAGACAGGAGAAAGGAAAAAGGGGGATACAAATTGGAAAGGAAGAAATCAAGTTAGACCTACTTGCAGATGACATGATCTTATACCTAAGTGATCTGAAAGTCTTCATCTCAAAACTTCTAAAGGGATAAATTCCTTAAGTAAAGTGTCAGGCTACAAAATCAACATACAACAATCTGTAGCCTTTCTATAGGCAAAGGACAAATATGCTGAGAAAGAAATCAGTGAGGCTGTTCCATTCTCAATAGCAACAAAAAATTAAATGCCTTAGAATAACATTAACAAAGGATGCAAAAGACCTATATAATGAAAACATTTTTAAAAAATAAACCTCAAGAAATAAATCAAAGAGGATATGGAAGATAGAAAGACCTCCATGCACCTGGATAGGTAAATGTAATATTGTGAAAATGGAAATTTTACTAGAAGCAATATACAGATTTAATGCAATACTAAGAAAAATTCCAGCATTATTATTCACAGGATAGAAAAAAATTATATCAAAACTCATACAGAATAGCAACAGGGCTCAGATGTCCAAACATATCCTCAGCAAAAGAAACACCTCCGGAAGTATCACCATACCTGATCTAAAGCTATATATATTACAAACTCATATAGAGCATGGTACTGGAATAAAAGCAGAAATGTACACAAATGGAACAGAATTGAAGACCCAGACTTTAGGTCAAGTAGCTAAACTCTCCATGGTATTAGAGTGTGAAAGACTTCATGAACAATATTCTAGTGCCCAGGAAATTAAACAATCTCTCAACCAATGGAATCACATGAAACCAAAAATGCGTTGCAGAAATATAACATAATAACCAATATGTTACCCACAGAATGGGAGAAAAATTTCACTAGCTATAACATGGACAGAGCCCTAATATCTAGAATCTACAAAGAACTCAAAAAATAAAAATCAAACAACTGACTCAAAAAATGGGATAGAAAACTCAATAACAAGTTCTTAGAGAAAGAAATACAAATGGCTAACACACACTTAACAAAATGTTCAACATATGACTTCTGGTCAAGATGGCATCCACCTAACCACACTTCAGATCTTGGGAAAACACCAGGGAATATCTGTGGTGTTTCAGCATCAGCAGGTCCTAGTAGACCTCCAATGGGAGGGTGTGGAGGAGCACAGTAGGGAATCTGCTCATTCATACACTCTTAGGTAACCCACTAGACCCCCAGAGCCCTTAGCCAGCCATCCCAGCCAAAGCCATGCAGAACAGGTTCACTCCTGCACTACCTACAGGCTCTGAAGATGTAGGCTAGGTGCCTCTCACCTTACCTCCTGCTGACTGGGTCCCATTCCTCCATCCCATGGCTTTCCTCCATACCTTGTTCCTTTCTCCACCACCAAGATGGCACCATCCCATCTCCCCACCCCACTGCACCTATTGGTCCATGCCACTGATTCCATGCCACCAGGTCCATGCCACAAGGTCTGTGTTGTCCCATCCCCCTGAACTGCCAATCCTCTGAGCTGTGATGTCCCATCCCCCCTCACCACCACCTGCCAATGGGTCCATGCCACCAGCTCTATGCTGTACCATCCCCCTGCTCCAATGCACAATTGGGTCCATGCCAACCCATCCCTCCATCCCACCATGCCACCAGGTCTGTGACATCCAATCCCCCTCCACCCCATCACCCACCAATGGGTCCATTCCACCAGGTCTGGACCATCACTTCCCCACCCTGGCACCTACCAATGGGTCCACACTATTCCACGCTCTGCTCCACCACCCACGAATGGGTCACCAATGTCCCATCCCCGACCCCAGCCACCTGACTCCCAAGACCCCAGCAGTCTCCTGCCTCCTCTCCCTGCCCCACTACTGGGTCTCTGGATCACTGGGGCCACTCCAACTCCTCCCCCCTGAGCAAAAGCTAAATCTAGTCAAACATAAAAGGGAACAAACACTGAAGATATTTCAAAGGTAAACTACAGATTCCTCATGAATTGAGTAAGATTCCCACATTGTGACAGGCAGAGCACAGCATAAAAAGAAACAACACAAAATATCAAATGGAAGGAACCCTAAAAAGGTTGTCCAGTCTCATAATGGAAGTCTCTAATCAAAACACAGAAGAGACAAGAGAGCCCCAAAATGAAGAGTGACCCTGACCAAGCAGTTGGCAGAACTTGCAGAAAATCAACAAAAGACCAACAATTGTGGGAATGCTGTCCTCGCTAGGTTAGAACTAATAGAAAAAAAGAGAGACTTCAAAAGAGAGTTAAGTAATCTGAAGGAGAGCCAAAAAAGAGAGAACTTTCCAACCCTCTCAAAACAGAGTCCCATCAAGATACAAGACACTAACAGAACTACAAACAGACTGGACCAAAGGAGAAATGCTCTAAAACATGTTATCATTAAGACTCTAAAGAACAAAAACAAAGATAAATTTCTAAAAGCTGCAAGAGAGAAACAACATATTACATATACAGGTGAACCCATAAGAATTACCTCAGACTTCTCAATGGAAACCCTGAAAACAAGAAGGGCCTGGAATGGAACACGGAAAAGTCTAAGAACTTATGGCTTCCAATCCAACTACCATACCCAACAAAAGTATCCCTCATAATAGACAGTGAAAGAAAAACTTTCCATGATAAAACTCAGCTCTACAACTATATGAACACAAAGCCAAACATACAGAGAGTACTTCAGGGAATTTTCCACAGAGAAGTCAAACAACCAATCTCAAGAGCTTACAAGAAGCAGACCACAATAACTAAACACAGAGAAGGCTCAAAACACTACAAAGTCCAAGAAAACACCAAACCCAAGAACCACAATATACCAGGGATTAAATCAAACTCAGTTATCATACTAAACATTAATAAACATTAACAGCCTTAATTCACCCATCAAGAGACACAAGTTAACAGGTGGATCACAAAAATGGACACCTCAATCTGGTGTCTTAAATAAACCCACCTCACCAGTAAAGACAGATACCTCCTCAGGATGAAAGGGTGAAAATGATATTCCAAGTGAATACAAATAAGAAACAAGCAGGTTTTGCTATACTAATCTCAGATAAAACAGACTTCAAACCAAAAGTAATCAAAAAAGACAAAACCACTTGTAACTCATCAAGGGAATGATCCAATAAGACGATATCACAATCATCAATATTTATGCACCAAACATAGGTGCACCACAATTCATAAAACAAAACCTACGTGACAACAAAACAGAAATAAACACCAACACCATCATAGTTGGGGACTTCAATACTCCACTATGATCAATAGATATCCAAACAGAAAATCAACAGGGAAGCAAGAGAGCTCAACAACATCATAGATCAACTAGACCTAATGGACATCTACAGAACATTCTACCCAAAATCTGCAGAATACACAGCCTTCTCAGAAGCCCATGAAACCTTCTCTAAAATAGATCTTATACTGGGCCATAAAGCCTGCCTTCAGATATTTAGAAAAATTGACATAATTTCCTGCATGATACCAGACCACAATGCTGTAAAGCTAGAAATTAACAACAAGAGATGCACCATGAAATCCACCATCTCCTGGAGACTGAACAACACATTTTTAAACAATAAATGGGTAGTGGATGAAATAAAAAAGGATATTGTAAAATTTCTATAATTGAAAGACAATTGAGAACACATTGAACCACAACTATGGGACACAATGAAAGCAGTCCTTAGAAAATTCAGAGCACTAAATGTTTTCAAAACAAGGACAGACGGATCTGAAATCAATAACCTAACCATCCAACTAAACGCATTGGAAAAACAAGAAGAATCCAACCCCAAAAGCTCCAGACAGAAAGAAATAATCAATGGAAGAGCAGAAATTAATAAATTGGAAACTAAGAAAACAATTAAGAAAATTGATGAAACAAAGAGCTGGTTCTTTGAAAAAATCAAGTTTGATAAACCCCTGGCTAGTTTGACCAAGTGAAAAAAGAGACCCTTCAAATTAACAAAATTAGAAATGAAAAAGGAGAGATCACAATAGACAGTAAAATTGAAGGAATCATCAGGACTTACTTCCAAAACCTCTACTCCACAAAACTGGATGATCTGGAAGAAATAGATTAATTCTTGGACACATACAACCCACCGAAACTAAACTCAGAGCAAATTAATCTCCTAAACAAACCTATCACCCACATTGAGAGTGAAAAGGTAATCAAAAACTTCCTCAAAAAGAAGAGGGCAAGACCAGATGGATTCTCCTATATTGAGGAAAGTTCCTCCTATTTTTTCTTCCAGTGTCAGAAGACTTTCAGGTCTTATATTGAGGTCTTTGATCCATTTGGACTTGATTTTTGTGCATGGCAAGATGTATAGGTCTAGTTTCATTTTTCTGCACATAGTTATCCAGTTTGTCCAGCACCAGTTGTTGAAGATGCTGTCTTTTCTACAGTCTACATTATTAGGGCCTTTGTCAAACATCAAGTAGCTATAGTTGCTTGACCTAAAGTTCAGATACTTAACTCTGTTCCATTGGTCTATAGTCCTGTTTTTATGTCAGTACAATGCTGTTTTTGTTACTATGGCTTTGTAATATAGCTTTAGATTGGGAATGGTGATGCTGTTAGAGATGTTTCTTTTGCTGAGGATATACTTAGATATCTGAGGCCTGCTGCCATTCCATATGAATTTTGAGATTTTTTTTTCTATTTCTGTGAAGAAATTTTTTTCTTAGTATTTTATTAGTATTTCATTAAATATGTATATTACATTTCTTAGGATTTCCATTTTCACAATGTTAATTCTGCCTATCCAGGAGCATGGGAGGTCTTTCCATCTTCTCAAGTCCTCCTCAATTTCTCTCTTGAGTGTTTTTATGTTTTCATTTTATGTGTCTTTCACATCCTTAGTTAGTGTTATTCCAAGGTATTTTTGTTTGTTTGTTTCTATTGAAAATGTGACAGTGTTGATAATTTCTTTCTCTGTATCTTTGTCCTTTGCATATAGAATGGCTACTGATTTTTGTGCAATGATTTTGTATCTTGCTACTTTGCTGAAGGAATTAATAACCTTTAAAAGTTTTGAGATGAAGGTTCTTAGGTCACTTATGTAAACGATCATGTCTTCTGTGTATAGGGCTAACTTGACTTCTTCCTTTCCAATTTGTATCCCTTTCATTTCTTTCTCCTGTCTTATTGCTTTGGCTAGGACTTCTAGTATTATGTTGAAGAGCAGAGGTGAGACTGGACATCCCTGGCTTGTTCCTGATCTAAATGGGAATTCCTTGAGTCTTTCCCCATTAAGTATTATTTGGGCTTAGATGCTTTATATATAGCCTTTATTATGTTGAGATATAAACCATCCTTGCTTATCTCTGATGTTTTGATCATGAAGTGATTTTGTATTTTGTTGAAGGCCTTTTCTGCATCTATTGACATGATCATGTGGTTTTTGTGATTAAGCTTATTTTGTGGTGTATTAGATTACAGATTTCCATATGTTGAACCAGTCCTACATTCCTGGGATAAAGCCTGCTTGATCAAGGTAGATACTGCTTTTGATGTGTTGTTGAATTCAATTTGCAAGGATTTTGTTCAGGATCTTTGCATCTAAGTTCATTAGGGATAAAGGCCTATAGTTTTCTGTTTTTGTTTTATCTCTGTCTACTTTTGGTATTAAGGTGATACTAGCTTCATAGAAGGAGTTCAGGAGCTTTCCCTATTCTCCAGTTATGTAGAACCCTTTGAGAAAAATTGGTTTCAGTTCTTCCATGAAGGTTTGAGAGAATTCAGCTGAGAATCTTTCTTTCTTTTTTCTAATTTCTTTATTTTCTTCTTTATTGGCACTGGCCTGTAACTCCCAGTACCAGGATTGGGTTAACACTCACAGTGAACTCTTGATAAGAGAGACCTACAAGGTTTCTCAAAATAAGAGAGACTTCTGTCAGAGCACTTGATTACCCAACAGAGGTTAATGGTAAGACCCTACTGCTGATAACACCATATGCTGTCAGTATGGAACATGGAGAAACCTGGATGGAATCTGGAAGACAGCCAGTCCCCAGACAGCCCATTTAGTGCTAGAAGGTGCTGCATGAGCTACTGGGAGAAAGTGCCCAACATTTGTCAGAGCAACTATGTGGGTCCCTGGATGCTCGCAGCTGCAGTTCTCCAAAGGTGTCCAGACAACCATCTTGAGCAGCCATGAGTGTGAAGGGATGTACACCCCTGGGAAATGAATTCAGAGAGTAGTTCCATTTATTCAGTAGGGAAATGTGTTTATAAGTAGTTGAAAGTGGGAAGAGGGTCCTAAGGGGATTGGTGGTTCAAAGGTTGCTAGCTAATGCCTAGGGATGTTCCTTCCAGCATATAGGGAGAGAGTTAGGTTGCAGCACATAGGGAGAGAATAAGGTGATCTACATAGTGATGGGAAGAGGATCAGAAGGGGATGGGCTGTGTGAAGGCTGTTGGCTGATAAGGAGTTTCCTAGGCAACTGACCAAAGGTCACGGGGCTATGGACTAAACCTAAATTCAGGTGTGCCAGGCTTGGAGAGTGTGTGGCCTCCTGTAGCCTGGGGTTTCTTAGCCATGCCTGGAAGCTCAGTCCCACCTCCTGAAAGCTCCAGCATGTGCCTGGCAGTGCCTGACAACTCCCCCCCCCCCCGATCTTTTTTTTTTTATAAGGGGGCAGTGTCATCCTGAGTAAGTGCTTCATAATTTACCATAGGTCCAGATAGAGCTAGATGGTGTATGAGGACCTGATTAGTAACAACCTTAGCAATATTAGTTATTTGTTATCTGAGAAATTTGATGAGGCAGGGGGCTACAAGTATAGGGTTACTATAGAAAGGAGGGAGCTAAGAAGCAGGAGAAGCCAAGTAACTAAACAGTTAAGAAACCAGGTGGTAGGGTCCTCAGGCTTGTAGCAGTCAAGGAGCACCTTGTGGAGTTTTTTGAGAGTTTTAACATTTTGTTCAACATTTGATTCATTAACAAATAATAAAGCATTCTTTTCCTAAGACCATACATATCCCCCCAAGTTCAGCATTAATGAGGTCTGAGGCTAGATGGTTTTGAAGTACCACACCTGTAAGAGAGTTCAATGTCTCTGGAGAGATTGGAGGCTGTTGATCACCAGAGGCACCCAGAGACAGTGTCACACTGAGGCCCACCAGAAGAGGGATGAAAATCTCTTGGTTGATGCAGATGGAGTTTGTAAGCCACTTTTTTTCTCATAGAGATACACCTGTGAAACAATCAAGACTGGGGAACAAAATGGGGGAGAGGAAATATTTATGCATGGGGTCATTAGCCCTTTGCACCAAAGGACACAAGTAGTCCTGGTTATGGAAATATTGAGCAGGCATTCAGTTTTGGTTGGCTTGGAGCTGGACAGGCAGAGAGGCATAATTTGGCATCAAAGAAGGCAAGGTCTGTCCTTTGCAGAGACAGGGACACAGCACACACATGGACAAACAGTTCTTTGGAACTGGGCAAGAGATAAGAAAAACTTTCCTCTCCTTTTTACCTTCAGGGGTCCATTCACCCTAACTCTACACCCCCCCCCTTAACTTCTCCCTATCATGAGAAGACACCCTAACTGCAATTAGGGGACAAGGGACAAAAATGTTAGATCATTTACTACTTCCCGCCAAATGGGGCATGAAGTTGTGGCAGTTAGAGAGTCTCTCCCAGAGAGGGGAACTATTTTAATAGACCCAGGAAGTATATTGATGGACTGCAGGAAGATAGTCTTGAAGAGAACATTTGGGAGAAATAATAAAAGTAAGGAGTTAGTGAGAAGTAAGCACACAGCAAAATGGTCCTTCTGTGGTCAAGGGAACCCAGGTTAATGGAGCTGGATTGTCTTAGGACCATTTGAACATAAGCTGGCTGAGATTTTCTTGCAGAAAATCTAATGGCACAATAGTGACTGACATAGCCTGAATCTGATTTCATATGGCTTGTAAAACAGATGAGATATTAGCAGAGTTATCAAAAACATGTACACAACATTTACCTTGATAATAGAGAGCCATTGGGTATCATTAAAAGCTGTACAAATATGTTTTGGGTCTCAGAACTTACTTATGTATTTTAGATTTGAAAATAACCCTTTGTCATCTATAGTTTTTTATATTATTATTATAGAATTAGAACTATTAGAGATGGGGAAAATGTGTTAAGGTCTTGTTTGTTTCCCCTCTTGGAAAGCTCTTATTGTATTACTTAATAAGCCATTCATATATTTAAGGTGTTTTTAAATCTTTGGTTATATATTTCTCTCTGAGTGTTTAACCAAGCAGATAGCCAAAATTTAATTAAGGATTAATTTTGGAGGTCACTAATGGCTCTCCAAAGGAGACTTTAGGGACCCATGAGTAGCCTTATACCTTACTGGTGTTTTCTGCCTGTTAGGATGAGTTACAACCATGCTGGCCAAGAAGTTTTCCATTCTTTGGGATGTCAGGAGGATTGATTGCTCATCATTTGTGACTCTCCTGTTTCAGAATGTACATCAATTTTTGTTTGGGTCTCCATATCCTCCCTTCTCAGGAAGACAGATGACTTACCAGAGGGCCAGTGTAGAAGTTTCCCATCATCTCCAGTGCCCTCATGACCTGGGAGCACAGGCCAAAATATGGACCCTTTTTGCTCTGATGATTCCAATTGGCTTTGGCTTCTACACAGGTGATTAACACACTTAGAAAGGAAGCTACACCATCCTGGATGTATGTACATGTACAGCACATTTGATTACTGAAATAGATTTAGTTAAAGAATGGCACAAGAGCTTCTTAAAATCATTTTCTCCAACATCTTAAAATTTTGTTGTAAAAGGACAAGTAAGACAGTATAAAGTCTTAGCACTTGTGTTTGAAAACATCTTTGATTAATTAAGATACCTGTGTGGGAATCAATTATCCAGGGAAGATTGGAAACAGAGCTACAGAACTTGAAATTATTTCTCTCCAATGAGAACCATTGTTTGAGCATGAGACTGTACCCTAAAGTAGGGAATATGTCTTAAGAGTTAATTTTGTTATAAGCACTGGACTTGAGATGCCAAAAATGAGACAGTCACTTTACATACAATAGAGCAGAATCTGGTGTTAGTTGAGCCAAAACAACTAAACCCTAATACAACCCTTGACAAACCTGTTTTGAAAGAAAACACACCATTTGGCAACCAATTATTTTAGCTTAACCTTGATAGCCATTGATTTTATGTACCCTAGAAATTTTTATTAACATAAGAGAATTTTATGTTTTACCCATGACTTAAATTTGATAAAGCTTAAGCAAGCTATCCCAACATATTTAAGGCTGAAAATTAGCTTTTTGTTTTTTAAAAGTTTGTAGGCAGATGAAAAATATTTAACTTTAGGCATGGTGTTTAGATTTAGCCTAAAATGTCTTTCCTACATACGCACATCTTTATACGCATACTTTAACATTCTAATCTAAGTACCAGTCAAAAGCATTTTTAATGAGTATTCCATGTGCAACATTGAAAAATTCCTTCCCAGTTCCTTCAATCAACTCAACTCACCCCATAAGTAACCATCTTTCTTATAAGACTATTAAGAGAAACAGCACCAAAGTGATTAACCCTATTACTCACTGACAAGCAAGTAGTCTAGATTAAAGACAATTTTATGTCATTAATACCGTTAACACACTTGGAAATGATTTTATTAGGAGTAACTAAGGCAAAATTTCTTTCTGTCTTGAGGCAGGCTGGCCTAGAAGTCAGGCAAGTTGCCTCCTCCTTTTAAGTAACAGGGCATTACAATCTTTTTAAAAAATACCTGGAAAATTATAACTCACCATTGCAGAGAGAATTTTGTTATTTTCAATAATCCTCTATGTAAGTTGAAGTTGACCTAGAACATAAACTCAGTCATTATAGTTATGATACCATGTAACAAAGTATGCCATTGTTTATGTAAAATTTCAGCTCACCATAGGCTTTAGTTAAACGTGACTCCCTTTTTTTCTGGCTGCTTCATGGTGCTGGCATAGCAGGTGGTGGCTGGCAGGGTAGGAGCTCACATGCACCTTTGGATCAGCCCTGCCCTGTTCCCAGGCTCTCACCGGGAGTTGGGTCTGGTAGGCAAGGAGGTAATGGCTGAGGGTGTCGCTGGGCTGCTTGTGCCATGCTGGCACATGGTCTTTGGGAGCAGAACAGGAATTTCCCAAGTCTGGCTTCGTGAAGAGGAAAGAAGGGAGGGGGGCCCTAGGACCATTGGTGGTTGCTGGGAAGGGAGGCAAAGACACTACCTGCACAGCCCAAGGTGCCATTGTCTCAGCATGTATGAGATATTGGACATGAGTCGCTTTGGATTGTAGCCAACTTGCACTTTCACCATTGCCCTAGCAGAGAAACTTGAAAGATGAAAAGGGAGTGAGGGGAAATTTCCTTCCTGAACTTTTCATTTCCTATCCAGATAAGCTATGCAGGTCCACGTGTCTGGATCACATGGATCCACAGAAATCATTCAAGGGGTGACCTGGAGGACTTCCTCTAAGTCTAAGGAGATGGCCTCTCTCTGGGAAAGTTTAATTCCCCTAACTGTCAGGAGAACCCTTAATCTATGAATCTGTGATTCCTTTTGGTGATAGACAATATTGCTCATAATAGAAAAAGAGTGGAAATGCCAAGACTAGAGGGCAACATTCCCGAGGGATTGAAAGCACAGTGGGGGAATCACCAATGGTCCAGATATAAGCTGGTCCTCAAGTTTAAGAGACCGGTGACCTGCCTATAGGACTTTAAGAGGTCAATGCATTACTGGCTTTTTTTGTTGGAGAGAAGTAGATAGAAGATCTTTGCCAACACCCAACTTGCTGTAGGGGTACAGGCAGATGACGCTGGCCTTTAGTCAATACCAAAGAGTGGCCTCAGCCAAGAGACATCAGTTACCAGTTTGTCGTGTCTGGTCCCCCGCGATGGCATGGACAGAAAATAAAGGAGGAAAAAGAGAAATCTGCTCTCAAAAATGTTGTGGCAAGGGCACACAGGCCTATATCTCCCAGTCCCTCTGAGAGAGCACTCACCTACCCTAGCCCATCTTAGAAGGTCCCTGTTTGGACACCAGCTGTGGGTCCCTGGATCCTTGGGGACACAGGTCCCCAAAGGCATCCAGGCAACCATGGAGAGCAGGGTCTTGAGTGGTCGTGAGTGTGAATGTATGCACATCTCTGGGAGATGACTTCAGAGAGTAGTTCCGTTCATTCAGTAGGGAAATGGGTTTATAAGTAGTTGAGAGTGAGAAGAGGGTCCTAAGGGGATTGGTGGGTTCAAAGGTTGCTAGCCGATGCCTAAGGATGTTCATTCCAGCATGTAGGGAGAGAGTCAGGTGCAGACATAGGGAGTCAGGTGATCTACATAATGGTGGGAAGAGGGTCAGAGGGTGTTGGGCTGCTGGCTGATAAGGAGTTTCCTACGTAACAGGCCAAAGGTCACAGCGCTATGGGGCAAAACCTAAGTTCAGGTGCGCTGGGCTTCAAGAGGGAGAGGTCTCCTATAGCCCAGGGGTCCTTAGCTGTGCCTGGAAGCTCAGGCCCATCTCCTGAAGGCTCCAGCCTGTGCCTGGAAGTGCCCAACACAACTTGAGGTCTAAGCTACCCCAAAGCAAACAACCTGACGTGATGCTCACACAAGTGCAGTAGAGGCACACAGCCATGATTGTTGAATAAAGATCATAGTGCCAGGGATAGGTTAACTATCTAAGAGTTGTTGGCCAGGGAGACCCATGTGGCTCCCCAAAATGAAAAAAAGTTTATTGCCATGAGTTGTTGGTTGTGTTCCAAAACAACATGGTAGAACCCTATTGCTGAAGACATGGCATAATTTAGTTATAGGGTAGATAAGTCAGGCAGGGACTGAACTGGAAGCATGCTTCCTGCTGGCTGGCTTTCATAGTGCTAAAAGGTGCTGTGTAGACTGCTGGGGAAGACTGGCTACTGGCCGCCCTACTCAGCTTTGGACTGTGTGCTATATAATACCAACATGCCAAGCAACATATGTCTCTGTGTGATAGTGGCATGACTGTTGTGGGTACAGTCAACAGCTTTCTCATTGGATTCAAGGCCTTCTCCATAGGAGGAAGTTCATGCCTGGTACTGTCAAAAGTCAATGACTAGGGAGGTTAGAGGCCCCAGTTGGGAAATCACTGCTACTTTTCTGCTGAATGGATGTGTTGGTCCTGTCACATTGCCAACTATATATTTGTGCTTGAATCCATAGAGTATCCCTGCTATTACTACTGCTGTTAGCTTTGGCTGGGGAAGAACTTCTTTCAGTCAACATCTGGTGGTGATGGAGAGACATAACTGACCAAGACCCCAAGTTGGTGACTGTGGCTGTGGCATAGTACTCCAATGCTCAGTGCTCCGATGCTCAGCCACAAGTGGACATATATCTCGCCATCATTGAGGATCAGGAAATATCACAGAAGAGGGGGCAAAAAGAATGAAGATCTGGAGAAGGGGGTAGAGTGCTATATTTCCTCCACGTTGAAAGGTGTAAACAACTATTGTTGTCTTTATCAAACGCAGCTGGGTCAACTCACCAGCAAAGGTGTGGGGAGGGTCATAAGGCCCCCACCTGAGATTCAAGAGCTCCCTGCGCTGGGCTGTATAAAATAACACACAAGATCTGCTGACCTCAGGGAGAGATAAGAGTATATAGAGAGTAAAAGATCTAGGAACAGTGAGCTCCATTGAGGTGGTGTCTCTGGAGTCTCCATGCTCTGCAAGTAAATTCTCACCCTGAGACTAAAGGAGAAGCATCCACAGGGGTAATCCCCACATAGTGAACCCCGTGAAGTGCTGGTTTGGGGTCTCATGCTCTGTAAGCCCTCACCCCTCCCCAGGCTTAAGCAGGAGTATCTGCCAGGGAATTCCCAGTACAGTGAGCTCCACTGAAGAGCTTCTCAGCACTTTCATATTCTTTGACAGAGACTAGGAGCTTCTAAAAGTGGTCACAGGGAAGTTGTCATTCAGGATATAATGAGACTTCTCTAAGGTGTGGCTGCTCTGGGGTTCCGATGCTCTGTTAGTAAGCCTTCATCCCTGAGGCTGAGGGAGGAGTATCCAAGGAGTAATTCTGACACAAGAATCTCCAACATAGTGACTACTTTGGGAGCCCCACATTCCTATATGCTCTGTAAGTGATCCCCAATAAACTTATTGGTTCATTGGTGTAATCATTCTTTGATCTGCCATCTGAGCCTTATTTGGGGTGAAGACGTGTGTTTGTGTCTGCCCAGGGCAAAATTTTCCCAAGACATAGCGTAATCTCCAAATCTTTTTAAATTAAATTGTTTTCTTTATAATGTTCTGAATGAAGATAGTTTATCAAATATGTTACTTGTCTTTTCATTTTAGTGCTTTTATTAATTATTCAAAATTATTTTTTAATACTTTATTTATTTATTTGAGAGAGACAAAAGAGGCAGATAGAGAGCATGGGAATGCAGACCCTCTAGCCACTGCAAATGAACTCCAGACACATGTGCCACCTTGTGCATATGGCTTTATATGGGTACTGGGGAATCAAACCTGGGCCCTTCCACTTTGTAGGAAAGTGCCTTAACCACTAAGCCATCTCTCCAGACCTAGTGCTAGCTTTTGCAAGATAAACAGGTTTAGTTTCCTTCAGTGATTTAATATGCTTTTGGTATCATAACAAAGAGCTCTTTGCACAATCCAAATTTAGGTATATTTTTTCCTGTTTTCCTCTATAAGCTTTACAATTTTAGCTGTTATGTGTAGGTGTATGATTCACTTTGAGCTGTTTCTGTATGCATGCTAGGGTGTAAATGTGGTTTATGCCCTGCAAAGCTCTTGTGAAAACAGAACCCTAGTTAAAAGAAAGTAAGAGATAGGAATCAAAAGAGGTGATTGTGGCTCTCCCATCATGGATGGATGAATTAATTCATACAATTAATGAGTTAAACAGTGAAGGGGTTATTCTATTTCCAGGAGAAATCTACTATAAGAGTCAGTCTACCCCAATCTCTAATATGCTATTTTGCTATCTCTGCTGCCTCAGGATTCTGCCAACAAGAGGCCAACACCAAATGCAGCCTCTCAAATTGGACCAGAACTGTAAGCCAAATAAGCCAGCCAATTTAACATAATAGATAGTGAGAGAGCATCCTAGAAAATTATAACCGGAACATATATACATACATGTGTATATATACATATAATGTGTATATATTTGTAAGTATATTTGAAATTTTCTCTAAAATAGATCATGTACCATATCATCAAACAAATTTCAATGAAATAAAATTTAAAGCATATTTTTAACTTTTGTTTTTGTTTTTGTTTTTTTGAGGTATGTATGGTCTTGCTCTAGCCCAGGGTGACCTGGAATTCACTATGTAGTCTTAGGGTAGCCTTGAACTCACAACAATCCTATTACCTCTGGCTCCCAAGTGCTGGGATTAAAGGTGTGCACCACAACACCTAGCTATTTTTTTAAGATTTATTTTATACTTAGTATCAAAGTAACAGGATTCATTATGGCATATTCATAATATTTTGTTCGGGCTTATATACTGTGCTTTTTTAAGTCCCTTAGTCCCTGATACCATTACCCCAGGGGTCCTCTTCAGTGGGGTCATGAAGGCCTCAGTTAGTCTCTGTGAGTTAGCAGGGAGACTCTGCCTCAGAATATTCCTACTCACTCTATGGCTCTTACAATCTTTCCAACCCCTCTTCCACAATGTTCCCTGAGCCATGGTAGATATATTGGCAGTCAGGACCAGGACAAATTGCAGAGGAAGAGGCAACACGAATGCTGCTCATACTGTTAGCCTTACAACCAACTCCAGGGTGATGGTGACAAACACAGTGATAAACCAAAACGCACCAAAACAAAAATCCAAAGACTACAAATAACTCAACACTATATAGGTCATTTTTAAGGAAATTAGAAAAACTAGAGGGAAAATGTAGACAGTGGAGGTATGGCTCATGAGCTTTAGAAGGGAATGAAGACTCTAACAGGAACTGGGATAAAAACCATTCAGGTTAAATTTTAGTAAAACGTCTTGCTACATCCATGTGCTGAAAAGTTGGTAGAATTCAAAAGTAATGGGTTAATTCCTTTGGCGAAAGAAGGAGGAATAGCATTCAGCCTGGTTACTGCTGCTGCTCTTATTCAGATCTATAATGAAAGAGAGCAAAAAGATACAAAAAATGTAAAGTTTGTTGAAGAAAGGTAAGAAATTTAAAGTACAGAAAGGTGCTGGAAAGTTGGCTTAGCAGTTAAAATGTTTGCCTGCAAAGCCTAATGACATGGGTTCAATTCTCCAGTACCCACATAAAGGCAGGTGCATAAAGTGGTGCATGCATCTGGAATTCATTTGCAATAGCAGGAGGCCCTGGCATGCCTGTTCTCTCTGCCTGTATCTCTTCTATCTCTCTCAGTTTGAAAATAAATAAATAAACTTAAAAAAAAATAAAATGCAGACAAGGATCATGCAATAGACAAACCATCTGTAATTATTAAAGAAGTTAGTGCAATTAAAAGAACATTGCTCTATTCTCTCATATAGTACAAAAGATGCCCTGTGAGCAAGGTTCCACCCACTGAAGGGTCTAACTTATGAGAATTTAATTCCATTTGAAAGGAGAGATGATGGAAAGAATAATCATGCTGGAAAATTTCACTGCTCCAAAACACCACCTAGGCAACACTGAGGCAACCACAACTATGATTCAAGGGCTCTGATCTGCATCTCAAGATGACAGAAGAACTTGGCAGTATTGTCCACATGGGTTTATTGGCATGAAGGATGCAAGACTGAAGGGGTCATGGAGTCTTGAACCACAGTTCCAGAGAGCTGCTGAGGACAGGCAATATGTGACAGCATCCCTGCAAGGTGACCTTAGAGGCCACAGCATTAAGCTGTTAAGGTGAAGCCTAAGTTGCAACAGAGACTCAAGAATAATGGAGATGCCAGGACCATGGGACATCCATGGCATGAAGCTGACTCAAGAGAGAGGCCATGTGTGTTACAGTTACCAGAGCTGGAGGCAAGGGGTTAACCAAGCCCTTTGGAATCCAGAGGATTCCATCAAGAGTCTCTGGTGCTGAACATAGAGCTGCAGAATTTGGTGTTGGCTCTGCTGGGTTTCAGTCTTAGTTTGGTCTGACCTCTCTTATACCTCTGTTTCTCCCTTTTAGAATGGAGATGTTTACTCTATACCATTGCATTTTGGAAGTAGGTAAATTGTTTGTTGATATTACAGGGACTCACAGTCATGGGACTGCCTGAGTCGCAGAACAGGCTCTGTACTTATTTTTTTTATTTTTGATTGTTTAGCTGAGACTGAAAAAGACATGATTTATGGTACATGTGTGACACATGGCCGCAACTGAGAATGAAACTGCACACAAGCCGGTTTACTTGTATCTCTGTCTCACCTTTCATCTTTTGCACTTCAGCCTATGCATTAGCTTCTTTCTTTTTTTAACCTCACAGACATTTTATGAGGAAAATGTCATGGAGGCTGATAACTGCACATACATTTTTGAATGGTATTGAAATTGTTAAATACTATGAGGACATGTGAATTTAAACTGAATATATTTTGCATTATAAGATTGTTATGAGCCCATGGGGACAAGGGTTGTGGCTTAAAAGTAATATGTTTGGGTGTCACCTTGACATGGCATGGTTAATCCTAATAGTCAACTTGGTTGGATCTGGAATCACCTAAGAGGCAAATCCTTGGTCATGTCTGTGAGGGAGTTTCTAGATTAGGCCAGTTGAGCTAGGAAGTTCTACCCTAATTGTGGGCAGCATCACTCTATGGACCGGAGTCCTAGGCTGAATAAAAGGAGAGAAGGAGATGAGGGCCAGCATCATCTCTCTAGTGCTCAGCTTCACCTTGCTGGGATGAACTTCCAAGCCAGGCACATCTTATGGGAGGAATAACATTTACTTGAAGCATACAGATCCAGGGGAATTTCTATAATGGTGGAAGAAGGTGGCCCCCTTTCAGAGGCCCATGCAGAGACAAATACCACCAGTAGCACCATAAGCAAGCACACTCCAGGAACCCAAGGCAGAGCTCAAGCATTCTGCATACCTTACGTTGGAATTCACATCTGTCCCCAAACACACATTAGGGCTGGACCCTAGGATTCACCCATAGTGACAACTCTTCCAGCCAGGCAGCTGGAAAACTACAAGCTTTAATAAACTCCTGAATCTACTGGAGGAGATCCATTGAAACTACCACACTAAGGATGCAATATAACCAGCTGCCCCAAGCGCCTGAATCCATGACTTTCCTGCCATGATTGCTCATACCGTTAACTGTGAGCCAAAATAAATCCTCCTTTCCTTAAGTTGCTTTTGGGAGAGTTGTTTTTTGAGGCAGGGTCTCATGTAGCCTGGCTGGCTTCAAACTGTCTGTGTAGCTTAGGATAACCTTGAAACTCTTATCATCCTACCTTGACCTCCTGAGTGCTGGGATTGCAGGGTTGGGCCACCATGCCAGGGACTTTATGCAGTACTGAGGATCCAACTTCATGCTAGGCAAACAATCTTAATTTCCAATTTCACCCATTCATTTGCTTTATTGAAATTAGAACAGATATTTTGTTTGACTTCAATCTAACATATTAGAGAAGGTTCCATGTGCATTTGAGAACATTGTTGAGTGGAAGGTCCTGTGTACATCTTTTAGGCCCAGTGGTCTACAGTGTTGCTCAAGACCTGCATTTCCTTATTGGCCTTCTGTTTGGTGTTTTACATAGATCTTTCTATTGACTGACATTTTGCCTTTGTCAGTGCATTGCATTTCTTTTTGTAGATTTGAGTTACAATAAAGTGTTATTTCCTTTCCCCCTGGAGGAATTCCTTTCTTATAAAGTTCTTAGTTGATTATTGGGAAGTATCTTTAGGTCACCCTTTATAAAGGATCGTTTTGCTGAATATGGAATTCCTGATTGACTTTTTTACTTTCATCATTTTTAATACAATCTTCTCTTGGTATTCAAGGAGCACAGCACTGTTTTCACAATCCTCTATGAATAATAAGGTCCAAAAATGCTCATTCCTTTATTGAACATGATAAAGAATCTGCATATAACCTGCACATATCCTCCCATGCACTTTAAATATCTCTAGATCACTTACATAAGTAGTTGTTATACTTTATTGCTTAGAGGATAATTACAAGGAAAAAAACTACACATTCAGCACAGATGCAACTTTTTAAAAGATTTTCAGGGGGCTGGAGAGATGGCTTAGCAGTTAAGCGCTTGCCTGTGAAGCCTAGGGACCCAGGTTCGAGGCTCGATTCCCCAGGACCCACGTTAGCCAGATGCACAAGGGGGTGCATGCGTCTGGAGTTCGTTTGCAGTGGCTGGAGGCCCTGGCGCACCCATTCTGTCTGTCTCTCTCTCTCTCTCTGCCTCTTTCTTTCTCTGTCGCTCTCAAATAAATAAATAAAAATGAATAAAATATTTAAAAAAAAAAGATTTTCAGGGACTGAGGAGATGGCTCAGTGTGAAAAATGCTTGTGATACAAGCATGAAGACCTGAGATCAGATCTCCAGTACTCACAATGAAAGTGCAGGGCAAAGAAGGAATGGCTACATTCATCAAAGTGTCTATAAGGGCTAGAGAGATGGCTTAGTGGTTAAGACACTTGCCCATGAAGCCTAAGGACCCAAGTTCAATTCCCCAGTACATACTTAACACAGATGCAAAAGGTTGCATATGTGTCTGGAATTTGTTTGCAGTGGCTAGAGACCTAGTGTGCCAATTCTCTCTCTCTTTCTCCTTCTCTCTCTTTCTCTCAGATAAATAAATAAAATATTTTTAAAAATGTTTCTCAATTAACAAAGCTTACCTCCTTTAGTCCATGCTATTCTCAGTTTCAGTTGGATAATCTGTTTTCTTTTTTACAGAAGGCAATGAAAACTGGGGAGAACCAAAATCCATCAACATGACAAGGGATAGCTGACCACCTGTCATGAGATAAGCCACCTCTTGCACATAATTTGTATAGGATTTACCTTTGCTTTCTTCTAGAACTTCTATGGATGGCATTTGTGTGTTTAATGTCTCCAATCCTTTATTGGATTTTAGTATTTTTGTTTATTTATTTGAGAGATCGAGAAAGAGGCAGAGCAGGAGAAAGAGAAGGGGAGAGTGAGAGAATGGGCATGCCAGGGCCTCCAGCCATTGCAAACAAACTCCAAACATATGTGCCACCTTGTGCATCTGGCTTGATGTGTGTACAAGGGAATCAAACCCGGGTCCTTAGGCTTTGCAGGCAAGTGCCTTAACCACTGAGCAATCTCTCCAGCCCTCCAATCCTTTATAAGAAGGTCAATTGACCCTGTATATCCAGTTCTTGCTTTTGTCAATAATACCACATTAACAACAGGATTAGCAATATGGCTCAGTTGGCAGTATGCTTGTCTGGTGTGCATGAGACCCTGGTTTCAGTTCCCAGCACCACAAAACTGTATGTGGTGGTGCACAGCTGTAATCTCAGTACTCAGGATGTGGAGGCAGGAGGATCAGAAGTTCAAGGTGACACTCAGCTATCTAATGGGTTCTAGGCCAGCTTGGGATACATGAAACCTTATCTACAAAAAAAAAAATCAACAACAAAATGCCATGGAATAGAGTTTTCTTTTTAATATAAATTCTTGGAATTATTAACACTTGGAAGCATGGAATTACGTAGGTGTTTCTCTTGATCTTGCCAGTATCATTTACACCTACATCTGGGGACTTATCTAGTTTTAGTTTGAACAATTACAACAATGTGGCTCTGCTTGGTAATCTTCCAACAGGCTACAATGGACACATTCTTACGTCAGTGACAGGAACTCAATAAGGAAAGCCCTAACTCCTTGGCAATTCTCTACTCCCTTAGACTATGCTTACATTTTTAAAATATGTAAGCAAATTTTAGAGTAGCTTCATAAAGCTCTTAATTTCTAAGCAAGCTTATTTTAAGGAAATACTTTTGAATCAGAGTCAAACGTTTTAAAAAATTTTTTTTGTTGCTATTTTTATTTACTTATTTGAGAGTGACAGATAGAGAGAGAGAGAAAGAGGCAGAGAGAGAGAGAGAGAGAGAGAGAATGGGCACGCCAGGGCCTCCAGCCACTGCAAACGAACTCCAGACGCATGCGCCCCCTTGTGCATCTGGCTAACGTGGGTCCTGGGGAATCAAGCCTCGAACCAGGGTCCTTAAGCTTCACAGGCAAGCGCTTAACCACTAAACCATCTCTCCAGCCCAGAACCGAGCTTTTTAAGTCTAAAATGAAACAGTTGATTTGAATAAGCTAGTTTATTAGAAAAGCTTTTATTTTGTTTTTATTATTGGGACAAGTGTTTTCACTAAGCTGCAGCCCCAGCTCTAGGATGTTTTCATACTTAGCACTATATCAATACATTTCCAACTCAGTGAAGATGAAATTGATTGTGAGAAGGTGCTTTGATTTTTTTTCTCAAAAATTAGTTGTTTATAGTGCTTTACATATTTGACTTGGAAAAAAATTATTACATTGATACTGAATTTTGAGGTGCTGACTTAATTCACATACATTCAAGGAAGATTGATAGCCTTTCCAATGTATTTTAGAGTGAAAAGAGGAGGAGATGGGAGAATAAAGTACTATGAAAAAAGGAAGGGATTATCAAATGGGTGTATTCTAGTCATAAAGTATGCTTTTCAAAAAAAATGTTCAAACAATGCCTTTCTGTTACTCCAACTCCTTTCTTTCATTTCCTAGTGTAGAATATATTGGCCGTAAGTTGTCATTACCATTTAACATATGAGCATCTTGCTATGATGCCATTTTATGCTTATGTTTTAAAAGATAGTGTATAGGAGCTTAAAGGTATTTTAAAATAAGGAACACCATGAATTTGCATGTAATCTTGGCCCAGAGATGATCTGCTCTCTTTATCAGTCAAATTTTAGAATATGTGTTGCCAAAACCAGAACTTCTTGCTCTGTAATTTATCCTTCTTAGGTCCCCTTTTCTCTATGTGCCCCTTAAACATTGGCATTTTCCAAAATTCTATTATTGTCCACCATTCATTCCTCTCTGCACACTCTTACAAGCAAACACAGTTAAGTGTATGGTTTAGTCTGAGGCTTCATCTGCTCCTCCTCTTCAAGACATAGACTTAGCAACAAGTGTTAGAAGAACTCCAGGGCCAGACCAAAAAAAAAAAAAAACAGTGGATCTGGGAGAAACCTTGGTGTGCAGACTTGAACCTCAGGGAAGACAGTGATATTCCATGGTACTATTCCTGTTCTCTCTGTGCTCCTGGGAGCAGAGGAAGGCTTAGCAAGGAGCTGAGTGACTTGAAGGGTAAAAACCTCCTGCTACTCTTTTGTGCCTACAAGGATTCAAAATGATATTTTTGGAAGTGCATGGCTGAGCACTTTGTGAACTGACAGTCTGTCTCAGAAAGGAACTTAAACACAAGAAAAGAAGATTATAGACCAATATTCCTGATGAAATAGGCACAAAAGTCCTCAATAGAATTTTTTCAAAGCAAATCCAAGAATGCATCAAAAGTATCATCAGCCTAGATCAAGCAGGTTTCATCCCTGTGACACAGGCATATTCCAATATGTAGTTGTTTTGTGGCTATTGTAAATGGGACTGCTTCCCTGATTTCTTCCTCAGTGTGCTTGTCATTGGTGTATATACAGATTGCATGTTGGCTGTATATCCTGACACTTTGCTATAAGAATTTCTAAGTTCTAGGTGTATTGTGATAGAGTCATTTGGGTCTCTTAGGTATAGAATCATATCATCACTCTGACTTCATTTCTAATTTTTATCCTCTTTATATCTATCAGTTTCTTGTTGTTCAAACTAAGAATTCAAGTACTAAGTTAAATAGCAGTGAGGAGAGTGCACTTCCCTGTCTTGTTCCAGATCTTAGTGAGACTGCTTCAAGTTTTTCCCCTTTTAGTATGGTATGGGCTTTAGATCTATTGTCTTTTATTATGTTGACATATGATTCCTCCATCTCTAGTCTTCCCAGTGTTTTAATCATGAGGGAATGCTGTATTTTGCGAAAGACTTTTTTCTTTATCTATTAAGATTATCATATGATTTCTATCCTTAAGTCTGTTTATCATCTTTGATCCATGCTGCTGTCACTCTTGGATAGAGAATCTACCTTCAGCAAATGGTGGTAAATGCTGGGGAGACTCAAGACCCATCAGAATGACAAGAAAAGAAAGCTGACTCCTAGCATGAGAATAATCATTTCTGTCCTGTAGTTTTTGATTTTTCCAAGGGTTCTAAATATATATATTTAGGAGCTCTTGAAACATAGCTATTTTCCAAAAAAAAAAAAATTCACCTAACCAAAGTTATCAGCCATAGCTAGTTGTTGTGTTCTGTGTTCTTCAGCATTTGGTGTGCTCATTAAAACAAATTAAAAAAAAAAAACAACTTTTTTTGTTCCATTGACAAAACCAGGCATTATTCCTTCCAGTAACTAATACTTGTTTTGTGTACATGTAAGAAACAGTTGCTATTCTATAGTATGTATGTATACAAAAGTTAGTATTTTCAGGCTCATGTAGGAGTATTGCTGCGAGTTTGAATCCAGCCTGAGCTATAGAATGTGTTCCAGATCATGCTGAGCTAGAGTGAGATCTTGCATCAACAAAAAATGAAAACAATTTATATTTTCAGGAGTTCTTAAAAGTTATTGACTGATAATTCATGATAATCCTTTTGGGTTTCCTCACTGACTTAAGCAGTTAATAATAAACACACTTTTTTACCAAATAAGGAACTTGAGAAGAAACTTACTGTTAAAAAATAAATCAAAATCAGAGATTTTAAGATGGATGATGAATTGGTAATGAACATGTAGAAATTCATATGTATTATTTATATTCCTAGATATCATTTTATATATACATGCAGCTGTATATTGAAAATATGTACTAAGAATGTATAATCTAAGAATTAAGTCAAAAATACTTACTACATGTTTAATTATAATAATAGCTTAAAGTAAATATATAAAACTCTTAGCAAAATCTGAGCATTAAAAGGGCAGGTAAAACTGCTCAAAGGTATAATTCAGGTTAGAAAAAAGAAAATATAGGGAAGTGAAATTAACAGTCAGCTAATAGTGTGTTGACAGAGGAAGATGTTGGCAGTTGTTATCATTTAATACTGGCAAAGTACATATGGACTTGACTGAGTGTTTAGAAAGGAAACATAACTATTAGTGGAATGAAAAATGATGGTTGAGCTCCAAAATTTAATAAAAAAGTAAACAAGCACTAAATATTAACTGAAAATAAACAGCACAAGCCAGCAAAACTATAGAAAAGGAAAATTAAGAAACTACAAAATAAAGTCAAATAAAAATAAGACTGAGTGCTGTACAGTGTAACCGTTATTATTATCCAACACCAGTGAACTGAATCCTCCTTTGAAAAGCAGACATCACCAGAGTGAGGTTTTCGTTTTTTTTCTATTTAGAAAAAAAAATGTTAGGCATGATGGACCAGCACTGGGGAGACTAAGGCAGGAAGATCATGAGTTGCAAGCCAGCCTAGACTATAGGCTTTGTAGATCCTGTCTTAAAAGCACAAAACAAAGCAAGATAAACAAAATACATATTTCAGAACAAAGGAAAGTTTGAGACTTCAAGTGTTGATAATGGAGCCCATGAGATCATTAAGCCTCCTGACCCTAAAACCAGAAGGCTGACTGTGTTAAAGCAAGCATACTTCTGAACTTATATCTGAGTTTGCTAATTGCTATTAGCCAAAAATAAAAAGGGAGCTGATGCCCTCGTTGACCTGAGCATAGGCTTTTAAGGAATGATCTGGAGTTTTACCAACTAGAGAGAGAGAGAGAGAGAGAGAGAGAGAGAGGAATTAAACAATAAGCTTATTCAAGACAAGCCTGCTTGGCCCCTTAAAGACCACATCCTAGGAGAAAGGAACAAGCCAGGGAGGCAGGCATGCTCATCTATCCTGATCTCAGCTTCACATTTATCATTTCTTTGATAGCTCTCACGTAAATCTCACTGCTTGCTCATTTCTTCCTTCCTACTTTACTTTGTAGTTGTCACATTATAAAGTTATCTCAGCCAGGCATGGTGGCACACACTTTTAGTCCCAGCACTCAGGAGGCAGAGGTAGAATTGCTGTGAGTTCGAGGCCAGCCTGGGACTAAAGAGTGCGTTCCAGGTCAGCCTGGGCTACAGCAAGACTCTACCTCTTAAAAAAAAAAAAAGTCATCTCATCTGTTTGGTTCTTTGGTTCGTTTTTAAGACAAGGCTTCACTATGCAGCCCAGGCTGGCCTCAAACAGGATCTTTCAGCCTCCCAAGTGCTGAGATTTTGAGCACTCACCACCATGTCCAGGTAAAGTTACTTTTTTAAAACACTTATTTTTGTTATTACCTCCAGCCCAGCAAACTTTCTTTGCTCTCTTACTATTTCAAATATTTTGTCATAGACTCCACAGATTTTCTAAGTTGATATTCATATTATTTGAAAACAATAAAAGTTTTTACTTTTCAAATTTCAATTCTTTCATTGGTTTATAAAAGCTAACTGTACCCCTCAGATTCCCAGTGCAATGTTTCATGGTAGAGTTGGTATATTTTTCCTGCTTTGGGCTTTAGAAGGAATGTTGCTTTTTTCACTGTGAATGATACTATCTGTAAAATTGCAATCTATACCCAGCTCTGTGACAACATACTCAGTCCGTGCAGGATGGCCACTATTAAGCTTCACACCCAGGAAGGGGCACTCTCCCCAAGTTACACTTGCCTTGTGAATGGAGGGTCATCCAGCTCAACCAGAAAACTTTTGTAAGCTGGTATGTTTTTCTGGTTTTCTTAAAACAGATTCATCCTACTATGCCCACTTTTCAACACCCTTTGAGCCCTTGTCAGCATGCGAGGGAGTCCTGACATATCTATTTCATGTGCACCATCACCCTCATCAAGCTTCCAAGAACTTTCCAGCAGTTACTGAATCCACCTTCTAGTATAGTTGTAAGATTCCCAAACCCTGTATCATGAACAGAGTCTCCTCTAAAAAGGTTTGTGGTCTGTACTCTTGACCCAGAAGCCTTAAGACCCAGATGTGGCCCAGCCACCAGTCCCTACTAGTCAGGCCCTATATTTCCTTGGAGAAATCTCTCTCCTTTCTTGACAGACTTAACGTTCAGCCACAGATCATGCTAAGGTTTGTATAACTGACAGAAAGCAGGCAACTGCTGATGGGGTAGCTACTGAGGAAGTCAGTTTCTTTTCTAGAAAAATATTTATTTGAGAGGGAGAGACAAAAATAGAAAGAAAGAAGCCGACTGAGAGTGAATATGGGCATGCCAGGGCCTCCTGCCACTGCAAACTAATTCCAGATGCATATGCCACTTTTGTGCATCAGGCTTTTACAAAGGTACTGGGGAATGGAACAAAGGACATCAGGCTATGCAAACAAGTGCCTTTAACCACTGAATCATCTCTCCAGCCCAGAAATCAGTTTCTTGTAAAAAACACCTGCCTATTCTTTAAACAAGAAGTTTTGGCTTCCAGCAACGCTCAGCAGTTGCAGTGGAACCTAGAATTTCAACATCTTCTAATACATTTATCTGTATGTTACCAATCTGAATTGCAGGGTCTCACTTCTTTCCCATCAGGCCATTAATTTTGGCATAAGAGTCTCATCCATCCATCTCCAAAATCCCTCATTCTTACAGTTAAGCCTCAAGTCTGGTTGTCAGCTCTGTCCTTTTGCTGCATACTAAGACTTCTTTAGAGATACCAAGGAGACATTCTTACTCTTTTTACATTATACTGGTTATTGGCTATCTGGATCCTACATTTCCTTTCTTCAAAGTGTCAATAGCACTCACAGCTACTGGTGCTCTATTATTCCTGGGGTGCTCTTTTTCCAGTATCCCTCAAAGATATACCTTTCACCTATACCCTGCCTCAGCTCCACACAGGTAACAGTTTCAGCAACTGGACTGTTAGAACAACTATGCTAGCACTGTGATAGCATCCTCTTGACAGCCAACCAGTAAGAGACCCCAGGCCCCAAATCCCATCCTTAGAGTCCTCCTTCCAACCTGTCTTATAATGGGAACACTATATATATCCAGAGACAGGCAGCTGGAGTATGCTGTACTCTGAGAATTCTCTTCAATGAAAAACACCTAAGGAAGGCTAGACAGGATTGGAGTGGGGAAAATGATCTAGGCTCAGGTGGCCTGACCCTGGAGATCACAATAGAGGTACCCTACTCTAAGGCAAAGAAGTAGACTTCTGTGTCCATGTTCGAGCCACAAGCTGATGGTCACGTTGGGAGCAGGGTATATAGGTACTTAAGCAAGGAGGCTTCTGTCAACAGAGCAGCAAACCTCCTCAATGAAGGAAAATCTGAGCATTCAAAGGAATTTAGTGTACCTACTTAGCAAAGGGAAACTGAAGGGCCACTGTAGCACCTACTGTGCTTCTGAACCTTAAAGTAGTATCCTAGAAAATGTCCACTCTGGTCAGCAATTCCCTTTAATTGCCTCTTAGCCCTAGAGTAGTCCATACATATTGTCTCAAAATTCTCCTTAACCCACTCTGAAACTACTGTCCTCACCATTCCACTAATGCTGCCTTTGTCAACTTTATCAACTGCCTCCTCTGCATAGCCCAAACCTGTACTCACTTATCTGGCTTTCCTTCATTCGGGGGCTTTTATCCTCTCTGCCCTTCTCTATTTTTCTCTTCTCCTAGGATATAAAACCTACTCCCTGCATCTAATCTGTATCTCCATGCTAGGCTCCCACTGGAATTTCAGAATTTTAAATGCAGTGATATTTCCACTAGGATATTTGGTGATTGTTTTATTTTATTTTTTATTTTATTATTTATTCAAGAGAGAGAGAGAGAGAGAGAGAATGGGCATGACAGGGCTTCCAGCCACTGCAAACTCAAGATGCATGTGCCACCTTGTACATCTGGCTTACGTGGGTCCTGGGGAATTGAACCAGGGTCCTTTTGCTTTGCAGGCAAGCACCTTAACCTCTAAGCAATCTCTCCAGCCCTCGGTGATTATTTTAGACTTTACAAGTCCGGATGTCCTTCCTCTTCCCTCTGTCCTCTCATTGCAGCTGCTCAGATAAACACTTGGGATTCTTTTCTCCCTCCCTGGAGTCTCTCAGCAAACCTGTTAATGCTCTCTTGTAAGTATGCCTAAGCCAGACCAACCTCTCTTCATCCTCACTGTAGCTTCCTCCACAAAAAGCCATATTCTTGGGAGAAATTAGTGGTCTTCTCAATGGTCTCTGTGGTCATTCTTCAGCAAAGGGTCTAGATCCCCAAGTCTGTGTTGTCTTGAGGTTTATAAAGACCATAAAGGTCACGGTCATATGCGCTCCACTCAGCCCATCTAAATTTCCATGAATAAAAGTATTACATTACTAAATACTTTTGGGTTCCCAAGGGTTATATGATCCCATTTAGAAAACAGGTGTTCTGGGACTGTGTAGCATTCATATGAAGGAAGTTCAGGGTAGAAAGTGCAGGAACCTCATTTCTATTTTCCAGACATCTTCTTGCCAACCTAAAGCAGCTATGTAACAAATAAGAAAGGAAGTAAGAAGGTATGGATGGAGGAAGGTAGAGAAGGGAACTGGCTGCTGATTAGCTCACTCAGTGGATTCCAACCAGTGATGATGAAGATATATTTTACTGAACATGTTAGGTTTCTGTGGACTGCTATGCCAACATGAAGTAAAGAGCACTTTAAAAAAATAGGTTAAGCCGGGCGTGGTAGCACACGCGTTTAATCCCAGCACTTGGGAGGCAGGGGTAAGAGGATCACCATGAACTCAAGGCCACCCTGAGACTACAGAGTGAATTCCAGGTCAGCCTGAGCTAGTGAGACCCTACCTCGAAAAACAAAATAAAACAAAAAAATAGGTTAAGCCGGATGTGGTGGCACATGCCTTTAATGCCAGCACTCAGGAGGCAGAGGTAAGAGGATCACCATGAACTCAAGGCCACCCTGAGACTACATAGTGAATTCCAGGTCAGC
This sequence comes from Dipus sagitta, assembly GCA_036346955.1. NCBI lineage: Eukaryota > Metazoa > Chordata > Mammalia > Rodentia > Dipodidae > Dipus > Dipus sagitta. The sequence goes on along the minus strand of CM070772.1, from coordinate 74,695,423 downwards.
CTCGGCTAGAGTGAAACCCTACCTCCAAAAACCAACCCCCCCAAAAAAGGTTAAAATTCTATAAATACCATTTGATACAGAAAAGGTCCTTTTGGCCAAAATTATTTTCCCCTTTTTCTTTTCTAACATCACATTGCCACAGAACTGAAAAAATGTAAAAGGAAAAAAAAAAAAAAAAGAGCCGGACGTGGTGACTCATACCTTTAATCCCAGCACCAGGGAGGCAGAGGTACGAGGATTGCTGTGAGTTTGAGGCCACCCTGAGACTACATAGTGAATTCCAGGTCAGCCTGCGATAGAGACCCTACCTCCAAACACCAAAACAAAAAACAAACAAACAAACAAACAAAAAAAAAAAAACAGGCTGATTTAGGTCAAAGCATACCTATGGAGGGCTCAAACCTGTAAAAAGGTTAAGGAGACTTCACAATTCATAACTAATGTGGCTCAACTGCAGGAGCTGGCATCCACAAGGTGGGTTGTTGGCTACATTCACTTCTGACAAAGAAACACCAAAATACTGTATATCTGCCTTGAAAAATTAAAACCGAAGTACATAAAAATATCAAAAAATATTTCCACCATGGTCTGCCAAGAAAAACAGAAGAGAAAAAGGAAAACAAGTAGGAAAGAGAACAATAACAACAACAAAAAACCTTTCTTGCTTTTAATTTATCTTGCAAATTTTGTCACAGTGATAGAAAATTGACAGTTCATTGGTAGTTTGCTCACTCAGAGCAGGAACACTTAAAAAAATAACATATTTTGGTATTTCTCTCCACTAATTTCTCCCAAAATATTTAAAAAGCAGAATTCTGAGTAGTTCAAGGCCAGCCTAGGCTACAGACCATGACTCTACCTCAAAAGAGAAAAAAAAAATCAAACCATACATACACCACCTACATAGGCATTGACAGGCAGGTAAGGAGGGAACATTGCCTACACATAAAGAAAGGATGTCAAGGACTGAGAAGTGTCATGTGGTCAAGAAAGAAATGTATGCCAATATAGGCAGCCAAGTCCACCAAATCAACCCTGGAGATAAGTGATAACACATAGAGCCTGCTAACCCCTCACATGGAAGGAAAGTCTCTTTAGCGGTGACTCTGCAATCAAGCTGCTGAGCCATCCCACTGTGGTTTGTGATCCTCCAAAGGTGGGCTCAAACTAGAATGTGATGTCATTACATTATTAAAAGGTAAACAAAAGCCTGGCGTGGTGGCGCATGCCTTTAATCCCAGCAGTCAGGAGGCAGAGGTAGGAGGACTGCCATGAGTTGGAGGCCAACCTGAGATTACATAATGAATTCCAGGTCAGCCTGGACTAGAGTGAAACCCTACCTCGAAAAACAAAACCAAGAGGAAAAAAAAAAAGGTAACAAAGATTTCAGGCAAAACAAAGAAGTTTATGGGCCTTTGACACTACATAAGCTCCACGTTAACCCTTCTCAAATGCTGGCCTCTCTGAAGCCTGCTTAAGCACTCTTTCAGACTGCAACTGACCAATCCCTCTTCATACTTCAGTTACTCTTTAGCCTACTTTCTCACCTATTTTTACCCTAGTATACTGTGTAAATTCTTCCTGCAGCAATTGCTGGGTGTGGACCCATCACTATAACAGAAGCTCTTATCACCAGGAAAGAGGGGAGCATGTCTGTTTTGTTCCCTGGTGGACCCTAGGTGCACTGGACAGTGAGTCACAGAATATCCCCTTAATACTTATTTGACCAGAGAATGAGGACCAACTTGTTCATTCCCGAGCTTCAAATTCCTTCATAACCATGTTGAGTCATGAGTTTAAAATGGGAGACCTAAGGCCAGCAAGGAAATTAAATAACATCAGCAAATACTTCTAGGTACAAAAAAGGATTAGAAAACAAATCATTTTAAATCAAATGTTTATTTATATCAAAATACAAAACATTTCTGAGCAAGAATAGTGTTACATGAGGTGCAATTAAATACTAAGCTTCATCAGTTTAACTTGCAACGTTCCCAGGGGACCTTCACTGGCTACACATCTAGTCACTGAATGTGCATTTTTTTTTCTCTTTTCATGTCTTTACTCATGTACTGTTTGCTTTTATTTTTTCAGGATAGGAACATGCAGCATTACTGGTGATGAATTGGTTAGTATTCAGCAAGCCTGAAACTACCAGTGGGTGGGACCTGGCATGGCAGCCTGAGCCAAAGCAGACTGCAACTTCGCTCTCAAATGAGTCTGGGATGTCACTCAACTTTTCACTGGCAAGTCTGAAGCCAACGCCATCACTGTCCTTGGTAGCCAGGGCAGGCATTATTGCTTAGAGCCATGGAGTAGGTGTGGCATAGGGGCTGCCCACAGTGGAATCTCCTCAGTGGGCTGTGAATGAGCTCGTCTGTAGGGGTTACAACTGTAGCAGGCCCAGGCCCAGGAATGGGAAGTGCAGGGACCTCAGGAGGAACCCTTGTCCCAGAGAAACCAAGTGGGAGCTGGAGAGAAAAAAGGATCCTCTCAGCTTTGGCAGCTATAGTTTGGTAGCTGAGGTGTCGGCCTCATGGACAAGCCTTTCAAAAATGCTGAGTTTGGAGATTTTAAGGAAAAAGCACCTGGTTGAGTGGGTCTGACATGCCTTCACTCCTAATGAGATGGGAAGATAGGAAACTAGAAGGAGCACACCCCTCACTCCCACAGCCGCCCACTCCCAGGTCAACCTGGGTCTCCCTTTCAAGCCCGTCAGTGCGCTCACTTTGGCACTGTGCACCAGTGAGCTCATGCACCCACACATACGCACATACACACTACATTCACACCAACACCTGATTTCCCTTCAGCATCTGCTCAGGCAGCAGAATAGTACCCCATGACTATCATTCTCTGCTCCCAGGGATTTTCTTGGCCCATGGGTCCCCAACATCCAGCCTCAGGCTTAGCACACGCTGGCATTCCCAGGCTTTTGAAAAGAGTGATGGAGCAAGGAACTCCCCAGAGCAGGACATACAGAGTGTAGAATATGTTATATAAGGCTTTGGTACAGCACCAATTTAATGTTCGTATAGTTTGATTTCTAAGTTATCTTTCAGAAGAAGAAAAAAAAGCTTACTGAAAAAATAGTGTTTTTATTTACTTTTCAGTTACATACCTGAAGTTCAAAAAGTAAGCTTCTAGTTGCCATCCAAATTCACAAAGGTGTTCTATATGCAGTTGTATAGTGTGTTGGTTTGTCTTTAATTTGGAACCAAAGTCAGCTGTCTATAACTGACTTTATCCAGTTAATACATACAGACAGAGAGAGAAAGAGAGAGGGAGAGAGAGAGAAACACAATAGTCACCCCTAAATCTCCTACCACAAACCCCTAGAGGAAAAAAAACTAGAAACAAAATACAGCAAGATTGAGGGAACCAGTGAGACGAAGGCGACTGATCCCATCCAGCTTGCCTCTTCAGAACAGCACCATAAAGCACCCTAGCGCAGTGATGTAATACTTGACATTCAAGAAGGGATATGAGGTTTGAACAATCTTCAAAGAAGACTTTGCATGGAGGGGCAGAACCCCAAACAACGTTGAAGGAAGAAAAAGAGAGTTTGAAATGAGAGCAAGACGTCTCATGGTGAAACTGATAGTTATATCCAGGCACATTAAGGACAGAACTAAGAGTAAGAGGCTATCAGACATCTAGAGGTGCACTGTGAAGAACCCTGGGTGGGGATGGAGCATTAGAAGCCCACCCTCCACTTCTTCACCCCCTCAATTCTGTATCTGCAGACCACAGGGATGAAAGAAAGGAATCCATATAAAAATGACCTCCAGGTAAGCAATGGACACAGTCCCTCTTGGTAGAAGAGAGACAAAAGGGGTGATAAAAGGGACCCAGAGTTGCTGACTGAAAAAGAATGCCATTCAACCAGGGGCAGTGTAAGTAAAGGCAACTTGGGACATATAGCCGTCTGTGCCATCAATCTGGCCCCACAAGTAGCAGTTAGGAAATTAACCCTGGATGGAACTGTAAGACTCTGGTACTGATGACTCAGTGGACAGAGCTCCCCTTCCAACATCTCAGTTTAAAGGTCCAGAATCAATATCATTTCTCAGAGCAACCCCTCCCAGTCCCTGGACTCTACATCAGCCATTTCCTCAACAAGAAGGCAGAGCTCTACACTCCATCATCATAACCAACCCCTCCCCCACAGGAAATGGGCTGCCACCCACCTCATGCTTTAATATTGCCTAATGTGGTTCCTTATGAGTAGGTACAACCAAAGGATGGGAGGGCCCAGCCAAAAGGCAAAGAACAGTGAATAAGCACCTCTTCCCCAAGCTCCTGGTTGATGACAGTGGGGAAAGGAAGTTATAAGCTCCATGAAAGAGCCATCCCCACAGAATCTGTCAAATCCACAATCTTTTTCCACATATAAAACAGAGGTAAAAACTAAAACAACTCTTTAGCTTCCCCCACCTCCTACCAAAATTCATCCTGCACAATTCATAGCCCTAACACGACCTGGGGGCTGCAATAAGTCACAAGCATATGGAGCAGCACAGGTTTCTGGCAAAGGTAATGAGGAGAACCCCTCCCATCAATCTGTTTTATTAACGGAGGAATTCAAAGACAAAACAGACTCTTCCATATATAATCAGATTCCAACCCCCTTTGCTCCATATGCTTTTGTGAAAAGCTGGCTCTTTTGTGAAAGAAGACTGATCCAGGGTCATCACTCCCTTCTCCAATGCCTACCCTCACACCATCTTGCTGAGGTCTGGGTCCTCGAAAGGGCATAGCTAAGAAACACATCCTCCTTGAGTCCTAAGACTTCCAAGTCCCCATTTTCCCCCTTCCTCTGAAAAATGAAGGGTACCCTTGAGCATCATGAAATGGGACAGCCATATCATGTACCTTGGTGCTACTGAAATTTCTAAGGACCAAGTTTTTGGCTCAATGTGGAAAAAGAATGGTACAAACCTGGGCCTCATAGAGAATGAGCCCTGAGGTGCCCGTGCTCTGAAGTAGTTGACTCTGTTGGTGTTACGACCAGAAGTAGGGCAGAATCTACACATTCGCACAAAAACAAAGTAGGCTAAAAGAACCCAAAGAATAGTAGTAGAAACTCCTCTTTGGTAGTCTGAGAAGATATATAAGCTGGAACACAGAAATTTCTGCTCTTCCTTTTGCTCAGCCTCCCAGAAGAACCTTACAAGAACCCTGGCTGTATCTTCCCCTGGCCTCCTGAGGAGGCTGCAGGAAAGACTAGCTACCTCCAATGGACACATTGCCAGCTGGACCCAATATTGGGACAAAGCCTATTTTCCCACAGTGTTCTTAGAAAAAGGAAAGTATTTTGAGCAGATCATAAAAGGGATTCAAGGTCACAGCTTTGATAGATGGCACTACAGTACAGAACCTAGAAAGGTTCCCCTAGGGACCAGGAGTTCAAGTTGAGCTCTACTTATGCTCATAACTGTGCTCATAACTCTCAAATACAAGAACTATTTTCACAGTTAAGGCATCTTAATTCCTCTAATGGTTAAATTCACAGGTTTTGATCTTAGTTAGGGCAGTGGGGGTAGTTTTGCCTTTTCTTGAATGAGGAGCAAGAAACTACAGCTATGAGTCTCTCCTGATTCCCGCACCATCTGGACCAGCACCAGCTCAAATGCATCACCGTGATCACTTGGCACGTGAGAAGAAAGAACTAGCACCCAGGAGACACCAGAAAAGAACGTAATGCATGGAGGAATTCTCAGAGGTATTCTTTAGGGCACACAAAGTTTCCTGCTCAAACACAGATCAACTTGTACTCCCAAAATATGACCCACTCTAGGTCCTATTCTTTCAATATATCATCTAGTTTTGTTAAGTCCCAGGCTGGGTGCCAGGAGGACCCTTCTAGTAAGTCTTGTCCAAAATGAGTCCCTCATTTTTAATCCTACTTGGTGTCCCATGATTGGACTACTTCATTGCCAACAACTCTTGATTTTCCAATTTAAAATAAATGGAAAAAAACACAGATGATATATTTATACTAGATATCACATTTGCACTGGTTCCAAGAATCTGCAGGGATAATCATCAGAATGTCTCTTCTCCAAGACTGAGCCCATGCAGTCAGCCTCAAAAATCACACCAGCATACCCTCCAGGGGCTACTTGAGCCCAGGTGCTACAAACCAGGGCAGGGGTTACTATAAGCCCCTGGGTAATCCAGACCTCCTCCTTTTGAAGCTGCTAAGATGTATTTTGTCCAAGGAACTGGATACCAACCCACAGCCATAAGGGAATGGATTCATAGAGGGTCCAGCTCTCCATCATCCTCCCTACATGCAGCACATCTGCCAAACAGTTCACATCAGAGCCCCATCCTGGCAAGAGATGTACAAGTCCAGGTCTTTGTGGCTATAAGATTCAGAAGATCCCCACAACTGCCATCTCATTTGTCCTTTCTGCAAAGGAGTTATTATTTCAATGTTTTCATATATACACATTTCCATCAGAAAGATTTAAGCAGCTTTAAACAGAGAATGTATCTCAGGAAGGATGGAGGAGGTGGCATCAAGGCATGAGCTAGTACCCCAAGCCACCCAGGAAACATGATACTGCTCAAAGCATCTCTAAGCACAGGTACAAAAATAAAGCAAACTATGATTTCATATAGATATATAGATATGGTAGATAGATAGACTTTATATAGATTTTCTTTATATTTATAGGTGTGCAGAGGGCAGGAGTCCCCACTCATTCTGCCCAGCTTGCATCTCTTCCCCACCCACTCCCCACTTCCCATGTGGACCACTTACCTGAAGCCCCCACTGTAAGTCATCACTATTGCATCTGGTCCTTGTACCCCTATTATTTCCCCTCTCTCCTTAAAATATAACAAGTTATATATATTTATATAATTTTATATACAATCTCCATAAAAATACACTCAAGATGGTATATTACCAGTGTGACCCTCCTATCCACACACAAGTGTCCAGCAAAGAAAGAGGCAACCACAAGTAGGATCTCCTAGGCCTGACACTACTCAGGTAAAGTAGTGTATCTCTACAGCTCTCTCTCACACCCACACTTATATCAAACACACACATCACAATCATACAACATACACACACACACACACACACACACACACACACACACACTACATACATCACAAACACAAACAACATATCGCACAGACACAATCATCCATCAATACTTACTTTACAACACTGGAATAGAAATCTAGCTGGGGGTTCAAGATCAGGGAGATAATTTGGCACCTGCTGGAACAGGCAAGGTCATCCCATTCTTTGATAGCACTCAAGAACAATGTCGACCCAAGAAAGACCACTCATTGTTCTCAGTAGGCAATACAGACACAAGGTGGGTGAAAGAGTAACAGTTTATCCTCCAAGGTTTGCAAATGATTATGAGAAGACTTATTCTCCTCCACCAGATATAAGCTTTCATAGATTACTATGCTTGAAGGAATCAAAATGTACCTGAGTCCCTATTCCCCATCTGAGAAGCACCAGGAAGTTGCCCTGACCATCTGCTTGAGTGAAAACCCCTATGTCACCCAAAAACATGCTTTCAGTATTTCTAATGGTGAAAATGTAAATCCCTCTCCCCAGCCCCAACCACTGTGCCCTCCCCAATTCTCTTCCCCACCCAACCACCTTCCTACTGTAAACCATGCACAAGTCAGAGATCCCTGGAGTCACACATAAGTGGGGAAAGGAAGGAAAGGGAGGTAGAAGGAAGAGCTTGCCCTACTTCTTAATAGAGCTAGGAAATCCAGTGCCAGTGTGAGGTGGTATTCATGGGGTACATTTCTTTATGATGCAGAAGAAAATGGGCCTGGACAGCCATTTATGTCACCATCTAGTGGGCTTGGAAAGGTACACAGTCAAGGACCAGAGCCAGTAGCTGTAAGTTTATACTGCTTTGAATTCCTCAGCCAGTGGTCAAAGCTAATGACTTTATCAGCACCCTTCAGGATCTCTAAGGGCTGCTACCAGGCTCTATTGATTGGGAATTTTTCCACTGACTCAAAATGGAGTTATGAAACAAACAACCCTCCCCCCCAAAAAAGTCACCCTTTTGGCAACCCAACATCAGACATCTGGTGAGGTTAGTGTATTTGTTGCTGAAAGGTGCATATGAAGTCTAGACAGGGCCCCAGAGGAAGGTTCTGAACCCATGCGGTTTCAGTATTAGAAGGGATGGTGGCTAAGGGCCACCATCTAATCGGCAAGTTGGTAAGCATTGCTAGAGTCCAGCATTTAGAGTCCGGCATTGCTACAGTCCAATCTGGGCTTTGATTCTTGGTTTACTGACTTCTAAAGAGATGTTAAATTCTGCCCCTTAATTAAAAAGGAAGCTCAGTTGGACCCATTAAGAAAGACAGAATGATTGGTCCCTGATCACAGGGTGAAATTCTTTTACCCACCTATCTCAAGCCAGTCTAGTAACTTTAACCTATTAAAGGCCACAGTGTAGCTTCCAGAATGAAAGAATCCTCTATGCCTTGAGAAGAGTGGCAAGTGAAGAAGCCAAGCTTCCCTCCCCCACCACCATTGCTAGAGTCTCTTAGACATTTTCAGATATGGATGAGGAAGCAAGCAACCTGCTACTTTTGCACAAGAGAACACACGACTAACAAAGACCTAGCAAATAGATGGCATTTGAAAGCCAGACTCCCAACTTTTGTCCTGAGAATTCCCACAAATAGATAAAGCTGAAGAGAATGGTAAAGATGTCTCTTTATGCTACTCAGGGCTCAAGGCCAGTTCCAGAAGAAGCAAAGAAGTCCTGCTGAGATGCAATACCTCTTCAAAGATCACCTGGGCCTGCTTGACAGACCCCCACCCATAAGGTATTCTATTTCCATATCCTTTCTATATCAGCCACACCTGTCCCTCACTGCTCCTGCTTCCCATCCTACTACCCCACCAGGCAGTCACTCATTTCCTTGGAATGATCCCATAGTGTGCTGTTGATCCTGCTGTACTGTTAGGAGTAACTAAGTTATCATATGCCCTAACTAGAAATGGATACTTGGGGCTGGAGAGATGGCTTAGCGGTTAAGCGCTTGCCTGTGAAGCCTAAGGAACCCGGTTCGAGGCTCAACTCCCCAGGACCCACGTTAGCCAGATGCACAAGAGGGCGCACGCGTCTGGAGTTCGTTTGCAGTGGCTGAAGGCCCTGGCGCGCCCATTCTCTCTGTGTCTCTCTCTCTGCCTCTTTCTCGCTCTGTCACTCTCAAATAAATAAATAAATAAAATTAAAAAATAAAAATAAAAAAAAATAAAAAAAATAAAAAAAAGAAATGGATACTTGATGGGCCTGTTTGGCCCTGCTCCCTCCACAGCTGATGTAACACTGACCCAGCCTCACATACCTGGCCAAGATCAGGCTTCCTCTCCAGGCTCTGCACCTCTAACTCCCCTACTCAAGCACTCTGGCTCCATAAGCTATATTCAATGTAGACTGGCCACTACGTCATCTTCTGATCCCTCTCTCCAAGGCAACAAAGGCAGCCAGTTGGATTCTAAGCCTCTATCTCACTGGAGCCTCCTCTGGCTTCATTTTGGAGAAGACATAAAAGATAAAGCCAAGCCAAGGAGCACTAAAGTAAATGCTCATGTTCCCAGAGACAGTATCAGGGAGTCTCACCACACATCCCCTTCTCTGCCCTCTGACTCCTTGCTATTGCACCCAAGTCCCTGTAGTGCCTCTCAAAACTCCTTACATGCAAGCAAAGCAAGCCTAAGGTTAACCGTTAGCTTTTCTATTCCTAGGGTTCTCTACATATTAATAAAATATACTTATCTACAATTCTCCCAGCCCACCCTAACCCTCCCTCCAAAAGGATTTGCTAACAAAACTGGGAAAAACAGCTCTAGACACACACATCAGTTTCAGAATAAAACCCTGTGCAGTGCAAAAGATGCCCAATGTTCTATAATGCCTGTCTCTCTCTCTTGAAACTAGTGTCTGTCAATCTCATCAGGAAATAAAAAGGAATGCCACATTTTAATTTTACTAAATTTCCTCTGCATGAAAAGGGCAGAGAAACAAATAAAACCTATGCAACTTCAAATATTGTAGATTACTAAGCAAAAATCCACCCCACTGGAACCTCTCCCAAAAGCATGACTCAGTCCCTTCTTCAAAGGACAGCTCAAATCCTACCCACCGTTTGTGATGCAGCATCCTTCCTGTTAAGAAAGTACACTCCCAGAAGACCTGTCCTCTCCTCTTACACCAGCCCCTCCAAGAAAACTGGGAGGCAGATATGACAACCAGTAGTCGGGGTCCAACATCCAGATGCTGGCCCCATGGCTACCCACACACAGAACTCCACTCAAAGCCACAAAATTCTGGAGGTCAGTCAACAAATCAAGAAACAGGTTCACTTCATGTCACTCTTCTTTCTCTAAATAACTTCAGTCTTTCCAATCCCTTAGAGAACCACTTTACCCTCTTTTTGGTTGGTGGCTGGTGGCTTGCCTAACATCGACAGTGCCACCATTTCAACCAAGATGCAGAAGAAAAAGACAGAGGAAATTCTAAGCACAGAAATAGGTTTTGATGTTGGTTATCCCTACTGCAAGGCTCTAAGACCCAAGGGGGTAGTGTTTGGAAGACATGTGATCTCCACCAATGAGAAGGATAAAGGCCTTAGGAAGCTCTGTAGTGGTGACTGCCATATTCCATGGCAGAGTGTAAAGGACATTGGTCCACTCCATCATGTACACAAGCCCCAACTAGACTGTCACACATGAGCCCATGCCTAGCACTTATGAGCATATTTGTGATACCATGACCATCCTTTGGACCAAGGAAACTGTATCCTGCCAATTTCCTATGCAGTCATCAAGGGAAGGGTGAAATAGTTCCCAGTGATATAAGCAGGCTGCTGGCTTCCAAGGACAGTCACAAGGAAGTCCTCTTGAGAGTGAGTCAGAGGCCACTTTGGAACAGGCAGACCTTGTACCCCATCCCAACAACTGGGGACACAATAGCACAGTTGCTACCTGGTGACCAACAAAAAGCACAGTTCCCACAATTTAGTCAGTGAAGACTGGTAAAGGGCACTGCCAGAGGCAAGAAGAGAAGGAGGGAGTCAGCATCTCTGTTATCACAGCCTGCGAGCCTGTCCTGCAAGTCCAGCCATGGGCTGAGACATCTCAGTCCACATACTTTGGCTTTTGGCCCTATATGATATCTGAAAGAAGCAAAACCTTATACTTTGACTTTTCCTTTTTTTTTTTTTTTAACCTTAAGATCCTGACAGCATCAGGGCCAGAACTTCCAGGAAAGTGCTCAGAATAGTTGGCTAAATATTCATTCCAAAGTCACCAGCCCTGACATTCCACTTTCACCTTTCATCTCAGGGCCAGTGCAGGAAGCACATGCTGAGAGAGGACACCAAAGACCACAGACTGGCTCACTGTGAGCTTCCAAACCCCACTCCAATATTTCCAAAAGGCTCGCATTCAACTCCCCAGGAGAGATGCTTGAGTGAAGAGCCCATCCTGGCATAGTTCCAGCTCTACTCTTCCACTTTACCCAGTGGTCAAGTGAACTCTAATGCACTACAGAAGTGCACCAACAGAGGGTCCAAGGCACATGACCTAATCCTAGGACAGCAGAAACTCTGTCCTCTGAACCCCTTTCTTCCATGTCCAGAAAGGAGCTATGATGGTGCAGCTTGCATGGTGGAGTCTCAAGCATAGAGTTGGTCCCCAGATCATTAGGAGAGAGAAGGAAGCAACTGGGTCTGGCTAGAAGGATGCAGTCCATCCCCCAGGATGGAAGCTCCAAGAGAACACCAGCTTCCCAGCCCTCAGAGGCCATATGTCACATAGGTCACTGGGCAGAAAGAGTGGCAGAAGTCTTTCCTGCTTTGCAATGGTGAATGCCCAGCAGCTGTTTAGGGAAAGAAGACCCTGCCACACTCACCGACAGCAGCACCAAGGAGACATGCTTTCAGGAAGCCAGCAGCTCTGGTTACTCTAGGCCAGAAGGAAGGTGAAGACAGGCCCATTCTGCCCCACCCTGGGATTCTGTGCTGCACTTGGGCAGCACAATAAACTTACAGGCTGAGACAGGGGTATGAGTGGGAAAATGGCATCAGAAAACCTTCTGGGTGTTAACAGTTTGAACCAGGACAAGATTTGGATGAAGGAAGCAGCAGGGCCCAGGCACCTACCCACTGCCCTTCCCCCTTCATTCCTGTGCCTCAGCCAGCTCAAGTAGGAGGACTGTGACAAGGGTACACCAGAACTCAGCAATCTGAGGCACCCTCACTTCATCTCATCTCAGGCCACTGGAGCTTGGATCCTGGAGGTGGAGAAGAACCCCAGGGCAAATCAAAGTTGGCAGTCAAAGCATGGCAAGTATGCCAAGGAGCCTCAAGCAGCTCCCACAAATGGCAATTAATCAATGTGGAGAATTAGCTCCCACAAAAGGAAAGGAGGCACCAATGAACCACAGGGGAATAGCACTCCAGAGTGCCAGAGCGGTAAGCTGAGATGGAGATAAGTAGAGCTGGGGTAGCTCAGAGCTCAGCAGAGATAGCCACAAGGCTCCTGGCCCTGGCTGAACCAAAAAATTCTGATGCGTGATCACACAAACTAGGGTCTGGGTACCGGACCTGCCTGTCAGCCCCACTGCTAAGCAGCACCTACTTCTGTGCCACGAGCCAAACCATGAAAGGAAGAAAGCTGCCAGGCTGGCTATCTTCTCTTCATCTAGCAACCAGGCAGTAAAGGCTTGAGTTTAGTTCAGGGGTAAGTCCTTGCTGAACCCCCAAGAGGGCTGCTGGTAATCATGGCAGATCCCCATTTCTGGTCTGGATGGGAGAAGCTACAGAGAACAATGGTGAATTTAGCTGAGAGGCATGAATCCTGTTTCCACAGAAATGATCCCCCGAGAAAGACATGAGGACATCCCACCAGCTATCATAGCTATCCTGCTCACCAACCCCAGCTGTTCACTACCCTTCTCTGTCCTTCACTGACCACAGGGAAAAACAGCACTTTGCTTCAATATACATATATATACACATAGAGAAACCCACCAACTACATACAAGTGCATTTGTATCTATATCTATATATATGTGGAGTTTGAAGGGCAGGGTAGAAGTCTAGCCCTTTCCCAGGACTTTGAAAATAAAACAGATGCAGACAGTAGTAAAAGCCATTGCTCTCCTCTTCTTCACTTCCTAAGACATTTGAAGAGGAGAGAAAAATAATCTAGTAAAGAGAAAATGGTGGAGTGGCGACAGATGTCCTCCTGTCCCCCACTCACTCAACTCTGACCCAAAAGCAGAGGTCTGCCTCCAGTCCTCTGTCCAGTACACAAGGCTAGCTGGTCAGGTCAGGGGGAGATGCTCACGCTGGCAGGAGGGAAAGCACACAGGACAAGGGTCTGAGCCATTCCATAGTACGCAGAGGAGGACAAGGCCCCATACAATGTCCCTCTCTGCCCCTTAGCCCCAGGACTCTATCTAGGGAACACTTAGAATGATGCCGAGTCATAGCAGGGTAGCGTGGCCTGGGTCATCATGATCCACACTGTTGAGGATTGCTGTCTGGTCTTCTGGAAGCTGACGGTGGCACAAGTCTGAGAGTCGGGCAAAGGGGTCAGGACGAGAATGTCTCTTCTTCTTTCGGAGGCAGACAGCTTCATCGGGCCACAGAACCTGAGAGTTGGGAAGCTGCTGAGCCTGGGAGGCAGAACCATCTACAAAGAAGAGAGATACACAAAGGAGGTGAAGAGGAAGAATGTAACCTCACATACTCAGTCAGTGCATATGCCAGGCCTATATTCTGAGTTTCCGCTGAAACAAAGAGAGAACCTGAGTGGATGGGATTTGGGGTCAAACTGCTGCAAAGGAACCTGATTTGTCCCCACTGGAACAAACAGCTAAATTCACTGCTGTTCTCTGTAGCTTCTCCTATCCAGAGCAGAAATGGGGTTCTGCCATATTTACCAGAAGCCTGCTAGGGGATTTGGCAAAGAGTAACATACAAACTAAATACAAGCCTTTGTGGACCGGTTACTAGGTGAAGAGAAGGTGGCCAGGCATTGCCCCTTGCTCTGATGGGAGTTAAGGAAATAGGATGGATGTTGTCTGTGAATTCATGGATTTCAACAATCAATCTACAGACACTTGTTTTGCACAACCTGTGGGGTATCAGCATCAAACAGATGCTGGGAAGCAGAACTTCAGTGTATCGTTCTCACCTACCCCAAGCAATGTCACATGTTATGACACAGCTCAGTGACAGACTTTGATTATATGTGAGTCAGACTTGCACCTTTCTTCTGCCTCATAGATGTGCTAGGGATACAGTCTAGATTAGACTTCTTATGGAGCTAGGAAGGAAGAGAAACTGTCAAGACTTCAAAAGGACGAAAACAGAACTTCCAGATGCTGCAAGCACAACCAAGAAAGATGACACAGGACTACCCAACAGGAAATGGCTAGGGTCCTGCTTCTGCTCCCCAAAGGGATAGTAGCTGATTAAAGTTTTAATTTAAAATCCTTCTCCAAAGTTGAAGGAAAATGACTCCCATCACAGTCCCCAAGCTAAGGACAAGTGGCCCAAGCCTGTAATCTCACCATTTTGGAGGCTGAAGCAGAAATATCACAAGTTCAAGGCCAATCTGGGCTATATAATGACATCCTATATCCTATATATATTATGGCATGTTCTAAAGAGAGAAAGCTGGCTGGGATATCAAAGAAGTTTGAAATCTGTTCTTGTTGCAAAGACAGGCTTCTGGAAGGGTGTGTGTGTATGTGTGTATACATACAAGTGAAAGAGGGTGCTGCACAATCACTATAACTTGCTCAGACTGCTGTGTGGGGGAACACAATGGGAGGAGCCACAAGGGATAAGAGGGGCATGAACCCAACTTCAAGGTACTGAACCAGTCCAAGCAGAAAGGAAGAGACAGGCACAAGCTTCCTTTTTACAGTAGAGACACCTACCATTGGTCAGATTCCATACATTATCAAGTCTGTACCAAGGAGGGATCCATGAGGGTAAAAGAAGTGTCCAGGGCAAAGCTGCCTGAGAAAACAGGCCTATAAAGTACAATGTACTAAACCAGAGGGAAGCAGATTTGAAGAGGAAAATCAAGAACTTGACTAAGGACATAATTTCAAGATTTATAAAAAATTCACAGGATGGACTGGTGAGATAGCTTGGTGTTTACGGCACTTGCTTGCAAAGCCTACCAGCCCAAGCTCAAATCTCCAGTATTCATCCAGCATTCATATAAAGCCAGATGTACAAAGTGGCACATGCATCTGGTATTCACTTGCATTAGGAAGAAGCCCTGGTGTGCCCATTCTCATTTCTCTCTCTCCACTCTCTCTTCCCTCCTCTGTCTGTTCACAAATAAATAATTAAAGTTTTCAAACAACTGAAGAACAAGTTCAATATTCAACTGGAAATATCAGGCTGGGCCTCATAGGAGACACCTGAGCTAAATGCAGACCTCTAAGAGCTTAGCAGGCACCAGGGCTGCCATCATCAGAACAAGAGAGAATGTGGGTGCCTACTATAACCTATTTTGCAATAACTACATTTTATTTATTAAAATTTATAGTTTGGGGCTGGGAAGATGGCTAAGCAGCTAAAGGTGCTGCTCAAAAAGCTTGTGCTAATGGCATACTTCTCAGAACATGTCCCAATTAAGTGACACACACACACACACCATATGCAGAAGGGTTTTAATTTAAAATTGGTTTAAATAGATTAAAAACTCAGCTATGAACTCCAATTTCTCACCCAAGCCTTATAAAAATCAGTTTTGCTGAGCATGGTGACACACACTTGTAATCCCAACAGCCAAATCAGAGGCAAAAGGATCAAGAGACAAAGTTAGCCCGAGTTACATAGCTAGTTTCAGGCTATCCTGAGCTAAATAATTTCTTTTTTTCTCTGTTTCAGTATTCTCATTTACAAACAGATAAGAAATAAGGCCCATCCAAAGACTAAGTGAGTGATGAGCAGTTGCTCTCTCCCAAAGATTCAGGGGCTTTGCTTCTGTGAAACACTATTGCATCACCCAGTCTATACAGAAAGCTACCGTATACAAGTCATCAAAGATCTGCAAAGAGAATGTTGAACATCCTTCCTTGACAAGCTGTCACAATATTCCTATAACCATCACTGAAAAAGAGTAATTGATAAATAAAAATAATTTTTCTAAAAGAGAGGTGAATTAATTTTGCATATTTCAGAAGCTACCTATAACTGCTGGATATGCATCAGACATACTTCAGTGGAAGTGCTCTTTATGAGATGAGGAAATCTAACTCCATATCCCTGAGATACAGTTAGTCAATACAGAGGCTGGTCCATGCCATACGTACCCTAAGCCCTATCATTCCAGTGTTCCACTAGAAGGCTTGAAATGACGGGAGAAATGTACAAGGACACAAGGATGATTGCAAGGTATGCTACAGAATGGGCAAGAATAGGATACTGCTCATGTAGTTTAACAGGATAGATTACACAAAGCTGTATGCATGCAGGCACACACACCAGCAGAGCCACATTCTTGAAGCAAGAGGAGAGGAACTAGGAGGGGAAGGAAATTAGATTTTCACTTTATCTTCCTCAAGTTTTACATGAAAATCATTTGAGTATTATTGAAAATGAATATTTAAAAGAAAATCAAGAACAAGAGAAGCTGGTGGATTTCTCTGTAGAGAGCACCTAAGGTTGAGATCTTGCACCCAAAATCTTCATCATAAAGTAGCGCACGGCAGAGAGAGGAGCGCACTGCCCACCATTTACCGGATCGTTTCTTTGACTTCGAAGAGCCCTTGGATGACTTTTTGGGCTTCTTTATCCGTTGGTATCGTAGAGCCTCCAGCCTCTCAGGCACAGCAGCATTCCCGGATGCAGGTGGAAGTATTCTGCAAGGGACAATTAGAGAGTACCAGGTCAGCTCCCAGAAAGGAGCCTTCAAAGTGGGCTGCAAGAAAGCCAAAGGGCTGCCCATAGAAAGATGGAGCCTGGAAATGGAGTCTGGGGTGTCCACAATCGTTCCTGGATGCCTGACCGTCTCTGGAGCTCCTGGAAGGGAGAAAAGCCAGTAGAAAGCTCGAGCACCAGGGGCCTACCTCAGGTGGAAGCCAACCTGTGGAGCACTCGGAAGACCCTAGGAAAGGAGAGAGACTTTAATGGTAAGCCCATTACATTTTTAGGCTGGGGTGAGCAAATGCCAGAAAAAAAATACTTCCTAGAAATCACCATCATTAAGACCTTTAAGTGAAAGGTGAAGGGCAGATTACAGCAGGAGGCGAGCACTGAACCCCAATATGTTGCCTTCAGTATCTACAGAAGTGAGGGAGAAGTGAGCAGCCCAGTGAGCAGTGAGAAGTTGGCTGCACAAAACCCAACATCACTGGGCTATTCCCTCCACATGCAAGATTCAGTAGAACCTCATAACTATTACTGTCAATTGTTGTGATACAACAACATCTATCTTCAGCAGATGTGTCCACATGGCCCTCTGCTGACGAGGCTCAAATTTCATCAGTCTCACAGGAAACCAAAAGAAGGTGAAAGTAGATATTAAAAAGGTATTTCAGGGCCTCACAAAGTCCATGCTGCATGGCACTAGTATCCAGTGAATTCTTTTAGACTCAACCTGGGTGTTGAAATTGTTGGCAGAGGATACGCGTGTGTGTGTGTGTGTGTGTGTGTGTGTGTTTATGTGTGTTTATCCCCTCTTTTTCCAACCCAATTGTGACATAGATCATGTTATCCATTTAACCAAAGCCTGTACAGCCCAAGTCACAAACGGGATCAAAGCAATCTCCGAAGAGTGCAGTATGTGACATGTTGTGCCTATAGACTCGTGAAAGAAGAAAATGGAGAAGACATGTTATCACTATCACTTTTTTTTTTCTCAAAATAAGACAACCCGGAGCCTGAGGAACAAAAAGGAAAAGAGAGGCATGGCATGATCTCTTTCTACCAGTACTAATCTTAGCACAGTATCAGGGAAGTAGAGATGTCCTAGGGCTATGGTGGACAGAGGTGACTAATTCTTTCCCTCTCCAACTGCCACATCTTCCTTCACCATCTCCATCACAGTAAAGTTTTGGCAAATTGTGAACAAAAAATTGACAGCTCTGTGAGGGACAAAAACAGTCTATTAAGTCTGCAAAGGTAGCCATGCCATCTGAAGTTTAAAAAGAACAGTGAGATAAGGATGACAAGACTGGAATCATCTCTCCAGTATGGGAGGTCTCACAGACACATGGTAGATAAGCCTCTGGTCTTGGGGTCTCAGGCAGTAACTAGCATTCAAATGACCTCCATCTCCTCTGATGTATGCTATGGGTCCAGAGTCAAGTGCACAGAATATCAAGAACTCCCTCAAGTCCAAGTCAGAGACAACTTATCTCTCCACAGCCTCAAGAATAGTGCTAAGCAGCACACCTATGCCCCATGGAAAAGTGATCCAGCTTAGAGAAGCCAGTACCTCCAAGACTCAATATGCCACTGCCCACCCCTTCCTCTTCTCCAAACCCAAGTCTACTGACAGAGCTCCTCCTCCACAGCAGCAGCTAGAAGGGAATTTGGAAGGAGTCTGACTCATCCCTTATCAACCTTGAACAATATTCTTCATGCTGCCTGAAAAGAAAATTAAAGACACGCATCCTCCACTGTCCTGGCCAGCCTTCAGAAAGTCATATGAGGTGAGAGACACATGGTCCTGGAGGCACACAACAAGCAAGAACGGTGCCTTCTAGCACAATCCTGGCTCACCACAGTCACTTTTCTCTATTACCCTCCTCCCCTCCTCCTAAGTGCCTGGCTGCAGGATGACAGGACAAGGTGTTCTACTCATGTACACTCAGCCCAGCAGAAAAAGCTAAATCACTCTTTGTGTACTATATGGACATCCAGGAATTCCCAGGCAAGGGCTAACCCAGTTCAATCACAATGAGATCCTTCTTGCCAGTGGTGTCAGGGTATATACTATTCAAACACTGGTATAAGGCACCCCTGGAAATTCCAAGAAATTCTTCAGAGTAGGGGGAATTTTCTGAGTGGAGGGATACCTTTAAGCATAATCAGTATATTGTCACTGCTCTCATTTTCATCATGTACCATTTGCTTACCACTTACCATACCAGGCACTACTTAATGTTTGCAGCAAACCTAGGAAATTACTGTATTGGTCCATATTCCAGCTTAGCTGACAATCCAGGTGTCACAGGACAGAACCAATACTCTTTAGTATTAGACTAAACTATTCTAAGGTTTTTTTTTTTCCCCAGTTTAAAAAAGAAAGTATAGAAGCTATAAGAGGACACAGCTTCCCTGCCACACCAGTCTGTCTGCAATGCACTAGCTGCTGACTACTGCAGCTCTCTGTTTAAGACAGGGCCAGGGTATGGCAGATCTGCCATGGGACCAACTGCTGACACTTATCTTCAGTACATACTCCCAAACAGCAATGATGCACTAAAAAAGAAAAGCCAATCTTCCCTTGAGAAGCAGAAAAGCTTTGCCCTTCCAACACACCCACTGCCCATGTGGTTCAGCTCCTGGCTTCATGCTCAGGCACTACAACATGTCAAAAGATGGTTCCTGGAGGCACCAGGATACTCACCTAATGCCAGAGGCAAAAACAAAATCAAGTGTAACAGAACAGTTGGGAAGAGAGGGACAGGCATAATGGGTCTGTTTTAGGCAAGTTATACAAAAAAGGGATAGGAAATATGTTCCCGTAGACTTTACCAACAGCACAGAGAGCCCTCTAGAGTAACCTGCCTTCCATTATTAGGAAGGAGGACCACGTTCCGTGTCAGCATCAAGTCCAGCTGTCAGTTTTCCAGCTCTGAAACTTGTAGTGTTCATGGCTGGGGTAGGAGGAAGGATAAGGAATTTTTCCTAACTCTAAAATAAAGCTACCAGTAAACCTGAGCTTGACGTGTAGGAGAGTCAGTTACAACAGAATCCAACCTTAAGCTCCCAAGGTGAGGTCCAGTTCTCCCTCTGGTCAGTCTTGACTTGTCTCTACACACAAGAATACTGCAAACTCGAGTTACCCTTCTCCCAGATTACCCAAAGGTACCTCTGAAAGATAAAGGACTCCAAGCCTATGTGTATGGGTTTTCTCATCTCCTGTTTCCCACAACACCCAATTCTGTAACCCAGTAGTGTTACTTGTCACTCAGAACTACCCAAAATGGCTGAGAGTCATTATTCCCTCCCTCCCCGCCCTCTTATCGCCTCTCTTCTCCCCCCAACAAAAAATAAAAAATATAAAAAAATCATACAAAAAGCCAATCCCCACCCATTTAGCCCAATGGGTCTTAGTTGCTTAGCACTCTGATTCTCTAGGGTAACTGGGGAAAAAGGCAGCAGGTTTACAATACTGACAAACCTTGGAACAGGAAAGTCAAATCCAGCTGGCCATTTCCTTGCCTCAGTGCCCTACGAGCCAGCTATTAAGCCACAGTTCTCCATTATCTCCTGGCCCACAGGCAGAAGTAGCAGATTAAAGAGTACTTCTTTCCTTTTCCCAACTGCATGAGAACAACTTCCACTTTCCTGGTGAGATGCTGTGGGCAGGAGGACAAGGAAACCCACTCACATGTGTGCTCTAGCCAAAGAAAGGAAGAAGCCACTCACTCTCTGTGAACCTAATGGACAGCCAGGTGTCCACAGGCTAGCACTAAGCCAGCACAGTCACAAGGGGTTCCCTCTCCAGTGGGTCAGGGCTCAGATCTCAGAACTCATGAAGAGACTTATATCCAAACAAGGTCTGTTTCTTACTGTACATCTAGTAAAGAGGGACCCACATCCTTGTGTTCAAGCTCCCTGTACCACGGAGGTCATTACGGATGGTAGGGGAAGTGGGTCTAGCTAGAGATTGACAATAGGGATGCTACCAACATTAAAGGGAAGCACAACAAGTTGCTGGTTTCCCAGCAATCCACAGAAGGGCAAGTCCACACACTACAAATCCCCACACTGAGATACAAGTTGAGAAGAGGAGAAAGACAGGTCAGAGGAATAACAGGTATGATCAGAAGGAATAGGAGAGAAACTTAAGGGGAAAGAAACAGCAAGGACAAACATAGACAAGGAGCATCATAAATCCTCCAAGCAAGACCAAAGGGACACATGCAAGGCGCAGCATGAGGACAGCATCTACGGAGGAGCCACCGTCTCCCCATGGCCCAGCAGCTCCTGTGCCCCAGGGAGGCTCTCAGCAAGCAGGAGAGACAGCAGAGGCTCCTGTTGCTCAGCACCACCACAAAGGCCTAACTCGGATAACATGGAGGACTTCATTCTCTTAAACCGGGGATGTTGGCCAGGTTCAGAAGAGAAACAGTCCTTCATCCCTGCTCCTTGTTTCTGGGTTTGTTACAGCATTAGTAAGGTAATGGGCTCTCCTTGGATCTGGCATGGTAGGGACAGTGTGGAAAGAAGAGGTCAGAGGATTTGGATGGGAGGTGGAAATAGCAAATGAAACTAGAGTCCAGGAACTTTTCAGGAGCTGGGTAAGAGCTACCAAGCCTCCAGGGGAACAGAGGGGTCTAGGAGACAGCAGAGCAGACTGAGATGGGGCAGGGAGGCTGGTCACACTCCCTCCTCCACAGCATCCACCCAGAAGGCCACAGGAGACCTTGGGAGCAGGTGATCTCATAAGTGCTACATGCAGGCCTTCATGTTCCTGTAGCCAGCCACTCAGTCAGCCCAACACAGAATTCCAGGGCCTCTTGGCCACTGATAGTTTTATAGCTACAGGTCATAGAGAAATGTCCCAGTGGTCCTCTTTATGGGAGGCCACTCTTAATAACCAATACGATTTACAGTCCCAAGTTAGGAAGAGCAGCCTCCCATGGCACTTTGAGGTGAGAAAAGCACGCAGCTCCTACTCAACTGGGAGGCCCAAAGGCCCACATAAGCTCCCTCTCTCCCATCTTGGTGCCCAATGCAGCTTGTGAGCTCGCAAGAGTCTGTGACAAAATAAGCATGCTCTTAGATTACCCTAAGAGTAAAAGAGCCCCACGTGCATCTTTAAGAGACTGATGGCTCCGAGAATAGCCATGTTCATTTGGCCTCCTCTTGAAAGGATGCTAGCCAAAGTAGGGAAGGGTGCACTGCTGGTCCATGGAGATTTTCAGCTCTTATCAACTCAACTCCCTTCTGCCTGGGGGAGCCCGTCTTCTCTGCATGGGGGAGCTCCACCCAAGACCCTTTTCTAACAGCATGGCCCCAGGAGACCAGCATAATCAATGTGGGTCCCAGAAAGCAACATGAACTCAAGTGCAAGTTCACACTTCAGTCCTGTAATAACCATGAACAGGATGCAGAATGCAAAGAGCATGTGGGAACCGTAACACTTAGCTACCCTCTAAGGTTATAGGCCACCTAACCCTGAGAAAGTCCCAGATGTGGAGAGGGAACCCTTGCGCTCCTTGTGATAAGATATTAAGATTTCATGACAGGGTGAGAAACTAGGAACCCCAGGGATTTAACTCTTCAGTGGGGCTGGTAGAGAGGAGGGGTACACTATGCCTGAAGCTGCAGAGAAAACAGGGTTGGGAGGGTAAGTGTCCTGGTTAGCAGTGTGGCCCAAACAGGTACCCAAGGGTGGAAATGCAAAACAGCCTGTGGAAGTTCTGAGCCACTGGGGGACATGCAGGTTCCCAAGCTGCTGTGAGGGACTATGGAGTACGAGCAGCAGGATGGTCCAGATCTGGGTGAGAACAACTGCAGGGAGCTCTGGGAGAGGTGGACATGGGCTTGGAAGTTCAAAGCTACAGCTAGGTGGTGCCTGGGTGTGACCAGAGGGCAGCTGGAGTAGCGGAGCAGTGCGATGTAGGGAACCCAGGAGCAGCAGCTGACCCCCGGGGCAGTGAGGGGATATGGTTTGGATCCCCTGTTACAGAAGCAATGGCCCTGCTGAAGCCCCGTCCACCTGCCCACCCCCTCCCGGCCCAGCCGAGGAGCTCCCTTACCTATTGAGCTGAGGAGAGGCTTGTCTCGACAACACTGCCCAGATAGCTGAGATAATCAGAAACAAAGCAGTTACCAACACCGGCCCGGTGAACCACCCACGCACACCCAGAGGGGATGAGGGGGCACAGCGAGCAGAGACCCACAGGCGAGGCCAGAGAATGGGTGAGGGAGGAGAGGAGAGAGACAGAGAACCAGATGCACGATGGAACAAAGCAGGTGAGCGGGCTGCACAAGGCACAGACGGGGAGCGACGACAGCACCTCTTGCAGACAGAGGCGGGAGCCCTAGCTAGCCTCTCCTCTGTTCCAATGCCGTCCACCCCACCACAGTGCCAGCCATGGCACCAATGTGGCAAGTGTGCTTGCATGCTCAAATATCAGAGCAGTGGGAGGGATTGGGGGGAATGGGCTCCCTCCTACCCAACCACCTCCAACCCTCCAACCAGACCAGACTCCTCTGGAACTCGGCTCCCCTCCACAGCCCACTACATCAAGAAGAGAGACCAAAATACAGAACAAGAGAGAGAAGGAGCAGGGGAAGAGGGGAAGGAAAGGAAGGGAGGGCACTACATAGGTGTTGCAGGCTCTTCTGAGCAAGTCAGGTCAACCTCAAGGCGATGAAGGAAAAGAGGTAGACAGAGAGTCTGACTTGAAAAGGAAGGAAGGGTAGGAGGAAAGGAAAAGGACAGGACAGAGAAGAGGTACAGACAGGTGTCCAGGCCGACTGGTACCTGGAATACCAGCTGCTACAGTACTGAATGTGCTCTCTCAGGCGGGCAGATCGCGGGAGCTTGTCTGTCTGTCTCTCTGTAGCTTCCTGTGAGGCACACAGGCGGGGTGGGGTACGGCTCCTGGCACACAGGCCTTAAGCATGGTCTTCCAGCCCTCAGGGGCACCTTCCTGAAGAGGCTAGGATGGAGCCTGGAGTTCGGCGCTCACTAGTTCTGTTAAGGGGCAGGAGTTTGGGCACAGGTGCCCTGATCCAGTCGCCCTGCTCAGTGAACAACCACCCAACACCAAGATCACAGCAATGTGGAGGGCCTTGTCTCCCAAGAGCACCATTCACAGAAGTTACTGTCTATTATTCCATGTCCCTCTCCCCACCTTCCCCACGCTCCTGGTATGCCATGAATCTTCTGAGAGCTCTGGATTGCAGAGATGACTCCTGAAGCTCCTGGTAGGGTACTGGCAGGTAAGCTCACCCACTCCAGTGAGCACACCCTGCCAATACAGGGCCAAAATGCCTCTCCGAGGGATACTGAAGAATGTCCCTATAAGCCCTGTCATTGAGATGATGAAGGGGTAGAGGGCAGGGCGAGGCATGGGGGGAAAGACTGACCAGAGGAGGCAGGCCAGAGACGACTGCTGGCACTCACCCTGAAGTAGGTAATGTTGTTGGGGGCTCTGGCCGGAGCAGCTCCTCCCCCATTCTCCGAGGGGAAGGCGTCTGTCCAAACACATCCAAGTTGTCCCCAGGCACCGAGGGAGCAGGGCCTGGAGGAGGGGAGGGGTAGCCTGTGGCCAGAGTGGTGAAACCCATGGTGGGCCGGTAGCTGGGGCTCCCACTGCGACTGCTCTGTGAAGGGGAGCCTGTGGATGGTGTGGACTTGCGAGAGAAGCTGACTGCAGCTGGTGGCTGCAGGGTGATCTCTGACATCTCTGCCTGCTGCAGGAGGCCTGGGCGAGGTCGGGCACGTGCAGCAAGCTCAGGAGAGCCAGTGCGGGAACTGAGGGGACTTTGGGTCAGAGGTGAGAGCCTGGAAGGCTGTAGCACCACTTGATGTAAACTGGGCTCGGCACGTCGGACCTGCCGGGGGCTGGGCCGGGGCCGGGGCTGGGGCTCATACCACCGGGTGTCCAGGCCAAATGTGCTGGGGCCACCGTGTCCCCCGGGCTCAGCCGGCTCAGGGTAAGGCAACACGGGTATGCCCATACCTTGGCTGGTATGTCTTAGCTGCCCTTGGCTAACCAGAGGTTGCATAGGTCTGTCCTGCCACTTGGCAGCTGGGGGTGCCGGGACAGGGCCCCTGCTGGGCGATTTGCCTGCCCAGCCCTTTGGTGCCTCCAGAGACAGCATGCCCGGATAGGCCGCAGGCATCTGGAGGGAGGTGGGGGGCAGTCCTCGGGACAGGCAGGCCTTGGGCTGCAGACTCTCAGCCACATCACAAGGGTGCAGCTGGTGGGGGAACATCATGGCTGGGGTCTCCAGCCCTCCAAAGGGAAATTCTGGCCGGCCCCAGGGCTCAGGAGAGCGCCCTCCTGTAGGTGTCTGAGTCAAGGGCAGTGTGCTGTTGGAAGCATTCTCTCCATTTTCCTCAGGGATGGTGGGGTGGCCAAAAGGCCCTTCAGTGTGCAGGGGTGGGGAAGACATGACAGAGCTCAGTGGGCTGCCCACCTCTGGCATGTAGAAGGGTGGTGGCTCTACCTCCCCAGGGCTGCTGCTGCTAAGGTACCCATAATACTGGCCATGGTGGAAGGGCCGCGGGGCAGGGGGTCGTGCTTGGCCTGTGGCCTGGAGCCGACTTCCCAGTCCACTGGGACCCTCAAGCCCACGGGGCTGGAACCGAGGGCTGTATGCTGGTGGTGGCAGGTAGGAATCCTGGCTAGAAGATAGTGGGGTCAGCTGGGACTTCAGGGCAGCCACAGATGTGGGTACCAGTGGGTCTTCATTCTCTTCATCTGACTGTCGGAACTCAGGGTACATGTCCGTCTCCTCAGCAAAAGGGAAGCCCTCGATGCGCCGGCCCTTCACTGAGGGCTCTATCTCAGAGGGGCCCATGACAAAGCGGCCATCAGGGCCTCTGCTGATAAGCTCGATGGGTGTGGTGGCCTCAGCCTCAGCCTCGGCCTTGGCCACACTGTACTTTCTGCCACTGATGGCCCTCTTGGTCTTCTTATACAAGGACAGCTCTTTTTCTCGGGTGGGGCTCAGCACTGTCTTGGCCGCAGGCTGGCCCTGATCGTCAGAAGACTCAGATGGGGCACGTAGTGTGCGGATGCTCTCAGGGCTTACTTTGCCAGAGGACAAGCTGGAGATAGGAGAGTAGAAAATGAGTAGGGGTGCTGAGAAGAGCCCACAGCTTCTCTTCATTGCCTTAACAAAACCTGCTGAGGCCTAGGAAGAGGAGTGTAAAGGAAACAAGCACAGACGGTCTGCATGTGCTGGTGAGACACTCTGGCTGACTCTCAACTGTCTAGACATGTACTGTCCATTTTTGGAATAAAGATTCACATTGCTATTTTTCTTGTGATCTGACCCTTAATTTGACAAATTCTGCCTAAGCACAACCCCAATTCCCTTCCCTGGTTGTTTAAGAAATGGAAGCTCATTTTAATACTGACTTTAGAAAAGAAAAAGACAAAAAAGAATAAAATAAAATAACAGAAATAGCACTGCAAGGTTAAAGAGAAACAAGTAAGTTTGGATTCTCTAGGCCATTTTCCCCTACTCTCTGTTAGTCCTGTAAATAACTTAAAATTAATATGTAAATAGGAAACAGCTTAGACACAGGAAACTGGGACCAAGTGAGGTGAATAGTTCACCTGTGTCCAGCTTCCCTCTTCTACCCACAGACCCCCCCACATTGATAGTCACTTACGGAGACTCAAGACTCTTCCTGCAGTGAGTGATGGAGAGCGGAGGGTCTGGAAGGAAAAAGGAAAGAAGAAACCTGAGCCCTCAAAAAATCAGCAGAAAGAACGTAAGAGCCAAAGGAAGTGAGGACTGCTTACAATGCAATCTTTCAGACACAAACTGGCCTTAATACCCACGACTTTGCAGTGCCTAGCACTACCTTCACAAGACCCACATAACAGGAGGAAAAGATGATGACATCAAAATAAAATAAGAGACTAATTGGGAGGGGTAGGGGACATCATGGAGAGTGGACTTGTGAAGGGGAAAGTAGAGAAGGGGAGAGAATTGTGGTTTATTGTCTATAATTATGGAAGTTGTCAATAAAAAAAAAAGCTTTAAAAAATCAGTACCACAAACCCTGGGAATAGCAGGATGCAAAGCCACAGAGGGAAGGGCTTTGTTTGCACTAGCTTCTCTGTGTCCATCTCAGGGGCCTGTTGTGCCACCAGGCCCTGTTGTCACTGTATCCCTGGGTCCATCTAACTCTCCCTAACAGCCTGCTTTCCTTCACCCCCTTTCAAATCAAGTCCCATCAGACATGGTGGCTTTTATACCTATAATTCCAGCACTTGAGAAGCTGAGGCAGGAGAACCTTGAGTTTGAAGTCAGCCTGGGCAAGAGCATCTCTCAAAAACCAGAACAAAACAAAGTCCTACAGGCAGCTCTGCCTGCAAGAACCCAGTCTCTCTCTCCAGAGAAGAAATGCTACAAATGGCCTGCTCTACTAGGGAGCATCTATCTGGGCCAGACTGGGTGAGGGGACAAACACTCACCTTTCTTCCGCTTGAGTTTGCGCTTGCGCTGTTTGTTGACAAAGCAGGCAGCCAGAGTGCTGAAGAGGATGGCAGCTGCCAGGAAGCAGATGGTGGCCACAATCCCAGCCAACACAGGCCGGGCCAGCCCATCATCAGTCAGGTCCGGCTGTGGGAAGATATCTGCAAAGAGGGCCAGGAGCACTTACGGGTCCCACAGCTGGTTAGTGCCTCCCACACCTGTCTCAGTGTCCCCCACCTGCTCTGACACTGAGTCCCTGAAGGTTTCCTTTCATAGCAAACAAGGCTGGAACTTGGCATCCATGCCCATTTTTAATGTGGAGTCATTAAAGATGTGTAAAAAGGTTGGCATGGCAGTGTAAAGAGAATGGAAAAAAGGACAGCCTACCAAAGCCAAGAAACCTCATAGATGGCAAACAAGAAAGACATCTACATCTTCCCTCATGGAGATAACTACTAGTAATCATCTAGAGCTGTCTATCACTACAAATTCAGCAAAGCACTTCTGGGAATGCCATCAAGTCTTCCCACAGTAACTCTGTGAGCTACATGTGGACTCTCCTTCTCTAAATGAAGATACCAGACTAGACTGGTATCCATACCCCACTATTCTGACCTCCAGATGGGATCTTCTACCTTTCCCCATGCCATCTCTAAGAATGAGGCACAATAAAAACAAAACACTGAAGCAGAAACAGTCCCACCCATCTTCTTACTTATAGGAGAGACTGGCCACTTTCCTACAGCAAGGATTAGTGTGTCCTGTTACTCTAGGCTAGGGAAGGCTGGAACTGCAAGGATAACAAGTTTGTCTCTGTTCTCCATTCTGACAGCTTCACCTTGAGCTTCTAATTAGCTTTACAGGCTAATTAGAGACAACGCTAGGACAAGACCCCAGTCTACTGCACTGTATTCATAAGGCTGTTAATAAGGCTGTTAGATACACCAAGTTCCACTCTTAAAGAGCATCACAGAAAGTCAATCTATTGTGATATGTTTGGCCAGATTCGCTGCCATATCAATAATAATAATGGACAAAAGGTATCTAAATTATATGGATGAACTTAGTGGAAAATGACTGCCACAGCCTTTGGAAAGGGGGGCTTAACTACAGGGAAAGCTGACGTCGCTGCTTCCTCATTCACCCCTGTGGAACTATTGACTAGGCATGTTTCCTCTCCTTTTGAGAGCCAGGCACAATGCTACTAAGAACAACTCACAGAAGTGAACACATAAAATGCTTGAGCCATCTACTTTAGCTGTGACCACAAGCTATCTTCTGTTTCCCTCCATCTCTCTGAGTATCTTCCCTGGAAAGAAGCCAATACTGAAGCAGCTGAGGCTCTGCTGCCTATGGGAGGCCATTTGGCTTTACACAGACCCCCCAGGGCGTCTGTCATAGGAGACAGAAATCACACTCAACCTCTCCCCATCTCTGTGCCCTTGGATTCCGTTCTCCCCTCCTCCTGCTGCCCACACCAGTGTTTTTGCAGCTCCTGGGTGAGCTTCTTGGCCTGGATCCTTGCCTCCTTGTTCCAGAGGTCTCTGTGCATGCTATGCCGAAAGAAGTGGGGGCATAGCTTGCTTACTAGGCAAGAGCCTCTTCCACATTAAGAATACCAATTCTCTGGGGAGGGCTTCTGCTCGGTTTCAGGAACTCTGGTGTGGCGAGAAGACATGTAGAAATGGGAACAGTGCCAAAAGAAAGAGAGATAAATGGAGAAAATGGGAGGGAGCTGGCTTTATTTAGCCTGAAAAAAATCTGGGAGAAGGAAGGAAGGAAAACAACACAAAACAACAATTTTCCAATATAATACCCACATAATTATAAGGAAGACTATAACAGGCATTCAACAAACACTTGTTGACCTGCTGTCTCTTTCCTGACTCCTGGCCTCAACCCTATTCCAGAGTATATCACTAGAGGAAACAGAAAATATCCAGCAAACATCACTTTTTGATGACTGTCATGAGGAAGAGCCACTGGGTTCCCTTCTGTGCTGTCCTACAGACTGTCAGAAACCTTGCTCTGCAGTGGGATAAAACAACATGGGTCATAGAAACAAGGATCAGCAGGCTTCACTAGGATGCATATACTTGAAACTTCTTAGCCTATCATCCCAGACAAAGGACCCTTATGTGGCTCTGGAGCTCATATCCTCCTGGTCAGACAATCTTGGACCCCAAAGTACCTGTGCTGGAGACGCCGGCGATGTTGCTGGGCTCGCTGATCAGATCCTGCATGACAGCCAGAACCCGGAATTCGTACCAAGTGTCCTACAGCCCCAGGGACAATACCCAGTCAGCTAAAAGACTTAGAACCACCACACCACTACTATTACTACACATAACTTCCATGTAACAGGGTGCCCAGTGCACAGGGTAACAAGTAAGTGTTCAATAGTAAGTGATTGCTCACATTGGGCAATGGCTGTAGTGTAAATATTCCCACCATTGTGTATTTCAAAAACTACGAATGTGAGGCTACTGAAAAACTAGAAAGACAGACACACAAAGGGCTCTCACAAGGCACCAGGAATCAATTCAAGATGGCCACAAACACAGGTCTAGAGAAGGCAGGTGGAAGGATACATGAAAGTGTGTCCATGAAGCACGCTGCTTCCTCTCTCAAGATGGATAGATATTCACAACTCCTCAAGGCAGAAAGAAGGTAATATAATTTCTTCCAGAGGCTCTGAATGGTAAAAGGAAGAGTCCTTCCCTTGGACAACCTAGAAGACAATCCTTCTGGAGCCTCCTCACTCCACTCTAGCTGACACCCAGTAAGCTGAACTCTGGGGTCTGATGATCCCTATTGGCCTCATCCTGCCTTTCTCTAGCTGGAGTCTGTGCTGAAGGAAAATCATCCAAGCTGGCTTTGGTCTGGAGACCAAGGCCAACCCTTAGGAGCAGAGCTAGTAGTGCCCAGGTCTGCAGATAAAAAGGGATAGTGCAGGGCTTGAATTTGTGCCCATGAGGTATTCACTCAAAGCTCAATGGTTCTATAAAGAGTCATGTGAATTCTAGAAACTTGGAAGAAAAGGGGAAAAAAAATTAAAGCCCTCACCTGTGACAGATCCTTGGCAAAGAAATCTCCATCAGTGCCTGGAATGGCATCATCTAGCATCTCCCAGCGCTCACCAACTCGGAACTCCATAATGTAGCGGTCAATGGGGAAGCTGTGGTTGGCAGGTGGGAGCCATGACAGGAGAACACCCTGCTGTGTCCGGTTGGCTGTGAGGCACCTTGGTGGGGTAACCAGCACCAGAGGTTCTGGAGTTGTAATAGGGAATGCTGTGATAGGAAAAGGAAGAGGTAAAATGGAAGTTGTGATGCCCTCCACATTCAATGTGGGAACCAGAGCTGAGCCCAAGAAAAGAATGTGTCATTTCAGGGCATGAAAGGATGTCATCTAGAGTCACCCTCCTTGTCCAGGGAAGGGAATTTATAGAGGGTAACCCAGAGATTCATGACTCTCTTCAGAGTAGGAAAATCTCAGGAAAACCAGGCACCTCCTCAAAGGGGAAGAAACAACAGGCACTATGACGAAGAGGTAGCAGCATGGTCATGTGCCACACAATACACGTCTGCAAGGAACCCCATGTACAAATGTACAATGAAATTATGGAGCAGAGCTGAAAAATTCTCCTCAACTAGTGAGAGTAGTGCTGCTACAGCAGAACAACATGTTACACACACATCTGTGGTGGTGGTACAAACAAACTTACATACTGCCAGTCATATAAAGTACAGCTATATACAGTACAGAATGTTCAGCAATGGTAATACCTGACCATCTTATGGTTTAAACAGGTATAATACTATGCATTTCATGGTCAAATTGTACTCCAACTATAGACAAAGGTTCTGGGGAAACTGTCTCCCTGTTCCACCAGCATCAGCTCCATAGATCTCATTTTCACCATGCCTCTTAGTTGCTTCATTTTCTC
Organism: Dipus sagitta; assembly: GCA_036346955.1. Classification (NCBI taxonomy): domain Eukaryota; kingdom Metazoa; phylum Chordata; class Mammalia; order Rodentia; family Dipodidae; genus Dipus; species Dipus sagitta. Next base: position 74,664,072 of record CM070772.1, on the reverse strand, counting down.
TTTTGCCAAACCATCTACTTGTGTGTAAATATACTGCTATTTGCATAATGATTCTAATGTTCAATGTTGTGCTTCTCAGGGGTCCTCAGATGGTATCTGTGCTGTTCAGTGGTACATATAGCCTTTGTGCTTATTCCAGGAACTAGGAAAACTTCTTACAGTACATGGTTCACGTTTGCAATTTCCCTTTTGGCCCTAGAATATAAAATGAGGTCTAGCAGAGACAGTTCAGAGCTAGAACTGTGTATCCTATACCTACTGCCCACAGGACAGAAAGAGCCTGGGGCCATGACCACCATTCCACCTGGAAAGAGCCTGCTTTCCAATGCCCTCACTCAGGCCCTGGAGGATGACACACAACTTCAGCCAAGCAGTACGGAACTCCCTGTGCCCCTGTAAACCCACCAAACATTCACATATCACCAAACCAAGGACTAAATTCAAAACCTCTTCCTTCCATCTGAGTATGGAACAGGAATCCAGCCAAAAGTACCATGATATGGGCCCAGGCAAACCGTATAGAATATTGCATATTCTTACTGGAAAATCAAATGGAACTATTACAGAGAGCACTTAGTAAAGTGCTGAGCATATGTTAAGTCCTGAATAAAGACCAGCACTACCATTACCTTTGCTTAGCCCAGCTCTGCTAAGAAATAGCCCCAAGACACACCAGCCCCATGGGCTCACCTAAAGTGTTCACAGTGACCACCTCACTGAAGGCGCTGGTCCCCAGCTTGTTCTGGGCCAGGACACTGAACTGGTATGCAGTCTCAGGTTCCAGGGTGTCCACCAGCAACCAGCTAGGTCCTGGTGGCACTGACAAGGACAGCCAGTCATGGGGTCCAAACTGTGCCCGCTTCATCCTGGCCAAAAGAAAGTGAGAAGATGGGGGGAAAGGGGTGGGGTGGGTCACCCTGGAGAGAACAGTGTACATGCAAGTTTCTCAAAGAAAGGTGAGAAGTACTTTCAGGTTCAAGGGCAAAAAGAGGAATGGCCAAGGTGGGTGGCCTGAAAGGCCCTGGCTGTTCCAACCCTCATGGAACCAGGTCACTCTCCACCACTGGTATCTTTCTGACAGAAAAGCACCCTCAGATGTAAATCATACTGAAGACACTGGTAATATTCCCAAATGCCTTGTGGGAGAATCACACTCTGGGTACCATCCTATGAGTGGGTGACACCTTGGGAAAATGAGGACACTGGAAGTGAGGATGAGCAGCTGGGCAACAGCATGACTAGGAAGGAGCCCAAAAGCTTGACTGCCCACCCAAGGAGACAAAAATAAGGTTCACAGGAGACTCGGGAAATGGCTTAGTGGTTATGGCATTTGCCTGTGAAGCCTAAGGATCTGGGTTAGATTCCCCAGGACCCACGTAAGCCAGATGCACAAGGGGGCACATGTGTCTGGAGTTCATTTGCAGTGGCTAGAGGCCTTGGTGTCTGCATTCTCTCTTCCTCTCTATCTCTCTTCTGTCTCTTTCTTTCTCATAAATAAATAAATAAAATATTTTTTTAAAAAAATAGGATTCATAGTAACCAGGTAACTGAGAACGCCCAAGGTGTGTAATAAAAATTACCAGTGGTTTTCTCACAGGAGGGCCATGACTTCTAAAGGCCTTGAGGGTTGGAAAGCACAATCAAGGAGAAGATCATACTAATGGAGAGGGGACTGATAGGGTTTCCCACTCTAAAGCTCCACCCTCAATTCCCAATGGACAATGAGACCACCTGCTACAGCTGAAGTTCTGCCTTCAAACCACATGGGGGAGACATCATCCTAGACTATTTGGCTTGTTCTTTGGCAGCCCTGAGCTGTAACCCTGCTATGCATCCACAGGTTCCCCTACATGTATAAAGATATGCTATGGCTAGGATGTATGCCCAGGAATGTGAGCTGAGACAAAGGATAGTATAGCCCCCCACAAAAAAAGAACAGGAAAAAAAAAGCTGGAACCAAATGCCTAAATCAGTTCATGGAGACCTGAAGACAGAAAGGAAGGAGGGAGAGTCCTCTTCAGCCTGGGCACTCATCTCCACCACCCAAAAAATCACCAAAGCAAGTGAGCAGAATGAGCTAAAGCAATGCAGATGAGCAGCCCTGTTACACGGCATCACAAGCAGTAAGGGAGCACCTGTCTGTGCCCAAAGATGGTACTGCTATGCCAGACACCCTCTCTCACACATCTTACAGAAACCCTGGGTAGTGGTGCTGGGACCCTCTGCCCCATTCAGAGGAACACAGACAAAGGGCGTTCTGGCTGCAGTGTCCATCACTCAGCTGCAGTTTACCCATGGAGAACTCAAAACATCCAAAATATGCAGCCTGGAGCCCACTGGAAAAATGGCAGGCTCCTCATCCCTTCAAGCTATTGAAAGCACTCCCCAAGGTCCCCAATGCTGTCTGCTTGTTCCTCTTCCCCAGACTCAGGCTGAACCTGGCTGGAGAAAGAGGAAATAAAGGGTTCATTTTCCTGTCTTGGGAATGTGGACCATGCCACAGGACAGCTCAGGACAGAGAAGTGGGCAAGAAGGTGTAAGGTGACGAAAGGGAGTTCCACTTGTCTTCTATTCCTTGGGTTCTCTCCCTGGTCCACACATTTGTGAGATCTCTACTTACCCTAAGGTTTAGGCAAAGATCTCACCTCACTGATCTAGTTAATATCAGAGACATGAAAACAACAGACACAGGGTCCTAGAGAAAAAATGCAGACACTAAAGGCAAGGCCAGGCACAGAACTAGTTCTCCTGGTGACTAGAACCTATGAGCAAGAGACAGAATAAAAACTGGACCCTGTGTTACAGAGGGCTGTTTAAATAACACTCTCAAAGATTGAGAGCCTAGAAAAGCACTGAAGAAAGTCACAGAGAGACATAAGAGAGATAAGCTAGAGAGAGAGCTGCAGAGGTACAATCCAAGACCTTCCAGACTGTCAGAGTGGGAACACATGGGTGCCCTGAGTCCCTTAAAGACAACTCCAATACCCACAAGAACACGGTCACTCTCTGACCTACTTTGCTGCCTACAGGGCTAGTAGCTGCAGACCTCCAGCTGCCTTGGGCCTTCCATTGACCCCCAGATGGGATGGGAATAGGAACGGGACAGGAGGGACGGATGGGACAGCCCATGTTGGGCGAGGGAGGGAGAAGCAGAGAGCAAAGCATGCGGGGCTGACTCACAGAGGTCCGTACCAAACTGAGAATGTCTGATCATAGCCTCCATCATAGCCTGGCTCCCAGGACACATTGGCAGTTGTCATGGAGACCTGGACCCGGACACTGCCCGGGGCATGGGGACTGGTGCCTAGAGACCAAGAGAGAAAGCTGAGATTAAAAGGAGCTAAGCCTATTTGCTAGGTCTCTGTCACCCTGCTGTAGGGAATCCAGGAGAGGCCAAAGCATATGGCAGTAAAATGTGTATGGCAAGTTCCAGGGAATAGGTAAGGATCTGAGATTCCAGTCCTCTTGTCCATGACTGAGTCAGAGAGGAAAGCCCTCCTACTGTGTAGATTTGTGTCACTTGCAAGAGCAGAGGGCAGAACCCCCGTCATCCTGACCAAACCCATTCTTCTTACGTGCTCAGAAACATTCCCCTGAGGTCCTGGCAAAAATGAAAAACACCTCCCCCTACTGGTCTCCAAACATGTTCTGTATAACAGACAACAGTTAGCTCAGGTATGAGTCTGGGTTCCACTGGTTATGAGAGCTGTGACCTGTATGTACATGGTGAGCAGCAACCTTGCTACATTGTTACAAGATGCAGACCACTTGGTTCAAAGACTAAAACCAGCATTAAATGCTTAGGATTGGGCCTTGGGAACAACTGTGGCTGTCAGGCCCCTGAGGGACAGGGTACAAGAAGAGAGGCTGACATCACCTGAGTAATCACAGCAAGGAGCATCAATCACCTTCTGTCTTGGGCTCCTGACACCAGCCTGACCTTCAGGCTTCAGCTCAGTATCTATCCAAGGCACTACATGCCTGATTCCCTCTTGTTCCAGTCTCCCACCAAGAGCCACAGGTGGTAGATTCTGGGCTCAGGACTAAACTGAGCTAGGACAGACAGCCGTACAGTGAAGATCACCACCCCAGCTGGCCTGCCCAGCCACGTACCAATGACGGTGAGGTGGGTGCTGGCAGTGATGCTTGTGACCACATTGGTGGCAACACATTCCCACTCCCCATGGTCTTCCTTACTCAGGGCACGAAACTGGAGGCTTCCACTGGGCAGGGCATTGTGCTTGCTTCTGCTGGGCTTCCCTACCTTGGCCAAACAAGAGGCAGAGAAGAAGGCAGGAGCAGGGATGCAGGTTAGAGGATGAGTAGCCATAGCTCAGGAATCCAAGGAAAATGAGATGATCCCTGGGCTCTTGGTCAAACCCTCTGCCACCATCTACTGTTCCAGGAAGTTGCCTCCCCACACAACATGTGGTAGAACTAGCCACTCGGTTCTCCCCACCTCCACCACAGTCCAGGAGCTCTAGAGCCCAGGTACCTTCCTCCAGGTGATGACAGGGAAGGGGTCCCCTGCAGCTGCGCAGGGAATGAGCAGCTCCCGACCAGCCTCCTGTCTGTACTCCCAGCCTGGTAGCACCGTGAAATATGGGGGGTCCTAGGGACAACACAGGCACACATATGAAGTTCTGACCATAAGAAGCTAACCACCACTGAGACTATGCATCACTCTGCAGCCTTACCTTCAGGACAAGCCGCGCGGGGGCAGACTGGCCCATGGTCCCCAAGGTGTTGTAAGGCACACAGGTATAAGTGCCAAGAGCTTCTTCTGTGGCCTCCTCAATGCGAATGGAACCATCCTCCATCAATGTCCAACCCAAGTTCTGCCAGACATAAACATGGGAGAGGAAGCCATGGTCAGGCCACAGAAACTCCACCCTAGGCAGGAGCTGAGCTGGGCCAGACAAGCACAGGACAAAACAGGAGCTATAGCTTGGGCAGGTATTCCCCCATGGACTCAGAGCACAAATGGAACCAAAAATAGCTCTCTGTCTTCCTAGAATCTTTTCTGAGGGGAATGGGTTGCTAGGGGTGCTGGCAGAGAAAGAGTCCAGTGATGGCATCCTAACATCAGGAGGATAGTCCTCATTTTTTGCACCTTTTCGACCTGCAGAGGGCGGCCATCCTTGTTCCACTTCACCACAGTGGCTGGGGGCTCTGCATCCACAGGGCAGCGGATGTAGCCATGGATTCCCACTGGCACGTAAATTACAGGGGGCATGTTGAGGACACGGGCTGGGTCTGTGGTGAGAGAAAAGAATGTGAAAGAAGCCAAGTAAGCAACCCAAGCAGGAGGCAAGTCAGTACACACCCCAGACATTCACCTACAAAGGACAACCTAAGCATCTAGTATCTAGAGATATTCAGTGTTCATTCAACACAAGACTAGGAGCTAGGGCTACCTTGGTTAATAAAACCAACAAACACAGGTCTCTAGCAGTTAGGGCCTAGGAGCCACACATGGCTGGAACAAGCTGCAGACATATTTTGTTTACCCATCCTACTGTGTTTTTTTGAGAATTTTTAGGATAGCTAAGAATGCTCAGAAGCATCCAAAGGCACATTCTGCCTTTTTTTGTTTGTTTGTTTGTTTTTGTTTTTGTTTTTTGAGGTAGGGTCTCACTCTAGCTCAGGCTGACCTGGAATTCACTATGTTGTCTCAGGGTGGCCTCGAATTCACAGTGACCCTCCTACCTCTGCATCCCGAGTGCGAGTGCTGGGATTAAAGGTGTGTGCCACCACACCCGGCAACATTCTGCCATTTTTGAAAACGGCTCTCAACACAGACTTTACCCCAGCCTCTCAAATCTGAGCCTCTAATCCAATAATGACCACACCTTTCCCCACCTACTCCTTACCCTGCAGTTTCTCTTAAAGAAAGCAGCAGTTCAGTCTCCTTACACGCTAAGGCAAAAGAGTAACCTCACTTCTAGGCATGAAGCTGTTCCAGGCAGAACAGTAGGTATTCCTTCTGCCGGTTGTGTGGCCTCCTTTTTGTCCTTAGTGTTCCCATCAGACTCTAGTTCATAGGCAGTATCAATCCTAGCTGGAGGACAGTCACAAGGTTCTCACACAGCAGCAGGAGGCCCTGTAGCCCTATGCTGCATGTAAGAGTCACTGCTTAATTCTCTCCAGTCCCCTGCCTAGGGCTATGGAAGAAAAAGACAGAACTAGGAAGGACATGCAGATGAATGAGCTGGTACCTTTTAAACATTCTGAGCTCTTCAGAGAAGAATAGCCTTAGATAAATACCAGGCCGAGTTATATATTTAGACATATCTTCCCACTTTTATATGATAAGAGTCTTTTTTCTTCCAAGGGTTTCAAAGGGTTTATGAATGGGAAATACTCTGAACACTGCTCTTTAGCAGAAAAATCCTTGTTTCTCACCCACCCATAAATCTCAACCCCCTGGATTCTCTGTGAAGGCGGGAAGTAGGTAAAAAGGGGCAAGTGGGAGTGGGTGGGGGCATGGTGCTGGGGAGAACTGGGGAAAGCCAAACCACCTCTGTAAGAGTGAGAGTGGGGCCCACAGCTCCAGAATAGAGCCTACCCCATCTGTCTAAAGGCCACTCCCTGTGGCGCTCTCATTCCTGTGCCACTGCCACCTTCTAGTCCAGGAGGTACATCCTGCATCCAGCCCAGAAGGACAGACAACACTGCCAAGTTCAGAAGTCATCAATTCCTTCACCCATTTTTCTCTTGGGCATAGCAGACACATCTGGTCACCTGCTTTTTCCTATTGCAGGTCTAGCAGAACACATCCAGTGTCCTGGACTTCCCAGCTCCTACACCATAGCACACCAGGAGTTCTTGTGAGTTGTCAGCAATGCAGAGCTGAGGTTTCTGCTTCCACCATCAAAGTCATCCCACAGAGATAAGAAAACTATGCAAGCACAACATGAGGGGTGAGATAGGACAAAGCAGGAGCTACTGGCCTCTACCTCTTAGACTTCGCCTGCGTAACAGCAAGACCCATCCAGATACCCAGCTCTCTGGAACCATCAAAGGAGCTTTCAGGACCATCAAGTGTTTTTCTGCTTGTCCTTAGCTCAGAGGCTGACCTGAGCCAGGCGTCTCCGCCCTGCTACATACACTTCTCACCCCTGCCATTCCATGTCCTCAAGTGTGTACAATTCTCCCACACCAGCCCTCTAGTGATGGAGGTCTGTCACCTACAGCAACAACCTTCAACCTTTGTTGCCTGAGTGACAGGGCCATCCACAAATCAAAAGGAAGACATTAATACTTATTACCCATCCTCCTCTCCCACTCTCTGACAATGCCCAGCTTGCCAGTAGGTGAGAAAGCAACCTAGGGCAATTCAAGTACTAAAGACTAGCAAGAAGAATTCTGTGCACACACAGAAGCCCTACACAGGTCTAGCAATACAGCAGCCAATTCACTTGGATCTCACAGACCCAGAGTAGAGGGAGCCAGACAAAGTCACCCAAAAAGAACATCCTTTTCATCTCACAGCACACTGTCCACCTGTGGACAAGTGTAACTAACTCTGCTCCCTCAGACACCTGGAGAAATGTGCCTAGGAGCTAGCTACGCATTCACTGTACAGGTATGGGCCAGTGCTTGATGCAGGGATGACCATTCGGAAGGGCAAGTGTTCAAAGCTAAGGTCTGATTATCCTTGAACCTGACCTAAGCCTGAATAAAGTTGACATCCAAACAGTGATACTCAGGGGATACGTCACTGTCATGTCAGTTCACCCAAGTGGCCAGCCTTGTCACAGCCTCCTCGGGAGCAGTCCTTATTATTCCCTTAGACATTACTCTGTAATGTGTCTCCCAGAAACGTGCTGGGTCTTTGTGGCCCTCTAGCCTCCTCTAGCCTGTAGTTTAGCTTGAACCTTCTGGAATGCCCAGTAGCCCTCTTCCTCATCTCTACTCACACTGCACAGTCAGATACGCTGAGGCGGAAGGGGAACGCCCCAGGCTGTTGCTAGGGACACAGGTATACTTCCCAGCATCCTCTGGCTTCACTCGGAAGATAATCAGTGTCCCATCAATCAGGATCCGCACCCTCAGCTTCAGGTCACTGCGAAGCGGCAAGCAGACAAGGAGGGGAGAGGTGTTGGCAGGTGGGAGGAGAGCATCCAGCAGACACACAAGCAAGGTAGTAAAGAGTCCCATCACCTCCCCTGGAGGCAGTGAGGTAACCCTGTGCTCCCTAGCATTCCCAGGGCCCCTCTCTCAAGGCCCTTCTTTACAGTGGCTTTTGCCACTAGAGACCTGGGGGACCTGTGTGAGAGGGCTGGAGCAGGGTCCTGCTCACTTCTGGAAGTAGACGTTCTCGTCCTGCCAGTACCAGGTGTAGGTGAGGTTGCCAGGATATGCCTCGGCCCGGCAGGTGAGCAGAGCATCCTGGGAGATGTTGACGGTGATGTTCTCAGGAGGGGAAACAATGAAAGGAGGCCCTGGGGAGAACAGGGAATTAATATTGCCTCTCATAATGGGGAGGGCAACTGCACCAGGAATCCCAGGAAGCTCTGAGGTGCTCAGGACAGGGTGTTGAGACAACAGGGTCTGAAAGTCATCACACCCTTCCACACCACAGGTGCATCTGCCCCCATGACCAGCCATGGCCCCTAGAGCAGCCACGGCCCCTAGAGCAGCCACCTATAGTCTCGCATATACACATACTTTTCCTGCTCCCTCTCTCTCCAGTAGATCCCTGGCAGGAGACACACAGGAGGGAGCAAGGCCTTATCTTGTCTCTGGAGGAGGCAGCCTTGTACTGCTCCTCAGGCAGGAGTTCATAATGCCACTTGGGAGAGAGGACACTGGGGGGCAAAGGGAAAAAATCTAGCAGGCCCTAGAACTAGAAAGGCTAGATCTCTTCAGAGCTGGGCCTGGCCCTCTTCTGAGAGAGGTACAGTTTCCCACTAGCTGCCCCAGCTATTGTTCCACCCACAGAGGTAGGAGAAATGAGTGCCACCACAGCTGCCCTTGACTCCCTCTGTTGCCCCAGCAGGCAGAGGGACCCTACCTATCATGGGCAGTGAGTGACCAGCCCCTTTTGGGGTACTATGGAGTCAGGCCAGAGCATCTGGTATCTTACAGTGCTGATCCCAGATCTACTAAATGTCCTTGATGTTACTTATGTGTTTGGTGTTTGAATTATTTCCTGTCTTTACTCATTGATGCTGTCACTAAAGGATAGATGACCCAAGAAGAGTCTCCCCTCCTGGGGAGACAGCAGCATGACAAGATTGTTCTCTGGACAGAAGGAATCAGTAACGGCTCAGCACAATGTCTCCCCCTCTGCTGCACTGTGACGTCCTTTACCCAGCTAGTCAGGGTGGGAAACCCTGGTAACTGGTAATGTACGCAGGTCATGGGAATCCCACCTAAATTCTTCAAGGCCATGTCCTGGGAAAATGCTCTTCATGGTTCAGCAGGGCTCCTTCAGAGCCCCAGGTTGTAAAGAGGCTGAAGAAGTCAACCTACCTTGGACAAGCAGGTGAGTTGTGTGCACAGCCTCCCCTTGAATGCTATATGCTCGACAGGTATAGGCTCCTCTGTCCTCCCGACTGACTGATGTCACTGTTAGGCTTCCATCACTCACCTGGGAACCAAGGACAGAAGCAATTCAGTATCTACCTGTGGGCCTCAAGAATGGCTACTCAGAGGCTCATGTACCAAGGGCAGGTATCACCTTGTCCATCTCCCTCTAATAGGCAGCAGGACGCCCGCAGTCAGACCAAGCTATCAACTTGCCTGCCTCCACCCTGAGTCTGTGCAAGAGCTTCATTTGTCAGTAGACAGGGTCAGAGGATGAGAAAGAGTGACTGCAACACCCAAGTGAAAGCCACACTCACCTGGTACTTCCCACTAGCACCGAGGAGGGTCCCCTCCTTGAGCCAGGTGACGATAGGCTTGGGGTTCCCAAAGGCTGTGCAGGTCATGGTAATTCTGCCACCCTCCTTGGCCTCAATGTACTGGGGGGGTGTTTCTGTAAAGGTGGGAGGGGCTGCAAAGGAGACCAGGAAGGTGAGGGGTAGAATCCACCCACCTGTGCAGAACTTTCATTCCAACTCTGCAGTATTCAATGACAAAAGGACAAAGGTGGAGTGTGTAAAGTCCTGCCCATGAGTATCATACAGTAGGAAGTCCAGGAGCCTAATCTCATTCTAGCTGGCTCCAAATTCTACATGCACTGCATTGAACTTGGCTCCCCCCCCCCATAAAGTCTTTAGAGAACCTCCGCTATAGGGACACTACCATGCTCGGTGCTAGGGACATGACACATACAAGACTCTTCTCTCACATCCCCACTGTCCCCCATCTCCCACCTGCCTTCAAGACAGGACTATCATGATGTCCAGGGCTCCCAGCTGACCCCCCTAGCTCCACAAGGCCCCTTCATTTATAAGACAATTGCTGTCTGAGCCCCACACACACCTGACACAGGCCCCAGACCAGTCTTACTTTTCCCTCCTCCTTCCATCTGCCTCCCTCTTTGGCTCCTGTGGGTAAAGGTAAGCAATATATTCTGTGGGCTTCTCTCTTCACTCTCCTCTAATGGTACAAAATTATCCTCCCCTTCCACTGCACTAAAGGTACAAGTAATATCCATCCCCTCTGCCTGAGTTCCTCTTAGAAGCCATCCAGTCAACTTTATCACTGTAGACTATGAGTTCCATAGTTTTCCAAAATGGCCCTTCTGAATGTCAATACCAACATCCAAAGCACTAGGCTGCAAAGGTCATTCTGGGTTCCTCTCAAGACCAACTTCAAGTGCTAGCCTGCCAGTGCTGCAGAACTTTGGACAGGTTCCTCAGCCTCTCTGGACTTTATCTATATTCTCTGTCCTCTGGAATTGATGTATCTGAGAATAAATGAAATAAGATTTGTGAAATAATAATATGATTATTATGTCATCACTGCCCTTGTTACATCCCTGGGAGGTTTCTTCCCCTCCACACAGCCACATCCCAAGAACTAGGCAGAGGGCTCTAGGATTGGGTCCTGTCCCCCACCAACCTCCTCTCCCCTATATTTCCCCCCTACTACCTATAATTACATGGGCCTTCTTTGTCTCCCCCACCTCATGGCAAAGACTTCCAACCCAAGGCCTATTTGCGTTGTTCTCTGCCTGGAACTCATGATCTAGATCCCAATCCTTCATTTCACATGAGTCTGTGAGATGCCATCTCTGTCTTCCTGCTTAGCCACTGAAAGGCATCATTTCCAGTACTCACTACCTCACTATATATATGCTGTCAATCTGTCCCCATTAATGGAAATTGTGGCTCTTTGAGAGCAGATACTTTTTCTTCAGTCCCAGGGAATGCTCAGCTTTTAGTCTAGTTCCTGGATAGAGTACAGTACTCAACATGCATTTGCTGAATGAAAAAATGAAGGCCTGTGATATACACAACTACACATCTACACAAACCCAAGTACACAAATCTTAGGAGAAAGACCACTCATAATTACTTTGTCCTCTCATCTCTAAAGCCCCAAGATTGGTGTGAGCATGCAGGGACATTTGGAGAGGAACTAGAGTAAAATGAGCACACTTTCTCACACAGAAACACACATCCTCAAGGAAATCAGTTCTCACCAGTATTCCGTTACTAAATATAATAGTAAAAGCCCTTCCAAGTCCTTGTAAAAGGGTCTTAGGATCCCAGCCTGCAGGCCCTAGGAATGTGTGCTCATCTCAGAGTCAACCCTATCCAGCCAGCCCCTGAAACTCAGTGAATATAACTACGGCTTCTATAACCTCAAGTATCAAGCTTAAAAGATAATAAATTAAATTACGTCCTGAAGTGACAAATTAATTACTAATTACATAATTACTTTATTATTTAGGTGCTAATCAGGAGAGTACTTTGAACAATTTCAAGTTTTCAGGAAAATAATGATTTGACTCTCAATTATTTACTGAATTAGGTGTTAGCTTGCCAGCTGCATTTCCAGGATTAATTCCTTTTTCAAGTGCCCTATAATTAATAGTACAGGTTAGAAATGGGCTGGCCTCTCCTCCAAGTCATCCACCAGACCTAAAGCAAGAATTGGCTTGGGCTTTGGAGGCATTTTACATGTGATAAGGAAGTAATTGGGTTTGTTTCCAACCAACTGGTCTTCAAAAGAAACACAAGAGGAGAATGACACAATTTGTAATTCTGATATTTTACTGGCCTTTCAAATTGCAATGGTAATCCCCATCATAAAATTCCTGATTCTAAGTATTCTGCTGTGGAATCCATGAGATGTTGGGCCTGTTCTTTCCATCTGTCATAGAACTATTAACTCTGGAAGGAACCTAAAATCTCAGTAAGAAGGGAACTGGGGACCTGGCACAAGCTGTCTCTCTTTCACATGGGAGGTATCCGTTCTGTTTGGCTCATTTTGCAGGTAGGCTCCTCGACAATGGTAAACTGTATTCTATGCTCAACACTATTTCTCAAGCAAGGAGCAAATGGTGGCTCAGCCTCAGTGCTCTGCCCAGCACTTGCATGTCCATAAGCTGCCTGGACTCCCTGAACGAGCTGCTTTCTTCCCCTGGATGCTCAATCATGCTGGTCCTTCTCCTGGAGGACCCTTTCCACTATGACCCTGTTCCTGCCAAAGCCCTCTCCCTGGCCAGAGACCATGTCTTCAGAGAAGGTGATCTTTCTCCATGCTCTCAAAGCCACAAGGTGATCATTTCTGGACCTAACTTGAAAGCCTTAAATGTCAGGACTAGGTCCCTGCCCAATCCCCAGAGCCTGCTATAGGATGGAAATTAGAATATATGTCTTGAATAAATATTTTTTGGTAGATGCATAAAACCTTTTGAAGGACCAAAATCCTCAGCACCTTCTAGACAGACAGTTCTTCCAAGCACACTTTCATCGGCCTGGTCCTTTCCCATCTTGAAGGGGATGGCCAGCATCTCACCCTAACTGCCTGACTCAGCTAATTAGTGCTCATGCAGCAGCACTTAATCTCACAACACTCTACAGATAGACTGCTTGTAGCACAGGAAACTGAAACTCAAAGATGTGACTTAACTGGCTCAGGCTGAGACACTATAATATAGAGAAGTTTCAGGAAATAAGCCAAATCTGTTAAGGGTCTTGGTCCACATTTATTCTAACCTGAGTAATTAGAAATTTCCAAGTAATCAACTCACATTCACACAAACTACAACATTCAGTAGAACATAACATTCCAAACAATTCTACTTTCTTATTATATGACCATGGGCTAAATGGCTGGTGTCTGGGGTTTCTGGAACAGACACCATCACTAAGGATGATGTGAAAGACAGGTTACCTCAGGGTGGCTTCAGACAGGGAGAAAAGGGCACAGGAGAGAAAGAATATAACATGGAGTGTCCTGGCTTGGTGCACAATAAGGAAAGCCCAGAGCAGCACAGTTATGACCTGTTTGGACTACTAGTCAGAACACACAAAAGGCATGAAACATTCATTCAAAGGCTGGCAGGTGACGGGGACAAAACATACCAGATTAAAAATCCAATCAGATTTGAGCCAACACCCTAGTGCCTGAGACTCCTCTGATCTCAAGCCACCAGCTTTAATATGTTCTGAGATATAGTCCACTTCTTGCTAAATACTGTCTTCTGGGAATGGGGATGTAGCTCTCTGGTAGAGCACTTGTCTAGCCTGCAAAAATAAATAAATAAATAAATAAAATAAAGTCCTGGGTATGATCCCATGCTCTGAAAAAAGAAAATACAAGAAAAGAAAACAAAAAGAAAAGAAAAATTAATATAATTAAATAAAAAACTTACTATTCTTCTAAGACCCTCAACAGGCTTCAAACCCGAAGGGAGTATGAATCCAGCCCAACCTGACCTGGCAGGAAGATTGGAGACATCCTTCTGGACAGAACCATACTGAGAGGCTTCCAGGCCAGGAACAATATCACTGTCTCTTTTCTGACCACAGCAACTATAGTCCCAGATACCAAAACTGTAAAGGCTTATGCTGGACATGGCACATCTAAACATTCATGCTGCTAAAATTTCTAACTCCATAATGGCATCCACACACAGTGGGGCTTCAGTTCATGTTTGTCATCAATTGAACAAAGAATGAGCATCTGGCCAAAAGAATCAAGTAAAACAAAAAGAAAAGACCAAAAACCAAAAAAGCAAAAAAATAAAAAATAAAAAATAAGATTCTCTCCTCCTACTTCTCCATAGCCAGGCTCCTGGCTCCTCCACATCTCCTCCCAGGTAAGGACTCCCAGAGACATGAAGTGGAGACACACTCTCCCTCTGTGAAGACCTGAATACCCAGTCCCTGCTGCCATCTCTAACACACAACCAGACTCTCAGCCTAGGCAATACTAGGCACTCAGCAAGCTTATCCAGGCTTTTTTTGCCCTAGCAGGACACTTGAAAAGCATCTGTACACAGCACAATCCATTTAACCTGTGCTATAAATAACTGACAGCCATTAAAATAGTTCCTCTTCCCAGGTTTCTAACATTTTATTAGCTGGTAAACCCTGTACAAGCAAGGACTGGGTCTTGGGTTTCTCAATGCTGTTTACCAATCACCTGATTCAGAGCTGGGCACATAACAGTGTACTTATTACTCAAATAAATATATTTAATAAGAAACAAAAAAATTAGCAACCTGAAAAGACTAATGCTAACAGTCCAGGAATTCCATCTGAGGGGCACAGCATTTCCTGGGCTAGAAAGTAAGCCACCAGTGAACGATTTAAACCCCTGGTTCCCAGGGAGGCATATCCATGCTCTGTCAAAGAACTCAGGTGCTACCCTACAGACAGACAGTAGCTGTTTCCGTACACTCCACTGATCCAGAGGCCCCAAAAGACAATTAAGGGTCACATAGGAGGCACCAGGAAAGATCTCATGGAGTGAGGCAGGGCTCCTCTCTGCAGCCAGAACTAAGGATACGAGTAGGCACTTAGGAGAGAGGCTAACCCCAGAGCAGGCCCTAGAGGCCATCTTCCTGGCCAGCTCCCAAGAAGGGGCCCATACGTACCGTTGATGGTGAGGTGGACCCAGCTGCCATTGTGGAAGGTGTCGTACTGTTGATCCAACATGAGTACTTTGCACTCGTACCAGCCCTGGTCCTCAGAGCGCACCTGCTCCAGCCGCAAGGACGCTTTATCATGAAGACTAGCCCGACCTAGGGCAAGAGTGGACAAAGCCTGAGAGGCTATCAAAGCAACACCATCGGGCAAGTCTACCAGTTCACCATCCCACACCGAAAGGCAGAGGACCCATTATAACCTTCAGACCACTTCCCATAGAGGGCCCAAATGACAGCCAAAACCCCCTGTGGACAAAGGTGACAAAGGCAGGGCTGGAGAGATGGCTTAGCAGTTATGGCATTTGCCTGAAAAGCCAAAGGACCTCATTTTGATTCCCCAGGACCCACGTAAGCCAGAAGCACAAGGTGGCCCATGCATCTAGAGTTTGTTTGCAGTGGCTAGAGACCCTGGCGCACCCATTCTCTCTCTTTCTCTCTCTCTCTTTCTCTGTCTGCCCCTTTCCCTCCCTTACTCTCTCAAATAAATAAATAATTTTTTTTAAATGTTTTTAAAAAAGGTGACAAAAGCAAAGGCCAGGGAGCTACTATCCTTCTCCAGATGGCCCTGCCCCAGCCTACAGGGGTAGCTTATAGGGTGTGGCACTGAGAATACATCCACTGTTTGGTAGATCTCTTTCTGGATCAAATAAAGGCATGATGGGCATGGAGCTAAGAAGAAATTAGAGAAGGAAAGTACAGGAAGGAAGAAAGAGATTAGACTGGGGGTGCCCAGAGCAACTCTGTCACAGCTGGGTGTTCAGGACTGCCTCACCCAGTTTCTCTCTGTCTGGCTGTGCTAAGAGGAGAGGAGGAGAGGCAGGCAGGCTAGGGACCAGAATGCTAGAGTCCTTCCCTGTGCCACTGCCAGCATATGATAGACTATATGTCCTTCCAAAGATCAGCCTGGAAGGAGCTGGAGACCGTAGGCAAAGACTGACTGCAAAGACCTCATGCTTTTCCTTAGCTCCATCAGAAGGCTATGTGTTACTTCCAGCAAGGAGAAGGAGCCCCTTCCTGCACAGTAGCAGGCAGAACAGCTCAGGGACATCCTTTCACTCCAACTCACATTCCCCCAAGGCTGGACCATCACCTCCCCTGCTTTCCTCGTCTCAGCACAGGTAACCTGCTTAAAAAACAGACTATCAAAACCAGCCCTGTCCAAAAAGAGGGTGAGAAACACAAGCTAAGGAGAAAGATAGGAATGAGCCTTGTATGGTGGCACAGTCTTGAAAGCTTGGCCTCCAAGCTACTCTGGAGGCCAAGGCAGGAGGATTGTAAATAAGTTAGAGGCCAGAATGGGCAACTTGTTAGCCTAAAAAAAAAAAAAAAAATTAGATAGATAGATAGATAGATAGATAGCTCAATGGTACAGCACTTGAATAGCATGTAGAATGCTTTGAGTTCCATCCCCAGCACCATATATACATGCATATATGTACATATACATACATTACAAATATGTACCTATACATACATATATGTATATAAAGATGAAAGGGAAAGAGAAAGGAAGGAAAATCAGACAGGAATGGAAGCATTCTGAAGGAGATGTAATCTGATCTCAGAGGCCACAGGAAAGCAAAGCAGGTTCTGCTGCCTCACTTCCTTTTGCTCTCTCTGCACACTCATACTCACACTCATGGATACTCACACACATGCACACACCCTGTGCCCTCCTCACTGGCACATTGGTGGAAGGCAGCAGTGAGTCACAGGAAGGCTACACTGGCAGAATAAGTTCAAAGTAAAACATAAATGGGGCCAGAAAACGTGGGGGCAGAGCACAAGGGGCAGAAACCAGGCACCTGTCAGGGGCACCAATAACAGAGAGTAGATATACATGCCAAGCTCAGGACAGGACACCCCAACTTCAGAGCCAGGAGGGGGTTGGTGGGGACAGAGAGCAAATCTATAGCCTCGGCTATACCACACTTGGGAAGGGCACAGCTGTCTGACTCCTCGGCCTACAGTCTTTTCCCCTCCCAGTGCACTTTGTTTCTCTAGCTTGCTCTGCACTCTTAGCCCCTGACCACATCCCAGGCTAGTTTAGAAGGGCCTCACCTCTTAGTTACTCTTCCTCTTCCCGACCCTTAATGAAAACCCACTAGAGGGCAAAAGCACAGAGAAACAGAGACTAAAAAAGAGAGATAACAGACCAGTCAAGGAAAAGACCCGAAGTGACATAGATAAGATTCCAAAGAACCAGAACCTCATGAGTACCACTGAGGTCAGAAGGAACAACACAGCCAACATCTAGAGGAGATGGAGGCAAAGAGGGAATGACCGTTATCTCACAGACCTTACCTGCATACTCAGGGTCCACATGTGGGGGGTAGTAGCCAAACTTGATGAAGATAGGGATGGGGACCCCAAACTTGAACCACTCTACAACATAGGGTGGGGGCTGTCCAGTCACTGGGTGGATCACGTCGCATCGTAGGACAACACCCTCGCCAGCTCGAGCAGTCACAAACTCAGGCTCCTCTCGCAGGCCGTGGGCACCTATCAGGGATAGCCAAGGTGGGACATGAAGAGGTGGCAAAAATACTCTGCCCCAGTAACTTATGTTAATGCCCAAGATCACTACCAACTCCCAGGTCCAAATCCTCCTTCCTAGAGCACCCTGGACCCCTCTCCATCTGTTGTTCACACCTCCCTCTGCCCTGGGAACCCTCAAGCCTACATATGTGAAGGGGAGAAGAGGTAAGAAGAAAAGAGAGAGGTGAAGTTTTCTACAGCCCTACAAGCAAGACCTTCCCTTCCCATACTCACAGAGCAGCAGGCATAACCATTCCCAGCCTGCACGGCTCAAACATCAAGCCCCCAAGTATGAGGAGCCATAGACATGAAGGTGGGAGG
This sequence comes from Dipus sagitta, assembly GCA_036346955.1. NCBI lineage: Eukaryota > Metazoa > Chordata > Mammalia > Rodentia > Dipodidae > Dipus > Dipus sagitta. Next base: position 74,646,155 of record CM070772.1, on the reverse strand, counting down.
GCCTCAGCCTTTGAGGCCTTGCCCAGCTGTAGCAGCCTGCAACATGCAACATTCTTCCTGAAGCAAATTGCTTCCTACTTCGAGCCTGGTGGGCAAAGGCAGAGCCAGCTTCCTCCCCCGCCCCACCGCCAGCTCAGCCCGGTATTCCAGCACTAAACAAGAGGGCTACATACAGTAGCAGGGAATCCCTAACAAGCTAAGGAGGCTGCTTGGCAACACCAGAAGGAAAGCCCCAAGGGCCACAGCAGTCTCTTCAGCCCCTCCCCCACCCTGCTGCGCCAGCCCTGCTGCAGAGGGGAGGGGAGGTGCTGCAGGCCTCAATTTCCAAGCCTTAAATCTATCACAGCAGCCCCAGACATCATTAGGGGAATACGCTGCTGGTGATGGAGGAGGAGGGCCCAAGGGCAGCCCCTACCTTTAGCAGAAGACATCAAAATCAGAAAGCTGGAAAGAGTACAGAAATAGTGACTGGCAACGGGGGCAAAGGAAGCATGCAGGAAGAGAAGCCTCACCTTACACAAGGTGTAAGATGGAGGACCCTGGGAAAGAGGTTAACTCTAGGGGCATTGCCAACACATCACAGCAAACAGGGCCCGCAACTCACCTCCAGCTAACACTCCTCCCACACCAGAGGCCTCCACACAGGGAAAGGGAGATACCAAGGTCACCTTCTCCATGTCTTCCAATATGGAGGACAGCCTTGCCCCTGCCTCCCTTGAACTGTCCACCACTCCTGAGCTAACCACATACTTTCCCATCCTCACACTCCAGCCTCAGCTCACCATGGCAGTACCAAGGACAGCAGCCACCAACTGCAGACCAAACCAGAGCCTGCTAGGGCCCTCCCAGCCCTAGAGGATGCCTGAAGGAGGCAGCAGATCTTTGTCTGCTTCTGCCTGCTCTTTCTGCACCTTTGACCCTATGGACTCCTGCCTTTATCTGTCCTTCACATCTGTGTGGCTGTGTGTGCATGTGTATGTGCGTGCATGCACGCACTTTTCTTGTCTATTTCTCCCCTGTGCCTGCTTCTCTCTCCCTCTTTCTCTAGGTATTTCTGCCTTTCTTTCTGTCTCTTTCTCTTGATCTGGAACTCGTGTGTGTGTGTGTGTGTGTGTGTGTGTGTGTGTGTGTGTCTCCTGCTCCACCCCAGGTCTCTGACTCCTCTGTGAGGATCTCTTTCTGGCTATATGTCCTCTCTCTCTCTCTCTCTCTCTCTCTCTCTTTCTCCTCCTCCTCCCTCTCTCCCTCCCTCCCTCCTGGTCCTTTCCAGTATCTCTGTCAATGCCTTTGTCTCTCTTTCTCTTGCCCCCACCCTATGTGCGTGAGTCTGTCTACCTGCATACCTCTCCCTTTCTCTGAATCTATCAGCATGTGTATGTGTGTGTGAGAGAGAGAGAAATATGAGGGGGCCCGTGAATTTCTGTTGGCCTATGCCAGGAGAAGGCCGTTGCCTCTTCTTCTGTGAGGAGGAACTCTGGGTGTGGATGTGTGTTTCTTGTCTGTGAATCTATGTGTGAGTCTATGTTGTCTCTGTGTCTTCCCCCCCTGCTCCCTCCCCGTCCTCTGCAACTTGCAGGAAGAGGAGGAGAGGGAGGCAAGCCCTTCTAGAAGCCTATTGGCTCCTGGTGACATCACTGCTTTCTAGAGAAAGAGCTAAGATCACAGAGTATTTTTGGAGCAAAGCAGAATGTTGCACTCACCTGCTAGAGGCCCCTGCAGGTTTCCCAGCCTTCCCCCCTCCCGCCCCCACCCCGCCTGGCTTCAGGCTGTTTGTAGCCCAGGCCCTCCAGGAAGAGAAGGCCCAGCTGCAGAGTGCCTTCCCCTAGACCTCAGGAACACCTGGGCAAGAAGCCTGCCTCCTGACTCCAAGTGCACAAAGGCCAGCACTGTACCAAGAAGAATGAGGGGACAGCCGGCTCCATATGAGCCTAAAGGAGAAGTGTGTGTGCACATGTGTGCACACACAAGCAACAGCCCTATCTGTAGCACAGCCCTGTGAAAAAATAAGGAGACAAACTACAGGAGGCTGCAGGGGAAAGGAGGGAGTTTTCCAGGGCCAGTTTACTTAGGGAAGGGTTACTAAAGGTAGTTCCTTTGTCCCTAGAGCCTAAGCAGAAGGCCCTGGGTAATGCCAGGCACCTTTTCACAGTTTTGTTCTGCTCTGGACAACTGGGTGCTGGGTCCAGGGTTCTGCAGGGTGCCAAGAGGTAGGTCAGCTCTGACGTGGGTTTCCACAGGGCCCACTGCTTATTTGCACCTAGCACTGCCTCATTCTCACAGCATGGCAATGAAGTAGCTTCTTTCACACCTTCTTCCCAAAGCTGGCAAGGCTCCAGGTTCCCACCTCCAGCTCCAGGCAGCTCCTTGAGCAACAGCACAAAGCCCCCCCCCCCAACACACACAAAGTAACAAGGCAGACCCCTCCCACCAGCATCTCTTCTTCGAGACTTAAGTACACAGAAGCACTGCTAGTGGATGTATCCCAAAGATGACATGCAAACAAGACAGATTTTTCCACAAGGAAGCCAAGTGAGGGCAAGCAGGTCTTAGCCTTCTCACACGGACCAAGTTCTCTGGGTTTCTAGATTCAACACAGTCATCTGTTCTTTCTCATCTCCTATTCACACACACACACACACACACACACACACACACACTCCTCTCACTCTAGGACCCACAAGCACTTCTCCATTCTGAGCCAAAGTATGTCTAATAAACATTCTCTCCAGAAAAGTTCACTGTGAAAAAAAGTCATCAGGCTGGAATACAGTGGGAAGATGGGCTTGATAGAGGAGTAACAGGAAAACCAAATATATGGGCAAGCCAAACCCAGGAGTTAAACAGATTCAGAGGCAAGTAAACAGGGAGACACAAAACAGGCCTCATGCAAGATGGACACATGCCCAACCCACTGTGGAGATACTTGGGTCAGAGACAACATGGCACAGAGAGACTGGGCCTCAGTGAGCCATAGAACTAGAAAACAGACCTGAGTGTCCATGGGGCAGGCAGACTTGTCCCCAGTGAGCCCAAGAGGAAAAGCTGGAGAGCAGAAAAATGAAGGAAGGAGGAGTAGAAGAATAGGGGAATGTTTGGGAACAGTGGACACATAAGGGGGGACTTCACACCCCTTCCCTCAGAATGGCTTTAGCAAATGGTGGGCACAGTGGGAAAGAGACTATGAGATGCCCCAGGCCACACACATCGCTATTTGAGAAGGCAGGACATGGCATCATAAGCCTAGTAAATCTGTAACTCCAGTGTGTCCAGCCTATTCCAGTTCTATGCCACCCTGTCAGGAAAGAGAAAGCAAGAGAGCAGGTTGGATGGAGTGGGCCCCTGTGGGTTGGCTGACCTTTTGGGAACCCATAGCATACAAATCTTCCACACTCTGGGCCAGGTGGTACCCAACGGGTGGCTGAGTCCTGAGCTGCCAGCAGACCCCCTGTGGGCACAGAACCATGAAGTATCCAGGGCCTGGCACAGCCCCAATGCACAAATCCTGGAGCTTGTCCATAAGGGAAAGTTGGAAAGGAAGGGTCCTGAGGACTGGAAATGCTATAAATACTAGGGAAAGAGACAGAAGCCAGAGGAAGCAAGCTCTGGCTGGGAGGCAAATGCAACACACTACCCAGCTCTACCATATACAGGATCTGTACCATGAGTTTGATGCTAGGTGTTCTAAAATGGCACCCAACACAGTACTGATGTCTCTAGATCTCATAAATGGGGAGGCTGTGTGGCTCCCTCAAAGTTACCTAGGTAACAAGTGGAGGTGAGTCAGGTTTCTCACCCTTCTTCCAAGGACTGTGCAACCAACACCTTTCCTCTACTTCCCTCCCCTTCTTTATGCACTGGGTCAGAACTCAGCCACTCCCACCCCACTCTCTCCTCTAAGCCAGGAACAGAGGAGAATGACAGTGTGAGCCTCCTGAATGTAACTGGAGCTGCTGGAGCACTGCTGAACAGGTCTGGCGAAGGTCACTCTGCCTGAAGCCCAGGGACCTGGCTCTGGTGATAGTTAAGGGTGGGGGAGGCTGCCTCCTACATTCCACTTCATGCTAGCCTGCTCCTCTTCTTCCTCCTCTGGGCATCAGACTCTCAAACCACAGGCCTGTTGTCTAATAATACCAGCGACAGCCACCACCACCTCCATCTGCCAACCTAAAAATAATCCCTGCTGAGTCCAAAAAAAGTCCCAGCCCCCAATAGTTCCCCAATCCCTCCTCCTCAACAGGCCAGGAGGCTCCAGGAGATTCCAGGAAGCAGGCAGACTCAGGCTCTCACCATGTGGGAGGAACACCCCAGAGGAGAACCTGAGGACATCAGAGGGCTGGCTCCTGCTGCCCAGTGCCCCTCAGAGAGTCTAGTTCGGGGAGGAGACCCATGCCTAGGCCATGGAAGTGTCCTGTTGTCTACACAGATGAGTGGACTTGAGGCCATCCTGGACATCCATCCCTTCCTCTACGTAGGATGGAGTCCCACATACTAGAGATGTCCCACCCCGCTGTGGCTATCCACTCCACTCGTGTCCTCAGGGACCTTCTGCACTCCTTCTTACCTGGCTGAGAGAGCTGAATTAGAGTTTAGGTGAAGCCACAGTGTTCCTAGCCAGACTAGCCCCAACCTTAAGAACAGCAAACCACTGGAGGGCTAGGGCTCCTTCTAACCATTTGGACTGGGCACCTCTCAGCAACCATGAGGTGGCAATGTTATTAGCAACTCTAATTTCCTGGGCTAGATTATATTTCCAAGAGCCCTTTCCCCAGGAGACTGAGACAGGAAGGAAGTCTGTAATTCAATCTCACTTCTGTTCCTTTAATGGATCCTCAGCAGAAAAGCAGAAAAGCAGAAAAGTGAAGCCACATCCCCATAACCACAGCCCGGCCCCACCATTTGGGCAAAGACCCATTCTGACAGGACCTGTGCACTCACAGGGCAGGAGAAAAGACATGCAGCAAGGCTGGCCAATGAGGGTATGCAGGCTAGGCCTGCCACAAAGTAAGGAGCCAGACAGCTATCATAGCTGAGTGGGAGAGTACTCCAGGTGGCTCAGCAGCATCCCCAGCTCTGAACCAGAGTGAGGACAATGACTCACTCGTACAATTCGTGCCCATGTGCAAGTTTTGTGCCACAGCTCCATCTTGGTGGAGTTATGTGACCAGGAGGGAGGTAAGGGGACAGCAGAGGGTGGAGAGCAGAAACCAGGACTGTACTATCCCTTTCCCTCTGTAAATGTTCAGGCAGGCAGGCTGGGACCCCCTTCACAGCCCTGGGCCCCATGGAACCTTTCTACAAAGCCCTCAAGAAGGCCCCATATCTAATCACCACTCTCCTGCTTATTCACACAACATCAAACAGAAAAGCAGAAAGATTCCAAAGAAAAATAGGTCAGTTGCCTCAAGCAGACCAGGTCCACACCAATGGGCAGTGGCCCTGGGGCAAAGGGCTGATTATAAGCCTCCTCTCCAATGCCAGCATTCTCTCCCATCTCCCCATGCACTGAGAACCTTCTTTACTATAGTGTGCTGCGGTTAGTGATGCCACAGCCATCAAGACAGGAAGTGTCAGCTTTTCTGTAATGTGAGTTTCTGCTCCGTTACTTAGGCTTTCTCTCTAAGACCTCAGAAACTTCAGTCCTGCCCCTGGGTAAGAGCCTCCAAATTTGAGAAGAACCAGGCTATCTGAATGCAGATGCAGAACAAGGGAACAGAGAAGCAAAGAGTCTGTGAGCAGTCTCCCTGCCTCCAACCTCAGGCCTGCACCTAACTGCCCTTGTCCTTCTGCAACCATGTATGCATACATGGACACACAGGCACTTGCCCACACATATACACACATGTCTAAGGGTTAACACACGTCTCACATTCATGTACATGTGTGCACACATATAAGGATGTAGGTGTGTAGGTATGCAGGTGAGCACATGCACACATATGCACACACATGCACATGCACTCTTACAAACAGTTAAAACTTCACACCAAAATCGGGCATGGTGGCCCACACCTTTAATCCCAGCACTCGGGAGGCAGAGGTAGGAGGATCGCCGTGAGTTCCAGGCCACCCTGAGACTCCATAGTGAATTCCAGGTCAGCCTGGGCTAGAGTGAGACCCTACCTCAAAAAGCCAAAAAAAAAAAAAAAAAAAAAAAAATTTCACACCAATCACAGCTCATTCAGATACACTCTACAAAAACTGCTTAACTCACCCTTGGAAGTAGACAGAAGGGGGTTGCTCACTGGGGACCCTTAGCTGAAAGGCCAAAGGATGAGGGGAGCTGTCATGCTGCAAAGAACTGGTGAAATCTCATGCTCATAGTGCAGTTTCCACTGGGGCTCATGTCCCACCCCCACATTTTCAGTGCAGCAAACAGGAAGACTGCAGAGAGTCAAATGTGCACCCAGCAGGGTTTAGAGAAAGCAAAAGGAGAAGTAGAGGTGTCCACTTTCAAGTACTGGAGGATGCCTTGGTTGGGGAAGAGAGACAACCTATGCATAGGAGAGCAAGGAAAGGAGGATGGATGCTGGTTTTCAGCATCTCCCCAACAAGAAGCCTCTGTTCATCATGTAGCCCACATCCCAGCCTTCTGTCTCAGAGCCATAAACATGAAGTGCCAGGACCCAGGACCTGAAAACTCTGGAGACCAGCACATCAGGTCACAGGCCCACATCTGCCAGCTCACTCTTCCCATTGTCAGTCATCAGGCCCTTTCCCATACATGCCTGTCCCAGCTACTCCCAGAGGGCTTGCTGCCAGACACAACCCTGCCTCCAAAATGTATATGCAGGGGGACACACACACACACACACACAGAGCACTTGATGACTACTTCCTGCACCTAGTCCCTCCCATCTCCATTGACAAAAGGAAGGGTGGGTCAAAGTCAGGTAGACTTTAATTTCCTGGGATAGATTATATTTCCAAGAGCCCTTTTCCCAGGAGACTCAGACAGGAAGGAAGTCTGTTGGGCCCTGGTCCAACAAACAGAAGAATCTGAGTTGGACCCCAGTTTGTTTAGGGACACTGGAGCCAGGGAGAGTCCACCTACAGACTCTGGCAGACAGCAGGGGCAGCCTTAGGGATAAAGACCATACTTCCTTTCCTTATAAAAGGTGCAAAGTCAGTGATACCTGGTCAACATGGGTGGGAACTCTCAAAGGTTGTTGGACACATGTTTAGAATACTGAGAATAAGCCCCTCTCTTTTCATCCCCTCAGCCTGTCCAACGACCTCAGTCACTTCCAAGACACATAAGATCAGAATCAAAAGAATCTATACCCATCACTATCCTACACTTTGGGTTGACACAGTATATGGACTTGAAGGACCCTACGTCTTTCATCCACCGTGACTGTTGCTTCAGCTAATCTTAGAATGGGCATTTCAAAGGTCCCCATGGCTGAGGGATGTCCCGAGAAGTCACCTCTGCCACTCAGAGAACAGCCATCCTCCCATAAAACTCACCAGCACCACAACCCTGGCCTCTGAGGCAAGCATGATACTGTCCTCCCCCTCCACAGACCAGGTTCTGCATCCTTTCAATAGCCCTTGGCGATTGGTAACACTTAAGCTTGAAGACCCTGTAAAAGGACTTCCAAGCAGGTCTGCATGCCCCACCCATACATCACTGAGATGCAGGGGACAAGAGGTTCTAACCAGACAAGGTCACCCATGATGGGGTTTCACTTCCTGGCAGACCTTGCTTCTTGAATATCCCCCAACACACTATCCTAGCTCCCAGTATCATGAGTGACCCAGGGAAAGAAACCGATTATGAGCCAGGAATTCCATAGAGAGTGAAGTAATACTAACAAGATGAGCAAATACTTTCACAGGCAGCCACTCGTTTCTTTATTCCCACTACTATTTACCCCCTAAAATCCTCACAAATTCATATTGCTAACCCATTTTCCACTGAGACAAAGGCATTTAGAAGTGAACAATCTGTCCAAGGTCACAGGGTCAGCAAGTGGGAGAGCCAGGATTTGAATCTAGTAAATTTAACTCTAAACCCAGGTTCTTGAGCCACTTTAAACTAAAAAGACCCCCCCCCCATGACCAATTAAGTCACCTCTGCTCTCAAACACAGACACAGGTCTGAGAGAGAAGGAGCTCTCTGAATCCTACAATAAGGCTTAACCTTCATGTCAAACAACCTTCAATGTTGAGAAGTTCCTCTTTCTGTCTTGCCATTAAGTCGCTGCAATATAAATCCCTTTTCTTTTATTCTGTGGTTAAACCTTAAAAATAAATAAATTAATAAATAACCCTGTCTATTCCACCACCCTGACTTAGGCTACTTCTGAGGCTTCCTTCAGGATCTGAAAAGCACAGCCTTTTGTGCTTTCAGGGACAGTCCCATAGCAGGAACATACCAAAACCTAGAGGGGAGGAGGAGGAGGTCACTGCAAGGAAAGAGAAGGGGGGAGTACAGCCAGATCCACCCCCCTTTCCATACGCTTCTGCAGTCACCGCGTCTCAGTTTTCCCACCTGGCGAATGGAGAGCTTTAAAACCATTCAGACCATCACAGCACTTGACACAAAGCGGTCCTTCCCTTCACCCACCGCTCTAGTCTCTGATGCCCCCTTCTAAGTAGCAAAGGAGACATATTCCATCCCAGAAACTTTCTCAAACCACCCCAGCAAACGCAACACACACACACACACACACACACACACACACACACACACACACACACGACCCCAGGCACAGTGCCCAGAAGTGGACCAGGCATCTCCCACAGAGCCCTTCCCCAGTGAGCCCTGGTGCTCCAGTCCTCGCCTCCTAGCTGACTTCCACCAGTCTCTCTGGCCGCCATCTCCTCCCCGCTCTGTGAACTTGCCTGCAGCCGGGTCGCTTCCACACGCAGACACCGTGAGCTCTGGGTCCTGGCAGCCTACAGGCTCCGCTCAGACTTCCATACAAGGGCGGAGAGCGGGTGCCACCCAGTGCTCTGTCATCTCCGAAACGAAAGCCCTCGCGCGCATACCTGCATCACCCAGCGCTCTGGCTTCACTTTCGCCCCTTTCCCTGCTCAGCCCGGGGAAAGCAGAGGGAAATCCCAGCCCAGAAGACCCCTCCATCCTGGGCCCTGGGCCCCAACGGCCCGGCCTCGCAGTGGGGAGCGCAGCGCGGCGCCTCCCCAACAACTTTTGCCTGGCCGCGGCCCAGATGTGCCTCTAGGACGGGTGTGTTTGGATGTCAGAGCCGGCACAGAACGGCTCCAAGCCACTTCATGAGTTCTGCTTTCACCTGCAAATGGGATCCGACCTCCGCAGGACACACGTGCGGGCAGTAGAGGGGCGGGCCGGAGAACCCTGTCCCTTAGAGGGGGCTGCGGAGTCTCAGCCTTCGGGTCCCGCCTAGCGGCAAAGAGCTCCCCCGCGGAGAGGCGCTATGCGGGGCTAGAAAGGGCTGCAGCTGGTTGGGAAGACCCGCAAAGTCCCCAATAGCCAGAGTAATCACCGGCACCCCAAAGCTCTGGGAAGGAAGCATGGAACTCGGCGTGAAGCTCAGAGCCCAAGATGGGCCAAGTCAACCACGAATTTCCCCGCAGCCCATGGGTTCAGGTTTCCTTCTCGCCCGGATTCTCGGGCCAGCGGCCCCTCGGCCCTCACGCCAGCGCCCCACGGCGCGCCTGGCTCGAGCCCAAGCCTCACCCGGAGGACCAAGGAGCCAGAGTCCGCTGGGAAGATGTGAGAGCGCCAAGAGGGGCGAAAGGAGGGATGCTGCACTTCAACTCACCTTGAGCTGCAAGACCTCGGGTGCTGATCACACTTGCTATCAAAGTGGCCACATACCAAATCATAGTACTACCGCGCGCCAGCCAAGAGCCTCATCCTATCGCAAAGTGCTCCTGCGCCCGCACACTCCCAGTGCCCGAGCGCCCGCCTCGCGCCGCCTACGCCTCGCGCCCGTGCTCCGGCAGCCCAGGCGGCCCGCTCTCCATCCCTCCCCGGCTCGCTCGGCTCGGCGCGCAGCCTCCCGGCCCGGCGCAGTGGCACCTGCACTACTAGCGGAGGCAGAGCGCAGCCAGGTCCACGGTGCAGCCTAGCAGGGCTGGGCCTCCGTGCCCGCCCCTACCCCCTGACTATTGGACACTGCCCACAGGTCTAAGGATTGATTGGCTGAACTGTCTGCCTGTCTTGACTCGAAGGAGGCGAGCCCATTTCAAGGTGCGTTGAAGTGTGGCGAGCACAGAGCCGCAGAATCATGCGCATTGCCTAGGAGAAGGCGTTGTAGCGTCTTTGCTCTGTCCTGTTCTTTGCTCAGACTGCATGGCAACTTTCTGGTGAAAGAAATAGGTTGTCGGGCTGGCTTACAGGACCCTAGGAGTCTCAATTACTCCTAACAGATCTGAAGGGATGGAGCCCCGCCCACCCTGGGTACCCAACATCCGGTTTCTACCCAGAAAAAAAGCAGTTCCCCGCGAGGACCATGCTGATTCAGAGATGGGGAAACCCGGGCTTCCTGGGGAAACTAGAGAACGTCCTTTGCTGAAGATCTTTTCAAACAGGTCACGTGCTGCCTACACCACACCCACTCCTTTGCACCCTTCACTCAGAGCAATACACCACCTCCACCAAACATGATATTAACTTAGGCACCATCCAGCCCAAAGGCAGGAGGATGACTAAAATGACCTCTAAAAGTCGCTAAGATTTAGAATGACTCATTGGCTCAGCTGCGACGTGACCCCCTCTGGAACAATGTGCACACGTACTGCCTCCCCCACTAGCGGTCATCTTGCTCATCATTAAAATCCCAACTCTGAGCAATAAGTTTACCCCACTTCTCCTTAAATAAATGCTGCTTCCTCTTATACATCATTTCTCCCTCCCAAACTTACTCAGAACCTAACGCCATCTCAGCAGGATGAAGCCAAGATGGATTTGGTAGCAAATGGGCGTGGGGTGCAGACATCTGGAAAGGGGAAAGACATAAGGAAACTGAAAGGTCTCCCTCCAGTCTCCTTAACCTATACTCTCCTCATCACTTCCCCCAAGACAGTTGTATTTTCAAGAAGAATAAATGAGTGTCATGGAAACAACTACAATCACCTCACACCAGCATGCTGAGGCTGTAGTGAAGATATTTGTTCTTGAAGGAGTGAGGGCAGTGGTGAGAATCACAGCTCTCTAACAGGCTGTTGGCTAAGAAAGGAAATGACTGAGCCGCACAAGAGAGCTCTGATATTTCATCCTTTCCAACTGCTCATTAGCTACAGAGCCCTGGTTCTAGGACATCAAACTTCTTAAAGAATAAGAAAAAGACTTAAGGCTTGGAATACCCATGTAAGCATAAGTATACAAGCAAAAACACATATGCACCTGGCATAGGAAGTGGCATTGAATGATGTAGGGGAAGCCTTCCCTAGGACCGGAACTCTCTTAGTTCATGCTAGCCAAGGGGTAGAAAGCTAACACCCCAGTAGAGAAGCAAGCACATACTGGTAAACTTTTATCATCTGAATATTGAGGCAGTTTATGGCTAGCAGGACCCCCAAAAGTAAACTAACAGTGGTTGAAAGTCCGCTAACAGTGGGAGAAATATCCTTGAGCCTGTAAGGGAAAATCTTGTTCTTCATCAAGTTTTCCTTAAAGGAGTCCTCCTAAGGGCCTGGACACCTGGCATAGAAACTGAACTGACCAACCAGCATTCATGCAGTAAATTCCCATGAAAGACCCTGAGATCAGAGTCAGCAGATGCATTTACTAGCTCAGGATACCTCACAACATGGAAGATTTCCACTTCAATTTCCTTAGTGAGGGTTTTCCCAGTTCTGGGGATTCCCTCCTGTTTTATAGGAGTTCTGTCCTCTTTCCTTCTTCTAAGCTCTATGGTAAAATATTTTTCTAAATTTTATCCTCTATGGTCTGTGAATTTCATTCATTGCTACTGACTCAGTGAAAAGTTTTGCATGACCATCATCATTGGGCACCCTAACTTGTCTGAGTTTGAATAAATGCCCCCAATATATTCAGTGTTTCATTAGTTTGTAGTTTGCATCTGCAGCCACCTGGCTGGAGGCAGTATCACTAGGCGAATCTTAAGGTGTGTTGGTGGGTTTGAGATTTCAATCTAAAGATATGCGAAGTGTGCCTAGTTGGAGTTCCTGAAGTGTGTTGTGCTGTGTGGCTTTTAGGCTTGCGCTTCTCTCTGTGTTTTGTTGCAATGAAAGCAGGTCAGTTTCTTCCTTCATAACTGTGCTTGGTCTGGAAGGTCATCTCAGTGAACCTGAAGCTGTCTGCTACAGAAGTTGGTACTGAGAATGGGGTGAGATGAATCTGATCATGTGAATGTTGATCTTTTGGAACTTTGGAGGAATGGGCATGGACTTTGTGCTTGCAACTGAGGATGCCTTCTGGAGTGGTAAGCTAAGTTTTATGAACTATTCTTATGAGAGTTTGAGAATGCTAAGTGCAGACAGTATTGAACTTCGGGGCTTGGCTTATGAGTTTTCTAAGGGGAAGGAAAGACTACAGAGGACTTGGTTGGAACTGGGCTACTGGCATAAAGGTTGGCTGCATTCTTCTGCCCAGGCCCAGAGAGTTTGATTAAGGCTAAATTTGTAATGGACTGATGGGCTTGGCTAAAGATAATTGGACTGAGAGATTTAAGATTTTTAAGCTGAAAAACCTCAACCAAATTAAAATTACAGGCACTGAGACAGGTCTTAGGTTACTGAACCTGCTATTGTCAAACACATTAGCAATCTTAAGGGAGATACCTCAACTGCTTTACATTAAAAGAATGGAAAGGATACCTGAGGAAAAACTATCATATGCAAACTCTTTTGCAAAAAGTTGACTGGAGAAGGAACCTATTTTTCAAGGTTATGATTTATTTTGTCTCTGAATTAAGAATATGGCTGTGCACACCCACCAAGGCTCGGGGTCCATTGCAGAAGAGGTGGCAGAAAGAATGTAAGAGCCAAAGAAAGGGTACCACTCCTTACGTACAACTTTCTGGACAGAATTTGGCCTCGATATCCAAGACCTCAAAGTGCCTAGCAATACCCACACAAGACCCTCATAATAGGAGAAAAAGATAAATTAATTCTGTGAAAGCAGGCCACCTTATTTGCCATTGTGGAACTTCCCCTGGATCTGTAAGTTTCAATAAATCCCTTCCTCCACAACTCTGCCTGGTCAGGAAGTTCATCTCAGCAAACCTGAAGCTGTCTGCTACAGCTACTGACTCAGTGAAAGTTTTGTGTGACCATGATCACTGGGTTCCCTAACTTGTCTGTTAATGACAAACCAAAAGCCAAAAATGGCTCTTTTGATTTTAAAGATATTCCACATTCTTATGTATCTAAAGAAACAGACTTTTGGATAACCTCATGCATGCCTACTCATGCAAAAACACTCAAGGCACGTCACTCTGGGGTATTGTTTTGGGTTCTTTTTCTGGACAGAGATGACTTTATTAGAGCTTTGAAGTAAAATGAAAACTCCAGGTGTCATTGGTGGACTAATTCCCAATGAACATGTTCCAGAATAACAACTTTACCTCCAACACACACAACCACCGTATACATACTCATAAGCATTCACTTCTGCGTCCTTAGTTTGTTGAGACTTACTGGGATCCATTTGCAAAATTACTGCTGTAACTAGGGTAAGGTTTGTGTCTATAAAAGGTTCTTGTGATTGGAGACTTGATCCCCAAGGTGGCAGTATCAGAGGATGAAACCTTTTAAGAGGTCTGATTGAATGGTCCTTGGATGGTTGGGGATATTCTCTCACAAGGTAGTTTTTCTGCAACTACTTGGAGCTAGGCATAATGGTCCAGGTTCCAGAACTTGGGAGGTGGAGGCAGGAGGATCAGGAATCTAAGGTCATCCTCAGCCACACAGGGAATTGAAGGCTTGCCTGGACTACATAAGACCCTGTCATGGAGAGAGAAGGAAGGTATCACAAAGGATGCAAGCTGGAATCTTCCTTCTCTTTCTGCTTCCTGGATTGAGCCATAGCTGCCTGTCAGCATACACTCCCACCATTGCCATTCACGATCAGTCATGGAGTCCTCATCAGAAATAAACAATCAGGGAGCTTCCAAAATTGCATGCTAAATAAATCCCTTTTCTTTATGAAGTTAGCTGTTTGGAATATTTTATTATGGCAACAAGAAATTGGCTATGCAACCAGTGATAACAGGACTCTTATCCTCCAAGACCTGTAAGCAGCTATTAGACATCAGTGGAATGATGTTATGTTATTCCCAAGACTAGGATATAGGCAATGTTAGGATAGCTTCAGCTTCTTGACTTCCTGAGGCATGAATAGGCATACTTATTCAGCATGTGGGAGAATCTGTTCTCAAAGGAACTTTATTCTAGTGGCCTGAAAGCAGAGGGAAAAGATGGGACCATTCTTACTGCTCATCTCAATCCTATTTGCTTGTCTACACACTTTGTCCTAATGAAGATTTCTGTTTCAGTTAGATGGTTTGGGTTAGGAAATTAAAGTTGTTGGTTTGATTAGAAAGAAAGGAAAAAGAACAGGTAGAACTTAGAAAGGACTGAGTTGGGAATAAGTTCAAAGGAACAATCAAAAGAAAATAAATTCCATCTGGAGAAATCTACTGGATATGGAGTGGGACAAGGGAGTGAAGGTATAGGGGAGGGGCAAGAAAATTGAATTGAAAAGGAAGATTTAGCACTATCTCCATTATCAATCAACATGTGTCAGATCATTTCAGTCATGTCTTTTCCTCTTGATACACAGTTGAGCTTTGGTTCAGGAAGGATAGCAGGCTCTGCCTGGCATGGACACCCAGTTGAGTATGAGGGGCAACACAAACTCCAGTTGTCTCTAGAGGCATGTGAGGGAAGAACATGAACCAATTCCATGGGCTCCTAAGCAGATCTGGTTTATCATGGATGTCCCAATTGAATTCAGCTATCTGGGAATGCTTTGTGCAACACGTGTAGGGAAATCTGTCATCTTTTAATCTCAGAGAAATGTTCATTTTCAGAAACACAGAATGCTAGTCTTACTATCCATCCTGAGAAAAACCACACCTAGCCACCTATTCACATATATCCAAAGCCCTTAGAGGACAAGTGAGAAAGGCAGCTGGTGGCAGCTGCTAGTCTAGAAGAGGAGACCCTCTTCACTCCCTATTCACATCCATTGAGCTACAGAACTCAAAACCAACATGTTGCTTCTTGCCTTCTTCAGCAGTTGCAGAGCTTTCAGTAGAACCTATAGGATAGGATAGTTGTTGAGCCAGCTTTTGTAAGGAAGAAGGGAGCTGCAAATTTAAAGAATTTGCTCAAAATGAATACAGTGAAAGGATGGTTGGTGTTGACATAATTAGGAAATGGTATCAATTATCTTAACATATTAAAAACCAAGCCCAAGATGAAACAGTGGCTTAAAATAATTACAACAGTTACTTATTTATTCATGAGTCTGAAATTTGGGCAGCGCTTGATGGAAATACTTCTCAGCTCCATGTGGCACCAGCTCCTCCTAAGCATAGAAATTATGCTTTCAGTATGGTACCCTCACCTCACTATTGGCTGGTTCTTAGCCAGGCTTGTCAATGAAGGGACATGTTTCCTTCTCATGCAGACTTTTCCATAGGCTTGGACTTCCTCACAGCTTGGTGGCCAAGTTCTAAGATCTGGTATCTCAGGCTGGAGAGATGGCTTGGCAGTTAAGCGCTTGCCTGTGAAGCCTAAGGACCCCGGTTCGAGGCTTGATTCCCCAGGACCCATGTTAGCCAGATGCACAAGGGGGCACACACATCTGGAGTTCATTTGCAGTGACTGGTGGCCCTGGCACGCCCATTCTCTCTCATTCTCTCTCTCTCTGCCTCTTTCTCTTTCTGTCACTCTTAAATAAATAAATAAAAATAAACAAAAAAAATAAAAAAAAAGATCTGGTATCTCAACAGAACCAAGTGGAAACCATATTACTCTTTATGTCTCAGCTTTGGAAGATGCAGCATTACTCCCACATGTGTCAAGTACCTACAATTTTCCATGAATACTGTCTTCAAAATTAAAGAAAAATTGAACTCTTAAAGAAATCTTTAGGAAAAAATAATGGTATTTCAGTGAACGTTCTCCACAGAGACAGAACCAGTTGACAGAGAAAGAAAAACAGAGGATTTATTATGGAAATTGCTTCATGCAATTATGGAAGCTGAGAAGTCCAATACACTGTCAGAAACTAGAGAACCAGAAAAGCTTGTGGTGGTATTCCGTCTGAGTCAGAGAACCTGATGTAAGTTTTGAAGTCTGAATTCCTGAGAGCTTAGAGTTCTCCTGAAGGGCTGGAGAAAGTGGGTGCCCCAGCTCCCAAAGACAGCAATTCACCCTTGCTTCATTTTCTTCTATCCTGACCTTCCATAGGTTACATAACGTTCACCCAAACTGGTGAGGGTAGACCTTCTGTACTCAGTCTATGGCTTCAAATACCAATCTTGTCTGGAACCATCCTCACAGACAATCCCCAAATGATGTTTTTATAGTTATCTGGGTACCCCTCAACTCCATCAAGCTGACCCAGAAAATTAACTATCGCAAAACTAACAGTGTCTGTGTCCAAGAATTTTCTCACGTTAATTCAAGCTGCCACCATAGATCCTCCATCCCATAAATGTACCCTTTGACCTTTGCACAATACTAACCCAATTGGGAAGCTAATCTATCACCTTGTTTTCTCTGAATGCAGCAGAGAACCAGTTAACATGTGTTTTAAAAAAATTTTAGAGGACTGGTGTGGTAGTTTGAATATAGGGCCCCCAGTATATTCAATATTTTACTAGTTTGTAGTTTGGATCTTCAGCCACCTGGATGGAGGACGTGTCACTGGGCAGAGCTTAGGGTGTGGTGGTGGGTTTGAAATTCGAATCTAAAGATATGCAGATTGCCTAGTTCCACCTGGAGTTCCTGAAGTATGCTGTGTGGCTTTTGGCTTGGGGCTTCTCTTTCTCTGCTTGGACCTATGAAAGCAGGGCCAACTTCTTTTGCCATTACAGAACT
Source organism: Dipus sagitta (assembly GCA_036346955.1). Taxonomy (NCBI): domain Eukaryota; kingdom Metazoa; phylum Chordata; class Mammalia; order Rodentia; family Dipodidae; genus Dipus; species Dipus sagitta. The sequence continues at coordinate 74,629,148 of CM070772.1, read as the reverse complement.
TTCCCTGCATTTGCCATTACAGAACTTTCCCAGGGCCTCAAGCCCCTAAAAATGAACTCCACCATGTGCCACCTTGTGCATATGGCTTATGTGGGTACTGGGTCCTTAGACTTTGCAGGCAAGTGCCTTAACTGCTAAGCTATCTCTCCATACCTCATTATAAATCGTTTCAATAGATCATAGTAGCTATCTTATCAGTCTATCTTCACCTTCACAGAAATAAGTTCTTGACAACATTATGATTATGATTATGACTCTTATTTCCAAGCATGTTCAGAAGTTCCCTTCTCAGCTGCAGGTACCCCTGAGGATCACAGCCTGTAGGTGGTCTGATTGACCCACAGGCTAATACAGTAGCTCTTCATAAAAGAAACTTGTTCTGGCCACCACAAGAACACTCAGTGACATGCTGCCCAGATGAATCCATAAGCCAAGGAAGAGGATCTGTCAGAAGCCTGTCTATTGCCGGTGTGTCTTCCACTTGCTTCATGTGATCTCACCATCTCGGGCATGTATATAGCAGGTGTCACACACCCCTCCCCACACCTAGACATTAACACAACAAGGTATAAGTAGTTACACATGCAAAGAATTCCGGCATGCTCAACCTGAAGTTATGGTTCTTAAAGATATGTTGTGACAATGTGCTAGAAGTTAACTGATGAAATTATGTTCTGGAATTTTAGCCAAACTATTTATCTGTTGTCTGGCTGAAAAAAAAATTTTTCTAAGACAGAAAGTAAATCTCTAATTTCTGATCATTTTACTTGAAAACCAAGTAGATAGCACCCTTAACCATACCAATCCTTCTCCTGTTTCCTCTTGGTGTTCCAGGTCAACTCAGAACAGCCTCAAAGAAGACACTTGTTAGGTTTGGGGGCTTCATCCAGGAATACCAAAAAGAGGTTTGCTGCTTTGTATAGCATGTGATGTGTGTCCTATAGAACTCAGAACCTGACTGATATCCCTCCTTGTAGACCACTGTAGCAGTTACCTTCCCATTGCTGGGAGGAAATCCTGGACCAGAAGCAGTTTATGGAAGGAATGGGCTTATTTCAGCTTACAGTTTTGAGGGGAAGTTTCATCATGGCATGGCAAGCTGAAGCTGGGGATCACATCTTGTCATATTATCTGGTTGGTACCAGCAAGAGTTAGTTAACTCTGTCAAAAGTAGCTTGGGCTATAAGACCCCAAGGTCCTCCCAAAGTGACACACCTCCTCCAGCAAGGTTACACCTCAAAATTGCCACCAACTGGGTATTGAGTATGAGGCTTAATCACCAACACATGAGGCTACAGGGGACATTTCACAATCAAACTACCACAACCACAGAGCCCTCCTTGTGAGTTGCCATCAGAGCATATCCTCTCCAGTACCTCCTCACCTTGCAAAGGTTACATTATGGCAAGTGTGATTTTCAGGCCTTCTGGGCACCTCTGGCTCACTGCCTTTAGCTATGCATGTCCATAGCTAAAGGCACCAGGGGTGGGATGCTGCCAAGACAGGCAGTAGTCATTTATACTTCCACCCTCTGTCATGCAAGAGTCCAAAATATTGCTAGGAGTATGGTCTTCACTGGACCACCAAAGCTCTGGCCCTAGCAGGATGGGGGTTTAAGTCACTCTGAGTTATTATCTCTATATCTATGGAAGGAAGAGTAGAAAGTGGAAGGAACTGAATTCTGCAAGAGAGAAGGATACAAACATTCTTACAGGTTCTACCATAGACTTCCCAGCAGCCCAATCCATGTCCTTGTGATACTATATCAGAGGTTAATGGGAACTGGGTTTTTACCCAAAATATTGAGTGATAGGGATTTTAATACTGTATGGAAGTTTCTCCAGAAACATATGGGATTGTGGACTTGAAAATCTGACATGTTGAAACCGCCAAAAAGTCAATGCAAGCCAAAGATTAACCAACAGACAGATCATGCTACATGCCAGCAATAGGAAGACCAAAGATTTGGGCTCAGTAAACATTAGCACAAGGAATTCCCAGTGGACAAGAGAGAAGTAACTGTTGAACATGAACCTACCTATAGTCAGCATGTGCCAGGCAATGGGTGGACATGGCAGCCCTGTCTCTTCCACTTAGAAAAATGAGTCAAATTACATGAACAATGAATGAGTCAAATTACATGAACAATGCTTACTTAACTGTGTCAACATGAGACCACAAGAGAGATGGTGACCCAGTCCACTTTTTTGTTACTATAACAGAAATCCCATATATGAGTAACCTTCTCAAGAGAGGGCAGTTGTTTAGATTTGGAGGTGATTCTGTTGGTTCAGCAATGGTGGGAGTAAAAGATCACATCACAAGACAGGAAGCCAGAAAACAACTTGTGGTTTGCACTCACACTCACAACTCACTCTCATGAAATGTCTTTGCCCTTTCCAAGGGCAGCTCCCTCAATAACCGAGGAACCTCTCATCATGTGCCACATCTTGAAAGTCCCATCTCCGGTCAACACTGCCACAGTAGTGACCAGGCTTCATGAACCTTTTAGCATCTAGGCTTGCACAACAGTAGGACTACAAGAAGGTGGGGAGGGCACAGCTAGGTAAGGGCTGAGCTCAGCCTTCAGTAAAGGAGAAGAAGAGGAAGACAGAGAAACAAGACACACCTAAAGAGAGAAATGTGGGTCTACAACATACTGAGGGCAGGAGCCAGTAAGTCAAGCATTCCTAGTGTACATTCACAGTGGACATTCAATAAGGGTCCTTGGCAGATGAATGTACAGAGGCAATAATAAATTGACCTGCTGTCTGGTGTATAACACAAGGAAGCTTCCATGTTTAAAACAGAGACTGTTAAGTAAACTGAGCAAATGGTCAGCTGGGAAAGGTGAAACTGAAGAGTAGGCAAAGGGGAGTAACATCAATGTAGTGTTAATGGAACAGGGTGATAAATCAGGTCTGGTCTTCAGGAAAACATCACATTTGGTTCCAACAAAGCCAAAAGACACAGAGGCAGAGGTTAGGGAGTCAAAAGAGGCCCCTGTGGTGGTGTAGGGAAAAGATTCTGCTTCTGTTTTGGACCCACAGATGGACAGACTGGGGATGGGAGGGGAGAACAGGCCCAGCAGCCACAGCTGTAAGGGGTCTATTTCTGGCACCCATTAGACCCCAGATCTCTGATTCCAGGACCCCTCTACACTTAGTTATTAACCCCATACAAAAGGGCCTTGTGTAAGGGAGCTGGGAGATGCCAATGCATCTTTATGTCATTGCCTCCCCTCCCCAGAGCCTTGGCATGAGCTGTGCTCCACCAGGTGCAGGAGACAGGAAAGAAGGGGCTGGACATAAGATAGGAGCCAGAGGTCAGAAAGAAGCACTTGCCTCCCTTCCCATCTGCTGCTTCCTCTCCAACCCTCCCCTTGGGTCTCTGTGCTTTCTCCTGCCCCACCGTCTCCATCCTGCTTCCATGGACCCTTTAGCACAAGCTCTCCTTCCAAGTTCTGTCCTTACCTTCCTCTCTGCCACCCCCTTGCTGAGATGCAGAGTTGAGGGAGCCTGGAGACAGAGCCAGTTTTACTCTCGGCAAACATCCAGGACAGAGCATAACACAGCAAGAAGTTTCCATGGTGCTTGGACACAAGGTAAATGAGGTCTAAGGAGAGATTGCTGGCCTCAGAGTCACAAGCCCCAAGTCCCACCCCTGCCTTGCCCCATCATCAATGTATCCTTAAGTGGTCTATTTAACCTTGAGAATTCTGCCAATGTTCAACTATTCAATTAGCCCCTTCAGGAATTTTGCAAATGCCCAGGTAATAGTTCAGCAGCTATCAGCCCAAGCATGTATTAAGTACTTATGGTAGGCAAGTGCTCCTACCTCTACATGGTTCCTACCTTCATAGAACTTGCAGGTAATAGCAATTGGATTGCTCAGAAGAGTTCAGTGAACCAAGGAACTAGTAAAGAACCAGTCCACTGTCAGAGTTCAAGGGCTATAAGCCCGTGAAGCATACCAGAATCCCAGGGAAGGGTACACAATGTGGTTTCTGGGTGTTCCAAGAGATAGAGCTGTTGTGGTCCAGGATGAAAGTAAGGTGGTGGTGGTTAACCTCATGGCTTGCCTGCAGCCAGTGTCTAGTTTAGAGAATTAGAAATGAAGAGATTACAGGAGAGAGTTTAGATGCATCCATACAGGAGACAGGATCATAGGATCACCTGACCTGAGAAGGCCTAGCTAGAGAGATGTTGGTGTATGCAAAGGTGTGTTCCTGGAGTTGAGTGAGACCAATAAATAGTAGCAGGATCTATTTGGAAAAGGAGAAAAGTTTATTTAGAACCATTGCTCCTGAGAGCTCAGTTACTAGGTATGGAGTGGGAGGGAGGGAGAAAGGGAGAGAAAGAGAGAGAGAGAGAGAATGTCCCCTTTCTAGGAAACTAAATTGAAAAATCAAAAAGCTGTGGACTTGGGGGTGGGCACAGCTGCTGGAAAAGCCTGCTTGGGGTTGATGGGAGGGCATTAGAGTTTCTGAAAAGAGAGTCTCATGGAGAAGCCAGGACAATGAACTGATAGAAGGAGGAATGTGAAGGGAAGAGGATAGAAGGGCAGGCTGCTTGCTTGGCAACTCCCCAAGGTTAACTGCAGTGCACTGAGCAGCCTCTGCAACATTCCAACACAAGGGAGGTTGGTTGAGGAAAGCAGTTGCTGTGGGGAGAAAGGGCCTTTCTTTGCCCTGGGCTACTATCCCTTTTGGAAGTTCTTTGAGGCACGAGTCCTGCAAGACACTCTGATAGGGAAAGAGGCAGTGAGCATGAATGGTTTTCCATTCATATTCCAGATAGACAGTCCACATCTAGCAAGCAGGAGGGACACCAGTGCCTGGACCAGCTGCCCTTGGACCCTCAGACGACAGAAGCTGGGAAACCTCTATACACAGAATTCCATAGAGTCAACCTCATTGAATGTGATGGATATTTAAAGATGGCATGATAGAAGAAAGAGAAGGGATGGCAATACCTTCAGAGGTAAGGAAAGCAGGCATCTACAGTGTGGAAGAAAATGATGACATTCTCAGGACCTGTTTCTAGGCTGAAGGATTTGGCATAGACAAAAATTCTCAGGCTCTTGTCATATGCTCTTAGTACAACTGAAGCCCACATCTCTCCACAAACACACACAACACATTGCACACACTCACTAACAGGACATATTACAGTTCATACGGATGCCAAAGTACATGTGAAGAAGTTTCACACATAAATTCAGGACATATTTGCATGTAGGTACACACACAGAATCTGTACACAGAGCCACATGCTTGTGACCTACAAAGTCCACATCCTAATAAGCTTTTCTGTGTGCAACTATACCACATCCTTAGGCATGATGTGGCTAACACACACTGAACTACAGTTCATATGCATATGGGTCTTCATGAATCCTCACAACAGAACTCCCAGCAAAGATATCCCTAGAACATTCTTTTCTTGCCTAAGTCCTGTCTTAAGAATACTTGCCCACATGAAATACACTCTTTTCATGCTCACATAGAGCCCAGTGTCCTGGCTGATCTGTTCTTTACCCTAATTCTGGTTTCTAGGGTACCCAGCTTCTTACTCTGCAGCAGCTACGGATGCTAGGCAACAGGCACCAGTAGGTGGCGCCATCAGGAGCCTCATTGAACCAGGACTGGCATTAATGAGGACAAGTCTACAATTCTGAGAGGAAATCCTACTATTCCAGTGGATGGAAAGCCCTCCTTATTGTGTCACAACCAAGCCCTGTGAATGGATTTTCCAGGAGCTCATGCCAAGGGTGGACACTACTAGGATGGAGGACAGAATGTGCAAAAGATTGGAATGAAGGGAAGGAGCAGAGAGAGCAACTTTGGTATCGGGTTTGGACATATGTATACTTGAGCTTGGCGTGCACATATGTTAGATCTTCATAAATATTTGAGTGCTACACTATAATGCTGGGGAGTTATTTGTGTGTCTGGATGTGGCTGAAGCTGACATGTAAAGGCTTGAAGTACACGGTGCATGTGTGCTTCTGCAGATACTGCTATATGCTGAGCAACTCAGGGAAGGAAAAAGATGAAGCCATGAAAACTAGAACTCCTTACAACCAGCACACTGTCAACACAGCACACACCACAGTTGTTAGCCTCCTCCCACATGCTCCCCACACCACATACTCCAGGGACACACACATACTCACAACACCCACACAGGCAGGTGCTACACTGCCACATACAGACCTACACACCTACACACTTTCACACATATATATGGCCCTGTAGAGAACCATAGAAACACATACAGTTGCAGCGATGATGCACACTGCTCTGCATGGCATGCTTAGGTCCTCTCACACATTTGGCAGTATATCTGTCAATTCTCTTGCCCTCATTATCCCTGGAAAGGAAGAGAGGTTGAGACATAAGAGATGACACTCATTCTGTGCAGCATCCTAATGTCTGAGCCTCTGGGGATATGAGAGAGATGTGTGCCATCAGAGACAGAAAGACAGAAGGGAAGGCAGAACAGAGGGACAAGTCTTCTACACACCCTGTCCCAGTTCTGCCAGGACCCTCAGGTCTGTGGACAGCACCACACAGCAGAGACAGCAAATCTTTCAGCAGCTCTCGGAGGTACAGGAGGCAGGAGCCCCTTACCTGCAGCCAGAGTCAGATGCAATTCAACCCAACCCCTTTGCCCTGGGAGGCTTAAAAACAAGGGGCAAAAATGTTTACTTCTCATAGCATAAAGCACCCAGAGCTATGCCTAGCACATGGTAGACTTTCCACAGAGGTGACAACACCTCTGATCTCAGTCACTGTCAGCTTTTAGACCAGGAGGTGAGTAGTCTGTGGCAAGCACACTAAATGGCTGGGTGACACAGCAGTACTAAACTCAGGGTTATGGACCCAGTAGATGTGGCTTCCTATCTCAACTTTAACAACTCCTAGCTCTGTGTACCTATCTGAGTCTTAGTGACCCTGGTGTAGTCATAATAATAGCACAAACACAAATTGAGCTTCCCACCTGCCAGGCCCTGTTGAAAGTGCTCCACAAAGGTTCAATCATTGAATCTTCATTAAGTAGAAAGATCTGTGACTCCCCATTTCACAGAAGAGATGAAAGCTGCTGCCAAGTATCAGACCCATAGCAGTGGCTGGATCTAGGCAGCTACTGGCAGAATCAGGAGTTTCACTATGGACCTGCACCACCTCCTTTAAGACATGCCACATGTGTCAAATGATGCCATAGAGATAGAGGTCTTTACAGACTGCACAGCATAAGTGTGAGGATATATTGTTATGCATCCCATCCTGGCTCATGGATGAGTAATTGCATAAGGAGTGAGGATCTCACTGAATACAGAAAACAAAATGAGAATGGGTGCCATCTGCAACTGGTACATCAAGTCAAAATGAGAGAAAGGGGTAAACGACCAACAAAAATGGGGTCATACATCCTAGTGTAGCTTCTATCTCACCTTTTAGCCAATTACTGCTGGCTTGGAGGTCAGACTACTTTGTAAAACATTAAAAAGATAATATGCAAGTCACCCTAAAATCCTCCCCCTCTTAATTATAATCATTGCCTTAAAAGTCTCTTTTCCTTTCTGCACCTCCTACCACCACTTCTCACCCACACTCTCTAGTGTGGACCATGTCACATGTTCTATGGCATAACTTGACTATGCCTTCATAGGACAACCTCTATAAAAGCCCTCAATAGTCCTAGGACATGTCTCAGAAGTATAGTCAGGTTTCCAGGCCCTTACAGGGAACACCTGAACCACAAGACACTGGAGAGGGTAAGATTAAGACTAACCTTAGTCTCCTACATCTTCCCTCCCTCACTTCCCCTCTCCCTGTCTCTCTCTGTCTTATCTCTAACTCTTGTATATTAGTTATCTTTTTCCTCATTTTCTTAGTGGGCACAGACCTGTAACTCCCAGAACCAGCATGGGGCTATCATCCACAATGAGCTTTTGATCAGAGAGACCTACAAGGTTTCCTAAAAGACAGACAGATTTCTGTCTGAGTACTTGATGACCCACCAAAGGTTAGTGGTAAGACCCTACTGCTGAAGATACCTTATGTGATTGACATGCAAATTAGAATGGCATGGCTGGAAGTTGGATGAGAGTCAGTCCCCAGACAGTCAGCGCGTCTAGTGCCAGAAGGTGCTACATGGGCGACTGGGGGAAATTGACCAATATCTATCGAAGCAACGCATGGTCTAACCTACTTAGCAGCAAATAACTTATTGTGATGCCCACACAAGTGCAGTGGTGGCACACAGCCATGGTGGGGAACCAACTGCTCTCAATTTGGCTAACTGATCCCCTCACTGGTATGGGACCCATAGCTGGAGCTGCGAAACAAGTCAGAACCATATCCAAACAAAAGCCCACTCTCCAGTATCAACCTACTATCAATTGTGGGCTACAAGAGGGCCTACACCTATTAAATTCTCTATAAAAAAAAAAGTAAGGGTTATCTCATTTGTCCTGGTGCTAACTTACTCTCCGTTGGAGAATCTGCTTCTCTTTTTCAGATAGATGTAGACCCTAAGGAGAGAGCCACCCCATCATACCTCAAAAGGGCTCCGGCTGAAACTAAGAAAACTTCGAGAAACAAGCAAGGGGGCTGTTTTTCCTGATGAACCGGACACCAGCACAAGGGGGAAGGAGATCAGCATAGAGAAAAATCAACCCCTACCAAATCAGAGAGCCAGAGCCTCAGAGGCCCTCAACACCTCATCACTGAAGCAGACCAAAAATGAACCCAACATGGCTCAGGGAAATTTTGCGGAAGAGGGGGCGGAAAGAATGTCAGAGTCACATGTTGGGTCATGATATGCAGAGACATTTAGCTTACCCATAACTGTGGGCTAACTCCACAATGCATGACCCGTATACCTCAACAAGGAGGGGCCAAGGGGAGGGGGTAGGTCACGGATGAGCCTAATAATGGTACCAAACTGACTGTATTTGCTGAATACAGAACTGACTAATAAAAAAAAAAAAAGAAAAGAAAAAAATAAAAAAAAACAATTGTTATTGGAATTACTAAACTGAAATGTGGAAATGCTCACCAAATTATAACTGTAGTATGTAAGGTACTACGAATGTAGTTCCATGGTAGAATACTTGGCTAGCATGTGGATCCCCTGGTTTTAATCCTTAACATCTCAAGATGAATGAATGAATGTGCATGAGATTTTCTGTTTTTCCTCACTTATGATAAAAAGAAATCACCAAATTGAGAATATTTGAGACTAAGGATCTGAAATAGTATATCTTGTGTTATTTTTGATCATTCAGTTCAGAAAATTAAAATTGTTCCCAATGTTAGTTTTTATCACTTAAATAGACAAATTTCTGTTTCATTTAACTACTGATAGGATAACTTAATATGAGTTTGGTTTCTCCGGAATCTTATCAAATATATAACTAAGGACTTGGAATTCCCTTTTTGTATAATACATCAAGATTAATTATATTAAATATATTTATAACTTAACAAATAGTAGAAATGTAAATTGTAACACTGAATAAACTCTCAAAGGCCAGAAAAAAAAAAAAAAGAAGTATAGTCAGGTTTCTTACCCTAGCCTGGCTGCCATACAAGACAGAAGGGTCATTGGCCAGAGAGAGACAATATGTATTCAAACCACTCGCACCACCTTCACTTGCTAGGTTTCCCCATCTTTCTTCTCTTTTCAGAATCCTGGGAAGCCTCGCCTTTCCCCAGGCTGCCCTTCCTTCCCTCCCATCCTTACTGATAAACCCATTAGCACAGAGTTCTTTCCTTGTGCTTCTAGAAGTGACAAAGCAATCACAGGCATTTAGCAGCAGTGACTGTGAACCTGTCACCATTAGCAGTGCAGTGAAGGCACCCAAGCATTCCATACTCTCCATGTGGATCTTGCTTCCTTTCCAGTTTCTGTCACATTCTCCTCCAATTCAATCAAGATCCCTAACAGGCTAATAAAGATACAAGATTCTCCACCAAATTCCAGGGAGCACTCTTAAGAAGTCTTCACAAAATGGGAGGATGCTGGAAAATACCTTTCCATTCATGGATGGGACAGTTCCCCTCTCCTGAATCCTCTCTCCTCTTCCTACCTGCCACAGGCAGACTGAGCACCACACCACAATGCTTCCTTCTTGCTGGCCCCTTGCCGTCAGCTTCCGCTCTGCTTCCTGACATCTCTCTTCTCCTTCCATTCCATGAAACTTTTTCCCAGCATAGATCATGAACCACTGCATTAGAACAAGTAAAACACAGAGTAAACCTCAGTCCTGAAGATCCACCTCAGACCAAATGAATCAGAACTTGGGTGAGGAGAGGAATACCTAGGAAAATGCTCTCTGCAAACCCTCTTCATGACTCAGGTGCATTTTAGTAAAGCAAGAGCCATCCTCCCAATGCCATCTAGGTTACTTCCTATCCCACCAGCCTTCCTCCAGCTGAGTATAGGTGCTCGCACACACACAAGCTCTGCAAATTAAGTGAGAAGCATTGTTATGGGAGCACCTATTATAATCTAGAATCCGGTCTGGACTGTGAACTCAGTGCTGACAAAAGTGCACCGAAGGGATGCTGGAAAATCACCATGCATGTTTGCCTCTGCTTCCTTATCCTCACATAGCACATGATACTGACATCATAGTTATGATGCAAGGTTAAAAAGAGACAGAACAAGTAAAAATGTATTAAAGGCAGAAGCTTTGAATGATGGACATATGTTTTGATCATTGTGTGAGGAATACACGAGAGCAAGGCACACTGTCTGTCAGAAGACCCTATTCCCACCCTGTAGAGAAACAGGGACAAAAGAAGAAGCTTCACCTTCAGTCTGCACTGCTTCCTGAGAGCTCTTTTACAAGCTTGTTCTGAACCCAGCAGAAGAAAGGGAGTTGAGCTAGAGGTCATGCACTGGTGAAAGCAGCTTGGACCTCTTGGAATGGGCCTCCTCTACACCCATGCCTGGTCTACCCAGAACCAGTCACCCCCATCAAAGGTAATGATCCCAGTCCTCTGCATCAGCTCTTCTCCCTCTAATTACTCTTTACACACTCTGGTGCCAGGCCCTCCAACCAAATTACAATTGATTCTTCATTCTTCCTGGATCAATGCCATCGACCAAAAACAGAGAGGACAAATCCAATCCCACCCTCTAGGAAACCAATAGCCCAAAGCAAAGCCAAGCAGAGAAGCCTGCCCTCACAAACTGAACATGCACAGCCACACATGCACACATGATCATCCCATGGCCTCAAAGCACATGGCTGAGTATGTGCACCAAAAGTATTTGGCCCAGACACATAGCCACATGAAAACACATATATAGTTCAATATACATATATGGACATCCTCATCTTTGTCTACTCATTTACATCCATAAAGCACACTCATGCACTTATACACAGGGTCATATATACATGTTGTTGACTGGAAGGAAATGCATGCTCGGACAAGTACTGTGCAGAATTCAAGCACATCACAGTCCCTGTCATGCTGCCCTCCTAGCTGCACTCTCAGAAGCACATCCTACTGTCAGTCATGGCAAAGATGAACCCAGAATGCTATGGCACACCTCTAAGCAGAAGCTCTTCTTGATTTCCATCTTCTGGGATGTGCCTTGCCTGCTAATCTCTCAGGCGGAATGGTTTTAGAGATATGCCCAGCTACTTTTCCACCAGGCAGAGCCACTATAACTTCTGAGGGCCCAAACAATTGAAATGAGGTGGCAGTCCTGACAAACACCAATACAGGATAATAACCAACTTCCTACTCCCAACCAGCACAGATATGGGAACTGCAGTATAGAGGAGAAAGAAGGCAGAATGGGCACCAACTCAATACTAGACAAACAAATGATGAAGGCCTCAGACTATACCAACCCTCCCCTGTGGTCATTTCTCTTTATTTTCTCCTCATGTCTTTTTTTCTTTCTTTCAATGAGATGGTGCCACCTACAGTTAGGGGAGGTCCTCCCACCTCAAATAACCTAGTCTAGAAAATCCTTCACAGACATGATCATAGATTTGTTTCCATGATAATTCTAAATCCTGTCAGATTCATAACCAGAGATTAACACTCTATCTCCCCCATCCTCTCTCTCTTTCTCTCTCTCTCTCATATGCCATTAACCTCATTTCAGTTCATAATCACAGAGATACAAAACATCAGAAATGGAAAATCCTTTGTAAATTATTGTCACCCCTGCCCATATTCTCTGTCTAAATTTCTTTATTGACCTTCTTCAGAAATCACTCTCAAGTGTATTGAACATGTTAACAGACACAATGGGAACAGAGAATCTTGTCAAATGACCAGTCCTTTGGCTGCTTAGCTTTTACAGATTTCTCAAAACAGTCATTTTCCTTCCCTTCAGGTCAACCTACTGTCATGAAGTAGAAGGGAGTCATGATGAGTCAGCCTGATTCAAAGAAAGACCATTACTACACATCTGCACTCATAATGTCCCCAAATGTGACCATGACTGCAAAGGCTGATGACAGAGACCACGAGGGTAATCAGACCCACAGGTAACTGTGGCCTCTTTATGGCCAAAGAAAGATCATAAAAATTCTGAGATAGAACTATAGAAGAACTCCACAATTATAGTTCATTTCTAATTTTAAAAAATTCTTTGTATTGACAACTTCTGTGTGTGTTTATATTTTGATCATAATCCTAATGCTTTCTCTTTTCCTCCCTCCCCTACCCACTTCCACTGATCCTCCTCTTTCCAAATAGTTCCTCTTCTACTTTAATGACTTTTTGTCCTCCCCCACCATCCATGATGGAATGTTTATGGACCAAATATTGTACAGGTCTTGTGAAGATAGCAAAAGTTGGTGTGAGGTCAAGGATAAAATGGTCACTTCAAATCCAAAAGCCAGTGATCCAAAGCACTCCTACCCATCCTCTGGCTCTTACAGTTTTTCTTCCCCCTCTTCCACAATCCTTGAAGGGAGTGATATAGATATCCTATCTAGGGATAAACACTCAGTAGTCATTTATTCACAACCTTTTGATGTTTTATTTAATTTTATTTTATTTTATTTTATTTTATTTTATTTTATTTATTTATTTGAGAGAGAGAGAGAAAAAGAGGCAGAGAGAGATGGGGATGGAGAATGAGCATGCCAGGGCCTTCAGCCACTGAAAATTAACTCCAGACATATGCGCCACCATGTGCATCTGGCTAACATGGGTCCTGGGGAATCAAACCTGGGTCCTTTGGTTTTGTAGGAGAGTGCCTAACTGCTAAGCCATCTCTCCAGCCCCCTTTCGATGTTTTTGAATCTCTCCAGGAATCACTGTTAATAGCAAAAAGAAGATGATTTTATCAAAGGTGAAAGAAGCACTAATCTATGTTCATAACCATAAATATTTAGAAGGCAATTTGATGGTCACATGACAAACAACAGTAGTAACTTCCCTCCTAGGGTCTTCAAGGCCTTAGACTTTTCACTGGGTTTTCAGTACCAGGCAAGAATACCCTTCTCTGGAGTGGGCCTCAAATCCAAGTGGGGAGTAGTTGACCAGTTGTGTAGTTCACAGGGTCCACAGCTGGTTTAGACTGTTGATGACTTTTCAGCCCCTGCATAGCATTTTCTATCACTATGACAACTAGCCTGCAGAGAAGAGTTTTCCAGCTCAGTTCCAACTTGATTTCTCATTGTTCTGTAACTAACTTATGTGGTGTCTTCAGCAATAGGAGCTTACAATCTAGTTTTTTCTGGACAGCCAAGAGTATTACCAATAGCCAGTAGTGTTTTGGAGCCTTCAGGAACTCTGACCAGAAGCCCACTACTACCACTGGGATTTTCCTATGAATCCTTGGGGCAACATTATCCACTCATTCAAGGTACTTCAGCTCACTTCTTTTATAAATTATATTTTTAACTAGCTAAGAAAAAAAGATTTCCATATGCTTTTTTGTATATCCTCAATACTCCAAGTCCTATCACCACACAAACCTTTCAACCACAAGTCTACTGGTCCCTCCCCTTAAGCCCCCTCATTCTTAACCCTTTCATTACCTCTTTCTAAGCTTCCTGGCATCTACTGACTCTTGAAACCAACTTACACATAAATCTAAAAAAATCAAAGCTAGGATCTGCATATGGGAGAGGATATGTAGCATTTTTCTTTCTGAACCTGGGTTACATTACTCAGTATAATACTTTCCTTTCTTTACAGCTGAACAAAACCCATTGTGTACATGTATTGCATCTTTACTATCAGCTGATGGACATCTAGGTAGATTTTATTTCCTAGCTATTGTGAACAGAGGTGTGTGCAGATATCTCTGCTGTAGACTATGGAGTCCTTAGAGATTAGTCCCAGGAATGATATAGCTAGGCCATGTGGTAGTTCTACTTGTAGCTTTTTGAGACACCTTCACACTAATTTTCATAGTGAATGCACTGTTTTTTTGCTCCCATCAACAGCGAATAAAGGTTCCTTTTCCCCCACACCCTCACCAACATGTATTGCCATTGGAATTCTGGATAATAGCCAATCTAACTGGAGCAAGTTGGAATCTCAAAGTAGTTCTAATTTATATTTCCCTGATGGTCAGAGATGTTGAACACTTGCAAAATATTTTTGGTCATTTGTTTCTTTTTTTGAGAGCTCTCTATTCAGTCTTGACTTTATTTCCTAAGTGATTACAGTCCTATTCATAAAATGTTTACTTATGTCTATATCATGCAGTGTTCTCCCTACTTTTTTCTCTAGCAATTTAGAAGTTTAGGGTCTTATATTGAGGTCTTTAATCCATTTGGAGTATTTTTGTGGAGGCAAGCAATAAGGATAATTGTAATTACCTTCTCATTGCTTGGACAAAGCCCCTCACCAAAAGCAGAAGTTGGGAGGAAAGTTTTATTTTGGCTTACAGTCTCATGGGGAAACTCCATGACGACAAGGGAGGATGGCACTAGCAGAGGCTGGATATCACCTCCTTGCCACAGCAGGAAGAAAACAGTAACAGGAGAGTGAGCTGAAATGTGGCAAAGGGGAACTGACTATGACACATCTAAGCCTACTCCTAATAACACATAATAACACACCACCTCCAGCAATGCTCTGCCTCCCGATTTGCCATCAGCTGAGGACCAAGCATTCAAAACACATGAGTTTATGGGTGACATATGATTCAAACCACCACAAGGATCTAGCTTCATTCTTCTACATGTAGATACTTAGTTTTCCCATGATCATTTGTTGAAGTTTCTGTCTCTTCTTCAATGTATGTTTTTGGCATCTTCATCAAAAATCAGGTGAGTATAGTTGTATGGACTGATATTTAGGCCCTCTACTGTATTCTATTGATCTACCTATTTGCTCTTATGTCAGTAATGTTGTTTTTATTACTATGGCTCTGTAGTATTACTTGAAATCAAGTATAGTTATACTTCCAGAATTATTCTTTTTGCTCTGGATTACTTTGTCTATCTGGGTTCTTTTCTATTCTGTGAAGAATGGTGCTGGAAGCCTGATTGGGATTATATTGAATCTGTTGATTACTTTTGGTGGGATGGCAATCTTCACAATGTTAACTCTTCTAATCTATAAGCATGGGAGGTTTTTCCATCTTCTAGTTTCTGATTCCATTTCTTTCTTCGGGTTTTTTTGTTTGTTTGTTTGTTTTTCAAAGTAGGGTCTCACTCTAGCCCAGGGAGACCTGGAATTCACTATAGAGTCTCAGGGTGGCCTCAAACTCACGACAATCCTCTTACCTCTGCCTTCCAAGTGCTGGGATTAAAGGCGTGCACCACCACGCCTGGCTGTCTTCAGATTTTTAAAGACTTTATTTAGAGGACTTTTACTTCCTTCATTAGGTTTGTCCAAGGTATTCTTTTAAATCCAAGGCTGTGTGTGTGTGTGTGTGTGTGTGTGTTGCACATAAATGTGTGATGAAGCACCACATATGCTTGCTTTCAATGGTCATAGGAGAACATTAGGTGTCCCCCTCCATCACTCACCCACTTGTTTTTCCTTGTGAGGAAGTCTCTTAATGATTACAGAGCTTCACATATCCCAGCAATCCATTGGTCGTGACTGGCATTACAGGTATGTGTGGCTACACCCAGATGTTTATGTGGGTTCTAAAATTTCAAAGGCAATCTCAGCTCGGCTCAAGTTCTCATGCTTGCACAGGAAGCTCACTTAGCTTCTGGCCATCTCTCCAACCCTTACATTTTTTGAGACTATTGTGAATGAAATTGTTACCCTGTTTTCTTTCTCCACATATTTGTTGTCATTAGTATATAAGAAAGTTACTGGGGCTGGAGAGATTGCTCAGTGGTTAAGGCACTTGCCTGCAAATCCTAATGACCCAGACTCAATTCCACAGCACCCACATAAAGCCAAAGATGCACAAAGTGGTCTGTGCATTTGGAGTTTGCAGCAGCTAGAGGCCCTGATGAACTCATTCATTCATTCCTTCTCTCTCTCTCTTTTTCTCTCTCTCTCCCTGAAAATGTATAAATGAAAATATTTTAAAAAGAAAGCTACTGATTTTTGTATGCTAATTTTCTCTCCTGCTATTTTACTAAAAGTATTTATCAGCTCAGTTTTCAGGTAGAGTCTTCAGGATCCTTTACATATAGATTCATATCATCTGAAAATAAGGGTACTTTAACTTCATCTTTTTATATTTATATCCCTTTTATTTCATTCTCTTCTCATGTTGCTCTAGCCAAGACTTCAAATACTATGTTGATAGTAGTGGAGTGGCCACTATTGTCTTGCTCCTGATTTTAGTGGAAATTCTTCGAATTTTTCCTAAGTAACATGATGTTGATGACAGGCTTGTTGTATATAAGTAGTATAATGCTGAAATGTGTTCCTTTAATACTTAGCCTCTCCATAACTTTTACCATGAAGGGATGTTGAATTTTGTCAAAGGTCTTCTCTGCATCAGTGTAGATGATCATGTGATTTCTGCCCTTGAGTCCATTTATGGGATAAATTACATTTATTTACATATGTTGAACCATCCCTGAATCTGTGGAATGAAGCCTGCTTAACCATAGCATATGATCTTCTTAATGTGTTCTTGAGTTTGGCTTCCAAGTATTTTATTGAAATTTTTGCATCTATGTTCATTAGGGAGATTGATCTATAATTATCTTACTACTGTTGTGAATTTATCTGGTTTTGTTATAGAGTAATACTGGCTTCATAGAAAAAGTATGAAAATGCTCTTTCCATCTCTATCTTATGAAACACAGAGGAATTGGTTATAGTTCTTTTTACTGGTCTGGTAGAACTCTGCAGCAAATGCATCTGGACCCAGGCTTTTTTTTTTTTAATTGGGAAATCTTCTTATTACTGTTTTAGTCTCATTGCTTGTTATATATCTGTTTTGATTATTTATTTCATTTTGTTATGTTAGGTATATATAGAAATTCATCTATATCTTTTAGATTATCAAATTTGGTAGAATATAGATTTTCAATGTATGACCTTATGATTTCCTGAATTTTGTTGGCATATTTTATAATATCTCCCTCTTCACCTCTAACTTAATTTAGATCTTTTCTCTCTTTCTCTTGGTTGATTTGGCTAAGGGTTTATCAATCTTGTTTTGATTCTTTGTATTTTTTTCCTTTATATTTCATTAATTTATGGCATGGTCTTAGTTGTTCTTCCCATCTACTATTTGGGAGTTTAGTGTATTCTTGGCTTTAAGGTACATTATTAAGCTATTTATTTGAGGTTACTATGTATTTTTTTTTTATATAGGCACTTAAAGCTATAAATTCTTAGGACTACCATCATTGTATTTCATACATTTTGATGTGTTATAGTGTTGGGCCTTGAGAGGCCCGGATGCGAGGACCAGTGGAACTTCCTGAGCCTAGCTAAAGTTTGGTGACCTGTTTCTGGCCAGCTAGGACTCAGCAAGACACCTAATGGCTTCTTGCCTGCTACTGCCAAGTAGGAGTTGGAATTATCGTTTCAATAGTCACAGTTTACTATTGGCCCTTACCTCTCAGCCCATCCTAGAATCCCTGCCTTCATTCTCAACATTATGTAGGCAACCGCCTGTAACAATAAAGCGAGTTCCTGCTTCGACAAGACTCCTGACTCAGTGTGGTTTTTCTCTGGTGACTAGGAGAGGTTCTGAGTCAACGACACTCATCCTCCTCCTCAACCCGTTGGGAGGAACCAGTGGGCCTGGTCCTTCCTCAGCACTACTTCTTGGGGGGAGCCCAGCATCTGGCACCCAACGTGGGGCTCCGGGAACCCAGCAGACTAGTGCCCGTGAGAGGCATTTGTTGACGAGGTCAATCGGTGTGCGGGTAGTGTACCCTCATAAGTTATGAGGCAGTCTTCATATTTAATGTGCTAAACTTTGCTCCTATAACCTGTACTTGCTTGTCAACATCTCTTTGTTCTCTTTCTCTTTCCTTTCACTTTCGGTTCACCAGCAAGCTGCATCTGCGGCTTTTGTACAGCATGTTTACCTATCTTTTGGATCCTTGTGTTTGTGTTGTACTCGTGTGTCTGTGGGTTGCTATCACCCTAATTTTATGGACATTTCTCTCTCAACTTTATAATATGGGACAGTCTACCTCTAAATCCAATCCTGCCTTAGAATCTCTCAGGGCACTCCGAAAGAGTAGAGGGCTTGATCTGACTGATAATCAGGTTTGACAGACCTGGGATTGCCTTGTTAAACTGGTGCCATGGCTGCTAGAAGGAAATTTCTTTGATTGGGACACTTGGGGTAGGGTAGAGGCCCTTGTTTGTTGAGCACATTGTGGAGAAGGGTCAAATACCCCCCTCAGGGGTCCTCCCTATGATCTTGGCCCTCAAGGACTGCTTCCCTCCAAGGCCAACCAAACATAAACAAAAGGCAGAGGAAAAAGATAGTATACAGCCTGATCTGGCTACTCCTCCTGGAGATACAACTTTAAAAACCCCAGAAAAGGGTACATCTTTATACTTCTCACTTGATCCCTTTGAGAGTGCTCCCTGGCCTTCTGGGGGACCTTCTCCACCTCCTCCATCGACTAACCCTTTCTGGGCCCCCTCGGCCCCTCCTTCATATTCGGCTGCCAAGCCACCAGAAAATAAAGCTACTTTTTTATTTCCTGTCAATCTAAATCCTGGGGGCAATCGCCCTGCTGCCTGGTATCCATGGGAAGCTCAGGACCTTAAGGAGCTTACAAAGGCGGTCTCGGAGGATGGACCCAACTCTCCTTGGGCTGAGACCCTATTACAGGGACTTGCCCATCAACCTTGTACAACCCAAGATTGGAAAAATATAGTCAGGGCTGTCTTGTCGGGTCCCCTATACATTAAGTGGTGTGCCTTTTTTAAAGATGAGTGCCATACACAGGCAGAACGAAACCAAAGTCAACAGCCCCCTGTGCCGATAACTTTTGGGATGCTCTCTAGTACCTCTGATCAATATGCTATAGGCACTCAACAGGTGGCTATACCTGACCCGTATAGGGATCAGGTCAGGACACTGGGCTTGGCAGCATGGAAAAGGCTTGATGAGGGACCCTCTGAACACCCCCCCTTATGGGTATTACTCAGAAACCATCTGAGGACTTGGCTACATTTATAGATAGGGTGGAAAAAAGCCTCCAAAGAAAATTTCCCCCAGGGGCATTACGGGATCAGTTTACTAGAATGTTGGTCTGGGAAGGGATGACGGCCAATCATCACCTTGCCTGTGCTGGTCTCAAGGACAACGCCATGAGTAGCTGGATTGTAGCCACCAAGGATGTTGGCACTATCTCCCATCAGGCTAGGGCCATGGCTGCCGCCCTTCAGGAAAATAAACAGAGAGATTTGGCCACTATGATCTGCACATTACAGTTAAATCCTAAAAAATCAACATGTTTTGGGTGCACGGACGAGGGCCACTTTAAAAAGGAGTTCCCCAACAAGACAAAGCCTCCCCCGCCCTTTGGGGGGTATGACCAATGTCCCTTGCACCCACTGCCCTAAATGCAAAAAGGGGTTTCATTGAGCTAGGGAGTGTTGGTCAAAGTTTGACATATAGGGAAAGCCTTTAAACTCCTCCCGGGACTCCCCCCAGCCCCATTAAATAAGGGGAAAGAGACCATCAAAACCCATTGGACCATCCCTCTGGTCCCCGGCCTTAGACCCAAAATTATTTTAAATATTGACAATAAAAACTTCAAACTTCTCATTGACACTGGAGTGGACTGAACGGTCCTGAGAAAGGAGGAAGTGCCCCCCTCCTGGCAGCTTGTGCCCAGCCCTCCCCTACTGGGAGTTGGCGGCAGTCCACCTCCTGGGAGACTGCCACATGGCTCCCTTGGACTGACCCAGGTGGGGACAAGGGAAAAGTCCTCCCTCTAGTGGTGACTGGGCTCACTGCTAACTTACTGGGGCAAGACATCCTTGGAGATGCCAAGGCTTTCATCACTACTGACCGTTAGGCCTTTTATAATGATTTGTTAGATAAAAAAAGAATATCAACAACAGTTTGAGGAAAGGAGGGAATGTCATCCCAATTATAGAGATGACCCTTACTTTGAGCAACTCAGACAAAAGTACTCCAATGAACACGCCCAATTCTAAGGGCCACTGCCCAGCCCCTCCCCCCCATTTAAAATCCAGTGGAGACCGGGGATCCTATATGGGTTGAGCAGTGGCCTCTCCCTTCTTCTAAGTTACACCAACTCCACATACTTATTGATCAACAGTTGGAGGCCGGACATATCCGTCCCTCCACTAGTCCCTGGAACTCTCCTGTCTTTGTCATAAAAAAGCCTAATGGGTTCTGGAGATTTTTACATGATTTAAGGAAGATCAATGAACGCATGATCCCCTTCGGAACCCCCCCAGAGGGGACTCCTATGGATCCCAGCTATTCCCAATATATACCATATCACTATCATTGACATTAAAGATTGCTTCTTCTCTATCCCTCTCCATCCAGGAGACATGGAAATATTTGCATTTTCTGTACCCGCTGTTAATTTTTGTGGCCCAGATAGGAGATTTGAGTGGACAGCCTTACCTCAGGGCATGGCTAATAGCCCACCCATTTGTCAATATTACCTGTCATCCATTTTCTCTTCTCTTATCAATCTCCCCAATACCCTGTTTTATATTTACATGGATGATATTATTTTTGCGTGCCCAGATTCCTCCACACTCCAGGACCTTACCCACCAATGTCTAACTATCCTTCATGCTCACAGCTTTAAAGTAGCTCCTGAGAAAGTTCAAACTGTGCCTCCCTTTAAGATCTTGGGCTCGATCCTTACCCTTGATACAGTTTCACCTGTTAAACCACAACTTTATATTCAGGATTCTTACACCTTGCCTCAACTCCAGAAGCTCTTGGGAGAAATTAATTGGATGAGGCCTTGGATACCTATAACTACTGAAGAGCTGTCCCCTTTGTTTGACCTCCTAAAGGATCTTAACTTCTCCTCTCAGGTAATTTTGTCCCCTTGTCATCAACAAATTTTTCATAAGGTACAACAGGCTATAAATACTGCGGCCCTAAAGAGGTTCAATCTTGATTTACCCATCTCCCTCTACATTTTCTCTGGGGAAACATTATGCACTGCACTGTTGGCCCAGGAAGGTGAGCCCATCCAATGGGTTCACCTCTCAATTGGTGGGGTCCCCAGAGTTTATTCTATAACCAACCAGGTTGCTGATTACATTATCAAGGGCAGAGACACCTTTGTCCGGTTGTTTGGCACAGAACCTCACCTAATTATCACTCCCTTTAAGATAACAGATTTCACCTGGCTTCAGAGAAATAACAGAGTTGCTACTGCTCTCGAGGGGTTTCTAGGTAAAATTGATTGCCATTATGGCCCCCACAAATGGATGAGTTCTTTCTCCAGGTTAGAATGGAAGCCCTCCAGGCTTTTTCTGTCTCAACCTAACCCTAACTTTCTTACCATGTTTACCAATGGAGGGTGCCGGGCTCCGCCGGCGGGGGCAGGTAGTGCCGAGGGAAGGACCAGGCCCGCTGGTTCCTCCCGAGGGGCTGAGGAGGAGATGAGCGTCCGACGACTCAGACCTCTCCTGGCCACCGGAGAAAAACCACACTGAGTCGGGAGTTTTGTCGAAGCAGGAACTCGATTTATTGCTATGAACAGTTGCCTATATAATGTTGGGGGTGAAGGCGGGGATTGTAGGATGGTGGGGAAAGGTAAGGGCCAATAGTAAACTGTGACTATTGAAATGATAATTCTAACTCCCATGTGGAGGTAGCAGGTAAGAAGCCATTAGGCGTCTTGCTGAGTCACGTCTGGCCAGAGGCAGATCACCAAACTTTAGCTAGGCTCAGGAAGTTCCACTAGGCCTCACACCTGGGCCTTTAGAGGCCAGCATCTCCCCCTTTTGTTTTTGTAAGAGCATTAGTCACCATGGCCCCTGTTTTAGGTTGTCCCCCTCTGGGGGTCTTAACCGTCATTGGGTACCAGGTGTTTAGCTCAGAGCATTTATCATGGCCCCTGTCTTAGGTTGTCCCCCTCTGGGGATCTTACCCGTCACTGGGTACCATGTGTTTAGCTCGGTGAGAACCCACCCCATGGCCTGTCTTAGGTTGTCCCCCTATGGGGATCTTACCCGTCATTGGTCACATGGAGGGCAGAGGAGGTGGCAGTGGGTCATCTGAGGAACTTAATTCCTGAGTTTCCAGCCTGTATTTTGACCTGATGAGGTTTTATTGCCTCTAGCCATTGGTGAATAAATTGTGTAATCTTATTAATTACACAAGGCCCGACAGTGAGGAGAAGGAGAAGGAGAAGGAGGGGGAGGGGCCCAAGTAGAGGCAGAAGGTAGGGTAAGAAGTCATGTAAGCCCGCCCACAGCAGGTTGTCCTGGAGATCCCGCTGCCACCTCTCCAAGTCTTCCTGGAGCCTCTTAATCTTGTCCTGGATGATTCCTGATTTATTGGCATAAAAGCAGCATTTTTCCTGTAAAAACAAACATACGCCTCCTTTTTCGGCCGTTAGTAGGTTTAGTCCTCTCCTGTTTTGTGGGACTACCTCAGCCAGGGACTCTAGCTGTTGTTGAAGATAGGTCTCCCTCTGATACAGGGAGGGCCTCATTTCCAGGGATGATATTTACATCTGGGATTAAGGTGGCTGGGGCACAAAGGCCCGTCCAATTGGTGGGCAGAAAGTCATAGGCCATCCCGCCTCCACAAACATAAACCATTCCAGAAGGTGGGCAGCATTGAGCATTGGGATCAGCTGTGTTAAAAGTACAGAAGGAAGGATGAATGTATCCCACATCTATACTGGAATTATTAGGGGAAGGCGGGGCCCAAATGCAAGTTCCAGGGGAAACATTGGGAAAAGCTGGATGGGGATGGGGAAGGTGGCTGAGTAATGTTTTAAGGTCGTACAGGCAACTGTACTGCAAGCAGCCAGGGAGGCCCAGATCGGAGGCAAAGCCAGCAATCCTCCACAAGGGAGGGAATTGTTTAGTTTAGTAGGGTGAAGGACCATTTTAGGAACAGTCCTCAGGGGTGGGACACTCCCTAGAGAAGTGACTGTCAGTGTCCTTTTGTTGGGACAAATATTTTAGGTCTCTCGCTGGTACCCAAATGGGTCTTTTTTCATCTTGAGGGAAGACACATCCAAACCCTCTCCCTGCTGTGAGGAGCGGATCAGGCCCTCTCTAGGCCCCAGTCAATGGGTCCCTCCATCTTACCCAGATAGAACTGTAGGTAATGGATGAAGACCAATGTTTTTGAAAAGGGGAGAGTTGTTTATCTTCTTTAGAAAAGTTTAAAATATTTAGGGTAAATAATGCCTTTTTTAGTTGGTCATGTGGGGGTAAGGATTTTCCCTTTTGTTTTTGTAATTGAGACTTGAGAGTTTGATTATATCTTTTAACGATAGTTTGGCCCCGGGGGTTGTATGGGATGTCTGTAGAATGTGAGATTTTCCAGTTCTGGAGAAAATCTACAAAGGCCTTGCTTACGAAGCAGGGGCCATTCTCTGTTTTAATTTGATCAGGCAGCCCAAGAGTGGCAAAACATTGAAGCATATGACTAATGGTATGTTTAGATTTTTCCCCGGCATGTGCTGATGCCCAGCAGGCACGGGAAAAGGTATCAACTGAAAGAAAAATATATTTAAGTTTCCCAAATGGAGAATAGTGTGTGACATCAATTTGTCACAGATGATTAGGGCGTAGCCCTCTAGGATTGTTTTTTGTAGTTTGAAGGGGGGGTACTTGGAGGAAGGGCTGACAGGACTTACAAGTCCGGACAATTTTTTTAAGGTCCTTGACTGGTACCTGTGGAAACCTGTGCTTGAGACCTCTCCAGTTGACATGTGTCAATAAGTGGAAGCGTGTAGCTTCTGTAATAGTATTACACTGAGGCATAGAAGCCATTTTATCAGCCAAATTGTTTCCTCGAGAAAGAAATCTCGGTAAGTTTTGATGACCCCTGAGATGTTGAAGAAAAATGGGGTTAATTTTTTGTTTGAGTAGGGAACGAGCTTGAATTATCAGAGGAGATATAGGGTTGGAGTCCAGTCTAATGTGGGCCTCAACCAGGTTGGGTAATAAATTAACAACATAAAGGCTGTCAGAAAATAAGTTAAATGGCTCTTGAATAGTGTCCAAAGCTAGAATGACAGCAAATAGTTCTTTGAATTGTGCTGACCCCTCAACCTCATGAGAGACTGACTTTATGGGCATAGGCTCTTTTTTCTGTTTTAAGGGAGGGTAAACGACTAGGGAAGCCCCCAGGTGCCCTCCATCAGTAAATACGGTAAGAAAGTTAGGGTTAGGTTGAGACAGAAAAAGCCTGGGGGGCTTCCATTCTAATCTGGAGAAAGAACTCATCCATTTGTGGGGGCCATAATGGCAATCAATTTTACCTTAGAAACCCCTCGAGAGCCATAGCAACTCTATTATTATTTCTCTGAAGCCAGGTGAAATCTGTTATCTTAAAGGGGGTGACAATAAGGTGAGGTTCTGTGCCAAACAACCGGACAGAGGTGTCTCTGTCCTTGATAATGCAATCAGCAACCTGGTTGGTTATAGAATAAACTCTGGGGACCCCACCAATTGAGAGGTGGACCCATTGGATGGGTTCACCTTTTTGGGCCAACAGTGCAGTGCACAATGTTTCCCCAGAGAAAATGTAGAGGGAGATGGGCAAATCAGGATTGAACCTCTTTAGGGTCACAGTATTTATAGCCTGTTGTACCTTATGAAAAATTTGTTGATGACAAGGGGACAAAATTACCTGAGAGGAGAAGTTAAGGTCCTTTAGGAGGTCAAATAAAGGGGACAGCTCTTCAGTAGTTATGGGTATCCAAGGCCTCATCCAATTAATTTCTCCCAAAAGCTTCTGGAGTTGAGGCAAGGTGTAAGAATCCTGAATATAAAGTTGTGGTTTAACAGGTGAAACTGTATCTAGGGTAAGGATCGAGCCCAAGATCTTAAAGGGAGGCACAGTTTGAACTTTTTCCGGAGCTACTTTAAAGCCGTGAGTATGCAGGATAGTTAGACATTGGTGGGTAAGGTCCTGGAGTGTGGAGGAATCTAGGCACCCAAGAATAATATCATCCATGTAAATATAAAACAGGGTATCAGGGAGATTGATAAGAGAAGAGAAAATGGATGACAGGTAATATTGACAAATGGGTGGGCTATTTGCCATGCCCTGAGGTAAGACAGTCCATTCAAATCTCCTATCTGGGCCACAAAAATTAACAGCAGGTACAGAGAATGTAAATTTTTCCATGTCTCCTGGATGGAGAGGGATAGAGAAGAAGCAATCTTTAATGTCAATGATAGTAATATGGTATATATTGGGAATAGCTGGGATCCATGGGAGTCCCCTCTGGGGAGTTCCGAAGGGGATCATGTGTTTATTGATCTTTCTTAAATCATGTAAAAATCTCCAGGACCCATTAGGCTTTTTTATGACAAAGACAGGAGAGTTCCAGGGACTAGTGGAGGGACGAATATGTCCGGCCTCCAACTGTTGATCAATAAGTATGTGGAGTTGGTGTAACTTAGAAGAAGGGAGAGGCCACTGCTCCACCCATACAGGATCCCCCGGTCTCCACTGGATTTTAAATGGGGGGGGCTGGGCAGTGGCCCTTAGAATTGGGGGTGTTTATTGGAGTACTTTTGTCTGAGTTGCTCAAAGTAAGGGTCATCTCTATAATTGGGATGATATTCCCTCCCTTCCTCAGACTGTTGTTGATATTCTTTTTTATCTAACAAATCATTATAAAAGGCCTTATGGTCAGTAGTGATGAAAGCCTCAGCATCTCCAAGGATGTCTTGTCCCAGTAAGTTAGTAGTGAGCCCAGTCACCACGAGAGGGCGGACTTTTTTTCTGTCCCCACCTGGGTCAGTCCAAGGGAGCCACGTGGCAGTCTCCCAGGAGGTGGATTGTCCGTCAATTTTTAGTAGGGGAGGGCCGGGCACAAGCTGTCAGGAGGGGGGCACTTTTTCCTTTTTCAGGACCGTTTGGTCCGCTCCAGTGTCAATGAGAAGTTTGAATTTTTTATTGTCAATATTTAAAATAATTTTGGGTCTAAGGCCGGGGACCAGGGGGACGGTCCAATAGGCTTTGATGGTCTCTTTCCCCTTATTTAACGGGGCTGGGGGAAGCCCCTGGAGGAGTTTAAAGGCTTTCCCTGTATGTTAAACTTTCATTTACATTCCTTAGCCCAATGAAACCCTTTATTGTATTTAGGGCAAAGGGTGTGAGGGGCGTTGGTCGTCCCCCCAGAGCGCGGAGGAGGCTTTGTCCTGTTGGGGCACTCCTTTTTAAAGTGGCCCTCGTCCCCGCATCCAAAACATGTCAAGTTTTTAGAATTTAACTGTAATGTACAGATCGTATTGGCCAAATCTCTCTGTTTATTTTCCTGAAGGGCGGCAGCCATGGCCCTAGCCTGATGGGAGATAGTGCCAACGTCCTTGGTGGCTACAATCCATCTACTCATGGAGTTGTCCTTGAGACCCGCACAGGCGAGGCGGTGATCGGCCGTCATCCCATCCCAGACCAACATTTTAGTAAACTGATCCCGTAATGCCCCTGGGGGAAATTTTCTTTGGAGACTTTTTTCCACCCTATTTATAAATGTAGCCAAATCCTCAGATGGTTTTTGAGTAATACTTATAAGGGGAGTTTTAGAGGGTCCCTCATCAAGCTTTTTTCATGTCGCCAAGCCCAGTGCCCTGACCTGGTCCCTATACGGGTCAGGTATAGCCGCCTGTTGAGTGCCTGTAGCATATTGATCAGAGATACCAGAGAGCATCCCAAAAGTTATCGGCACAGGGGGTTGTTGATTTTGGTTTCGTTCTGTCTGTGTATGGCATTCATCTCTAAAAAAGGCACACCACTTAATGTATAGGGGACCTGACAAGACAGCCGTGACTAGATTTTTCCAATCTTGGGTTGTACAAGGTTGATGGGCAAGTCCCTGTAATAGGGTCTCAGCCCAAGGAGAGTTGGGTCCATCCTCTGAGACCGCCTTTTTAAGCTCCTTAAGGTCCTGAGCTTCCCACGGATACCAGGCAGCAGGGCGATTGCCCCCAGGATTTAGATTGACGGGAAATAAAAAAGTAGCTTTATTTTCTGACGGCTTGGCTGCCGAATATGAAGGAGGGGCTGAAGGGGTCTCGGCGGCCGAATATGAAGGAGGGGCCGAGGGGGTCCAGAAAGGGTTAGTTGATGGAGGAGGTCCCCCGGAAGGCCAGGGAGCACTCTCAAAGGGATCGAGTGAGGAGCATAAAGATGTATCTTTTTGGGGTTTTTTTAAAGCTGTATCTCCAGGAGGAGTAGCTGGATTAGGCTGTATATTATCTTTTTTTTCTGTCTTTTGTTTATGTTTGGTTGGCCTTGGAGGGAAGCAGGCCTTGAGGGCTGAGATCATAGGGAGGACCCCTGAGGGGGGTATTTGACCCTTCTCCACATGTGCCCGACAAACAAGGGCCTCTACCCTATCCCACGTGTCCCAATCAAAGAGATTTCCTTCCGGCAGCCATGGCGCCAGTTTGAGAAGGCAATCCCAGGTCTGTTGAGCCTGATTATCAGTCAAATTAAGCCCTCTAGTCTTTAGGAGTGCCCTGAGAGATTCTAAGGCAGGATTGGATTTACAGTTAGACTGTCCCACATTATAAAGTTGAGAGAAAAATGTCCATAAAATTAGGGCAATAGCAACCCACATACACATGAGTACAATACAACCACAAGGATCCAAAAGATAGGTAAACATGCTGTACAAAAGCCGCAGATGTAGCTTGTCTGCAAACTAAAAGTGAAAGGAAAGAGAAAGAGAACAAAGAGATGTTGATCAACAAGTACAGGTTATAGAAGCAAAGTTTAGCGCATTAAATATAAAGACTACTTATGGGGGTACGCTCACCGCATATGTACACCGATTGACCTCCTCAACGAATGTCTCTCAGGGGGCACTAGTCTGCTGGATTCCAAGAGCCCCACGTTGGGCGCCAGATGCCGGGCTCCGCCGGCGGGGGCAGGTAGTGCCGAGGGAAGGACCAGGCCCGCTGGTTCCTCCCGAGGGGCTGAGGAGGAGATGAGCGTCCGACGACTCAGACCTCTCCTGGCCACCGGAGAAAAACCACACTGAGTCGGGAGTCTTGTCGAAGCAGGAACTCGATTTATTGCTATGAACAGTTGCCTATATAATGTTGGGGGTGAAGGCGGGGATTGTAGGATGGTGGGGAAAGGTAAGGGCCAATAGTAAACTGTGACTATTGAAATGATAATTCTAACTCCCATGTGGAGGTAGCAGGTAAGAAGCCATTAGGCGTCTTGCTGAGTCACGTCTGGCCAGAGGCAGATCACCAAACTTTAGCTAGGCTCAGGAAGTTCCACTAGGCCTCACACCTGGGCCTTTAGAGGCCAGCAGGAGGGCGCCTGGGGGCTTCCCTAGTCTTTTACCCTCCCTTAAAACAGGAAAAAGAGCCTATGCCCATAAAGTCAGTCTCCCATGAGGTTGAGGGTTCAGCACAATTCAAAAAACTATTTGCTATCATTCTAGCTTTGGACACTATTCAAGAGCCGTTTAACTTGTTTTCTGACAGCCTTTATGTTGTTAATTTATTACCCAACCTGGTTGAGGCCCATATTAGACTGGACTCCAACCCTATATCTCCTCTGATAATTCAAGCTCGTTCCCTACTCAAACAAAGAATTAGCCCCATTTTTCTTCAACATCTCAGGGGTCATCAAAACTTACCGGGATTTCTCTTTCAAGGAAACAATTTTGCTGATAAAATGGCTTCTATGCCTCGGTGTAATACCATTACAGAAGCTACACGCTTCCACTTATTGACCCATGTCAACTGGAGAGGTCTCAAGCACAGGTTTCCACAGGTACCAGTCAAGGACCTTAGAAAAATTGTCCAGACTTGTAAGTCCTGTCAGCCTTTCCTCCAAGTACCCCCCCCCTTCAAACTACAGGAAGCAATCCTTGAGGGCTCCCCCCTAATCATCTTTGGCAAATTGATGTCACACACTATTCTCCATTTGGAAATCTTAAATATATTTTTCTTTCAGTCGATACCTTTTCCAGCACCTGCTGGGCATCGGCACATGCTGGGGAAAAATCTAAACATGCAATTAGCCATATGCTTCAATGCTTTGCCACCCTTGGACTACCTGACCAAATTAAAACAGATAATGGCCCCTGCTTCATAAGCAAGGCCTTTATAGATTTTCTCCAGACCTGGAAAATCTCACATTCCACAGGCATCCCATACAACCCCAGGGGCTAGGCTATCGTTGAAAGATATAATCAGACTCTCAAGTCTCAATTACAAAAAAAGGGGGGGAATCCTTACCCCCACATGACCAACTAAAAAAGCCATTATTTACCCTAAATATTTTAAATTTTTCTAAAGAAAATAAACAATTATCCCCTTTTCAAAAACATTGGTCCTCATCCGTTACCTACAGCTCTATCTGGGTAAGATGGAGGGACCCATTGACTGGGGCCTGGAGAGGACCAGACCCACTCCTCACAGCATGGAGAGGGTTTGGATGTGTCTTCCCTCAAGATAAAAAAGACACATTTGGGTACCAGCGAGAGACCTAAAATATTTGTCCCAAGAAGGGGACACTGACAATCACTTCTCCAAGGAGTGTCCCACCCCTGAAGACTGTTCCTAAAATGGTCTTCACTGTGCTAAACCAAACAATTCCCTCCCTTGCAGAGGATTGCTGGCTTTGCCTCCGATCTGGGCCTCCCTGGCTGCTTGCAGTACAGTTGCCCATATGACCTTAAAAAATTGCTCAGCCACCTTCCCCATCCCTGTCCAGCTTTTCCCAATGTTTCCTCTGGAACTTGCATTTGGGCCCCGCCTTCCCCTAATAATTCCAGTATAGATGTGGGATACATTCATCCTTCCTTCTGTACTTTTAACACAACTGAGCCCAGTGCTCAACACTGCCCGCCTTCTGGAATGGTTTATGTTTGTGGAGGCAGGATGGGCTATGACTTTCTGCCCACCAATTGGACGGGCCTTTGTGCCCCAGCCACCTTAACCCAGATGTAGATATCATTCCTGGAAATGAGGCCCTCCCTATACCCTCTTTTGATTATATCAGAGGGAGACCTATCTCCAACAACAGCTAGATTCCCTGGCTGAGGTAGTCCTACAAAACAGGAGGGCACTAGACCTACTAATGGCTGAAAAGGGAGACATATGCTTGTTTTTACAGGAAAAATGCTGCTTTTATGCCAATAAATTGGGAATCATCCAGGACAAGATTAAGAGGCTCCAGGAAGACTTGGAGAGGAGGCAGCAGGACCGGACAACCCACTGTGGTTGGGCTTACATGGCTTCTTACACTACATTCTCCCTCTACTTGGGCCCCTCCTTCTCCTTCTCCTCACTGTCAGGCCTTGTGTAATTAATAAGATTACACAATTTATTCACCAATGGCTAGAGGCAATAAAACTTCATCAGGTTGAAATATGTTCTCATAGGCTCGCTACTCAGGAGTCAAGATCCTCATATGACTGGCTGTCCTCATATGAGCGTCCCTCCTCCGCCCTCCATCTGACCAATGACGAGTAAGATCTCAGACAGGCTGGGACAACCTAAGACAGGTCATGGAGTGGATTCTCAAGAAGCTGGATACATGGTACCCAGTGATGGGTAAGATCCCCAGAGGGGACAACCTAAGACAGGGGCCATGTTTTCCACCATGCTTACAAAAACAAAAGGGGGAGATGTTGGGCCTTGAGAGGCCCGGACGCAAGGCCTAGTGGAACTTCCTGAGCCAAGCTAAAGTTGGCGACCTGTCTCTGGCCAGCTAGGACTCAGCAGGACACCTAATGGCTTCTTGCCTGCTACTTCCATGTAGGAGTTGGAATTATCATTTCAATAGTCACAGCTTACTATTGGCCCTTACCTCTCCCCCCATCCTAGAATCCCCAACTTCATTCTCAACATTATATAGGCAACCACCTGTAACAATAAAGTGAGTTCCTGCTCCGACAAGACTCCCGACTCAGTGTGGTTTTTCTCCGGTGACTAGGAGAGGTTCTGAGTCATTGACACTCATCCTCCTCCTCAACCCATTGTGAGGAACCAGCAGGCCTGGTCCTTCCTCAGCACTACCTGCCAGGGGGAAGGGGGAGAGCCCTGCATTATAGTCTCATTTTCACTCAGTTCTAGGATTTTTTTTTATTTCCTTCTGTATTTCTTCCATGACCCATTTTCACTAAAAAGTGTATTTTTCATAAGTTTATGTGTTTTGTTACATTGTGAACAGACAGAAGTTATTTCAATTTTCCTATATTTATTGAGACTTACTTTGTGTCATAACATGTGATCTATTTCAGAGAAGCTCAGGAGAATGTGTATTCTTTAGTGTTTGGGTAGACTGTTTTATAAGTTGTTAGATCTGTTTGATCTATGATGCCATTTAACTGCAATGTTTCTTCATTTAGTTTTTATCCAGATAACCTGTCCACTAGTGAGAATGGTGTATTAAAGTCACCCACTATTATTGTGTTGGGATTAATCTCTGTCATTACATCTAGTAGCATTTGTTTTATGAAGTTATGTGTACTTGTGCTGGTGTATTAGTTCTTTCTCATTGCTGAAACAAGATAGCTGACAAAAATCAGTTTAATGGGGGAAGAGTTTGTTTCAACTTACAGTTCCATTTTGCAGTCCATCATGGAAGGGAAGGCATGGGAGACAAACTTTATTTGAATTCTTTGTCTGAATTTATGTAATTCTTACCATCAGAGGCCATCACTGCCATTGGTAGATTTTGAATAGGACATGTTGTCTTGATTTTCATGTATTTGTGGTTTGGGGGACTTTTGTTCTCCTTGCTGTTCATTGCTTTTTTTCTTTCTTTTTGTTTTTTTTTTTATTATTTTATTTTATATTTTACACTGGGACTTTGATACCAGTGGTTAGATCATTGATTGTGTTTTTTAAATCTTGCTCACCTTTCTTTCAGTGAAGATGCTTGCCATGTTCAAGACAGTCTAGCTTTTATTAGGGTTGAGGTGTCTTCTTCATTTACTAGATTGGTGTTCATGGCACTGGGTTCTATTCACAATACCTCCCAACACAGAATACTGCCTGTAACAATAGTCACTATTTCAGATCAACTCACTGTGAATATAGTGATAGTCTATTGTAAAACAATAATCTCTAAATTTCAATCACTTTACAGAGTAAAAGAATATTGTCAGTATTACATGCACTAATAGATTATTAGATTATTTTTACATAATATAAATAAATATTATACAATGTCTATGTAAATTTTGTGGGTTTGAGAGGATAGAAAAAGACAAAGAAAGAAAAAAATCTCCATAACACAAGTAGTTAGAATTGGGGTGATATAGAGAATGTAAAGGAGGAAAGCATGAGTAGAAGGAAGAATAAAAACAAAGTTCTGGAAGGATAAGGGAATTTTTGCTAAAGGTAGACTGAAGAATGAAAGGTGAAGGCATGTTAACAAATAATATAAAATAATTCTGTCTTTTAGGAGGCTGAGGTTCAAACCCCTGCAAACCAGAATAGACTACGTTCTTTGAGAGAGGAAGATGTTAAAGGGAATAGTAAAGACAGAAAGAAAATAAACAAAACAAGAAACAATACATGTAAAAAAAAATGAAAGAAAAGAAAACACACACAGAGAGGAAGTAATAGAAGACAAGAACACAGCAGGGGCAAAGCTGTCCTGCTAAGATAGCAGTAGGTGTTAGAAACAGAATAGGGAGAGACAGACAGACAGAAACAGAACACACACTGTGTGGAGATGTAGGATTTAAAATCTGACCTGATATTTACCTCTTGTCTAGCATGGTATCTCCTCCTCAGGGACTCTTTCCCTTCTTCTGTTCTTCCTTTGGAGTCTGAGTTCTGCAGTCAGGCAACTGCACATGCTGTGCTTCAAACTTCCCTTTCTCTGACCACAAGTGAGTGGGTGTGGATAGTTCTGTAGTTACTCTTTGCTGTAGAATTCTCTTGTTGAGGATTAATCCATTTCTAAAGTGCCTTTCTCCTCTGGACTGTAACAATGGAGGTAGGGGTATTGTTTGTGTTGAAAATCCTTTAATTTCATATTGCCAAGTTTGCCTATACTTTCTTGGGGACCCTTCAATTTAAGGTATGCAGTTCCAGTAACACTGGGCACTGAAGTCCGTAGTGGGTGCCCTCTGTGGTTCAGGACTCCAAGCTGTGCTGAGGGTGCACAAGGCTCTTCCTGGTGTTGCTGAAGAAGGCAGGCCCTGATCTCCATGATCCAATTTCCTTCTACAGTGTATATTCTATTAGTTACTTTGATAACTTTTTTCCCTTCATCAGGTCACACTGAGGCTCTGCCATCTTACCTGGAAATCTCTACTCATACCTTATTAATCTCTCTCCTTGCTGAAATATCTCAATTCCTTCACCTTGTCTTTATGGTCAGATATTACATACTCTCCTTGATTTTTCTATATAGTTTTTTGTTTGACATAATATGTTTCCCATGTCCAGAATTTTTGATTGGTTTTTCTTCAGTATTTCTATTTCCTTATTAATGTTTTACATCAACCTCCTTGCTTTGGTCAGCTGATTTTTTGTGTTCTCTTAAGAGTTTCTTATACAGTTTGTTTTATTCTTTGAATTCTTTGAACATACTTATATATATTTTTTCTATTCCACTGGAAGTCATTGCTGCGGGATTTATAATTTTTCAAAGTTATTGTTGTCTTGATTTTTCACGTTTCTTAAATTATTGCATGGGATAATCACATTTCAGGTGATTTTATTGCTTGGATTTTCTGTTTTATCAGCTGTACTCTTATGTGTGTAGTTCAAAAGTTTTATCCTCAGTCCATAACTAAAGGTACCTAATGTAGCCTTAATATTGCTCCCAAAGTAGAACACTAACAGCAGGAGTATCCAAAGCTGGTGAATATGCCTGCTATGTAAATGTCATATAAGCAAATTAATTACAGTGGTCCCTTTAACTTTAATAACTATTGATAGATAAGCTACCAAAGCTGGTATGTGGTATACTTGTGATGCAGAATTTTGGGGGGGGGTGTTCAGGGTTTTCCCCAGACCTGTGAACCACAACTTTTGGTCTTTATAGAATTTTAGGAAAGATGATGAAAAGGACCCCAAGGAAGATAAATTATAAATTATTAAGCTTATTTAAGGAGAAATTATGAATTATG
Source organism: Dipus sagitta (assembly GCA_036346955.1). NCBI lineage: Eukaryota > Metazoa > Chordata > Mammalia > Rodentia > Dipodidae > Dipus > Dipus sagitta. The sequence continues at coordinate 74,594,477 of CM070772.1, read as the reverse complement.
AGGTTTTTTTTAGAAGGTTAAGATACAGGGAGGAGGCAAGCTGACTCAAACCAGAGTAGAATTCACCTCCTTGCTTGGCTAGAAAGGGAGAGAGGAGACAAAGAGAATCCCCATCACAGAAAAGTCTCTGGGAATAAAAGGGCTTTGGAGGAGACATGTATACCTACACATGGAAGGCAAAGCATAAAATGTAGAATAACCCCTTCACATAAAAAATCAGAGAGGATTAAGTAATAGAGAAGGACTCAGAGATTAAGAAATCAAACAAAAATTGTACATGTAATCAAAGTGAGAAAGCACCCCAAAACAAGATACTTGTAGAAGGTAAGCAGTAAAACACTCAGGGTATAGTAGAGGAAGAAGAATTTCACTCCAAAGGCATAGTAGGCATTTCAACAAAATCATAGAAGAAAACTTCTCCCAAATGGTGAAAGAGATGCAAGTGCAGGTACAGGAATCCTTTAGAACACCAAACAGCAAAACCTGGAAAGAACCTCTTCTCGACATATTATAATTAAACTACTAAACATACAAACAAAAGAAAATATATTGAAAGCAGTTAGAAAAATCAAGACACATACAAAGGCAAGCCCATCAGGATCATAGCAGATTACTCAACACAAACTTTAAAAGCCAGAAGTGGGCTGGAGATATGGCTTAGTGGTTAAGCACTTGCCTATGAAGCCTAAGGACCCTGGTTCGAGGCTCAATTCCCCAGGACCCACGTTAGCCAGATGCAAAAGGGGGCACATGCATCTGAAGTTTGTTTGCAGTGGCTGGAAGCTCTGGTGTGCCCATTCTCTCTCTCTCTCTCTGTCTCTCTCTCTCTCTCTCTTCCTCCTTCTCTCTGTCACTGTCAAATAAATAAAAATAAAAATAAAATTAAAAAAAGCCAGAAGGGCTTAGAGTGATGTATTTCAAGTTCTGAAGGATAACAACTGTCAACCAAGGTTACTTTATCCTGCAAAGCTATCCATTCACATAGACAGAGAAATAAGGATATTCTACAACAATATCAGGCTAAAGGAATATTTGAAGACAAAACCAGCTCTACAGAAAATTTTTGAAAGGATCTTCCATGCTGAAGAGAAAGAAAAGCACACATTTAAGTAACCTGGAAAAAACAAGCCATACTCAAATACTAATTAATGCAAGGGAGCAAAGGTAAAACCAGAAGAACTACAAAAAATGGCAAAATAAATACACACCTTTCAATAATAACTCTTAATATCAATGGCCTCAATGCCTCAACCAAAGGACATAGGTTTGTAGACTGGATTAAAAAGCAGGATTCTTCAATTTGTTGCCTCCAAGAAATTCACCTCTCTACAAAGGATGGACACTATCTTATGGTGAAAGGTTGGAAAATGGTGTTTCAAGTAAATGGGCCTAGAAAACAAACAGGGTTTGCTATCCTTATATCTGACAAGGTAGACTTCAGTCCAACATTAGTTAGTAAAGATAAGAAAGGTCACTTTATAGTGAGTAAAGGTACACTCCAACAGAGGACAATACAATCCTAAACCCTATGCACCTAACATGGAGACTCCCAACTTCATCAAACAAATGCTATTAGAACTAAGGTCACATATAACCTCAAACACATTTGTAGTGGGTGACTTCAACACCCCACTCTCATCAATTGACAAGTCATAATCCTGGCAAAAAAATAAAAAGAGAGGCATGTGGATTAAATGAGGTCATAGAAGAAATGGACCTAACAGATACATACAGGACATTTCATACAAATGCTGCAGAATACACATTCTTTTAAGGAGCACATGGAACATTCTCTAAAATAGACCATATATCAGGACACAAAGCAAATCTTAACAAATACAGGGAAATTGAAATAATTCCTTGCATTCTATCTGATCACAATGGAATCAAGCTACAAATCAATAGCAAGAAAAGCTATAGAGAATACACAAAATCATGGAAACTAAACAATTCACTACTAAATGATGAATGGGTCAATGAGGAAATCAAAAAATTCAAACAGTGAAATGATAAGGAGAACACAACATACCAAAACCTTTGGGACACAATGAAAGAGGGAAATTTATACCTTTGAGAGGGAAATTTATAGCTTTAAGTGCCTGTATTAAGAAATTAGAAAAGTTGCAAATAAACAACTTAATGCTTCACCTTAAAGCCTTGGAAAAAGAAGAACAAGGTAAACCAAAAATCAGTAGACAGGAAGAAATAATAAAGATAAGGTCAGAAATGGAATAGAAACCAAAAAAAAAAAAAAAAATCCAAAGATTCAATGAAACAAAGTGCTGGTTCTTTGAAAGGATAAATGACATTGATAAGCCCTTAGCAAATCTGAGCAAAAGAAAGAGCGAAGAGACACAAATTAATAAAATTAGAGATGAAAAAGGCAGTATCATAACAGATACCAGAGAAATTCAAAAAATCATGGGACATATCATAAGAGCATATACTCCAGTTAGTATGAAAATCTGAAAGAAATGGATGATTTCCTTCATTTATATGACCTACCTAAATTAAATCAAGATGAGATTAATCACTTAAATAGATCTATAACAAGTATGGAGATCCAAGAAGTTATCAACAATCTCCCAACTGAAAAAAGGCCAGGCCCAGATGGATTCACTGGTGAATTTTACCAAACCTTCATGGAAGAAGTAAGACCAATGCTACTCAAACTTCTCCATAAAAGAGAAAAAGAACGAATCCTACCAAACTCCTTCTACAAAGTCAGCATGACCCTGATACCAAAACCAGGCAAAGACAGAACAAAAAAAGAAAATTATAGACCAATCTCCCTCATGAACATAGATGCAAAAATTCTCAACAAAATATTGGCAATCAAAATACAGGAATATATCAGAAATATCATTCACCCTGACCAAGTAGGCTTTATCCCAGAGATGCAGGGATGGTTCAACATATGCAAATTGATAAATGTAATACATTATATGAATGGGCTGAAGGACAAAAATCACATGATCATCTCATTAGATACAGAAAAAGCAGTTGAAAAAATCCAACATCCCTTCATGATAAAAGTCCCACAGAGACTGGGAATAGAAGGAACATATCTCAGCACAATAAAGACTATTTATCACAAGCATACAGCCAACATATTACTAAATGGGGAAAAACTTGAAGTTTTCCACTAAAATCAGGAACAAGACAAGGGTGTTCACTGTCCCCACTTTTATTTAATATAGTACTGGAAGTCTTAGCCATAGAAAAAGCAAGAGACAAACATAAAAGGGATACAAATTGTAAAGGAAGAGATCGAGTTATCATTACTTGCAGATGACATGATTCTATACATAAAGGACCCTAAAGACTCCAACAGCAAACTGATAAACACCTACAGCCATGTAGCAGAATACAAAATAACCACATAGAAATCAGTAGCCTTCCTATATGCCAATAACAAACACTCAAAGGATGAAATCAGAGAAGCACTGCCATTCACAATTGCATCAAAATAAATAAATAAATATAAAATACCTTGGAATAAACATAGCTAAGGAAGTAAAGGATCTCTACAATGAAAACTTTAAAACACTCAAGTGGGAAAATGCAGAAGATACTAGGAAATGGAAAAACAGCCCTTCCTCTTGGATTGGAAGAATCAGTATTGTGAAAATGGCAATCTTACCAAAAGCGATCTACACATTCAATGCAATCACCATCAAAATTCCAATGCCATTCTTCACAAAAATAGAAAAAATAATCCAAAAATTAATTTGGAAGCACAAAAAAATCTTGAATATTTAAAACAATTTTGAGCATCAAAAATAAGGCTGGTGGTATCAACATATCTTATTTTGGCCTGCACTACAGAGCCATAGTAACAAAAACAGTATGGTACTGGCACAAAAACAGACATGTAGATCAATGGAACAGAATAGAGGACCCAGATGTAAGCCCAGGTAGCTATAGCCACCTGATATTCGATAAAAATGCCAAAAATACTCATTGGAGAAAAGACAGCCTCTTCAGCAAATGGTGCTGGGAAAAGTGGATATGTATCTGTAGAAGGATGAAAATAGAGTCTTCTCTCTCTCCATGCACAGGAATTAAGTCCAAGTGGATTAAAGACCTTAACATCAGACCTGAAGCTCTGAAACTGCTAGAGGAAAAAGTAGGGGAAACCCTTCAACATATTGGTCTTGGCAAAGAGTTTCTGAATATAACCCCAACTGCTCAGGCAATAAAAGCACAGATTAACCCCTGGGACCTCATGAACTTACAAAGTTTTTGTATGGCAAAGGACACTGCATAGAGCAGAGAGGCAATCTATAGAATGGGAGAAAATCTTTGCCCGCTATACATCTGATAGAGGATTAATATCTAGGATATACAAAGAACTCAAAAGATTAAATAATAAGATCTAAAACAATCCAATTAGAAAGTGGGCTATGGAACTAAATAGAGAGTTCTCAAAAGAAGAAATACAGATGGCATATAAACATCTAAAAAATGTTCTACATCCCTAGACATCAAGGAAATTGAGAGTAAAACTACATTGAGATTCCATCTCACTCCTGTCAGATTGGCTACCATCATGAAAACAAATGACCATAAATGCTGGTGAGGATGTGGAAAAAGAGGAACCCTTCTACACTGTTGCTGGTAATGCAATCTTGTCCAGCCACAAAAATCAGTGTGGAGGTGCTGGAGACAGCTAAAAATAGATCTACCATATGACCCAGCTATACCACTCCCAGGTATATATCCTAAGGACTCATCTCACTCCCTAGAGATACTTGCTCAACCATTTTTATTGCCACTCTATTCACAATAGCTAGGAAGTGGAACCAGCCTAGATGTCCCTCAACTGATGAGGGGATAATGAAGATATGGCACATTTATACAATGGAGTTCTACACAATGGAAAAGAAAAATGAAGTTATGAAATTTTCAGGAAAAATAGATGGATCTGGAAAGGATTATGGTAAGTGAGGTAACCCAGGCCCAGAAAGGCAAAACTTGTATGTTCTCTCTTATATGTGGATCCTAGCTACACATGATTGGACTTCGGTGTGAGTAGGAAGAAAACTCAGTAGCAGAGGCCAGTAATCTAGAGAAGAGATAAGAAAGGAATAGAAAGGGAGGTAGGGAGACTTAATAGGATCGTATTGTATATATGTAAGTAGAACAGATTAACGGGGTCTAAGTGAGGTCAGGGGAAGAGATTGAGTAAAGGAAACGTGGAGTTAGGGCTAACCAAATCCAAGAGGATATAAATAAATCATGTGGAAGCCTACTTTTTTTAGACAATGGAACACTGGTGCCATAGATTTTTACTAGGAAATTTTCAGTGTCAGCGATGGGATACCTTCCAGTAAGTTGTTGGTCAGGGAGGTCCCTGATGCCCCCAAAGCATTACAGGCCATTTCCAAGGCCCTTGGTTTCCTATCCGGAATAAAGGGTTAGACCCTATTGCTGAAGGGTCCACATACTTGGGCTACAAGGTCACTGAGAAACTCTGCTGGAACTGAGCTGAAAATCTCCTCCATGTAGACCAGCTGATAGAAAGCTGAGAAAAGGGCTAGAGAGATGACTTAGTGGTTAAGCACTTGCCTGTGAAGCCTAAAGACCCCAGTTAGAGGCTCAGTTCCCCAGTACCCACATAAGCCAGATGCACAAGGTGGTGCATGCATTTGGAGTTCATTTGCCACCGCATTCTGTCTCTGCCTCTTTGTCTGTCACTTTCAAATAAATAAATAAATCTTTCTAAAAAGAAAGAAAGAAAGATGGGAAAAGCAGTTCAGTGGGAGAGAGAGAAATCACCAGTGAAGATACGCAAAAGTGGACACTGCAAGCCTTAAATTTGACCAGCCAGACCAAATAAGCCAACAGGTGCAATATTGGCACATCTGTTATGGGGGAAACCAACTGCCCTATAATTTGACTGGAGGCCCACTCCATGGGAGGGAATACATTCATGATACTGAAAACCTGCAACAGGGGTAGTCATGAGCCATAGGGGTGTAATGTCTGCTGGTGTCTGGCTAAATGTATATACTATGCTCATCAAACTGCCCATATATTAGTAGTACTCTCACTTTTGGTTAAAGAACCTTCTCTTTTCAGATGGCAGTGAACTTGGGATGACACAGAAGGTACCATTGTGCTAAGAAGTGACAGAGGAGTGCTCAGCACTGCGGTATCTCTACCACACCTTCCAAGACTCAGGGTCCATTGCAGAAGGAGGTGGCAGAAAGAACGTAAGTGCCAAAGGAAGGGCAGGACTCCTTACAACGTGCTCCTCCAGACACAAAATGGCCTGGGTATCCATCACCTCACAGTGCCTGACACTATCTACACAAGACCATCATAATAGGAGGAAAAGATGATGACATCAAAATAAAAGAGAGACTGATTGAGAGGGGGAGGGGATATGGTGGAAAGTGGAGTTTCAAAGGGGAAAGTGAAGGGAGGGAGAGAATTACCATGGGATATTGTTTATAATTATGGGAGTTGTCAATAAAAAATAAACTAATTTTAAAAAAAGGTGAAGGTGACTTAAGAATCTGGGAGAGGAAAATTGGGATATTGTTAGGTTACACAGATTTTAGTGTTTGTTAATGTAATGAAAATGTAAGAGAAAAGCAAAAGAGAACATCGGACTTTGATGTCTATAAACAGACTGTTTATTTAGAGAACTATTTAGAGAAAACAGTGTGGGGCAGCAGCTTTCCCACAGGATGGAAGCTGAAGCACTGAGCCAGGCTACGGTACAAGTTTATAAGGAGGATACTAAGAAAAACAGACTGTACCAGGTGCAGTTGATAAGAAAACTGTAGGTATGTGTGTCCTTGTTCAGAATAGGCTTCTTTAGTCAGAAATGTCTAAGGGAGGATACTCAGATGGTCTCTGATACTTCAAGTCCATCTAGGCTAAGGGGAGTACATCAATCAGGAAAGAGGCCAAATGTCTCTGTTGTTTCTTTTATTGCCTGAATGTCTCTGTTGTTTCTTTTATATAGCCAGAAAGCTTTTGGGATAGTTATTAACTCTTTAGTTCCCTTTAGTTTTTCAGGGAAGGCTATTAACCCTTCAGTTAAAGCTATGGAAGTTTATAGTTACAGAGCATAAAGATGAGGGAAGATAGAAGACAGAAAGTGGAGAAGAGATTGGAAAAAGGTAAAGTATATGAGTTGTGTCAGGGAAAAGTAGTAGAATGATTACAATAGTTTCATTGGTGAGGCTCATTTTTCGCTATCTTCCCTAGAAGTCTTGTCTCTAATTTTGTCTTCTAGTTTTCTATGTTATAGTAGTTCTTGGATCTTATTGGGTCTTACCTCACCCCACAATAAAATAGCTAACATAATTACAGCAAATGACAAGTATTTGAGGTCTGTGGAGAACATTCTAGTGCTACATGTAGCCCAAGAACACCCCTAAACCTAAACCTTGACTCCAGCAAAGAAAGTGGAGGTCTGCATCTTTGTGATTTCCATGTGTGTGGTTCAAATCTTCTCTGAATAATCTATTCCCATCCCCTCCTCACAAAGAATGTTTCCACTGGAAACTTTTATAACCTCCTAGCTATAAGTGCTTCAGAGGAGGAGTTTTCTTGCATTACTTTGCAAACCAAAGCAATAAATGGTTCTTATTAAGAGAAGCAGGATGGCTAGGTTATCCACATCATTCCCACTACCCTGCCATCTATCTGGAAAAGCTGGAACATATTTCCCAACTTGTCTGGTAGCCATACTTTGGGGTATGAAGTCAATATAACCAATTGCATGCACTTGTATAATATTGGAAAGACAACCAAGGAGATGGGGATGTTCTTCCTACAGCCTGGATTAGTGGTGGTTATCAGGGTTAGAACAGTCTTTTTAGAAGTTTACAGTGCTCACTGTTCATTTTATAGGTATCAAGAAAAGTTTCAGTGCCTCGTGATCCAACTTCCTAATCCTTGAGTTTAATGTCTCTTCTCCCATGTCCAGAGAATTCTGTGGCCAGTGGCAGCTCCAGTCCAAATGGACATAGCTCTAACTGCAGCTCCCCAAATCCTGTATTATTTTGTTGTTGTTGTTGTTTTATAGGTAGGGTCTCACTCTAGCCCAGGCTGACCTCAAATTCGCTATGTAGTCTCAGGGTGGCCTCAAACTCACAGCGATCCTCTTACTTCTGCCTCCTGAGTGCTGGGATTAAAGGCGTGTGCCACCATGCCCAGTTCCAAATCCTGTATTATTTTGAGAGTCATCTGAGTAGTTTCAACCTACTTCTTCCCCTGCAATAATTATTTAAACCTGACATGTCTGTATTAAACCCCTTTCTGCTTTGAGCTACTTAAGAGTGGAGTCTTCTCCCTCACTGAACCTAGACATGTGAGGTGCAACCTGAACTAAGAATAGTTTTGATATTGATGCCACTCAACAGATACTTTGTGAGTGCAAATCTTTTAATCTGGTGTTATGTAAGATAGTGCAGCTATAGTGACAGATCAGAGAAGTAAGTCATGCAAACGAGGTAAGCCCTCACACGCACGTGCACAAACACATGCATACACACACACACACACACACAGAGTAAATGCATTTAGCCAGGCATGGTGATGCCTTCATCTAATCCTAGAATTCATGAGGCTGAGAAAAACGATGCTGAGTTCAAAGCCAGCCAGGCTACATAGCAAGTCTGTCTCAAAAACAAAACCTCTGCACTAAATACACCTACTCTACCATGTTAGGTTGCTCAGCAACACAGTGCACTGCAAACTGTTACATCATCCTTCATGATCACTGTCACTGCCCAATCCCTTGAAACAGTATTTTACTGCATACTGCTAGCCTGGGGAAAAAAATCTCAGTTCAAAATTCAAAGTACAGTTGGTACTGGAAGTATATGATTTTTGTACCATCATAAAATTAAAAACTTCATAAGCTGAACCATTGTTGTTGGGGACTACCTATACTTATCTTAAGTTATGTTCCCCAAATGCATTTGGTGGGTCATATATCAGGGATTTATTTTGGGTGGTCTCACTGGGTGGGGAAGATGCATAGGAGGGTGTGGTTTCATCAGACATCTGCTTCAGTCAGCTTTCCCTCAGTATCTGAAGCATGAATGGCAGCACAGACATGTCCTGCACCAGGGAAAGGGTCTACAGTAACTACTGAAGTATTTTAGTAATTAGTCAGTCATGGATATGGGTGACTAGAATGGGCATCAGTGTTTCCTTAAGGGAAGGGCATGAATGTGTGCAGTCATGTCACACTCAGAGTCACTGAAGGAGGGGAGAGAGGCTCAGTAAAGGAACCTGGGAGGAGACTGACTGCCAGAAATACAAAATAATGAACTCATTCCTGGGGAATGAGAACTGGACAGAATGGGGTCAAGGGAAAGAGCAGGTTCCTAATCCAGTTACCTTTCTCTCCTACTGTCTGAGCCAGGGCAAAAGATGAGAAGATCCCCACCAAGAGGCCACATGAACAAAACAGAATCTTATGCATGCAGCTCTCAAGGGATTAATAGCAGGCTTATTAATTAAACGGCATAAATCTACAGGCTGTGTTTTTCATTATATACCACAAACAGAGCTATTGCTTAGGTAGCCATGAATTCTGACCTATATGTGGGACCTGTGTGCTATTGACGGACACAAGCTGGCCCAATGGAGACAGTACATCTGGGCCTATGCTGACAAATATGTGCACTATACCCAGAAAGCCTTCCAAAGCATCTTCTTAGCATCTCTCAGGATGCAGCAAGCACAGGTCCATGTTCCCCCTTTTCTTTCTTTTTCTTTTCTTTCTTTTTTTTTTTTTTTTTGAGGTAGGGTCTCACTGTAGCCCAGGCTGACCTGGAATTCACTATGGAGTCTCAGGGTGGCCTCAAACTCATGGCAATCCTCCTACCTCTGCCTCCTGAGTCTTGGGATTAAAGGCGTGCACCATCACTCCCAGCTTTACCCCCTTTTCTTTTTTTTTTTTTTTTTTTTTTTTTTTTTTTTTTTGGTTTTTCAAGGTAGGGTTTCACTCTAGCCCAGGCTGACCTGGAATTCACTATGGAGTCTCAGGGTGGCCTCGAACTCACGGCGATCCTCCTACCTCTGCCTCCCGAGTGCTGGGATTAAAGGCGTGCGCCACCACGCCCGGCTTCCTTTTCTTGACCAACCATAGGGAGGCCTGCTTTCTCCTTTGCTGCAAGGTCCTCCCCAGAAGCCAGATATGGGCAAGAAAAGCTTTGTACTTGGGATGCAAGGCAACCCAGTAAAGAATGAGATCAAGAACACATCTTCTGAACCCAGGAAGAAAGAGGGCAGGCCAATAGCATGCAGGGTGACCTGGTTGCTTTGCACTCTGGAGAAGGAGAGCAGTGCCACAGGAACCAGCTGCCCTGCATTCTCTGCTCTGGGAAGTGATTTCAGGATCATGTGCTGCCTACCTGGTGATGGAGCACCAATCTTGGGCCTTTAAAACCATTAAGCCAGAAATCATGAATCCTATTTCCCCACCCCCAGCAGACTTTGCCAAGTCAGAAAAAACAGAGATTTGGGGAATTCCTCAGAAGTGTTGGCTCCTTTCCCCTCCAGTACCCCTCCATCCCTGCCTTTTCCCACCCTGCCAGAAAAGAGCAGATGAGGGTTCTCCTCAGAGTGTAGTTGGCCCAAGAAAGTATCTCTTTTGGCCAAGGAGAGTAAGTGACAGCAAAAGGTTCCAGAGCATCTGTGTTTTGTATCTTTCTGGACATGTTGGGTGCCAGTTCAGTGAAACACTTATCTGATGCTACTGCCCCAGGTCATGGCAGGTGTCCCATTCAATTCATGAAAGACAAGACACCAGTGGCTCCCTGCTCACTGAACTGGTATTATATATTGTCTTAATGTGCTGCACAATCAGCAATGAAATTGGCTGTTATTTACATGGTGAGTACTGAACCAGAGCAGTAAAAGGAAAAAGAGAAGTCACATTTCATAATAGGGTTAGGAGTATTCTCATACACCAATGGCTAAAAATTAAGGTTTAACCAGAAACATGGGACTCCAACACCAGGGAACAGAGATATGGGTAGGCAGTAGATTGCCAGAAGTAAGAAAGGCACATGGGGAACACACAAGAATATGGTCTGCCTCAATCAACTGGTTGGATCTGGTCAGTAGCTTAGGATAAAATCTGCTTTGATTCCCTCTAGTGTCTCTCTTATTCTCCAGGAATTTTCCTATTTCTCTTTGGAACATTGCCCTTTTCTAAGCAAGAACATCCTTGACCCCATTCCAAAAACAACTGAAATTCAAAATGTGGTTCAAAACCTTGGCGAATTCTGGGGTATTACAGTGATTGAGATGCCCACCCCTCATCTTCAGAGACATACATACTATAATGTCTTTCTCTCTGCATAAGTCATGTTAGCATAGAAGATAATACTGCCCAAGGGCCTGCATTCCTAAATCCTGCTCACCATGGCCTCTCTCAATCTCCATCTGAACCTCTATAGTTTCTTTAGAGAGAGCTGAAGCCAAATAAAGCCAGGCCAAGGCGTACTGTGAAAGTCTGTGCTTTCAGGCCCTCAGTGATCCCTGGTAAGCAGCCTATACATAAAGAGGCCTCCTCCAGCTAGGACTGACTGGAGGCAGGCAGTTGTCCTTCCATCTTCTCTCCAGGCCTACATCCACTTGAGTCAGGAAGGGAGGGAATCCACACCAAAGTGTAACCTAAAACCAGAAACAGTCAGTCTTCAGACCCCAGTGTAGAGTTCCAGGCAGGAATCCATAGGCCAAAACAATTCACTGACAAGGAGAGAAAGCTCTAGCTAGGCTACCAAATCCCCAGGAAGAGATTTCATACCTTAGCTCAGGCACTCCTAGCCCTTAGCCCACAGAAATCTATCTTTGTTCTACCTGTTCATGAAATGAAGAAGAGAATAAGAGGCCCAGAAACCCTGAGGCTTCCCTGCAGAGTGGAGGTTCTAGGCCAAGCTGAGTCTCTGAATTACACAGCACTTTCCCAAGTAAATGTGTTAGACTTCCTGTATTTTCTATCTTCCGGGTCCTCTTACTCTCACCTGAGATAACAGCAAGAGAGATTCAAATTGCTGATGCCGTGGGAGCTGCAAACAGTGTTTTCTATGGGTATTATTCACAACCTAGTGTTGTATGAACATAGCTCTGCCTGGTGATTACTGTATTATTATATACTAATCACAGGGTAATGATGCACTCACCCTCCTTCTCTCCTTAGTCCGCATGAGATTCTGAGGCACCTGCTTCCTCTCCCTATGTCTGTACCCCATCCCACTCTTGGGGACCAACCCTGTCCTCAACACCCCTTTTAGGAGAGGAGGGTCAATTTCTTGTGTCCACATTTCATCTGTAAATGTTTGATACCAGGATTTGGAGGCCATAAATCTTTGATTCTAATCCAAGTGTGATAGCTCAAGCCATAATCCCAGAAAGTTGAGGTAGGAGGAATGCCATGAGTTTGAGGTCAACCTGAATTAGACTGAGATCTGTCTCAAAAAAATTATTTGATATTCATTAACCCTCCTTCCTAACACTCAAAGAGCCAAGATATTGGAGACAAAATGAAGTCCAAAAGAACCAGATGTGTTCTTTAATCCCAGCATACACGTGGAGGAGGTAGAATTGTGATCATGACATTGAGGTTAGCCTGGGCATGTGGTCTCTCTCTCCATATACATGGAGATTGCATATATTGTCCAAGGAGTCAGACCCTCATCTATGATTTCTGTTTTGCCCCTCAAGTCCTATATGTTTTTTTCAGGAACCCTTGTTTGTCAAAGGTTATTTGTTCATGTTCATGTATGGTCTACCCAGGACATATAATATGACCACATATTTGGTGTATGTTTATCATTTAATAATAAGGTGGTATTATATATATATATATATATATATATATATATATATATATATATATGCTATCTTTCTAAATGAATAAATCCAGAAATGATGGAATTCAGAAGGAAAGTGCAGTTTGAACAATAGTTATCTTGAGCTTATTAAAGCCATCCAAGGGCTGACTTAGTGTAAATTAGTGTTCGGCATTCATTCATTCTTTTAATAAAAATTTATTAAGCTTTTACTTGGCAAGTATTGTTTCAAGCAAAGTGAACAAGGCACACAAAGTCACTGCCCCATCAAACTTTATTCCTAATTTAGGTTTAATGTGTCTAGGACACAATAATGAAGATCTTGGTCTTTGACCTTCTTTCTAGTGAGGTAACTTAAGGAAAGACTTGAGTCCCCAGTGGAGCACTGACTTAAGGGGAGAACACAATAAAACTAAAGGGGAAGACTTTTCCTTATCCCTAAGGAAGGCAGAGTCTCCTAAGAAAGGAATACAGATGAATTTAGTACAAGTGACCAACCAAGAATCTAAGGAGTATCCACTGTGATAGGGCTCACAGAACCACCTTGGAAAGTCCCTAAGGGTGTTTGCACTTGTCCAAGGAGTCAGATTTTCATATATGATTTCTGATTTGACCTTCAAGTCCTGTACTTTTTTTTTCAGGAGCCCTGTATGCCACAAAGGTTATTTGTTCATCTTCATCGAAGGTCTTACCAATACATAGAATATGCCCACATATATAGTATAGATATGGTATATATGCTTAACATTTAATAATAAGGTGGTGTCGTGAACAGAAGAAGGAGGCTGGTGGTGATAAAGTCACTGGGGTAAGGAGTTTCCTAGGCAGAACTGGTCACAATGTATGACCATACATTGAGCCCAAGCCATAGCAATTTACTTACAAGATACAAGCCCACTAGGGTTTCTGTTCATCCTACCCATCTTTGTGTTCGTGGCCATGCAATGTGGACCCAGTACATTGGCCTGTTGGTATAGATGACTTTTACAGTCCTGCTTCTTTGGGCTGACAGCCAATGAAGTAATGGGATATAATTTCCAGCATATATCAGAAATTCACTGTGGCTTCTGCCTTTGTCTCCTGGATTACCCACCTGAAGGGAAGCTATGGCCACACCATAAAGACATGAGAGCAGCCCTGTGGAAGGGTCTGTGAGTAAAGGAACTGATGCCTCCTGACAAGAGCCAGAGCCAGCTCACAGGCAGGCGATTGCCCCAATTGGGAATGGTTTCCCAAACCATGTGAGTGCACAATACTGGAAACAGCATCCCCAGGTTCAGTCAAACTTTCAGATGGTGACACCTCCTTATAGTGTCATGTGACACCCCCTCACACCCCACCCAGGACAACCTACCACTCTTGAATTCCTGTTCCTCAGGTGCCAAGAGGCTAAAAAATTGTATGGTTCCTTTAATTAATTAATTAATTAAGTTAATTAACATGTGTGTCCGTGTGTGCATGCGTGCATGCATACACATGTCACAGGGTCTCTTGCCACTACAAATGAATGTTCTACAGCTTTACATAAGGGTCTGAAGAATTTAACCTGGGTCAGCAGGCTTTACACGCAAGAGCTTTTAACCAATGAGCCATCTTCTCAGGCCCTGGTATGATTGATTTAAAAGTAAGAAATGGTATGGCTGTTTTAAACTACTAGGTTTGGGGATAATATTTTATTCAGCAGAGGTAACGAATACACATATAACATAGCTTCTGGAACATGGCCTGTACTTATGTTTGGTGAATGGAGAATGGGTGTTGTTAAGAGCAGAGGACTGTAAGGCAAATGTTTTGACTACTAATGAGAGAGAGGGCATGGCTATAGCTGGGAGAACCAGTACTAGAAATTTAAAAGGAAACTAAACCTAACCTACAAGCTTAGGTATTCAAGAAATGTACTTCATTTTCTAGAACCAAAATAAACTTATGACAAGTCATCATTTTTTCCCCAGAACCCCTATCTGATCCCACCTCAACCTATCTCAAGACTCTGGGTGAGAATCTGATGGTGAAAGAACCTCTGTTTTGAGTCTATTAAATTCATCTCTTATCCTTCACACCTCACACTATGATTCCTTAAAGCATATTGCTCTATAGTTGTGAGAACTTTCTTGGGAGTTTCTGGGTCCTGATTATAGTTTATTAGGGACAGTTAAAGTACAGGTGTCACGGTCATTCTCTAAGGCCTGGAAATGTATAGATTAACCAGTCTAGTAAACTCTGGCAGGGCAACAAGCTGTTTGACCAGGTCACTTTATTTTAGAAATACAATAAAGCCATTCCCTTCTGAGGTCCCACACCTCAGTTATTTATTCTGTAAATATATTAGGTGCTGTGCTGGACATGGTTGTCCATGCCTTTAATCCCAGCACTAGAGAGAATGAGGTAGGAGGATTGCTATGAGTTTGAGACCAGCCTGGGCTGAAGAGTGAGTTCCAGGTAAGTCTGTGTAGGAGAGAGACCTTACCTCAAAAAAAAAAAAAAAAAAAAAAAAAAAAAAAAAAAACTATTAGGGCTAGCAAGATGGCTTAGCAGTTAAGGTAAAGCCTAAGGACCTAGGTTCATTTCCCCAGAACCCACAGAAGCCAGATGCATATGGTAGCACATGTATCTGGAGTTTGTTTGCAGTAGCTAGAGGCCTTGATGCACCCATTCTCTCCCACCCCCTCTCTATAGTAAATAAAAATAAAATAAAATAAGCCAACTATTAACATATGGTACTTAATTAGTCAGTGTTCTCCAAACAAAAAGAAAAAGTGTATGTGTGTGTATACATGGAGGAAAGGGCTGAAGGAAGGAAGTATAGTAAATTCCCAACTAGCCATGTGAACTTCCTACATGACAACAGACAGGGAAGTAGATACTGAACACAGTACATGGTGCTGGAACATGAACAATTTGCTAGCAATAGGATGTTTAGGATTACCTTGTAAGGAAAATATAGGATATTTACTGACCACAGTACCTTGTCAAACAAGCTGCTGCCCTGTTGGAGTTTACTAGAATGGTTAATCTATACCTCTCTTGGCCTTGGAGAGTGACCTTAGACCCTTCCTCTTCTGACCCCTGTTCCTTAACTGTCCCTAACAAAAACCCATGTAGACTTTGGCACAAGGCCACAGTCATATTTCTGCTGCTGTCCCAAAGGTTATGACTTCTCTGGGTCTCCAGTTCATTATGCATACATGTACCACCTAATTATTTCATCTCTTGTGCCTCAATGGAATGACAACAAGACAGGGAGAGAGATTTGGTTTGACTCATGTAGTTGAATGGCAAAACCAAAGTCTCCAAAATGAGCTGGCAGGCCAGACTCCCACAGGAAAGGCAATGTTACAACTGATTACCGTGTCTTGGGAGGGATAAATCATTTTCCTCTTAAGCCCTCCAATTGATTATAAGAGTCTCAACCATATTATGGAGGGTGCTACAGTTAGGACCTGGAATGTCTTGAACAGCCTATGTGTTAAAGGTTTGGTCATCAGCCTGAGGTATTATTAGGAGGTGGTAAAACCTTTAAGAGATGGAGCCTAGTTGAAGGAAGTTAGGTCATTGAGGCCATGCCCTTGAAGGGAATATTGACACTCTTCTTACCTCCACTTTTTCTTCCCTGATGCCATGAGATAAGCAGCCTTCTACAACATGTCCTCCATGATGTTTACTGCCACATGCTGTCTCACTACTGTGTACTATACTGCCACATACCAAGGGCAACAGAGACAAATGATCATGGACTAGAACCTCTTAAGCCATGAGCTAATGTAACTATTTCTCCTTTTAACTTTATTGTCTCAGTTATTTCATCACTGATGAAAAGCTAACACAAAAGGCAACAGCTTCATTCAACCTACTGGTTAAATATTAATTTGGGGGCTGGAGATGAATTAGTGGTTAAGATGTTTGCCTGTGAAGCCTAAGGACCCATGTTCAACTCTCCTGATCCCACATAAGACAGACACACAAAGCTGAGGCAAGTGCAGGGTCGCACATGCCCTCTAGGTGGCATGAGTGTCTGAGTTTGACTGCGGTGCCTGAGGCTCTGGTATGCCTATTTTTTTTTTTTCTCTCTCTCTCTCTTGGGTAGGGAGTATAGGGCTTGAGGGGAGGGCAAGGGTGGGGGCAAACACAAAACTGAACCTAAATGGAACTGGCACCACAGAATCCTATATCCTGGATGACAGACTGAAAGGTTGAACCCTCTACAGGACCTTAGAGGGAACACCTGAATTGAAGGGCCCTGAAGTGGGTGAGATGAATTTAAATTTCTTCCTTAAATTTCCCGTTTCTTTTTTTCTTGTTCTTTTTCTTCTTTCTTTCATTCTTTCTTTTTTCTATTTTCTTTCTTCTTTCTTTTCTCTTGGCACTGGCCTGTAACTCCCAATACCAGGATGTAGTGTTAACCCACAATGAGCTGTTAATCAGAGAGACCTACAAGGTTTCCCAAAACAAGACAACCTTCTGTTAGGGCACTTGATTATCCACCAGAGATTAATGGCAAGACCCTATTGCTGAAGACACCATATGCTGTTGGTACAGAACATGGAGATATCTGGGTGGGATCTGGAAGAGAGTCAGTCCACAGACAGCTAGCCTGTCCAGTGCTAGAAGGTGCTACATGAGCTACTGGGGGAAAGTAGCCAACATCTGTTCAAGCAACTTAAGATCTAAGCTACTCAGAAGCAAACAACCTGATGTGATGCTCACCCAAGTGCCACAGTGGCACACAGCCATGGAGGGTAACCAACTGCTCTTGGATTGGCTAACAGATTCACTTATTGGAAAGGAACCTATATCTGGAACTGGAAAACAAGTCAGAATCATATCCAGATAATGAGTTTGCTCTCCAATATCAAGCCCCCACTAATCTTGGGCTACAAGAAGGCCTACACCCATTAAATTCTCTCTAAACTAACAATGGTTATATCATTTAAGCTGTCCTGACTTCACTCTCCACAGGAGAATCTGCTTCTCTTTTCCAGATGGAAGCAGGACCTGAGGAGTGAAACAACCCATCACACTTCACCCTGGCCCCAGCTGAAACCACAGAGGAATTGGGGACATGAGCAAGAGTGCTGCTTTCTTGGTGAACTTGATATCAGCACAAGGATGAAGGAGATGGACACTGAACACCTATCAAACCAGAGATCCAGAAGCTCCTAAGAGTCCATCACTGAAGTAGACTTAAAATGAATCCAACATGGCTCAGAAAATTTTGCAGATGAGGGGAAGAAAGATTGTTAGAGCCACAAGTTGGGACATTATGCACAGAGACATTGCTTCTTCCCCATAACTGATGGTTAACCCCACAGTGCATGATCCACAATCCACATGGGGATGACCAGCATTCCCAATGAAGAGGGTCCCTTGGTGGGGGGGGGGGGCAGCAGGGATGAAAGAAAGGACAGAACCAACATGTGCTATTTACATACTGATTATGTCCATAACTTATAAAAAAAAACTCTAGAAAAGTCTAAAAATTAAGTATTTGTAGGTATACTATTCTGGACAAATAAAGAAATTTATGTCAAAAAATAAAATAAAAATATTAATTTTGAGGCCAGAAAGATGGCCTAAACTTCATTCCACTGGCAGTTTTTAAATATAAAATTTTAATTTTTTGATTGTTTCATTTTAAGAGTCATGTAGCTCAGACAGACCTCTATGTACCTGAGGATGACCTTGAACTCTTGATCCTCCTTCCTCCTGAGCCACTTTCCAAGTGCTAGTATTATAGGTGTGCATCACCACCTGTATTTTCTAAACAGCCATATATGAAGTTTAAACTCTGAGAAAAATAACTCTGGCATTTTCCAGTGTGATGGTTAATCTTCATTGTCAACTTAACTGGAGTCAGAATCACAAGGAAAACACATCTCTGTGCTTACTGAGGAAGACATGCTCTGAATGTGAGCTGCAGCGTTACATGAGCTGGTGTTCCGGACTGAATGAAAAGGAAAGAAAGCTAAGCACAAACATTTCTCTCTTTGCTCCCTGACTATGGACATAATGTGACAAGCTGCCTCACACTTGAGAATGCTATGCCAATACCTCCCAGTGGGTTGTTGGTCAGGGATGTCCATGAATACCCCTCCCTCCCCCCTATAAAAAATAAACCAGTAAGGCTACTTTCAACGCTCTTGGTTGCCTACCAGAACCACATGGTAAGACCCTAATGCTGAAGATACTACATGTTTCAGTTACAGAACATTAAGAAATCAAGCTGTAACTGAGCTGGAAATCTCCTCCCTGCTGGCTAGCTGCAATAGTGTTGGAAAGTGCTATGCAGGGTGTTGGGGAAGAAATATCATTAACAGTCTTAACCAGCAGTGGACCCTGCAAGTTAAACAACTGGCCAGTTAGGTAAAATGTTCCAACTGGTACAATAGTGATATGTCTGTTATGAAGAAAACAAACTGCTCTCTGTATTTGAGTCCCACTCCACAGGAGTGAATTCATGCCTGGTACTGAAAACCTAGTCAAAAGCCTGTGGCTTGGGAGGTCATAAGCTATAGAGAAGAAGCTACTATTGTTGTTTGGTTAAATAGATATGTTCACCACAATGTCATCTTAATATTTTTGTTTTTTTAATTTATTGATATTTTAACAAAAAGGTTGTCCACATAGACCCTTTCTCCCCTACCCCAATTCTGATGAAGGCCTTTGGTTGGGGTTATTGTATTCATTGTGGGGACCAAGAGGCTCAGTTAATCTGCAGGAATGGGGGGAACATGGTGCCTTGAGCTATTCTCACCCACCCTGAGGCTCTTACAATCTTTCTTCCCCCTCTTCCATGATACTTCCTGAGCCTTGGTGGGCAAGATAGAGATCATAGTGTTGCTTTCTCTGTAGACGCTGGATCTCTGTTTTGATGAGGTTTGAGTGACCACAGTGTCTGTCACCATTTCCCTGAAACTAGTTTTCAGGCTAGCTGTGAGAGTAGTATTGGTGTCACCGCTTCCCCTCTAATGACTTCTGGGCTTGGGCAGATGAGGTGGAGGTACCCATGTCCTTGAAGAGAGTTGGCTCTCTCTTTTTGATGCATTGGTATATCCTTGTTCTCACCCACATTCTCCTACATATATAAAATAGAGCAGATTCTCCAACCAACCAAAAGTGACATCATATGTATTACTGGTGGAGACTTTCTCCCATTCAGTAGGTTGTCTATTGACTCTGTTGGTGGTTTGCTTATCTACAATAGCTTTTTATTTTCATGAAGTCCCAGTTGTTGAGTGTTTACCTAATTCCCTGGGACAATGGGGTCTTGCTCAGAAAGTCTTTCCATATGCCTATATCATGGAGTGCTCTCCCTACCTTCTCTTCTAGTAGATTTAGAGTTTCAGGTCTTATATTGAGGTCCTTGATCCATTTGGAGTTGATTTTAGTGCAAGTGAGAGAAGGGGTACAAAATCAGTCTTCTACATATGGTTATCCATTTTCTCCAGCACCATTTGTTGAAGATGTTGTCTTTGCTCCAGAAGTGCTTTTATCTGCTTTGTCAAAGATCAGGTAGCTATAGTTACTTGAACTCATACCTGGATGTTCAATTCAATTCCGTTGAGCAATGTGCCTGTTTTTATGTCAGTACTATGCCGTTTATTATTATTATTGCCTTATATTATAGCTTGAACTCAGGTATGGTGATACCACCAAAGGAGGCCTTTTATGCTTTCATATGAATTTTCACACTGTTTTTTCTAAGTATGTGCAGAATGTTGTTGGGGTTTTGACTGGAATTTCATTGAATCTGTATATTACTTTTTTAAAAAAATTATTTATTTGAGAGAGAGAGGAAGAGGCAGATAGAAAGAGAGAATGGGCACAACAGGGCCTCTAGTCACTGAAAACTAACTCCAGATGCATGCACCCCCTTGTGCATCTGGTTTATGTGGGTCATGGGGAATCAAACAGGGTCCTTAGGCTTTGCAGGCAAACGCCTTAACACTAAGCCATTTCCTCAGCCCTGTATATTACTTTTGGCAGGATAATCATTTTAACAATATTAATTCTTCCAGTCCATGTGCATGAAAGGTCATTCCATCTTCTCATGTCTTCCCTCAGTTATTTCTTCAATGTTTTTATGTTTTCATTGTATAGTTTTATTTCTTTATCTATTTGACAGAGAAAGAGGGAGAGAAAGAGAATGGGCGCTCCAGGGCTTCCAGCCACTGCAATGAACTTCAGATGCATGCACCACCTTGTGCATCTGGCTAACATGGGTCCTAGGAAATCGAAACTGGGTCCTTTGGCTTTGGAGGCAAACACCTTAACTGCTAAGCCATCCTTCTAGCCCTGCGTAAGTTTTTTTTTTTTTTTGCTTCCTTGATAAAAGAGATTCCAAGGTATTTCATTTGTGTTTCTTTTTTGGTATTTGCTTTATTTCTGTGTGAGTATTATAAAGGGGACAGCTTCTCTGATTTCTTTTTCCATATTGTTCTCATTGATATATACAAAGGCTAGTGATTTTTTTTTCCAGCACTAGAAAACCATTTATTTTTTTTATTTTCTCAATTTTTATTAATATTTTCCATGATTATAAAAAATATCCCATGGTATTACCCTCCCCCCTTTCCCCTTTGAAATTCCATTCTCTATCATATCCCCTCCCCATCTCAATCTTTCTACTTACATATATACAATACCAACCTAATAAAAGCCCTCCTCCCTTTCTTTCTCTTCCCTTTCTATCTCCTTTTCTAACTTACTGGCCTCTGCTACTGAGTTTTTTCCTTCTCGCACAGAAGCCCAATCATCTGTAGCTAAGATCCACATATGAGGGAGAACATGTGGTGCTTGGCTTTCTGGGCCTGGGTTACCTCACTTAGTATAAGTCTTTCCAGATCCATCCACTTTTCTGCAAATTTCATAACTTCATTTTTCTTTACTGCTGAGTAAAACTCCATTGTATAAATGTGCCATATCTTCATCATCCACTCATCAGTTGAGGGACATCTAGGCTGGTTCCATTTCCCAGCTATTATAAATTGAGCAGCAATAAACATGGTTGAGCACGTATTTCTAAGGAAATGAGATGAGTCCTTAGGATATATGCCTAGGAGTGCTATAGCTGGGTCATATGGTAGATCAATCTTTAGCTGTTTTAGGAACCTCCACACTGATTTCCACAATGGCTGGACCAGATTGCATTCCCACCAACAGTGTAGAAGGGTTCCTCTTTTTCCACATCCCCGCCAACATTTATGGTCATTTGTTTTCATGATGGTAGCCAATCTGACAGGAGTGAGATGGAATCTCAATGTAGTCTTAATCTGCATTTCCCTGATGACTGGGGATGTAGAACATTTTTTTAGATGCGTATATGCCATTCGTATTTCTTCCTTTGAGAATTCTCTATTTAGCTCCATTGCCCATTTTTTTATTGGTTTGTTTGATTCCTTATTATTTAACTTCTTGAGTTATTTGTATATCCTAGATATTAATCCTCTATCAGATATATAGCTGGTGAAGATTTTTTCCCATTCTGTAGGTTGCCTCTTTGCTTTCTTCACCGTGTCCTTTGCAGTGCAAAATCTTTGTATTTTCATGAGGTCCCAGTGGTTAATCTGTGGTTTTATTGCCTGAGCAATTGGGGTTGTATTCAGAAAGTCTTTGCCAAGACCAATATGTTGAAGGGTTTCCCCTACTTTTTCCTCTAGCAGTTTCAGAGTTTCAGGTCTGATGTTAAGGTCTTTAATCCATTTGGACTTAATTCTTGTGCATGGAGAAAGAGAAGAATCTATTTTCATCCTTCTACAGATATATATCCAGTTTTAAGGCTAGTGATTTTTATATGTTGATTTTATATCCTGCCACCTTAAAGAAAGCATTTATCACTTCCAGGAGTTTTCGGTGGAAATTTTTGCATCCCTTAGGTATAGAATCAGGGATAGTTTGACTTCTTTCCAATTTGTATCCCTTTCATTTCCTTTTCTTGTCTTTTTGTTTGGACTAAGACTTCAAGCACTTTGCTAAAAAGCAGCAGTGGAAGTGGGCACCCCTGCCTAGTTCCAGACCTTCGTGGGAATGCTTTGAGTTTTTCTCCATTTAGTATGATATATCAGGCTTTGGGCCTGTTGTATACTGCCTTTACCTGTTGATATATTGTCCCTCCATCCCTATCTCCTCCAGTGTTTTAAACATGAAGGGATATTGCTTTTTCTTAAAGGCCTTCCCTTCATCTATAGAGATGATCATATATTTCATCAGTTTGAGTCTGTTTATGTGATGTATTATATTTATTGATTTCCATATGTTTAACCAACCTACCATCTGTGGGATAAAACCTACTTGATTGAGGTGGGTGATGCTTTTGATGTGTTCTTGAATTCAGTTTGCAAGAATGTTGTTGAGAATTTTTGCATCTAAGTTCATCATGTTCTTTTTTCTTATTGTGTCTCTGTCTGCTTTTGGTATTAGTATAATTAGTATAATGCTGACTTCATAGAAGGAATCAGGGAGTGCCCCCTCATTTTCAACTGTGTGGAATAACTTTAGAAAATTTGGCTTTTGTTCTTCAATGAAGGTTTGATAAAATTCAGTAGTGAAATTGTCTGGACCTGGACTTATTTTGTTGGGAGTCTTAGTTACATCTCAAATCGTATTTGATATTATATGTTTATTCAGGTTGTTCATCTCTTCTGGATTTAGTTTTGGTAGGCAGTATGAGTTAATGAATTCATCCATTTCTTCCAGGTTTTCCAATTTTGTAGAGTATAAATCTTTGAAATATATCATGATGATTCTTCCAATTCCAGTAGGGTCTGTCATAACATCTCCCTTTTTATTTCTGATCTTATTGATTTCAACATTCCCTTTTTTTCCCTTTGATCAAACTAGCTAGGGGTTTATCAATCTTGTTTACTTTTTCAAAGAACAAGCTCTATGATTTATCAAATTTAATTTCATTAATTGCTAATTCATTGATTACATCTTGAACTATTGAGTTAACATTGTTCTATCCTTTCCATGACTTCAGCTGGATAGTTAAATTGTTAACTTGAGATGTCTCTGCTTTTGCAATGAAAAGCATTTAGTGGTATGAACCTCCATCTTAACACTGCCTTCCTTGTGTCCCATATGTTTTGGTATCTTGTGTTTTCATTATCACTCTGTTCCAGAAGTTTTATTTTTTAATTTCCTTTTTGATTTCTTCTGCTACCCATGCATTATTTAATAGAGCTGTTCAGCCTCCAGCTGCTGGTGGATTTTCTGGTGTTTCCCTTGTTGTTGATCTCTAGCTTTATTGCATTGTGGTCTGATATAGTGCATAGAATTGTGTTGACTTTCCTGAATTTGTTGAGACATATTTATGCCCCAATATATGATCTATTTTAGATAAGGTTCCATGAGCGTCGGAGAATATGTATTCTGTGGAATTAGGCTGGAATATTCTGTAGAAGTCTGTTAAATTCAGTTTATCTATGGTATTATTTAACCCCCTTATTTCACAGTTAAGTTTCTGCTTAGATTGTCAGTCTAATGATGACAGTGGAGTATTAAAGTGCCCTACTGTGATTACATTGATAAATTTTTTCTATTTTGTTGTCCAACAGAATTTGCTTTATAAAATTTTGTGCCCCTGTGTTTGTTGCATATAGGTTTATGATTGTAATATCATCTTGTATTGTTCCTTTGATGAGCAAGAAATAACCTTCTTTATCTCTTTTGATTGCTTTTGGTTTGAAGTATATTTTGCCTGATATTAATATAGCCACCCCTGCTTGTTTCTTATTTCCTTCCCCTTAGAATATCTTTCCTATCCTTTCAACCTAAAGTAGTGTCTATCTTTATTGGTAAGGTGTGTTTCCTGTAGACAGCAAGTGGATGGGTCCATATTTCTTATCCAGCTTTTAGGCCTGTATCTTTTGGTTGGGGTGTTGTGACCATTGATATTTACAGTTGTAACTTTGGGGTACAAGGTAATCCCTGTCAAATTGGATGCTTTGTGGAGTTTGGTGATTTCTTGGAGTTTGTAAGTTTTCATTTCTGTACTACTTGTGGTTGTTATCTCCCCTTCTTGTAGACCCTTGAGTGTGATTTTTTTCATCTCTTCAGTTTTATTATTCCATGTAATATTCTGTTTAGGATTGGCATTAGTGCTCATATAGTTGTAAAGCTGGGTTCTTCTACCTTTGATTATGAGGGATAATGTTGCTGGATATAGTATTTTGGGTCAGAAGCCAGGTTTCTAAAGATTTAAAATGCTCCCTTCCAATCCCTCTGGCTTTTGGAGTTGCCATAAAAAAATCTGAGGTAAGCCAGGCGTGGTGGCCCATGCCTTTCATCCCAGCACTCGGGAGGCAGAGGTAGGAGGATCACTGTGAGTTGGAGGCTACCCTGAGAATGCAGAGTGAATTCCAGGTAAGCCTGAGCTAGACTGAGACCTTACCTTGAAATACCAAAAAAAAAAAAAAGAAAAAATCTGAGGTAATTCTGATGGGCCTACCTTTATATGTAAGAAAATGTAAGATACTCTCTTTCTTTCTTTCTTTCTTTCTTTCTTTTTTTCTTCTACCTTCCTCTCTCTCTCTCTCTCTCCCTCTCTCTCTCTCTCTCTCTCTTTCTTTCTATCTTTTTTTTCTTTCCAGACAGAAGAGAGATAGACAGTTGGCACACCAGGGTCTCAGCCACTGCAATCAAACTCATGATGCTAGTGCCACCTAGTGGGCACGTGCAATGATGTGCTTGCCTCACCTTTGTACATCTGGCTAACATGGGACCTGGAGGGTAGAACATGGGTCCTTAAGTTTTACAGGCAAGTGCCTTAACTGCTAAGCCATCTTTCCAGTCCAGAAGCTGTTTTTCTCTTGCAGCTTTTAGAACCCTTTCTTTGTTTTCAGTGTTAACAGTTTTAACTGTAATATGACATGGGGAATTTCTTTTCTGGTCTTCCCTGTTTGATGCTCTGAGCACCTCTTGTGTTTTTATGGGAGTCTCTTTTGTGAGGTTAGGGAAATTTTCTTCATCAATTTTGTTGAAGATGTTCTCTATGCCTTTGGTCTGTAGTTCTTCCCCTTCCTGTATGCCAATGATCTAAATATTTGGTCTCTTTAAGGTGTTCCAAATTTTCCTCATATTCTTTGTACATTTTTTTTGGAAATTATCATTGTTATTGGACTGCTAGACCATTTCCTTTATCTTGTCCTCAAGTTTGAAAGTCTATCCTCTATATGGTCTACTCCATGGTGAAGCTTTCTTAGGAGCCATTTTAAAGTGCTATTTCATTGTTGCTGTCTGTTACATTTCTTTTCAGTGTCTCCATATATTTGTGGAATTCCAATTTCATTTCTTGATTAGACTTTCTAGTTGTTTGTTGGAATTTATTCCTGCGTTTGATTATATCTTCATTGAGTTTATTCCACTGCCTGTTGAGATCATTTATTTGTTGTTTCTCTTCCATTTCCTTTATCCTTCTATCAAGTTCTTTTTTATTGTCTTTAGTTTTTTGAGATGTGTATTGAGTTCTTTCTGCTGATTTGTTTCTGTTTCCTTCAGCCATTTTTTGAGTTCATTCTTGAATTCTGATTGTTAATTTTCTTTATTCAACCATGCTTTAAAATTTTTATGAATTGTTTATTTTGGTTCTCAACTAATTCTTCCATCTGTTTATTCATGGCCTCAATAAGATTATTGAATATACTTGCCATGGCCTCATTTTCAGGTTCTAAGGCAGGAGTTTCCTCTATATTTGCAGTAAAGGCTTCTATTTTGGTGCTGGTTGACCTAGGTGGGGATATTTTGGCTTGGTATCTTGTGTTCTTTGTTTTATGTTGAGGATTTTCCATCTTGAGGTTATTATCTTGTTTTACTGGGACTATGGCAATTAGTATCTCTTGTGGAATGTGGTGTGTTGATTGCCTTGTTCATGTTTGGTCAAGGTAGGAGTGAGAAAGGTTTTGACTGGGTGCCCTTGAACCTAAGCATGTCTATCTACTGTATTTACTCTCCTGAGAATTCTGGATGGGGCCCATGAGTGCCTGGTCAACTAAATGATCAGGGAGAGTCCTATTAAGTCTCTGGCACTCACCTTCTAGTCCTTGGTAGTGGACATGGCTGGGGCAACTGGTGGGAGACAGAGCAAGAAGATAGCAAGGAATCCCACCTAGAAGTTTGTATTGCAGTCATAGTGGCTGTAGGGCCTACCTGGGTCATAAATGTGGGATTGAAATGATTGCAGGCAGATCCCTGTTTGTGATCCTGATGCAAGCTGTCTTGTGTGGGAATCTGGAGGTTTGCCTACTCACCGCACCAAGGAACAGAATGCTGGGGCTTACTCCCACTGAATACATGTGCAGGGTCCCAGCTGACCCACACCAGTCACAGGGGAACCTGGAGGCAGAGAACCAGGAACACAGGCCTATTCACACTGCATAAAGGTTCTCAGTCACCCCACATAGTGGCATGGGAACTGAGAGTTGGAGAACTGGGACATTATGTTTATGGTCATATACTAATTCTGCTCTGACTTTTTAGTTAGAGAAGCTTCTCTTTTTTATTAGTTATATATATAGTGTATATACAGCCAGGATGTTACCATCATTATCCTCCCTGTCATACCCCCATAAGGATTGTGGGTGTTTCATTGTGGGAGTGGCCATCAGCTATGGGTAGAAGGAAATGCCTCTGTGCATAATGGTCCAATTTATGGCTCTAACAATCTTTCTGCCTCCTTTTTTGTGAATTTGCCTGAACCATGTTGGGTTCATTTTAGGTCTATTTCAGTAACTAGTTCTTGGGAGTCTCTGTGTCTCGGGATATCTGATTTGATAGGAGTTGAGTGTTCTCTGTGTCTATCTCCTTCACCCTTGTGCTGGTACCAGGTTGTAGCATACAGCTTCAGGTTCACTGAGATGAACTTCCAGACCAGGCACAGTTATGGGGGAAGGGATATTTATTGAAGCTTACAGATCCAGGGGAAGTTCCATAATGACAGAAGAAACTGGCCTGCCTTCACAGGCCCAAGCAGAGAGAGAGAAGCACAAGCCTAAAGACAAAAGCCACACAGCACAGCACACTTCAGGAACTCCTGTTAGGCACACTTTGCATATCTTTAGATTGAAACCTGAAACCCACCACCACACCTTAAGATCCACCCAGTGACTTTGCCTCCAGCCAGGTGGCAAACTACAAACTACAAACAAATAAATATATTGGGGGCCATATATTCTATTCAAACCACCACCCAGGTTCACTGAGAAAGCATCTCATGCTCATTTCCCCATTAACTCTATGGTTTTAGCGGGTGCCCTGGTGGGGTGCGATGGGCTGATTCTCTCCTCATGTTCTGTGTCCATCTGAAACACAGAAGCAAATTCTCCAATGGAGAGTGAGGTCAGTGCAAGATACATTGATACCCATAATTATTTTAGAGAGAATTTAATAGGTATAGACCCTCTTGTAGCCCACTATTGGTGGGAGCTTGATACTGGAGAGCAGGCTCATTTTTGGATATGGTTCTGACTTGTTTCCCTGTTTCAGGTATGGGTTCCATTCCACTAAGTGGATCTGTCAGCCAAATCAAGAGCAGTTGGTAACCCAGCGTGGCTGTGTGCCACTGTTGCACTTGTGTGAGTACTACACCAGGTTGACTGCTGCTAAATAGCTTAGACCATGAGCTGCTTAGACACATGTTGGTCATTTCCCCCAGTCACTCATGTAACAACTTGCACTAGACAAGCTAACTGTCTGGGGATTGACTCTCTTCCAGTTTCCTGCCAGGTCACTCCATGTTCAGTACCAATAGCATATGGTGTCTTTGGCAGTAGGGTCTTATCATTAACCTTTGGTGGGTCATCAAGGACTCTGACAGAATTCTGTCTTCTGTTGTGAAACCTGGAAGGTCTCTCTGATCAACAGCTCATTGTGGATGTTACTCACTTGCTGGTACTGGGAGTTACAGGCCAGTGCCAAGGGAGAAGATGGAAGAAAAATATAGGTAATATAAAAGAGAAAGGGAGAAAAGAGAGAGAGAGAAACAGGAGAATGTTGAGTATATCTTTATCATACCCTTTCCAGGCCCCTGTGAATCAGGTATTCTCTCTAAGCACCCAATGAAGGTTTGACTTTTTAGTATGTCTTTTAGGATGTAGGATTTTATAGTACCATTTCCATTGGGGCCCAGTTTTTTGTCTTCCCCACCCTTGCTCTCTCCTCCCACCCCAACATCCCTATTGTCCAGTCCTCGAGATGTTTATTAGGTATGTCATCATATGGGCAGATTCAGGCTAGGAGCCACAGATGAGTGAGACCATGCTATAATTATCTTTCTGTGATTGGGTGAGTTCACTGAGAATGATCGGTTCCAAGTCTGACCATTTTTCTTCAAATTTCATTGTGTCGTTTTTCCTTACTTCTGTGCAGAATTCCATTGTGTAGATATACCACACCTTAGTTATCTGTTCATCTAATGATGGACATATGGGTTGATTCCAGCACTTAGCTATTATGAATTGAGCAGCTATAAACATGGTTGAGCAAATATCTCTTAGCTGAGGTTTGGCGATTTTAGGGTAAATACCCAGTAAGGGAATACCTGGGTGTGTTGGTACCTCTGTAATCATCCTTTTTCCATAGTGTTTGTACCAGCTTACATTCCCAACAACAGTGAATGAGGGTTCCTATTTCTCCACAACCTCACTAGCATTTGTTGTCATTAAATTTTTTAAATATTTTCTATCCTTCCTGGGGTAAGGTGGAATCTCATAGTTGTTTTAATTTGCATTTCCCAGATGATTAGGATGTTGAACATTTTCTTAAGTGTATGTTTGCCATTTGTATTTCTTTCTCTGAGAACTTCCTATGCAGTTCTCTGCCCCATTTTGTGAGTGGATTGTTTGACTTTTTATGGTTTAGGTTTTTGAGTTCTTTGTAGATTCTAGAAATTAGGCCTCTGTCTGATGTGTCTCTGGCGAAAAGTTTCTCCCATTCTGTGGATAATCTATTGGCTCTGCTTATTGTATGTTTGTATGTGACAAAGCTTTCCAGCTTCCTGAGATCCCAATGGTTGATTGATTGTTTAATTTCCTGAGCTGCTGGGGTTTTGTTCAAGAAGTCTTTTCCTGTTTCTATATCATGGAAAGTTCCTCCTACTTTTTTTTTCTTCGAGTAGTAGCACAATTTTTGGTCTTACATTGAAGTTTTTGATCCACTTGGACTTGATTTTTGTGCATGGTGAAATGTGTGGATCAAGTTTCAACTCCTCTTGACTTGGCTAACTGATCCCCTCAGTGGTACAGAACCCATAGCTGGAGCTGGGAAATAAGTCAGAACCATATCCAAACATAAGCCCACTCTCCACTATCAAGCTACCATCAATCGTGGGCTACAAGAGGGCCTACACCTATTAAATTCTCTATAAAAAGGTAAGGGTTATCTCATTTGTCCTGGTGATAACTTACTCTCCGCTGGAGAATCTGCTCCTCTTTTTCAGAGGAGATGTAGATCCCAAGGAGAGAGCCACCCCATCATACTTCAAAAGGGCCCTGGCTGAAACTAAGAAAAATTGGCAAAACAAGCAAGGGTGCTGTTTACTTGGTGAACCGGGTACCAGCACAAGGGTGAAGGAGATCAACACAGAGAAAAATCAACTCCTACCAAATCAGAGATCCAGAGACCCAGAGGCCCCCAACACCTCATCAATTAAGCAGAACAAAAATGAACCCAACATGGCTCAGGGAAATTTTGCGGAAGAGGGGGTGGAAAGAATGTCAGAGCCACATGTTGGGTCATGATATGCAGAGACATTTATCTTACCCATAACTGTGGGCTAACTCCACAATGCATGACCCATATACCTCAATAAGAAGGGGCCAAGGGGAGGGGGTAGGTCACGGATGAGTCTAATAATGGTACCAAACTGACTGTATTTGCTGAATACAAAACTAACTAATAAAGAAAAAAAGAAAAATAAAAGGATAAGGATGAGGAGGAAGGGGGAGGAGGAAGAGGAGGAAAATAAATGAGAGAAGCTGATTTAAAAAAAAGAAAGGTGTTGGAATTTTTATTGGTATTTCATTAAATCTATATATTGCTGTTGGTAAGATTGCCATTTTCACAATGCTAATTCTGCCTATCCAGGAGCTTGGGAGGTCTTTCCATTTTATCAAGTACTCCTTAATTTCTCTCTTGAGTGTTTTTATGTTGTCATTGTAAAGTTCTTTCACCTCCTTGGTTAATGTTATTCTGAGTTTTTTTTTAATGCTATTGAAAATGGGACAATGTCACTTATTGCTTTCTCTGTATCTTTGTCTTTTGCATATAGAAAGGCTAGTGATTTTTGTGCATTAATTTTGTATCCTGTTACTTTACTGAATGAGTTAATCACTTTTAAGAGTTTTGAGAGAAGTTTTCAAGTGACTTATGTATAGAATCATCTCATCAGGCTAACTTAACTTCTTCCTTTCCAATTTGTATCCATTTAATTTCTTTCTCCTGTCTTATTGCTTGAGCTAGTACTTCAAGTACTATGTTGCATAGAAGAGGTGAGAGTGGACACCCCTGTCTTATTCCTGATATCAATGGGAATTCCTTCAGTCTCTCCCCATTAAGTATTATTTGGGCTTCAGTATCTTTCTATATAGTCTTTATTAGGTTGTGATATAGACCGTCCATGCCTCTCCAATGTTTTGATCATGAAATGATGTTGTACTTTGTCAAAGGCCTTTTCTGCATCTATTGAAATGATCATGTGGTTTTTGTATTTAGCCTTGTTTATGTGGTGTATAACATTGATAGATTTCCATATGTTAAACCATCTGTGCATTCCTGGGATGAAGCCTACTTGATCCAGTTGGATGCTTTTGACGTACTGTTGAATTCAGTTTGCAAGGATTTTTTTTCAGGATCTTTGCATCTAAGTTCATCAGGAAAATATCCTGGAGTTTTCTTTTCTTGTGGCATCTCTGTCTTGTTTTGGTATTAGGGTGATACTAGCTTCATTGAAGGAGTTGAGGAGCTTTCCCTGTTCTCTGATTGTGTGACACAATTTGAGAAAAATTGGTTTCTGTTCTTCCATGAAGGTTTGATAGAATTCAGCTGAGAAGCCATCTGGTCCTGGACTTTTCTTTTTAGGGAGGTTTTTGATTACCCTGTCAATCGCAGTGGTTGTGATAGGTTTGTTTAGGAGATTAATCTGCTCTGAGTTTAGCTTTGATAGGTGGTATGTGTCCAGGAATTCATCCATTTCCTCCATATTATGAAATTTTATGGAGTAGTGGTTTTTGAAGTAAGTCCTGATAATTCACATTTGTCCATTGTGATTTCTCCTTTTTCATTTCTAATTTTGTTAATTTGAGGCATCTCTTTTTTTTTCTTACTTGATCAAATTGGCCAGGGTTTTAGCAATCTTGTTTATTTTTTCAAAGAACCAGCTCTTTGTTTCATCAATTTTCTTAATTGTTTTCTTAGTTTCCAATTCACTAATTTATGCTCTGATCTTAATTATTTCTTTCTGTCTGGAGCTTTTGGGGTTGGATGCTTCTTGTTTTTCCAATGCCTCTAGGTGGATGGTTAGGTTATTGACAGGATCTCTCTGTCTTTGATATGAAGGCATTTAGTGCAATGAATTTTCTCCCGAGGATCATGTTCATTGTGTCCCATAAGATTTGGTACATTGTGTTCTAATTGTCATTCATTTCTATAAATTTTGCCATTTCATTTTTTATTTCATCCACTACCCAGTGATTATTTAGGAGTGTAAGAGTGTTTTTTTTCAGTTTCCAGGAGTTGGTTGGGTGCCTGGTGCAGCTTTTATTGTTGATTTCTAATAATACACCATTGTGATCTGAAATCATGCAGGAAATTATGTTGATCCTCCTAAATATATGTAGGCAGCAGGCTTTATGACCCAGTATATGATCTGTTTTAGAAAAGGTTTCATGGGCTGCTGAGAAGAATGTGTATTCTGTGGATTTTGGGTAGAATGTTCTGTAGATGTGTGTTAGGTCTAATTGATCTATGGTGCTGTTGAGCTCTCTTACTTCCATGTTAATTTTCTGTTTGGATGATCTGTTTATTGCTGATAGTGGAGTATTGAAGTCCCCCAACTATGATGGTGTTGGTGATTATTTCTGTTTTATTTTCAAGTAGGTTTTGTTTTATGAATTATGGTGCACCTGTGTTTGGTGCATATAGATTAATGACCATGATACCCTCTTGTTGGATCATGCCCTTGATTGAGTAAGAAGTGGCATTCTTTGTCTTTTTTGATTACTTTTGTTTTGAAGTCTATTTTATCTGATATAAGTATAGCAACACCTTTTTGCTTCTTATTTCTGCTTACCTGGAATATCATTTTTCACCCTTTCACCCTGAGGAGGTGTCTGTCTTTAGTGGTGTGATGGGTTTCTTGAAGACAGCAGATTGAGGAGTATAATTTTCTGATCCACCTTGTTAGCTTTTGTCTCTTGATGGGTGAATTAAGGCCATTAATATTTAGGGTAATATATGTGAGGTTTGATTAAATACCTGCCATATTGTGGTGGTTTATGTGGTTTAGTGTTTTCTTTGTCTTTGTAGTTTTTGTGCCTTCTTGAATTTGGTTATTGTGATCTGCTTCTCATAGGCACTTGAGGTTGGTTATTTGAATCTTCTATGTGGAGCATTCCCTGAAGTACTCTCTGTAGTTTTGGCTTTGTGTTCATATAGTTGTAAAGCTGAGTGTTACAACTCTTGGAAAGTTTTTCTTTCACCAACTATTATGAGGGATACTTTTGCTGGATAGAGTAGTTTGGGTTGGAAGCCATAAGTTCTTAGACTTTTCAATGTTCTATTACTGGCCCTTCTGACTTCTAGGGCTTCTATTGAGAAGTCTGAAGTAATTCTGATGGGATTTCCTTTATATGTAATATGTTGTCTCTCATTATCTGCTTTTAGGACTTTCTCTTTGTGATCAATATTTAGAGTCTTAATGAAAATGTCTTGGAGAATTTCTGCTTTGGTCCAGTCTGTTTGGAGTTCTGCTAGCTTCTTGTAACTTTATGTGACTTTCATTTGAGAGACTGGGAAGGTTTTCTTTGATAATTTTGTTGAATAATTTTTCCATGCCTTTGCTTTGTATTTCTTACCCTTCTGGTATTCCCATGATCCAGATGTTGGGATACTTAAGGGTATCCCACAGTTCCCTCATGTTCTGCTCACAGAAATTTTTGAACTTGTTGAAACTACTTTTGGACTCACAAACTGTTTCTTCTGTTTTGTTGTCCAGTTCTGAGTTTCTGTCCTCCACATGACTAAACTATTCTTGAGAGCTCCTACAGAGTTTTGGGCTTGTTCAGTTTGGTTCATATTTTCTACTGCTTTTTTATGTAGTTTCCAACCCTCTGTCAAGTTCCCTTTACACATCATTTTCTGATTATCTTAGTGCTTCTTGGAGTTCATCCTTGTAATTTTTTTTATGTCTTCATTGAGCTTAGCCAGCTGGTTATTGAGGTCTCTCTCTCTCTCTTTTTTTTTCTCCCCTTCAGATCATTCAGCTGTCTTAGGAACCCTTCCTGGTTCTTTGCTAATAGGTCTAATCTAGTGAGCATACCATTCATACCATTATTGGTCTGTTGTTGAGTTTCTGCAACTTCTGCTATTTGCTTGGCCAGGGTTGCATAGTTTGTTTATTCATTTGGGGATTTTGATCCTATTGTCTCTTCTATGTTTTGATTAGAAAGATCCACTGTGGGACTGGGCAATCTAGCTGGATTTACTTGAACCTGATTTTTAGTGCTATTCCTTTTTTACTATGGTCTGCCCATCACAATGTTTCAGAAAGCCTCAGGTGTAGGACACTAGCCTGCTGGCCAGGGGTGGGGGGGGGGCAGTGGTGAGTGGGATGGCGATTTCCCATAGAGTTCAGAAAGGCTAGGGTGTAGACAATAGCCTATGTCCCTGTTAAGGGGTGGGAGGGGACAGCAGTGAGGGTGATGGTGATAGTACACACAGGGGCCATTAAGGCTGGATGGAAATGGCAATCATCTGTGCGGGATCCACAAGGCTGGGTGGGAATGGTGGTCACCCATGGGGGTACACAAGCCTGTGTGGGAAGGGCAATCACACGCGGGGGTCAGCAAGGCTAGGTGGGAATGGCAACTGGGATGCCAATCATGCCCATGGAGCTCTGCCCAATGGCGGGAAAGCCTAGGGCAGAGGACCTAGCATGCTATCTTGGGTCCACTTGGCCTGCAGGTAGTGCAGGAGGGATCTCCTACTGGGACTGTGGCTAGCGTGGCTACTTGAGGGTGTTGGGAGACTGGTGGGCTACCTGAGAGTGTGGGAATCAGTGGATTCCCTATTTTTCTCCTCCATACCCTCCCACTGGAAGCATACTAGAATCAGCAAACCCCTAAACAAACAAAAAAAAAACCCTGACCCTTAAAGGTCTTGCCTTTTCTTCCCTGTGAGGTGAGGCAAGGTTAGGTGGTGTCATCTTGACCAGAAGTTGAGAAGCTTCTCTTTTCAGATGGCAGTGACTACTGGAGAGACTCAAAAGTCATCAAAGTACTGAAAATAAGTGAAAGTAAGGTGTCCAGCACTGACAGACGTCTCTATCACACCTTCCAAGGCTCAGGGACGATTGCAGATGAGGTGGTGGAGAGAATATAAGAGCCACAGGATTGGAAGGAGTGCTTTGGAATACAGTCTTCCAGACATAAAGTGGCTATTTCATTCATGACCTCACAGATCTATCCATTTTCCTTCAAATGATATAATTTCATTCTTCTTTATGGCTATAAAACTGTTGCATATATACACCACATTTCCCTTTATTTAGTCATCTGTTGAAGGACACCCATATTATTCTATATCTTGGCTTTTTTATATGTTAGTTTTAGTTATTTATGAGGTGGGGGGATAATGGACATGAGAGAACATCTAGTCCATGCAAATGAACTCCAGACATATGCACCACCTTGTGCATTTGGCTTACATGGGCTCTGGGGAAGTGAATCTGGGTCCTTAGGCTTTGAAGGCAAGTGTTTCAACCATTAAACCATCTCTTCAGCCCTATCTTGGCTTTTCTTAAAGTGTGTGTGTGTACATGTGGTGTATAAATGTGTGTTTATGCATATGCCCCACATACACACATACAGAGGACAGTGGAAGACATTGTGTGTTCTCTACTGCTCTTCTATTTTATTTCACTGAGACAGAGTTTCTCAATGAACCTAGACATCCCCAGTTTTCAAATAGACTGGCCTACCAGGTAACCCAGTAATATTCTATCCTTACTCCATCCCCTTCACCACAGGGATTATAGGCATGTACAGACATATCCTCCTTTTTACTTGTGCTGGGGATTGAACTCAGGTCCTCATGCTTGCATAGCAAGCACTCTTACTCACTGAGCCATCTGCCCAGCCCCCATATCTTGACTTTTATCAACAGCAATAAATATGGATATATAGGTATCTCTGTGCTATTCTGACTTAGATTCATTTAGGCATATGCCCAACAATGGAATAGCTGGATCATATGGTGGTACTATTTTTAGTTTTGTTTGAGAACTCCTGTCAGCACACTAATTTACATTCCCACAAACAGTGTACAAGGATTTCATTTTTCTTCCATCCTTGACAGCATTTTTTTTTTTTTTTTTTTTGGTTTTTCGAGGTAGTGTCTCACTCTAGTCCAGGCTGACCTGGAATTCACTAGGGAGTCTCAGGGTGGCCTCAAACTCATGGCGATCCTCCTACCTCTGCCTCCCGAGTGCTGGGATTAAAGGCGTGCGCCACCACGCCCGGCCCTTGACAGCATTTTATATCTAGATGAAAATCATTCTGATTGGGATGAAATAGAATTTCAATTTAAAGATATTTTATTAATTTTAAGATCATACAACAAAATTGACTCTTTTCCTTTTGTCTATAGTTTTAGGAATTTTTACACCTGTATAGAATCACGTCATATCCTTAAAGTCAGAATACACAATAAGTTCCTTCACTCCAAAAAACCTTCTCATGTTATCAATATATTCTCAAACCCTTACCCAATATCCATAACTCACAAGAATCACTGATATGCTTACTATGTGTTGCATTAAGGTTTACATTGCTGGTAAAAAATACCTGACCAAGAGCACCTTCTGGGAGGAAAGGGTTTATTTTGACTTACAGACTCAAGGGGAAGCTCCATGATGGCAGCAGAAAATGATGGTATAAGCAAAGGGTTGACATCACCTCCTGGGCAACATCAGATGGACAACAGCAACAAGAACCTATACCAAACACTGGCAAGGAGAAGCTGGCTATATCACCCATAAGCTCATTCCCAATAATACATCACCTCCAGGAGTCTCCAATTCCCAAACTGCCACCAGCTGTGGACCTAGCATTCTGAACACATAAGTTTATGGGGGAGACCTGAATCAAACCACCACATACCTAGCTCCCATAAATTGATAACCATAAATGATGTAAAATACAATGCATTCAGTCCAACTTTTAAAAGTCCCCATAGCTTTTATCAATCCCAATGATGTTCAAACCTCCCCATAGTCCAAGGTCTTTTAAATGAGCTGTAATGCAACATAACAAAACAAAAAAATGGCACAGAAGAAACATTCACACTGAAAAGGATGGCATTGAGCATAGTCAACCAATATAACATTTAAAACAAACAGAGAAAGCATCAAACTCTGTAGCTCCAAATCCAAAAACTCTATTCAGTGACAAGTTTCCAAGTCAGATAATTGTAACCATTGATGAGTCTCTGGAGTTCCAAATTTGCCCCTCCGGTTAGGCTGCTCACAGTCCCATAAAACTTCATCTGGTGCTGGAAGCTGTCCCTCGCAGCCATTCCATAGTCCTGGCATCCTCATTGGGTCTGAAACTGCAACCAATGGTTCATCCTCATGGCTTCATCTGGCCTCCACCTAGGTAATTCAACAAGTGTTACTCACAGGGCCCATGGCCATTTCCAAAATACAAAACCATGTTGCAAATTTAATGACCCTCATTTCCTGCATTTGTTATACTCCATAATACCAGGTGGGCTACAAATTTGTTAACCCAGGAGGAAATAAAGTAGACTTTGAAGAACAAAACACTCCTTTAGCCTTCAGGCCCCTTCAAGAAAAAGTATGCATTCTTCCTGTTGGCCCAATGTAGATCAGCTAGGCCAAACTCAATGGTTGTAATCTCTCAAACAATTGCAGCTGAAAGGGCAGAAATTTTTACCCAACCTTTGTTTGTACCATATCCTTCTACTCATACCAGTCCATTTTTATGCAATGCAACCCTGTACAAGTTCTCAGGACACACGAATAACAGCAAGCCTCTCACACAAACTTCTTCTTGCCCACTCCAGGCAATTCTCCTTTGTACCCTCATAAGTCAAACCACACAGTCCATAGTTCTTACTGCATATAGGTCTTTCAACTCTGACCAAAACAGTCCATAAAGCTGTATTTACAGCACTGCAAGACGTCTCTTATGCCAAGGTTTCAAATCCTTCCTCATTCCCCCTGAAAATCAACTCCAAAAGGCCAAAAGCCATACAGTCATGTTCTAGTAGCAATGGCCCAACATCTCAGTACCAACTTACTGCTGTAGTCAGGTTCACATTGCTGGTAAAAAGCAGCTGACCAAGAGGTGCTTGTGAGAGGAAAGGGTTTATTTCAGCTTACAGACTCAAGGGGGAGCTCTATGATGGCAGGGTAAAATGATGGTATGAGCAGAAGATGGATATCACCTCCTAGTCAACATCAGATGAACAACAACAGCAGGAGTGTGTGCCAAACACTGGCAAGGGGAAGCTGGCTATAACACCAATAAGTCCACCTCCAACAATACATCACCTCCAGCAGGCTTCAATTTTCAAATTGCTGCCAGCTGGGGACCTAGCATTCAGTACACATAAGTTATGGGGAGACACATCAGCCATATAATTTTGTCTTTTCCCATGTAATAAATAAGTGGAATCATACCATAAGTGATCTTTTGAGACTGGTTTTATACACTGAAACTCTTGTCTGTCTCAGTAGCTGCCCCTGAACAGTGTCCCGTGGTGAGAATGTCCACAGTTCTCTCCCCTGCCCTTCAGCCCACTTCATGCAACCTTAGTATATGTCTCAGCTTGGTGAATTTTTCCTTAGTGCCTTAGACCCATAAGGAGAACAAGAAAGACCCCCTGGGCTCTTCCTCTTCTTTTGTTAAATTGATGAAGCATCTGTCTTCCATGTATTAGGCCATTGTTACATGACTGAAGATGCACAGTTGAACAAAGCAGGGAACAATCCCTGCTCTTGAGAAGTTTCAGAGTGGGTATGCTTGTTAGGAGCACAATGATAAGGGCATTTTATTCACTGAACATAACATGTAAATGGTATTCTGGGTTAAGAAGTCGTGTGTATCATGAGAAAGCTAAAGAAGAGTAATGGGAGTCAGAAGGCAGGGGAGATCTGTAGTTTGGATTTGAGGCATCATGGGAGGTTCCATAGGAAAGGAAGTATTCAAATGTTTGCTCAAGAGCAGGTGAACATGGCCAGTATCCCAGAGAATAGCAGCCCACATGGCAGAAAAAGCACCAAGAAAAGACTTCACTGGAGCAAAAGGAACAAAATGAGGTAGTTAGTTTCTGCAAGGCTTGATGTTCCTCCAACTGTGCCTCCCTGTTCCCTCCAGTTTCAACTGGGAATCCATGATCAGTGTCTCTTACTTGGCTTTCATGGCCAGGCCAGGAAAAGGACAGAGGGGTAAGGCCCAGGTGATTGTGGAGGTATGGGCTCCAGAGGTACAGAACTGTACCACTAAGTCCTTTTGTAAAGCCTTCCTAGAGCCAGGCAGGAGGACATAAATCCTCTCTTGTCCCACAGGCTAGGGTTCCAAATCTCATTAGCATTTACCACAATGGAATGAATTGTCTTTTGGTAACCTGGTGGTTATTAATTTTTATTTTTAACTCTTGTTTTATGAAGACAAATAATGTGCTTTCAGCGGCACACATGTCCTCAGCAGTGCAGAGGGAGAGGGGGAAGATCATTAAGACTGGAATCGATACCTCTCCTGGCTACACCAGCAGGTTCTGGTTGCAGGCTATGAAGTCATACATATCTAAACCATTCATAAACAGAGAGGACCCCAAAAGAAGACAGAGAAACCCAACCCCAATGCCCTAAATAAATCTGTCTGCAGCTGGTGGAGAAAGCTCTGATTCATCTTAATCACATGCAAGTTAAAAATAAACATCAATAGCCAGCAGCATGGAGACAATGTAAATGAAGTAGAAAGTCCCAAAGCCAGGCACATGGCTTGTAGACAATTTGGAGTTTATCCTCAGTCCCCACATCTCTTGGGAGCAGGTAAATAATGTCAGCTGGTCATTTTAAAGTGCTAGAACACTGAAGGCTTGTTACACTGGATGCTACCATAGTTAGCAATGCTATCCAGGATGAACCTGGGTTTTGGAGATGGAAGACATGAGCTCAAACCTCACCTTGGTCCCCTCTCATCTCCTGAGCCACAGTGAGATAATTTCATACAAACACAGTAACTAGATCTGACACCTGGTGCATAGCAGTTGTTCAACAAGTCATTTTCTAGGCATCATTTCCTAGTTCCCCCAGAAGACAAAAAAATTACTGCTTAAAGAAATCAGTTTAAATCACAGAAAGTACAATTCTTGATGATACACTAACTATGAGAATTCTCTCGCGCTATATTAAGCACTGTTCTATAGCTATATCATCCTAATTGAAACATTTCCTCCAAAAGCAGGAGTTTCACAATACACAGGAAGCTCAGAAAGTTACAAGAGTCACAGACCCCTCTCCGGGGTGACATAAGCAGTAGACAATTGCTGTGGAGGAGAATGTCAGATGATGCTACCTGTAAGTAGTGTAGAAAGTTCCAGGAATGCAGATTTCTAGACACATCACCCATGCTAGAATGAGCAGTTCAGAGCCGTATCCTCCTTTGAGTCACCTATATTCCTGTAAGCAACCCACTAAGATCATTGGTTTACCAAGCTAGACTGGAGTTGAATTATTGCTTTGGTCTGTCATTGGTGACCTGTCTGGAGTCAATAGACATTTAATCACGTCTCCCCAGGAAAAGCTCACACAATAGGATTCCAAAGGAAAATGTGAGATTCTTGAAATATAAAGCTACAGTCTTATAGTAACAAGTCGCTTATACAATGTTGGTCCCATAAGATTATAACAGCATGAGATTTTCCTCTTGCCTAGTAATGTTGTAACTGTTATAAAGTAGTAGTGCAAGAGACAAGGTTGTTGTGGAGAAGAGAGAAAGACAAAAGAGAGTAGCTTAACAACAGCCTAGGGTTTATTTGGGGTAAATACCTGTGGAGGGGTTCTCTGGCAGAGGATCCAGAGGTCATCTTCAGCTAACAGACTTGGGTACTTACAGTGCACTTAGAAAAAGGAAGTTAGATGATGGGGGTGGAAAGTTTTGCAGCTAGGCAATCCCATTAGAGGAGAAAATGGGAGTGGCTGTTAAAAGATGACGTCTGCCAGACAATCTATTTGGTTGTGGTGGGTGGTAATAGTAGCTGCTATTTCATCCAGGGGTCAGAAAGAGCTTTAAAGAGGTAGCATTTCTAGAAATGCCCATTTCAAGTGTAGAGGAGATACCTAGTCCTGACAATTAGGAGAGCAAGAGAGGTTTTTGTTCATACTGGGACAGATCAATGTTTAATGATTAGATACCAGATTAAAGGGGAATAGGAAATAGCAAGTGTGAGCTAGCTAACACTGGCAAGCTGGACTAATAAACCTTAAGGTCCAGCCAGCCCTAGTGATACACTTCCTCAAGTGAGGCTCTGCTTACCAAAGGCTCCACCAGCTGGGGACTAAATATGAGGCTAGTCACAAACAAACACTTTATTCTATGAGGGACGTTTTGCATTCAAAATACCACAGGGGTATGTGGATATAAGAATGAAAATGGTTATTGAGAAGGTAACACGTATTTTTGAAACCATTTGGAATTGAATCTGTTGGAATAAATTGCATAAGTAGGCAAGTTAATGACTAGGATGGCATGCTCAGAGAAGTGTCCATACTCATAACATTGGAAAGAAGAAAATTTTCAGTTAAAGTGGGCCCTGTCATACAAGTAAGGATTTCACCCCACTGGAAGCAAATAAGACCTTATTTATAGGCCTAGGCTAAGAGGAATATACCTTGAACAACTAACCCTAACACAGAACAAGTAGTGTCTCAGCTGGTTACAGAGACATCAAGTCATACACAGAGAAAGATAATTTGGCAACCTATAAAGGGTGTTGCACTCAGTTCCTTGTTGCTGGACAAACATCCAACCAGACCCAGCTTATGGGAGGAAGGGGTTTATTTCAGGCTTGCAAAATCTAGGGGAATACCATCAGTGGTAGAAGAAGCTGGTTCACTTTAGCATGCTTCACAGCAGAGATACCACCAACAGCCGTCACCACAAACCTGCCAGCACCAACAACCAGAGCTCGAAAACTGTTCTTCATACACCTGGTAGGGCTGGATTCAGATCCACCCCAAAACATACCTTAGGGCTGGACTC
Source organism: Dipus sagitta (assembly GCA_036346955.1). Classification (NCBI taxonomy): domain Eukaryota; kingdom Metazoa; phylum Chordata; class Mammalia; order Rodentia; family Dipodidae; genus Dipus; species Dipus sagitta. Next base: position 74,552,149 of record CM070772.1, on the reverse strand, counting down.
CAAGATCTGACCCCAGTGACATGCCCTCGGCAACAGGGATCTGCCTGCTGGGGGCAAAAGTAGAAAGTTTAATCAAAAATTCCTGAGTCTATGGGGCCATACATTCAACTTACAACAAAGGGTAAATGTGCCTCAAGATAATTTTGGCTCTTAACCCATAATATTTAACTTTCCATAATTGCTAGGATAAGTTGTTGAAACTATGACTTCTTATGGGAGCTTCAATTTCTAGTTCCCTTTGGCCAAGCATCACATTTGTGCATTTGGCAAATATTGCCATTGTCACATGTTCTTAAGAGTCTTACTCTTAGGGTCTATTATAGATGAGGCTTAATAGGCAGTAAGGTAAGAGAAGAATAATTCACAGAACCATTATGAAAGAAACTCCTATATCACATTAATTTATTAGCCATTATGATCTAGTCCTTATATATCTGTATATAAATGTTTTCTGTATGTATTTGATATGATATTTACATGAGACACATAATAGGAGTATTATATCTAAAGTTAAGAGTAGTAACTAACATAGGTTGTAGAAAAAGAAATAAGGAGTATTCCTTAGAGAAGCAGGCATTCTTAATCTGGAAAACAAGATTTAAATGAAATGTTTATAAATACAGACTTGACTGCTAAAGTAGGAAGTATAATGAACTAATGTTATTTTTGTGGCAGCTAAATTAGAATTAAAACCATTCCTATTTTTATCAATTAGGAATATATCAAACAATGTGTAAAATACCTTAGACAATTTACAATTAATGAAATATTAAGGAGTTTAAGAAATTAACCAATCTCTAAGTTTTTTAGTTTACTGGGTTTAAAAGTTCTTTATAATAATCTTTAATAGAGATGGCTCGAAGGAGATCTTAAATTTAGAAGGACTAATGAAAGTGTTTCATGCACAAAAAGCTAAACATTTTGGTAATACTTAGCAATTTATTATCAGTTGCTGATTTGACCCCCCAGGCTACAGGATTAAGGATAACAGGCACAATGAAATTTTATATAATAGGCCAAATATTGGTAATTGTTATTAATTTTTTTATTTGAAAGAGACAGAGAGAATGTAAGAGTAAGAAATAACAGGCCAGGGCCTCTTGCCACTTCAAACTCTAGAAATGTGCCACTTTGTGGTTCTGGCTTTATGTGGGTACTTCCTGGGAGATTATTCAGTGGTAAAAGTTTTCTATCTAATAAATATAGAAGTTATGCAGTGAGAAAACATACAAACTTAGCATTTGTATATAATTTATTTATTTTTTAAAATTTATTAAAAATATTTATTTATTTAATTATGATAGAGAAATAGAAAGAGGCAGATAGAGTGACAGAGAGAGAGAGAGAGAAAGAGGGATAAAATGGATTTGCTAGGGCCTCTAGCCACTGCAAACAAACTCCAGATGCATGTGCCACCATGCACAACTGGCTTTATGTGGGCACTGGGAATCAAACCTGAGTCCTTAGGCTTTGCAGGCAAGCACCTCAGCTGCTAAGTCATCTCTCCATCCAATAATTTATTTATTTTTTAAAAAAGGTTTATATTGACAAACTCCACATATATAATGTACCTTAAGCACAATCCCTCCCATCACTCTTTTCTCCTCTTCTCTCTAGCTCTTTTCCATTGAGCATCATATTTTTCCCATTAGTCTGTCTTCTATTTTGATGGCATCAGTATTTTGCCCTCATATTATGTAGCTCTTGTGTAGGTAGTATCTACCAATGTGCAGTTATGAATGCAATTGTTGCTTTATGTCTTGAAGACAGAATTTCAAAGTGCCCTCTCCATCTTTTGTTCTTAAGCTCTTTCAGTCACCTCTTCTGCAATGGTTCCTGAGTTTTGGAGGGTGTTACAGTTACCTTTGTGTTTTGGGAAAAACACCTGACCAAAAGCAGCTGATGGGAGGAAAGGGTGTATTTTGGCTTACAGTGTTGAGAGGAAGGTTCAGTATGACAGAGACAAGATAATAGAACAGAGACTAAACATCACATTTTGCCATAGCAGTTGGCAGAAAGCAGCATGACTGAGCTGAGCTCTAGCAAGAGGGTACCAGCTATAGCATCTCAAAGCCTATCCCCAGAAACAGCCCTCCTCCATCAAGGTTCCATCTAAATTGCCACCAGCTGTGGATCAAGCATTCAAAACACGAGTGGGAATTCTGGCCAAGATGGCAACTGGCTAACTGTGCCGCACATCCCTGGGAAAGAAAGGCAAGACACTAAGGGTTCACTAGTTCTTTTAGGGGAGAGAAATCTCGAATAGATTGCCAGTGAGAGGGCACAGAGGGGAAAAAACAGGGAATTGCTGATTCCCTCACACGCTGGTAGCCCACCCCTCCCCCCAAGCAGTCGCGCTATACCCACAGTCCCAGCTTCAGGAAACTCTCGCACTTACATAGGAAAAGGGTCCCAGGCCAACATAGTTCCACTTGCCTCACTGCACAGGGGTGATCACCCTGCTACTCCTGCCCAAGAATGACCTTGGCCAGGCTACGCAAGCTGGCCCAATGGAGCTCAGGCTCCTTTGATCAATTTGCCATGAAACCACACCACCGTGCTGATTGCTGCTTGTGGAAGCTTAGCCTGCACCACCCACTTGCCCACTTACTGCTCTGGCCACTGCACAATCATGTGCGATCCCAGTCCCATTGCAACACCCCAAGCGAGCTCAGACTGTCTGTCACTTCTGCTAGCTCAGGTGCCATCCCCTCCCTGTCTGCCAGTCGGGCCAACCACCATTGTCCTGTTGTGGGGGAGCTCAGACAGCTTCTGGGCCCCAGTGTTCTGCCACACCAGAGTTTGGGCTGTTTCAATGCTTGCTGCCACAGTGTCCCTCATACTGCGAGGGCAGGCAGCTTTGATGCACTACCGCGTGAGAGCTCAGGCAACTTTGGCGCCCCTGCCAGGCAGGAGCTCAGGCGGCTTTGGCAAGTGACAGCCAAAGTCCGGGCTGCTTGGCAACTGCCTCAGGCTGCTTCATCTTCCCACTGTGCTTGAGTCCGGGCTGATCCACACACCTACTTGCCCATACACTGCAATGGGCAGACCACAGCACAAAAGAAAACACATAAAAAATCAAATGCAAGAAATCCAGTTAGATCACCAAGTCCTACGAAGAACATCTCTAATCAAAACATAAAAGAGTCATTAGGATCAGAACACCAAAATGAAGTTATGAGCTATGCAACCCTGACCAAGCTACTGGTAGAACTTGAAGAAAAGCAACAAAGGACTGATAATCGTGTGGATGCTCCCATCACTAGACTAAACCTAACAGATAAGAAAATGGAAGAAGTTCAAAGACAGTTAAGAGATATGAGGGAGAGTGAAAAAAAAAAAGAGGACCTCAAAAATAAGCTGGAGATGCTAAATGAAGACATAAAGAAATGCAAGGATGAATTCCAAGAAGCATCAAGAAAATCAGAAAATGATGTGAAAAGGGAGCTTGACAGAGGGATGGAAATTATACATAGAAAAGTAGTACAAAATTCAAACCTAATTGAACAAGCCCAAAACACTCTAGAAACTCTCAAGAATAGAGTCAGCCAAGTGGAGGATAGAAACTATGATCTGGAAGACAAGATGGAAGAAACAGTTTGAGAGTTCAAAATTTTCAGTAAGTTCAAAAGTTTCTGTGAACAGAACACGAGGGAATTGTGGGATACTCTTCCTATATGAAAATGACAAAGATATAGAGAAAGAAATAAGGGACATGGTCCAATTTTCAATAGCAACAAAAAAAATAAAATAAAATACCTTGGAATAACGGATAACCAAGAAAGTGAAAGATCTATACAATGAAAACATAAAAACACTCAAAAAAGAAATTGAGGAGGACTTGAGAAAATGGAAAGACCGCCCATGCTCCTGGATAGGCAGAACTGACATTAAGAAATAGCAATGGCAAACATACACTTAAGAAAATGTTCATCATCCCTAATCATCAGAGAAATGCAAATTAAAACAACTATGAGATTCCACCTTACCCCAATAAGGATAGCAAACATCAAAAAATCAAATAAAAATAAATGCTGGCAAGGATGTGGAGAAGTAGGAACACTCATCCACTGTTGGTGGGAATGTAGGATGGTACAACCACTTTGGAAAGCAATATGGAAACTTCTGAAAAAGCTGAGTATAGAGATACCAACAGACCCAGTTATTCCCTTACTGGGCATCTACCCTAAAACCTTCAAACCACAGGCTAGAGAGATTTGCTCAACCATGTTTGTAGCGGCTCAATTTGTAATAGCTAAGTGCTGGAATCAACCGAGATGTCCATCACTAGAAGAACGGATAACTAAGATGTGGTATATCTACACAATGGAATTCTATACAGCAGTAAGAAAAAATGACACAAAGAAATTTGAGGAAAAATGGTTGAACCTGGAAAAGATCATTCTCAGTGAACTTACACAATCACAGAAAAAAAAAAAATCGCTACATAGTCTCACTCATCTATAGCACCTAACCTGAATCTACCCAAGATACCTTACATACCCAGCAAGCATCTCCTAGACTAGACACTAGGATGGAAGGGGAGGGAGGGGAGGGCATCAAAGGGGTGGGAAACACAAATCTAGACCCAAACGGCAATGGTACCATAATTTTCTACTTATTAAAAGACAGAACAAATGGCTGATCCTTCACCAGGCCCTTACAGGGAACACCTGAACCACAAGACACTGGAGATGGTAAGATCAAGACTAATCTTAATCTTCTACATCTTCCCTCCCTCACTTCCCCTCTCCCTCTCTCTCTCTCTCTCTCTCTCTCTCTCTCTCTCTCTCTTATCTCTAACTCTTGTATATTAGTTATCTTTTTCCTCATTTTCTTAGTGGGCACTGACCTGTAACTCCCAGAACCAGCATGGGGCTATCATCCACAATGAGCTTTTGATCAGAGAGACCAACAAGGTTTCCTAAAAGACAGACAGATTTCTGTCAGAGCTCTTGATGACCCACCAAAGGCTAGAGGTAATAACCCTACTGCTGCAGACACCTTATGTGATTGACATGCAAATTAGAATGGCATGGCTGGAAGTTGGAAGAGAGTCAATCCCCAGACAGTCGGCACGTCTAGTGCCAGAGGGTGCTGCATGGGCGACTGGGGGAAAATGCCCAATATCTGTCGAAGCAACGCATGGTCTAACCTACTTAGCAGCAAATAACTTGTTGTGATGCCCACACAAGTGCAATGGTGGCACACAGCCATGGTGGGGAACCAACTTCTCAATTTGGCTAACTGATCCCGTCACTGGTATGAGACCCATAGCTGGAGCTGGGAAACAAGTCAGAACCATACCCAAACATAAGCCCACTCTCCAATATCAAGCTACCATCAATTGTGGGCTACAAGAGGGCCTACACCTATTAAATTCTCTAAAAAAAAAAAAAAAAAGTAAGGGTTATCTCATTTGTCCTGGTGCTAACTTACTCTCCGTTGGAGAATCTGCTTCTCTTTTTCAGATAGATGTAGATCCTAAGGAGAGAGCCACCCCATCATACTTCAAAAGGGCCCCGGCTGAAACTAAGAAAAATTAGAGAAACAAGCAAGTGTGCTGTTTTCCTGATGAACCAGATACTAGCACAAGGGGGAAGGAGATCAGCACAGAGAAAAATCAACTCCTACCAAATCAAAGAGCCAGAGCCTCAGAGGCCCCCAACACCTCATCACTGAAGCAGACTAACAATGACACCAACATGGCTCAGGGAAATTTTGTGGAAGAGGGGGCGGAAAGAATGTCAGAGCCATATGCAGAGACATTTAGCTTACCCATAACTGTGGGCTAACTCCACAATGCATGACCCGTATACCTAAACAAGGAGGGGCCAAGGGGAGAGGGCAGGTCACGGATGAGCCTAATAATGGTACCAAACTGACTGTATTTGCTGAATACAAAAGTAACTAAAAAGAAAAAAAAAGAAAGAATTTGAGGAGGACTTGAGAAAATGGAAAGACCTCCCATGCTCCTGGACAGGCAGAATTAACATTGTGAAGATGGCAATCCTACCAAAGGCAATATACAGATTTAATGCAATTCCAATTAAAATCCCAAAAGTATTCTTCACAGAGATAGAATAAATGATCTCAAATTTCATATTGAAAGTCAGAAGGCCTTGCATATCCAAACATATCCTCAGCAAAAGAAATACCTCTGGAGGCATCACCATACCTGATCTAAAGCTATATTACAAAGCCATAGTAATAAAAACAGCATGGTACTGGCATAGAAACAGGAGTATAGACTAACGGAATAGACTTGACAACCCAGACTTTGGGTCAAGCAACTATAGCTACTTGATATTTGACAAAGGCCCTATCAATATAGGTTGGAAATCAGACAGCATCTTCAACAAATGGTACTGAACAAACTGGATAATCATATGCAGGAAATTGAAACTTGATCCACACATTTCGCTATGTACCACACTCAAGTCCAAATGTATCAAAGACCTCAATATAAGACCAGAAACTTGACTACTACTGGTAGAAACTTTAGGAAGTACTTTCCATGATATAGGAATGGAAAAAGACTTCCTGAACAAAACCCCAGTAGCTCAGGATCTTAAACAGTCACTCAACCAATGGGATCACATGAACCTGAAGAGTTTCTTTACAGACAAGCATACAATAAGCAAAGCCAGTAGATTACCCACAGAATGGAAGAAAATGTTTGCTGGTTATCCAACTGACAGAGGTCTAATCTCTGGCATTTACAAAGAACTCAACAATCTAAAAAGTAAAAAGTCAAACACCCCACTCACAAAATGGGGCAAACAGCTGAACAGGCATTTCAGAGAGGAAGAAATACAAATGGTAAACACACACTTAAGAAAATGTTCAACATCCCTAACTATCAGGGAAATGAAACTTAAAACAACTATGAGATTCCACCTTACCCCAGTAAGGAGAGGAAACAGCAAAAAATCAAATGAAAATAAATGCTGGTGATAACGTGGAGAAGTAGGGACACTCATCCACTGTTGGTGGGAATGTAAGATGGTACAACCACTTTGGAAAGCACTATGGGGACTCCTGAAGAAGCTGACTACAGAGATACCAACAGAACCAGTTATTCCCTTACTGGGCATCTACCCTAAAAACCGTTAAACCACAGGCCAGAGAGATTTGCTGAACCATTTTTGTAGCAGCTCAATTCATAATAGCTGAGAGCTGGAATCAACCCAGATGTCCATCACTGGAAGAATGGATAACTAAGATGTGGTATTCTGCACAATGGAATTCTATACAGTAGTAAGAAAAAATGACGTAATGAAATTTGAGGAAAAATGGTTGAACCTGGAACAGATCATTCTCAGTGAACTTACACAATCACAGAAAAAATATCTCCACATAGTCTCACTCATCTACAGCACCTACTCTGAAGCTACCCTAAATGCCTTACATACCCAGCAAGCATCTCATGGACTAGACAATAGGAAGGGTGAGGAGGGAGGAGAGGGCAAGGGAGGGGGTGGGAAACACAAATCTAGACCCAAATGGCAATGGTACCATAAAATTATACATCCTAAAAGGCACACCAAATGGCTGAACCTTCACCAGGCCTTTAGAGGGAACACCTGAGCCACAAGACACTGGAGAGGGTATGACAAAGACTGACCTTAATCTTCTACAGCTTTTCTCTCTCTCTCTGTCTCTCTCTGTCTCTCTCTCTCTTCTCTCTAACTCTTGTATATTAGTTATCTTTTTCCTCATTTTCTTAGTGGGCACTGACCTGTAACTCCCAGTACCAACATGGGGCTATCAACCACAATGAGCTTTTGATCAGAGAGACCTACAAGGTTTCCTAAAAGAAAGACATATTTCTGTCAGAGCTCTTGATTACCCACCAAAGGCTAGTGGTAAGACCCTACTGCTGAAGACACCTTATGTGGTTGACACGTAAAATGGAATGGCATGGCTGGAAGCTGGAAGATAATCAGTCCCCAGACAGTCAGCTCGTCTAGTGCCAGAAGGAGCTACATGGGCGACTGGGGGAAAATGACCAATATCTGTCCAAGCAACTCATGGTCTTAACCTACTTAGCAGCAAATAACCTGTCGCGATGCTCACACAAGTGCAATAGTGGTGCACAGCCATGGTGGGAAACCAACTGCTCTTGATTTGGCTAACAGATCCCCTCAGTGGTATGGGACCCATAGCCGGATCTGGGAAACAAGTCAAAACCATATCCAAACAAAAGTCCACTCTCCAGTATCAAGCTACCACCAATTGTGGGTTACAAGAGGGCCTACACCTATTAAATTCTCTATTAAAAAGTAAGGGTTATCTCATTTTTCTGGTGCTAACTTATTCTCCGTTGGAGAATTTGCTTCTCTTTTTCAGATAGATGTAGACCCTAAGGAGAGAGCCAACCCCTTAATACCTCAAAAGGTCCTCAGCTGAAACTACAAACAATTGGCAAAACAAGCAAGGGTGCTGTTTACTTGGTGAACCAGGTACCAGCACAAGGGTGAAGGAGATCAACACAGAGAATAATCAACTCCTACCAAATCAGAGATCCAGAGACCCAGAGGCCGCCAATACCTCATCACTGATGCAGACCAAAAATGAACCCAACATGACCCAGGGACATTTTGCAGAAGATGGGTTGGAAAGAATTTCAGAGCCACATGTTGGGTCATGATATGCAGAGACATTTATCCTACCCATAACTGTGGGCTAACTCCAGAATGCATGATACATATACCTCAACAAGGAGGGGCCAAGGGGACAGGATAGGTCATGGATGAGCCCCATAATGGTACCAAATTGACTGTATTCACTGAGTACAAAACTAATTAATAAAAAAAATCACATGAATCTATGGGGACATCAGGTTCAAACCACCACAGAGGATGTGATAGATATGTCTTACTTAGTGCTGAACACTCACTCTTCTTTCTCTTCTTCTTATCACTTTGACGAGTTTTGAGTCTCCCCAGTATGCACTGTTATCTGAAAAGAGAAGCTTCCCTAAGCAAAAGTAAAAGTGGCATTAATAAATGGGCATAAATGTAAGTGTTTAGAGAGCAGTTTGGTATGCATAATATATCCATTTAGCCAAACAACAGTTGATTTCCTCTCTAGGGCTTATAGCCTAGTCATACATTGTTTTTTTGTTAGATTTTCAATTTTTTTTCATACACCAGGCTTCATGGTCATGTTTGCCTTTAACCTGTTCTCTTTTTATCATGGAAAGTATTTTTTTCCTTCAATTAGTACAGACAGCTTTGCTTAATACAGTAGTATGGGTTGGCAGTTTTTGTATTTCAGAACCTGAAAAACATCATTCCAAGCTCTTCTGGCTTTTAAAGTTGATGCTCAGAAATTTGTTGTAATTCTGATGGGCTTGCTTTTACAAGTAATTAGGTACTTATATCTTACTGTTTGCAGTGTATTTTCTTTGGTTTGTGTATTTAATAGCTTAACTGCAATATGATAGGGAGTGGTTCTTTTCTTGTCTTGTCTGTTTTGTATTGTAAATACCTCCTGTATCCATATTTGTATCTCTTTCCTTAATTTTGAGAAATTTTCTTCTATGATTTTGTTGAAAATACTTATGCCTTTAGCTTGAAGTTCTGCTTCTTATATGCCCAGAATCTTAAGTTTGATCTCTTCACTGTGTCCAAAGTGTCATGAAATTCCTACTCATACCTTCTTATTAATTTGCCTTTCTTCTTGTTGGGATGTTCCAAGTCCTCCACTTTGTCTTCAAGCTCAGATATTCTGTTCTCTCCTTGACCCATTCTATTGGTGAGACATTCCACAGAGTTTTTATTTGTCTTACTGTGTCTCTCATTCCTAGCACTTCAGATTGGTTTTCTTTCATGTTTTTATTTCCTTACTCATATCTTGTATAGACATCTTTATTTTGTTGTTGATTTCCCATGTTCTCTTGGGATTCCTTCAGGAATTTTTTTCTTTGATTTTTGTGTTTCTTATCTTACTGCGTTTTCACATCTTTTCCTCCTATTATGGTGGTCTGGTGTACGTAGTGCCAGGCACTATGATGTCATGGATATCCAGGTCATTTTGTGTCTGGAAGAGTGCATTTAAAAGGAGTCATATCCCTCCTTTGGCTCTTACATTCTTTCCACCACCTCTTCTGCAATGGGCCCTGATTCTTGGAAGGTGTGATAGAGATGTTTCAGTGCTGAGCATTTCTCTGTCACTTCTCAGCACTATGGTGCTTTTTGAGTTATCCCACAGGTCACCACCATCTGAAAAAAGAAGCTTCTCTAACCAAAAATGAGAGCAACATTAATACATGGGTATGAAGTTCAGGAGAAGTGCTTACCAGGCAGTTTAGTGAGCATGGTATACACATTTAGCCAGACACCAGCAGATGTTACACCCCTAGAGCTCATGACTTACCCCATCATAGGATTTTCAGCAACAGGCATATATTCCCTCCCAGGGAGCAGGCCTCCAGTCCAATTAGAGAGCAGCTTGTTTCCCCTATAACAGACATGCCACTATGGCAACTGTTGAATTATTTGACCTAGCTGGCCAAACTTAAGGCTTGCAGTGTCCACTGTTGTTTATTTCCACTGGTGACTTCTCTCTGTCAGCTGGTAAACAGGGAGGAGGTTTTCAGCTCAGCTCCAGTAACTTGCAGCCCAAGCATATGGAGTCTTCAGCAATAAGGCCTTTCTATCTATTTTTGGTGGGAAGCCATGAGCCTTGGCAATGGCCTATAATGTATTGGGGGCATTAGGGACTTCCCTGACCAACAACTCACTGAAAGGTATCCCACCCTGGCTCTGGAATTTTTCTAGTAACAATCTATGGCTTCTGAGTGTGCCATTATCCAAAACAGTAGTTTTCCATATGACTTATTCATATCTTCTTAGATTTTCATTAACCCCCCCCCTTTTATTTACTCAGTCTGCTCTTCTTCTGACCTTACTTAGGCCTTTCCACCCCAAGTAATCTGTTTTTCTACTTGCATGTATATAATGCCATCCCCTTAAGTCCTGCCCTATTCTCCCTCCCTTATAACCCCTTTCTAACTTAATGGCCTTTGCTACTGAGTTTTATTACAACTCACTTACAAGTCTAAACATTGGTAATTAGGATTCACATATGAGAGAGAACATGCAACACTTGGATTCCTGGGTCTTGTTACTTCACTAAATATAATCATTTCCAGGTCTATCCATTCTTCTGAAAATTCCAGAATTTCATTTTTCTTCACTTCTGAATATATCTTCTTTGTATAAATGTACCACATCTGCATTATCCACTCATCAGTTGAGGGACATCTAGGCTAGTTCCATTTCCTAGCTATTGTGAATAGAGGGGCAATAAACATGGATGTGCAAGGATCTCTACAGTGGTGAGATGAGCCCTTAGGATATATGCCTAGGAGTGGTATAGCTGGGTCATATGGTAAATCTATTTTTAGCTATCTCAGGAACTCACACACTATTTTCCACAATGGCTGTACCAGATTACATTCCTACCAATAGTACAGAAGGGTTCCTCTTTTTCCACATTCTTGCCAGCATTTATTATCATTTGATTTCTTGATAATAGCCATTCTGACAGGAGTGAGATGGAATCTCAAAGTAGTTTTAATTTGCATTTCCCTGATGGCTAAGGATGTAGAACATTTTTTAAGATGTTGATAGGACATCTGTATTTCTTCTTTTGAGAACTCTCTATTTAGATCCATAGCTTTTTTTTTTTTTTTTGTTTTTTTTTTTTTTGTTTTTCGAGGTAGGGTCTCACTCTAGTCCAGACTGACATGGAACCCACTATGTAGCCTCAGGGTGGCCTCAAACCCACTGCGATCCTCCTCCCTCTGCCTCCCAAGTGCTGGGATTAAAGGCATGCACCACCACACCTGGCACATAGCCTATTTTTAATCGGAGTGTTTTATTTCTTATTATTTAGTTTTTTGAGTTCTTTTTCTATCCTGGATATTAATCCTCTGTCAGATGTGTAGCTGGCAAAGATTTTCCCCCATTATGTAGGTTGCATCTTTGTTCTTTTCACAGTGTCCTTTGCTGTACAAAAGCTTTGTAATTTCATAAGGTCCCAGTGGTTTTTCAGTGGTTTTATTACCTGAGCAACTGGGACTATATTCAGAAAGTTGTTGCCTACACCAATATGTTAAAACGTTTCCCCTAGTTTTCCCTCTAGCCTTCCTATTAGTTTGTCCCTTTCTTTGTTGGACTGTATTCAATCTAGACAATACAGTCCCACCAAAAATTATAAATCCATCAGATATGATCTGCACTGAAACTGTTACCTTTTTGTGTGACTTGATTTTTCTAACTTTTTTTCAATACATTTTCCTTGGTTTGTGTGTTTTGTAGCTTAATTATAATATGACAGTGAAAGGTTCTTTCTTGATTTTGTCTGTTCAGTGTTCTAAAGGCTTTCGTATCTGCATTGGCATCATCTTCCCTATTTGGAGGAAGTTTTCTCCTATGATTTTGTTGAAAGTATGTGCTATGCCTTTGGAGTGAAATCGTTCTCATTCTACTTTGCCCTTAATTCTTATGTTTGATCTCTTTATAGTGTCCCAAATGTCTTGAAATTCCCATTCATGTCTTCCTATTAGTTTGTCTTTCTCTTTGTTGGACTGTATTAGATCTAGCACTTGGTCTTCTAGTTTAGATATTCTGTCCTCTTCTTGATCCATTCTACTGATGAGACTTTCTATACAGTTTTCTCTGTCTTTTATTTCTAATGTTTCTGATTGGTATTTTTTTGTTATTTCTATTTCCTTAACCATATCTTGTATTGACCTGCTTATTTCATTAAGTTGGTTTCCTGCATTCTCCTTCACAATTTGGTTGTCTTCTGTGACTTTTTTGATTTCTTCTTTGGTTTTTTTGAGTATAGATATAATCAATTTTTTTGAAATCTTTGCCAGGCATTTTATCTAAAACAGTCTCAGTGCAGGTCATTTCTTATGGATTCATAATTTTTGGTGGGATTGCATTGTCTTGATTTTTTGTGTTTCTTGTATTATAATGTAGAGCTTTTAACATCTTTAGTTAATTTGATGCTTGGGTTTTCTAATTATCTGCAGTGTGTTATATATCTTCAGTGTAGGAGCTTAAGGTGCCAGATGTAGCTCTTATACTACAAGTGAAACAGAAGAAATGACCCTAGGTGTTGAGTTTGCCTGTTATTCAAGTATTCTAGTAGACTGGGTGGAGCAATTTACTAGCAAATTCCAAAATTCAACTGAGCAATATACACATTCAATCAAAACCAGCATAGAGCATTTATATAAGAGTGGGGATTAAAACAAATAGACAATTGAACAAAACCAAACTCTCTAAGTGTGTGTCTTGCCTCACACCCTTAAATCTGTCAACACAGAGGTTGAGATTTCTGGTCTGAAATGGGTCAGCCTGGAGCCAAGTCAGACCCTGCTTCCAATAATGACAGGAGAAAAATACAAAGGTCCTGTAAATCGGGAAGCATCTAAGACCACAGTAGTTAACACCAAAATATAGCTTGTTTGAGAATGGTAAAGCCAACCAAGAATATGTAACACATAACCTGTCCTGACATGGAAAGAGAGATTAGCACCTCCAGTGCAGGCCCATGTCTTGGTGTAAGTAGGCCTTGCTACCTTCTGGGATGGCTTCCAATATCACCAATGCTGAGTGTCCACCTCAATCCCTCCCTGTTGTGCTGTAGATCTGGTGTTCTGATAGGCTGTGCTTAATGTCATGCAGCTGGGGCTGGGTGAGTTCTCTGGTGGTTTGCTGAGGCACTGGCAGTTGGGGGATGGGAGACTATGCAGGATGACCTGAGTTGTACTGGGGCTGCTCAACTCATCCTGCTTGTGTTCTCCTTCAGCAGTTGCTCAGCTGTCCCTGTTGTCTTTCCGTTCAGGTTTCTTGATGTTGCGAGGAGGATGATATGAGTGGAAAATTCCTCCTCCTTGTTTCTGCTCCTGCAGTTCTACACCAGATGGGCAGGCAGGTAGAGGGACTGGGGCCACTGGCACATCAGCAGGATTATGGCCAGTTTCCTCCTTTCTACAAGAGTCTCTCTTGCCTCTCTGCTGTAGTTCATAATAACTTATACAGCTTCACTTTTCAGTAGAAGCATGTATTTTGCTGTTTTCCTTCTTTTTTCCCTTTCTAGGTTTCCTTGGTGTGGCTACTATGCTGCCATCTTACCCAGGAATCTGAAGGAGGATTCTTATGAGCACAAGGCTGATCTGGGCTGCAGTGAATTCCAGGTCAGCCAGGGCTAGTGTGAAAGACTGAAGCAAAAAAAAAAAATGACTAAAATTAAGAAATATCAAAAGTAACCAGAGTTAACCCAGAAGAGAATACAACAATAGGAACTAGGTGAGCAGCTCCCAAACACCTCCTAATAGCATTCTACAATCTCCTTTCTACAACACCAAGGGGGTTTTTGGTTTGAGTTATTAATGCAATGCTGACTTCACAGAAGGAGTTAGGGAACATTCTTTTCTTTTCAATTTTATAAAGTAACTTAAGAAGCAGTGATTTCAGTTCTCCTATAAAGGTCTAACAGTGAGTCTATCTGGGCCTGAACTTTTTTGTTTGGGAGATTTTTAGTTACTGTTTCAATCTTGTTAGATATTATAGCTATCCTTAGTTTACCTCTCTGTTCTGGGTTTAACTTTGGTAGATTATATGTGTCTAGAATTCATCCCTTTCTTCCATATTTTCCAGATTGGTGGAATATTATTTTTTGATATGTCCTTGTGATTCTCTCAATGTAATTACTTATCTGTTATAATATATCCTTTTTGCCTGGAATCTTATTGATTAGGGTCTTCCCTTTCTTGTGATTCATTTGGCCAGAGGTTTATCAAATCTTGTTTATCTTTTTGAAGAACTGGCTCTGTTTCTTCAATATTTTAAATTGTTTCCTTCATTTCTGATTCACTGTTTTCTGCCTTGATCTTGATTCTTTCTTTCCATTTGGTACTTTTGTGTTTGGATTGTTCTTGTTTTTCCACAGCCTTCAGGTGGATCCTTAAGTTTCATTTATTTGAGATCTCCCTATTTTTGTAATGTAGGCATTTAAAACTATAAATCTCCCTCTTAGGGCTGTCTTCATCGTATCCTATAGGTTTCAGAATAATTATTTTTATTTTCATTCTGTTCTAGTGATTTTTTGATTTTCTTCATTATTTCTTCAATGACCCATTCCTTGTTCAATAATGTGCTGTTCAATCTCCAAGTGATTATGTATTTTCTGTTGTTTTGCTTGTTGTTTCTCTGTTTTCTGTTTAGATGATCTTTCTGTTGGTGACAGTGGAGTATTAAGGTCACCCATAATTATATTGGGATTTATGTCTGATTTAATGTTAAGTAGATTTTGTTTGGTAAATTTCAGTACACCTGTCTGGTGCACATATGTTTATGATTGTAATATTCTCTTGCTTAATGTTCCCTTCTTTATCACTTTATCTTTATTTCTTTTGATTACTCTTGATTTAAAGTCTATTTTCTTAGATATTAGTATAGCTATACCTTCTTGTTTCCTGTTTCTATTTTCTTGGAATACCTATTATCTATCCTTTCATCCTAAAGTGGTATCTGTCTTTAATGGTAATGTGAGGTTTTTTTTTTTTTTTTTTTTTGGTTTTTTGACGTAGGGTCTCACTGTAGCCCAGGCTGACCTGGAATTCACTATGAGTCTCAGGGTGGCCTTGAACTCATGGCAATCCTCCTACCTCTGCCTCACAAGTACTGGGATTAAAGGCATGCGCCACCATGCCCAGCCATCCAGGATTTTATTAATGGTAATGTGAGTTTCTTGAATACAGCATATGGATGGATCACTTTCAATCCAGCCTGTTAACCTATGTCTTTTGATTAGGGAGTTGATTACATTGATATTCAGAGCTAAAATTGCAAGGTGTGAGTTAATCCCTTTCATGTTGAAGATTTTGAGGCATTTGGTGTTTTCTTGATCTTCATTTGATTTCATATATGTTCTAGTTTTTAGTATTGTTTATTTTCCCTCTTGAAGCCTCTTTAGTATGTTTATTCTTCTCTTTGTTATGTAGTATTCCCTCCAGTATTCTCAGCAAGGCTGGCTTAGTGCTCATATATACAAATACCTGGCTTTTATCATAGAAAGATTTTCTTTTTTCTTGTATTTTGAGGTATAATTTTGTTGGGTTGGCAGCTATAGTCTTTCAATATTTGAAACACTCCATTCCTAGCCCTTCTGGCTTTGAGAGTTACCATTGAAGAATCAGATGTAATTCTGATGGGCTTACCATTGTATGCAATGAGGTGTTTGTCTGTTTTAGTTTTTAATACTTTTCCTTTGTTTTCTGTGTTTAGTGTTTTTTTTTTCTTCTGTTCTTTTTTTCAGTTCTTTTTTTTTCCTTATTAATTAGTTTTGTATTCAGCAAATACAGTCAGTTTGGTACCATTATTAGGCTCATCCATGACCTACTCCCTCCCCTTGGCTCCTCCTTGTTGAGGCATATAGGTCATGCATTGTGGAGTTAGCCCACAGTTATGGGTAAGATAGTGTGATGTGGAGAATTTCTTCCCTGGTCCTGTCTATTTGGTATTCTGTGTGCTTCTTGTACCTGGGTAGGTTTGTCTTTCACATTTGTAAAGTTTTCTTCTATAATTTTATTGAAGATTATTTTCTCTGCCCTTGATGTGTAATTTTCCCACTTATTGTATGCCCATGATTTGAATATTTAGTTGTTTGTTGTAAGGTGTCCCACATTTCTTTCATGGTCTGTTTGTGTTCTTCTTTGACCTAGTTGATTTTGGCTTCCTTGTCTATTCCTCTGCCTTGACCTCAAGCCCTCTACATGAACTGCTCTGTTAGTATGGCTTCCCTGGGAAACTTTTCATTGTGTTATTTCATTTTTTAATTTCCATTAGGTTTTTCTTCTATCTCTTTATTTTGTTCCATTTTCCTCCCTTGGTCTGACTTTCTCATTGCATTTAGTTGATTGTCTGATTTTTTGGAATTCTTTCAGGTGTTTGTTGATGTCCTCTTTGACTTTATTCTGGTGTATATTGAATTCTTTCAGTTAATTCTCTTGCATTTAATGTAGCCATTTGTTCATATCCTCTTTAGCTTTGTTATGTAGGCTTATCATAATTGTATTTTGGAATTGTTTCTGTGTGGTTTCTAAGTAGTTTTCATTGGAGACTCCAACTGTGGGACTATGAATTCTTTTTAAAAGAGAGAGAAAGAGGCAGATAGAAAGTGAAAGAATGGGTACACCAGGGCCTCCAGCCCCTCCAAACAAACTCCAGATGCATGCACCGCCTTGTGTATCTTGCTTATGTGGGTCCTGAGGAGTCAAATTGAAGTCCACTCTCATGCAGAGCCTAACTTGGAATAGTTTGATTTGTTGATAAATTGTATTAAGCATCAGTAGTACTTGTTAGGAAGGTTTAATGAGGCTTAGGAATAGAAGTAGGGAGGGATTTGAGGAGGGATTAGACAGGGAAGTGAAGGGACAGGACACAGGGGTGGAAGGGTCTATGGGGGAACAGGAAAAAGGGCTGAGAGGGAAGGATACATGAAACTAAAGATGGAATGAATAAGTGCTATGGAAACCTACCTCTTCATTAGGTAGTTAAAAGATATATCTCTTAAAACTGAAACATAGAGGGCTGGGGAGATTACTTGGTGGTTAAGTTGCTTGCCTGCAAAGCATAATGACCTGGGTTGGATTTCCAGGTAACCACATAAATACAGTCAAATACACAAAATGGAGCTTGCATTTGGAGTCTGTTTTCAGTGGCTGGAGGCCCTGGCATATCCATTCTCTCTCAATATCTCTACTTGAAAGTAAAAAAAAAAAAAAAAAATTAAGCAAAAAAAAAAAAGAGATTGATTACAATTTTCCTACTGAAGTGGAGAAAGCTTTACCCTAAAACCAAAACTGTTGTTTGTAGATCCCAGTGCTAGAATTGGGTCACTCCACCTGAACACTGAACTGTTGGTCAAGAAGGCCCATGAAGCCACCAAAACAATTCAGACCATTGCCAAGGCTCTTGGTTACCTACAAGAACTATAGGGTAAATCCTATTGCTGAAGACACCACAGATTATGGTCACAAGACATTGAAAAATCAAGTTAGAACTGTTAGTTCTCATAGTGCTAGAAAGCACTATATGTGCTACTGGGGAATAAAATCACCAATAGTGTGAACAAACACTGGATCTTATAAGCTACAAAATCAACCAGCCAGGCAAGATGTACCCACCAGTGCAGTAACACACAAGGTATGGGGGTAATCAGCAGCTCTTTGATTGGATATGAGGCCCACTCAATTGAAGGAAATCCATGCACGGTACTGAGAACCATGTCAAAAGTCTATAGTTTAACCCGAGAAGGAAGGTCCCACTGCTTTTTGGCTAAATGGAGAGGCTGTAGTCATCCAAAAGTCTCTTAAATGTTTGTTTATTCCTTTTGATCAATGGTGTTCTCACTCTTGCTAGAGAACCTTCCTTTTATAGAGGGCAGTGAATACTATGTAGACCCAAGACCCATGAAATGACAAGAGGAGAAACTGGGTGCATATCACTGAATGAGTCATCTATATCACATTCTCCAGGGGCCAGGAAACATTATAGAGGAAGTGGTGGATTAAATATGAGTGCTGCTCTCACTGATAGATAGCTACAGAACCTTCTCCATGGAGATGGTGGTAGACATTAAGGAGACTCAACACTTTAACATGTCTTCCAAGTCTCTGGAAACATTGTGGAAGAGCTGGCAGAAAGGATCTAAGAGCCACAGTGTGGCAAGATTTATTGTAAGGCAATGTCAACTTCATAGGAACTGACTGGTGTACTCCAGGCCCCATAGTGATTACAGATACCCCCACTGAGGAGGGATCTTAATGGAATGGGGGTGGGGAAGAGGGTTGAAAAGAGGACACTGCAATAGAAATATGGCCAATTGCCATATTTTCATATACTAAAGTACCCAATAAAAATCAAATTAGCCGGGCGTGGTGGCACACGCCTTTAATCCCAGCACTCGGGAGGCAGAGGTAGGAGGATCGCCGTGAGTTCGAGGCCACCCTGAGACTCCATAGTGAATTCCAGGTCAGCCTCACCTAGAGTGAAACCCTACCTTGAAAAACAAACAAAAAAAAAAATCAAATTACAAAAGTATGTTTTTCCACTTCCTGTATTTATTTAAACAAATTAATTTAGAAATACCATAGAAAATCCCAGCACCTTAGACAATAAGGTTGGAAGATTTCTGTGAGTTCAAGACCAGCCTATGGCTACAAAGTGAGTTCCAGGTCAGCCTGGGCTGAAGTGAGACCCTGTATAGAAAAAAGAAAAAAAAAACATAGAAATTCCATAGAATTAAACAAAGCTGTTGATTTGTATGACCTTACGATTCAATTCTCATAACATTTTACAACATACTTTAACCTTTTAGTTTATTTCCATGTCTATTTTCATTTAGAGCAACCCTTTACCTTACAAAGTCCCATATCCAAATGCATGTCCCTTTCTTTTAAGCTTCTTTACCAGAAACACACTTTATATATGTAACTCATATCTCTTTGTGTTTTATTTGATGGTCCCTTTCTGTATAAGTCCCTTCTCCTTCTGCTCCTGCTCTTCCTTGTTTGCCTTCTCCTCCTATTCCTCTTCTTCTTCCTCTTCTTCTCCTCCCCCTCTCTTCCTCTTTTTCTTCAGCTTCTTCTTTTTTAATAGTTTATTTTTATTTATTTGCAAAGAGAAGAAGGGGTGAGAGAGAGATGGTTGCACCAGGGCTTTTTGCCACTACAAATAAACTCCAGATGCATGTGCCATGTTTCTGAATTTGGCTTTGTGCAGGTACTGGGGATTTAAATCTGGGCTATCAGGCCTTGCAGGCAAGCGCCTTTAACTGCTGAATCCCATCTTCAGCCCTTCCTCTTGTTAGTAAGAAAATCAGAAATCAGGCTGGAGAAATGACAGCTAAGGTGCTTGCCTGCAAAACTTAGGGATCCAGGTTTGGTTCCCCAGGACGCATGTAAGCCAGATGCAAAAGGTGGTGTATGCATCTGAAGTTCATTTGCAGTGGCCTGGATGCCCATACCTCTCTCTCTCTTTCTCTCTCTCTCTCTCTCTCTCTCTCTCTCTCTCTGCCTTTTTGTCTCCCTGTCTCTCAAATTAATGATTAAATAAATGAATATTAAAAACAAATAAATAAGCATTTTAAAATTTATAAATAATTTTTAAATAAAAACCCAGGGATCTGTATCCAAAGCCCAGAAAGCATGCATTTTAATACAGGCAAACCTAGGGATAGTACTATGTCTTATTAATAAACCTAAGTTAATTCATTTGTTAAACCATATAAAAATCTTGACCCTTTGATTGAATCTGTAAGGCAATTTTAAAACACTAGGCTTAAAGTTTAACATTTTTGTTTGCCCTTAAAATATCTACCATTTCAGTAAGTACAAACAAGGCTTTTTCTTTTAAAGCCCAAAAACAGAGATGAACTATTTTAAGTATGTCATAGAGGGTCTTTAGTAGTTTAAAATACATATGTGCACATTAAAACATTGGAGGGCTTAATGGCCTAAGATTTAGTTATGTAGGCTTTGGACAGAGAAACAAAGAAACACAAACTACATGAACACATGATGGTGGCTGACCAGCCTTAGATGGATGACAGTGAACATGTAATATAATGAAAGGGAAAATAGACATCTTTTTCTGTAATATTTTTGTTACCCAACAAACTGAAATTGACTTGAGCTAATTTAATATTTTTTATGTTTTTTTGTTATTAAGAACATATTTTGTAACT
The DNA here is from genome assembly GCA_036346955.1 of Dipus sagitta. Taxonomy (NCBI): domain Eukaryota; kingdom Metazoa; phylum Chordata; class Mammalia; order Rodentia; family Dipodidae; genus Dipus; species Dipus sagitta. The sequence continues at coordinate 74,531,371 of CM070772.1, read as the reverse complement.
GGAGGGTGTATGTGTAGAGTGAGTAAGCCAGAACTCCCTGTTCCCCAGCTCCTCCCAGTTACCTGGTCCTGGTAGATCGCCCTGTGGCAGGCGTGGGGCTGCTTGGACCCTATGAGCTTGCTGTGGAAGCAAGCTGCTTGCTCTGCCTTCCTGCTTGAAGTGCCCCTGTGTCCCCAATCCATGGATGCCTGTGCCAGAGGGTGTGCACAGAGTGTAGTAAGTAGGGCAGAGCTCCTGGTTGGTCCCACACTTTCAGTTCCCTGGTTCCAGTACCCCTGCTGCTGCCTTGGGGAGGCCTGTGCGCTGTGTGTGGGCTGTGGAAGCGACCTTTTGCTCTGGTATCCTGACTGGCCCTTTGGTACCCACATCCCTTTTTTCCTGAGTGAAAGGGTGCACAGGCCACTGTAGGAGATGACCTCTTGCCTCTGGTTCTCCAACTTCCTGGCTCTTGGTTCCCCAACCCGTGATGCCTGTGTACTGAAAAGTACATGTAAGTGGAGTGAGTAGACCAGAGCTCCCAGGTCCCAAGTACCTTTGATGTATGTGCAACCTACACAATCGGTGCATCTGTGGTTATAACCCAAGCATACACCAATCTGGTTTACATTTAAAACAGAACACCCTCTGATGATCCTAAAAGGACAAAAACTTGCTTCCTTATCAATAGAATAAAGTATTTTTTATGATGTGTAGACCACAATACAAAAAAAGCCAATGAAAGTTAGAATATTGCGAGAGCTCCAACAAGGATGCCTAGTCACACAGTGGAAGCCTCCAATGAAATCATAGGAAAATCAACAGAAATTTTATCCCAAAATGAAAACAAAACAACCAATGAGATGCTGATCAGAAGAATTGCTAAACTGGAAGGAAATCACCAAAGAACCAGTAATCATATCAATGAAATTGAACAGAATTGTCTCTTAGAATGTTCAGCTTTTGGCAGTAGGCTTAACTTGATTGAAGAAAACATTAGAACTCTCAGAAGAGATATAAATGAACTGAAGGTGACTAAACAAAAGAAAGATCTCAACAACCAATTTATTAAGCTTAATGAAGACTTGATCAAAAGTAAGAATGAATTCCAGGAATCATCAAGAAAACCAGAACTCAAACTGAAATCATACCTCAAAAAAGAAATGGACATGAAGCAAAAGAACGCAACAGAAAACAGAAATCAAATAGAGCTTATAAAAAACCTCTCTAGAATTCCTCACAAACAGAGTTACTCATGTCAAAGACAGAACTTTTGAGCTGAAAGACAAGACAAAAACAATTGACTATGAAGCCAAAAACTTTGCTGAGTTAAAAAAGTCAAGTGAACAGAATATGAGGGAATTGTAGGATTCCCTATTAGTATACCAGAAGAGAAAATCCAGGCCAGAGGCATAGAGAACATATTCAACAAAATTATTGATGAAAAATTTCCCAGTCTCTCAAAATAAAACCCCACCCAGATATGAAAAGCCCACGGAACATCAGACAGGACCAAAGGAGAAACTCTCAAAGGCACATCATAGTTAAAACTCTTAACAATGAAAATAAAGATAGAGTGCTAATAGCAGCAAGAGAGAAACAACTCACTACATACAAAAGCAATCCCATCAGAATTACCTCAGATTTCTCAATGGAAACCCCGAAAGCCAGAAGGGTGTGGAATGGAACACTTCAAAGTTGAAAAACTTATGGCTTCCAAGCCAAGCTACTTTACTCAGCAAAAGTATCCCTCATAATGGATGGTAAAAGGAAAACCTTCCATGAAACAAATCAACTCTATGATTAAATGAACACAAAGCCAAACCTACAGAGAATACTTCAGGAAATACTCCACACAGAAAAGTCAAACAACCATTTCAAGGGCCAACAGGAAGATCACAATAACCAAAACTAGACCATGCTCAAAAAGTACAAAACACAGGGTTCCCTGAACCAGAGGGTTGCTGGAGGGTGTGGCATGGGGTAAGTAGGCCAGATTCCTGCTTCCTAGCTCCTCCCAGTTCCCTAGTCTGGGTTCCCTGTACTGGAGGGTGTGTTGGAAGTGTGGCATGGAGTGAGTAGGCCAGATCCCTGTTTCCTGGCTCCTCCCAGTTCCATGGTCTTGGTTCCCTGCACCAGATCGTGTGCAGGCAGGCACAGCATAAACTGAGCAGGCCAGATTCCTGTTTCCCGACTCCTCCAAGTTCTCTGGTCCTGGTAGGTCTCATAGTGCCTTCCATGGGGAGGCCTGGTTCCTGTGTGGGTTGTGGAATCAGACCTTTTGCTCTAGTATCCTTATTGGCCATGGGGTACCAACATCACTGTTCACCTGAGTCAGAGGTTGCATGGGCCAAAGAACAAAAACTTGCTTCCTCCCCAATAAAATAAAGAGTCTCCCAAAAATGGGTAGACCACAATTTAAAAAAGCCAACAAAAGTCAGAAAACTGAGAGATCTCCACCAAGGATGCTTAGGCCTACAATGGAAACTTCCAATGAAATCATAGAGAAATCAACAGAAATTTAATACCAAAATGAAAGCACAACCAACCAGTGAGACCCTGATCAAAAAAAATCACTGTACTGGAAGCAAACCATCAAAGAACCAACAATTGTATCAGTGAAATTGAAGAGAATCATCACTTAGAGGGTTCAGCTTTTGACAGTAGGCTTAACTTGATTGAAGAAAACATTAGAAACCTCAAAAGAGATATGAATGAACTGAAAGAGAGTCAAGAAAAGAAAGATCTCAACAACCAATTTATTAAGCTTAATGAAGACTTGATCAAAGGTAAGAATGAATTCCAGGAATCATCAAGAAAACCAGAACTCAAACTGAAATCATACCTCAAAAAAGAAATGGACACATTACAAAAGAACACAACAGAAAACAAGATCAATAGAATTTATAAAAACCTCTCTAGCGTGCCTCACCAACAGAGTTACTCATGTGGAAGACAGAAGCTCTGACCTAGAAGACAAGACAGAAGAAAGTGATTGGGAGGCCAAAAAACTTGCTAAGTTCAAAAAAAAAAAATCAAGTGAACAGAATATGAGGGAACTGTGGGATGCCCTAAAATGAACAAACATCCAGATCATGGGCATACCAGAAGGAGAGGAAATCCAGACCAGAGGCATAGAGAACATTTTCAACAAAATTATTGAAGAAAAATTTCCCAGTCTCTCAAAAAAGAGGCCTATCCAGATACAAGAATCCCACAGGACATCAGACAGGACCAAAGAAGAAACATGCCAAGGCACATCATATTTAAAACTCTTAACAATGAAAACAAAGAGAAAGTGGTAAAGCAGCATTAGAGAAAGAACTCACTACATACAAAGGCAATCCCATATGAATAAGATCAGATTTTTCAATGGAAACCCTGAAAGCCAGAAGAGTGTGGAATGGAACACATCAAAGTCTAAAAACCTATGGTTTCCAATACAAGCTACTCTACCTAGCAAAAGTATCCCTCATAATAGATGGTGAAAGAAAAACTTTCCATGAAAAAGTCAACTCTGAGATTATATGAACACTAATCCAAACTTATATAGAATACTTGAGGGAATTCTCCCCACAGAAGAGTCAAACAACCAATCTCAAGAGCCAACAAGATCACAATAACCAAAACCAGACCAGTTTCAACACAGTACAAAACAGAAGAAAGCACCAAACCCCAGAAGACACCTCATCATGTCAGGGATTCATTTAAAACTCACAGTATAAACAAATATTAATGGTCTTAACTCACCCATCAAATGACACAAGTCATCAGAGTGAATAAAAAAACTAGACTCTTCTATCTGCTATCTGCAAGAAACCCACCTCACCACTAAAGATAGGCACCTCCTCAGGATGAAAGGATGGAAAGTGATATCCCATGTAAATGGAAATAAAAACAAGTGTGTATTGCTATATTAATATCTGATAAAATAGACTTCAAACCAAAAGTAATCAAAAAGGACAAAGAAGGCCACTCCTTACGCATCAAGGAAATGATCCAACATGAACACATCACTATCATAAATATATGTGTGCCAAACACAGGGACACCACAGTTTATAAAACAAAATCTTCTCAACAATAAACAGAAATAGACACCAACACCATCATAAAGACTTCAATACTCCACTATCATCACTAGACAGATCATCCAAGAAGAAAATCAACAGGGAAAAATAGAGCTCAACAACATCATAGATCAACTAGATCTAATGGATATCTACAGAACTTTCCACCCCAACTCAACAGAATACACATTCTTCTCGGAAGCCCATGGAACCTTCTCCAAAGTTGACCACATATTAAGACATAAGGTATCCCTCTATAAAGTCAGGAAAATTGAAGTAACTTCTGGCATCATGTCAAATCACAATGCATTAAAGCTAGAAATTAACAAGAGACACATCAAGAACTCCACCAGCTCCTGGAGACTAAAAAACACACTTTGAATAATGAATGGGTCATGAGAGAAATCAAAGAAGAAATTATGAAATTCCTAAAATTGAGTGATAATGAAAAGACAATCTACCAAAACTTATGAGACACAATAAAGGCAGTCCTAAGTGGAAAATTAAAAGTGCTAAATGCCTTTGTAACAAAGGCAAAGAGATCCCAAATTAATAACCTAACTGTCTTCCTAAAGGCACTGGTAAAACAAAGCAATCCAACCCAAAGAGCTCCAGACAGAAAAAAAGTAATGAAAATTACAGCAGAAATTAATGAACTGAAACCTAAGAAAACAAGTTTTAAAATGGATGGAATGAAGAGCTGGTTCTTCGAAAAGCAAAAAAGATTGACAAATCCCTGACCAATTTGATCAATTAAAAAAAAACCAAAAAGCAAAAAAACAGAAGTCTCAAATTAACAAAATCATAAATGCAAAAGGAGAGGTCACAACAGACATCAGTGATATTGAAGGAATCATCAGGGCATACTTCCAAAACCTCTACTCCACAAAATTAAATAATCTGGAAGAAATGGATGAATTCCTAGACACATACCACCTACCAAAACTAAACTCCTAAACAAACCTATCACATCCATGGAGATTGCAAAGGTAATCCAAAACCTTCCCAGTCCAGAACTGGATGGCTTCTCAGCTGAATTATATCAAACCTTCTTTGAAGAACTGAAATCAATTTTTGTCAAACTGTTTCACATAATGGGAGACTAGGGAATCCTCCCCAACTCCTTTTATGAAGCTAGGATCACCTTAATACCAAAACCAGACAGAAATGCAACAAGAAAAGAAAACTATAGGCCTATGTCCCTGATAAACTTAGATACAAAAATCCTGAACAAAATCCTTGCAAACCAAATTCAACAGCACATCAAGAGCATAATCCACCTTGACCAAGTAAGCTTCATCCCAGGGATGCAGGGATGATTCAACATATGAACACCAGTCAATGAAATATACCACATAAATAAACTTAACCATAAGACACACATGATCATCTCAATTGATGTAGAGAAGGCCTTTGACAAAATATAACACCACTTCATGATCAAAGCACTGGAAAGAATAGTCATGGAGGGTTTATATATCAACACAATAAAGGCTATATATAAAGTACACAAAGCCCAAATAATACTTAATGGTGAAAAACTCAAGGAGTTCCCACTGAGATCAGCAATAAGACAGGGGTGCTCACTCTAACCACTGCACTTCAACATAGTAGTAAAGTCCTAGCTCAAGCAATAGGACAGGAGAAAGAAATAAAAGGAATTGAAATTAGAAAGGAAGAAGTCAAATGATCCATATTTGCAGATGACATTATCCTGTACATAAGTGGCCCGAAAGTCTCCATCTCAAAACTCCTAAAGGTGATTAATTCCTTCAGTAAAGTTTCAGGATACAAAATCAATACACAAAAATCAGTAGTCTTTCTGTATACAAAGGACAAATGTACAGAACAAGAAATCAGTGAAGCTGTCCCATTTACAGTAGCAACAAAATAATTAAATACCTTGGAATAACACTAATTAAGGATGTAAAAGACATATATAAGGAAAACATAAAACAACTCAAGAAAGAAATTGAGGTGGACTTGAGAAGATAGAAAGACCTCCCATGTTCCTTGATAGGTAGAATTAATATTGTGAAAAAATGGCAATTCTACCAAAAACAACATACAGATTTAACAGAATACCAATAAAAATACCAGCATCGTTTTTCACAGAGATACAAAAAATGATCTCAAAATTCATATGGAGTGGCAGCAGACCTTGGATATCCAAACATACCCTTAGCAAAAAAAAAAAAAAAAAAAAACACCTCTGAAGGTATCACCATACCCAATCTAAAGCTGTATTACAAAGTCATAGTTAACAAAACCAGTATGGTACTGGAATAAAAAGAGAAACATAGACCAGTGGAACAGAACTGAAGACCCAGACTTTATGTCAAGTAACTACAGCTACTTGATCTTTGCCAAAGCTGCCAATAAAGTAGACTGGAGAAAAGGCAGCATCTTCAACAAATGATAATTGACAAATTGGATGACCATATGTACAAAAATGAAATTAGACCACTCATTTCTCCATATACAAAAATCAAGTGCAAATGGATTAAAGACCTCAATATAACAGCTTACACTCTTCAATTACCAGAAGAAAAAAATAGGAGGCATGCTCCACGATATAGGACTGGGCAAGACTTTCTCAATAAAACCCAGTAGCCCAGGAAATCAAACAAGCACTCAACTAATGGGATCTCATGAAGCTAAAAAACTTTTGCACAGACAAACATAACAAAGCAGAGCAAATAGATTACCCACTTAATGGAAGAAAACCTTCATGAGCTATACCACTGATAGAAGCCTAATATCTAGAATCTACAAAGGACTCAAAAAACTAAACAATAAAAAAATCAAACATCCTACTCCCAATATGGGGCAGAGAACTGAATAGGGAGTTTTCAAAAGAAGAAGTACAAATGAGTAACACAAACTTAAGAAAATATTCAACATCCCTAACCATTAGAGAAATGCAAATTAAAATAAGCATGTGATTCTGCCTTACTTCAGCAAGTATGGCAATCATTAAAAAATCTAACAATGACAAATGTTGGCAAGGATGTGGGGAAAGAAGAACCCTCATCCACTGTTAGTGGGAATGTAAACTTGTACAACCACTACAGAAATCAATATGGAAATTCCTGAAAGTCATGAACACAGAGCTACCAAAATACCCGGTATTGGGCATTTATCCTAAATGTCCCATGCATCAATACAGAGACATTTGCTCAAACATGTTTACTGCTGCTCAATTCATTATAGCTAAGAACTGGAATCAACCCAGATGCCCATCATTGGATGAAAGGATAACGAACTTATGGCACATTTACACAATGGAATTCTAGTCAGCAGTAAGAAAAAGGATACAATAAAAGTTGTAGAAAAATGGATATACTTGGAACAGATTAAAGTCACCCAACCCACACAATCACAGAAAGACAAAAGCCACATGGTGTCACTTACGTGCAGTTCCTTACCTGAATCTGCTCAAGTTGCTGCCATATCTGATACACAACTCAAGGCCCATAAAACAGGGATGGGAGGGTTTGGGGGAGGAGAAGGGGAGGTAAGGAAAGCAAACATAAAATCAAATCCAAAATGGGCTTATACCATAGAAACCTTTCCTTGGAGATAGCCTAAAAGATATAACTCTCAAAAGGGTAAGGGGGGCACCTGAAAAGTAGGGCTCTGGTGAGCGTGGGATGAAGCCTAACCTTAAAAGAAAAAATATTTTTTCTGTCTCTGGCCTGTAACTCCCAGTACCAGAGATTGGTTGCTACCCACATTGAGCAATTGATCAGAGACCTACGAGGTCCCCAAATCAAGACTGCTTTCTGTCAATGCACTTGGTCGCCTGCCAGAGGCAAAAGCTAAGTCCCTGTTTCTGAAGACACTGTACACTGCTAACACAGAACATGGAGAGACCTGGCTGTAATACAGAAGAAAGCCAGTCCCTAGCCAGTTATCCTGTCTAGTGCTGGAAAGTGCTACTGGGGGAAACTGACCAGTAATGCTCTGAGCAACCATAGGTCTAAGCCACTCAAAAGCAAACACCCTGACAGGATGTACACACCAATGCAATAGTGGCACACAGCCTCAGTGGGTAACCAATAGCTTTCTGATTGGTTAAGAGATGCACTCAGTGTAAAAGAACCCATATCTAGCATTGGGAACCAGATTAGAATCCTATGGAGACAAAGATTATGTTCTCCAGTGTCAAGCTCTCACTAGTCTTTGGCTAAAAGAAGGATTACATACATCAAAGTCTTCCTAAATTAATAATACTTATCTTCACTCTCCTTGGGAGAATCTGTTCTTCTTTTTCAGAAGGTAGCAAGACTGGAGGAGATAAACTACCGCTCACACTTCAGCCAAGCCGCAGCTGCAACCACAAAGGAATTTGGGAAATGAGCAATAGTTCCTCTTCCATGTTGAACCTGATAATCAGCCCCATGATGTAAAAGAGGGACCCCGAGGATACTCAGCTCCTATTAAAGCAGAGACCCAGAGGCTTCTAAGAGCTCATTACTGAAGTAGACTTAAAATTCACCCACCATGGCTCAGAGAATTTTGTAGAAGAGGTGGTGGAGATATTGTGAGAGTCACAGGATGAGACATCATGCCCAGAGATATTCCTCACCCCAAAAAGTTACTGACTACTGATCTCACAATGCGTAAACCACAACCCTATGGGGAATACCTGAAACCTCACTGAGAAGTATTTCCAGTTGAATAGATGCAAGGACAAGGGAAAACAGGGTACCAACACATGATGCATCTATACAAAACATCTTGTTAATAATAGTAACATTTTTAAAAAATAAAAATTAAAAATAACATAGTTTGTATGGATACATAATGTGTTAGTGTCCCCTCTTTTCCCTCCTCCTTGCCCCCATTTCACAAGGAGGCCTCGTCATTGGGGTTGTTTGTATTCCCACAGGGTTGTAGGTTTTGCATTATGGGAGCAGCAGTCAGTTATTTGGGGGAGGCAGTGCCTCTGGGTATGACATCCCAACCTGTAACTTTTACAATACTTTTGCCCCATCTTCCACAAAGTTTCCTGAGCCTTGATGGGTGTGTTTTAAGTGGACATCAGTGAAGAGCTCTTAGGAGCCTCTGGATTTTTGCTTTGGTAAGTGTTGAGTATCCTCAGTGACTGTCTCCTTCACCCTGGCACTGCTTGTCAGGCTCAACATGGAAGCCTCACTCTTCCTCATCTCCCCACTTCCCCTTGGTTTACCCAAGGCCTTGACTAAGATGTGGGATGGTAAGTTTAACATTTTAAATTTATATGAGTACCTACTTAGAAGCCAATGTTACCATATCAACCATGTTTTAAAAGGTGTGACTGTGCACTTTGAGCAGAGACCATGCAGAGGGGCAGGGGAAAACTATGAAAATGTTATTTGGAGCTGAGGAAGCACAGTAGAAGAGCAAGAGGGGTTTAGGTGACATCACTCTGCTTTACTCAACCAACATCTGGGTGGGACCTTCAAATGATGTAGAATGATGTAGAATTTGAGAGTGCTGGAGAGCTTTTTTGGTTATCAGTGGGTTTAACTCAGGGAGTGGATGGTGGGTGAAGTGCTGGAAAAAATTACCTGCCTCCAGAGCCACATCTGCAATCAGTGCCTCTCAAACTTGTGCTACATGCCAAAGAGGAATGAAAGCATATGGACATGGGAGTGAGCAAGCAAAAGCAGATTTACTAAAGAGATAGTTAGCATTCTGAAAGAGAGATGTCATTTTCTGTTGCACTGTGTGAAGGAATAAGAAATCCACTGTGGCTCCGAACTCTGGAGCTGACCAGGGATTCTAGCCCCAGGATTGCAGGACAGTATAAGAGCTAGTTTTTCTTTTCCTTTCTAAACAGAAACTTTTTGACCCCACTTCCTTCCTCCTAAGAGAAACAGTAATAGGCACCCTCATCTCTCACTCCCTCTCCAATTCCTCATTTCTTTCTCATCTTTCTCTTGTCCCCAAGTGGCTTCAACAGAAACCACCTCTACTGCTCCTGCAGAGTGGGTAGGTCCTGGAAAAGGAAACTCTGAGTTGAGGTCAAGCATATAATCCCTGCTGGTTGCAGGGCAAGGAGGTTTCTGACTTCTGCCCAGTGTTGGGGGAATACATCATTTGACTCAGTGTGGATATTTTCTGAAGATATCAGTTGTCCTGGAAAGACAGGGTAACTTTGTCAGCCTATGTAGAAAATGGAATTGGGCTGAAGATGCATCAAAGGCAGAAGAAAGAAAATGGGGGCAAGGTGTGTGTGAGAGAGAGAGAGAGAGAGAGAGAGAGCGAGCGAGCGAATGTGTGTTTCATTGAGTGAACAGATTTAAAAGGCAGAACAAGAAGAGCATAGATAGAGAAGGAATGGAGATAGCCAAAGGCTTGGATGGACATAGAGGACTTCAGATCATTTTCCATTGCATCAAGTGAAATTTTTAAGAAAAACTAGCTCTTATAGTTCTGGGGATTTTCCAATGCAAGATAGAGAATCATAGAGCTAACATATAGGACATTGTTTTCATTTCTTAGTCACATCAATGTACTACACTGCCAGTTGTATAAAATGACATTAAAAGACCAGTGTGGTGGCATAAACCTGTAATCCCAGCACTTGGGAGGCTGAGGCAGGAGGATCATGAGTTCAAGGCCAGCCCATGATAGATAATGACACCATTTCTAATAATAAATAAATAAATAAATAAATAAATAAATAGAAACCTAAAAAGTAAAATAAAAATGTATAACATATACATTGTATACAGTACATAATATTTGGTAATAAACAACTATGGGGATAGTTTATATACTTCTTATACCATAATTTTTAGTACTGTTTTAAAGTAATATTAAAAAAAGCTAAAGCATGGTTTACCTCTAGCACCTTCATGCATCTTGTGCTCACTATGTATCTAGAAGCCACGTGAGTGAATGATCTATGCCATCTAGGTTTATGTCAGTACACTCAAGTTTGCACAATGACAGAATTACTTAACAGAACAACTCTCAATCACATCTGTATCAATCAGCAGTGCATGGCTGTATATGAGATAATAAATTCCAACTCTTACACACATCTTAAAACCTGGCAGGGCTATTTACATAACAGACATACCACTGTTGCATTAGTATGTACATCTTGCCTGGATGGCAAGTTGTGTAGCTTGCACCTGCTGATTAAGACTGTTGATGATTTTTCTCTCCAGGAGGCTTCATATCACTTTCCAGCACTATGACAGTTAGTCAGCAGGGAGGAGGCATCTAGCTCAGCTCCAACTTGATTTCTCAGTGTTGTGAAGCCTAATGATGTGGTATCTTCAGCAACAAGGTCTTACCATGTAGTTCATGTGGACAACTAAGAGCCTTGGCAATAGCTTATATTGTTTTGAGGGAACTCATGTGTGGGTTCCTGGGTCCTTGGGCCAGCCATGGTCCCCGAAGGCATCCCAGGCAACCGTGGTGGTGAGCACACAAGAATCATTCTCAGGAGACAGTTGCAGTGAACAGCTCTTGGTTTATTGTCAGGAAAATGGATTTATAAGCAGTTGAATGCAGGAAGAGGATTTTAAGGGGATTGGTGGGTTTAAAGGTTGCTAGCCTATTGTTAGAGATGTTCATTCCAGCACATAGGGAGTCAGGTGCAGCACATAGAGAGAGAGTCAGGTGATCTATGGAGGGTCACAGGGCTGTGTGAAGGCTGCTGGCTGACAAGGATTTTCCTAGGCAACTGGCCAAAGGCCACAGGGTTATGGACAAAGCATAAGTCTTATGTGAATGTCCAGGTATCCCGTGCTTGGAGAGGGTGTGGCCTTGCTTCCTGCTGATCTCAGGGACCAAGATTTTGTCTTGGGGTTCAGGTTCACTATAACCCCCAAGAATGGGGGGAGGATCCTGGCTCATTTCAACCACTGAGAATGGGGGGAGGAGCTCCCTTGCCAGTCTGGTCCCCGAGATATGAACAAGCTGCAGTTCAGGCTGCTGTGACCTCTCCCTAGCCTGGGGCCTTCATGTCAAACAATTTAGGTTTGCTTTAACCCAGGGCCCTGCCTATGTCCAACACCTCCCCCTTTGTTTTTATAATGAAGAGGTGTCATTATATTGAGTGAAATCTTTATAGTCTATCATAGACTCAAATAGGGCTAGATGGTGCATGGGAACCTGATTAGTAGCAACCTTAGCAATATTAGTTATTTGTTGTCTGACAAATTTGATGAGGAAGGGGACTACAAGTAATAGGGTTCCTATAGCAAGGAGGGGGCTAAGGAGGGGGAGAAGCCAAGTGACTAAAGGATTAGAAAACCAGGTGATGGGGTCCTCAGGCTTGTAGTGGTCAAGCAGCAACTTATTGAGTTTTTTGAGTTTTAAAATCTTGTTCAACAACATTTGATTCATTAACAAAAAAAACACAACAAACATTCTTGGCCCAAGACCACATATATCCCCCCAAGTTCAATCCCCCCAAGTTCAGCAGTGATGAGATCTAAGGCTAGATGGTTTTGAAGTACCACACCTGCGAGAGAGTACAATTGTTTCTGGAGAGATTTGAGGCTGTTGGTCATCAGAGGCACCCAGAAACAGCGTCACACCAAGGCCCACCAGCAGAGGATTGAAAATCTCTCTCGGTTGACACAGGCGGAGTTTGTAGGCCGCTTTTTTTCCTCATAGAGATATACCTGTGAAACAATCCAGACAGGCGAACAAAATGGGGGAGAGAAAATATTTATGCATGGGGTGGTTACCCCTTTGCACCAAAGGAGAGCGGGGTCTTGACACAAGTGGTCCTGGTTATGGAAATATATATTTTTGGTCTCAGAACTTACTTATATATTTTTATATTTGAAAATAATCCTTTTGACATCTATAATTTTTTTAATTATGAAATTAGAACTATGGGGGAAAATGTCTTAAGGTCTTGGTTATTTTCCCTCTTGGAAAGTTCTCATTGTATTACTTAATAGGCCATTTATATATTTAAGGTATTTTTTTGTCTTTGGTTATACATCTCTCTCTAAGTGTTTAAGACCATGCAGATAGCCAAAATTTAATTAAGGGTTAATTTTGGAGGTCATTAATGGCTCTCCAAAGAGACTTTAGGGACCCAGGAGTAGTCCTATAGCTGACTGGTGTTTTCTGTCTGTTAGGATGAGTCAGGGCTGTGCTAGCCAAGTGTTTTCCCTTCTTTGGGAGGTCAGGAGGACTGATTGCTCCTCATTTGTGACTCTCCTGTTTCAGACTGTATACGAATTTTTTGGGGTCTCTGTATCCTCCCTGCTCAGGAAGACAGGTGACTTACCAGGGGGTCAATGTAGAAGTGTCCCATCATCTCCAGTGGCCTCACGACCTGGGAGCACAGGCCAAAATATTGGCCCCTTTTGCTCCAATGATTCCAGTTGGCTTTGGCTTCTACACAGGTGATTAACACACTTAGAAAGGAAGTTATACCAGCATGGATGTATGTACATATAGAGCACATTTGATTATTGAATTAGATTTAGTTAAAGAATGGCACAAGAGCTTCTAAAATCATTTTGCCCAGCCGTTTAAAATTTTTAAATGTTGTCCTGTGGCAGCATATGCTATATATCTGAGGCACAGAAAGTAGGCACATCTTACAGTTTACATATCTAACAGTTATAAATACAGGTAGAACCTGTTACCAGTCTTGAAAACAATACCAATGAATTTATAAACAAACTAATTAATTTAACGTAGAAATTGTCAGAAAAGAACAAGTAAAACAGTATAAAGTCTTAGCACCTGTGTTTGAAAACATCTTTGATTAGATCAGATACCTGTGTGGGTACCAATTACCCGGAGAACATTGGAAACAGAACCACAGAGCTTGAATATTATTTTTTTCCAGATGAGGGCCATTGTTTGAGCATGAGGCTGTACCTTAAAGTTAACTATCTTATTATTGGAAATTTGTACAGAAAAAGCCTTCCTTAGTATTTAGATTATCAAAAAGTCTCTACCTGACAACCAGACTTGATTTACAATACCAGTATATATGCTTTCAGATTTTATATAACCCATTGATTTGAGATAGATCTTATTAATAAACTCCATGAAATACATTTTCTGTGAATACTGGGCAAAACATGACAAACATTTTGGGGTAATCTTTATCAATACCTTTAACATATTTGGAAATGTTTTTATTAGTAGTAACTAAGGCAAATTTTGCTTCTATCTTGAGGCAGGCTGGCCTAGAACTCAGGCCAGTTGCCTCCTCTTTTTAAGTAACAGGACATTACAATCTTTTTTTATTATTATTTTAAGATACCCGACAAATTATAAGTCACCACCTCAGAGGGAATTCTGTTGTTTTCAATAATCCTATACGTAAGTTGAAGTTGATGTAGAACATAAACTCAGCAGTTATATTTATGATATCATGTAACAAAGTATGGCATTATTTACATAAAACCTCAGTTCACCATAGTCTTTAGTTAACATGACCCCTTTTTTCCCTTTCTTGCTGCTTCTTGTTGCCAGCGCTGTGGTGGCTGGGTGGGGCTCACATACACCTTCAGATCAGCTCCGCCATGCTCCTGGGCACTCACCTGGGGTCTGGTCTGGTACATGTGGAGGTAATGGTTGAGATGACTGCCAGTACACCTGCCCGAGCCTGGCTACCCAAAGGGGAAAGAAGGGAGGGGGCCTCTGGGACCATTGGGAGCCACTGGGCAAAAGGGGTTCCCCAGGACTGTTGGGGAGGCCACTAGAGATAGAGGCAGAGACATGATGCCTGCATGGCTGAGGCGCCATTGTCTGGGCAAGTGTGTTCCTGCTGCTTGACCCAAGCCACTCTGGAGTGCTTGCAAAGCTGGCTTGCAATTTCAGTGCTGCCCTAGTGGAGAAACTTGAAAGGAGATGAAAAGGGAGTGAGGGGAAATTTCCTTCATGAACTTTTCATTTCCTAGCCAGATAAGCTATGTGGGTCCACATGTCTGAGCCACATGGATGCCCAGAAATCATCCAGGGGGTGACCTGGAGGACTTCCCAAAAGGAGGCAGCCTCCCTCTGGGAGAGCTTAATTACCTTAACTTTCAGGAGAGCCTGTAATCTACAAATATGTGATTTCTTTTGGTGACAATATTATTCATGATAGAAAAAGAGTGGACTGGCGACCTGCCCTACAGGCTTTTAAGAGGTCAATGTGTTACCAGCTTTTTGTGTTGGAGAGAAATAGATACAAGGTTTTTGCCAATGCCAATGGGATGTCAGGGTCCATTCAGAGGATGGCTGGCCTTCAGTTAATACCAAAATTTGGCCTTGGCCAAGAGACATCAGTTGCCAGTTCATCATGTCTGGATTCTCATGATGCCAAACCTGCCAGCCCTCAAAAATGTGGAGGCAAGGCCACACATGTCCCGATATTTCCCAGTCCCCCTGGGACAGGACTCACCTATCCTGTCCTGTCTGATAGGGTCCCTGTTCAGGCACCAGCTGTAGGTTCCTGGATCCTTGGGCTGGCCATGGTCCCCCAAGGCATCCCAGGCAATCATGGTGGTGAGCACATGAGAATGACACTTGGGAGACAGTTTTGGTAAAAAGCTCTCTGTTTATAGTCAGGGAAGTGGATTTATTAGCAGCTGAAGGCAGGAAGAGGATCTTAAGGGGATTGGTGGGTGTAAAGTTTGCTAGCCTATGCCTAGGAACATTCATTCCAGCACATAAGGAGTCAGGTGCAAGAAGACCTTCTGGCCAAGATGGCGACTGCCTAGCTGTGCTGCAAATCCCGGGGAAAGGAATGCAAGACATTAAACATTCACTGGATCTTTTAGGGGAGAAAAATCTCCAATAGATTGCCAGTGGGACGGCAAAGAGGGGGAAAACAGAGAATCGCTGATCCCTTCTCAGGCGGGTGGGTAGCCCACCCCTCCCCCCAAGTAGCCGCCATACCCATGGCACCGTGCGATTTATCCCTGCGTGTGGAAGCATAGACTGCTCCGCCCACTCTCCCACTTACTACTCCGGCCACCACACATTCAGTGAGACCTGGCAATAACAGGGAATTGCTGATTCCTTATGGGCAGGTAGCACACCCCTCCCCCCAAAGTAGCCGCCATATCCACGGAGCCGAACAATCCCTGCATGTGAAAGCTTAGACTGCTCCGCCCACTTGCACACTTACTGCTCCTGCCACCAAACGTTCAGTGAGTCCAGGCCCACAGCAACTACCAAGCAAGCTCAGACTGTGTCTGTAACTTCCGACAGCTCAGGTGCCATCCCCTACGTGTCTGCTGTGCCAGCCTTCTGCCATTGTCCTGTGGCAGGGGAGAGCAGACAGCTTCTGGGTCCCAGAGTTCCCAAATCAGAGTTTGGGCAGCTTCAGTGCTTGGTGCCTCAGTGTCCCTCCTAGCTCGAATGAAGGCAGCTTTGGCATATTACAGCTTCAGAGATCAGGTAATTTTGGTGCCCCACCCAGGCAGTAGAACACGCGGCTTTGGCAAGTGAGAGCCAAAGCGCAGGCTGCTTGGCAACTGCCCCAGGCAACCTCAGATTCCCAGTGTGCTTGAGCCCAGGCTGATCCACCCACCTACGGGCCCATACACTGTCATGGACAGACCACAGTGCAAAAGAAATAACATGAAAAATCAAATGCAAGAAACTCCAGTTAGATCACCAAGTCCTACAATGAACATCTCTAATCAAAACATAGAAGAAACATTAGGATCAAAACACCAAAATGAAGCTATGAGCAATGCAACCCTGACCAAGCTACTCGGTAGAACATGCAGAAAAGCAACAAAGGACCCATAATTGTGTGGATGCTGCCATCACTAAGCTATAACTAATAGATAAGAAATTGGAAGGAATTCAAAGAGAGTTAAGAGATTTGGGAGAGAGTGAAAAAAAAGAAGACCTCAAAAATCACCTGGTCATGCTAAATGAAGACATAAAGAAACGCAAGGATGAATTCCAAGAAGCATCAAGAAAATCAGAAAATGATGTGAAAAGGGAGCTTGACAGGGGGATGGAAATTACACATAGAAAAGTAATAGAAAATGCAAACTTAATTGAACAAGTCCAAAATTCTCTAGAAGCTCTCAAGAATAGAGTCAGCCATGTGGAGAATCAAAACTCTGATCTGGAAGACAAGATGGAAGAAACAGTTAGAGAGTTCAAAAATTTCAGTAAGTTCAAAAGCTCCTGTGAACAGAACATGAGGGAATTGTGGGATACACTTAAGCGTCCCAATATCAGGATCATGGGAATACCAGAAGGAGAAGAAATTCAGACCAAAGGCATGGAGAACTTATTTAACAAAATAATTGAAGAAAACTTCCCCAGTCTCTTAAAAGAAAGGCCCATCAAGATACAACAAGCCAACAGAACTCCAAACAGACTGGACCAAAGGAGAAACTCTCCAAGACATATTGTCATTAAGACTCTAAACATTGACACCAAAGAGAAAATTCTAAAATCAGCTAGGGAAAAACAGCACACCACTTTCAAAGGTAACCACATCAGAACTACTTCAGACTTCTCAATGGAAACCATAAAAGCTAGAAGGGCTTGGAAGGAAACACTGCAAAGTCTAAGAACCTATGGCTTCCAACCCAAACTACTCAACCCAGCAAAAGTATCCCTCAAAATAGATTGTGAAAGAAAAACTTTCCATGACAAAACTCAACTTTACAATTATATGAACACAAAAACAAACCTACAGAGAGTATTTCAGGAAATTCTCCACAGAGAAGAAACAAATAATCAAACTCAAATGCCTACAAGAAGCATATCACAATAACCAAACTCAGAATAGGCACAAAAAACTTCAAAGTCCATGAAAACACCAAACCACATCTACCATCACAATATGGTAGGGATCAAATCAAATCTCACAGTCATTACCCTAAATATTAATGGCCTGAATTCACCCATCAAGACACACAAGCTAATAGGATGGATCAAAAAATGAGACCCCTCAATCTGTTGCCTTCAAGAAACCCACCTCACCACTTAAGACACACACCTCCTCAGGGTGAAAGGGTGGAAAACAATATTCCAAGCAAATGGGAATAAGAAACAAGCAGGTGTAGCTATATTGTTATTAGGTAAAATATATTTAAAACCAAAAATAATCAAAAAAGACAAAGAAGGCCACTTCCTACTTATCAAGGGAACAATCCATCAAGCAGATATTACAATCATAAATCTGTATGCACCAAAAACAGGAGCACCACATTTATAAAACAAAACCTACTTGACAATGAAACAGAAAAAAACACCAACACCATCATAGCTATGGACTTCAATATACCATTATCAGTAATAGACAGATCATCCAAACAAAAACTCCACAGGGAAGTAAGAGAGCTCAACAAAACCATCGATCACTTAGACCTAACAGACATCTACAGAACTTTCCATCCCAAATCCACAGACGACACATTCTTCTCAGCAGCCCATGGAACATTCTCTAAAATAGACCATATACTGGGTCACAAGGACTGCCTCCACATATTTAGGAAGATTTACATAACTCCCTGCATGATATCAGATCACAATGCTATATTGCTAGAAATCAACAACAAAAGACCCACCAAGAATCCCAACGGCACCTGGAAACTGAACAGCACACTTTTAAACAATAAATAGATACTGGATGAAATAAAAAATGAAATTGCAAAATTTCTAGAATTGAATGACAATGAGAACCCATCATACCAAAACTTATGGGACACAATGAAGGCAGTTCTCAAGGGAAAATTCATAGCACTCAAAACCTTCATAAAAAAAAAAAAAAAACAGAGAGGTCCCAAATCAATAACCTAACCATCCACCTAAAGGCACTGGAAAAGCAAGAAAAATCCAACCCAAAGAGCTCCAAAAGGAAAGAAATAATTAATATCAGAGCAGAAATTAATGACTTGGAAACCAAGGAAACAATTAAGACAATTGACAAAACACAGAGCTGGTTCTTTGAAAAAATAAACAAGATTGAAAAACCCCTGGCCAATTTGATCAAGCAAAAAAAAGAGATGGTTCAAATTAACAAAATTCAAAACGAAAAAGGAGAGATCACAACAGACATAAGTGAAATTGGGAGAATCATCAGGACTTATTTCAAAAACCTCTACTCCACAAAACTGGATAATGTGGAGGAGATGGATAAATTCCTGGATGCATGCCATTTATCAAAAGCATTATCCACCTTGACCAAGTGGGATTCATCAGAGAAACACAGGGGTGGTTCAACATACAGAAATCTGTCAATGCAATACACCACATAAACAAGGTTAAACATAAAAGCCACATGATCATCTCGATAGATGCAGAAAAGGCCTTTGACAAGATACAACATCACTTCATGATCAAAACATTGGAGAGAATTGGCATGGTTGGTTCATATCTTATCATAGTAGGCAATATACAAAGCTCCTAAGGCCCAAATAATACTTAATGGACAGAGACTGGAGGAATTCCCATTAAGATCAGGAACAAGACAGGGTTGTCCACTCTCACCTCTGCTCTCCAATATAGGACTGGAAGTCCTAGCTCAAGCAATAAGACAGTAGAAGGAAATAAAAGGGATACAATTTGGAAAGGGAGAAGTTAAGTTAGCTCTATTCTCTGATGACATGATTGTATATCTAAGAGACCCAAGAGACTCCATCCCAAAACTCCTGAAGGTAATTAACTACTGTAGCAAAGTAGCAGGATACAAAATTAATGCACAAAAATCAGTAGCCCTCCTATATGCAAATGACAAAGATACAGAGAAAGAAATAAGGGTCATGGTCCAATTTTCAGTAGCAACAAAAATAAAATAAAATACCTTGGAATAGTGATAACCAAGGAAGTGAAAGATATATACAATGAAAACATAAAAACACTCAAAAAATAAACTGAGGAGGAATTGAGAAAATGGAAAGACCTCCCATGCTCCTATGTAGAATTAACATTGTGAAAATGGAAATACTACCAAAGGAAATATACAGATTTAATGCGATTCCAATTAAAATCCCTACAGTGTTCTTCACAGACATAGAAAAAACGATCTCAAATTTCATATTAAAAGGCAGAAGGCCTCGCATATCCAAACATATCCTCAGCAAAAGAAATACCTCTGGAGGCATCACCATACCTGATCTTAAGCTATATTACAAAGCCATGGTAATAAAAACAGCATGGTGCTGGCATAGAAACAGGAGTATAGACCAAAGGAATAGACTTGAAGACCCGGTGTTTGGGTCAAGCAACTATAGCTACTTGACATTCGACAAAGGCCCTAACAATATAGGCTGGAAAAAAGACAGCATCTTCAACAAATGGTGCTGGACAAACTGGACAACTATGTGCAGGAAACTGAAACTTCATCCACACATTTCGCTATGCACCACACTCAAGTCCAAATGTATCAAAGACCCCAATATAAGACCAGACACTTGACTACTACTGGAAGAAACTTTAGGAAGTACTTTCCATGATATAGGAATGGAAAAAGACTTCTTGAACAAAACCCCAGTAGCTCATGATCTTAAACAGTCACTCAACCAATGGGACCACATGAAGCTGAAGAGTTTCTTTACAGACAAGCATACAATAAGCAAAGCCAATAGATTACCCACAGAATGGGAGAAAATATTTGCGGGTTATCCAATTGAAAGAGGCCTAATCACTAGAATCTACAAAGACCTCAAAAATCTAAACAGTAAAAAGTCAAACACCCCACTCACAAAATGGGGCAAACAGCTGAACAGGCAGTTCAGAGAGGAAGAAATACAAATGGCAAACACACACTTAAGAAAATGTTCATCATCCCTAATCATCAGGAAAATGCAAATTAAAACAACTATGAGATTCCACCTTACCCCAATAAGAATAGCAAACATCAAAAAATCAAATGAAAATAAATGCTGGCGAGGATGTGGAGAAGTAGGAACACTCATCCAGTGTTTGTGGGAATGTAGGATGGTACAACCACTTTGGAAAGCAATATGGAGACTCCTGAAAAAGCTGACTAAAGAGATACCAACAGAACCAGTTTTTCCCTTACTGGGCATCTACCCTAAAACCTTCAAACCATAGGCCAGAGAGATTTGCTCAACCATGTTTGTAGTGGCTCAATTTGTAATACCTAAGAGTTGGAACCAACCCAGAGGTCCATTACTAGAAGAATGGATAAGATGTGGTATATCTACACAATGGAATTCTATAAAGCAGTAAGAAGAAATGACACAATGAAATTTGAGGAAAAATGGTTGAACCTGGACCAGATCATTCTCAGTGAACTTACCCAATCACAGAAAAATAATCTCCACATAGTCTCACTCATCTATAGCACCTATCCTGAATCTACCCAAGATACCTTACATACCCAGCAAGCATCTTATGGACTAGACAATAGGATGGGTGGGGAAGGAGGGGAGGGCAATGGAGGGGCGAGAAACACAAATCTAGACCCAAACAGCAATGGTACCATAAAATTCTACATCCTAAAAGGCAGACTAAATAGCTGAACCTTCACCAGGCTCTTAGAGGGAACACCTGAACCACAAGACACTGGAGAGGGTATGATGAAGACTAACCTTAATCTTCTACAGCTTCTCTCCCTCCCTCTCTCTCTCTCTCTCTCTCTCTCTCTCTCTCTCTCTTCTCCCTAATTCTTTTATATTAGTTATCTTTTTCCTCCTTTTCTTAGTGGGCACTGACTTGTAACTCCCAGTACCAGCATGGGGCTATCGTCCACAATGAGCTTCTGATCAGAGACCTACAAGGTTTCCTAAAAGACAGACATATTTCTGTCAGAGTACTTGATGACCCACCAAAGGCTAGTGGTAAGACCCTACTGCTGAAGACACCTTATGTGGTTGACACGTAAAATAGAATGGCATGGCTGGAAGCTGGAAGATAATCAGTCCCCAGACAGTCAGCATGTCTAGTGCCAGAAGGTGCTACATGGGCGACTGGGGGAAAATGACCAATATCTGTCCAAGCAACTCATGGTCTAACCTACTTAGCAGCAAATAACCTGTTGTGATGCCCACACAAGTGCAAAAGTGGCACACAGTCATGGTCGGGAACCAACTGGTCTTGATTTGGCTAACTGATCCCCTCAGTGGTATGGCACCCTTAGCTGGAGCTGGGAAACAAGTCAGAACCATATGCAAACGTAAGCCTGCTCTCCATTATCAAGGTACCATCAATCATGGGCTACAAGAGGGCCTACACCTATTAAATTCTCTATTAAAAAAAGTAACCATTTTTCCTGGTGCTTACTTACTCTCTGTTGGAGAATCTGCTTCTCTTTTTCAGATAGACGTTGATCCTAAGGAGAGAGCCACCCCATCATACCTCAAAAGGGCCCTGGCTGAAACTCAGAAAAATTGGCGAAACAAGCAAGGGTGCTTTTTTCCTGGTGAACTGGGTACCAGCATAAGGGTGAAGGAGATCAACACAGAGAAAAATCAACTCCTACCAAATCAGAGAGCCATAGATCCAGAGGCCCCTCAACACCTCATCACTGAAGCAGACCAAAAATGAACCCAACATGGCTCAGGGAAATTTTGCAGAAGAGGGGTGGAAAGAATGTCAGAGCCACATGTTGGTTCATGATATGCAGAGACATTTATCCTACCCATAACTGTGGGCTAACTCCACAATGCATGACCCATATACCTCAACAAGGAGGGGCCAAGGGGAGGGGGTAGGTCATGGATGAGCCTAATAATGGTACCAAACTGACTGTATTTGCTGAATACAAAACTAATTAATAAAAAAATAAAAAAATTTAAAAATTAATAAATAAAGCAGATGAATATAAATAAATAAAATTAGATAACCCGCCCCCCAAAAAAGGAGTCAGGGCAGCACATAGGGAGAGAGCCAGGTGATCTATGGAGGGTCACAGGGCTGTGTGAAGGCTGCTGGCTGATAAGGATTTTCCTAGACAACTGGCCAAAGGCCACAGGGTTATGGGAAAAGCATAAGTCTTATGTGAATGTCCAGGTATCCCGTGCTTGGAGAGGGTGTGGCCTTACCTCCTGCTGATCTCGGGGTCCTAGATTTTGTCTCGGGATCCAGGCTCACTGTGACCCCTAAGAATGGGGGAGGAGGAGATCCCTTGCCAGTCTTGTCCTCAAGATATGACCAGCAGACGTTCAGGCTGCTGCAACTTCTCCCTAGCCTGGGGTCTTCATGTCAGACAGTTTAGGTTTGCTTTAATCTAGGGCCCTGCCTATGTCTGACATTCATGGACCTCCCTGACCAACTCACTGGGATTATTCCACTCTTGGAACTGGGGTTTTTCTTGGTGCAGCATTATCAAACCCCTCGGGGGACTTCTGTCCCAAACTCTCTCTTTTTTAACTTACATATTTTTTTTAAGTAGCCAATAAAATGTGGTCTACTATATGGCTTATTTATAACATCTTTAGTCTTAATTAGCTCTCCTTTTACCCCCTGCTCTCCTCCATCCCCCTCCCCTGCTGCCACTTACACCATTTTACCCCCAGTATTCTACACTTGTACTTTTATTTAATATTCCCTCTCCTTAAGCCCTTATCTGATCTCCCTCCCCCTCCCTCCTTCAGGGCCACTTTCTAGCTTCCTGGTCTCTATAACTGATTCTTACTCCAACTCACATACAAATCTAAAATCCCAGGCTGGAGAGATGGCTTAGCAGCTATGCACTTGCCTGCGAAGCCTAAGGTGACCAAGGTGTGACCAAGGTGATGCAATCACACAAGGTCACACATGCACCCAAACTTCGATTAGTCCTGGCATGCCAATTTTCTTGCTCTTGCTTTCACTCTCTTGCATTAAAAAAAGGCCAGGAGCTGGAGGGATGGCTTAGCAGTTAAGGTGCTTGCCTGAGAAGCCTAAGAACTGATGTTCAATTTCCAGGCCCCACATAAGCCAGACACGTAGTAATTCAAGCGCTCAGCGTCATACATGAGCACAAGGGGGCACATGCATATGGAGTTCATTTGCAGTGGCTGAAGGCTCTAGCATGCCCATTCTCACTTACTGTCTCTTTCTCTCCCTCTTTCTCTTTCTCTTTCTCTCTCAAATAAGAAAAATGTTTAAAACACACAAAAAACTGTCTATTGGGCTTGGCTCAAAAAAGAAAAAAAAAATCAAAACTAGGATCCTGCCAGGCATGGTGGCTCACACCTCTCGTCCCTGCATTCAGAAGGCAGAGCTAGGAGGGTCATCATGAGGCCAAGGCCACCTGGGACTACATAGTGAATTCCAGGTCAGCCTGGGCTAGACTGAGACCCTACTTTGAAAAACCAGAAAGAAAAAGATAAAAGGAAGGAAGGAAGGAAGGAAGGAAAGAAAGAAAACCAGGATCTACATATGAGAAATAACATGCAACATTTGACTTACTGAGCCTGGGTTACCTCACTTAGTATAATCTTTCCAGATCCATCAATTTGCTTGCAAATTCATTTTTCTTTATAGCTGAATGGAACTCCATTGTGTGTATGTGCCATATTTTCATTATCCATTCATCAGTTAATGGGCATTTTGACTGTTTCTATTTCCTAGCTATTGTGTTTAGAGCAGCAATAAACATTGATCAGCAATTATCTCTATCATAAAGTGCAGAGTCTTCAAGGTATATCACCAGGAGTGGAATAGCTGGGTCTTATGGTTGTTGTATATGGTAGTGGGTATATCTATCTGCCTAATAATGTAATGCTGCATATTTGTTATGTGGGAATCCAACTGCTCTCTGATTGGATTTGAGGCCCACTCCACAGGAGGTAATTCATGCCTGATACTGAAAACCTAATCAAAAGCCTATGGCTCAAGAGCTCATAAGCCCTATGGAGGGAAACTACTGTTCTAGATTGGTTAAAATTCCCCTCCCAATATTTATGTTTATGCCCATATATTACTGCTACTTCCACTTTTTTAAATTTATTTTTATTCGATATGGACATATTTAGTATGTAAACAACACATGTTGGCATCATCCTTTCCCTCATCCCTTTTCTGAAGAGGCCTTCCTCATTGGGGATGCAGGTCAACCCCATGGGGATCGAGGGTCATGTACTATGGGGGCAACAGTCAGTTATGGGGGAGAGGCAATGTCTCTTTGCTAAAGGTTCCAACTTGTGGCTCTAATAATCTTTCCGCCCTCCTTCCACAAAATTCTCTGAGTTTGGTGCATTTTCACTTTACTTCAGTGATGGGCTCTTAGAAGCCTCTAGATCTCTGCTTCAGTAGGTGTTGAATGCCCTCAGTGTCTATCTCCTTCACCCTTGTGCTGATGATATCAGGTTCACTGAGAAGGCAGCACTCTTGCTCAATTTCCCATTTCCTCTGTAGTTTCAGCTGGGGCAGGGGTGAAGTGTGCTGGATCATTTATCTCCTCAGAGCCTGCTCCCATCTGACAAGGAGAAGCAGAATCTCCAATGGAGAGTGAAGTCAACACTGGTTAAATGGTATAACCATTATTAATTTAGAGAGAATTTAAAGGGTATAGACCTTCTTATATGCCAAGATTAGTGGGAGCTTGACATTAGAAAGCAAAATCATTATCTGGATATTATTCTGACTTGTTTCTCAGTTCCAGATATGGTTTCATTTCCACTGAGCAGATCTGTTAGCCAGTCCAAGAGCAGTTGGTTACCCACTGTGGCTTTGTGACACTACTGCACTTGTGTGAGCATCACATCAGGTTGGGTTGTTTGCTTCTGAGTCGCTTAGACTTCGAGTTGCTCAGACACATGTTGGCCACTTTCCCCTGGTAGCTCATGTAGAGCCTTCCAGCACTAAATGGTCTAACTGTCTGGGGTCTGGCTCTCTCCTGGATTCCAACCAGGTCACTCCATGTTCCATGCCAACAGCATACAGTGTCTTCAGAAGTAGGGTCCTACCATTAACCTCTGGTGGCTCTGACAGAAGTCTGTCTTGTTTGTTTGGGGAGATCTAGTAGGTCTCTCTGATCAACAACTCATTGTGGATATAAACAACATCCTGGTACAGGGAATTACAGGCTAGCACCAAAGGAAAAGAAAAAATAAAGACAGAGAAGCAAGAGAATCAGGAGAAATTTAAGGTTAGGCTTCATCTCACCCTCCCCAGGGCCCTTCAATTCATGTGCTCCCCCTAAGGTCCTCTTGAGGGCTCCACCTTTTAATCTAACTTCCAGGATACAGGATTCTATGGGACCAGTTCAATTTGGGTTCAGTTTTGTGCTCCCCCCTTCACCACCACCCTTCTCCTTCCCACAAGCCCTCCCCTCCCTATTTTCCAAGTCTCAAGATGCCATTCAGGTATGTCAGCAAGTCGGGCTGATCCAGGTTAGGAACAGCAGATGAGTGACACCATGCGACAATTGTCTTTCTGTGATTTTGTGAATTCACTTAGAATGATCTGTTCCAAGTTTGATCATTTTTCTACAAATTTTAATGTGTCATTTTTCTCACTGATGAATAGAATTCCATCATGTAGATATACCACATCTTGGTTATCCATTCATCCATTGATAGGCACCTGGGTTGATTCCAGTTCTTAGCTATTATAAACTGAGCAGCTATAAACATGATTGAGCAAGTATCTCTGAACTGAGATATGGGGCTTTGGGGGTAAATGCCCAGTAAGGGAATAACAGGGTCTGTTGGTAACTCTATATTCATCATTTTCAGGAGTCTCCATATTGATTTCCATAGTGGTTGTGCCAGCTTAAATGCCCACCAACAGTGAATGAGTGTTCCTGTTTCTCCACATCCTCACCAACATTTGTTTTTATTTGATTTTTCAATGTTTGCTATCCTTACTGGGGTGAGGTGGAATCTCATAGTTGTTTTAATTTGCATTTCTCTAATGGTTAGGGATGTTGAACATTTTCTTAAGCGTGTGTTAGACCAGCACAGGGAACCCAGACCAGGGAGCTGAGAGGAGCCAGGAACCAGTGGTCTGGCCTATTCCCTCCACATCACCGTGCCTGCCAGCACCCAGTGCTACTCTGACTTTTGTTTAGAGAAGTTTCTCTTTTCAGATGGCAGTGACCACTGTAGAGACCCCAAACTCCATACAAAGAAGTGACAGTTGAGTGTCAAGTACTAAATAAGACAGCTCTATAACACCCTTCAAGGCTCAGGGACCATTGAGTAATCGGTGGTGGAAAGAATAAAAGAGCCAACAGTATGAGTGCTTTGAAAATATGTCTTCCAGGTCTGGGGAAATGGCTCAGCAGTTGAAGGTGCTTACTTGCAGAGACTTTAGTGGAGGGAGAAGAGGGACAAAGAAGTGTTATGGGAGGTGATTATATACATTTAAGTAAAAATTTTAAAATCTAGCAGAGAGATAAGTCACCTGTTTAGCATGAGGAAAGTGAGTGGCCGATAGAGACTGCCTTGACCACTTCCCAGTAGGCAGTGTTGTGTGGCTTGCATTCTGTTTGCCTGGAAAGCAATTGCAACTAGGAGAGGATGAGGCAACTGCCATAGACTGGTCATCTCCATCTACGTTATCCTATTTAATCCTCATAGCTACCTCCAAGGGTCACTGTTTTCATTATCAAATGGGCCAGCTGGAACTCAAATAAGCTAAGTTACTCTCCCAAACCTGGGACTTGAATGGGGTTCTAATCTGTGTCTGTAAGATCCCTCCCTTGAGCTCAACCCATTTGCAAGTCCTTCTGAGGACCTGATACTCTTCTTTGTTAGCCCAAACTCCCTGAGTTGCTTTATTCATGTATTCTCTACATTTGCAGCATGCCTTTCACTCAGCTCCCAAGCCTTGGGGCCTCACAGTCTTAACAGTGCTGTTGTCACAACCAACAGACGACAGGGAAGCCAGACAGGCCTTTGCCCACTGTTCCACTACCTGTATCTGAACAGTTTCCCTGGCAGAGGGAAACTGAGGCTGCATTGCTGACCTACAGAGAAGTCATCTGTCTGGCTGCTGGTGTGAGATGAGGGAGAATTAGATGCAGCATTTGCTGATTAGGAGGGTTACATTAACACCCAGTCAAAACAGCTCTTAAAACAAGTTTTGACAAAATTGTCATATTAGATATAGTCGAATAAAGTCAGCCGGTCAGTTGGCAGAGCATGATTTTACATCATTTTGACAGCCTACATTATGAAGCTTTAGGCACCACTGGGAAATCCTCCAAGACAAGCCAAATTATAGCCAGTGCCACATACTCCCCTGTTAGTTGGGTAAGAAATGACCAGGGAAGGGCTTTGAGAGCAAAACATAGACAGTTTCTTCTCCTCTCCTTCCTTACCCAGGAGTGGAGTTGCTACTGCCTTTTGGGGATGCAAAAACAGATTTTCATGCCATTAGAGTAAGGCTTCCTGCTTCCAATTGAGGTTTCATTTTTTTTAATTTTTATTTATTTATTTATTTGAGAGAGAAAGAAGGAGAGAGAGAGAGAAAGGAAAAGAGAAAAATCACACCAAAGCCTCTAGTCACTGCAACTCCAGTTGCATGCGCCACCAACTGCATCTGGCTGTACATGGGTACTGGGGAATCAATCCTGGGTTCTTTGGCTTTTCAGACAAGCACTTTAACCACTGAGCAATATCTCCAGCTCCCTGAGGTTTTATTTCTGCCTGACGTCTGGCCTGTGGCCCCAACAAATATGTTAGACAAGGGAATAGTAAACCTTATTTTAAATCCCTCCTGCTTCTGAGCGTTGGTACCATGGGAAATTTATCTCCTATCTAATTCTCCATTTTCTTTCCTAGGGAAGAAAAAAAAAAGAAAAACCTCTCTTAGGTTTTTTAGATGGTATCCCAGAAATGATATGACAGGAAGTGGGAGTGGGGAGACAGCATGGTGTAATGTCAAAGGCAGACAAAGTAGAGCTATGCTGTTTCAATTGTCACACAGGGCAAGGTTCTAGGAAAGGTGGCTTTGAATGAAGATTCTTTTACTCATTGATGAAGGAGGAAAAGGAAAGGAAAGGAAAAAAGAAGAGGAAGAGGAGAGGAGGCAAGAAAAAGGAAAATTAGGAAGGAGAAGAGGAGGGAGGAAACTACCAGACTTCTAATTGCTCTTGTAGTATGTGCTTTTAAAATATTATGCTTTACTGTTCAGGACTGCCATTTCCAGAAGTAACCATCTTCACAGGCATCGTGGCAAATAAAGAAGCTAGTGGATCTTGCATTTTTGCTAATAATAATCTCTTGGCCTGAACCTTCTAGCCCCAGGAAGTGGAGAGGCAGGGAGCAACACCTCAGGCCCTCTGCATATCCCAGCCTTGCAGGAGCTGGAAGCACACTCAGTCCTGGAGGTCTCCATGCCTGCTGCACCGTCCTGAAAAGTGTCATCAATACAATCTGATATAGCAGCTTGTGTTAGGAGATTGGAGGTGGGAGGATGTAAAGTGAAATTCATGAATATTCATGATGTTAATTAAGCAAGAGCTAATTGGAAAATGCTAGTTCTATTAAGACTTAGACTTGTATCTATCATTGCAACAGGCACCAAAATAATAACAATCATCTAATGGACACTTTGGGTTCTTTCCAGAGCTTCTTTCCTCTCTCCCTGGCTGTTAATGTGCAGAAGAGAGCAAGCCAATAAGTAGAAGAGGCCAGTCTATGCAGCCTAGACAGTATAGTTCACCTCCCTGTGAGGACTAAGGAGCGGTGTTGGTCTCTTTGTGTGTTAGAATTTCTGAGACTTGAGAGATATAAAGATGTTTGACAGTCAAAAAAGTGCAACAAGGCAGAGATGAGTGCCCTGGATTCACAGACCATAAACATAATGATGATATCAAGGATAAAACAGAGTTAGAATGGGGTCCCTGCAATGACTATTGCAATCCTCTGTGTTCTCTCATGAAGCTGAGAACCTGCTTCTCTCCAAACCTGGGAGGACCTCTCCAGGCCATGTCAACCTGAAGCACTAAATTGCAGAAGTGTGGGAAATATAGTCTACTGACTTGATTTTCCCAACCTGAGAAACCTTTCCTCTTTAAATCAAGTATAAGACAGTATAAGATATAAGGTGCCCTGGATCCTTTTGCATGATAGGCAAGTGCTCTAGCACTGAGCTACACTGAGCCTGGAAGCCCCTTCCTATGTGTATCTATCACTTCTAACAGTATCAGAGCTCAGTTATGCTTCAGATTAACACTCTCATTTTTATCATAGAAATGAAAGAAAGGGGAGGAGTAATAAATGTCTATTTAAAAAATAAAAATCTCCTGTCCTTGGACTAGGATTTACCCTGGGTTGTCAAGCCTTTAGATTTTAGCTAGAACATCCCCACTTACAGACGGTGTACTCTAGGACTTCTCAGCCTCTGCAGCTATGTGAGTCAAGTCCCTCTAATAACTCTCATTCACTTTAACCACCTGTTAGTTCTGTTTTCTGAAATACTCTAATTCATTCACATAAACACACACACTGGAGAATCAGAAACCTAAAATGAGCTGAGTTGAGAAGAATAATGGGAACAAGGCCTGCACTGAGCTGACTCACAGGCCTTTTGTAACTCCAAGCATGGTTTCCCATGTGCTGGAAGGTTCAAGGAGGAGAATCATCTGAACACTTTTGTGTCTGGAATTTTCTTCAGAATCCCACATCCCCAAGAATGTATCTTGTGGTCATTAGTTCACAATGAATGCATAAGTTGCTAAATTTAAATATGTACAATTTATATTTGCAGTTGTACTACAATAAAGCTGAGGGCAAATAACATTCTGCTTTATAAAAATCTGAGTATCTGTTTTGTTCTTTTAAAAGTCTGATTTTTTTTTTTAAAGCCAGGCATGGTGGTACATGCCTTTAATTCCGGTGCTTAGGAAGCAGATGCAGGGGATCACTGTGAGTTTGAGGTTGGCCTTGGCTATAGAGTAAGTTCTAGGTCAGCCTGGTCTAGAGTGAGACCCTACCTCAAAAAAATGTCTGATTTCTTTTTAAAGATGAAATTTAGTTCATTGCTGAAAGTTATTCAAAATTTGCTGCTGGGCTAGTGAGATGGCTCAGCAGTTAAGGCACTTGCCTGCAAAGCGCAATGACCCGGATTCACTTCCCCAGTACCCACATAAAGCTAGATGCACAGAGTGGCCCATGCATCTGGAGTTTGTTTGCAGATGCCAGAAGCCCTGGCGTGCCTATTCTCTCTCTCTCTCTCTCTCTCTCTCTCTCTCTCTCTCTCTCTCTCTATGTATCTATCTTTCTCTCTTTCTCTCCTTGGAAAATAAACAAAATTTTTAAAAGAATTAAGAAATGATGTTAAATCCATATAGAACTCTACATTGAACATGCATATATGTGAATACATATATGTAAATGTGCATGTAAATACATGCATACATTTATACACACAAATACATGTACAAGTGTGTACTTTCTCCTCTTTTTGTTCCACATTTCTTTCAAAAGCTTGGTAAGCTTCCACTGTTTTAACATTGAGTTTTCATAAGATGGAATACCATCACAGCTCTGATATATACTTGATATTTCCTGCAAGCTTGTTCTTCCATATATTTCAAAATTACATGTCACTCCAGCAGTAAAACTTTCAAGTCATCCAGAATGAAATTATTTACTTGAATTTTGTAAGAGACAGGCTGGCCAGAGCTACCTCCCAAAGGTCTCCAACTGGCCAGAGTGGCCAACAGAGTAAATACCCAGGAAGTGGTGTCAGTGAGACTGGCAAGGAGAATAGAGTGCCCATATGAACAGACAAAAAGAAAGATGTGAGGGTCTAGTGGAAAGGCTCAGCCAAGAGTAAAGGACAGAAGAGAAGAGAACCACCCTTCCACCGCATAGTTCACAGGAAATCATGAGTTCATGCTACAGGATACAGGTCTTAATGGGTCCAGGCTCAATTTAGAAGTCCCAGCCCATCAGGCCACCTCAGATATATCTACAGAGAAAAACCAGGTCATTATGTTCATCATTTTCAGATTCTCAAGATCTCTTCTTTTATTCCTAACCCTGCCCTTTTTGAGACAATATCATGCTGAATTGTCCAACCTGGCCTCAAAATTGTAATCCTCTGCCTCAGCCTCCCAAGTGATAGGATTACTGGCATGTACTACCACACCTAGTTTGGCTATTTTTATTTATTTATTTATTTATTTATTTATTTATTTATTTTTTAGATAAGATGAGCTACACTGGTCAGCTCTCTTACATATCTATCTCACCTATCCAAATGGTTGCCCCTCTCTGGCCCGAGAATGGCCTTGCCATTCCCAGGTACTTCCTCCTGTTTTGTGTCCCTTTTCTCAAATCATCCAAGGCTCTTTCTTCTCCTGGGAATCCTATGGAACCTTCATTCCACAGTATACACAGGGGTACAGTCCAAGGGTAGAGCCTTTGACAGCACAATACTCTCTACCTCCTGAACACCAGCAGTCCCATGGAACTGCTCATCTGTCCCAGAAGTGGTACAGTCTCCTCCCCAGTGAAACATGTCAAGTCTCCATGTGCTAGACACAACACTAGATGCTAGGAATTCCAATGTGAAATATTCAGCAAGAGAGTCACAGAGATCATAGCTCAACTTTCTCCTCTACCCCTCTCCATCAATAATGAAAAGTCTGAGCAACCCCACAGGAGAGCAGGCATGAGCAGCAAATTGTAGGATTTCTAGGGGAAAGCTGTAGAGACAGGTCTGCCTGCCAATCTTCCCACCCCCACTTCCCAGTTGAGCTAAGGCCTGTCCTTGACTTGGTGACAGATTGACTGCTTCTTACCTACCATATGGCTGTCTCCTTACCAGCCCCAGGTTTTGGTTCCCTCTGAGTCACCCTGACCCCAGATGCCACTCAAAGCAGTCTCCGCTGGCCACAACCATCTCCTTACTAAGTGACAACTCTGCTGAATCACTGCAACCGGGCAGCACATGATGTCCTGCAGTTTTTCTCCTGAGGTGCATAATAGGCTGTCCCTGCCAGGTCTGTTCAGCCCTCAGTGGCTGTCTTGCTCTTTACACCTTGGAAACCCAAGCACCCCCAACTCCTCCTGTACCACAGCCATGTGTATATAAACTTGGCAATATTTTGCCCTTTCTAAGTTTCTTCTTTCCTCTCAAATATAGCAATAGTCATCTGCAAGACTGCTATGTTGTCAAAATAGGATCACATGCATGGAAGTTATTAGCTTTTGCTAACTGAATAACACTTGGAGAATCTAAGATAATGCTATTATTGCTATTATTCACATTATGACCCATCCCAAGCCCAACCATGGAAAAGCTGAGCTAGAAGCGATTTTAGTGGTCAGGGACTGTCTCCTCCTATCTTTCCTCATGGGATTCAGCTGAATCATTCCAGACTTACTCCAGCTCAACCTAGGAGGAAGACTATTAAAGCCCTGCATGTTTATGATGGTTAAATTTATGCATAAACTTGCCTGGATCATGGGATACTCAAACATTTGGTTAAGCATTGCTCTGGCTGTGTCTGTGAAGTGTCTTTGGATGTGATTAACATTTGAACCAGCAGACTAGGTAAAGTAGGCTGCCTTCCCCAATGTGGTCAGCTTCATTCCGACAGTTAAAGGACTAGACAATGCAACAACGCTGGCTATTCCTAATAAGAATTCTTCTTATTTGACTCTTTAAACTAAGACATTGGCTTTTTCCTGATTTTACTCTTTAAATGAAACAGAGACTTTTTCTGAGCCTCCAGTCTGCTAATCATCAAATGGGAACCACTCTGTTAGCTGTCCTGGGTCTTCAGCTCACTCACTGCAAATCTTGGGAAGTCTCAACCTATAGAACTACATGAGCCAATTCCTGATAATAAATCTTCTCAGATAATACACATATACATAAAGATGCTGCTTAAATTAAAAGGGAGTAATAGCCAGGCATAGTGCCACATGCCTTTAATCCCAGCACTTGGGAAGCAGAGATTGGAGGATGGCCACAAGTTCAAGGCTACCCTGAGAATACACAGTGAATTTCAGGTTAGCCTGGGATAGAATGAGACCTCACCTCACAAAAACAGAAAAGGGGAGTAATGTCCCATAAATCCATCAAAAATTGAAATATGGATAATGACAGTGACTTCCAGTTAAGGTGTCGACATAGTAGCCATGCCAAAGCACCCTGGTGGGGAGGTAATAAGCCGAAAACAAAAACACCACAACACATTCTTCTACTGAAAACTGAAGATGTATAAGGAATTATTAAACACAATTATCAAACACAGAAGAGAATCAGGAGAAACCCAGAGCTTCTAGCAACCACACAACCAGAGTGGACAGGGAAAAGTGCTTTGAAGTGCTCTTCTGGACATGAAGTGACCATTGTATTCCTGAGTTCACAGCAGCTGTTGTTATCTGCACAATATTTGGCTCATCAAAGAGCTCCCGCTGTGGCTCTGCTAGGAAGAGCTGCACACATGCAAATCCAGGTAGGGGGACTCTCCACTCACACCAATTTCCTCATAGGGTCAGGAAATCTGAAGGAGAGGACATCAGGGACCAGCTGAGTGGCTCCTGAGTCAAAGCACCATGGGGACCAGCTGGGCAGATACAGTATGACTTAGCACACTACAAAGCCTCCCTTCCCATAACCATCAGCACACCCAAGATCCCCTGAGATCTGGGAAAGGGAACTCAGCCACACTTAATTTAGCACAGCCAATGGGAAACAGCAGATCCACCAACCCAGCCAGCCTAGATGAGCCCACAGCCCAACAAAGAGGGACCCAAGTGGGCAAGCAGCATAGGTGAGACCAGAAGCCATCCCCAGAAGATAATGGCTACTTACATTAGGTTCACAACTGCCCGAAACCTGGTATGTGGGCCCGCACTGGAAATTCTAATCACATCTTCCATATCAGAGCTGGTTATGTATTTCACTTGATTGATGGTTGGCTTTGCCATTCCTAAATAAGCTGTATTTTGGGGTTGATTTTTGCGGGTTTTGACATTTCCTGATTTATAGTACATTCATCATCTTCTTATGTCATCCTTGGGGCAGGGTCTCATCTGGACCTATGCTCACTTGAAACCCATTAGAGACCAGAAATCTCAGGTGCCAAACTGAAAGGATTTAGGGGTGGGGCAACACAAGTCCTTAGGGACTTTGACTTTCTTAGATTATATGTTTGTTTTAATCCCTACTCTTACATAAATAGTCCATGCTGTTTTTGACTGTGTGTATATATATTGCTCAACTGAATGTTAAAACTTGCCTGTGTTTCCCACCCCTTTGATGCCTTTCCCTCCCTCCCCTTCCATCCTAGTGTCTAGTCCACGAGATGCTTGCTGGGTATGTAAAGTATCTTGGGTAGATTCAGGTTAGGTGCTGTAGATGAGTGAGACTATGTGGCAACATTTTTTCTGTGATTGAGTAAGTTCCCTGAGAATGATCAGGTCCAGGCTCAACCATTTTTCCTCAAATTTCATTGTGTCATTTTTCCTTATGGCTCTATAGAATTCCATTGTGTAGATATACCACATCTTAGTTATCCATTCTTCTAGTGATGGACATCTGGGTTGATTCCAGCTCTTAGCTATTACAAATTGAGCCACTATAAACATGGTTGAGCAAATCTCTCCAGCTTGTGGTTTGAAGGTTTTAGGGTAGATGCCCAGTAAGGGAATAACTGGTTCTCTTGGTATCTCTATAGTCAGCTTTTTTCAGAAATCTCCATATTGCTTTTCAAAGTGGTTGT
The DNA here is from genome assembly GCA_036346955.1 of Dipus sagitta. NCBI lineage: Eukaryota > Metazoa > Chordata > Mammalia > Rodentia > Dipodidae > Dipus > Dipus sagitta. The sequence continues at coordinate 74,495,795 of CM070772.1, read as the reverse complement.
ACCATCCTACATTCCCACCAACAGTGCATGAGTGTTCCTACTTCACCACATCCTCACCAGCATTTACTTTTATTAGATTTTTTGATGTTTTCTATCCTTATTGGGGCAAGGTGGAATCTCATAGTTATTTTAATTTGCATTTCTCTGATGATTAGGGATAATGAACATTTTCTTAAGTGTGTGTTTGCCATTTGTATTTCTTCCTCTGTGAACTGCCTGTTCAGCTCTTTGCCCCATTTTGTGAGTGGGGTGTTTGACTTCTTACTCTTTAGATTTTTGAGTTCTTTGTAGATTCTAGAGATTAGGCCTCTATCAGTTGGATAACCCACAAATATTTTCTACCATTCTGTGGGTAATCTATTGGCTTTGCTTATTGTATGCTTGTTTGTAAAGAAACTCTTCAGCTTCATGTGATCCCATTGGTTGAGTGATGGTTTAAGTTCGTGAGCTACTGGGGTTTTGTTCAGGAAGTCTTTTTCCATTCCTATATCATGGAAAGTACTTCCTAAATTTTCATCCAGTAGTATTCGAGTTTCTGGTCTTACATTGAGGTCTTTGATACATTTGGACTTCAGTATAGTGCATGGTGAAATGTGTGGGTCAAGTTTCAGTTTCCTGCATATCGTTATCCAATTTGTCCAGCACCATTTGGTGAAGATGCTGTCTTTTTTCCAGCCTATATTGTTGGGGCCTTTATCGAATATCAAGTAGCTATACTTGCTTGACCCAAAGTCTGGGTCCTCAAGTCTATTCCATTGGTCTATACTCCTGTTTTTATGCCAGTACCATGCTGTTTTTATTACTGTGGCTTTGTAATATAGCTTTAGATCAGGCATGGTGATGCCTCCATATGTATTTCTTTTGCTGAGAATATGTTTGGATATGCGAGGCCTTCTCCCTTTCCATATGAAATTTGAGATCGTTTTTTCTATCTCTGTGAACAACACTGTAGGGATTTTAATTGGAATTTCATTAAATCTGTATATTGCCTTTGGTAGGATTGTCATCTTCACAATGTTAATTCTGCCTATCCAGGAACATCGAGGTCTTTCCATTTTCTCAAGTCCTCCTCAATTTCTTTTTTGAGTGTTTTTATGTTTTCATTGTATAGATCTTTCACTTCCTTGGTTAACGTTATTCCAAGGTATTTTATTTTTTTTATTGCTATTGAAAATGGGACTATGTCCCTTATTTCTTTCTCTATATCTTTGTCACTTGCATATAGGAAGGCTACTGATTTTTGTGCATTCATTTTGTATCCTGCTACTTTGCTATAGGAGCTTGACCCAAACGGAAATGGTACCATAAAATTCTACTTACTAAAGGACAGACCAAATGGCTGACCCTTTACCAGGCCCATACAGGGAACACCTAAACCACAAGACACTGGAGAGGGTTGGATCATGACTAACCTTAATCTTCTACATCTTCCCTCCCTCCTTCTCCCTCTCCCTCTCTCTCTCTCTCTCTCTCTCTCTCTTCTCTCTAACTCTTGTATATTAGTTATCTTTTTCCTCATTTTCTTAGTGGGCACTGACATGTAATTCCCAGCACCAGCATGGGGCCATCATCCACAATGAGCTTTTGATCAGAGAGACCTACAAGGTTTCCTAAAAGACAGACAGATTTCTGTCTGAGTACTTGATGACCCACCAAAGGTTAGTGGTAAGACCCTACTGCTGAAGACACCTTATGTGGTTGACATGCAAAATAGAATGGCATGGCTGGAAGTTGGAAGACAGTCAGTCCCCAGACAGTCAGCATGTCTAGTGCCAGAAGGTGCCACATGGGCGACTTGGGGAAAATGACCAATATCTGTCAAAGCAACTCATGGTCTAACCTACTTAGCAGCAAATAACTTGTTGTGATGCCCACACAAGTGCAATAGTAGCACACAGCCATGGTGGGGAACCAACTGCTCTTAATTTGGCTAACTGATCCCCTCAGTGGTATGGTACCCATAGCTGGAGCTGGGAAACAAGTCAGAACCATATCCAAACATAAGCCCAGTCGCCAATATCAAGCTACCATCAATCATGGGCTACAAGAGGGCCTACACCTATTAAATTCTCTATAAAAAAGGGGGGTTATCTCTTTTGTCCTGTTGCTAACTTACACTCCTTTGGAGAATCTGCTTCTCTTTTTCAGATAGATGTACATCCTAAGGAGAGAGCCACCCATCATACCTCCAAAGGGCCCCGGCTGAAACTAAGAAAAATTGGCGAAACAAGCAAGGGTGGTGATTTCCTGATGAACTGGATACCAGCAGAAGGGGGAAGGAGATCAGCACAGAGAAAAATCAACTCCTACCAAATCAGAGAGCCAGAGCCTCAGAAGCCCCCAACACCTCATCACTGAAGCAGACTAACAATGAACCCAACATGGCTCAGGGAAATTTTGCGGAAGAGGGGGTGGAAAGAATGTCAGAGCCACATGTTGGGTCATGATATGCAGAGACATTTATCTTACACATAACTGTGGGCTAACTCCACAATGCATGACCCATATACCACAACAAGGAGGGGCCAAGGGGAGGGGGTAGGTCACAGATGAGCCTAATAATGGTACCAAACTGACTGTATTTGATGAATACAAAACTAACTAATAAAGAAAAAATAATAAAAAAAGAATAGGCAAGAATTCAAAGCCAGCCTAGACAAAAAAAAAAAAAAAAAAAAAAGCCTTTGTTTTACTCCACTCACCCTACTGGAATACTTGCATAGCAGGCAAATCCAATATCTAGGGTCACTTCTGCTATTGCTCTGGGAGTAATATAAGAGCACACCTGGCACCTTAAGCTCCTACCCTGAAAATATATAATGTCATATTTACACATCCAAGAATACTGCAGATAATTAGAAAACCCAGCATCAAATCAATTCAAGACACAAAAATCTCTACCTTATAATACAAGCAAAAAATGAAAAATCAAGACAATATAATTCCACCAAAAATGATAAATCCATCACAAATGATCTCCAATGAGATAGATTTAAATGAGATGTCTGACAAAGAATCCAAAAGAATTATTATAACTATGTTCAAAGAAATCAAAGTAATCAAAGAAGGAAATAAACTCCTGAAGAGAATACAGGGAACCAACGTAATGAAATAAGGAGGTCAATACAAAGACATGAATAAGGAAATAGAGATAATGAGAAAATGTCAATTAGAAATATTAGAAATGCAAAACACAGTAAGTCAAATAGAAAACTCTGTAGAAAGTCTCACCCATAGAATGGATCAAGGAGAGTACAGAATATCTAAACTAGAAGACATGGTGGCAGATCTAATTCAGTCCAACAGAGAGAAAGACAAACTAACAAGAAGGCATGAACAGGAATTTCAAGGCATTCGGAACACTATGAAGAGATCAAACAGGGAATTCAGGGTATAGTAGAAGAAGAATTTCAGTCCAAAGGCATAGTATGTATTTTCAACCACGTCATAGGAGAACATTTCCCCCAAATAGGGGAAGAGGCCCCAATAACAGATACGGGACGCCTTTAGAACATGAAACAGAAAAAATGAGGAAAGAATCTCTCCTTGGCATATTATAAACTATTAAACATGTAAACCGAAGAACATATATTGAAAGCAGTGCAGAGAAACACCAAGTCGCATAAAAAGGCAAGGCCATCAGGATAATAGTAGATTACTCAACACAACCTTTAAAAGGCAGAAGGGTTTGGAATGATGTATTCCAAGTTCTGAAAGATAACAACTGTCAACCAAGATTACTTGATCCAGCAAAGCTATCCATTCAAATTGGTAGAGAAATATGGACATTCCACAACAAAAACAGGCTAAAGGAATATATGACCACTAAGCCAGCTCTACAGAAAATACTTGAAGTAATCCTTCATGCAGAAGAGAAAGAAAAGCAAGCATACACAAGAGAAAACAGGAAAAAATAAACCATGCTCAAATAATAGTTGTTGCAGTCAGGTTCACATTGCTGGTAGAAATCACCCAACCAAGAGCAGCTTGTGGGAAAAAAAGAGGTTTATTTTGGCTTACAGGCTCAAGGGAGAAGCTCCACACAGGCAGGGAAAACGACAACATGAACAGAGGGTGGACATCACCCCCTGGCCCACATAAACTGATAACCATACATGATATAAAATACAATGCATTCAGTATGACTTTAAGAGTCCCCATAGTTTTTTTTTTTTTTTTTTGAAGATGCCCAAAAATTTGATTCAGGGTTCAAAGATGGTGGTCAGTCCAGCCCCCTCACTGTCCAGGACTTCTGTCTCCAGCATTGGCTTTGGTTTTTTGAAAAGTGAGGGAAGATTCTTAATGTGAACTTCTTTTCAGAATTGCTCTCCCAAGGGTTTTCTGATGCAGCCAGCAATGAGATGTTTGAAATGGTCCTTCCGTTACTTGTCATCGGCTTTCTGCAGGGTAGGGTTCAGCAGCTTGCAATCAAACTGGTCCAGAAAGTCCTTCTGTATTTCAGGGATTTGATCCATCACAGCTCTCATTTCCATGTACTTGGGATGCAGTACCTCATAGATTTGGAAGGCCAAATGGACCAAAGAAGCCAAAGAAGCCAAAGAAGCCTGGGAGTCCCTATAGTTTTTATCAATCCCAGTGATGTTCAAACATCCCCATAGTCCAAGATCTTCTAACGGAGCCATAATACTAAAAGATAACCTCAAAAAAAACCATAATGGCACAAAATAAACATTCACGCTGCAAAACATGGCATTGGGCATAACAAAGAAATATTCAAACAATACAAGATTTAAAACAAATTCCAAACTCTGTAGCTCCAAGTCCAATAACCCTAGCCAGTGACAAGTCTCTAAGTACAATAATCCTAACCAGCAACATGTCTCTGACATTCTAATTCCACCACTCCAGCTAGGCTACTCACAGTCCTGGAAAACTTCATCAGGGCCAGCAGCTTTCCTTAGCAGCCATCTTGTGTCCTGGCATCTCCACTGGGTCTCCACTGCAACCCACAGTTCATCCTCATGGCCCCATGGGGTCTCCATGCAGACATCCAGCAAGCCTGCTTCACACTGCCCATGGCCATTTCCAAAACACAAGACCATGTTGCAAACTCAATGACCCTCTCTTTCCTGCATACCAAGTAGGGTGCCAATTTGTTAATCCAGGGGGAATGAAGCAGACTTTGAATTATGGGATACTTCTTGAGCACTCAGGCCCCTCCAAAAGAGTTTACATTCTTCATGTTGCCCCAGTGCTGGTCAGCTAGCTCAGTCTCAAAGGTTGTAATCTCTCAATTGCAGCTGAATAGGAACAGTTCACCCAAAGATTTTTCTTTCTGTGCCATATTCCTCTGCTCACACCAATTCATTTCTACACAAAGCAACCCTGTACAACTTCTCAGGACCCAGGCATAACAGCAAGCTTCCCACACAAACTGCTATCCCAGTCCAAGCACAGCTCTTTCTCACCCTCATAAGCCAAACCTCACAGTCCATAGTTCTTACTGCATTCAGGTCTTTCAACTCTGACTGGAATAGTCCACCAAGCTGTACTTATAGCACTGCAAGGTGTTTCTTAGGCCAAGGTTTCAAGTCCTTCCACATTCCTCTTGAAAATCAGCTCCAAAACGCCAAAGCCACACAGTCAAGTGTCTAGCAGAAATCCCACTACTTGGCACCACTTTACTATTGCAGTCAGGTTCACATTGCTGGTAGAAATCACCCAACCAAGAGCAGCTTGTGGGGGGGAAAAAAGAGGTTTATTTTGGCTTAAAGGCTTGAGGGAAAGCTCCATGATGGCAGTGAAAACAACAACATAAGCAGTGGATGGACATAACACCCTGGCCAACATAACGTGAACCATAGCAACAGGAGAATGTGCCAAACCCTGTTATGGGGAAACTGGCTATAACACCCATAAACCCACCCCCAACAATACACTCCCTCCAAAAGGTGTTAATTCCCAAATCTCCATCAATCTAGCATTCAGAATTACTAAGTTTATGGGGGACACCTGAATCAAACCACCACATTCCAAAAGAAAAACAAAAAGGACTACAAAACAAGAAGAATAACAAAAATAAATACACACATTTCAATAATAACTCTTAATATCAATGACCTCAATGCCCTAACCAAAAGACACAGACTTTCAGACTAGATTAAAAGTCAGGATCTTTCTGTTTGTTGTCTCCAAGAAACTCACCTCTTCATAACAGACAGACACTATCTTAGGGTGAAAGGTTGGAAAACAGTATTTCAAGCAAATGGGCCTACAAAAACAGTGGGTGTTGCTATCCTAACATCTGACAGGATAGACTTCAAACCAACATTAGTTAGGAAAGATAAAGATCACTTTATATTGATTAAGGGAACAATTCAATAGGAAGACATTATAATTTTAAACATATATGCACCTAACATGGGGCTCCCAAATTCATCAAACAAACACTATTAGACTTAATGTCACAGATAACACCAAGCACAATTGTGGTGGGTGACTTCAATATCCCACTTGCATCAATGGAAAGGTCTTCCTGGAAAAAAATAAGCAGAGAGACATCTGTATTAAATAATGTCATATAACAAATGGACCTAACAGATATCTACAGAGAATTCCATCCAAATGCTGAAGAATACTTATTCTTTTCAGCAGCACTGGGAAAATTCTTTAAAACAGACCCTATATTAGGACACAAAAAAAAAATCTTAACAAATACAGCAAAACTAAAATAATTCATTCTACTCTATCTGATCACTGTGGGATTAAACTACAAATTAACAGCAAGAAAACCTATAGTTACTATACAAAAATCATGGAAACTGAACAGTACACTATTGAATGATGAATAAGTCACTGAAGAAATCAAAAAGGAAGTAAAAAAAATTCATAGAATCAAATGATAATGACAATGAAGGCAGTCCTAAGTGGGAAATTTATAGCTTAAATGCCTATATTAAGAAATTAGAAAGGTCACAAGTAAACAACTTAATACCTCACTTTAAGGCCTTGGAAAAAGACAAATGAGGCAAACAAAAAAAATCAGTGGGTGGGAAAAAAATAGTAAAGATTAAGGCAGAAATTAATGAAATAGCAACAGAAAATAGTACAAAGAATCAATGAAACAAAATTTAGTTCTTTGAAAAGATAAACAAGATTTTTAAAAATTATATCATTTACAATTATGGAAGTTGTCAATAAAAATAAAAAGTTAAAAAATTGAAATATGGTAAGTTGAAAATGAATTTAACATACCTAAGTTGCTAAATCTCATAGTTCAAAACAGTAAGCTTATGATTATGTGACTGACTAGGAACTATGACTTGCAGCCCCTGCCCAATGTCTCAAGAGAAGATCCTGCTGCATATTACAGCCCAGGAAAACGTCAAAATTCTAAGTGCAGTGCCATTCTATTGAACGCATAGGGCTTTTTTTTTTTTACCAAACTATGAGATGTTGGGACCATCTGTGGGAAGAAAGAGAGATAGAAAGAGAAAGAGAGAGAGAGACAGAGGATGCATACACAACATCCTATAGGTCTTGTTTCTCTGGAGAACCAGGACTAATGAAGCAATTTTCCAGAGGTCCTTGGGTGGCAGTGTGTGGGAATGGAAACGCATAGAGAATTTCCCTGGTTGTCAAAATGAATTGGGAAAGGAGGTGCTACTAATATTTAGTAGGCAAACACTGGAGATGCTAAATGTCACCAAAATGCCAACAGGCTTCTTTATAAGACAGTGTGGCTGGAGCCTTTGTCAGTCTCTCCAAGTTCAGCCCATGACTTTTGCCATAGCTCATGCCACCAGAACCACACAGCTGTCCTGGCCTTTTACTTTTTCTCAAACACCCTAAAGTAGTTGCTACCTAGGGATTTTACTCTGCAATCTTCCCTGCTTGGAAACAGTCTTTCTCATCCCCTCACCTCACTAGGGTAACCCAAGTTGGGTTTGCTGGCTGTTCTTTTCTGTTATCAGGTCTCAGCTCCAATAGCACTTCCTGACTGAAGCCTTTGTTAACCACCCAAATCCAAGTGGTTCTCCACCAAAGACCCTATTAGTACATCCCTTTTACCATCCGTCCATAAAGCACTCAGCTGCCAGGAAGTGAGAGTGTTCTTTGCTTCCCGCTTCACTGTTATCTCTCTACTCCACTAGAATGTAACCCCCCAAAGGACAGATTTCATGTTACCAGGCCTGTAATTCCCAGAACACAGAGAGAGACCAGTAAATACGCATTCAACCTAAATTGAGGCAGGATTATTTGCCTAGTACTGAAAAATGAAAATCAGAATAAACGGGTCCTAATTTGTAAGGAGAGACAGACTCTAGTCTTGTCATCTCAGCTCCTAGTATTCCTGGCTGAGAGTACTGGACCGCCATCGACCTCTAAGGAGCTGCCTGTTGCCAGGCCTCCTGTTGTACACCATCCAGCAGTGTTTGGATAAATATGAAATAAATGCACCACAGATAAAATATGATTTAACAGAGGGTCAGGGAGATGTGTTGGCACACTTTCCCCAATGACTGTACTTGCAGCTTTTGTTCAGACTCAGGCACTCAAAGCAATGGGTAGTCAGAACATAAGACCAATCATGAATTTGCATCAGATCAGATCAAGAGTTGTTTGTTTTTGTTCATTAGAAAATTTTGGAGAAGCTGTGAGTTTCCTGTCTTCAACAAACTCTACCCAAGACTCATAGTTATCCATGTCCCTAGGCTTAGCTCGTGCAAAGATTATCCTTTTTCCAATTAACTTGATCGCCACAGCCTCCATCTGCCTCTGTCCATGGCAGTGCTGGAGGCCCCTACCCACCTGCAGCCCACTTACCTGAAGACTCTCCATCTGCCCTGGCTGATCACCAGCTTGTTCCCCTGGGGCTAGATCCTGTCCCCTTGAACCTTGCTTGACTTCTGATGTCTGACTGACACTGCTGATGACCAAAACAGGCCTCTGTGGCCAAACCCCACCTGCTGGAGTAGTTGTCATGACTGTTAGCCCAGAGAAGCATGGTTCTGTCCTGCCTCTGCTTCTTCACACTTCGTCAAGTGCAGTGTTAAAACAGAGGGTAGCACCTTCCCAAAAAGGGAGGCATGCTTCCCACTGCTCCCAGTCTCTCTGGAGCCCCTCAAGTCAGGCCTCCAGAACCCATCCTGCTTTGTGCTCAGATTCACTTAGGCTCAAATGTACAGATCAGGTATGGCATAAGGATAGTACTTCGTCTTGATTACAAACATCTCTTTACTTGTTCCATGGCCCTTCAAGTGAGCCAAGTCTGTAGAGCTCTGACAAATCTTTTATGGGAAACCAAGTTGCCCAGCTATTTGCAGACAACAGTGAAACTACTGATACTGTAAGAAGAAAATACACAGAAATGTCAGTAACTTGGCACAACTAGCTCCTCAGGTTAAGTATTCTTTTGCTTTCCTTTGTGGTATCTAATCCCTGCCTTTATTTTATTTCCTTTCTTTCTTTCTTTCTATCTATCTTTCTTTCTTTCTTTCTTTCTTTCTTTCTTTCTTTCTTCCTTTCTTCCTTCCTTCCTTCCTTCCTTCTTCCTTCCTTCTTTCTTCTTTCTTTCTTTCTTTCTTTCTTTCTTCCTTTCTTCTTTCTTTCTTTCTTTCTTTCTTCTTCTTTCTTTCTTTCTTTCTTTCTAGCACAGGGGCTAAACCAAGGTCTCACACATGCTAAGCACATTCTTTACCACTGAACTACAGCTATATCTACAGCTCTCTGCCTTTAATTTTGACACTAACTCCAGAACATTTTTGTTTAAAATATAAATGCTATTATTAATATGCAGCTAGAAGAGGTAAAACCTCAGTATTGCCACAGCAGCATTCTCTCACACTACTTGATGAGATACCTGAGGAGAAGGGAGGCAGACTGGGGCTAGGAAGAAGAAAGGAGTGTATTGGAAATGAAGAGTTTTGTTTCAGAGTTTAACTTCAAGTCATACATTGGTGGTAGTCTCTTTGGGAGGGAACAACCCAGGCAAAAAGGGATCTCCAAATATCAGTCACCACTGGCTTCTTCATAGTCAGTGACAGACATGTCCTGCTCTCTTTGAGAGGAAAGAACCACTGTCCTCTCTCACCCTAGGGATGTCAACCTGAGCAGTAAACTCTACACACTGCAAACAATTACCTTTTCGGCTTATGTCAGTTGTTACGGAGTTGAAATTTATTCATGGGTAATTTTTGAAATATGGGCAGTGGGAAGCACCATAAGAAACCAGAAAATGCAGACATGTTCTCTCCCAATACAGAAACCTCTCAGTATCTATGGGGAATTGGTTATGAGACTTCTACCTTATTTTGTGGATACCAAAATCAGGGATACTCAAGTCTCATATAAAATGGTGCAGTATTGACATTCAGCTAACCATATCTTCCAACCAACTTTAAATCTTCATTAGTTAATATATTGAAATCAATGTAAATGCTAAGTAAATAGTTGCTACACTGGAATGTTTAGGTAACAATGGCAAAAAAAAGTGTGTACAGTTCAGTGCAGATGCAACTTTTTCATATATCTCTTTGATCCACAGTTGGTGGAATATGTCGATGCAACTGTACAGGCTTACTCCATATACACCTCCTATAGCTGAGGGGGCTCTGCTGACTGAATCATTTCTAGGTGTCATCAGGATTTAAGATTTCTGGTTGAAATTTTTTGTTACATCTTTAAATATAGTATTTACGCTCAAAAAGTTTATTATATTATCTGTGACCTATGTGTACAAAAGCAGTGCACACTAATAAATAATGTAAATCACACTGTCAATTATAATAAAATGTAATATCTTTTTCTATTTGAGCAACACATTTTTGATACTTGTAATCCTAGCACTCAGGAGGTTGAGGCAAGAGAGTGGCAAGTTTGAAGACAATCTGGGCTACATTGTCTCAAAAATACACAAAAATGTGGTTAACGTGACTTATAACTGAGTTGCTAGTACCATTTAGTTGTGAATAACTTAATTAATGTCTCTTCTGGTCAAATTAGCTAAGGGTTTATCAATATTGTTTATCCTTTCAAAGAACCAACTCTTCATTTCATTGATTCTTTGGATTCTTCTTTAGGTTTCTATTTCATTAATTTCTGCCCTAATCTTTATTATTTCTTCCCATATACTGATTTTTGGTTTGCCTTGTTCTTCTTCTTTTTCCAAGGCCTTAAGATGAAGCATTAAATTGTTTATTTGTGAACTCTCTAATTTCTTAATATAGGCACTTAGAGCTATAAATTTCCCTCTTAGGACTGCCTCCATTATGTCCCAAAGGTTTTGGTATGTTGCATTATCATCATCATTTGATTCTATGAATTTACTTATTTCCTTTTTTATTTCTTCAATGACCCATTGGTCATTCAATAGTGTACTGTTTAGTCTCCATGAATTTCTGTATACTCTGTATCTTTTCTTGTTGCTGACTTTGCAGTTTAATCCCAGAGTGGTCAGATAGAATAAAGGGATTATCTCAATTTTCCTGTATTTGTGGAGATTTGCTTTGTGTCCTAATATATGGTCTATTTTAGAGAATGTTACATGTGCTGCTGAGAAAAATGTATATTCTGCAACATTTGGATGGAATGTTCTGTAGATATCTCTTAGGTCCATTTGTTCCATGACATCATTTAACTCAGATGATTCTCTGTTTATTTTTTGCCAGGATGACCTGTCAATTGATGAGAGTGGTGTATTGAAGTCACCCACTACAATTGTGCTTGATGTTATCTGTGACCTTAACTCTAATAGTGTTTGTTTGATGAAACTTGGAGCCCCCATGTTAGGTGCTTATATGTTTAGGATTGTAATGTCCTCCTGTTGGAGTGTTCCTTTAATCAGTATAAAGTGACCTTCTTTATCTTTCCTCACTAATGTTGGTTTGAATTCTATCCTGTCAGATATTAGGATAGCAACCTTGTGCATATCCAAACATAAACCCACTCTCCAATATCAAGCTACTGTCAATTGTGGGCTACAAGAGGGCCTACACCTATTAAGTTCTCTAAAAAAAAAAAGGATGATCTCATTTGTCCTGGTGCTAACTTACTCTCCGTTGGAGAATCTGCTTCTCTTTTTCAGATAGATGTAGATCCTAAGGAGAGAGCCACCCCATCATACCTCAAAAGGCCCCGGCTGAAACTAAGAAAAATTGGAGAAACAAGCAAGGGCACTGTTTTCCTGATGAACCGGATACCAGCACAAGGGGGAAGGAGATCAGCACAGAGAAAAATCAACTCCTACCAAATCAGAGAGCCAGAGCCTCAGAGACCCCCAACACCTCATCACTGAAGCAGACCCAACATGGCTCAGGGAAATTTTGTGGAAGAGGGGGCGGAAAGAATGTCAGAGCCACATGTTGGGTCATGATATGCAGAGACATTTATCTTACCCATAACTGTGGGCTAACTCCACAATGCATGACCCGTATACCTCAACAAGGAGGGGCCAAGGGGAGGGGGTAGGTCATGGATGAGCCTAACAATGGTACCAAACTAACTGTTAAAAATAAAATAAAATAAAAAATGAAAATGAAAAAAAAAGGTATGCATTTATTATTGCCATTCTTCTTATTTTTTTTAGTGTTTCCTGTTTTCCTTTTACTCATTTGTTTTAACTGTTATTTGAGTGTGCTTTATTTTATCCTACTTCCTCCTGTGTGTGTTTTGCTTTCTCTTCAGCATGAAGAATTCCTTCAAATATTTTCTGTAGAGCTGGTTTAGTTGTCATAAATTCCTTTATCCTGTTTTTGTTGTGGAATGTCCTTATTTATCCATCAATTTGGATAGATAGCTTTGCAGGATAAAGTAGTCTTGGTTGACAGTTGTTATCTTTCAGAACTTGGAATACATCATTCCAAGACATTCTGGCTTTTAAAGTTAGTGTTGAGTAATCTGCTGTTATTCTGATGGGCTTGTCTTTGTAGGTGACTTGCTTTTTCTCTTTTCTCTCTAACTGCTTTTAATATATTTTCATCCAAAGCAGTCTCATTGGTGATCATTTTTGATGGATTTATAATTTTTGGTGGGTCTGTATTGTCTTGATTCTTTGACTTTCTTGTATTATAATGTAGGGACTTTTGCATCCTGAATTGACTTGATGCTTGGATTTTCTACTTAACTGCAATGTTCTTAGATGTGGCAGTCCACCGTTATATACTTTCAGGATATGAGTTTTAGGTGCCAGGTGTAGCACTTGTACCCAAATCCAGCTGCAGAAGGAATCCTAGGTGTTTCATTTGCTTGTTAAGCAAGTATTCTAGTGGACTTGGTGGAATGATTTACTGGCAAATTCTACACTTCAACTGAGAAATATACACATTCAATAAAAACAAGCACAAAGTATGCAATTCTGTGTATTAAAACAAACAGATAGTCATATAAAGCCAAAATCCCTAAGGGTGTGTGTTGTTCTACACCCTTAATCTTGTCAGTTGGGAGTTAGCTATTTCTGCTCTGAATTGGGTCCCAGGTCAGCCTGGATCTGGATCAGACCCTGCCCCCCATAATGACAGAAGCAAAAGACAAAGGCATTATAAATGTGAAAGCATCAAAGGCAACAATATTCAAACCCCAAAAATAGGTTATTTGAAAATGGTAAATCCAACCAGAAATATATATAACCCATAACCTCTCTGGACAAGGAAAGAGAGATTAGCTCTGTCAATGTAGGCCTATGTACCTATTTGTGTGTGTGTGTGTGTGTGTGTGTGTGTGTGTGTGTCAGTTGGCCTCATTATCTTTTGGGGTGGCTTCCAATGCTGAGTGCCCACCTTGATCGATCTGTGCTGTACTGTGTAGCTGGAGTTCTGATCAGCTGCACTGGCTATGCTGCCACTGGGGGCTGAATGCCTAAAGTTTGCAGTTCTGATGGTGGGGGATGGGAGAGTTCAGACTTCTGGAGTTGCTCACACAGTTCCACCTGTATCCCTTTCAGTAGCTCCTTAGTTGATCTTCAGATTTCTTAACCTTGCAGGAAGGCTGATGAACTTGAAAAATCCACTTGTTTGGTCTCTACTGCTGCCGCTGCTTGGTGCTTATTGCAGGGTAATGCCAGGCAGGTGTGCAGATTGGCAGGCCACAAGCACCTAGTGGGACTATGGCATTTTCCTCCTTTCTTGTGGATCTTGGTGTCTCCAGCTTCTCTGCTGTGTCTAAGAATAACCTGTTCTCCTTCACTTTTCAGGAGAAGAGTTTATTTGGCTGGGGTTATGCTAAAATCCCTCCCTAGTCTAGTTTGGCATGGCTCCTATGCTGGCTGCCATCTTACCCAGAAGTCTTCTATAGCATTTTCCAGCACTATGAGAACTATCCAGTGAGAGATACATAACTTCCATCTCAGTTTCAGCTTGATTTCTCAATATTCTGCAAACACAGCCTATGGTGTGTTTAGCAATAAGGTTTTACTATCAAGTTCTTGTGGATATCCAAGTGCTTTGGCAATGGCCTGCATTATTTTGTGGGCCTTATGGGTCTTATGGGCTTTGCTGACTCAATGTTGGGGCTTGATTCTAGCACTGATATTTACCAAAATATAGGGGGTGGAAAAGTTTGGGGGGTTCAGGGGAAATAAAGGGAGGAGAAGGGGAGGAATACACAAAAATAAAGATGGTACAAATTAGAACTATAGAAACCTACCTCTTTATTAACTAATTAAAAGATAAGGGGCTGGTAACATGGCTTTGCAGTTAAAAGTGGTTGTTTACCTCATCACTGAAGCAGACCAAAAATGAACCCAACATGGCTCAGGGAAATTTTGCAGAAGAGGGGGTGGAAAGAATGTCAGATCCACATGTTGGGTCATGATATGCAGAGACATTTATCTTACCCATAACTGTGGGCTAACTCCACAATGCATGACCCATATACCTCAACAAGGAGGGGCCAAGGGGAGGGGGTAGGTCACGGATGAGCCTAATAATGGTACCAAACTGACTGTATTTGCTGAATACAAAACTAACTAATAAAGAAAAAAAATAAAATAAAATAAAATAAAAGTGGTTGTTTGGGTCGACTTCTGGGTAAGATGGCTGCATAGGCATCACACCAAACCAGCCTAGAGAGGAATTTAAGCAAAACCACAGTAAAATACACTTTTCCTCTGAAAAGCGAAGATGTGTAGGTTTTTATCAGCTATAACAGAGAAGCAGGAGAGACCAAGATCTACCAGAAAGAAGGAAACCAACCAGAATCCCACGGAGGTGCTTGCTGCCTGCTTGGATCCACACACCCACCCAGCCCAGTGCCCAGCTATAGGAACAAAGGCCAAACACGGGGATTTTCCAACCTCATCAAACCTGAAGGGGAGACAGTGGAGATTAGCTAAGGATACAGGAGGGACCATCTGAGCAGTTCCAGTACAACTTCAGGCTTCCTGCACTCTCCAATTATCCAATCATCATAACCATGAACCTCCAAGGAAAGCATTCAGCCCCCTATAGCAGGGCATCCAGCACAGCTTATCAGAAGACCAGCTCCATAGCACAACATGTAGGGATAGAGATGGGCACTCAGCATTGGTTAGATTGGAAGCCAACCCAAAAAGGAAATGAGGCCGACTGACAAAAAAGTGGGTATAAAGGCCTGCACTACAAGTAATAACCTTTCTTTCCGTGTCAGGGTAGGTTATGTGTTACATATTCTTGGTTGGCTTTACCATTCTTAATTAAGCTATACTTGGGGACTGATTATTGTTGCCTTTGATGCTTTCAGATTTATAGGACCTTTGTCTTTTCTTCTGTCATTATTGGGGTCAGGGTCTGATTCAGACCCAGGCTGACCTGGAACCCAATTCAAAACAGAAATCTCAAGTTCCCAACTGACAGGGTTAAGGATGTAGAGCAACACACGCACTTAGGGATTTTGGCTTTATATTTTGTTTCAATCCCTACACTTGCATGCTCTGTGCTGGTTTTTATTGAATGTATATATTTCTCAGTTGAATTTTAGAATTTTGCCAGTAAATTGCTCCACCCAGCCCATGAAAATACTTGGATAGCAGGAAAACTCAACACCTAGGGTTACTTTTGCGGTTGGATTGGAGTACAGGAGCTACGCTTGGCACCTCAAACTCTTACTCTGAAGGTACATAAATTTGTATTTCCAAGTCTAAAAGCACCACAGATAATTACAAAACCCAAGAATCAAATCAACTCAGGATGCAAAAATCACTACATTATAATGCAAGAAAAATAAAGAATCAATACAATACTATCCCACCAAAAATAATAAATTCATCAGAAATGACCCTCAGTGAGACTGTTTAAGATGAAATGCCTGACAAAGATTTCAAAAAATGATTTTATCTGTACTCAAAGAAATCAAAGAATAAATCAAAGGAATCAAAGAAGAAAACAAAGCAATTAAAGAAGAAACAAACTCCTGAAGGAATTTCAAGAGAACCAGCTTAATGAAATAAGGAGGTCATTACAAGACATAAGTAAGGAAATAGAAATAATGAAGAAAAAACAGGCAAAAATTCTAGCACTAAATAACACAGTCAAATAAAAATTTCTTTGGGAAGTTTTACCATTACAATGGATGAAGGAGAGAATAGAATACCTAAACTAGAAGACCAGGTGGCAGATTGCTGGGGTCCAGCCCTGGCTTGAAGGAGGGTCCCCAAAGAGAGGTGTGAAAGGGAGTGGTGCAATAACGACTCAAAGTCAAGTTCTGGTGCAAGCTGACAGGCTAATACTGAAGGCAGCTGAGTTTCTCCCTCCCTCTCTCTCTCTCTCTCCTTCTCTGTTTCTTTTTCTTTCTTTTTCTATTTTTCTATTTTTTTCTTTTTCTCTCTTTTTTTTTTTTTTTTTTTTTTTTTGGCTTTTTCTCTGTTCTCTGTTTTTCCCTGCTTCTATGCTTCTATGCTGCCACACTCTTAGCCTCAGTCTTTTATTGTCTGATCACGTCATGCAAGAACAAACTTCAAGAAAGGTACAATTTCACAGAATTCATAGAAACATTTTGTTATTTTCTTACATCAAAAAATCCCATAATTATTCACCTCAAGAAAAGTCGTCAGACCCCTATAGTGATTAACTGTTTTCACATTTTCCCCATGTATGTGTGGTTAAGCACTTGTGATTTCCTGAACTTCTACTTACAATTATTATGTTAAAGGTGAGAGGCAAAACAACTACAAATGGGGGTTCCCATCATTAATCATTGATCCACTAGATCCATTTATCGCTCAGTCATTTATTTTGAATTTTCCTTTTCATGTCTCTCCAATACTTAGACTTTGGTCCCCCCAATTGAGCTTTTTCTGACCTTGGTTGTTTTTCCTGTAAGGATTCTTGGTAAAGAGTCATAGTTTGCTGCAATTGCCACCATTTAGAAAAATTAGTCATAGAACAATTTTTACATTGTTCCAGGAGGTTCATTGTTTCCTCCTAAGTGTACTGTACTCCATGCCTGAGTTTCTTTAAGGCCTTTAAGGAAAACAATTATCTCCAACCCATTTTCTTGTTTTTCCGATTCTATGCCAGAACCTCTTTCAAATACATTGACCAACACTTCACTAACACCAATTTTTTTCTTTTCTTTCTTTTTTTTTCTTTCGTTTTTTTTTGTTTGTTTGTTTGTTTGTTTTTTGTTTGTTTGTTTTTCAAGGTAGGGTCTCGCTCTAGCTCAGACTGACCTGGAATACACTATGGAGTCTCAGGGTGGCATCGAACTCACGGCGATCCTCCTACCTCTGCCTCCTGAGTGCTGGGATTAAAGGCACGCACCACCACGCCTGGCTCAAACACCAATTTTTACTGGAAAAGTAAACTTAGAGATTGGGACACGAAGTGAAAGACAGAGAAAGACAAACATTATACAGAAAACCACAGATTTCTGTGGCATAGAGAGCCAAAGATTTTTCTATAGAGGGGCCACATTGGACTTCAAGGAAGAGACAGCTGGGCTGGAACTGTGTCACGCAGCTCTTCAGTGCTTGATTCCTTGTGATGTTGAAATGGCAAGCTTGCGTTCTCCAGCAGCAGATCTCGTACAGTCAAACAAAGAGAAGGATCAGCTAATACACAGGTATGAATGGGAATATCAAAATATTCAGGACACTACGAAAACATCAAACAGAAGAATTCAAGATATAACAGAAGGAGATAAATTTCACTCCAGAGACATAAGTAGGTGTTTTGAACAAAATCACAGAAGAAAAATTTCCCCAAATTGGGGGATAAAATGCCAGTGCACATACAGGAAGCTTTTAGAACAGCAAATGACAAAACCTGCAAAGAACCTCTCCTCACTGTGTTATAATTAAACTAATAAGCACACAAACCAAAGAAAATATATTGAAAGCAGTTAGAGAGAAAAAGGGAGTCACCTATAAAGGCAAGCCCATCAGGATCACAGCAGATTACTCAACACAAACTTTAAAACCAGAAGAACTTGGAATGATGTATTCAAAGGTCTGAAAGATAACAATTGTCAACCAAGATTACTTTATCCCACTAATCTATATATACAGATTGAAGGAGAAATAAGGACATTACACAATAAAAACAGGCTAAAGGAATGTATGACAACTAAGCCAGGTCTACAGAAAATACTTGAAGGAATCCTTCACATAAAGAGAAAGCAAAGCAAACACATGAGGAAACAGGCAAAAATAACCATACTCAAACTACAGTTAAAATAAGAGAGTAAAGAGAAAACAGGAAACACTACAAAACAAGGAGAATGGCGAGAACAAACATACACCTTTCAATAACTCATAATATCAATGACCTCAATGCCTCAAACAAAAGGCACAGGCTTGCAGACTGGATTAAAAGTCAGGATCCTGCTGTTTGTTGCCTCCAGGAAAGTCATCTCTCAATAGAAGATAGACACCTTCTTAAGGTGAAAGGTTAGAAAGTGGTATTTCAAGCAAATGGCCCTAGGAAGCAAACAGGTGTTGCTATCCTAATATCTGACAGGATAGAATTCAAACCAACATTTGTGAGGAAACATAAAAAAGGTCACTTTATACTGATTTAAAGAACACTCCAACAGAAGGACATTATAAACCTAAATGTATATGAACCTAACATGGGGGCTCCCAAATTCATCAAACAAACACTATTAGAGTTAAGGTCACAGATAACACCAAACACAATGGTAGTGGGTGACTTCAATACCCCACTCTCATCAATTGACAGGTCATCCCAGCAAAAAATAGACACAGACATATCTGGATAAAATGATGTCATGGAACAAATGGACTTAATAGATATCTACAGAACATTCCATCCAAATGTTGCAGAATATACATTTTTCTCAGAAGCACATGGAAAATTCTCCAAAATAGACCTTATATTAGGGCACAAAGCAAATATTAACAAATACGTGAAAATTGAAATAATCCCTTTAAACTCTAATATATATATATATATTACTCTATCTGACCTCAATGGAATTAAACTACAAATCAGCAACAATAAAAACTACAGAGCATACATAAATTCAGGGAGACTAAACAGTACACTATTTAATGATGAATGGGTTATTGAAGAAATCAAAAAGGAAATCAATAAATTAATAAAATCAAATGATGATGACCATATTACCAAAACCTTTGGGACATAATGAAGGCAGTCCTAAGAGGGAAATTTATAGTTCTAAGTGCCTATATAAGAAATTAGAGAATTCACAAGTAAACAATTTAATGCTTTACCTTAAAGCCTTGGAAAAAGAAAAACAAGGCAAACCAAAAATCTGTAGATGGGGATAAATAATAAATATTAGGGCAGAAATTATTGATATAGAAACCAAAAAAAAAAAAAATCCAAAGAGTCAACAAAACAAAAAGTTGGTTCTTTGAAAAGGTAAACAAGATTGATAGAGCCTTATCAAATCTAACCAAAAGAAAGAAGAGACAAAAATTAATAAAATTAGAGATAAAAAAGGAAAGCATTACAACAGATACCAAAGAAATTCAGAAACTCATAAGGACAATCTTTATTAATATATATGTTTCTAAGCTTGAAAATCTGAAAGAAATGGATGGTTTCCTTGATTCATATGACATACCAAAATTAAATCAAGATAAAATAAACCATTTAAGTAGACCTGTAACAAGTATAGAAATGCAAGCAATTATATAAAGTCTCCCAACTAAAAAGAGTCCAGGCCCAGATGGATTCAGTAGTAAATTTTACCAGACCTTCATGAAAGAACTAATCACTGCTTCTCAAATTTTCTATTAAATAGAAAAGGAATGAATTCTACCAAACTCTTTCTATGAAAGCAGCATCACCCTGATACAAAAAACCAGCAAAGACAGAATAAAAAAAAAAGAAAATTGCAGACTAATCTCCGTCATGAACATAGAGGCAAAAATTCTCAAGAAAATATTGGCAAACAGAATACAAGAATATATCAGAAAGATTATTCACCCCAAAAATGTAAACTTCACCCCAGAGATGCAGGGATGGCTCAACATGCACAAATTGATAAATGTAATATACTATGTAAATGGATTGAAGGACAAAAAGCACATGATTATCTCAGTAGATGCAGAAAAGGCATTTGACAAAATCTAACATCTGTTCATGCTAAAGGACCTACAGAAACTGGGAGTAGAAGGAGGACATCTCAACATAATAAAAGCTATCTATGACAAACCTGCAGCTAACATAATACTAAATGTAGAAAAACTTGAAGCTTTTCCACTAAATTCAGGTACAAGACAAGAGTGTCCATTGTCCCCACTTGAATATAGTACTGGAAGTCTTAGCCATAGCAATAAGGCAAGAGATGCTCATAAAATGGATGCAAATTTGAAAGGAAGAGATCAAATTATCATTATTTGCAGATGATATGATTCTATGCATAAATGACCCTAAAAACTCCACAAGTAAACTGTTAGAGTTGATAAACACTTTTAGCAATGTAACAGGATACAAAATAAATACATGGAAATCAGTAGCTCTCCTATATACTAACAGCAAACGTGTAGAGGATGAACATTCACAATTGTCTCAAAAAAAAAAAAAAGTACCTTGGAATAAACCTAACCAAGAAAGTGAAGGATCTGTACAATTAGAGCTTTAAAACACTCAAGCAAGAAATAGAAGACACTAGGAAATGGAAAGACATTCCACATTCTTGGATTGGAAGAATCAATATTGTGAAAATATCAGTCTTACCAAAAGCAATATACACATTTAGTGCAATCCCCACTAAAATTCCAATGGTATTCTTCATAGAAATAGAAAAAAATCCTAAAATTCATTTGGAAGCACAAAAAGCTCAAATAGTAGGAAAAAAAATTTGAGCAACAAAAATAAGGCTCCAGTATCATCATACCTGCTTTTAAGCTATGTTACTGAGCCATAATAACAAAAACAGAATGGTACTGGCACAAAGATGGACATGTAGATCAATGAAACAGAATAGAGGACCCAGAAGGGAAGGGTACCATTCCTTACTATACAACTGTCCAGAAAGAAATTGGCTTTGACATCCACCACTTCACAGTGACTAGCAATACCTTCACAAGACCCTTATAATAGGAGAAAAAGACAACGACATCAAAACAAAAGAGAGACTAATGGAGGGTGGGGGGATATCATGGAAAGTGGAGTTGTGAAGAGGAAAATGGGGGAGGGGAGGGAATTATCATGGTTTATTGTCTGTAAGTATAGAAGTTGTCAAATAATAAAATTATACATTAAAAAAGTGCTTGTTTCAACTCATGGTCTAACCTACTTAGCAGCAAATAACTTGTTGTGATGCCCACACAAGTGCAATAGTGGCCCACAGCCATGGTGGGGAACCAACTGCTCTTAATTTGGCTAACTGATCCCCTCAGTGGTATGGTACCCATAGCTGGAGATGGGAAACAAGTCAGAACCATATCCAAACATAAGCCCACTCGCCAATATCAAGCTACCATCAATCATGGGCTACAAGAGGGCCTACACCTAGTAAATTCTCTATTAAAAAAGTAAGGGTTATCTCATTTGTCCTGGTGCTAACTTACTCTCCGTTGGAGGATCTGCTTCTGTTTTTCAGATAGATGTAGATCCTAAGGAGAGAGCCACCCCATCATACCTCCAAAGGGCCCCAGCTGAAACTAAGAAAAATTGGCAAAATAAGCAAGGGTACTGATTTCCCAATGAACCAGATACCAGCAGAAGGGGGAAGGAGATCAACACAGAAAAATCAACTGCTACCAAATCAGAGAGCCAGAGCCCCAGAGGCCCCCAACACCTCATCACTGAAGCAGACCAACAATGAACCCAACATGGCTCAGGGAAATTTTGCGGAAGAGGGGGTGGAAAGAATGTCAGAGCCACATGTTGGGTCATGATATGCAGAGACATTTATCTTACCCATAACTGTGGGCTAACTCCACAATGCATGACCCATATACCTCAACAAGGAGGGGCCAAAGGGAGGGGGTAGGTCACGGATGAGCCTAATAATGGTACCAAACTGACTGTATTTGCTGAATACAAAACTAACTAATAAAGAAAAAATAAAATAAAATAAAAGTGCTCGTTTGCAAAACTGCTGGCCTAGGTTCAATTTCCTATTACTCACAGAAAGCCAGATGAACAAAATTATGCATGTATCTGGAGTTCATTTTCAGTGGCAAGAGGTCCTAATGTTCTTTCTCTCTCTCTCTCCTAATCGATTTTTTAAAAAAGATAAAATTCTCTTAAAAATAGAAAGACATAAAGACATGCATTGGACAGAAGGGCCCTCCTGAGCTAGAGGAAAATAGTTTAGTATTTATTTATTTACTAAGACAGGGTCTCATGTAGCCCAGGCTCGTTGAACTCCTTATGTGTGTCAAGATGACCTCAAATTTCTTATCCTCCTGCTTTTACCTCCCAAGAACTAGGATTACAAGCATGAGCTGTCATGGCTGGTTTTATGTAGAGCTATGAATCAAACCCAGGATTCCATATATGTTACACAAGCACTCTCCCAACTGATCTACATCCTCAGCCCTTGAAATAGGATTGTGATGAATGGTTACCACACAGGTGAAGGCAGGTGGAAGGAAGGATGGGACCTAGCACCAGGCAAGCACTACATTCTGGTTGGCTATTAAAGGTTACAGGTCCAACATGGACGTGGCCCCTTACTTTGAGCAATTTCACCCTCATCATCTTTTTTGACCCTATTTGACCCTCTAACCATCTAGGATGTGGTATCTATAATCCTTAATTTACAAAATGAATAGCTAGCTTTCAGAAATATTAAGCAACTTGTTCAAGGTGACTTAACTGTGCTTCTGTCTTTGTGCACATCATCTTTGTACCATGCTGAACAACTCTTCAGACAGAAGACACAGGACACAATGACTTAGCTTGCAGAGCATTTTGAAACTTAAGAAGCACATTCACAAGTACTATCTTCTGACAATGCTTGCTAACACCTGATGTAATCACCTTCAACAGAGGAAAGGTCTGTTTTGGTTCTCAGTCTGTGGATGGTTGGGCCTGGATGACATAGCACAGTGTGGCAGGGGAGTATGGAGGAACAATGTCATTCACCTTGAGGCCAGAATACAAAACAATTATCAACTTAGGTCATACCATCCCCTTTGAGGGCATGTTCCTAGTGATACAAAATCTCCTTTAGGCCCCATCTCATAGAAGTCCTATGTGCTCCTATAAAACCATGGGCAAGGGACAAGTTCATTAGCACATGAGCTTTTGGGGGTCACTTATCCAACCTATAGCATTCATTGTGCAATAATTGCCACAAGTAGAAGTAAATAATATCACACTTAGACTGATATCCTTTAATGTACATCAAGTGATACTACCCCTGTCTCTCTAACACTCCAGGATGCCCATGAATAGAGTAAAAAGACTTATGCTAGTCCTTAAGGCTCTCTGTGGTCTGGCACTGGATCTGTCTTCCACACATGTTTTCCTCAGTACTTATTTTTTAAATCTTTTTAATTGAAAACTTCCAAAATTATAGACAATACACCATGATAATTCCCTCCCCTCCCCAACTTCCCCCTTCACAAGTCCACTCTCCATCCCTTCCTTCTATTAATTACTCTCTCTTTTATTTTGATGTCATCATGTTTTCCTCCTATTATGAGGCTCTTGTGTAGGTAGTATCAGGCAATGCAAGGTCATGGATATGCAGGACATTTTTTGTCTGTAAGATTGCACTGTAACCAGTCTTGCCCTTCCTTTGACTCTTACATTCTTTCCACCACCTCTTCCACAATGCACCCTGAGCCTTGTAAGGTGTGATAGAGATGTTTCAGTGCTGAACACTCTTCTGTCACTTCTCAGCACTATGGTGCCTTTTGAGTCATCCCAGAGGTTATCTCCAACAGAAAAGAGAAGTTTTTCTAACCAAAAGTGAGAGTAGCAATAATATATGAGCATGAACATTAAGAAGAGTGCTTATAGAGCATTTTGGTGAGCATGATATATGCACTTAGCCAGACAAGAGCAGGCATTGCGCCTGTGGGGCTCATGACCACCACCATCATAGGTTTTTGACTATATTTTGAGGACTAGGCATGTATTCCCTCCAGTGGAGCAGACCTCCAGTCCAATTAGATAGCAGCTGGTTTCTCCCATAACAGACATGCCACTATTACATCTATTGGCTCATTTGCCCTGGCTTGCCAAACTTAAGGCTTGTCGTGTTCACTGTTGCTTATCTCCACTGATGTCTTCTCTCTCCCACTGGCCTGCATGCAGTGTAACTTTTTCCAGCTTTCTATCACCTGATCTATAGGGAGGAGGTTTCTAGCTCAGTGATTTCTCAGTGACCTTGAAGCCCAAGCTTGTGGAGTCTTCAGCAGTAGGGTCTTACAATCTACTTCTGGTGGGAAAACAAGAGCTTTAGCAATGGTCTGTAATGGTTGTGACCATCCGGGACCTCCTTAGCCAACAACTCACTGGAAGGTATCCCATCTCTGGCACTAAAATTTTTCTAGTAACAATCTATGGCTTCTTGGTCTGCCATTATCCAAAAAGGTAGGTTTCCATATAGCTTGTTCATACTCTTAAATTTTGATTAATGCTCAACCCAACTTTTCTTTACTTATTTCTTCCCCTTATATCACTTGGGCTATTCTACTCCCAGTATTCTGTTCATCTACAGACATAAATATGATCCCTTAAGTCTTTAACTCTTCTCCCTCCCTTATAACCACTTTCTACCATACCTCTGCTACCAATTTTTACTCCAGTTCCTCAGTACTTCTAAGTCTACTGTCCCCCTGTCCTCACTTCACCATGTGAAGCACGTGCTTCATCTGAGGGCAGCTACATTGGCTGTTTTTCATTTTCTTTATAATTCTCTTCCCCAGAATCAACATGCCTAGACCTCATTTTTCCCTTCACTGAAGAGATGAATGACAACTTCATCCATTTTCTGGTTCTTTTTGAGACTTTCTTTAGAGGGCATAACTGTCTGCCTGTCACCATGGAGGCAAGAGCCTATCATGGGAAGCGTAAAGGGATGCCTTCACTACCTCCTTCTGAATTTATGTGAAGGAAGAGTTCACTGATGCTTCTGTGCATCCACATTTAGGATGCCAGGTGTGGGGCACTTCATAACAGGACCCCAGGAGGCTATTTTCCAAGGAAAGTGGCTTCTGGGAAGTTAAAAAGAAAGAAAAAGAGACAGTGACTTCATAAGTACTATTGCAAACAAAATGTGCCCAGACATCAAACGAGATCACATAATTTGTGAGTGAATGATAAATGAATGCTTTTACTCAGGTCTGTAGTAAGATATTTAAAATGTGTAATTCCCTTGGGAAGCCTTCCAAGGAAGTCACCCTCAATGTAAGCAAAACACACACGTGTGCATGTGTGTATACACCATCATTCCTGACCTGAAGTTTAATTCTCTGTTTATCATCTCTTCCCCCACAGAAAAGAAGAAAAGAAACTCTGTTGAGGATAAGCCAATGTGCCTCCTTTCTGGAGATAGTTGTTCTAGTATGGTACAAAGAGGGTGGTGTACAAAGGCAGGAGGACAGTTCTGCAATCCTAAGCAAGTTGCTAAATGAATCAATGAAGAGGGTAGGAGGGGTGAGGTGTGGGGACAAGTGTCAAAGGGGCTCTTCCAACCCATCATCTTTTTCTTCCTCCTTATTCTACCCTGCCATAGGCTGTACCTATGATCTTCTAAATGTGACACAATGCTTTCTTAAAGAGATGAGGTCTTTTAAATATTTCAGAGCCCTTCTGTATTGAACAGATGTTGGCTGTCACAGGATTTGTCTTGAGGAATAAAGCCAAGAAATGCTCTCAGTATTCCCAGCTCCAAAAGTCAGAGGTCGCACAGTCAGGGAGCAAGAACTGCCTCGACCTCATTTTTCCCTTCACTGTAGAGATGAATCCTAACTTCATCCAATTTTCTGGTTCCTTCTCAGACTTTCCTTAGGGACATAACTGCCCATCTGCCCCATGGAGGCAAGAGTCTGTGGTGGGAAGGGTAAGAGGATGACTTCACTCCCTCCTTATATGTTTATGTAAAGGAAGAGAGTTCCCTGATACTTCTGTGCATTCGCATTTAGAATTCTGGGTGTGGGGACTTCATAACAGGACACCAGGAGGCTATTTTCCAAAGAAAGTGGCTTCTGGCGAGAAACAAAAAAGAAAGAAAAAAAGACAGTGTCTATATAAGTAATATTGCAAAAAAATGTGCCCAGACATCATAGGAAATTACATCATGTGTGAATGAATGGTGGCCAGTTTTGTGAATTGTTGGAGCTGGTGGAAGGGAAAGCACCCTCACCTTTGAATGAATATCTGTAGTTGAGTCAAAGCTCATTGCTATTCTGGGTCCACATGGGAATATGGCCAATCTCTGAAGTGGTCCAACCAATCCCCAGAGGTAGCTCAAGCCAGCTTAGTTCACACCCTACTTCTGGCCTACCTCCAAGGACACCTAATGCAAGCCCTGACAGAGGGACCTTAACCAGTGAGGCCAGACTGCCCTTGGATCTCTGAGGAGGTATGATTACAGGTTTTCCAAACTATTTGCTGCTGACAGGGATCTATAAACCTCTCTTACAAAGTGGAGGATTGCTGCCGTGATGCCAGCACCTGATAAAAGGTTCGTGAAAGTGGAAACCAGCAGCAGGTGGGTTGCTGGAAGTGGTGATAGTGAAGCCACAGCCCCTGCTGCACAACATTGTGCTTCTAGCATCAGGGTTGGAGGAATGGAAGCATAGACGGTGGCCATGAAGAAGTTATATGAGGCAAACCATTCAGGTCTTTCTGGATAAGACACAGAGCAAACTGGGTCCACTTGGAGAAGGAAAGAAAACACTTGCCACACTGAAGTGAGAAATGAGCAGAGCAACTTCCATCTTCAACTCTGCCACTAATGTACATGTCCCTTGAGAAAACAATATTACCTTGCAGGCAGCTGAGAGGAACCTGGCAGACAGCACCCATTGATGGGTGCTAGGTGAGTATGTGTTTTTCCCACAGAGGAAAAAGAGAGCCATCAAATCCCTCTGGAAACACTAAAACAGCAGGAAGAAGAATGCAGGCACTTCCCAATCAAGTGCAGGTAGCAGCTGTCTATGCTGTGGACCAGTTGGTAGTTTGTAACAATCTTCCAGACCAGTACACAAGTAAAATCCAGGAGTGTAACTCTATAATCCCAATGCTGAGGAGGTGAAGGTAGGGACTTTCTGGCTAATCTAGTCCTAATATATGAGCTCTAGATTCTGCAACAGACCTGTCTCCAAAAAGTGAGGTGAAGAAAGATTGAGGAAAATATTCACTGTTGCCTTTGGGCCTCTACACACATGCAACCAGGTGAACTAGGACCTGTGCACACACATATATACACACATGCATGCACACAAACTGCTCACAAATACATGCACATAGAAAAAGCAAAGATGGGCCAGGGAGAGGACTTAGTTGATAAAGCACTTGCCTATAAGCCTGAGTATCTGAATTCAGATCCCCAGAACCCATGTAAAATCTGGACACTGTGGTGAGTGTCTATAATTCCAGCATACCTACAGCAAGAAAGGAGGTAGAGACAAAATACTTTGCAAGAAGTGCATAGGCCAGCTAGCCTGGCAAACACAATGGTAAACAACATAAGAGACCCTGTCTCAAACAAGGTGGGAGATGAGAACAACACCTGACACTGTATCTGATCTCCACACATACACACTCTCCCTCACACATATGAACACACACACACACACACAAGAAATGGGTATCCCCTGCTCCAGAGGGTGCACAGGCAGACTGAGTAGGCCAGACCTCCCTGTACCCCCCACACCCTCCTTTCTGTCTTCCAGTTCCCTGGTATGGGGCTGCCTGGAGGCTGGGAGCTTGCTGCTGAAACAGGACCTTTGCTCTGCCTTCAGACTGAAGTGCCCCTGGATCAACTCCCAGATCCCCCCTCCAGAGGGTGAGCATGCAGACTGAGTAGGCCAGATCTCCCTATTCCCACTCCCACTCCTCCCAGTTCCCTGGTCCTGGTTGGTTCCCCTGATGCTAGACCCTGGGAACTTTCTGCAGAAGCAGGTCCCTTCTGCTGCCTTCCTGATTGAATGGTCCCTAGGTCCCCAACTCCCAGATCCCCCACTCTGAGTGGAAGGTGCATGAGTGGAGTTAGTAGACCAGAGCTCCTGGTTGGTTCCCCAACTCCAAGGTCCCTGGTCCCAGTACCCCTGCTGCTGCCTTGGGTCAGCCAGGTCCCTGCCTGTGGGTGAGAGAAGCAGGCATTTTGCTCTAGTTTTATGATTGACTGGACCCTGGGTACCCAAATCCCTATTCCCCTGAGTTGTAAGGGGCATGGGCCACATAGGAACCGGCCTCTTGAACTTGGATCTCCAGCTTCCCAGCTCGTGGTTCCCCAACCTGTGATCCCTTTTTGCTGAAGACTATGTGCAAGTGGAATGAGTAAGCCATAGCTCCTAGGTCCCCATATCCTAGTTCCCCAATTACCTTTGATGTGCTTGAAATCTCCACAATCTGCACAACTGCTGTTATAACCCCCATTGTACAATAATCAGTTTCACACTTAAAACAGAAGACCCACTGAAGATTCCACAAGGACAAATACTTGCTTTCTCCTCAATCAATGAAACATTTCCCCAAGATCAGTAGACCACAACACAGAAAACCAATGAAAGTCAGAAAATTGAGAGATCTCCATCAAGGATGCCTAGTTCCACAATGGAAGTCTCCAGTGAAATTATAGAGAAATCAGAAGAAATGAAAACATAACAGCCAATGTGCCCCTGATCAAAAGAATTGCTGAACTGGAAAAAAGCCATCAAAAAATCAACAAGCATGTCAATGAAATTGAGCAGAATCATCTCTTAGAGCACTTGGCTTTTGACAGTAGGCTTAACTTTATTGAAGAAAATGTTAGAAGCCTTGAAAGACATATAAATGAATTAAAGGTGAGTCAACAAATAGATCTCAATAACCAGTTGATTAAGCTTAATGAAGACTTGATCAAGTGTAAGAATGAATTCCAGGAAGTATCAAGAAATCAGAATTTGAACTAAATTGTACCTCAAAAAGAGATGGACAAGATGCAAAATAACACAACAGAAAACATAAATCAAATAGAGCTTATAAAAACATCTCTAGACCCCCTCACTAACAGAGTTACTCATGTGGAAAACAGAACCTGTGAGCTGGAAGACAAGACAGAAGAAATTGATTGGGAGGCCAAATACTTTACTAAGTTCAAAAAATCATGCAAACAGACTATGAGGCAACTATGGGATACCCTAAAATGACCAAATATCTGGATCATGGGTGTACCAGAAGGACAGGAAATCCAGGCCAGAAGCATAGAGA
Organism: Dipus sagitta; assembly: GCA_036346955.1. Taxonomy (NCBI): domain Eukaryota; kingdom Metazoa; phylum Chordata; class Mammalia; order Rodentia; family Dipodidae; genus Dipus; species Dipus sagitta. The sequence goes on along the minus strand of CM070772.1, from coordinate 74,466,048 downwards.
ATATATTCAACAAAATTATTGAAGAAAAATTTCTCAATCTCAAAAAGACAGAGGCTCATCCAGATACAGGAAGCCCACAGAACACCAAACAGAGGGAACAAAATAAGAAGCTGTCCAAGGCACATTATAGTTAAAACTTGTAATGATGAAAACAAAGAGAGAGTGGTAAAAAGAGCAAGAGAGAAACAACTCACTACATACAAAGGCAATTCCATCAGAATTACCTCAGATTTTTCAATGAAAACCCTGAAAGCCAGAATGGCCTGGAATGGAACACTTCAAGGTTTAAAATACTATGGTTTCCAACCAAAGCTACTCTACCCATTGAAAGTATCCCTCATAATAGATGGTGAAAAGAAAATTTTTCATGAAAAAATTCAACTGTATGATTGTATGAACACAAAGCAAAGCCTACAGAGAATTCCACAGGGCATACTCTACACACAAAAGTCAAACAAACAATCTCAAGAGCCTACAAGAAGATCACAATAACCAAAACTAGACCAGGTTCAAAAAAGTACAAAACACAAGAAAGTATCACACCCCATAAAGTGCCCCATCATGGCAGGGGTTAAATCCAACATCACAGTTATAACCTTAAATATTAATAATCTAACTTACCCATCAAAAGACACAAGTTAACAGGTGGATCATAAAAATGGACCAGAAAAAACACTTCATGACTTCGAGGTAAGTTAGTGGCATAGGAGTCATGCCAAACCAGCCTTGGGAGGGATTTAAGCAAAACAACAGCAAAATGCACTCTTCTTCTGAAAAGTGAAGGTGTATAGGTTATTATAAGCCACAGTGGAGAAGCAGGAGAGAAGATCTACCAGAAAGGAGGAAACTGGCCAGAATCCTGCAAATGCGCTTGTGGCCCTGATCCATACTGATCCACGTGCATGCCTCACCTGGTGTTGCCAAGCTGCAGGAGAAGAGACCAAACAAGGGGAGTTTCCAACCACATCAGCCTCCTTTCGAAGTCAAGAAACCTGACAGGGAGACAACAGAGACCAATAGAAGAGCTGCTGAGCAGGATACAGGAGGAACCAGTGGAGCAGTTCCAATACAATTCCACACTTCCTGCACTTTCCAATCCCCCAACCATCAGAACCATGAACCTTCAGATAAATCACTCATCCCTTGGTGGCAGGGCATTGAAAACATCTGATCAGAACACCATATCCACACTGCAACACAAAGGGATCAAGGTGGGCCCTCAGCATTTCTGAGATTGGAAACCATCCCAAAAGGCAATGAGGCTGACTGACAAAAAAAGCAGGTACATGGGCCTGCACTAGAAGTGCTAATTTCACTTTCCATGTCAGGGCAGGTTGTGGGTTATGTATAGTTGGTTGGCTTTACCATTCTTAATTAAGCTGTACTTGGGGGTTGACTATTGTTGCCTTTGATGCTTTCAGATTTAGTGCAGCCAGCAGATCTGACCAGAGGTCCAGCTCCACAGCACAACACGGAGGGATCAAAGTGGTGAGATTGGAAGCCACCTCAAAAGGTAACAAGGCCAACTGGAAAAAACAAAAAAAAAAAAAAAAAAAAAAAAAAAAAACAGGTGTATAGGCCTTCATTGGAAGAGCTAATTTCACTTTCCTTGTCAGGGCAGGTTATAGGTTATATAGTCTTGGTTGGCTTTACCATTTTCAAATAACCTGTAGTTGGGCATTGAATATTGTTGTATTTGATGCTTTCATATTTATAGGGCCTTTGTCTTTTGCTTCTGTCATTATTGGGGACAGGTTCTGATCTATATCCAGGTTGACCTGAAACCCAATTCAGAACAGAAATCTCTACCTCCAAGCTGACAAGATTAAGGGTGTAAACAATGCACACCTTAAGGAATTTGGCTTTATAAGACTATCTGTTTGTTTTAATCCCCACAATTGCATACTTTATGCTGGTCTTTATTGATTGTGTATGTTGCTCAGTTGAAGTTCAGAATTTGCCAGTAAATTGTTCCACCCAGTCTAATAGAATACATGCTTAGCAAGGAAACTCAACAACTAGGATTACTTCGGCTGCTGGATTGGGGTACAAGAGTTATACCTGGCATGTTAAACTCATATCTTGAGGTTATATAGAGGTGGATTGCCACCTCTGGGAAGACTGCAGATAAGAAGCATTCAATCAATTCAGGATGCAAATGTCGCTACATTATAATACAAGAAATTCAAAGAATCAAGACAATACAGTCCCACCAAAAATCATAAATCCATCATAAATGATCACCAATGACACTGTTTTAGATGAAATGCCTGATAAATATTTCAACAAAATGATGGCATGTAGGCTCAAAGAAATCAAAGACATAAACAAAGGAAGTGAAGAAGAAAGCAAACTTCTGAAAGAGAACACAGGAAACCAGCTTAATGAAATAAGGAGGTCATTACAAAACATGAGTAATGAAATAGAAATACTGAAGAAAAACAGGCTGAAATCCTAGCTCTGAAGAATACAGTCAGTGAAGTAAAAAACTCTGGAAAATCTCACCAGTAAAATGGATGAAGGAGAGAACAGAATATCTAAAACAGCAGATCACGTAGCAGACCTAATACAGTCCAACAAAAAAAAAAAGAAATGCTAATAGCAAGGTATAAATGGGAATTTCAAGATATCTGGGACACGATGAATTCAGAAACAAGAATTCAGGACATAGTAGAAGGAGAAGAATTTCAATCCAGAGGCTTAGTAGGTGTTTTAAACAAAATCATAGAAGAAAAATTTCCCCAAATTGGAAAAGAAATGCCAATGCAGATACAAGAAGCTATTAGAACACCAAACAGACAAAACCTGGAAAGAACTTCTCCTTGCCATGATATGATAAAACAACAAAACACACAAACCAAAGAAAATATATTGAAAACAGTTAGAGGAAAAGCAAATCACCTACAAAGGCAAGTCCATAAGAATAACTGCAGATTACTCAACACAAACTTTAAAAGGCAGGATGTCTTGGAATGATGTATTCCAAGTTCTGAAAGATAACAACTGTCAACCAAGATTACTTTATCCTGCAAAGCTATCTATCCAAATTGATGGATAAGTAAGGACATTCCACAACAAAAACAGGATAAAGTAATTTATGACAACTAAACAAGCTCTACAGAAAATATTTGAAGGAATTCTTCATGCTGAAGAGAAAGCAAAACACACATAGGAGGAAATAGGATAAAATAAAGCACACTCCAGGAAACACTAAAACAATAAGAAGAATGGTGAGAATAAATGCATACCTTTCAATCGTAACTCTTTTTTAATTTTTTGTTTATTTTTATTTATTTATTTGAAAGTGATGGACAGAGAGAGAGAGAGAGAGGATGGGCTTGCCAGGGCCGCTAGCCACTGCAAACGAACTCCAGATGCATGCACCCCCTTGTGCATCTGACTAACATGGGTTCTGGAGAATCAAGCCACAAACCAGGGTCCTTAGGCTTCACAGGCAAGCGCTTAACCACTAAGCCATCTCTCCAGCCCTCAATAATAACTCTTAATTTCAATGGCCTCAATGCACCAATGAAAAGGTACAGGCTTGCAGATGGATTAAAAATCAGGATCCTGCCATTTGTTGCTTCCAGGAAACTCATCTCTCAATAAAAGATAGACACTGTCTTAGGGTGAAAGGATGGAAAATGGTATTTCAAGCAAATGGGCCTAGGAATCAAGCAGGGGTCTCTATCCTAATATCGTACAGGATAGACTTCAAACCAACAATAGTGAATAAAGACAAAGAAGGTCATTTAATACTGATTAAAGGAACACTCCAACAGGAGGAGATTACAATCCTACACATATATGCACCTAACATGGGGGCTCCCAGTTTTACCAAACAAACACTAGTAGAGTTAAGGTCACAGATAACATCAAACACAATAGTATTGGTTGACTTCAATACCCCACTCTCATCAATTGACAGGTCATCCTGGCAAAAAAATAAACAGAGAGTCATCTAAATTAAATGATGTCGTGGAACAAATGGACCTAAGAGATATCTCCAGAACATTCCATGCAAATGCTGCAGAATATACATTTTTTCTCAGCAGCACATGTAACATTCTCTAAAATAGACCATATATTAGGACACAAAGCAAATCTCCACAAATACAGGAAAATTGAAATAATCCCTTGTACCCTATCTGACCACAATGGGATTGAACTGCAAATCAGCAACAAGAAAAGGTACATAGCATACAGAAACACATGGAGACTAAACAGTTCACTATCGAATGACCAATGGGTCATTGAAGAAATAAAAAAGGAAATAAGTAAATTCATAGACTCAATTGATGATGATAATACAACATACCTAAACATTTGGGACACAATGAAGGCAGTCCTAAGAGGGAAATTTATAGCTCTAAATGCCTATACTAAGAAATCTGACAGTTCACAAATAAAAAATTTAATGCTTCACCTCAAGGCCTTGGAAAAAGAAGAACAAGGCAAACCAAAAATCAGTAGATGGGGAGAAATAATAAAGATTAGGGCAGAAATTAATGAAATAGAAACCTAAAGAAGAATCCAAAGAATCAATAAAATGAAGAGTTGGTTCTTTGAAAGGATAAACAAGATTGATAAACCCTTAGCAAATTTGACCAGAAGAAAGAGAGACAAAAATTAGTAGGATTAGAGATGAAAAAGTTACCATTACAACAGATACCAAAGAAATTCAGAAAATTATAAGGACATACTTTAAGAACATATATGCCCCTAAGTTTGAAAATCTGAAAGAAATGGATGACTTCCATGATATATTTGACCTACCAAAATTAAATCAATATGAGATGAACTATTTAAATAGACCTATAACAAGTACAGAGATCCAAGCAGTTATAAAAAGTCTCCCAACTACAAAAAAGCCCAGGCCCAGAGAGATTCACTGGCAACTTTTACCAGACCTTCATGGAAAAACTAACACCAAATCTTCTCAAACTTTTCCATAACATAGGAAAGGAAGAAATTCTACTGGACTCCTTCTATGAAGCCAGCATCACCCTCATACCAAACCCAGACAAAAACAGAACAACAAAAGAAAATTACAGACCAGTCTCCCTCATGAAGATAGATGCAAAAAGTCTGAACAAAATATTGGCAAACAGAATAGAAGAATATCTCAAAAAGATTATTCAACCCAATCAAGTTGACCTTATCCCAGGGATTCAAAAATGGTTTAACATATGAAAATTAATAAATGCAATGCATCATATAAATGGTCTGGAGGACCAAAATCAGATGATTATTTCAATAGATGCAGAAGAGGCATTTGACAAAATCCAACATCCCCTCATATTAAAAGTATTACAGAAACTGGAAATAGAATGAACATATCTCAACATAATAAAAGCTAGGGCAAACCTAGAGCCAACATAATACTACGTGAAGAAAAACTTGAAACTTTTCCACTAAATTCAGGAACAAAACAAGCATGTCCACTGTCCCCACTTTTATTTAATATGGTACTGGAAGTCTTAGCTATAGCAATAAGGCAGGAGACACTCATAAAAGGAATACAAATTGGAAAGGAAGAGATCAAATTATCACTATGTGCAGGTGATATGATTCCATACCTAAAAGACCCTAAAACTCTACCAGCAAACTGTTAGAGCTTATGAACACTTTTAGCAATGTAGCAAGATACAAATTAAATACACAAAAAATCAGTAGCTTTCCTATATACTAACAACAAATGTGTGGAGGATGAAATTAGGGAATCTCTCCCATTCAATATTGCCAAAAAATTCAATTCACAGAAAAAAACAAATAAATAAAGTACTTGGAATAAACTTAACCAAGGAAGTGAAGGATCTCTACAATGAGAACTTTAAAACACTCAAGTGAGAAATTACAGAAGACAGGGAAATGGAAAGATATTCCATGTTCTTGGATTGGAAGAATCAATATTATGAAAATGTCAATCTTTCCAAAAGCAATCCCCATTAAAATTTCAATGAAATTTTTCACAGAAATATAAAAAACAATCCTCAAATTTATCTGGAAGTACAAAATGCCTCGAATAGCCAAAACGATTTTGAGCAACAAAAATGAGGCTAGTGGTATCACCATACCCAATTTTAAGCTATATTACAAATCTATAGTTAAAAAAAAAAAGGCATGGTATTGGCACAAGGACAGATGTATAGATCAATGGAACAGAATACAGGACCCACATGTTAATCCAGAGAGCTACAGCCATCTGATTTTTGACAAAAATGCCAAAAATATTCATGGGAGAAAAGCATCTTCAACAAGTGGTGTTGGAAAAACTGGACATCTATATGTAGAAAGATGAAAATAGATCTTTGTCTTTCTCCATGCACAAGAATCAAATCCAAGTGGATCAGGAACCTTAATATCAGGCCTGAAACTCTGAAATTGCTCAAGGAAAAGGTAGGGGAAACCCTTCAACATATTGGCATAGGTAATGACTTTCTGAATATAACCCCAATTGCTCAGGAAATAAAACCACTAATCAACCACTGGAATCTCATGAAATTACAAATCTTTTATACAGCAAAGGACACTGTGAGTAGAGCAAAGAGCCAACCTACATCATGGGAGAAAATCTTTGCCAGCTACACATCTGACAGGGGATTAATATTCAGAATATACAAAGAACTCAAAAACAGAACAATAAGAAATCAAGCAACCCAATTTAAAAGCGGGCTATGGAACTATGATAGTTAAGGTGTTTTCAACTTGATCTGTTTATTAATCTACAGAAATCCCTTTGGGGTGTGTCTCAGAGGTTGCTTCCAGGAAGGATCAACTAAAGGAGGAAGTCCTACCCCCAGAGTGGGCAGCCCCACTCTGAGGGGGACTTCATATAAAGAAGCTCTGGGTGAAAAGAGTCCCTTCCTTCCATTTGGCTGCCAGAGCTGCTTGCTTCCTTCCAGCATGGATTGAAGACCAGTGCGGACTGAAGACCAGCCTCAACTGAAGACCCACATGGATCAAAACCCTGTGGATCCTCAGGAAGCCTCCAGGCCTTCCAGCACCATCTACAGTGCTGGATTGGGACTTCAGAGGCATCTGGCCACGTGGCCTGAGCAGCAACCAGGTTCCTTGATTCTCAGGCCTGCAACTGCTATAAGCCAATCCAATAAATTCCCTTTTTAAAATAATTCATTCTAGCAGTTCTGTTCCTCTAAAGAACCCTGACAAATACAAATTTTGGTACCAGAAGTGGTTCTACAGAAACAGAATTGTAAGGATGGATTTCTCTGGTGGGCTTGGTGCTATCTGGGGTTGGCTTTCCAACTTCAATGCTACTAAAGACCCTGCTGGTGATAAGGAGAGTGCTTTTACTGGAAATAAGGAGGGCACTAATAATCCATGGTGTGCACTATTTTAAAAAACTACGTGAGATAGATGTATTTGATGAACCTGAGTCATGTCTTGTGTAAAGCAAGGAATTTAGTGACTCTGTATTTAAAACATTTCAATATTTGTGGAAAAGTAAGACAAATGATGAGGCTAGTTGGTTGCTTTTAGCATCTCTGGACAAACTAGTGAGGGAACAGCAGGAACTAAAAAATGAAAATTCAAAGCTTAAGACCCACATACATTATCTCAAGGTTTCTAAGGGTGCCCTGGAGGACAGTCTCCTCTCTAGCCAGAACAGGGCTCAGATTGCAGAAAACCAAACCCAAGGTCTCATTGTGAGATTGGATAACTTGCAACATAAACTCAAGTCCCAGCCTTGCCAGCTACCAGAAATTAAAGTGAGGGCACTGATCAGAAAAGAGTGGGATCCTGTGACTTGGGATGGTGATGTGTGGGAAGACCCTGAAGAACCTGGGGACATCGAAGTGTCAGATTCTGGAGAAGTTGTTTTGGATGAAAATATGACCTCCCCTCCCTTAGCAGCAGTTATATCCCCACCTCTACATCCTGGAGTATTACCCTCCCCACCCTTGCCTGAAGGAATTAATCCCTCTTTGTCTGAGGAATCAGCAGGAGGTGCTGGTGCTTTTCAGTACCCACCCATCTTTGCCTCTAGCCCTATAACCAGACAGAATACTAGGCAGAAGGAACATAAGATTAGATCAAGCTGAAATAGGCCTGTTGAGCAGAGATTTTATATTTAACAATGCAGCTAGTGCAGTTGGAAGGGGTGCCAAGAGTTTATTTGGTTGGCTGAAGTATGGATCCAAAGATGGCCTACTGTGAATGAGCTTGAGCTGCCTGATATCCCTTGGCTTAATGCTGATGAAGGGATTAAAAAACTCAGAGAACTTGGAATGCTGGAGAGGATTTGCCATGTAAACTCATCTTTGCCCCCACAATGGGAGGGTCCAGAAGATGTGCCCTTCACTAAGACTGTAAGAAACAGATTTGTGAGGGGAGCACCAGCATACTTAAAGTCCCCTATCATTGGTCTTTTATGTAAAGAAGACCTCACAGTGGGAGCTGCAGTTGCTGCATTAGGTGATTTAGATGCAATGCTTATAACTGGATCTGGGTAACAAGGGCCAAGTTGCAGCACTGAATCACCAAAGGTGAGGTGAACATGTTTTTAGTAATAGATAGCATAGGCAAAATTATGCACATAAAGGTATGACATGTATGGACCTTTGGAATTGGCTGATTAATCATGGTGTCCCCAGAAGTCAAATAGGTAAGAAGGTACTAAATTCCTTCTTCATCTATGTAAGCAGAAGAGTTCCAGAGCACAGGATTATAAAGCCACTTTGAATTATAGCAACAGAGAATCAATATACCTTAATCAGTTTCCAGACTTGAGCCAGTTTACAGATCCTGAGCCCCTTGATTGAAGGAGTGGCCAGGTCCCTTCAAGGAAGGACCCTCCTACAACCCCCACAAGTTTCAATATTAAGCTTACACCTACCCTTCCTCAGAGGGACCTGTGGCCTTTTGCTAGGGTAACTGTACACTGGGGGAAAGGAAATAATCAGACCTTTTGGGGCCTAAAGGACACTGGCTCTGGATTGACACTGATTCCAGGAGACCCCAAAAAGCACCATGGCCCTCCAGTTAAAGTAGGTGCTTACAGAGGTCAGGTGATCAATGGAGTTTTGACAAATGTTAGACTGACAGTGGGTTCAGTGGGTCCCCAAACTCACCCTGTGGTTATTTCCCCAGTCCCAGAATGCATAATTGGGATAGATATACTTAGGAGTTGGCAGAACCCCCACATTGGTTCCCTGACTTGTGGAGTGAGGGATATTATGGTTGGAAAGGCCAAATGAAAGCCACTGAGGCTCCTACCACTAGGGAAAATAGTGAATCAAAAACAATATTGCATCCCTGGAGGGATTTCAGAAATTAGTGCCACTATAAAGGACTTGGAGGATGCAGGGGTGGTGGTTCCCACCACATCTTCCTTTAACTCTCCCATTTGGCCTGTTCAGAAGACAGATGGATCATGGCAGTGTATTATCAGTAACTTAATCAGGTAGTGACTCCAATTGCAGCTGCTGTACCAGATGTGGTTTCTTTACTTGAGCAGATTAACACATCTCCTGATACCTGGTATGCAGCTATTGATCTTGCAAATGCTTTCTTCTCCATATCTCTCCATAAGGACCACCAGAAGAAACTTGCCTTCAGCTCGCAAGGTCAGCAGTACACCTTTACTGTTTTACCTCAAGGTTATATTAACACTCCAGCCCTGTTCCATAGCTTAGTTTCCAGGGACCTTGATGCGCCTGTCCCTTCCACATGGTGTCATGTTGGTACATTATATCAATGACATAATGCTAATTGGATCAAATGAACAGAAGGCGGCAACCACTCTGGAGCTGCTGGTACCGCATATGCACATCAGGGGATGGGAAATAAATCCATCCAAAATGCACATTTTGTGGGCACCTCCCAGAAGTGGACAGCTTTCTGGGATAACTCTGAAGGACTGTGGTGAAGGGAAGTCTTCACAATGGGCAGAACTTCAGGCAGTGCACGTAGTTGTGCATTTTTCTTGGAAAGAAAAATGGCCAGATGTGTGGTTATACCCTGATTCATGGGCTATGGCCAATGGTTTGGCTGGATGGTCTGGGACTTGGAAGGAGCACAATTGGAAAATTGGTGAGAAGAACATTTGGGGAAGGTGTATATGGATAGAACTCTCTGAAAGGGCAAAAGATATAAAGATACTGTGTCCCATGTTAATGCTCATCATAAGGTGACCTCATTGGAGGATGACTTTAATAATCAAGTAATACAGCAATAGACACTTATTCTGGATATGTCTTTCCTGCACATAGTGATTCTGACAAAACTACCATCTGTGTGCTTACAGAATGCCTTATGTGTGGCATTCCACATAGTATTGCTTCTGACCAAGGAACTCATTTCACCACCAAGGAAGTACGGCAGTGGGCTCATGATCATGGAATTCACTGGTCTTACCATGTGCCCCAGTATCCTGAAGCAGCTGGCTTGATATAACCTTTTAAAGAAACAACTACAGTGCCTACTAAGTGGCAACAGCTTGGATGGCTGGGGGAGTATCCTCCAGCAGGCTGTATATGCTCTGAATCAGCATCCTATATATGGTTCTGTTTTTCCTATAGCCCAGATTCACAGGTCCAAGAATCAAGGGGTGGAAATGGGAATGGTCCCACTTTCCATCACCCCAAGTGACACACTAGCTTAATTTTGGCTTCCTGTTCCTACATCAAAAGTTCTGCTGGCCTACAAGTCTTGGTTCCAGAAGGGGGAGTGATTTTGCCAGGAGACACAAAGAACATTCCATTGAACTGGAAGCTAAGACTTCCCCCTGGTCACTTTGGGTTCCTAATGCTCTTGAGTGAACAGGCTGAGAAAGGAGTTACAGTGATAGCAGGGATGATTGATCCAGATTACCAGGGGGAAATTGGACTGTTCCTCCACAATGGAGGTAAGGAAGAGTATGTCTGGAATGCAGGAGATCCTTTAGGGCATCACTTAGTGTTACCATGCCCTGTTATCAAAGTCAATGGACAACTCCAACAACCCAATCAAGGTAGTGTGATAAGTGGCCCAGATCCTTCAAGAATGAAGGTATGGGTCACCCCTCCAGGTAAAGAACCAAAACCTGCTCAAGTGTTTGCTGAAGGTGGAGGAAATACAGAATGGGTAGTAGAAGAAGGCAATTACAAATATCAGCTAAGGCCACGTGACCAATTACAGAAACGAGGATTGTAATTGCAATGTATCTGTCCGACCTTGATACAGAGTCTTTGTACATATCTATACCAATATTAAGACTATATCACTAGATAACTGTTGAATTTATATTAGACCTATTATATTAGAGACTAAGCTTTGTGTTGGGGGGAAGATTTTGCAGTTCCAGTTGTATGTAGGGTAGCTATGCCATGTTAGGTGGAATTATTAGCTTGTTACTGTTTTCATTTGGAAATTAAGTATGATGTAAGTAGATATGATTTGGTGCTAAGTTGATAAGGGGTGGACTTGTGATAGTTAAGGTGTTGTCAACTTGATCTGTTTGGTAATCCACAGAAAACCCTTTGGGGTGGATCTCAGAGGTTGCTTCCAGGAAGGATCAACTAAAGGAGGAAGTCCTACCCCCAGAGTGAGCCCTTCCCCTAGAGCGGGCAACCCCATGCAGAGGGGGAAGCTCTGGGTGAAAAGAGTCCCTTCCTTCCACTTGACTGCCAGAGCTGCTTGCTTCCTTCTAGCGTGGATTGAAGACCAGCGTGGACTGAAGACAAGCCTCAACTGAAGATCCACGTGGATCAAAACCCTGTGGCTCCTCAGGAAGCCTCCAGGCCTTCTGACACCATCTACAGTGCTGGATTGGGACTTCGGAGGCACCTGGCCACGTAGACTGAGAAGCTACCAGGTTCCTTGATTCTCAGGCCTGCAACTGCTATTGGTCTACCATAAGATAATCCAATAAATTCCCTTTTAAAAATAATTCATTCTAGCAGTTCTGTTCCTCTAGAGAACCCTGACTAATACAGGAACTAAATAGAGAGTGCTCATTGGAAGAAATACAGATGGCATATAAACATCTAAAAAAGGTTTCTACATACTTAACAATCAGGGAAATACAAGATAAAACTACCTTGAGACTCCATCTCTCTCCTGTCAAAATGGCTACCATCAAGAAAACAAATGACTATAAATGTTGGTGAGGGTGCAGTAAAAGGGGAACCCTTCTATACTGTTGGTGGGAATGAAATCTGGTAGAGCCATTGTGGAAATCTATGTGTCTTGAGACAGCTACAAATAGACTTACCATATGATCCAGCTATAGCACTCCTAGGAGTATATCCTAACGAGTCTTCTCACTACCTTAGAGATACTTGCACAACCATGTTTATTGCTGCTCTATTCACAATAGCTAGGAAAAGGAACCCGCCTAGATGTCCATCTACAGATGAATGAATAATAAAGTTGTGGTACATTTACATAATGGAGTTCTATTCAGCGGCAAAGAAAAATGAAATTATAAAACTCACAGGGAAATGGATGGATTTGGAAAGGATTATACTAAGTGAGGCAACCCAGGCCCAGAAAGCCAAATGTCATATTTTCTGTCTCATATGTGGATCCTAGCTACAAATGTATAGACTTGTATGTTAGCTGGAACCAAAAATCAGAAGCAGAGGCCCATAAGCTAGAAAATGCCTATAAGGTAGGGAGGAGAGGAAAGGACTTTAGGGTATTTTATTGTATACATGTAAGTAGAACAGGTTGCAGTGAGGGGAAAGGCCTAAGCTAGATCAGGGGAATAGATTGTTTAAAACAAGAGTGGGGGTTGGGTCAATCAAAATTCAAATAAGACATATGAAGATCTAATTTCTTGAATAACAGCACATCCAGAAGCCATACATTGTTACTAGAAAATTTTCAGTGCCAGCAATGGGGTGCTGTCCAGTGAATTGTTGACCAGGTAGGTCCTTGTTGCTGCCAAAATATTACAGACTATTGCCAAGGCCCTTGGTTTCCCATGAGAAAGAGATTGAAAGATGCTATTCCTGAAGACTTAACATGCCTGAGTGGCAACGTCACTGAGAAATAAAGCTGGGGATGAACATAAAACCTTCTCCCTGTAGCCCAGCCAACTGAAAGCTGGAAAAGACTGCACTGTATGCAGCCCTATGAGAGACAGAAGTCATCAGTGGTGAAAACAGTGGACACTGGAAGCCTCAAGTTTGGCCAGACAGGCCAAATGACTGAATGAGTGCAATAGTGACATAGTGGCAGGTTTGCTCTGGGGGAAACCAACTGCTCTCTAATTGGACTGAAGGCCTGCTCTATGGGAGGGAATACATGCCTGGTACTGAAAAACTAATCAAAAGCCTACATCAGGGGAGATCATGGGCCTTAGGGGTGTAAAGCCTGCTCTTATCTGGATAAATGCATATATTACTCTCACCAAATTTCCCTGAAAGCACTACACTTAATGTTCATATTTGCATGTTAATGCTACTGTCAATTCTGGTTAGAGAAGCTTCTCTTTTCAGATGGTGATGACCACTGGGATGACTCAAACGGCAACATAGTGCTGAAAAGAAGGGACAGAGGACTGTCTAGCACTGAAACATCTCACACCTTCCAAGGCATAGGGTCCATTGCAGAAGAGGTGGCAGAAAGAATGTAAGAGCCAAAGGAAAGGTAGCACTCCTTACATACAACTGTCCAGACAGAAATTGGCCTCAATATCCAAGACCTCTCAGTGCCTAGCAGTACCTACACAGGACCCTCATAATAAGAGAGAAAGATGATGACATCAAATTAAAAAAGAGACTAATGGAGAGAGGGAAGGGATATGATGGAGAAGAGAGTTACGAAGGGGAAAGTGGAGGAGGGGAGTTAAATACCATGGTTTGTCCATAAGTACACAAGTTGCCAATATATACTTTAAAAAAGAAAAGGAAATACTGATGAAAAAAAAACAGGCAGAAATTCTAGCACTGAAAAACACAGTCAGTCAAGTAAAAATCTCTGTGGAAAGTCCCATCAGTAAAATGGATGAAGGAGAAAACAGAAAATCTAAAGTAGAAGACCAGGTGACAGATCTAATACATTCCAACAAAGAGAAAGACAAGCTAATAGGAAGGTATGAGTGGAAATTTCAAGATATTTGGGACACTATAAAAAGATGAAATATAAGAATTCAGGGTATAGTAGAAGAAGAAGAATTTTACCCCAAAGGCATAATAAACATTTTCAACAAAATCATAGAAGAAAAATTTCCCCAAATTGGGAAAGAAATGGCAATGCAGATACAACAAGCTTTTAGAACACCAAACAGATAAAACCTGGAAAGAATTTCTCCTCACCATGTTATAATTAAACTACTAAGCACACAAACCAAAGAAAACATATTGAAAGCAGTTAGAGAGAAAAAGCAAGTCTTCTATTGTCATCTATACAGGCAAGCCCATCAGGATAACAGCACTCAACACAAACTTTAAAAGGCAGCAGGGCTTGGAATGATGTAATCCAAGTTCCGAAAGATAATAACTGTTGTTGCAGTAAGGTTCTCATTGCTGGCAGAAATCAAACAAACACTATTAGATTTAAGGTCACAGATAACATCAAACACAATTGTAGTGGGAGACTTCAATACTCCACTCTTACAAATAGACAGGTCATCCCGGCAAAAAAATAAACAGACAGACATCTGAACTAAATGATGTCATGGGACAAATGGACCTAACAGATATCTACAGAACATTCCATCCAAATGCTGCAGAATACACATTTTTCGCAGAAGCACATGAAACATTCTCTAAAATAGACCACATATTAGGGCACAAAGCAAATCTTAAGAAATACAGGAAAAATGAAATAATCCCTTGTACTCTATCTGACCACAATGTGATTAAACTACAAGTCAGCAACAAGAAAAACTACAAAGCATACACAAATTTAGGGAGACTAAACAGTTCACTATTGAATGATCAATGTGTCATTGAAGAAATCAAAAAAGAAATCAGTAAATTCATAAAATCAAATGATGATGATAATACAACATACCAAAACCTTTGGGATACAATGAAGGCAGAACTAAGAGGGAAACGTATAGCTTTAAGTGGCTATATTAAGAAATTAGAGGAGCTTCTGGCTAAGATGGTGATGTAGGAACCACACCAAAGCAGCCTAGGGGATAAAAGGGAAAAAAAAACCAAACCAACAAAATACACCATTTTACTAAAAAATGAGGGGTATGAGCAATTACAGTGGGGCTGGCAAGATGGCTTAGTGGTTAAATGCTTCCCTGTGAAGCCTAAGGACCCTGGTTCAAGGCTCAATTCCCCAGGTCCTATGTTAGCCAGATGCACTCAAGGAGGTGCACGCATCTGGAGTTTGTTTGCAGTGGCTGGAGGCCCTGGTGTGCCCATTCTCCCTCTATCTGCTGCTTTCTCTCTCTGTCTGCTGCTCTCAAATAAATAAAAATAAAAATAAATTTAAAAAAAATACCAACTTAAGCAGAGAAGTAGGAGAGATCCAGAGCACGCAGAGCCCACATAGGCAGCAGAAGCAGCTTCAGCAGCGGTGGCACCAGGTCTGTGGAGCCACAGCTGCAAGGATCGGCTTCAGCGTCAGGAAAAGCCAGATGAGGGGATTCTCCTCTCAGAATGGAACTCCTCATAAGCTCAAGAAATGTGAAGGGAGGACCACAGCAACCAACAAAGGAGCAGCTCATGAGGTAGAGGATCGTGTGGTGGAGAACTAGAGCCACCATCCACAGCCTCCCCTCACCCACTGCCAACACAAACACCAGCAAGCACCAGAGACCTGGGAAAGGGAGCTCACAGCACCCAGCACTGCTGAACATAGCAGCAATCCAGCGACCCAGCCAGCCTACCTGAACACACAGCACTGAAAGAGGGACCCAAGCAAGAGCGCAGCATGACTGAGACCAAAATCGTTCCAAAAGTTAACTGGTATTACACAGTTTAGTACCTGTCAAATAGGTCAGATTTGCCATTCTCTTTCTTTTGTTGTTGTTTGTTTGTTTTTGATTTTGTTTTTCAAGGTAGGGTCTCACTTTAGCCCAGGCTGACCTGGAATTCAGGGTCAGAAGTATCAGGGTGGCCTCGAACTCATGGCAATCCTCCTACCTCTGCCTCCTGAGTGCTTGGATTAAAGGCATGCGCCACCATGCCTGGCTAGATTTTCCATTCTTAAATAAGCTATATTTTGGGCTTGTCATTTGTTGCTTTATGGTTTATAGTGGCTTTGTTTCCTCTTCTGTTGTTCATTAGGGAAGGTTGTCACTTGGTTACAGCTGACTGGAAACCCTCAACAGACCAGAAATCTTAGCCTCCTAGTTGACAGGATTAAGGGTGTGGAGCAACACACATCCTAAGGGACTGTGACTTTGTTAGAAGATCTGGTTGTCATAATACCTACTCTTGCATAAATACTCTGTGCTGTTTTTCATTGAATGTATACATTGTTTAGTTAAATTTTAGAATCTGCCTGTATTTTGTTCCATTCAGCCTACTTGAATACTTTCATAGCAGGCAAACCCAATATCTAGGGTCTGAGAGTCTTAAGAGCAAAACCTAGCACCTTAAACTCCTACGCTGAAGATATATAACATCAGATTGATACATCTGATAATACTGGAGCCACTTAGAAAATCCAAGCATTAAATTAATCCAAGATGCAGAAATATATACATTATAACACAAGAAACACCAAAAACCAAGACAATATAAATCTACCAAATAGTATTAATCCATCAGAAATGACCTCCAGTGAGAATGACTTAAAGGAAATGCCTGAGAAAGATTCCAAAAGAATGATTATAAATTTGTTCAAATAAGTCAAAGAGGAAGCCAAAGACGTGAAAGAAGAAGTCAAAGGATTCAAAGAAGACACAGGAAACCAATGTAATGAAATAAAGAGGTTAATAGAGGACATAAATAAGGAAATAGAAATAATAAAGAAAAAACAGTCAGAATTACTACCAATGAAGAACACAGTCAATGAAATAAAAAACTCTATAGAAAATCTCACCACTAGAATGGATGAAGGAGAGGACAGAATATCTAAGCTATAAGACCAGGTGGCAGATCTAATACAGTCCAACAAAGAGAAAGACAAACTAATAGGAAAGTATGAATGGGAATTTCAAGATATTCGGGACACTAAGAAGAGATCAAACATAAGAATTCAGGGTATAGTAGAAGGAGAAGAATTTCACTCCAAAGGCGTAGTAGGCGTTTTCAACAAAATCATAGAAGTAAACTTCCCCAAATTGGGAAAGAGATGCCAATGCAGATACAGGAATCCTTTAGAACACCAAACAGACAAAACCTGGAAAGAACATCTCCTTGCAATATTATAATTAACCTACCAAACATACAACCCAAAGAAAATAAATTGAAAGCAGTTAGAGAGAAAAATCAAGTTACATACAAATGCAAGCCCATCAGGATCACAGAAGATTACTCAACACAAACTTCAAAAGCCAGAAGGGCTTGGAGTGATATATTCCAAGTTCTGAAAGATAACAATGGTCAACCAAGTTTATTTTATCCTGCAAAGCTATCCATTCAAATAGACAGAGAAATAAGGACATTCTACAACAAAAGAAGGCTAAAGAAATATTTGAAGACAAAACCAGCTGTACAGAAAATACTTGAAAGGATCTTCCATGCTGAAGAGAAAGAAAAACACACATATAAGGAACCTGGAAAAACAAACCATACTCAAATACTAGTTACTACAAGAGAACAAACATAAAACCAGAAGAACTACAAAAAAATAAATAAATACATACCATTTAATAATACCCCTTAATATCCATGGGTGCAATGCCCCAACCAAAAGACATAGGTTTGCAGACTGTGTTAGAAAGCAAGATCCTTCAATTTTTTGCCTTCAAGAAACTCACCTGTCTACAAAGGATTTACATTATCTTAGAGTGAAAAGTTGGATAAAGGTGTTTCAAGCAAATGGGCCTAGAAAACAAGCAAGGGTTGCTATATTAATATCTGACAAGATAGACTTCAGTCCAACATTAGTTAGGAAAGATAAGGAAGGTCACTTTATATTGATTAAAGGCACACAGGAGGGATGGAGAGATGGCTTAGTGGTTAAGCGCTTGCCTGTGAAGCCTAAGGACCCTAGTTCGAGGCTTGACTCCCCAGGACCCACGTTAGCCAGATGCACAAGGGGGCGCATGCGTCTGGAATTCGTTTGCAGTGGCTGGAGGCCCTGGCGTGCCCATTCTCTCTCTCTCTCTCTGCCTCTTTCTCTCTCTGTCTGTCACTCTCAAATAAATAAATTTAAAAAAATAACAAAAAAAATTTTTTTAAATTTTTTTAAAAAGGCACACAGGAGGACATTACAGTCCTAAACATCTATGCACCTAACATGGGAACTCCCGACCTCCTCAAACAACTGCTATTAGAACTAAGGTCACAGATAATATCAAACAGAGTTGTGGTGGGTGACTTCAACACCCACTCTCATCAACTGACAGGTCATCCCAACAAAAAATAAACAAGAGAGGCATCTGGATTAAATGAGTTCATAGAACAAATGGACCAAACAGATATATACAGGACATTTCATACAAATGTTGAAGAATGCACATTATTTTCAGCAGCACATATAGCATTCTATAAAATAGATGATATATTATGACACAAAGCAAATCTTAACAAATACAGGAAAAAGGAATTTATTCCTTGCATTCTAACTGATCACAATGGAATCTAACTACAAATCAATAGCAAGGAAAGCTTTAGAGGTTATCTTTTTCCTCCTTTTCTTAGTGGACACTGACCTGTAACTCCCAGTACCAGCATGTGGCTATCATCCACAATGAGCTTTTGATCAGAGAGACCTACAAGGTTTCCTAAAAGAAAGACACAGATGAGCCCATTCTCTATCTATCTCTGTCTCTCTCTCTGTCTGTCACTCTCAAATAGATAAATAATTTAAAAAAAAAGAAATCAAGAAGGAAACCAAAATATTCATAGTGTCACATACAACATATCAAAACTTTGGGATACAATGAAGGCAGTCCTAAGAAGGAAATTTATATTTTTAAGTATCTATATTAGAAATTAGAAAGATCACAAGTAAAGAACCTAATGCTTCACCTTAAAGTCTTGGAAAAAGAAGAAAAAGGCAAACCAAAAATCACTAGAGGTAAAGAAATAGTAAAAATTAGGGAAGAAGTTAATGAAATAGAAACCCAAAAAAAAAAAAAAAAATCCAAAGAATCAATGAAACAAAGAGTTGGTTCTTTGAAAGGGTAACCAAGATTGATAAACCCTTAGCAAATCTGACCAAAAGAAAGAGAGTAGAGGCACAAATTAATAAAATTAGAGGTGAAAAAGGCAGCATCACAACAGATACCAGAGAAATTCAAAAAATCATAGGGACATACTGTAAGAACATATACACCAGTAAGTTTGAAAATCTGAAAGAAATTCATGATTTCCTTGATTTATATGACCCACCTAAATTAAATCAAGATGAGATTAATCACTTAAATTGATCTATAACAAGTATAGAGATTCAAGCAGTTATCAACAATCTCTGAACTGAAAAAAGTCCAGGCCAATATGAATTCACTGGTGAATTTTACCAGACCATCAGGGAAGAACTAACACCAATGCTTCTTAAACTTTTCCATAAAATTAAAAAAAAAAAAGAAGGAATCCTGCCAGACTCCTACAAAGCCAGCATGACCCTGACAAGAGATGAAAAAGGCACCATTACAACAGACACCAAAGAAATTCAGAAAATAATTAGGTCATACTTTAAGAATATATATGCCTCTATCTTTGAAAATCTGAAAGAAATGAATGATTTCCTTGATTCATATGACCTACCAAAATTAAATCAAGATTAGACAAACCATTTAAAGAGATCTATAACAAGTACAGAGAGCCAATCAGTTATAAAAATTCTCCCAACTAAAAAAGGTCCAGGACCAGATGCATTCAGTGGTGAATTTTACCAGACCTTCATGGAAGAACTAACACCACTGCTTCTCAAGCTTTTCTGTAGAATAGAAAAGGAAGGAATTCTACCTAACTTTTTCTACAAAGCCAGCTTCATCCTGATACCAAAAACTGACAAAGACAGAATAAAAAAAGGAAATTACAGACCAGTCTCCATCGTGAACATAGATGCAAAAATTCTCAACAAAATATTGGCAAACAGAATACAAGAATATATCAAAAAGATTGTTCATCCCCACCAAGTAGGCTTTATCCCAGAGATGCAGGGATGGTTTAACACACACAAAATAATAAATGCAATACACTATACAAATAGACTGAAGTTCAAAAATCACATGAGCATCTCAATAGATGCAGAAAAGGCATTTGACAAAATACAACATCCCATCATGATAAAATTCCCACTGAACTGGGGAATAAAAGGAACATATCTCAACATAATAAAGGCTATTTATGACAAACCTACAGCCAACATAATACTAAATGTGGAAAAACTTGAAGCTTTTCCACTAAAATCAGGAACAAGAGGAAGGTGTTCACTATTCCCTCTTTTATTTAATAGAGTACTGGTTGTCTTAGCTGTAACAATAAGGCAAGAGACACTCATAATTGGATACAGATTGGAAATGAAGAGATCAAATTAAAATTATTTGCATATGATATGATTCTTTACATAAAGGACCCTAAAGACTCTACCAGCAAACCTTTATAGCAGATAAACACTTTTAGCAATGTAGCAGGATACAACATAAACACACAGAAATCAGTAGCTTTCCTATACACTAACAACAAACATGCTGAGGATGAAATCTGGGAATCAGTCCCATTCACAATGACCTCAAAAAAATAATAAAACACATTGAAATAAACCTAGCCAAGGAAATGAAGGATCTCTACAATGAAAACTTTAAAACACTTAAGAGAGAAATTTCAGAAAACACTAGGAAATATATAGACAGCCCATGTTCTTGGATTGGGATTTTTTTTAAAAGGTAACCTTTCCAAAAGCACTCTACACATTTAATGCAATCCCCATCAAAATTCAAATGACATTATTTACAGAAATAGAAAAAAAAAAAACAATCCTAGAATTCATTTGGAAGCACAAAAACCTGGAATATCCAAAACAACCTTGAGTTACAAAAATAAGACTGGTGGTATCACTGTACCTGATTTTATCCTATACTACAGAGCAATAGTAACAAAAACAGCATGGTACTGACACAAAGACAAACACATAAATCAACTTGTTAATCCAGGCAGCCATAGCCATCTCATTCTTGACAAAAGTGCCCAAAATAATTCATTGGAGAGAAGATAGCCTCTTTAACAAGTAGTGTTGGGAAAACTGGATATCTATATGTAGAAGGACGAAAATAGATCCTTGTGTCTGTCCATGCACAAGAATCAAGTCTAAATGGATCAGGGACCTTAATATCAGACCTGAAACTCTAAAATTTCTCAAGGAAAAGGTATGGGGAACCTTTCAACATATTGGCATGGGTAATGACTTTCTGAATATAATCCCAGTTGCTCAGGAAATAAAACCACTGGGATCTCATGAAACTACAAAGTTTTTGTACAGCAAAGTACACTGTGAATAGAGCAAAGAGACAACCTACAGAATGGGAGAAAATCTTTGCCAGCTATACATCTGACAGGGGATTAATATCCAGGACATACAAAGAACTCAAAAAACTAAACAATTAGAAATCAAACAACCCAATTAAAAATAGGCCAAATACAGAGTGTTCTGCATTCTTAGCCATCAGGGAAATGCAAATTAAAACTACTTTTAGATTCTATCTCACCCCTGTCAGAATGGCTATTATCAAGAAAACAAATGACAATAAATGTTGGTAAGGATGCAGAAAAAGGGAAACCCTTCTACCCTGTTGGTGGGAATGTAGTCTGGTACAGCCATTGTGGCAATCAGTATGGAGGTTCCTGAGATAGCTAAAAATATATTTACCATATGACCCAGCTATTGCACTCTTAGAGATGCTTGCACAACCATGTTTATTGCTGGTCTATTCATAATAGCTAGGAAATAGAACCAGCCTAGATGTACCTCGACAGATAAATGGGTAATAAAAATGTGGTTAATTACACAATGGAGTTCTATTCAGCAGTAAAGAAAAATGAAATTTGCATGGAAATGTCTGGAGCTGAAAAGGATTATACTAAGTGAGGTAACCCAGGCCCAGAAAGCCAAAGGCCACATGTTTTCTCTCATATGTAGATCCTAGATGCAAAAGTTCAGACTTGTGTGGGGATTGGAGTAAAAATCAGTAGCAGAGGCTAATAAACTAGAAAAGGACTATAATGGAGGGAGTAAAGAGGTGGACTTAAGGGGATGGTACTATATATATGTAAGTATATGAACAGATAACTGAGGGTGGAAAGGCCTAACCAAAGTCAGGCGAAGAGATTGAGTAAAAGGAGTGTGGGAAGGTGTAATCAAAATTCAGGATATTGTGAATAAGCCACATGGTAACCTATTTTTTTTGGATAATGGCACACCCAGAAACCATGGACTGTTACTAGAAAAATTTCAGTGCCAGGGATGGAATACCTTCCAGTGAGCTATTGGCCAGGGAGGTCCCTGATGCCCCCAGATCATTAAAGGCTATTTCCAAGGCTCTTGGTTTCCCACCAGGAATAGATGATAAGACCCTATTACTGAAGACTCCACATGCCTAGACTGCAAGGCCACTGGGAAATAAAACTGGAGCTGAGCTGAAAAACATCTTCCAGTAGACCACCTGACAGAAAGCTAGGAAAATCTGCACTGCATGCAGCCTTATGGAAGACAGAAGCCATCAGTGGTGAAAACAGTGGACACTGCAAGCCTCAAGTTTGGCCATCCAGGCCAAATGAGCCAACAGGTGCAATAGTGGCATATCTGTTATGGGGGAAACTAACTGTTCTCTAATTGAACTGGAGGCCCACTCTATGAGAGGGAATACATGCCTACTACTGAAAACCTAGTCAAAAGGCTATGTTGGGGGAGGTCATGAGTATTAGGAATGTAATGCCTGCTCTTGTCTGGATAAATACATATATAATACTCACCAAATGGCCCTGTAAGCATTTTCTTAATGTTCATACTCATATATTAATGCTACTCTCACTTTGAGTTAGATAAGCCTTTCTTTTCAGATGGTAGTGAACCAAAAGGCATGATCGTGCTAAGAAGATGTGTTTAATGGAGGAATTTTCTGCACTAAAATATCTCTATCACAGCTTCCAAAGATCAGGGTCCATTGAAGAATATGTGGCAGAAAGAGTGTAAGAGCCAAAAGAAGGGTAAAACTGCTTACAAGGCAATCCACGAGACAGGAATTGTCCTTGAGATCCATGACTTCACAGTACCTAGCATTATCTTCATAAGACCCTCATAATAGGAGGAAAGGATGAAGACATCAAAATAAAAGACAGACTAATAGAGAGAGGGAAGGGATATGATTAAGTATAGACTTGTGAAAGGGAAAGTGGGTAAAGGGAGGGAATTATCATGGTTTGTTGTCTATAAATGTTGTAGTCAGGTTAGCATTGCTGGTAGAAATCACCCAACCAAGAGCAGGTTGTGGGGGTGGAGGGGAAGAGGTTTATTTTATCTTAGAGGCTTGAGGGGAAGCTCCATGATGGCAGGAGGAAATGATGGCATGAGCCATGGACATCACCTTCTGGCCAACATCAGGTGGACAACAACAACATGGAGTGTGCCAAACTCTGGCATGGGGAAACTGGCTATAACACCTATAAGACCATCACCAACAATACACTCCCTCCAGTAGGCATTAATTCCCAAATCTCTATCAGCTGAGAACCTAACATTCAGAACACTTAAGTTTATGGGGGACACCTGAATCAAACCACCACATTCTTCCCCTAGCCCCCATAAATTGATAACCATACATGATGTAAAATGCAAAGCATTCATCCAACTTTAAAAGTCCCCATAGTTTTTTATCAATTCCAATGATGTTCATACATCCCCATAGTCCAAGGTTTTTTAACTGAGCCACAGTACCAAAACATTCCCCCAAAAGCCCATAATGACACAGAATAAACATTCACACTGCAAAAGATGGCATTGGGTGTAGCAAAGAAATAATCAGCCAATATAAGATTTAAAACAATCAGGGCAAACATCAAACTCTGTACCTTCAAGTCGAATAACTCTAGCCAGTGACAAGTCTCCAAGTCTGATAATTCTAACCAGCAACAAGTCTCTGGAGTTCTAATTCTGTCCCTCCAGATAGGCTACTTAGAGTCCTGGAAAACTTCATCCAGGGCTGGCAGCTCTGCTTGATAGCCATCTCGTGGTTCCAGCTTGTGCACCAGGTCTAGACTGTAAGCCATTGTTCATCCTCATGGCCCCATGGGGTCTCCATGCAGGCATCCAGAAAACCTGCGTCACACTGCCCATGGCCATTTCCAAAACACATTGCAAACTCAATGACCCTCTCTTTCTTGCATTTCTTATACTCCACAATACCATGTAGGGTGCCAATTTGTTAATCCAGGGGGAAATAAAGCAGACTTTGGAGAACAGGACACTTCTTGAGCACTCAGACCCCTTCAAAAGAGTCTACATTCTTCCTGTTACCCCAGTGCAGATCAGGTGGCCCAATCTCAATGATTGTAATCTCTCAAACAATTTGCAGGTGAATTCTTCACTATCATCAATAGACAGATCATTCAAGCAGAAAATAAGCAGGGAAATAGTAGAGCTCAACAATGCCATAGATCAACTAGACCTAACAGGTATCTCCAGAACTTTCCACCCCAATGCTACAGAATACACATTCTTTTCAGCAATCCATGGAACCTTCTCCAAAATAGACCATAAATTAGGCCATAAAACATGCCTCCATAAATTCTAGAAAATTAAAGTAACTTCCTGCATCATATCAGATCACAATGCTTTAAAGCTAAAAATTAACAACAAGAGACACATGAGGAAATCCACCAGCTACTGGTTATTGAACAACACATTTTACTTTTTGTTTTTTGTTTTTTGTTTTTCGAGGTAGGGTCTCACTCTGGCCCAGGTTGACCTGGGATACACTATGTATTCTCAGGGTGACCTCAAACTCACAGCAATACTCCTACTTCTGCCTCCCAAGTGCTGGGATTAAAGGCATGTGCCACCACACCTGGCTTGAACAACATGCTTTTAAGCAATGAATGTATTGTGGAAGAAATCAAAAAATAAATTGTAAAATTCATAGAGTTGAATGATAATGAAAACACAACTTATAAAAAACTTATGGAACAGTACCAAAGGGACTTTCTAAATGCAATGGACAAATATACATAGAAAGAACTCAGCAAGGCTGTCTCATTTTCAATAGCAACAAAAATAAATAAATAAATAAATACCTTGGACTCATACTAACCAAGGAAGTGAAAGACCTATATTATGAAACATAAAAAATCTCAAGAACAAAATTGAGGAGGACTGGAGAAGATGTAAAGGCCTCCATGTTCCTGGATAGGTAGAATTAATATAATGAAAATGGCAATTATACCAAAAGCAATATACAGATTTAATGAAATGGCAATAAAAATTCCAGCATTATTCTTCACAGAGATAGAAAAAGTGATCTCAAAATTCATATGGAATGGCAGCAGACCTCAGATATCCAAGCATATCCTCAACAAAAGAAATACCTCTAGAGGTATGACCATACCTGATCCAAAAATATACTACAAAGCCATAGTAACAAAAATAGTATGGTACTGGTATAAAATCAGAAATGTAGACCATGGGAACACAATTAAAGACCCAGACCTTAGGTCAAGTAACTACAGCTACTTGCTTTTTTTGTTGTTGTTTTGTTTGGTTTTCACTGTACAGTCTTACCTTAGCCCAGGCTGACCTGGAATTCACTATGGAGTCTCAGGGTGGCCTTCAACTCATGGCAATCCTCCTACTTCTGCCTCCTGAGTGCTGAGATTAAAGGCATGCCTGGCCACCAGCTACTTGATCTTTAACAAAGGTGCCAAT
Source organism: Dipus sagitta (assembly GCA_036346955.1). Classification (NCBI taxonomy): domain Eukaryota; kingdom Metazoa; phylum Chordata; class Mammalia; order Rodentia; family Dipodidae; genus Dipus; species Dipus sagitta. The sequence continues at coordinate 74,440,104 of CM070772.1, read as the reverse complement.
ATCGTAGACTGGAGAAAAGATAGCATCTTCAACAAATGGTGTTGAGCAAATTGGATAACCTTATGTAGAAAAAATGAAACTAGACCCACTCATCTCTCTGTGCACAAAAATCAAGTCCAAATGGATTAAAGACCTCAACACAGGGCCTGAAACTCTTCTCCTACTGGAATCAAAATGAAGAGGAATGTTCCATGATATAAGAGTGAGGAAAGACTTCCTGAACAAAACTCCAGTAGCCAAAATAATTAAACAATCACTCAACCAATGGGATCTCATGAAGCTAAAAAGCTTTTGCACAAATATACAATAAGCAGAACCAATATATTACTCTCTCAATTGGAGGAACTCTTTTCCAGACATACCACTGACAGAAGCCTAATATCTAGAATTGACAAAGGACTCTAAAAACTAAACAATAAAAAAAATCAAACAAACCACTCCAAAACTGGGGCAGAGAACTGAATAGTGAGTTCTCAGAGGAAGAAATACAAATGGCTAACACACAGTTAAGAAAATGTTTGACATCCCTACCATTAGGGAAATACAAATTAAAATATCCATGAGATTCCACCTTCCTATGGTAAGGATGACAATCAATAAATCTAATAACAAATGTTGGTGAGGATGTGGGGAAAGAGGAACTGTCTTCCACTATTGGTGGGAATGTAAACTTATATAACCACTATGGAAGTCAATTTGGAGATTCCTGGAAATCATGCACATAGAGCTACCAACATCCCAGTTAGTCCCTTACCGGGCATTTATCCTAAATGCTCCCTCCATGCATCAACACAGAGACATTTGCTCAACCATGTTTATAGTAGCTCAATTCATTATAGCTAAGAACTGGAATCAACCCAGGTACCCATTACTGCAGGAATGGATAACAAAGGTGTAATAAAATTACCCAATGGTAACTCAGCAGTGAGAAAAAAAATGATACAATGAAATTGAGAAAAATTGACAGACTTGGAAGAGATCAAACTCACACAATCATGAAAAGACAAATGCTGCATGGTCTCACTTATCTGTGGTTCCTAACAAGGACCTGCTTGAGCTACTAACATACTCAATAGGCAACTCAAGGCCTAGAGCATAGGGATGGAAGGGTTTGGGGGAGAGGGGGCAGTAAATACAAAATGAAATCCAAAATGTGCTGATAACATAGAAACCTTTGTCCTTGGAAATAGTCTAAAAGCTATAACTCTCAAAAGAAGTAAGGGGGAGCACCTGAAAAGTAGGGCCCTGGAAGGGGTGGGATGAAGCCTAAGCTTAATTTTTTTTTTTCTGTCTCTGGGCTGTAACTCCCAGTACCAGAGATTTGTTGCTATGCACATTGAGAAATTGATCAGTGTGGTGGTTTGATTCAGGTGTCCCCCATAAACTTAGATGCTCTGAATGCTAGGTTCCCAGGTGATGGTGATTTGGGAATTTACACCTCCTGGAGGCAGTGTATTGTTGGGGGTGGTCTTATGGGTGTTATAGCCAGTTTCCCCATGCCAGTGTTTGGCACACTCTCCTGTTCGTGTTGTTCACTTTATGTTGGCCATGGAGTGATGTCTACCCTCTGCTCAGGCCATCATTTTCCCCTCCCATTGTGGAGCTTCCCCTCGAGCCTGTAAGCCAAAATAAACCTCTTTTTCCCACAACTTGCTCTTGGTTGGGTGATTTCTACCACCAATGTGAACCTGATTGCAACAATCAGAGAGATCTATGAGGTCCCCAAATCAAGATAGCTTTCTGTCAAAGCACTTGATTACCTGCCTGAGGTAAAAGCTAAGACCCTATTGCTGAAGACATCATACACTGCTGACACAGAGCATGGAGAGACCTGGCTGGAATTCAGAAGAAAGCCAGTCCCCAGACAATTAGCCTGTCTAGTGCTGGAAAGTGCTAAATGAGCTACTGTGGGAAAGTGGCCAACAATAGTCTGAATAACCAGATGGCTAAGCTACTCAGAAGCACATGAACAGGATGTACATGCCAGTGCAATAGTTTCACACAGCTTTGGTGGTTAACCAATAGCTTTCTAATTGTCTAAGAAATCCACTCAGTGTAAAGGAACCCATACATGGAATTGGGAACCAGAGCAGAATCCTATGGAGACAGATTATGTTCTCCAGTGTCAATCACTCATTAGTCTTTGGATAAAAGAGAGGTTACATATGTCAAATTCTCTCTAAATTAATAATGCTTATCCCAACTAAACTACACTGACTTCACTCTCCATTGGAGAATCTGTTCTTTTTCAGAAGGCAGCAAGACCCAAGAAGATAAACTACCCCTCGCACTTCAGCCAAGCCACAGCTGAAGCCACAGAGAAAATTGGGGAGAACAGCATGAGTGCTACTTCCATGCTGAACCTGATAATCAGTACCAGGGTGTAGGAGACAGACACTGAGGATACTCAATACCTACCAAAGCAGAGATCCAGAGGCTCCTAAGAGCTCATCACTTAAGTAGACTTAAAACTCACCCACCACAGCTCAGGGAATTTCACAGAAGAGGGGGCAGAAAGATTGTTAGAACTACAGGTTGTGACATCATACCCAGAGGCATTCCCTCCGTCCCAAAAAATAATTGACTGCTGTTCCCACAATGCAAAAACCACAACTCCACTGAGGAGCATCCCCTACAGAATGGAGGCGGGGATGAAGGAAAAGACGGTACCCACATATGATGTATCCATATGAAATATGTTGTTAATAATTTTTTTGTCTTGTTGTGTTTTTGTTTTTTTGAGGTAGGGTCTCACTCTAGCACAGGCTGACCTGGAATTCACTCTGTATTCTCAGGCTGGGCTCGAGGTGACAGCAATCCTCCTACCTCTGCCTCCCAAGTGCTGGGATTAAAGGTGTGCACCATCACGCCCAGCTCAATAATAATTTTTTAAAAGAAAAAAATTCAGTCATGCTGATACTAGATTGTCTAAAAAATAAACAAAAAAGAGAAATGAACATGATGGGCTATGCATGTCAGCCAGAAAAAGCCTTAACAACTAAGCTGGTCTCATTTAGGGGACCTATTTGTAGGTCTTCTTTTTTGGTTTAACTTTTTATTGGAAATCTCTATACTTATACATAATGTAGCATGATCATAATCCCCTATCTCTGCCCACTGAACATACTCTCCTCTTCTTCCTCTTCCTCCTCCTTCTCTTTCTTCTGCAATACAGGCCCTTTTGTACCCCAGGCTAACCTTGAACTGGCTATATACCTGAAGATGGTCTTGAACTTGTGATTCTCATGCCTCTACCTTTCCCATGCTGGGATTACAGGTATTCTGTCTCAGATAGTTCGTCTATCATGAAACCAACAGGCCCCCACAGTTTCCTCCATTGGCAGCATCACACCAGCCAGAGACGGAATGAAGTAGGAACACAGGAAGGTATGCTTGTAACAGGACTAGTCTTTTTAGAAACTGAGCTGGGGTGAAAGATGAGGGCAGATTCCAGAGGTGGTGAGAAACAAGAGGAAACTCCTGAGCCATTTCATTAATGAGGTACCATCCATTTTTTGACAAAACTGGACCAAGCCTTCCAAACTGTATCCCTCAGGGCTCTGCATGTCCCTATCTCCCTCAGTGTACTTGTGAAGGCAGTGACATCCTCCTGACAGCTTTGACAGAAACACATCTAATTGAGACACAGAAGCAGAAAAATACCCGTTCCTGGGTCTGTCATACTTTGTGCCTCTAGATGAGTCTCCTCATCTCTTCTTCCAGAACCTTGGTACCATGGTCAGGTGAAACTGATTTCTGGGTCACAAATGGGATTTAAGGAATCATGCTGTTTCCTACCTTGAGATCCCTTTAAGCTTTTGTAAATACTGCCATCACAAATCTGTTTTGATCCTCCCATCAACCTCATGAACTCCTGGCACATTCAAGGTCACATAAAAGCTGAACTTAGGTCCAAGCTTTTTGTCCTTTCTTTTCTCTTTTTTTTTTCTTTTTTTAACCTGTTTTTTATTAATTAGTTTTGTACTCAGCAAATACAATCAGTTTGGTATCATTATTAGGCTCATCCATGGCCTGCCCCCTCCCCTTGGCCCCTCCCTATTGAGGTATATGGGTCATGCATTGTGGAGTTAGCCCACAGTTATGGGTAGGATAAATGTCTCTGCACATCATGACACAACATATGGCTCTCTTTTCTCTGGCTTTCTTTTCTCTGGACTATTTTGCTTTGCTCATGAAAACAATATCAACTAGGGCCTTCAAGCTGTAGATCACCTAAGCAGTTGAGGAAAGTGTCACACATATTCAGGTAAGCACTAATCCTCAAGTGTCAACTACCTGGGTCATGATCCAGATGGCTCCAGCCCCAGTGTCCTCATTTTAGACTTCTAAACCCTGCCTGAAGTCAGAAAAATACTTTTCAGGACAGTCTATACCTGCAGAGCTGTTGGCAAAAGATCAGTAGATCTCTAAATACCAGCACTCTTTCCAAAAGATGCCAAAATATAACGGAGGTGTAATCTCTTTTAAAGCTCATTTTCCATACTTTTTCCAAGTTCAAGGAGCTTTCAGCAACATCAGATCTGGGTTATCTCCTGAAAAATTAGAAGGATAGGAAGCTGTGCACATATCCCAATGTGGAGGATGGAAATGCCACCCTCCTTCCAAGACACTGCTGCTCAAAGAGAGCCATGCACCAAGCAGTGTGGACTCCTCCTTTCCTGTGATCTGTGAGGCATGTGTCACAATAATCCTTGTTCCAGAAAGTGGAATCCTTGATGGCAAGCTGGAGTGTTGATGGAACTAAGCTAACAAGGACCTTCGCACCAAACTTCGTGCCTTAGCTTGCAGCATCCAACCAGAGAGTGCCCACAGCACATGGATGGGATGTATAGAAAAAGGACAGCTTCTTACAGAGTCCGGCTTTCAGGAAGCACTCTAAAGACCTTGATTGATGTTATGCCTATAAGCAAAGGTTATAGAGGTGGAATTCTCATGTGGACTTAACATGTATTATTCTGCGCATTTTTTAAACAAGAGAAAATTGTAAGCCTTAAGACAGATATTATGGATACTGCTTATGAATGAGGACCTAGGTTTGGAGACAAAATGGGAAGATGGGGGTTGGGCCAGAGGAACAACCATGAAAATCCAGAACCCAAGTGGTTGCTTGTAAAAGTACCATCCATGATGAAGCCTCCAGTGACTTCTCCCTGCACTGAGACAGAAATCCAGTGGCTGCAAGACCCATTACACTTGCCTTCCTAGACCTCTTCCCATATGCTGGCTCTTTCCTCCTCAGTCTCTTCATATACTGCTTCTCTTCTGCAGAGCTCATCAGCCTACTGTATACTGCCTGGCACCTCGATGGGGACCCCAGCCCATCAGGCACCATGCAAATCAGGAAAAGAGTTTTTTCTCTCAATTTATATTAAAGTTTTCCATGATTATAAAAAATATCCCATAGGAATACCCTCCTCACCCTCTTTCCCCTTTGAAATTCCATTCTCCATCATATCCCCTCCCCATCTCAATCAGTCTGTCTTTTATTTTGGTGTCATGATCTTTTCCTCCTCTTATGATGGTTTGTGCAGGTAGTGTCAGGCACTATGAGGTCATGGATATCCAGGCCATTTTCTGTCTGGAGGGAGCACGTTGTAAGGAGTCCTGCCCTCCCTTTGGCTCTTGCATTCTTTCTGCCACCTCTTCCGCATTAGACCCTGAGCCTTGGAAGGTGTGATCGAGATGTTACGCAGTACTCCAATCACTTCTTTCCAGCACTATGATACCTTCTGAGTCGTCCCAAGGTCACTGCCATCTGAAAAGAGAAGATTCTCTACCCAAAGTGAGAGTAGCATTAATATAAGGGTGTGAACATTAACAGAAGTGCTTACTGGGCAATTTGATAAGCATACTATATACATTTATCCAGACATCAGCAGATGTTACACCCCTAGGGCTCATGACTACCCCTGTTTTAAGTTTTCAGTATCAGGGATGTATTCCCTCCCATGGAGCGGGCCTCCAGTCCAATTGGAGGGCAGTTGGTTTCCACCATGATAGACGTGCCACTATTGCACCCGTTGGCTCATTTGGCCTGGCTGGCCAATTATACTGCTTGCAGTGTCCACTGTTGAGTATCTTCACTGGTGGTATCTCTTTCTCCAATTTAACTGCATGTAGAATGGCTTCTTCCAGCTTTCTGTCAGCTGGTCTACATGGAGGAGGTTACCAGCTCAGTTCCAGCATGGTTTCTCAGTGGCCTTGCAGCCCAAGTATGTGGAGGCTTCGGCAATAGGGACTTAACATCTCTTCCTGGTGGGAAACCAAGGGCCTCGACAATGGCCTATAATATTTTGGGGGCATCAGAAACCTCCCTGGCCAACAACTCACTGGAAGGTATCCCATACCAGGCACTGAAAACTTCATAGCAATGATCTATGGCTCCTGGGAGTTCCATTGTCCAAAACCAGAGGATTCCATATGACTTATTTATATCCTCTTAGATTTTGATTATCCCTCCCTCCACCTTTCCTTTACTCAATCTCTTCCCCTCACCTCACTTTGGGCCTTTTCAGCCCCATTAATCTATTCTTCTACTTACATATATACAATACCAACCTATTAAGTACCCTCCTCCCTTCCTTTCTCTTCCCTTTCTATCTCCTTTTTAACTTACTGGCCTCTGCTACTGAGTTTTTTCTTTCTTACACAGAAGCCCAATCATCTGTAGCTAGGATCTACATATGAGAGAGAACATGCAGTGCTTGGCTTTCTGAGGCTACATTACCTCACTTAGTATAACCATTTCCAGATCCATCCATTTTCCTGAAATTTTCATAACTTCATTTTTCTTTACCGCTGAGTAGAATTCCATTGTATAAATGTGCCATATCTTCATTATCCGTTCATCAGTTGAGGGACATCTAGGCTGGTTCCATTTCCCAGCTATTATGAACTGAGCAGCAATAAACATGGTTGAGCATGTACTTCTAAGGAAATGAGATGAGTCCTTAGGATATATGCCTAGCAGTGCTATAGTTGGGTCATATGGTAGATCAATTTTTAGGTGTCTTAGGAACCTCCACACTGATTTCCACAATGGCTGGACCAGATTGCATTCCCACCAACAGTGTAGAAGGGTGCTTCTTTTTCTACATCCCTGCCAACATTTATGATCATTTGTTTTCATGATGGTAGCCAATCTGACAGGAGTGAGATGGAATCTCAAGGTAGTTTTAATCTGCATTTCCCTTATGACTACTGACATAGAACATTTTTTTAGAGGCTTATATGCCACCCGTATTTCTTCTTTTGAGAACTCTCTATTTAGCTCCATAGCCCATTCTTTGATTGGCTTGTTTGATTTCTTGTTATTTAACTTTTTGAGTTCTTTGTATATCCTAGATATTAATCCTCTATCAGATATATAGCTGGCAAAGATTTTTTTCCCATTCTGTAGGTTGCCTCTTTGCTTTATTCACAGTGTCCTTTGCAGTGCAAAATATTTGTAATTTCATGAGGTCCCAGTGGTTGCTAATCTTAATCTGTGGATTTATTGCCTGAGCAATTGGGGTTATATTCAGAAAGTCTTTGCCAAGACGAATATGTTGAAGGGTGACCCCTAATTTTTCCTCTAGCAGTTTCAGAGTTTCTGGTCTGATGTTAAGGTCTTTAATCCAATTGGACTTAATTCTTGTGCATGGACAGAGAAAATAATCTATTTTCATTCTTCTACAGATACATATCCAGTTTTCCCAACACCATTTGCTGAAGAAGCTGTCTTTTCTCCAATGAGTATTTTTGGCATTTTTATCAAATATCATGTAGCTATAGCTACCTGGACTTAGATCTGGGTCCTCTATTGTGTTCCATTGATCTACATGTCTGCTTTTGTGCCAGTACCATGCTGTTTTTGTTACTATGGCTCTGTACTATAGGTTAAAATCAGGTATGGTGATACCACCAGCCTTATTTTTGTTGCTCAGTATTATCTTAGATATTCTAGGGTTTTTGTGATTCCAAATGAATTTTTGGGTTGTTTTTTCTATTTCCATGAAGAATGCCATTGAAATTTTGATGGGGATTGCATTATATGTGTTGATTGCTTTTGGTAAGATTGCCATTTTCACAATATTGATTCTTCCAATCCAGGAACAAGGGATGTTTTTCCATTTCCTAGTATCTTCTGCAATTTCTCACTTGAGTGTTTTATAGTTTTCATTGTAGAGATCCTTTGCTTCCTTGGTTAAGTTTATTCTAAGGTACTTAATTTTCTTTGATGCAATTGTGAATGGGAGTGATTCTCTGATTTCATCCTCTGTGTGTTTGTTGTTAGCATATAGGAAGGCTATTGATTTCTGTGTATTTATTTTGTATCCTGCTACATGGATGTAGCTGTTTATCAGCTCTAACAGTTTGCTGGTAGAGTCTTTAGGGTCCTTTATATATAGAATCATGTCCTCTGCAAATAATGATAACTGAATCTCTTCCTTTCCAATTTGTATGCCTTTTATGTGTGTCTCTTGCCTTACTGCTATGGCTAAGACTTCAAGTACAATATTAAATAAAAGTGGAAACAGTCGACACCCTTTTCTTATTCCTGATTTCAGTGGAAAAGCTTCCAGATTTCCCCCATTTAGTAATATGTTGGCTGTAGGTTTGTCATAAATAGCTTTTATTATAATAAAATATGTCCCTTCTATTCCCAGTCTCTGTGGAACTTTATCATGAAGGGATGTTGGATTTGGTACTTTCTCTGCCTCTAATGAGATGATTATGTGATTTTTGTCCTTCAGTCCATTTATATAAGGTATTGCATTTATTGATTTGCTTATATTGAATCATCCCTGCATCTCTGGGATAAAGCCTACTTGGTCAGGGTGAATGATCTTTCTGATATATTCTTGTATTCTGTTTGCCAATATTTTGTTGATAATTTTTGCATCTATGTTCATGAGGGAGAGTGGTCTGTAATTTTCTTTTTTTGTTCTATCTTTGTCTGGTTTTGGTATCAGGGTGATGCTGGCTTCATAGAAGGAGTTTGGAAGGATTCCTCCTTTTTCTATTTCATGGAAAAGCTTAAGAAGCAATGGTGTTAGTTCTTCCCTGAAGGTCTGCTAAAATTCAGCAGTGAATCCATCTGGGCTTTTCTTAGTTGGGAGATTTTTGATAACTGCTTGGATCTCCATGCTTGTTATAGGTCTATTTAAGTGATTAATCTCATCTTGATTTAATTTAGTTAGGTCATATAAATCAAGGAAATCATCCATTTCTTCCAGATTTTCATAATTTGTGGAGAATATGCTTTTATAGTATGTCCCTATGATTTTTTGAATTTATCTGGCATATGTTGTGATGTTACCTTTTTCGTCTCTAATTTTATTAATTTAGGTCTCTTGTCTCTTTCTTTTCATCAGATTTGCTAAGGGTTTATCAATCTTCTTTATCCTTTCAAAGAACTAATTCTTCGTTTCATTGATTCTTTCGATTTTTTTTGTTTCTATTTCATTAATTTCTGCCCTAATCTTTATTATTTCTTCTTGTCTACTGACTTTTGGTTTGCCATGTTCTTCTTTTTCCAAGGTTTTAAGGTAAAGCATTAGGTCATTTACTTGCGACCTTTCTAATTTCTTAATATAGGCACTTAAAGCTACAAATTTACCTCTTAGGACTGCCTTCATTGTGTCCCAGAGATTTTGGTATGATGTGTTCTCATTATCATTTGACTCTGTAAATTTTTGATTTCCTTCTTGATTTCTTCATTTACCCATTCACCATTTAGTAGTGTGTTGTTTAATTTCCATGATTTTGTGTATGCTCTATAGCCTTTCTTGCTATTGATTTGTAGTTTGATTCCACTGTGGTCAGATAGAATACAAGGAATTATTTCAATTTTCCTGAATTTGTTAAGATTTGCTTTGTGTCCTAATATATGGTCTATTTTAGAAAATGTTCCATGTGCTGCTGAAAAGAATGTATATTCTGCAGCATTTGGATGAAATGTCCTCTATATATCTGTTAGGTCCATTCCTTCTATGACCTCATTTAGTCCAGATGCCTCTCTGTTTATTTTTTCCTGGGATGACCTGTCAATTGATGAGAGTGGGATGTTGAAGTCACCCACTACCACTGTGTTTGGTGTTATCTGTGACTTTAGTTGTAACAGCGTTTGTTTGATGAATTTGGGAGCCCCCATGTTAGGTGCATGTATGTTTAGGATTGTAATGTCCTCCTGTTGGAGGGTGCCTTTAATCAATAGAAAGTGGCCTTCCTTATCTTTCTTAACTAATGTCAGACTGAAGTCTACCTTGTCAGATATTAGGATAGCAACCCCTCCTTGTTTTCTAGGCCCATTTGCTTGAAACACTCTTTTCCAACCTTTCACCTAAGATAGTACCATCCTTTGTAGAAAGGTGGGTTTCTTGGAGGCAACAAATTGAAGGATTCTGCTTTTTAACTCAATCTGAAAACCTATGTCTTTTGGTTGTGGCATTGAGGCTGTTGATATTAAGAGATATTGTTGAAAGGTGTGTATTCATTTTTGCCATTTTTTTGTAGTTCTTCTGGTTTTACCTTTTTATGTCTAGTATTGACCTCTTTATTTCATTAAATAGGCATCCTGTGTCTTCTTTGCTTCCTTTGATTTCCTCTTTGACTTCTTTGAGCATATTTATAATCATTCTTTTGAAATCTTTCTCAGGCATTTCCTCTAACTCATTCTCACTGGACGTCATTTCTCATGCATTGATACTTTTGGTGGATTTATAGTGTTTTGATTTTTGGTGTTTCTTGTGTTATAATGTGTATATTTTTGCATCCTGGATTATTTAATGATTCGATTTTCTAGTTAGCTGTGTATTATTAGATGTACCAAGTAATCTGATGTTATATATCTTCAGGGTAGGAGCTTGAGGCACTAGGCGTGGCTCTCAAGACTCTCAGAGTAACTACAAAAGTGACTCTAGGTGTTGGATTTGCCTGCTATGAGAGTATTTAAGTAGACTGAGTGGAACCAAATACAGATAATTTCTAAAATGTAACTAAACAATGTACACTTTCAATGAAAAACAGCACAGAGTATTTGTCCAAGAGTAGGTATTATGACAACCAGATCCTCTGTCTGTCCCTTAGGCTGTGTGGTGCCTCACCCACTCCCTTAATCCTGACAACAAGGAGGTTAAGATTTCTGGTCTGTAGAGGGTTCCAAGTCAGCTTGTGACCAGGTGAGACCCTTCCCTAATGAATGACAGAAGAGGAAACAAAGCCACTATAAATCAAGAAGCAACAAATAACAAGCCCAAAATGCAGCTTATTTAAGAATGGCAATTCTGACCATCCATCTGATTTAACATATAATTTATCATGATATGGAAGGTGCAATTAGCACTTCTGGTCAGTCCTATATACCAGGTTTATTAGGTAGATACTGACCTGGTGTAATCCCAGTTACCTTTTAGGATGATTTTGGTCTTTGTTAGCTGCGCTCCTGCTTGAGTCCCTCTTTGGTGTGCTGTGGGTTCAAGTAGGCATAGCGGGATTCCTGGACTTCTGCTCTGTTCACAGGAGCTGGGCACTGGCGGTGGGGGAGGGGAGGCTGCAGATGCTGCTCTAGTTTGCTCGCTGTTCCACGTGTTCTTCTAACTTGTGATCTGCTCCTCCGTTGTTCACTGCCATTTTTCTTTCATGTTTCTTAAGTTTACGGAGAGCTGTCTTGTGAGTGGAAAATCATCTCTCCTGGCTTTTCCTGCTGCTCAACCCGAGCCTGGTGGCTGGCTGGCGCACTGCCGCCGCCGCGTTCCCACGCCACATTCCCATGGACTGAGCTGCTTCTGCCGACCTGTGTGGGCTCTGGATGCTCTGGATCTGTCCTACTTCTCCGCTGCCATTTCAATTTCCTATACACCTCACTTTTTAGTTAAAGTGTGTATTTAGCTAGGTTGTTTTTTTTTTCTTTTTTCTTTTTTGCTTTTTCCCCCTAGGCTGCTTTCGCGTGGTACCTACACCACCATCTTAGCCAGAAGTCTTCAGGAAAAGAATTTTTGAGGCCAGCATTCAGCCTAAACAACTATTGTGGATGTTTTGTTAGCTGCTCCTAAGGAGACAGAAACTGTGATGGATAAGGGAATAAGGGAATGTAATGGATAAGGAAATGTTACCTTTGGTATGCAGGATGATACCAGGTCATCTGCTTGAGTGATATTAGCACTAACTGTTTTGTATTTTTTCCTCCACTTTTGTAACTAGGTTTGGCTTGTTAACAAATGGAAATGTGACTTTGTCACATAGACTTGTTTAGCAATATGTGACATAAACTTGTGGGTTTGTCTTTATAAGCCCTGTCCAGATGGAACTCCGGGCTTCACTCTTAAGTTCCCAGCTTCAAATGTAGTCCTGGACAGAAATAAATGCCTTTATTTTACTAATATCATATTTGTGGCAGGCTGGTGAATCTCTGAGTGACTCCAGACCCATTACATTTGGGTGCTTGTCCAGAATCTGCCAGGGGCACTCAGCCCAATTCACTCCTGCATTTTTCTGAATGGCTTTAAGTCCTGGGAAACGCCCAGTGAAGCACCAGGGGCCAAGCCCCTCAGGGCAGCTAATGAAGCGACTTTAGCTTCAGATCAAGTAGGATGTCAGTAAAGCCTGGCACTGGCAATGTTTCTGGGACCTTAATGCCAGACATCTTCTGTGGCTAAAGAAGACAAAGAGGCATCAGAACCTCTGTCCTCTTTAGAGAGAGAGACAGGATTAAGTTTTTGTTTCTGTTTCTGTTTGCTTGCATTTCTGAGACTTTCCAAATCTGGTCTCACAGAGCCTTGATTTCTTGGGACTCTGTTCTGACTGTGGGTTGGAGACCCTGGGGGGCAGCCACTAAGAGATATTCCTCAGTCCTAGAAACATTCTACAGGCCCTGGCAAGAAGGAGTGGTAGTCAGGAGATATAAACACCATGAGCAGAGAGTTATCTGGTCTGGAAAGCCTCCAGAGGTAAGGGGGATTCAGTGGAAGGCTGAACACAGCACTACTTCCTGAATCCCAGGCAGTGGTGAGATGTAGTCCTGAACCCTGGTCTGATTCATTTCTGTGTTGCTAGTTGTCTTTGTCTTTCTGTATAGTGTTAATTTTGTCCTTTTGTGCTTAACATTTTTGGATCTTACTATGAAACCAGCTGCAGAATCTGAAAACTCCACCATGGAACAAAGCACATCTATCACATTGCAATGTATCCTTAATAAATTTTCATTCTTCCAACATCTGACTTAGGTGCCTTAAGGACATTCTGTAAGTTAGATTGGCCCATCTTTTGATGTGGGATGGCTTCCAGAGGGAACCTTCAACCTCCCAAATGTATATTGACTCACAGGTCATCCTTGGGTGACCTGAACATCCTGACCATCCAAGGTAAATTGTAAATTGTAAATTAAAAATTGGAATTGAGATTAGTCAAATTTTGGTTTGGAAAATCCTTAATGTGAGGTCTGAAATTATACTCAAAGTAATTTCAAGGTTTGGTTTTGGACTCCAGAGTTGTAAATAGAATAGGAATTTAAAATGGAAATGCATAGCTTCTGTGGTGATTTGATTCAGTGTCCCCCATAAACTTAGGTGTTATGGATTTTAGGTTCCCCAGCTGATGGCAATTGGAAATCAAAGCCTCCTTGATGCTGTGTACTATTTTGGGAGGGCTTATGGGTGTGATAGCCAGTTTCCCCATGCCCGTGTTTGGCATACTCTCCTGTTGCTATGGTCCACCTTATATTGGCCAGGGAGTGATGTCCACCCTCTGCTCATGCCATCATTTCCCCATGCCATAAAACAGCTTCCCCTCAAGTCTGTAAGCCAAAATAAACTCTGTGAACCTGACTGCAACAGATTCTGAATGAATAAATGTGTGATGGGGCAATGTGTCTCCAGTCTGTATGAAAAGTACAATTGAAATGAATGTGTTTGTATATGAGTATGTGTGTGGCTCACAGTCCTAAGGCTGCAGAGTGATAAGGTGTTGCCTTTGTATCTGTTCTGCAGCACCAACACAGTGGGAAATCCATTATAGGGGATGTGTTCCACCAAGCTCACTGTCCTAGACTGCATTGCCAACTTTTACTGTTGAGTGTCCCCCAGAAGGAACTCTGAAAGTAATTAAAATCATAGGCAGGGAAAAATGCAAGATTCTCCTACTCTTAAAAAGTTATAAAATGATGGGATCAGCCGGGCGTGGTGGCACACGCCTTTAATCCCAGCACTCGGGAGGCAGAGGTAGGAGGAATGCCATGAGTTCGAGGCCACCCTGAGACTCCATAGTGAATTCCAGGTTAGCCTGGGCTAGAGTGAGACCCTACCTCGAAAAACCAAAAAAAAAAAAAAAAAAAAAAAAATGATGGGATCAGAAAGCTTCCTTGTAGCTCTTAGGGAAGTCCAAAACTATGCCTGGAATTTTAGGAAGAAAAAAAAAAGGGGTTGTGCTGTTCCTCTGTGTTCCCCAGGGGCAAGAAGTAGATCAGGAATGGTTAAGTTCTGGATCAGTCCCAGGCAGATGCTAGAACCTGGGGAAAGCTGTCTTGTTCTCACATGTTCTAGACAGGGCAGCTCTCCATAACAAGGCCAAAAGTAGGGAACTACACATGAGCAGACACCTGCAATGTGTCACCTAGTGCTTTCTGCTAAAGGGCTTGATCTGCAGATGGCCAGGTGGCCCTGGGAGCAAGAGGCAGAGTCTAACACACAAGGCTCATTGTTGGAAAGAGAGACAAGACATGCCCCGGCCAGCAGGGAGTTTAATAAGGGCCCGAGGGGAAATTAACCTGGATGAGAGACAAGACAGACACAAAGAAGGAGACCAAGTCTAGAGTCTGATCAAGGTCTCAAATTTTATTTTTTACACAGTGGTTATTGAAAGGCCAAATATAACCATTTTAAGTAAAAAGGCCCAGGCCTGACTTCGATAGAGAACTAGCTGGCTAATGTGCTGACCTCTGCTTCTGTAAACTTTGCTTGCTTGCTCAATTGCTGCCTTTCTCCCTAAAGTTTCTGAGGAATCTCCATTTCAAGGACATTGCAGAAACACTCCACTGCGGAGGCCGGAGAACCACTTGCTTAGATAAGAAATGAAGGAATCTCCACTTCAAGGAGTCTTAAAGTACCACTGTTTACTTAGCCCATCACAATGGAGATTACCTCATCTGCCTGGAGTGCCCCTAGCTCCTGCCCCCAACTTTGCCCGCTGAAACCCCAAGCCAATCAAAACTGTTTAAATCAACCAATCATGTATCTATCCCCTACTTCTTTGTTCGAATTCCTATATGAACCCCTTCCCCCAAAAGGAAGGGGCTCTCTCCCTCACTGCCGCTGTGCCGGACTGTAGGGTTGGAGCCCAGGCCTAGGCTTGCAACAAAGAAACCTGTTGCTTTTACATTCGAGTGTCTCAGCTGCTGTGGTGGTTCTCTGGGTGACTCCTGGGTGACCAGGGGTCTTGGCTCCTGGTCAGGGGACTTGGCACAACAGTTATATAGGGGTAGGAAGGAGGGAGTAAGCTGGCAGATGTGATTTAAGGCCATGGGATTGTTAGGGAACCTAGAGGAAATGTAACCAGGTGCTTCTCTAATCTTGCCTCAATGGCCTGACCACAAACTGGCCTCTTGTAAAAAATAAGGTTCTGCAAACAGTCTGCTGACCAACATTCCAGAAGTACCTAACCGCAAGCTGGATGGACCAGCTTTCTGATAAATGAGTCAACTTAAGAACAGGCCCAGGGAAAATGGAGAGGCTTTTGCTTTATGGCTCCCGACAAAGACACAGACCTCTCTGGGGTTTATGCTGTCCCCAGGAGAATCCCTGATGGCTGTCAGTTTCCCCACCTTGGAGAGCCAGGGGGTTAGCAGGCACAGGGACTCTTGGGATCCTGGTCCCAGGATGATGATGGGTGAGTCCCAAATTGCTGCAAACAGATGGAGTCTTCTGATAAGAAATTTTCAACTACTTTTTAAGTTTACTTTATCTCTCTATGCTTCTATGGGACTACTAGCAGACAACAGCCTCAAGATTTATGTTTAAATTTAGAAGTATTCAATGCTGAGTT
Organism: Dipus sagitta; assembly: GCA_036346955.1. NCBI lineage: Eukaryota > Metazoa > Chordata > Mammalia > Rodentia > Dipodidae > Dipus > Dipus sagitta. Next base: position 74,424,066 of record CM070772.1, on the reverse strand, counting down.
TGTCAGAAAAATTCTAATAATGTTCAAATCTACTTTCATATTTTCTTTAAAAGTGTTTCGGGATATTCTGGGTAAATAAAATAGTATAAGTAAAGAAAAGCTATTTCAAAAAGCCTTTGAGGACACAAAAATAAACTTAAATGGTCATATTAAAAGTCTTATGGTAATGACAATGAAAGTTTTTCTTGGTAATTATGAGATGAACTGACTAAGGAAGATAAACTTGAGAGAAAACTTAAAATGTTGTTTGTTAAATGTGTGATGAAAAAGATTGTTAGAGTGTGTACATAGATCCTAAGGTAAAAGTATGTAGATGAATGTATGTGTAAGCTTAAACAGAAAGTTAAAGACAAATTGATTAACTAAGTCTTAAAGTACTTGATCAGATTACAGACTCCTTGAGATACAAGAAAACTATTAGGGTAGGGCTTACATCAGCCTAACAAAGGATGACCCTGGCTGATAGCAGGATGCTATAGTATTCAAGTTGTAAACGTAAAACTTTAACTCATTGATGTTAGTCTGGTCATGATAATGATTGTGAAAGACTGACTTTAGAGCACTCAACCAAGTTAGCTATGTTCCTCTATGTTTCAGCTTTTAAACTAAATCTTAAGGTTAATATTGGCTCATTTTAATTCTCTCATAAATTTATTATATCTAAAATCCTGTAATTTTAATATGGTTCCTGTCTTGTTCATGCTGGTTTTGCTGGGTGGTTATCATTGAAGTTATTACTTATAATCTAAGTCTTATAAAAGGTGATTTGGTCATTGAGACTTTCTTCTTAGGGAAACTGAGGAAGCTCCCCTTGTCTTAGGGAAACCTACTGTACACATACAATGTTAATATAGTTTGTCTAAACTTTATATATTCTAACAGTCATAAATATTTTTATGTTAAGGTATAAAATTAATCAATGGTAAAAAGTACTTGCTTAAGAAATTACTTTGTGTCTGTCAAATTGTCTCTAATGTAAGTTTAAAATCAGGCTAGTCCAGTTTTACAATAACCAAGCTTGACTTTTGTATGGTTCAGGAGTGAGCAAGACCACAGAGACCACTCTGAGGCAAAGATGGAAGCTTTTATTTGGGGAAAATATGAGCTACCAGGACTGACTCTAAAAAGTGGAGCATAGCCAACTTTGAGATTACAGGTAGTGGGCTATATACAGTTCTTCAGTTGGGGGAAGGTGAGGAAGGGAAAAGAACTCCATTGTTCTTTACATTAGCCATTTCAAATAGGTAGGGTGTGAGACCAGAACAGTGACCAGGAGACCTAGAGATAAGGGGGCAGGAAACCAAGACCTGGTACATTGTTAGGCAAGGAAGGGATAATGCCAGGGTGGGTTTCTTGAAGAACTGGATGACCCACTTCTTTGTGTCTGTCACCATCCTGCTGTCTTTGGTGACTCCATTTTGTCCCGACCTAACATTCTAGCCTTTTGTTAATGATAAGAGATGAAGGTTAATGTTTTAATGCTGACCATAAGGGTGATGAGTTGTTATGGGAAAGGCTGGATAATGCAGTCAAACAGTCTCCCTTCAGGGCAGATGATGAGGAGGCAGTTTCATGGTGGACAGAGGTGGCAAAGTGGTGAGATTGATAGTGCCAGTGTAGCATGCTGTTACGACTTGGTTCTGAATGAAACAGAGACTTCTCTCGTACCATCACTGTATTGAGCTGGCTTCAGGGCAGTTGATGGCAGACACCTGTTATAGAGAAGGTGAGGGAGATGGGCTCTGTGCACCCCATGAGAAGACAGAAGAGAGAATAAAGGAGCTTGTTACTCTTGTCAATAGCTATGACATCAAAACACCAGGTGTAAAGGGAGGATGAGCATTCAAAGGTGAGGAATAGAGACTTTAGGGCAAGAGAGGAGGCAGAGGAGCATTTTGGGATCAGGGAAAGAGTAGGAATACAAGAGAGTTTAAGTTTGGGAATGCCCATTGGGGTGGCAGTGTTAACTATCCCTGAATGAAACAGAGTAAGGGCTAAGGAAGGAGGGAGCCCAAGGAATAGCTGTGATTCTGGCTAAGGCAAGTAGGAGGAGCTGGGGTCAAGGTAGGTGAAGTTATTCAGGGACAGGCAGAGGCAGAAGGCATGAGTTAATGTTACAGGCTAATAGTGTAAGTCAGCATCAGACAAGGGAGCCTATTAGTACAAATCATTGTTTATATTATAGTTATACTTTTCTCTTTCTGGGAGATTAAGACCATACAGGCTGCCAGAATTAACTGTATATTTTGGAGGTCAATAATGGAGCTAGAGGAGAGATTATTATGGAGCTGTGGGGAGTTCTATGACTCTCAGCATAGTCATCTTCTAGGATAAGTCAAGGCTGTACTAACCAAGTGGCCCTCCCTCTTTTGGAAAGCCTGGAGGACGGATTTTCCTCCAATGTAACTCTCCTGTTGCAGATACACTGACTTGGAATTTATTTTTGGGTTTCAATATCCTCTCTTATCAAGAATACAGATTACTTAACAGAGGCTAGAAGTTCAAGCATCCCATCATCTTCTGTGACTTTCTGACCTTGGAGCAGGAACCAAAATATTGGTTATCTTTTTAACTCCAATGTTTCCAATTGATTTTGGCTTTTAAATATGGTTATTAATCACTCAGAGAGACTGTACATATCTGATTAACAAAACAGATTAGTTAAAATGCTTTAGAATATATCTGGTTAGCAAAGCAGATCTGGTTAGAGAATGACATAATAGTTTAAAATCATTATGATTAATATTTAAGTTTAGTTGTCAGGTGACAGTATAAACTCTATCTTGGACATAGAAAGCATATATATTTTATCTTTTTAAGTATCTGTCAGTTATAAGTATAGCCATAACATTTTAGTAGCCTGGAAAACAATATCTTATCAATTATTTTATCAATCACTTTAAAGCAATTGATTTAATCTAGAAATTGTGTGCCAGGAAAAAGACAAGATAGTATAAAAACTTGGCATCTGTGTTTGAAACAACTTTGGCTAGTTTGTACATCAATGCAAGTACCAATTACCCTCTAAACTGGAAGTAGATCAGCAATTTAAGATTTTTTTTCTAAGACAGGAAACATGTTTTAAGTACCAATATCTCTATAAGCAATGAATTTAAGATACCAGAAATGAGAAAAATAATTAAGTGAAACCCTGACTGAGACTTATTATACATAGCTCAAGAATAAAATAAAACTTGGTCATTGTTTAGTTAGGCAAGCCTGATTTTAGCATGTATTAGAGACAATATGGCACACACAAAGCACTTCTTTAAATAAGTACCTTTTTCTATTGAACAACTTTAAGGCTTAACTAAAGCAATATTTATGACTGTTACATGAAGCTTAGGCAAACTATATTAACATTGTTTGTATACAGTGGATTTTTCTAAGACCTGCAGAGCTTTTCAGTTTTTCTAAGAACAAAATCACAATAAGTCACTTTTTATAAGACTTAGACTATAACCTCAGTGATAATCATCTAGCAAAACCAGCATGAACAAGACAAGAACCATCTTAAAGTTACAGAGTTTTAGCTAGGCATGGCGATGCATGTTTATTGATAGCCAAGCATCATGGACTTTATATAAACTAAATTACAATATTCTTATATCTGGAAAAGTCTGATATTAACAAAAAGCAGAGTTTACATATTTAAGACACATGAGGCTACAGAGAGTAAAGTATGAACAAAAGATATGCTGACAGAATTTAAAAATAAACAAGAAATCTAATATTATGTAGTAACATTTTTGGCTTAAATATGAAGACATGAATTTTTTTATAATTTTTAAAGATTATCAGAGGTGGGATACCTTTATATAATATATGTATATTTTATGAGGAGATTTAGCACTTTTAAAAGCTAAATCAGATGTCCATCAATCTATAAGTCAGTTTCTGAAATTAAATTAGCTATATTTAACATGCTCAAAGAATAGAGGGCTGGATTAAACTGACATGATCTAATGAAAAAAGGAGATAAGTCTCATGGAAAAGATAGGGAGTGGGCATGTCAGGGCCACTTGCCACCGCAAACTATTTCCAAACGTATGCTCCACTATGTGCATCTGGCTTTGCAAATAAGCACCTTTAAATATGGAGCCAAAAAGATATATTTTTAATCTCCTACAAATCAGTTTTATAGAGCTATATTGAATTCCATACATACACACAAAATTTTATGACACAATCTATAACTATTCAAACTTTAATCAACTCCATAATTCTGTCTATGGTACTTTGGTGAACTTGTTCAGTAATGATGTAAGTTAAATCTAAAGTATTAAGACTGATTGTTGGAAGAATTGAGGGATTACATCTTAAATCACAACATAACTTTGATCAGAATTTTCTTTTACTGTTCACCATGAAGTAAGTAGTTTTCAAGTGTGTGACAGATAAATACTGTTTAATGTTTCAAATGTGGTCTATTTACCTTGCAGGATTAGGGGAAAAAAGAGTAAATAATTTTTCTGTAAGATTTTTTTTGAGGCAGGGTTTTAGATTTAACCTTAGGAGAGGATATTAATAAGTCAACCTTAAGATTTAGTTAAAAGATTGACAAATAGAGAAACCTAGTTAACTTGGTTGGGTAGTCTAAATTCAGTCTTGCATAACCATTATTATGACTAGATGAACATCAATGAGTTAAAGTTTACAACCTGAATACAATAGTAACCTGCTACCAGCCAGGGCCATACTTTATTAGTCTGATGTAAGCCCTAGGCTAATAATCATATTGTATCTCAAGAACTCAGTCCCTCCTGAGCTCTTACTTCCCACTGCCAGCCATTTTCTCTTGCCATAGGAAGCACAATTGCCCTCCTTGCCCACTAACAGGCTAAAAAGCTGACAGTTGCAACCCGTACAGCCTGTGCCCATGTGGAAGGTGCAGGCCCCATTCACCCTGATTGGCTAGGGTGTCATATTGGTGTTCTGTGGTGTAAACCCATATTAAGCCCTGGTTTATTTTTCTCTCACCCTTGTTTTGCTCTTTCTCTGCCTCCTTAAGAACCTAAAGCTTCTATGACTCTTGGACAACATCTTGTCTTTCTCTGCAAGTCTGCTTGGCCACATCCATAAGCTGGACAATGGATCTGAATGGCCTGAGAATGATACTTTTGATTTCCAGATTCTCACTGATTAAAAAAAAAAAAAAAACAACTTCTGAAATACCCTATTTTTCACTGTCCATGCATGGCCTTCTCTCTGCTCTACCTGCTTTTCTCACCAGGTCCTTTCAGCCACCTCACTCCAACAGCTCCTCCAGCTCCCTCAGCCTCTCCTGACACCCTGCCTGGCAGCAAGGTTTAATTTTAGTCCCGAGAGTTGTAAATAGAATAGAAATTTAAAGTGGGAATGTATAACTTCTGAATGAATGAATGAATGAATGTGTGAAGGGGAAATGGTTGTCTAGAGTCTATATGAAAAGTACACTTAAAATGAATGTGTGTGAATGAGTATGTATGTGGCTCACAGCCCTAAGGCTGCAGAATGATTTCTGTTCTAAGCATTGCCATTTCATTGTGGGGGATGTTCTCCACCAAGCCCACTGTATGAGACGGCATAGCTAATTTTTACTGTTGAGTGTCCCCCAGAAGAAACTCTAAAAGTAATTAAGATCATAGGGGGAAAAAAAGCAAGATTCTCCTACTCTTAAAGAGTTGTAAAATGACAGGATTGAAAAGCCGCCTTGTAGCCCTGAGGAAAGTCCAAAACTCTCCCTGGAATTTAGGTAGAAAAGAAACATGGCTCTTTCTTAGCTTCCCTGCCTTGCAGAGCCAAGGGGTTGCAAGCACAGGGAATCTTAGGATCATGGCCCCAGCATGATGATGAATGAATGCCAAGTCACTATAAACAGATGGGGGCTTCTTATAAGAAATTTGTAACTGTTTGATTTACCTTTATATACTTCCATAAAACTACTAACAAACAACAGCCTCAAAATTTATGCTTAATTTTGAAGTACCCAATACTGAATTTGTGAAAAAAAAATTCTAAAATTTCTAATAATGTTCAAATCTGCTTTCAGGGCTGAGATGGCTTAGTGGTTAAGCGCTTGCCTGTGAAGCCTAAGGACCCCGGTTCGAGGCTTGATTCCCAGGGCCCACATTAGCCAGATGCACAAGGGGGCACATGCATCTGGAGTTCATTTGCAGTGGCTGGAGGCCCTGGCATGACCATTCTCTCTCTCTCTCTTTCTCTCTTTCTCTCTCTCTCTCTGTCTCTCTCTCTCCCCCTCTTTCTCTCTATGTCTGTCACTCTCAAATAAATAAATATAAACAAAATTTTTAAAAATCTTCTTTCAAGGTTTTTAGAAATGTTTTGCAAGAAAGTTATAAGAAACAAAGTTCCAAAATCTATATGCTTATTCTGGGTAAATAGTATAAGTCAAATCAGGTCTACTCTTTCTTTCTTTCTTTCTTTCTTTTTTTTTTTTTTGTTTGTTTGTTTGTTTTTCAGGGTAGGGTTTCATTCTAGCCCAGGTTGGCCTGGAATTCACTACACAGTCTCAGGGTGGCCTCTAACTCACATAGATTCTCCTACCTCTACCTCCCGAGTGCTGGGATTAAAGGTGTGCACCACCACACCCGGCAAATCTACTCTTTCTTTTAAAAAGTTATTTCAAAAGGCCTTTCAAGGGAAAAAAAATGGTCATCTTAAAAGTGTTATGGTAAGAACAATAAAAGTTTTTGTTAGTAGTTATGAGATGAACTAACTAAAGAAGATAAACTGGAGAGGATGTTAAATGTTTGATGAAAAAGATTGTTACAGAGTGGTTACATAGATCGTAAAGTAAAAGTATGTAGATGAAGGTATGAATAAAGAATTTAGATGAATATATGAGTAAGCTTATATAGAAGGTTAAAGACAAAGTAATTAATTAGATTACAGACTTCTTGAGATATAAAATGACTATTAGCCTAGGGCTTGCTCAGACTAACAAAAGTATGACCCTGGCTGGTAGCAGGTTACTATGGTACTCAGTTTGTAAACTTAACTTTAACTCATTGATGTTAATCTGGTCATGAGCTTATGCTTTCTGCCTCTGCCTGTCCATGATTATTGTGCTCACTGGTAATGTTTACCTGGTAGTTATTTATTTGTGCTAGTCTAATCTATCCTTGATATGTCTTATTAAAGGAGGTATATCACTATGGAAAGATTTCAAGCCCTCATCCTAACATGTAAAAACCATTTAGAGTTCTAGCTCTTTTTACTTGCTGATGTGGGTGGTACTGGTTGTTTGAAGCTGTCCATTTGTTCAGGTTTATAGAGGTAAATCAGATTCTCCTGCCATTGATGGTGCTCCCTCAAAATTTGTAACACAAGAGGACCCACATACATTTAGGAAATTGGGCCCATGCCCATCAGCCAAGGGGTGTATATTCATCACACCAGAGTCAAGGAGAAAATGTCCTCAGCTGATTGTAGCAGCTAACAGATTATCAGGAATACAAAGGATCCCTTCTAGGTCAAGCTCCAGAGGATATCTGCTTGTGACAAGGAGACTACATCCCGACTGTAGTCTCACTCCGAAAGCTGAGTAGTCTACACATGGGAGAAGGTTGAGGAATTGAATGTGAGATATCAAAAAAAAAAAAAAAAAAAGCTGAATATGATGTCCACCAGTACTACTGTTTTTTTTTGTTGTTGTTGTTGTTTTTTTTTTTTTTGTGTGTGTGTGTGTGTGTGTGTGTGCCTGGCTGGGAAAATTACATGTTAGAATGTAAGGGATTATGACTGTGATGAGGAGGAAAATGTAATGCAAAAGCTGAAAGCTGGATGGATGCATGAAGTCACTGTAAGAGTTAACTGCTAAGGAGCTGCACTTAATCTCTGTCAGTAGCTGAAGGTATTCCAAAAAGAGAACTATTTAAGAGGGACCTAGAGGGACCATAAAAGGGAAGGACAGTGTAGACTAAAATAAAATAAAATAGAGCTCATGGTTAGGGCAACTCAACTACATGATTCATATGAATATGGATTCATAGGTATGTTTTAAAAATTGTTTCGAATCATGTAGACTACACAAGCTGTCATGCCCTGCTTCTGTAAACCAGCTGCTCCCTTGTTTGTATACAAATTTGTTTTCTTGGTCCCCTTGGCTCATCACTATGATTACTGCCATCTCCTGACCCATAATTCTGTTACTTTTAGGATTGATTGTAGGCCCCTGCATTTTAAATACTCTAATCAAGTTTATCTAACAGAGACTTTCCTCAGTAAAACTAATGGCCATTAGATCCCAATACCCACCAGTTCCCATGGGAGAGTCAAAGGTTTGTATTAGTGTGCCAACTCAAGGGGGGAATGTAATGGATAAGTAAATGTTTTAAGGAAATGTTACCTTTGGTATGCATGATGATACTAGGCTATCTGCTTGAGTGTGATAACTGCTGTTTTCTTCTCTGCTTTTGTAACTAGGTTTGACTTGTTAACAAATAGCAATGTGACTATTGTCACATCGACTTGCTTAGCAATATGACGAAAACTTGTGGGTTTGTCTTTATAACCCCTGACTGGATGGAACTCAGGGCTGCACTCTTGAGTTCCCAGCTTGAAGTGTAGTCCTGGCCATAAATAAATGCCTCTGTTTTGCTAATATCATATTTGTGTCAAACTGGTGAATCTCTGAGTGACCTTAGACCCATTACAAAATAAGCATCTACTTGCCCCAGATAAAGGCACAATGACAGACCAAAAAAGTAATTCCCAATTCTAACCAAGTCTAACTTGGTGAGCCAATTACCTTAATTGGGGTAACTTAAGGCAGCTATACCAACAAACAGCCTCCTGTTGAGCAATCACTGGCCACTTATATATACCAAGTGAGGGAGTGTCCCAAACACACCCTTGTGAGCTGTTCAGGGGCCACCTCCAGCCCCTCCTGCTATGCCTCATGATTCTTGCCTCTCCTTCACAAGAGAATATTAGATGGTTCAATCATGTGAGGGTGGCATGTGGTAATCACAACTGCTCTAACTTCAAGACAAAATCTCCATGCCATTCTTGAAGGGTGACATTCCACAAGTGTACGCTGTACTTCAGGGCCATGAATCTCTTACCAAGCACCCACCAAAGAACAGTGGCATGTCAGCTTTGCATTACCATGACTAAGATTAGAGAATAATTTCAAAAGAGGAAAGATTTACATTGGTTCACAATTTTGGAGATTTTGGTCTGTGTCCTATTTCTCTGAACCTGTGTGTTCAGAGCACACAATGAAAGAACACTGGGCACTTCATGCCTGAGTGTTAATGACAGAGGAAGAAATCTGTTCTGGATCACACAAATCCCCTTTGAGAACATTGTCCCAGTGGCTTATCTAATACCACTAAGCCCTTACCTCATAGAGACTCTATACCATGACTGTCCCAAAGCGCGAAGCTGATGACCAAGCCTTTAGCACATGGACCTTTGGAGGGTATTTAAGATCCAGGCTATAGTACACAGTGTCACAGTTGTACCCAACAGGATCAAAACCTCTTGTAAGTTGGACTTCCCCATTGTCCTTATTCTGTCTTTCCTAGCACTCACAAAAATTATGATTGTGTATTTGTATGTGCTTATTTGTCAATATCTGTCACTCCCTCTAGACCCAATGAGGGCAGGAATTGCATCAGATATTTGGCCCTAATTGGCACATATTAGATGTAAGGTTTGGGAGTGACCAAGACCACGGAGACCACTCTGAGGCAAAGATGGAAGCTTTTATTTGGGGAAAACACGAGCTGCCAGGACTGACTCTCAAGTGGAGCACAGTCAATTTTGAGATTACAGATAGTGAAGTGAGCTATGTAGAGCTCTTCAGTTGGGGGAAGGTGAGGAAGGGAAAAGAATTCCTTTGCTCTTTACATTAGCCGTTTCAAATTGCTAGGGTGTGAGACTAGAACAGTGACCAGGTGTCCTGAGATATAAGGGGCAGGAAACCTAGACCTGGGGCATTGTTAGGCATGGAAGAGATAATGGCTTGTTGGTTTCTTGAGGAATGTGGATGACCTACTCCCTTATGTCTCTGTCACCCTCCTGCTATTACTCAATTTTGTCCTGACCTAACACTAGATATGAAATAAACACAAAGCATAGCACAAGTGGATGATTGAATGAGTGAATAAATGAATGAATGTGTAGGAAGCAGTGTACTTAAGTTAACTAGATTCTCAGGATTCTGAGGGCACTATTGATTAGGGGTAAAGATTATTTTCAAGAAAACTTAGAAAAGAGCTATAGGCATCACCAAAAGACCTGCATCTGCTTAAAATGCCCAGTATCACATGGATTTCCTAAATAGTTGTCACCACAGTGTAAAAGACAGACTTGCTCTATTTGATCACCAGGACCCTCCCACCCCTGGTAACCGCCATAGGCACATAGCAGGTACATGATAAATTTTTGTTAAAATATCAACTGCTTTAAGCAAGTGTGGTTTCAAAACAGCAATATTTCTGGAGATGAACTAGAATCCTATTTCACTGATCAAATCTTCGTTGGACAATCATATTCTGTGAAAACTAGGGAGCTCTCTGGAAAATGTGATTCTTACATAGGCCAGGGCCTAAGAAGTCAGACACTGAGTTAGGAGATATTGCTGTTGATACCTACTTACAATTAATAGTAAACAATGTACATTATAAAAACCAAAACATTTCCCCCAAGTCCAATATTTTTCTTTAGACGTATCTTCCTAATGAGCATTACTTTATTCATCTATAAATATATCATTAGAACACCCTGTGAGGAGAACTGTGAGGACTAAGATAGATATTGCCTGGCACATAATAAATATCTATCATTACAGTTCCTTCAACAGAAGGTATCATTGCAGAAGGAAGCTGTTTGAAACTCTGAGCATATTTTGTAGAGGAATGTTCCTGGCATCATTCTATACATAGAAAAGTAGAGAAGTATTTTTGAAATATGCTGTCTTAATGAGACTCTTCCCTCCAAACCTCAATTCTACCACAAACAACTATCCAGTTTGAGGTGGACTCTGATTGAAATTATAAAAAAAAAATTGGCAACAAGAATGTATATTACAAAACAAAATGTGTTTCTTTTAAAGTGATTTTTGAGCCTCAGTAATTAGTCTAGCAAGTTCCAAATATACATTCTGTAGTTGTCACTCAGTATTTGCTTCCTTTGCTAATCTGCTTTAAAAAATAAAAGGGGAAGGAATAATGTGTCCTGAAGTTTCCTGGGGCAGAAGCCCCCTACCCCAAGGTCTCTGCAGGCTCTATATTATAAGGAACTCCTGCTTCTGGGTCACTTCACAGCTCTGATAGTTGCTGAAACAAGACAGATGCTGCTATACAAAATAATTCAAGAACATACCAAAGCCTGTTGCTTCCAGCACTTGGAAATTTGACATTCAAATATGCAAATATTTTATGTCATGAAGAGGAAAAAAAGAGAAAGAGTTGGAAAGTCACATTGGAAATGGAACACACTAGAGATGTAAACAAGCTGGAATTTACACTTCTGGATTATAATTAAATCAGTGCTATTATCAGAGGACAGCATGAAATGGGCTATAGTTTACTGCAAGGTCTCTCATTCCTGTGTAAGTTACCAGACAAATCACCCAGTCATCAGTACCTGCTCAAGGACAGAGGACAGAGACATATTTGCAGCCCCAGTGTAACCTTTTCTGTCAACCTGTCCAAAAAAAAGCTCCTGTTCACACAAAGGGCAGTAAGGTGTATGCCTCAGAAAGCTGGAACACTCTCTTAAAGCCTTTTTCCTCAGTGCAATCCATACATTTCTTCAACCACCTGACCTCAGATCTTGCCAACCATCCACACTAAAACTAAACTTGAAACAATTCCCTGGACCTGAGAGGGAATAAGCCAAGACTCTTACTATCTCAGGTGTTAGAGTAAAAAGAATACACATTATAGGTCCAAAGTCTATCTGAGTCAGATGATTAATTGCTATTATTACTATGTTATTCTGGTCAGTCACTTCACCTATCTCCCACGTTAGTGAAGTTGGTCAATATGAGAGAATTACAAACCACCATGGATTTGTAGCCAATTAGGAGTCCTTTTTATTAAGCCAACAACTGAGAGGGGGCTCCCACCAGAAAATGCTCTCAACAAAGAAGTTTAAAAGACCATAAAAATAATGACAATAGTGTCAGTTGTAGGTCTGGGCAAGATTGAAAGTGCAGTTGTCTTGCTTAGCCTGGGGTTGTCTTTGAACTGCAGTTGTTTTGCTTATCCTGGAACTAGCTGTAAGGTTCATGAATGACCAAATACCACACAGGACCACTCTGAGGCAGGGAAAATGCTGTTTATTGGGGTCCAAGCTACCAGGCTGTCTCATGGGTGGAGAGAGAGAGAACAGCCAGTATGATTCTGGATAGTTTGAGTTTTTATGGAGTTTTTCCTTTTGGGAGGGGAATACAGAAGACAAAGGACTGGGGACTGCAGTGACCAGGTGGAAAAGCTAATTAGCCAAAGGGACAAAGATCAAATGGAGGAGGCGGAAGTGCCACAGGAGAGGAGCTAGGCTGTAGCTGTTGTGCCAAGACCCCTGACCAGGAGCCAAGACCCCCTGTCACCCAGGAGTCACCCAGGGGACTGCCACAGAAGCTGAGACACTCGAATGTAAAAGCAGCAGGTTTCTTTATTGCAAGCCTAGGCCTGGGCTCTGTCCGCACAGTCCAGCACAGCGGTAGTGAGGGAGAGAGCCCAGACCCTCAGAGGAAAGGGGTTTATAAAGGAAAGGTTACATCATATTGCAACTTTTAAAATGATTGGTTCTAAGAGGGCACGCGTGGGAATTTCAGAGAATGTGCATATGGGAACTCCAGCCTACTTATCTTAGGTCAGTAACTTGTTTGCAGAACCTATCTTTTGCAAGAGCTGTTTGCAGAACTTATCCTTTGCAAGAGGAGGGAGCTTCCCTGGCTAGGTATCTCTGGAATGTCCTTGGGTGGAGGCTTCCCATTAATCGAGGGAGGGCGGGCTATAGCTAAGCAATCATGGATACAGAAGCAAAAATCACACATTAGTCAGCTAGTTCCTCATCTGAGCCAGGCCTGGGCTCTTTATTTACTCAAAATGGCTGTCTGATTTAAAATGGCAGCACCACTGTCCAGCCACTAAGTGAGGTCACAGAAGCCAGATGCAGCATGTTACTTCTCCTTGGTCTCTCAGTAGCTAAGATCAGATCAGCAGGAAATTATGGCCCAGTATTGTTAAGTCAGGGGAGTAGGGGCTAGGCTATATAAACATCTAAAGTTGTATCAGTGAGGCTGCTGTTGTTCTCTTCCTTCACTTGGACTTCCATCTTGGGAATTTTGTCCTACCTAACATCCCAGCATTTTGTTAAGGATAAGGGGGCATGGTCAGGTCTCTCAGTACTGCTTCCTGTGTTTCCGGAGATGCTGGTGTTGGTCGCTGGCAAGTCCCCTCTCAGCAGGGGACTGGGAATCAAGTGTGTGAGGAAACTAAAAATTGGCATTGAAGGGACTGGATAGATGGCTTAGCAGTTAAGGAGTTTACCTGCCAAAGCCAAAGGATCCCAGTTCGATTCTCCAGGACCCACATAAGCTAGATGCACAAGGGGGCACATGCATCTGGAGTTCATTTGCAGGAGTTGGAGGCCTTGGCATGCCCATTCTCTCTCTCTCTCTCCCTCAAATTAATTAATTAATTAATTATTTTTTTAAAGAAATGGCATTGAGTGTAAGAAAGATAGGTTAGTAAAAGTTGGTTGAGCGATTGATGTGTGAGATTAGGTATCTGGTTTTGGATGTATTTCCAAAGACAGGGGCTATCAAGAGTAAAAGAAATATCCCCATTAATGGCTTAAGTAATAGTAGTAGTCAAGGCTAAATAGTTCTAAAGATAGTCCTGAGGACAGTGGGGCATCAGGTTATACTCTGTTGGTCAGGCCTTAGAGCTTTTTTATCTCTTAATTTTACATTTGTTTTATATAATAACAACATTTTTTGTTTATGAAGAAACTGTTTCCTCCCTTCTCAGCTTTAATGAGGTCGAGGCCTTGACAGTTCTGAAGGATTACTAATGTCAGTGAGGTGAACTGTTGTTGTTGCTGTAGCAGGTGAAGAGCCATAGCAGTCCTTAATGACTGTACTCAGTTCTGTGGAAACTATCCCAGCCCACCTGAAACCAGTTCTGTAGCTGTTATGGAAGAAGCAAAACTTAATTTTAATATATATCTATTTATTTTATTTTATTTTATTTATTTGAGAGTGACAGACAGAGAGAGAGAAAGATGCAGAGAGACAGAGAGAGAGAGAGGGAATGGGTGCTCCAGGGCCTCCAGACACTGCAAACGAACTCCAGACGCGTGCACCCCCTTGTGCATCTGGCTAACGTGGCTCCTGGGGATTTGAGCCTCGAACCAGGGTCCTTAGGCCTCACAGGCAAGCGCTTAACTGCTAAGCCATCTCTCTAGCCCGCAAAACTTATTTTTATTAGTGTAGGTAAATGGATCACGACAAGCTCAGCCTTTTGAGATGTACTTCCCTTACATAAAGGGCCAGTCTCTATTATCTAGTCATCTGAAACAATAGTATATCTTGTTATTAGGGATCTAAAATGTGGTTAGGGTGAGGGAGGGGAGACAGTGAAATCATGGGGTTGTGGTAGGTAAGCTCTTCTAAAGTCTCTAGACAGGAGTGTTTAAGTTGTTTATGTATAGGTAGAAGGGTAGCTGGGTTAGGTGGGGACCAGGAGTCTGAAGTAATGTTTGGGTTGTCTAGAAAGTTGAAGTTTGCATGGGGTGTTCCATTGTCTCTTGGGCCTTTCTGACCTGGAGGGGCTGGGACCAAAATATTAGGTACCCTTTTTAAAAATATTTTATTTAGCTGGGCATGGTGGCACACGCCTTTAATCCCAGCACTCGGGAGGCAGAGGTAGGAGGCTCACCATGAGTTCAAGGTCACCCTGAGACTACATAGTTAATTCCAGGTCAGCCTGGACCAGAGTGAGACCCTACCTCAAAAAACCAGTATATAGAGCCGGGCATGGTGGCACATGCCTTTAATCCCAGCACTCGGGAGGCAGAGGTAGGAGGATTGCCATGAGTTTGAGGCCACCCTGAGAGTACATAGTGAATTCCAGGTCAGCCTGGACTAGAGTGAAACACTACCTTGAAAAAACAAAAACAAAAAAACAAAAACAAAAACAAACCCAATATATACAGATATAGATGATATATACATATAGATATAGACATAGACATAGACATAGACATAGACATAGACAGACATAGACATAGACATAGACATAGACATAGACATAGACATAGACATAGACATAGACATAGATATAGATATAGATATAGATATAGATATAGATATAGATAGATATACATCAGGGAAAGAGGGAGGGAGAGAGAGAGCAAGAGAGAGAGAGAGAATGGGCATGCCAGGGCCTCCAGCCACTGCAAACAAGCTCCAGACTAGTGTGCCCCCTTATCTGGCTAATGTGGATTCTGAGGAATTTAACCAGGATCCTTTGGCTTTGCAGGCGAGCACCTTAACTGCTAAGCCATCCCTCCAGCACATGGGTAACCTTTCAACCCCAAAATCCTCATTGATTCTAGCCACTATATCTGGTTGTCAAGCACCCAGGAGAAAAATGGGAATATAGAATATGTCTATATCTTTTGTCTTAACATTTCACTTATATTGTCTGATGACATGGTAAGCCATAACTGAAAGATAGGAAACATATTATTTAGCATTTACAAGTGCAGACAAAACATGTTAACAATCCTGAAGACAATTTTTATTAACAAAAATATAAATATTAACTCTGACTTTTATTTCTGGTGAGAGCCAGTTTTGTTTTTACATTGGAGGATCTGAACTTGAACATGAGAAAAACTGATCAACAAACTGAAATCAAGCAATCTGTCAGAAGCTAAGTTAAACTTTGACCTTCTAATTGAGTCTGTAAATCTAAAATCAGAGTTGGATTTTGGAATTATTCTATACTTAAAAATCTGTGGCTATTATTGTAGCAGATATAAACAAGCACTTCTGGTTTTAAAGTTAAAAACCTAGAAGTCTGTCTTTAGTAACTTAGAATCACTTTTAAATATATCTATGTGCCTAGGTACATTTTTTTTTTATTAGTTAGTTTTGTATTCAGCAAATACAGTCAGTTTGGTACCATTATTAGGCTCATCCGTGGCCTACCCCTCCCCTTGGCCCCTCCTTGTGGAGGTATATGGGTCATGCATTGTGGAGTTAGCCCACAGTTATGGGTAAGATAAATGTCTCTGCATATCATGACACAACGTGTGGCTCTGACATTCTTTCTGCCCCCTCTTCTGCAAAATTTCCCTGAGCCATGTTGGGTTCATTTTTGGTCTGCTTCAGTGATGAGGTGTTGGGGGCCTCTGAGGCTCAGGCTCTCTGATTTGGTAGGAGTTGATTTTTCTCTATGTTCATTTCCTTCCCCCTTGTGCTGGTATCCGATTCATCAGGAAAACAGCACCCTTGCTTGTTTCTCCAATTTTTCTTAGTTTCAGCCGGGGCCCTTTGGAGGTATGATGGTGTGGGGAACCATTGGGCATTAGGAAACCAAAAGTGCCTCCATCCTGACTAATGACTCCATTTTGTGATAAGTTGTCTGTTCTGGAAAGTCACAAGGTCTGCAGTTGTTTGTTAACCCATGCATGGAGAAAGAACAATGTAACCCATAAATAATGAAGGAGTCATTATCTTGTGGCTTTGGGGCTGGGGCCTTATCCTGTAGAACATCTTGTGCCTTTGGGGCCGGGACCTTATCCCATTGAAACAGAACTGTAGCAATACCTAAACTGCTGACAAACTTCCCTGTTCTGCAGTATAAAAGGCACCCTGAGAAAAATAAAAATTGCAGCTTGATCAGACTCCTGTCTTGCTGTTGGTTCCTTGTGTCTCTTGTCCCTTTCATTTCAGGTTTTCTGGGGTCCGTGCTCCCATTGAAGCCCCGCTGGCCGGGGCAACTGGCGCCCAACGTGGGGCTTGAACCCAGGATTGCCTGAAACACTGTCTGCTACCTGCCCATTGGGATCCCACACAGAGGCCGCCATGACCAGAAGAGGGGGTTAGACACTGGCCAGCTGGTGATCACCACGGAATTATCCGCCCATGAGACAGATCCGCTCAAACACTCAGACAGTGAGGTAAGATTTTTTTCTTTACCATGGGACAAGCATTTTCAAAAGAAAACTTTTGTGACTGGGCTAAAACAAGCTCTCAAGGTATGAGGAACTAGGGTTAAAAGAAAAGATAAAATATTCTTAGATTATATCAGTGATCTCTGTCCTTGGTTCCCAAAGGAAGGGACTATAAATGAAAAAACTTGGTTAAGAGTTGGAGATTGCTTGCGTGATTATTATGATGCCTTTGGCCCTGAGAAGGTCCCTGTTTCTGCCTACTCTTATTGGAATCTTATAAATGATGTTCTCAAGGTCCACAATCATTCTATGGCTGTACAGGTCCTTGTCAATAAAGGAGAGGATGCTCTTAAACGCTCTTTCTAGGCCCCCTTCTGCTTGTGCCTCTGTCATTGTTGAAAATGAAACTCAAGAGAGACCTAAATCCCCTGCCTCTGAAAAGCCTTCCTGTCACCTTTATCCCTCCCTAATGGATATTTAAGCTGGGTCCCCCTTCCCCCATTGCTTGATGTAGGCCCCACAAGTAAAGCTCCTCTAGTATCACGTCCTCCGTATTGTCTGCCACTCTGCGCTCCCATCCTCGACCGCTCCACTGCCCTGCTTCCCTCTGTGCCTGCTGAACCTCTCGCTGACTCTCCCTTCATAGAATTACAGTCTGCCACATTAACTTCTGTCTCTGACCTCTGTAGGGCACTTCAGGATAAAAAACGTCATCTTCAGCTTCTCCAGGAACTTGATTCTGTTGCAAAAGAACTTGCTGCCTTTTCTAATCCTTCCTCTGACAGCCATAGGCGCAAAACAAAAGCAGACCCACACACCCGCAATACTGGCCTTCTTGCATTTCCTGTTACTCGCAGACAGGCTCACTCTGATCCCGCTTCTGCTCCCCTCCCTGCATCTGATATGGACTCTGATGAGGAGCCTGCTCCCTTGGCTGCTCCAGCTGCTGTCTTCAAGAAACCCACCTCACCACTAAGTACAGACACCTCCTCAGGATAAAAGAATGGTAAAGGATATTCCAAGCAAATGGAAATAAGAAACAAGCAGGTATTGCTACAGTAATATCTGATAAAATAGACATCAACCCAAAAGTAATCAATAAGGGCAAAGAAGGCCACTACTTACTCATCAAGGGAACAATCCAACATGAAAACTTCACTATCATAAATCTATATGTACCAAATACAGGTGCACCACAGTTTATAAAACAAAACCTACTTGACAACAAAATAGAAATAAATAGCAACACCATCATAGTCAGAGACTTCAATACTCCACTATCATCAATAGGCAGATCATCCAAACAGAAAGCCAACAGGAAAGTAAGAGAGCTCAACAACACTATAGATGAACTAGACTTTATGGATATATACAGAACTTTGCACCTTTTTTCTACAGAATACACATTCTCAGCAGCCCATGGAAGCTCTCCAAAATATACTATATATTAGTCCATAAAGCATGTTTCCATAAATTCAGAAAAGATGAAAACTTCCTGCATCATATCAGATAACAATGCTTTAAAGCTAGAAATTAACAACAAGAGACACATCAGGAACTTCACCAGCTACTGGAAATTGAACAACATATTTTTAAACAATGAATGGGATGTGGAAGAAATCAAAAAAGAAATTGTAAAGTTCCTAGAATTGAATGATAATGAAAACACAACCTACCAAAACGTATGTGACAGAATGAAGGCAGTCCTAAAAGGAAAATACATAGAGCTAAATGCCTTCATAACAGAGACAGATATCACAAAGTGAAAACCTCACTGTCCACCTAAAGGCAATGGAAAGACAAGAAGAATCCAACCCTAAGAGATCCAGATGGAAAGAAATAATCAAACCCAAAGCAGAAATTAATGAATTGGAAACTAAGAAAACAATTTTTAAAAATCAAGGAAATGAAGAACTGGTTCTTTGAAAAAATAAAGGAAGTTAATGAACCCTTCGCCAATTTGATACAACAAACAAAAAGAAACATCTCAAATTAACAAAATCAGAAATGAATGAGGAGAGGTCATGACGGACATCAATAAAATTGGAAAAATCACCAAGACATACTTACAAAGCCTCTACTCCAAAAATTGTATAATCTGGAAGAAATGGATGAATAAAACTAAACTCAGAGCACATTAATCTCCTAAACAAACCTATCACATCCATCAAGATTGAAAAGGTAGGACTTCCGGTCAAGATGGCAGCATAGGAACTGTGCCAAAACAGCCTAGGGGAGAAAAAGCCAAATAAAACCCAGCAAAATACACACCTTTACAAAAAAGGGAGGTGTATAAGAGATTAAGACAGAAGCAGAGAAGTAGGAGAGATCCAGAGCATCCAGAGCACACACGGGCAGGCCGAAGCAGCTCCAGCAGCAGCGGCTCGGGCTCCAGCAGCGGCGGCTCGGGCTCCGGCAGTGGCGGCTCGGGCGCCGGCAGCAGAAGTGGTGGTGGAAGCCATGACTCCAGCTCCTACAGCAACATCAGAGGCTCTGGTACTGGCTACAGTGGCTTCAGTGGCAGCGGATCCAGCAGCGGCAGCTCCAGCGGCTTCAGCGGTGGTGGATCCAGCAGCAGCAGCTCCAGTGGCAGCAGTGGTGGATCCAGCAGCAGCAGCTTCAGTGGCAGCAGTGGCGGATCCAGCAGCAGGGGTGCCGATCTGCAGGGCCACAGTTTCCAGGCTTGGTTTGCCCCACAGGAAAAGCCAGCGCCCAGTTCCAGAAAACAGAACAGCAGCCCAACATCCCAGCCAGCAACTTGACTGAGACCAAAAACATCCAAAAAGGTAACTGGGATTGAACCAGGGAAGGGTCTCACTTGGTCACAAGCTGACTTGGATCCCTCAACAGACCAGAAATCTTAACCTCTTTGTTGATAGAGGATCTGGTTCTTATAAAACCTACTCTTGCATAAATACTCAGTGCTGTTTTTGACTGAATGTGTACAGGGTTTAGTTAAATTTTAGAATCTACCTGCATTTTATTCCACTCAGCCTACTTGAATACTCCCATAGCAGGCAAACTCAACCCCTAGGAACACTTGTCTAGATACTCTCAGAGTGTTAAGAGCCACACCTAACATCTTAATCTCCTACATTGAAGATATACAACATCAGATCAATTGATACAGCTAAGAATACCCAGCTAACTGGAAAATCTAAGCAGTAACTTAATTCAAGATGCAAAAATATATACATTATAACAAAAAAAAAAAAAAAACACCAAAAACCAAGGCAATGTAAATCCACCAAAAAGTATCAATGCATCAGAAATGACCTCCAGTGAGAACGAGTTAGAGGAAATGCCTGAGAAAAATTTCAAAAGAATGATTCTAAATATGTTCAATGAACTCAAAGAAGAAATCAAAGGAAACAAAGAGGAAATCAAAGGAATCAAAGAAGACACAGGACACCAATTTAACGAAATGAAGAAGTCAATACAAGACATAAGGAAATAGAAATAATAAAGAAAAACCAGTCAGAATTACTAGCAATGAAGAACACAGTCAATGAAATAAAAAACTCTGTAGAAAATCTCAACAGTAGAATGGATGAAGGAGAGGAGAGAATATCTAAGCTAGAAGACCAGGTGGCAGATCTAATACAATCCAACAAAGAGAAAGACAAACTAATAGGAAAGTATGAATGGGAATTTCAAGATATTCAGGACACTATGAAAAGATCAAATATAAGAATTCAGGGCATAGTAGAAGGAGAAGAATTTCACTCCAAAGGCATAGTAGGCATCTTCAACAAAATCATAGAAGAAAACTTCCCCCAAATTGGGAAAGAGGTGCCAATGCAGATACAGGAATCCTTTAGAATACCAGCCAGACAAACCCTGGAAAGAACCTCTCCTCCCCATATTATAATCAAACTACCAAACACACAATCCAAAGAAAAAATACTGAAAGCAGTTAGAGAGAAAAATCAAGTTACCTACATAGGCAAGCCCATCAGGATCACAGCAGATTACTCAACACAAACTTTCAAAGCCAGAAGGGCTTGGAGTGATGTATTCCAAATTCTGAAAGATAACAACTGTCAACCAAGGTTACTTTATCCTGCAAAACTATCCATTCAAATAGACAGAGAAATAAGGATATTCCATGACAAAAGCAGGCTAAAGGAGTATTTGAAGAAAAAAGCAGCTCTACAGAAAATACTTGAAAGAATCCTCCATGCTGAAGAGAAGGAAAAACACAGATATAAGGAACCTGGAAAACAACAAGCAATACTCAAATACTAGTTAACACAAGAGAGCAAAGGTAGAACCAGAACCACAAAAAAAAAAAAAAAAAGGCAAGCATAAATACACACCTTTCAATAATATCTCTTAATATCAATGGCCTCAATGCCCCAACCAAAAGACATAGGTTTGCAGACTGGGTTAAAAGGCAGGATCCTACAATTTGTTGTCTCCAAGAAACTCACCTTTCTACAAAACATGGACATTATCTTAGAGTGAAAGGTTGGAAAACAGTGTTTCAAGCAAATGGACCCAGAAAACAAGCAGCAGTTGCTATCCTAACATCTGACAAGGCAGACTTCAGTCCAATGTTACTCAAGAAAGATAAGGAAGGTCACCTTATATTGATTAAGGGCACACTCCAACAGGAGGACATTATAATCCTAAACATATATGCACCTAATATGGGGGTTCCCAAATTCATCAAACAAACACTGTTATAACTAAGGTCACAGATAACACCAAACACAGTGGTAGTGGTGGACTTCAACACCCCACTCTCATCAATTGACAGGTCATCCTGGGAAAAAATGAACAGAGAGGCATCTGGACTAAATGAGGTCATAGAAGGAATGGACCTAACAGATATATATAGGATATTTCATCCAAATGCTGCAGAATATACATTCTTTTCAGCAGCACATGGAACATTCTCTAAAATAGACCATATATTAGGACACAAAGCAAATCTTAACAATTTCAGGAAAATTGAAATAATTCCTTGCATTCTCTCTGACCACAATGGATTCAAACTACAAATCAATAGCAAGAAAGGCTATAGAGCATACAGAAAATCATGGAAACTAAACAATACACTAAATGATGAATAGGTCAATGAAGAAATCAAGAAGGAAATCAAAAAAAATTATAGAGTCAAACAATAATGAGAACACAACATACCAAAATCTCTGGGACACAATGAAGGCAGTCCTAAGAGGTAAATTTATAGCTTTAAGTGCCTATATTAAGAAATTAGAAAGGTTACTAGTAAACAACCTAATGCTTCACCTTAAAGCCTTGGGAAAAGAAGAACAAGGCAAACCAAAAATCAGTAGACGGGAAGAAATAATAAAGATTAGGGCAGAAATTAATGAAATAGAAAAAAAAAATCCAAAGAATTAATGAAACAAAGAGCTGGTTCTTTGAAAGGATAAACAAGATTGATAAACCCTTAGCAAATCTGACCAAAAGAAAGAGAGAAGAGACACAAATTAATAAAATTAGAGATGAAAAAGTTAACATCACAACAGATGCCAGAGAAATTCAAAAAATCATAGGGACATATTATAAAAGCATATACTCCACAAAGTATGAAAATCTGAAAGAAATGGATGATTTCCTTCATTTTTATGACCTAACTAAATTAAATCAAGATGAGATTAATCACTTAAATAGACCTATAACAAGTATGGAGATCCAAGCAGTTGTCAAAAATCTCCCAACTAAAAAAAGCCCAGGCCCAGATGGATTCACTGCTGAATTTTACCAGACCTTCAAGGAAGAGCTAACACCAGTGCTTCTAAGCTTTTCCATGAAATAGAAAAAGAAGGAATTCTACCAAACTTCTTCTATGAAGCCAGCATCACCCTGATACCAAAACCAGGCAACGACAGAACAAAAAAAGAAAATTACAGACCAATCTCCTTCATGAATATAGATGAAAAAATTCTCAACAAAACATTGGCAAACAGAATACAAGAATATATCAGAAAGATCATTCACCCTAACCAAGTAGGCTTTACCTTAGAGATGCAGGGATGGTTCAACATATGCAAATCTATAAATCTTATACATTATGTAAATGGGTTGAAGGACAAAAATCACATGATCATCTCTTAGACGCACAGAAAGCATTCAACAAAATCCAACATCCCTTCATGATAAAAGTCCTACAGAGACTGGGAATAGAAGGATTATATCCCAATATAATAAAGGCTATTTATGATAAGCCTACAGCCAACATATTACTAAATGGGGAAAAACTGGAAGCTTTTCCACTAAAATCAGGAATAAGAAAAGGGTGTCGACTGTTTCCACTTTTATTTAATATTGTACTTGAAGTCTTAGCCATAGCAGTAAGGCAAGAGACACACATAAAAGGCATACAAATTGGAAAGGAAGAGATTCAGTTATCATTATTTGCAGATGACATGATTCTATATATAAAGGACCCTAAAGGCTCTACCAGCAAACTGTTAGAGCTGATAAACACCTACATCCATGTAGCAGGATACAAAATAAATACACAGAAATCAGTAGCATTCCCATATGCTAACAACAAACACACAGAGGATGAAATCAGGGAATGACTCCCATTCACAATTGCATCAAAGAAAATAAAGTACCATGGAATAAACCTAACCAAGGAAGTACAGGATCTCTACAATGAAAACTATAAAACACTCAAGCGAGAAATCACAGAGGACACTAGGAAATGGAAAAACAACCCTTGTTCCTGGATTGGAAGAATCAATATTGTGAAAATGGCAATCTTACCAAAAGAAATTTACACATTTAATGCAATCCCCATCAAAATTCCAAAGGCATTCTTCATGGAAATAGAAAAAAACAATCCAAAAATTCATTTGGAATCACAAAAAACCTCGAATATCTAAAATAATGCTGAGCAACAAAAATAAGGCTGGTGGTATCACCATACCTGATTTTAACCTATACTACAGAGCCATAGTAACAAAAACAGCATGGTACTGGCACAAAAGCAGACATGTAGATCAATGGAACACAATAGAGGACCCAAATGTAACTCCAGGTATCTATAGCCAACTGATATTCAATAAAAATGCCAAAAATACTCATTGGAGAAAAGACAACCTCTTTAGCAAATGGTGTTGGGAAAACTGGATATATATCTGTAGAAGGATGAAAATAGATTCTTCTCTCTCTCCGTGCACAAGGATTAAGTCCAAATGGATTAAAGACTTTAACATCAGACCTGAAACTCTGAAACTGCTAGAGGAAAAAGTAGGAGAAACCCTTCAACATATTTGTCTTGGCAAAGACTTTCTGAATACAACCCCAATTGCTCAGGCAATAAAACCACCGATTAACCAGTGGGACCTCATGAAATTACAAAGATTTTGCACTGCAAAGGACACTGTGAATAAAGCAGAGAGGCAACCTACAGAATGGGAAAAAATCTTTGCCAGCTATATATCTGATAGAGGATCAATATCTAGGATATACAAAGAACTCAAGAAGTTAAATAATAAGGAATCAAACAAGCCAATCAAAAAATGGGCTATGAAGCTAAATAGAGAATTCTCAAAGGAAGAAATACAAATGGCATATAAGCATCTAAAAAAATGTTCGACGTCAGTAGTCATAAGGGAAATGCAGATTAAAACTACATTGAGATTCCATCTCACTCCTGTCAGATTGGCTACCATCATGGAAACAAATGATCATAAATGTTGGCAGGGGTGTGGAAAAAGAGGAACCCTTCTACACTGTTGGTGGGAATGCAATCTGGTCCAGCCAATGTGGAAATCAGTGTGGAGGTTCCTAAAACAGCTAAAGATTGACCTACCATATCACCCAGCTATAGCATTCCTAGGCATATATCCTAAGGACTCATCTCATTTCCTTAGAAGTACGTGCTCAACCATGTTTGTTGCTGCTCAATTTATAATAGCTGGGAAATGGAACCAGCCTAGATGTCCCTCAACTGATGAGTGGATAATGAAGATATGGCACATTTATACAATGGGGTTTTACTCAGCGGTAAAGAAAAATGAAGTTATGAAATTTGCAGAAAAGTGGATGGATCTGGAAAGGATTATACTAAGTGAGGTAACCCAGGCCCAGAAAGCCAAGCGCCACATGTTCTCTCTCATATGTGGATCCTAGCAACAGATGATTGGGCTTCTGTGCGAGAAGGAAAAAACTCAGTAGCAGAGGCCAGTAAGTTAAAAAGGAGATAGAAAGGGAAGAGAAAGGAAGGGAGGAGGGCATTTATTAGGTTGGTATTGTATATATGTAAGTAGAAAGATTGAGATGGGGAGGGGATATGATGGAGAATGGAATTTCAAAGGGGAAAGTGGGGGGGTACTACCATTGGATATTTTTTATAATCATGGAAAATATTAATTAAAATTGAGAAAATAAAAATAAAAAAATTAAAATTAAAATTAAAAAAAATAAAAAATAAATAGACATTTACCACGGGGGGGGGGGGATTGAAAAGGTAATCAAACACTTCCCCAAATGAAAAATCCAGGACTAGATGGTTTCTCAGCCAAATTCTATCAAACCTTCATCAAAGAAATGAAGTCAATATTTCTCAAACTGTTTCACATAATCAGAGAAGAAGGAATCCTCCCCAACTCCTTTTATGAAGCTAGCATCACCCTAATCCCCAAAACAGACCGAGATGCAACAAGAAAAGAAAACTATAGGGCTGGAGAGATGGCTTAGCAGTTAAGTGCTTGCCTGTGAGGACTAAGGACCCTGGTTCAAGGCTCGATTGCCCAGGACCCAAGTTAGCCAAATGCACAAGGGGGCGCACTCGTCTGGAGTTTGTTTGCAGTGGCTGGAAGCCCTGGTGCACCCATTCTGTCTCTTTCTCTCTATCTGCCTCTTTCTCTCTCTGTGTCACTCTCAAAATAATAATATAAATAAATAAATAAAAATGAACAAAAAATAAAAAAAAAGAAAGAAAACTATAGGCCTATATCCCTGATGAATTTGGATGCAAACATCCTGAACAGGGCCCTGGATTAAAGCAAACCTAAGCTATCTGACAAGAAGGCTCCAGGCTATGGAGGGGTTGCAGTAGACTGAACTGCCAGTCATTTCTCAGTGACTGACTGACAGGGGAGCTCCTCCCCCCATTCTTGGGGGTTGCAGTGAGCCAGGATCGTCCCCCCATCCTTGGGGCTCACAGTGAGCCTGGACCCCTGGACAAAACTTGGACCCCAAGATTGGCAGGAAGACCACTCCCTCTCCAAGCATTGGATACCTGGACATTCAGAGAAGACTTAGGCTTTGCCCATAACCTGGCCTTTAGTCAGTTGCCTAGAAAACTCCTTATATGGTATCAGCCAGCACCTTTGCATACCTTCCCTTGCCTATGTGCTGGAACGAATGTGCCATATTAGGCATAGGCTAGCAACCTTTAAACCCACCAATCCCCTTAGGACCCTCTTCCTGCCCTCAAATGCTTATAAATCCATTTCCCTGACAATAAGCCAAGAGTTTTTCATGGAAACTGACTCCCAGGACTGATTCTTTCTCTTGTCACATGCGCACAACCTTGGTCTCCATGGTTGCCTGGAACACCTTCAGGGCCACCACAGCCAGGCCCCAAAGGACACAGAAACCCACATGCTTTAACAAGTCCAAGCAGAGAGAGAGAATCCACAAGCCCAAAAGCCATACAGCATACTTCAGAAAGTCCAGGTGGAACTAGGCTCTTTACTTATCTTTAGATTGGAATTTCAAACCCACCACCACATCTTAAGATCTGCCCAGTGACACCTCCTCCAGACAGGTGGCTGCAGATCCAAACTACAAACTAATAAAACACTGAATATATTAGGGACCACCCATTCAAACTACCACACCATCAAAAGCATTATCCACCTAGACCAAAAAAGCATCATCCTAGGGATGCAGGGATCAGCATAAACTTAATCCTAAGAACCACATGATCATCTCAATTGATGCAGAGAAGGCCTTTGCCAAAATACAACATGACTTCATAACAAAAATGCTGGAAATAATAGGCATTGAGGGTTTATATCTCAACATAGTTAAGACTATATATAAAGTATCTAAAGCCCAAATAATACTTAATGTTGAAAGAGTCAAAGGTTTTCCACTGAGATCAGCAACAAGACAGGGGTGCCACTGCTTTTCAATATAGTACTAGAAGTACTGGCTCAAGCAATAAGATAGGAGAAAGAGAGAAAAAAAAGGATGCAAATTGGAAAGGAAGGAGTCAAGTTAGCCCTATTTGCAGATAACATGATCCTATACATAAGGGACCTGAAAGTCTCCATCTCAAAACTTGTAAAGGTGATTAATTCCTTCAGTAAAGTTGCAAGATACAAAATTAATGCACAAAAATCAGTAGCCTTTCTATATGCAAAGGACAAATATATAGAGAAAGAAGTCAGCAAGCCTATCCCATTTTCAATAGCAACAGAAACATTAAATACTCAGAATAACACTAACCAAGGATCTAAAAGAACTATATAATGAAAACATTTAAAAAAATTCAAAGACTAGAAAGCTTGCTTAGTGGTTAAGACACATGCTTGCGAAGCCTAAGAACCCAGGTTTGATTCTCCAGGTTCCAAGTAAGCCAGGTGCACATGGTGGCACATCTGGAGTTCGTTTGCAGTGGCTAGAGGCCCTGGTGTGTCCATTCTCTCTCTCTCTCTCTCTCTCTCTCTCTCTCTCTCTCTCTCTCTCTCCCTCTCCCCCCCCCATCTCTCTCCAAAATAAAAAAAAAAAACTTTTTTAAAAAAACCTCAAGAAAGAAATTGAGGAGGACTTGAGAAGATGGAAAGCCTACCATACTCATGGATAGGAAGAATTAATATTATTAAAATGACAATTCTACCAAAAGTAATATACAGATTTAATGCAATACCAACAAAAATTCCAGCATCATTCTCCACAGAGATAGAAAAAAGTGTTCTCAAATTTCATATGGAATGGCAGCAGGCCTCGGATACCCAGACATATTCTCAGCAAAAGAAACACCTCTAGAGGTATCATTATACTTGATCTAAAGCTATATTACAACACCATAGTAACAAAAACAGCATGCTACTGGCAAAAAAGAAAAAGAAAAAAGAAAAAGAAACAGACATATAGACCAATGGAACAGAATTGAAGACCAGGACTTTAGGTCAAGTAACTACAGCTACTTGATCTTGACAAAGATGCCAATAATGTAGACTAGAGAAAAGACAGCATCTTCAGCAAATGTTGCTGGACAAATTGGATAATCCTATGTCCAAATAGAATAAAGTTCCCAATATACAATCTGAAACTCTTCAAGTACTGAAAATAAAAATAGGAGGCACTCTCCACAATAGAGGGGTGGGGAAAGACTTCCTGAACAAAACCCCACTAGCCTAAAAAATTAAACAATCACTCCACCAATGGGATCTCATGAAGCTAAAAAGCTGTTACACAAACATACCATAAGCACAACCAACAGATTACCCACTGAATGGGAGAAAACTGTTTGCCAGCTATGTCACTGACAAAAACCTAATATCTAGAATCTACAAAGAACACAAAAAACTACACAATAAAAAATGAAACAACCCACACCAAAAATGGGGCAGAGAATTGAATAGGAGTTACTCAGAGGAAGAATTACAAATGCCTAGCACACACTTAAGAAAATGTTCAACAACCCTAACTATTAGGAAAATGCCAATGAAAACAACCATGAGATTCCACCTTACTCCAGTAAGGATGACAATCATTAAAAACAAAAAAATCAGGCTGGAGAGATGGCTTAGCGGTTAAGCACTTGCCTAGGAAGCCTAAAGACCCAGATCGACGCTCGATTCCCCAGGACCCACGTTAGCCAGATGCACAAGGGGGCGCATGCGTCTGGAGTTTGGTTGCAGAGGCTGGAGGCCCTGGTGGGCCCATTCTCTCTCTGTGTCTCTCTGTCTCTCTGTCTCTCTGTCTCTCTCTCTCTCTCTCTCTCTCTATCTGCCTCTTTCTCTCTCTGTCATTTTTAAATAAATAATATATATATATATATATATATATGTGAACAACAAATGTTGGTGAGAATGTGGGGAAAAAGGAACCTTCATCCATGGTTGGTGGGAATGTAAACTTAAAGAACCACTATGGAAGTCAATATGGAGATTCCTGAAAAGGGTGAATATAGAGCTATCAACAGACCCAGTTATTCCCTTACTGGGTATTTATTCTAAATTCTCCATGCATCAACACAGAGACAATTGGTCAACCACATTTATAGCTGCTCAATTCATTATAGCTAAAAACTGAAATCAACCCAGATGCCCATCATTGGATGAATGGATAATGAACTGGTACATTTGCACAATGAAATTCTACTCAGCAGTAAGAAAATACGATGCAAGGAAATTTGTAGAAAAAAGGAAAGACTTGGAACAGATCATACTGAGTGAACTCACTCAATCACAGAAAGACAAACACCACATGGTCTCCCTTATCTGCGGTTGCTAACGTGGACCAGCTCCAGTTGTTATGCTTGATAGGCAACTCAAGGTCCAGACAATAGGGATGGAAGGGTTTGGAGAAGGGGAAGAGGAGGGGAGCAAAACAAACACAAAATTAAATCCAAAATGAGCTGATACCATAGAAACCTGTACTCCTGGAGATAGCCTAAAAGATATAACCCTCAAAAGGAGTAAATGGGATCACCTAAAAAGTAAGGCTCTGTTGAGGGTGGGATAAGCCTAAGCTTAAAAGAAAAATTTTTTCAAACTCTGACCTGTAACTCCCAGTACAAGAGATGGGCTGCTACCCACATTGAACAGTTTATCAGAGAGACCTACAAGATCCTCAAATCAAGACAGCTTTCTGTCAAAGCACTTGATTACCTGCCTGAGGCAAAAGCTAAGACCTTATTGCTGAAGATACCATATGCTGCTGACATTGAGAACAAAGAGACCTGGCTGCAATTCAGAAGAAAGCCAGTCCCCAGACAGTTAACATGTCTAGTGCTGGAAAACACTACATGAGCTATTGGGGGAAAATGGTCAACAATGGTCTGAGCAGCCAGAGGTCTAAGCTACTCAGAAGCAAACACCCTGACATGATGCTGCACATGCCAGGGCAATAGTGGCATGCAGACTCAGTGGGTAACTAATCACTTTCTGATTGGCCAAGAAATCCACTCAGTGTAAAGGAAACCATATCTGGAATTGGGAACCAGATCAAAATCCTATGGAGACAAAGATTATGTTCTCCAGTTTCAAGCTCTCACTAGTCTTTGGCTAAAAGAGGGGTTACATACATCAAATTGGCCATAAATTAATAATGCTTATTCCATTTAAACTATGCTGACTTCCTTCTCCACTGGAGAATCTGTTCTTTTTCAGAAGGTAGTGAGACTAGAGGAGATAACTACCCCTCATACTTTAGCCAAGCCACAGCTGAAACCCAGAGGAATTGGGGAGATGAGCAAGAGTGCTTCTTCCATGCTGTACCCGATAATCTGCACCAGTGTATAGGAGACAGACCCTGAGGATATTCAACACTTACCAAAGTAGAGATCTAGAGGCTTCCAAGAGCTCATCACTGAAGTAGACTTAAAACTTACCCACCACAACTCAGAGAATTTTGCAGAAGAGGAGACAGAAGCAGCTTCCAGGTAAGATGGAGTCTTAGAAGCCACACCAAACCAGCCGAGGGAGGGATTTAAGCAAAACCCCAGAAAAATACACTCTTCTGAAAAGTGAAGGAGTACAGGTTATTCTTAGATACAGCAGAGAAGCCTGAGAGACCAAGATCCACCATAAAGGAGGAAAACAGCCAGAGTCCCACTGAGGCGAATATGACCCGCCATCTGCGCATCTGCCCAGTGCAATCTTGCCAGGCTCGCCAGGTGGCAGCAGCAGCAGAGACCAAAAAAACAGATATTTCAAATCCATCAGCTCTCTTGCAAACTTAAGAAATCTGAAGGATTTTTTGATCTTTTCTATCCTTATTGGTGTAAGGTGGAATCTCATAGTTGTTTTAAATGCTGGCAAGGATGTGGAGAAGTAGGAACACTCATCCACTGTTGGTGGGAATGTAGGATGGTACAACCACTTTGAAAAGCAATATGGAGACTTCTGCAAAAGCTGACTATAGAGATACCAACAGACACAGTTATTCCCTTACTGGCCATCTACCCTAAAACCTTCAAACCACAGGCTGGAGAGATTTGCTCAACCATGTTTGTAGCGGCTCAATTTGTAATAGCTAAGAACTGGAATCAACCGAGATGTCCGTCACTAGAAGAATGGATAACTAAGATGTTGTATATCTACACAATGGAATTCTATGCAGCAGTAAGAAGAAATGACACAATGAAATTTGAGGAAAAATGGTTGAACCTGGAACAGATCATTCTCAGTGAACTTACCCAATCACAGAAAAAAAAAATTGCCACATAGTCTCACTCATCTACAGCACCTAACCTGAATCTACCAAAGATACCTTACATACCCAGCAAGCATCTCGTGGACTAGACACTAGGATGGAAGGGGAGGGAATCAAAGGGGTGGGAAACACAAATCTAGACCCAAACAGCAATGGTACCATAATTCTCTACTTACTAAAAGACAGACCAAATGGCTGATCCTTCACCAGGCCCTTACAGGGAATACCTGAACCACAAGACACTGGAGAGGGTAAGATCAAGACTAACCTTAATCTTCTACATCTTCCCACCCTCCCTCTCCCTCTCCCTCTCTCTCTCTCTCTCTTCTCTCTAGCTCTTGTATATTAGTTATATGTTTCCTCATTTTCTTAGTGGGCACTGACCTGTAACTCCCAGAACCAGCATGGGGCTATCATCCACAATGAGCTTTTGATCACAGAGACCTACAAGGTTTCCTAAAAGACAGACAGATTTCTGTCAGAGTACTTGATGACCCACCACAGGTTAGTGGTAAGACTCTACTGCTGAAGACACCTCATGTGGTTGACATGCAAAATAAAATGGCATGGCTGGAAGTTGGAAGACAGTCAGTCCCCAGACAGTCAGCGCGTCTTGTGCCAGAAGGTGCTACATGGGCGACTGGGGGAAAATGACCAATATCTGTCCAAGCAACTCATGGTCTAACCTACGTAGCAGCAAGTAACTTGTTGTGATGCCCACACAAGTGCAGTAGTGGCACACAGCCATGGTGGGGAACCAACTGCTCTCGATTTGGCTAACTGATCCCCTCAGTGGTATGGGACCCATAGCTGGAGATGGGAAACAAGTCAAAATCATCCAAACATAAGCCCACTCTCCAATATCAAGCTACCATCAATTGTGTGCTACAAGACGGCCTACACCTATTAAATTCTCTATAAAAAAAAGTATGGGTTATCTCTTTTGTCCTGGTGCTAACTTACTCTCTGTTGGAGAACCTGCTTCTCTTTTTCAGACAGATGTAGATCCTAAGGACAGAGCCCATCATACCTCAAAAGGGCCCTGGCTGAAACTAAGAAAAATTGGTGAAACAAGCAAGGGTGCTGTTTTCCTAATTAACCAGATAGCAGCAGAAGGGGGAAGGAGATCAACACAGAGAAAAATCAACTCCTACCAAATCAGTGAGCCAGAGCCTCAGAGGCCTCCGACACCTCATCACTGAAGCAGACCAAAAATGAACCCAACATGGCTCAGGGAAATTTTGCGGAAGAGGGGGCTGAAAGAATGTCAGAGCCACGTGTTGGGTCATGATATGCAGAGACATTTAGCTTACCCATAACTGTGGGCTAACTCCACAATGCATGACCCGTATACCTCAACAAGGAGGGGCCAAGGGGAGGGGAGTAGGACATGGATGAGCCTAACAATGGTACCAAACTGATTGTATTTGCTGAATACAAAACTAACTAATAAAGGAAAAAAAAGGAAAAAAAAACTTAGAAGATGCATTTTACATGTTAGTTTTGCCTCAATAAAGTTTGCTTTTTCAAAAAAAAAAAAAAGAAAAGAAAAGAAATCTGAAGGAAATACTGCTAAGATCAACTAAAGAGCTACTGAAAGTATGAGCAACTCCAGAAGTCTGAAATCTCCCACCCCCACCATCAGAACCATGAACCTCCAGCATTCACCTCCCAGTGGCAGTGCAGCCAGCAGAGTGGATCAGAGGTACAGCTGCACAGAACAACACAGAGGGATTGAGGCAGGCACTCAGCACTGATGAGATTGGAAGTCACCCCAAAAGGTAAAGAGGCTGACTGACAAAAAAAAAAAAAAAAAA
Source organism: Dipus sagitta (assembly GCA_036346955.1). Taxonomy (NCBI): domain Eukaryota; kingdom Metazoa; phylum Chordata; class Mammalia; order Rodentia; family Dipodidae; genus Dipus; species Dipus sagitta. The sequence continues at coordinate 74,390,722 of CM070772.1, read as the reverse complement.
AAAAAAAAACCACAGGTACACAGTCCTGCAAGAGCTAATCTCTCTTTCCTTATCAGGGCAGGGTGTGGGGTATATATTGTTGGTTGGGTTTACCATTTTCAAATAACCTGTATTTGGGAGTTGAATATTGTTGCCTTTGGTTCTTTCATATATATAGCGCCTTTGTTTTTTGCTTCTGTCATTATTGGGGGCGTGGTCTGATCCAGATCCAAGTTGACCTGAAACCCAATTCAGAACAGAAATCTCTACCTCCCAGCTGACAAGATTAAGGGTGTAGAACAACACACACCCTTAAGGATTTGGGCTTTATATGACAGTTTGTTTTAATCCCCACAGTTACATACTTTGTGCTGGTTTTTATTGATTGTGTGTGTTACTCAGTTGAAGTTTACAATTTTCCAGTAAATTATTCCACCCAGTCCACTAGAATACTTGCTTAGCAAGCAAACCTAACACCTAGGATTACTTCTGTGGCTTTATTGGTGCACAATATCTACACCTGGCACCTTGAACTCATATCCCAAGGGTATATAGAGGTGGATTGCCACATCTGGGAATACTGCAGATAAGTAGAAATCCCAAGCATCAAATCAAATCAGGATGCAAAATTGCTACAATATAATAAAAGAAACTCAAAGAATCAAGACAATACAGTCCCACCAAAAACTATAAATCCATCAGAAATGATCACCAATAAGACTGTTTCAGATGAAATGCCTGACAAAGATTTCAAGAAAATGATGCTATCTATGCTCAAAGGAATCAGAGAAGAAATGAAAGGAATCAAACAAGAAAACAAACTTCTGGAAGAGAACACAGGAAACCAGCTTAATGAAATAAAGAGGTCATTACAAGATATGAGTAAAGAAATAGAAATATTGAAGAAAAACCAGGCTGAAATCCTAGCTCTGAAGAATACAGTCAATGAAATAAAAAAACTGGAAAGTTTCACCAGTAGAATGGATGAAGGAGAGAACAGAATATCTAAACTAGAAGACCACGTGGCAGATCTAATACAGTCCAACAAAGAGAAAGACAAGCTAATAGTAAGGTATGAATGGGAATTTCAAGATACCAAGAACACTATGTAAAGATCAAACATACGAATTCAGGGTATAACAGAAGGAGAAGAATTTCAATCCAGAGGCTTAGTAGGTGTTTTCAACAAAATCATAGAAGAAAAATTTCCCCAAATTGTGAAAGAAATGCCAATGCAGATACAAGAAGCTTTTAGGACCCCAAACAGACAAAATCTGGAAAGAACCTCTCCTCACCATGTTATAATTAAACTACTAAACACACAAACCAAAGAAAATATATCAAAAGCAGTTGGAGAGAAGAAGCAAGTCACCTACAAAGGCAAGCCCATCAGAATAATTGCAGATTACTCAACACAAACTTTAGAAGCCAGAAGGACTTGGAATGACACATTCCAAATTCTGAAAGATAACAACTGATAACCAAGATTACTTTATCCTACAAAGCTATCTATCCAAATTGATGGAGAAATAAGAACATTCCACAAGAAAAACAGGATAAAGAAATTTATGACAACTAAACCAGCTCTACAGAAAATACCTTAAGGAATTCTTAATGCTGCAGACAAAGCAAAACACACAGAAAAAAATACACCACATTCAAGTAACAGTTAAAACAAACAAGTAAAGGGAAAATAGAAAAAACTACAAAATAAGAAGAATGATGAGAATAAATGCATACCTTTCAATAATAACTATTAATATCAGTGGCTTCAGTGCACCATCCAAAAGACACAGAGTGGGTTAAAAGGCAGAATTGGCTACCTCCAGGACACTCATTTCTCAATAAAATATAGACACTGCCTTAGGGTGAAAGGATGGAAAATGGTATTTCAAGTAAATGGGCCTAGGAAACAAGCAGTGGTTGCTATCCTAATATCTGAAAGGATAGACTTCAAACCAACATTAGAAGAAAGATAAAGATCATTTTATACTGATTAAAGGAACACTCCAGCAGGAGGACATTACCATCCTAAACATGTATGCACCTAACATGGGGGCTCACAGTTTTATCAAACAAACACTATTAGAGTTAAGGACACAGATAACATCAAAAGCAATTGCAGTGGGAGATTTCAATACTCCACTCTCACCAATTGACAGGTCATCCTGGCAAAAAATAAACAGAGAGACATCTGAGTTAAATGATGTCATGGAACAAATGGACCTAACAGATATCTACAGAACATTCCATCCAAATGCTGCAGAATATACATTTTTCTCAGCAGCACATGGAACATTCTCTAAAACAGACCATATATTAGGACAGAAAGCAAATCTTCACAAATACAGGAAAATTGAAATAATCCCTTGTACTCTGGAATTAAACTGCAAATCAGCAACAAGAAAAGCTAAGGAGCACACAGAAATTCATGGAGACTAAACAGTACACTATTGAATGATCAGTGGGTCATTGAAGACATCAAAAAGTAAATCAATAAATTCATAGAATCAAGTGATGATGATAATACAACATACTGAAACCTTTGGGACACAATGAAGGCAATCCTAAGAGGGAAATTTATAGCTCTAAGTGCTTATATTAAGAACTTAGAGGGCTGGAGAAATGGCTTAGTGGTTAAGCACTTGCCTAGGAAGCCTAAGGGCCCTGGTTCAAGGCTCGATTCCCCAGGACCCACGTTAGCCAGATGCACAAGGGGGTGCACGCATCTGGAGTTCGTTTGCAGGGGCTGGAGACCCTGGCGTGCCCATTCTCTCTGTCTCTCCCTCTTTCTCTCTCTGTTTCTTGCTCTCAAATGAATAAAAATAGACAACAACAACAAAAAATTAAAAAAAAAAAGAACTTAGAGAGTTCACAAATAAACAATTTAATGCTCTACCTTAAGGCCTTGGACAAAGAAGAACAAGGCAAACCAAAAATCAGTAGATGAGAAGAAATCATAAGGATTAGGGCAGAAATTAATGAAATAGAAATCAAAAAAAAAAAAAAATCCAAAGAACCAATGAAACAAAGAGTTGGTTCCTTGAAAGGATAAACAAGATTGATAAACCCTTAGCAAATTTGATGAGAAAAAAGAAAGAAGAGACAAAAATTAATAAAATTAGAGACGAAAAGGGCACAATTAAAACAGATACCAAGAAATTCAGACAATTATAAGGACATACTTTAAGAATATATATGCCTCCTTTGCCGGGCGTGGTGGCGCACGCCTTTAATCCCAGCACTAGGGAGGCAGAGGTAGGAGGATCACCGTGAGTTCGAGGCCACCCTGAGACTCCATAGTGAATTCAGCCTGAGCTAGAGTGAGACCCTACCTCGAAAAACCAAAAAAAAAAAAAAAAAAAAAAAGAATATATATGCCTCTAAGTTTGAAAATCTAAACAAAATAGATGATTTTCTTGATTCATGTGACCTACCAAAATTAAATGAAGATGAGATAAACCATTTAAATAGACCTATAACAAATACAGAGATTCAAGCAGTTATAAAAAGTCTCCCAACTAAAAAACATCCAGGCCCAGATGGATTCACTGGTGAATTTTACCAGACCTTCATGGAAAAACTAACACCAATGCTTCTCAAACTTTTCCATAAAATAGAAAAGAAAGGAATTCAACCGAACTCCTTCTATGAAGCCAGCATCATCCTCACAGCAAAACCAGGCAAAGACAGAACAAAATAAGAAAATTACAGACCAATCTCCCTCATGAACATAGATGCAAAAATTCTGAACAAAATACTGGCATACAGAATACAAGAATATATCAAAAAGATTATTCATCCCGACCCAGTTGCCCTTATCTCAGGGATTCAGTGATAGTTTAACATATGCAAATCAATAAATGTAATACATCATATAAATGGTCTGAAGGACAAAAATTACATGATCATCTCATTTGATGCAGAAAAGGCATTCAACAAAATCCAACATCCTTTCATGGTAAAAGTATTACAGAAACTGGGATTAGAAGGAACATATCTCAACATAATAAAAGCTATTTATGACAAACCTACAGCCAACATAATACTAAATGGTGAAAAATTCGAAGCTCTTCCACTAAATTCAGGAACAAAACAAGGGTGTCCACTGTCCCTACTTTTATTTAATATAGTACTGGAAGTCTTAGCTATAGCAATAAGGCAAGAGACACTCATAAAAGGGATAAAAATTGGAAAGGAAGAGATCAAATTATCACTATTTGCAGATGACATGATTCTATACATAAAAGACCCTAAAAACTCTACCAGCAAACTGTAGAGCTGATAAACACATTAGCAACATAGCAGGATACAAAACAAAAACACAGAAATCACTATCTTTCCAATATACTAACAACAAATGTGTGGAGAGTGATATCAGGGAATCTCTCCCATTCATAATTGCCTCAAAAAAAATAAATAAAGTACCTTGGAATAAAATTAACTAAGTAAGTGAAGGAGCTCTACAATAAGAACTGTAAAACACTCAAGCAAGAAATTACAGAAGACACAAGGAAGTGAAAAGATATCCCATGTTCTTGGATTGGAAGAATCAATATTGTGAAAATGTCAATTTTACCAAAAGCAATCTACACATTTAATGCAATCCCCATTAAAATTCCAATGGCATTCTTCACAGGAATAGAAAAAACAATCCTAAATTACATCTGGAAGCAGAAAAAAACCTTGAATAGCAAAAACAATTTTGAGCAACAAAAATAAGGCCAGTGGGATCACCATACCTGATTTTAAGCTATATTACAAAGCCATAGTAACAAAAACAGCATGATAGACAGGACCCAGATGTTAATCCAGGCAGCTATAGCCATCTTATTTTTGACAAAATGCCAAAACTATTCATTGGAGAAAAGACAGCCTCTTCAACAAGTGGTGCTGGGAAAACTGGACATCTATACATAGAAAGATGAAAATAAATCCTTGTCTTTCTCCATGCACAAGAATCAAATCCAAGTGAATCAGGGACCTTAATATCAGACCTGAAACTCTGAAATTGCTAGAGGAAAATGCAGGGGAAACCCTTCAACATATTGGCATAGGTAATGACTTTTTGAGTATAACCCCAATTGCTCAGAAAATAAAACCAATAATCAACTACTGGGATTTCATGAAATTACAAAGCTTTTGTACAGCAGAGGACACTGTGAGTAGAGCAAAGAGACAACCTACAGAATGGGATAAAATCTTTGCCATTTACATATCTGACAGAGGATTAATATCCAGAATATATAAAGAACTCAAAAAATAGAACACTAAGAAATCAAACAACCCAATCAAAAAATGGGCTATGGAACTAAATAGACAGTTCTCACCAGAAGAAACACAGATGGCATATACACATCTAAAAAAGTGTTCTACATCCTTAGCCATCAGGGAAATGCAAGTTAAAACTACCTTGAGATTCCATCTCTCTCATGTCAAAATGGCTTCCCTCAAGAAAACAAATGACAATAAATGTTGGCAAGGATGTGGTAAAACGGGAACATTTCTGCACTGTTGGTGGGAATGTAACCTGATACAGCCATTGTGGAAATCAGTGTGGAGGTTCTTGAGACAGCTACAAATAGATTTGCCATATGATCCAGCTATAGCACTCCTAGACATATATCCTAATGACTCTTCTCACTACCTTAGAGATACTTGCACAACAATGTTTATTGCTGCTCTATTCACAATAGCTAGGAAATGGAACCAGCCTAGATGTCCATCCACAGATGAATGGATAATAAAGATGTGGTACATCTACACAATGGAGTTTTATTCAGCGATAAAGCAAAATGAAATTATGAAATTTTCAGGGAAATGGATGGATCTGGAAAGGATTATACTAAGTGATGCAACCCAGGCCCAGAAAGCCAAACATTGCATGTTCTCTCTTATATTTGGAACTTAGCTACAAATATATAGACTCGTGTGTGATCTGGAAGCAATAATCAGTAGCAGAGGCCCATAAGCTAGAAAAAAGCTATAAAGGGAGGGAGGTGAGAGAAGGTCTTAAGAGGATGGTGTTGTGTGTATGTAAGTAGAAGAATGGATTGTGGGGAGAGGAAAGGTCTAAGTGAGTTCAAGGGAAGAGAGTGTATAAAAGAAAGGTTGGGGGGGAATCAATCAAAATTCAAGATATTTTGAAAGAGAAGACATATGAAAATCTAATTTCTTAAATAATGGCACATCCAGAAGCCATAGATTGTTACTAGACAATTTTCAGTGCCTGGGATGTGATGCCCCCCAGTGAGCAGTTGGCCAGGGAGGTCCCTGTTTCCTCCAAAACATTACAGGCTATTGCCAAGGCCGTTTTTCTTCCCCATGAGAAAGAGATGGTAAGACCCTATTGCTGAATATTTCACATGCCTGAGTGGCAAAGTCACTGAGAAATCAAGTTGGTGCTGAGCAGAAAACTTCTCCCTCTGTGGAGCCAACTGAAAGCTGTAAAAAGCTGCACTGTATGCAGTCTTATGGGAGACAGAAGTCATCAGCAGTGAAAACAGTGGGCAATGGAAACCTCAAGTTTGGCCGGACAGGCCAAATGACTGAATGAGTACAATAGTGGCATGTCTGCTCTGGAGAAAACCAACTGCTCTTTAATTGGACTGAAGGCCCGCTCTATGGGTGGGAATATGTGCCTGGTACTGAAAACCTAATCAAAAGCCTATGGCAGGGGAGGTCATGAGCCTTAGGGGTATAAAACCTGCTCTGGTCTGGATAAATGCATATATTACTATCCCCAAAATGTCCTGAAAGCACTACACTTAATGTTCATACTCATATGTTAATGCTACTCTCACTTCTGGTTAGAGAAGCTTCTCTTTTCAGATGGCGATGACCACTGGGATGACCCAAAAGGGTCATCCCTAGTGCTGAGAAGAAGGGATGGAGGAGTTTTCAGCACTGAAACATCTCACACCCTCCAAGGCTCAGGGTCCATTATGGAAGAGGTAGAGGAAAGAATGTAAGAACCAAAGGAAGGGTACCACTCCTTTCATACAACTGTCCGGACAGAATTTGGCCTCAATATCCAGGACCTCGCAATGCCTAGCAATACCCACACAAGACCCTCATAATAGGAGAAAAAGATGATGACATCAAATTAAAAGAGAGACTAATGGAGAAAGGGAGGGGATATGACAGAGAGCAGAGTTATGAAGGAGAAAGGGGGGAGAGAGAAGGGAAATACCATGGTTTGTTGTCTATAAGTATAGAAATTGTCAATATGTGTATACATATATATATTAAAAAAAGAGGGGGCAGAAAGATTGTAAGATCCACACGTTAACACATCATGCCCAGAGGCATTCCTTGCCCCCCAAATAACTGACTACTTCTCTCACAACACATAAACTCCATTGGGAATACCTGCAACCCCACTAAGTAGTGTCCCCAACAGTATGGTGCAGGAATGAGGGAAAGGGGGCACCAACACATGATGTATCCATACAAAACATGTTCTTTTTTTAAATGTTTTTTGTTAATTTATTTATTTGAGAGTGACAGAGAGAGAGGGAGAGAAAGAGGCAGAGAGAGAGAGAGAGAGAGAGAGAGAGAGAGAGAATGGGCGCGCCAGGCTTCCAGCCACTGCAAACAAACTCCAGACACGTGCACCCCCTTGTGCATCTGGCTAACATGGGTCCTGGGAAATTGAACCTCGAACTGGAGTCCTTAGGCTTCACAGGCAAGCACTTAACCACTAAGCAATCTCTCCAGCCCTCCATACAAAACATGTTCTTAATAATAATAAACATTAAAAAAATCTAACAACAAATGTCAGGAACCCTCATGAACTGTTGGTAGGAATGTAAACCTATAGAGCCATAGAACCACTATGGGAATCAATATGGTATTCCTGAAAAGGATGAATATAGAGCTACCAACAGACCCAGTTATTCTTTTACTGGGCATTTATGCTAAATGCTCCATGCTTCACTACAGAGATATTTGCTCAACCATGTTTATAGCTGCTCAATTCATTATAGCTAAGAACTGGTATCAACCCAGTGGCCCATCACTGGAGGAATGAATAATGAACTTGTGCTACTTTTACACAATGGAATTCTACTCAGCAGTAAGAAAAAAAAATATTAAAATCAAATTTGTAGAAAAATGGACAGACTTCGAACAGATCATACTCATTGAACTCACACAATTACAGAAAGACAAATGCTGCATGGTCTCACTTATCTGCAGTTCCTAACATGGACCAGCTGGAGTTGTTGCCATTCCTGATAGGCAACTGAAGGCCCACATTATAGGGATGGAAAGGATTGGGGGAGGAGAAAGGGAGGGTGGGGAAAAACAGACACAAACCTGAATCCAAACTGAATTGGTACCATAAAAACCTTTATCCTTGGAGATAAACTAAAAGATAGAATCATCAACAGGAGTAAGGGGGAAGTACCCACAAAGAAAGAAAGGCCCTGGAAAGGGTGGAATGAAGCCTAAGGGTTTGTTTTGTTTTGTTTTGTTTTGTTTTGTTTGTCTCAGTCCTGTAACTCCCAGTGGCAGAAATTGGTTGCTACCAACAATGAGCTCTTGATAAGAGAGACCTATGAGGTCCCCAAAACAAGACAGTTTTCTGTCAAAGCACTTGATTATCTGCCTAAGGCAAAAGGTGAGACCTTACTGCTGAAGATACCATATGCTGCTGACACAGAGCATGGAGACACCTGGCTGGAATCCAGAAGAGAGCAAGTCCCTAGACAGTTACCTGTCTAGTGCTAGAAAGTGCTACATGAGCGACTGGGGGAAAGTGGCCAACAACAATCTGAGCAACCAGAGATCTAAGCTACTCAGAAGCAAATACCCTGACAGAATGTACACACCAGTTCAGTAGTGGCATATAGGTTTGGTGGGTAACCAACAGCTTTCTTATTGGCTAATAGATCTGCTCAGTGTAAAGGAACCCATAACTGGAATTGGGAACCAGATCAGAATCCTATGAAGACAAAGATTATGTTCTCCAGTGTCAAGCTCTCATTAGTCTTTGGACAACACAGGGGTTACATACATCAAATTATCCTTAAATTAATAATGCTTATCCCATTTACAGCATGCTGACTTCACTCTCCATTGGAGAATATTTTCTTCTTTTTCAGAAGGTAGTAAGACCTGAGGAAATAAATTAAATAAATAAATTTCACTTTAGCCAAGCCACAGGTGAAATCCCCAAGGGGTTGGGGAGACCAGCAAGAGTGCTGCTTCCATGGTGACCTGATGTTCAGTGCAAGGGTGAAGGAGACAGACCCTGAGGATTCTCAACACCTAGCAAAACAGAGATCCAGAGGCTCCTAAAAGCTCATCACTGAAGTAGACCTAACACTCACCCATCAAGGCTCATGGAATTTTTTGGAAGAGGGGACAGAAAGATTGTAAGATCCACAGGTTGAGACATTATGCCCGGAGGCATTCCCTGCCCCCGCCAGAAAAAACTGCTGCTCCCACAATGCATAACCTGTAGGGAATACTTACAACCCCACTGAGGACAAGGAAAAAGAGGGCACCAACACATGATGTATCCATATAAAATGTTGTCAATAATAATAATAAATAAATAAATAAAAATTTAAAAATTGAGGGTTTTTTGACTAAAGGGCTGAGGGTGTTGATGCAAGCATTTGTGAGTGCCTAACATTTCATGGTGTAGTTACCTTCCTGTTGGCAGGACAAAATACCTGATCAGAAGCAGTTTGTGGAAGGAAAGACCCTATTCTGGCTTACAGTGTTGAGGGAAACTTCATCATGTCAGGGAAAGTGTGGCAGGAACACATAGCCAGTCATGACATCTCCACAGCAGCAAGGAGGAGGTAGAGAGTAAGCTGCTGAGTGGGGCAAGTGGGACTGCACTATAACATCCAAGGCCCACTCCCAGCTGCACACCTCCTCCAGCAAAGCTCCACAATCTAGGTGTTTAAGTATGAGGCTTGTGGTGGTCTGATTCAGGTGTCTCTCATAAACCCTGGTGTTCTGAATGCTAGGTTCCCAGCTGATAGAGATTTGGGAGTTAAGACCTCTTGGAGGCAGTGTATTGTTGGGGCAGGCTTATGGGTATTATAGCTAGTTTCTCCTTTCCAGTGTTTGGCACATTCTGCTATTGCTATTGTCCCTTATGTTGGCCAGGGGGTTATGTCCACCCTCTGTTCATTCTATCATTTTCCCCTGCCATCATGGAACTTTCCCTTGAGTCTATAAGCCAAAATAAATCATTTTTCTTTTCCCGAAAAGCTGCTCTTGTTTGGGTGATTTCTGCCAGCAATACAAACCTGACTGCAGCAGTACAGTTGGTACCGAGGAGTGGGGTTGCTGCTAGACACCTGATTGTGTGGCTTTGGCCTTTTGGAGCTGATTTTCAAAAGGAATGTGGAAGGATTTGAAACCTTGGCCTAAGAGATGCCTTGCAGTGCTGTAAGTACAGCTTGATGGGCTATTCTGGTAAGAGGTGAAAGAAATGAATGCAACAAGAACTATGGACTCTGAGGTTTGGCTTGTGAAGGTGAGAAACAGCTTTGCCTGGACTGGGCTAGAAGCAGTTTGTGTGAGAGGCCTGCTGTTGTGCCATGTCCTGAGATTTTGTGCAGGGTTGCACTGCATAGAAATGGACTGGTGTGAGCAGAGGGATGTGGCACAGAAAAAATGAAGTCTTTGGGCAGAAACTGCTGCCCATTCAGCCACAATTATATGAGAGATTACAACCTTTGAGACTGGGGCAACAGGAAGAATATAGACACTTTTGAAGGGGCCTGAATGCTCAGAGTGTCCTGTTCTTCAAAGTCTGTTTTATTCACCCATGCATTAACAAATTTGCACCCCACCTGGCATTGTGGAGTATGGGAAATGCAATAAAGACAGGGTCATTGAATTTGCAACACAGTCTTGTGTTTTGGAAACAGCCATAGGCAATGTGAAGCTGAGTTGCCTGCATGGAGACCCACTGGAGCCATGAGGTTGGACCATGAGTTGCAGTGGAGACACAGTGGATATTCCAGGACCGTGAGATGGCTGCTGAGGATTGCTGCTGGTGCCAGATGAAGTCTTTCAGGACTGTGAGTAGCCTAGCTGGAGGGGCAGGATTGGAATTCCAGAGACTTGTTGCTGGTTAGAATTATTGGACTTGGAGATTTGTCATTGACTAGAGTTGTTGGACTTGAAGCTACAGAGTTTGATGTTTGCCCTGTTTAAATATTGTATTGTTTGAATATTTCTTTGCTATGCCCAATTCCATCTTTTCAGTGTCTTAATTCTGTGCCAATCTGGGATTTGGGGTGATTTTTTTTGGCTCAGTTAAAAGATCTTGGATTATGGGGATGTTTGAACATCATTGGGATTGATAAAAACTATAGGGACTTTTAAAGTTGGACTGAATGCATTGTATTTTATATCATGTATGGTTATGAGTTTATGGGGGCCAGGGACAGAATGTGGTGGTCTGATTCAGGTGTCCCCATAAACTTAGGTGTTCTGAATGCCAGGTTCCTAGCTAATGGAGATTTGGGATTAACACCTCTTAGAGGCAGTATATTGTTGGGATGGGCTTGTGGGTATTATAGCCAGTTTCCCCTTGCCAATGTTTGGCACACTCTCCTGTTCCTATTGCCCACCTTATGTTGGTCAGGGGGTGATGTCCACCATCTGTTCATGCTATTGTTTTCCCCTTCCATTGTGGAGCTTCCCCTCTAGTCTGTAAACCAAAATAAACTCTTTTTTCTCAAAAGTTGCTCCTGGTCAGCTGATTTCTGCCAGCAATGTGAACCTGAATGCAACAAGGCTTAATCACAAGAACATGAAGCTATAAGAGACATTTGACGTTCAGCCATCACACATGAGTACTTGGTAATTTTTGTTTAGTTTTTAATTTTCAGAAGAGAATGTAATTCTCAGAAACAGAAGTCAAAGAAGCAGATCTGTGTCTGAAATAGTTCAAACAAATAGTCCTTTTTGGCCAAGCAGAGGGAAGTGTAAATTCTTAGAGAAAGGTGATAGGGTGATTCTATTTCTGTTTTACTCCCCTCTTAAGACCTCCTTGCCTCACTCCCAACTTTCCCTGCAGCTTGTCTTATCCCACCTCCGTAAACACACAGATTATGGCACCCAGCTTCAGCAGCCCAGCCTGCTATATCTGCAGTAATACTGTGGCTCTGGATATCTCCAGCCCTGTCAACTTCTGTCTAGTGACTTGTTTTCTCACTGTGGCCACTTTGGCACAGTGACTTCCTGCTGAGATTTCATGAGATTCTGTCCTCATGTGCAAGATGTTCATACTTGTCAGGAAACAAGTTAGGATCCTGGTTACTGATGTGGGTGGAATGTGGAAGGTCCAAGTTACTAATGGGAGTGGAGCACAAGTGGGTTGAATGTGATGGGTCAGGACTGTGTAGGTAGAAAACTAGACTGCATAAGACATAGACCTTTTCCAAATTTGTAGAAAGCAGCAATGCCAGTGTACGTAGGGGAACTGACATGTGCTGAGCTTAAATAACGTGGGGCCCAGGGGCAATTTCAAGGATGCATGCCATTTTTAAAGTCATAAATCTTATAGACAGAGTTTGGATGCACTCTCCCACTGGGGCTTTATGAACTCAGTCCATGGACAAGTTCTTCAAACAAGAAAGCAGCTTTTCTTCTCAAGGGCATAGGTGGCCACTGAGCTCAGGGATCTATGTTCATTCTTTCATGAGAATGTGGCACTGGGAGTCATAAGAGGAAACTGCTACTGGCTCTGGGGAAAGAGCTGCTTTTATTTTGTTCTGGATTCCACCCACCATAGACCCGTCTGTTGAAACTGCAGAACTTCCAGGTAAAACAGAGCTCATATGCTCCCAAAGTAAACTTGAATGTCCTTTTTTTTTTTTCCATAGGACAACCAATGCTATATATACAGGGTAGTTTCATAAGATGCTCAAAATAAATCATATACAATGGGTCAAAACTGAGCCAAATAAAACAGGTATTTAATTTTTTTGACAAACTGATCAAAAATCCAGCAATAGCATTCAGTTCTCCTGAACCCTCCTCATGACCTGTAGCTCATTCCATCACTCACAAACCATAGTTGGAAGCAGAATTGCACAAGTGGAAGGTCACATGGATCTGACTTCTGTCCTTTCAAAAGGTACAAACCTTGGAAATAATTTAAAGTACAAAGAAGGAAGAGAGTCCTGAGGGAACAGCCAGGGACATATTAACCCAATTACATCAGGGTGACAAACACATTTACCTTGATCTATGCATAATATAAATGTATAATGTCTTATTTCACTTTTTAAAACTGTTCACTGTGTCCTGTGGATGGTTACCTATATCATGGTGCCTTTGACTTAATTCTTCAAAAACAGGACTCTGCCTCAAAAGTGTTGTTTAAGAACATAACCAAAGTGAAATAAGCCAGGTCAGAGAATACAAGAACCCATGTGTTCTCATTCATATGAAAAAGCCAAAAATACTGATTAATGGAAGTAGAATGTAGACTAGTGGTTACTAGAGGCTTGGGGAGGTGTGGCAAAGAGAGAGGTGACCAGGTACAAGAATGCAATTAAGAGAAAGTTATAGAGTACTACCAAACAGTAGAGTAGATATAGTTAACAATAATTTAGAGCAGCTTTCAAAATAGTAAGAAAAAAGGATTTTGACCGTTCCCAACACAAAACAATGATAAATATTTTAGACGATGGACATACTAATTACTTTGATTTGATCATAACATATTACGTACATATATCAAAACCACACACTATGACCCATAGGTATATACAACTACTTATATAGCAATTAATTTTTTAAATTAACAAGGTGATTCTACCTGATTTTTATGAACATGGAGAATATAACTTTGGGTTCAGAAAAAAAGTAAGACTGACCCCTACTCACCACTCTTCTCTTCTTTGTTCCTTAGTCAAAAGGCTCCTGGAGGGAGGCATATGAATTTTGGAAGCAATCTGCTTAGAAGGTTAGAGGAAGTGGTCCTGGCTGGAATCCATGAGCAAGCATATTACTGGATGTGCTGACAGAGACTCTGCAGGACATGAGGGAATCTTGTCATGGTAAGATGGTCCCAGCAATTAAGAACGAAAGGTTCATAGCTGGAAGATTCAGGTTAAAGATAGTATTTGTCAGGAACACATGATTAAGGATTCGCAGAAGAAGGATTATAAAGCAGGGGTAGATAAATCCTAGTTATTGTAATATAGAGCAATGGGGAGCCAGCACAAGGTCAACAGCTCACACAAAGGGATTTGGGAAGAAGCTGGTCAAAGGATGTGAACTTTCACTTAGACAAAAGGAAACATTTTGAGGTCAGTTGTAAGACATGGGTGACTATAGTTATTGACAATTAAATGCTTGCAAGTTGCTAAGAACACAGTGTTCTCACTCTAGACAATAAACACGAGGCAATGAATATGTGAATTAGCTTGATTTAGCCATTTTAAAACATGTATCAAAACATACAGGCAGGGCTGGGGAGATGGCTTACCTGTTAAAGGCACTTGCTTGCAAAGCCTGCTGGCCTAGGTTTAATTTCCCAGTACCCACATACAAGGTGGCATATGAGTCTGGAGTTCATTTGCATCATCAAGAGGTCCTAAGATAAATAGTTCATCTTCCATACATGAACGCACAATTGCTTAAGCAGGTGTGTTCTCACACTTGTATTTTTAAGGCATGTGACAGGAAGTCATAAGCATGCATGCATGCAAGTACAATTTTAAAAACATAACATAAATATAAATATATAATTTGTATATATCAATTTTAAAATTTTAGTAAGTATTTTTTAAACAAGAGTGTTTAGAGAAGTATTCATTCTTTGGGAGTAGGGTTTTTTGTATGTTTATGTGTGTATAGTGTGCACACGTGAATATGTGTGTGTTTATAGGCATGTTTGTATACAGTGTATGTGGATGCAAGAGGCCAACATAGCAAGTCTTCCTCAGTCGCTCTCCACCTTCTTTTTTTAATATTTATTTATTTTATTTATTTATTTACTAATTTTGAGAGAGAGAGAGAATGGGCACTCCAGGGTCTCCAGCCACTGCAAATGAACTCTAGACACATACACCACCTTGTTCATGTGGCTTACATGGGTATTGGGGAATCAACCCTGGGTCCTTAAACTTTGAAGGCAAATGCCTTAACTGCTAAGCCATCTCTCCAGCCCTCTACCTTATCTTTTGAGACAGGGTATTTGCTGATCCTAGAGCTCCTCTATTCAGCTACACTAGCTGGTCAGCAAACCTTAAGGATCCTCCTGTCTTTACCTTCCCAGGACTGGGGTTACTGGTACACATCACCATGTTCACCTTTTACATGGGTATTGGGGAACCTGAACTTAAGTCTCCATGCTTGTGCAATTTAGGCATTTTCAAGATAGATTTAAAAAATATATTTTTTTAGTTTTTTGTATATTTATTTTTCTGAGAAAGGGTTTCACCATATAGCCTAGATTGGCATCAAACTTGCAATATTCCTGCTTCTGCCTCTGAAATGTGGGGACCACAGGCATGTGACTATATTCTAGAAGCATTCAGGCTGGGGAGACTGCACAGCAGCTAAAGGAACTTCCTTGCAAAGAATGTTGGCCCCAGTTCAATTCCTCAGGATCTATGTAAAACCAGATGCATAAAGTTGTGCAAGTATCTGGAGTTTGTCTGTAGTGGCAAGAGACCCTGGTGCACTCACATATTTGTGTTCTTTTTCTCACTGTTAAACATACACACAGCTCGTAAATAAACAAAAAATATTTTTAAAAGCAGTATTTATTCTGAATGACTAAATAACATTCAATAATACAAGAAATGGCATCCTACTAACCTAAGATATATAGTTCATTTTCCATACGTGAATGCACACTTGCTTGAGCAGGTATGTTCTTGCACTTGCATTTTTTTTATTAATTAGTTTTGTACTCAGTGAATACAGTAAAGTTAGTACCATTGTTAGCCTCCTCCATGTCCTACCACCTCCCCCTGGCCCCTTCTTGTTGAGTTATGTGGGTCATGCATTGTGGAGTTAGCCACAGTTGTGGGTAGGAGGAAATGTCTCTGCCTATCATGACCCAACATGTGGCTCTGACATTGTTTCCAGCCCCTCTTCCACAAAATTTCCCTGAGTCATGTTGGGTTCATTTTAGGTCTACTTCAGTGATAAGGTGTTGGGAGCCTCTGTGTCTCTGGGTATCTGATTTGGCAGGAGTTGATTGTTCTTTGTGTCAATCTCCTTCACCCTTGTTGCACTTGCATTTTTAAGGCTTGTGGCAGGAGGTCATCAAATATTCTTGCTGCACTATTGCATGGACTCCCTGAAATGTAGAACCATCTAAATCCAGATACATCTACTCCTCTCCAGTTCCACCCAGCTGATGATGCTCTGTTGCCCAACACAGGAAGCTAAACTGGGCATCAAATCCTGCTCTTATGCTGAGTCTCACACCCATTTCTGCATTTCTCCTTGATCTAGCCTGTTCCATGGGTATTTTTAGCCTGACTTACTTGGCAGATTTCTGAATGCTTTTCAAGATGCTAATGGAAGCATATTGAGGACTCCATGATATAAAATTTGGAGAGTTCCCTGAAACCCACCCACTATATGTTTATCCTCTAGCCTCCACATAGGAGGGTCCCCATCATGCTCTCTGTCTCACTTTTACTCTCTGTGGCACTTAAATGCCAGAAGCAGGCTCTGGAATAATGAATAAAAATAAATTCTGACATAAAATAAAAGAGAAGGTTTTTAAAGATTTTTTTTTTTTTTTGGTCATTAAGCAAAGAGTTCTTCAATCGACTGACCTTGATTAGGCTTTGGGGCTTATGTGGCTTCTGAGCCTGGGAGATATGATTTTTTCATATCAAGAGAAGGCTCATCTAGAGTGGGGTAGCCATAGGGGAGGCATCAAGTTTGTCTGTTTGACATTTATGGAAAAATGGATATGAGTGGAGTCCCCTTTCCTCTCTCTTCATTGAAAAAGTTTAATAGGTCAACAAGACACATGAGAGCTAGCTGCAGAAAAAAAAAATCTTCCATGATCTTAGTTACACTAACATGTCAGCCTGAAGGAATTGATGCCACATTTCCCACAGTAGGCTTAAAGACGCTTTTCTTATAAGATGTTTAGAAAGAGAGGGTTAGGGCTGGAGAGATATCTTAGTGATTAAGGCACTTTGCCTGCAAATCCAAAGGAGCCAGGCCCAATTCCCTAGGACCCATGTAAGCCAGATGCACAAGGTAGGGCATGTATCTGGAGTTGGTTTGCAGTGGCTGGAGGCCCTATGTGCCATACACATTCTCTCTCTCTCTCTTTCTCTCTCTGTTTCTCTTTTTCTCTCTCCTTTCTCTTTCTCTGTCTCTCAAATAAATAAATAAAATATTTTTTAAAAAAAGAGAAAGAGAGTGCTAATTCAAGGTAAACCAACCATACTTAAACATGGGGGTGGAATGAACCATAGGTGAGTCGAAATCATGGATGTGACACTAAGAAAGGCACTACTAAAAGTGGAAAGTCATCCAACACTCTGGACCTTCTGTTTACTATGAAATTAGAATTTGTAGTGAAAATCTTTAAGAACCTTTCAGACTCTAACATTGTGTACACAACTGAATTCTAATCACAAGTCCTTAAACATATAGCTCTTGCTTATTACACTTCTAGTAACTGGTAATGCAATATTTTCAGTTGCTACTGATGGAGTCTTGGACTCCTGTGTGACACAAAATGTAGATTCTCAGGAAAAATATGAGTTCACAGAAAACCCCTTCTATGAATTATATGGAGACCTTTCGACTTGGTGAGAAGGACTGGAGAGAGACAGGCAAGAAAATATGACAGGAGGAACAAGATGTTCATAGAGAAAGCTTTGCTGTTTGTGGACTTGGTGGAAAGGAGAGAGGCCTTGAAAAAATTTGCCTGTCCAAGAAAGAAGTTATTCCTGTACCTAGGCAAGTACAAGGTTACCTAGAAGACAATGACCCTATTCCAATACTCATTCCTATCTGTTTAGTATCTAGTTTAGATACAAGACAGATAACTGGGCAAGTAGACCGCCTGCCCCCTCACAATCATAGATATTGATGATTCAGTATAATGGTTTTGGACACAAGGCATAGTAAGGTCCTATTATGACAACCACCTGTTCAGCACTGTCCTCCTATATCTGCAAAACTCACCTCTAAGATGCCTGTCAGGTCTCTTGGCATTGGCTTGAGTAATGCAGTACTCAGAAGCACTGGGACTGATACCAAATACTTATCTACCTGCCTTGCTTGTGGAAACCTGACACTATTCTCACATATCAAATGATGGCAATACCTGCCTCATCTTGTAGGAAAACAGCAAGATCAAATACGTGTGTGTTTATGAGAAGTCCCAACAAGCATCAGACTCCATGCTCACACAGGTACAGTCATCTCTGCCCTCTGTCAAGTGCACAACTATCATCTTTGACCTGTTGATCACACAAGACATCCTTACCTCTCACCACTTTGAGCAGGCATCTGTTCTATTGTTTTACTGGTGGATATTCCATTCACTTTCTTTTTTAAAGAAATATTTTTTTATTATTTATAAGCACAGAGAGATGGAAAGAAGAGAAATAGAGAGAATGGGCACACCAGGGTCTCCAGAGGTTGCAAATGAATTCCATATGCATGTGCCACTTTATGTATCTAGCTTTCCATGGGTCCTGGGGAATCAAACCCAGACTTTATAGGCAAGCACCTTAACCACTGAGCAATCTCTCCAGCCCCCATTCCTTTTATTACTTTTTTTCTGTTTTTTAACTTTTTGTCAACAACCTCCATACATATATACAATAGAGCCTGATATAATACCTTCCCACCCACTTCCTTTGTTCCCCCTACCCTATCTTATCTCTACTGAACCACTGCTTCTTGCCAACTAGTCCATCTTCTATTTTTATGTCACTTTTTTGTCCTCATATTATGCAGGTCTTATGAAGGTAGTAATGGCCAGTATGAAGTCATGAATACAATAGCCACTTTTATCCAAAAGATGGCTTTCCAGAATACTCTTCCTTGTCCTTTGGCTCTTACATTACTTCCACCACCTCTTCCTTAATGGTCCCTCAGCCTCAGAGGATATGACAGAAATGTCTCCATGCTGAACTCCACTGTCACTTCTCAGCAGTTAGATAAGTTTTGAGCCTCTCCAGTTATCACTGCCATCTGACAGAAGAAGGTTCTCTGATCAAAAGCGAGAGTAGCATTAATATATGGGCATAAACATAAATATTTAGAGAGAAATTTGATGGGCATATACATTTCAACAGACATAGCTTCCCCTCCCAAATGTAAGCAAATGTAAGCAAATATGTCATAGGATAAAGTAGAAAGTTCTTTTTTTACTTATTTCTTGCAAGCAGGAAGAGAAGAGAGACAGACTGAGAGAGAGAGAATGGACATGCCAGGGTCTCTAGCCACTGCAAATAAAATCCAGATGCATGCTCCACTTTGTGCATCTGGCTTTACCTGGGTACTTGGGACTCAACCCCATGTCGTTAGGCTTTCCAGCAAGGATCTTAACCACTGAGCCATCTCTTGCACCCCAAAGTGGTAGATTCTTTTTTTTATGTTTTTATTATTATTATTAACAACATATTTCATATGGATACATCATGTGTTGGTACCCTCTTTTCCCTCATCCCTGCCCCCACTCTGTTGGGAACCCTCCTCAGTGGGGTTGCAGGTATAGGGATATGGGGTTGTGGTTTATGCTTTGTGGGAGCAGCAGTCAGTTATTTGGGGGAGGGAGGGAAAACCTCTGGGCATGATGTCTCAACCTGTGGCTCTTACAATCTTTCTGCCCCCTCTTCTGCAAAGTTTCCTGAGCTGTGGTGGGTGAGTTTTAAGTCTACGTCAGTGATGAGTTCTTAGGAGCCTCTGGATCTCTGCTTTGGTAGGTGTAAAGTTTCCTCAGGATATGTCTCCTATACTGTGGCACTGATTATCAGGTTCAGCATAGAAACAACACTCATGCTCTTCTCCCCAATTCCTCTGTGTTGTCAGCTGTGGCTTGGCTGAAGTGCGAGAGTTAGTTTATCTCCTTGGGCATCACTACCTCCTGAAAAAGAACAGATTCTCCAACAGAGAGTGAAGTCAGCATACTTTAAATGGGATAAGTATTATTAATTTAGGGAGAAATTGATGTATGTAACCCCTCTTTTAGCCAAAGACTAGTGAGAGCTTCACACTGGAAAGCATAATCTTTGTCTCCATAAGATTCTGATCTAGCTCCCAATTCTAGATATGGGATCCTTCACACTGAGTGGATCTCTTAGCCAGTTAGAAAGATATTGGTTACCCACTGAGGCTGTGTGCCACTATTGCACTGGCATGTACATCCTGTCAGAGCATTTGCTTCTGAGTAGCTTAGACCTCTGGTTGCTAAGACCACTGTTGGCCAGTTTCCCCCAGTAGTTCATGTAGTGCTTTCTAGCACTAGAAAGTTATGTCCGGGGACTGGCTTTCTTCTGTATTCCAGCCAACTCTCTCTATACTCTGTGTCAGCAACATATGGTGTCTTCAGCAATAGGGTCTCACCTTTGGCCTCAGGCAGGTAATCAAGCACTTTGACAGAAAGCTGTCTTGATTTAGGGTTCTTGTGAGTCTCTCTGATCAACAGCTCAATGTGGGTAGCATCCAATATCTGGTACTGGGAGTTACAGGCCAGCGACAGAAAGAATTGTCTTTTAAGCTTAGGCTTCATCCACCCTCCCTTTTGTCAAGCTAGGCATTGTGTGACATGCCTATAAGCTAGCACAAGGGTGGCTAAAGGCCAGCCTTGGTTTACATAGCAAGTACTGGGCCAGTCATGGCTAAATACCAAGACCCTGTCTCAAAACTCTGTCCCCACCCCTGCAAAACAAAAGAAAAGAAAATTCTGTTTTCCCTTGCTGATCCTTTCTAATGCTGCCTAATTTCCCTCTCCCTTGACTGTTGTCCCAACAGCACTACTATTTAACCCATGATGTCATACCAGGCAGTTGGTGGAAAAGAAGACATGCATTGCATTGAAATCCAGGTCTGGATTCCAGGCAGCTCAAATGCCCTCCCAAATCTCATCACAGTTTAATTGCTTTGGAGAGAGCCCCCTTTGGTAGGAATAAAGGACATTTAATCCCATCACCTCCCTGACTCTTACATATGCAACACATACCTCCCAGAGGGAATCTGGGGAACCTGACCTCCCATAACACAGGCAGGCTGTGAGCATTCTTCCTGTTGTTGGTGGAAGAAGATAGATGTGTGAGCATAGGAGCACAGGTGTGCCTATGGGGCTCTGGAGCCTAGACCAGCCCAGCTGTCATCCTGTCCTGAATAGCTAGCTGTACAGTTTGCAGACTTGTATTCTTTCAAGTCACTTGAATTTGGAAAAAAAAAAAAATTCTTGGAAGCTGAAAAGGGTATGTAGGTGTTCTAATAGGAATGAAAGTATTAGCTTAGTCATCAGAGGTAGGGATTCCATACCTGACTCTGCCTCTTACCTGCTATATCTCTGTGAATGGACCTTTTCATCAGATCCACAACAGAGTTCATAAACTATTGAGAAATCATTGCCTCTATCTACTCAGCAAGAAAGATTATGATGTGTTTGACAGAAAATGAGACTTGAAACCAGACTAGTCCTGTCATATCTAACTATGTGACCCACAGACAGTTGCTTTGCCCCTTAGGCTTCAGTTTCCTCATCCTTAGAATGAGCACCAAATGATAAAAGATAAATATCTTCTATTCATATGCTTCCTTTAAAGGTAGGGTGTAAAATTGAATTCTGTGGTCAAAACATTATAATTTAGGCCATGAGCAATTGCTGGCCTAGGACTGGGACATTATGAGTGTTGATTTTTGTTTTGTTGATATAGGGTTTTGCTATATACTCATAGCTGGTTTGGAACTTTCCGTGTAAATCCAGCTGGTCTAGAACTCCCAATACTCTTTCTGTCTCTGCCTCCCCAGTGCTGGGCTTACAGGCATGTGTCACCATTTCCAGCAACCCCTCATATTCCAGCAGCTCATGATTGTAATATTACTATTTATTCATAAATCCTGAAACTAGAGGAAAAAATTCATTGTAATTACAAAAATGATTACTTCTTGAAAGCTTATTGTTTACCAATCTATTCTTTCCCTTGATAGGCTTAAAATATAAGTTATCTATATTTTTAATGACTAGAATATGTGCTAAATGAGTGACAAATTCTGGGATCAAATAAACAAAAGATTCTTCTGGATTCAAGGGAGTAAGTGACCACTCCATAATGACATAACAGCACTGCTCATTCCATCTTCCACATGATTCAGAGCTTCCCTTAACCAAACCAATTTTCATTTCATTCAAAAGAAGCCAAGCAAAATGAGTTATTGAGAGGATTAAAAACACAAAGTGTTTCCTTCTCAAAGGATGTAATAGGTTGTCTCAGGCTTTATCTGAACAAGGTGTTCTTACCAGCCCTATAGTTTGGTGAATGATGCCAACAGGAGCTCCTCATGAAGCAACTATTGGAGACAGGCTCTGCTTGGGAGGTGTGCAGATGGTAGTACCAGCACAGAGGAGGGCACCACTCTGACCTAACTAAGCATCTAGCCAGAATAGAAGTCTTTCTCTGCTGACCCAAGCAAGTTTCTTTCCATTTTAGAGATGAAAAGGCTAAAGTTTCCAAGTAAATTATAAAGTTGTAGTGAGTACTGCTTGTGAAGGCCAAGATGCCTGGAGGAGGTTTAACGATGATTCCTTGAGTTTCCCTCTACCTCAGAAGATGGCATTTTGAAGGGTTGGGAAGACAGCTCAGTAGTTAAAGGTGCTTGCTTGCAAAGCTTGCAGCTCAAGTTCAATTCCCCAGTGCCCAAGTAAAGCCAGATGCACAATGTGACACATGTAAATTCAATTGCAGCAGCAAAAGATCCTAGTGTGATTCATTCTCTCTCTTTCTTTCTCTCTCTCTCTCTCTCTCTCTCTCTCTCTCTCTCTCTCTCTCTCTCTCTTTTTCTCAAAGTAAAATAAAATACTTTTTAGAAAAAAGAAGGTGGCACTTTGAGCCTGAAGACAATGGCAAGGGAGTGGGAGAGGCAGAGATCTCATTTACCCTGGGATCCAGATACTCTTGCTGTTGGGTTTATGTTTTTGGAATAAATCACTTAGCATAATAATAGAACTGAAGACCCTGGAGTGAAACATTGTGACAGTTCATTTCCACTGACTTGTGAAGCAGGGTTTTTACTTTTTGTCTTGGGGATTTGGGGCTCAACTGTTCTCTTGCTCTTAGATGGAACCCTGACCCAGAGAAGAGGAAGCACCTTTCCTCCCCTGCTGCTTCCACCACTTTCCAGGAGATGGCGCTTTCTATCATATTTCCTGACCTTGGGTCTAACTTGCAAGATCTTGCTAGTCTCTTCCCTGGGCATTTCCCAGATTGTGAAAGGAGTAGCCTTCCTTTGTGCCCTTCCCCCAGCTCTGTTCTCCCCCTCACTGCTGTTTACTTTCCAGTGTTCCCCGCTGTTCCTTCCTTTGAATCTTAAAACTCCAGTGCACAGTGACCCTACATAGGGATAAAGGTCCATTACACTAAAAGGAATCCACTAAACTGTCTGACTACTTCCTCATTCAACAAAGTGCACTGTGGAGGCAGAGACCTTGTTTTAGGTGGGAAGGCATCACAGTGCTTGGCACACAGCATGCATGCGACGAACTTGGTTGGGTGGATGCAGAATTGTTCACACTTCTCCTTGGTGTCTGGTCGACTAGGAAGGGTCAGTTTCACCTCTGGGCAACAGCAATGCTTCTGGTACAGCTTTCTCTTGTTTTCCACCAGCTGGGGATAGGATGCAACTCTGACAAGACAAGACCAGCTCTGCAGTGCCCAGAAAGAAGCACCATGTGGCATGGAGGCAGTGGTGGAAGGGAGCACGCCCAAGATCAGTTGTAGGAACAGTGATGATAAGTCCAGATATAAGGGAACGTTTAACCCAGGAAAGTCATGAGCCATGCCGGGTGCAGGAGATATCAAGGAAGTGAAAATGAAATGAGTGGTTTGACTTTTGTGACTTCATTTAGAATTCTTACTACAGCAGTGGCTGGTGCGGCCTAGGAAGCAACCTGACACATCTCCAAGCTGTATCACTGTGTCTTCATCAGAGCTTCTGCTTGAGGGAGGCTCTGTCAACAACAAGGAGTCCTAAGAGTTCGATGACCTGAGTTTTACAAGAAGCAAGCTCTTTGGGAAATCATTTCATTTCATAAGCCCTCCGTTCACTTTTCTACAATCCTAAATGTGTATAGTAAGTCTTCTATGGTCACCTGGCCCATAGCCTAAGTATAACCTTTGTCCCAATCTGTTGTCCTGTGTTTCTGTACCCAAGAACTAACCATGCATCTTACCTGCATAGATTGACAAGGCCCAGCAAAGATCTGGTTGCAGAAGAAATACCAAGTGGGAAGATTCAGGATCAAGATTCACAATCACCAACAGGATGTGCAGATGCAATCCCTTCAGGGCCAGGGCTCAGCACATACTCACTGGTGCTTGATCCACTTTAACTCTTATTCTCCCTTTCATTTCTGCTCCTGTTTGTAGCAGGGACTGGGGGAGCACCTCCTATAAAAAAAAATCTTCCCCATCTCCTTTGCCTAGTGGCAGAGATAGTTGATCAGCCGCCCCTCCTCCTCTGAGAAACTATCTTCTCAGAAGAGGACAACTTAGCTCTGTAACATTCTTCTCTCCCTTTTTGTTTTGCTCTTCTTATATTTGCAACTCAGTCTATATGCTGATTGTTATTGTCCATGCATTAAGCAGCAAGAGGTTGTAGTCCTTGAATATCAAGTGAAGAGGAAACTTCACAGGACAGAGATGAATACTGTAGCTGGTAAAGGCTGAAGAGTATATGAGGAACCAACTTTAAGATGAAAAATTGGACTTCTCAGGTCCAAAAAGACTTCTCAAAAAGCTCCCACCAAGGCAGGCCTGCCTCCAGGTAAAAGGAAGATCTGAGGCTTTAATCCTATTGATGTCTGCAGTGAAAGTCTTGGGTAGTTGGCTACTCACTCTGCTATCTGTCTTCCTGACTGTCAGAGTTCTTATGCTCTATGTTCTGGATTTTCTTTGCAGGAGAGAATTCTTACAAGTCTGACACCAAAAAGCCTACTGAGGGATGGTCCTGAAACTACTGATCTTTGGCTCTCCCAATTTCATAATAAATAGTGGGGAATGAAAGGGAAGCTCTGTATGATTATTTTGGACCTGATGAATAATAGGACAACTCATGCCAAGTCAATGGATCCTAGACCACTCTGGTGGTCAGGATGGCATGAGGGTGGTGGGACAGGAAGTGGGACCAAGAGCAGGGTCAGGTAGTGGAGAAAGAGCAAATCACTGCAAGATCCCATCAACCTAGGTAGAGACACCCCCCACAGTGATCTTCATGGGAGCTCTGGACATTAGCAGCTGTGCTTTCGGAATATGTTACTGTGACTGATTATGTGTCTCTGGAGTAAGCAGCATCCCTAGCACCTCCTGTCTATCATATCACTATTGTATTCTGGCAAGTGTTGAAAGCTATTCTTATTACTGATCAAGTTTTCTTCTCTCTTGAAGTAAAGAAAAGTTGAAAACAGTGTAAGGCATGCGTTGGTGCTGCTCTGGCCTGAGATGGAACATTAGATCTAAGATCTAACCCTGACACAGTGATCACAGCCCACCAATCTCCATGGGGACCACTGGGAAGCCATCAGTCTAGAGCATCTTCACTATTCCACATTCAGTGATTCCTGAATAGTCACTGCTTCCCGACTTCTTTCTAAAACTGTTCCTCAAATAAGAAGTCTGGGTCTCCTCAAAATCCACCTGGGCATTTCAACTTATGTGCACTTGTAGCACCTTCCCCAAGGGGGAAGGCTGGTTGCCTTCTGTTAAATATTTACTGTATTTTTGAGACTTCCAACTGCATATTGTCCACTTTACTATTGTTTCATTGTGAAAAGTATATATAATCCCAGCCTAGTTCACTTTACTGGACTGGGTTTCTTGCTTCACTTTGGAACAGATATGAGAAGAATTAAAGAAAATAATGCTGCTTCTATAGCCTTTCCTGGAAGAGCCAGTGCGGTCCTGCCCAGACCTCACCCCAGCTCTGCTGCTAGATTCACAGACAGTATCTCATGAAGTTCCTCTAGATAATGCCCAATGAACCAGGCATTTCATCTCATTTGACAGACAGATTGAGCTACTTGTCAGGGCCTGTGGTTATCCACTTGTGGTTGATATTCAAGAACCCTTAAATAGCAAGCAGTGGCATCTTTCTCATCCTCACTTCTGCTTTGCATGTCCATGGCCCTAGCAATTTCACCCCATCCATCCTAGTCTCCTGCCCCTACATCTCAGGAAGACTTCCAACCTCCTTCCATTATCACTGGAAAATTAAAGAACTGGTCTTTGGATTTTGTTGTGTTTTGTTTTGCACTGTTGGGCGAATAAAGTTCACAGCCTTTTGCATGCTAAGCAAACACTCTATCACTATTTGAAAAAGAGTTGCTGATGGAAAGCCTCAGAAGTTTCTTGTGATAAGAAATGCTGCTTCTTTTAACTGCCTCTGAATCACTTCTTCCAGAAGCCTCCCCCTTCAGAGGCAGGTGAGGCTGGCAGGAAGAGGAGAGCAGCCAGCCCACTTCAGTACTGAGTCAGCCATGACTCCCAAGGCTGCTCTTCTACTAATTAATCATGTTCAATTACTGCTTTTAACTGGGCTTCCCCAGTCATTTGTAGCATTGCCTCCCTGGTCTGACCTTCACCTTCCTGCAGGCAGGCTGCCTGTTTGCCCAAAGTACAAGCTGTGTACTATACTTCCCATAATCCCCAAAAGGAATGCCAGCAGCCCCGTGACTCAAGAATAAGGACCCACCCTCTCTCTCTCACCATCTGCTCTCAACACCAGGAGTCTTCTGGGGCAAAATAAAAAAAGGAATGAAATCTCTCCCTTGTAGCATCCTCTAGAAGACCACTAAGTTCTCCATTAGCTGATTGAGTATTACCTGTTGTGCTTCTCCTCAGTGGTGATGAATACAGCATGTTCTCAGTTCCACTAATTACTCAGCCTCCTAGAGAAGGCTGCCACAGCCCCCAGTGTGGTCGATGACACCCCTTGGAAAGTGTCCCATGGCTTCACCCTACCCTTTGTCTTCACTTCCCTTTTTGACCTCCCACTTACATCTACCTGTCTTCATCTACTGCCAACAATGTCTTGGGCTCAGCTGCCTCTGTGGGATTCCTAAGCATCCTTACTTTGCCTTCTATCCCAGGCACATGGGTACCCAAAGGCACCATGCCATCTGTCTACCTTAAGGGTACCATTCTGGGCTTCCTGTCCTGAGCTGTCAGCTGAGGAGAGGGTACATGGTCCCATGGGGCATGAGTAAAGCTATCAGTATCCAAATATTAACTACATTTCTATAGCATGGCACAATTGCCCAGGTGGCCTTTTGTTTGATCTCTGTCTAATCAATAGTGACTATTATATACCTGACTATTATAAACCTGTCATGTCCCTGCTTTTTGAACAGTGTGGATAATGCATAAGACTCAGAGCTCAGGGCCTGGCACCAAGTGCATACTGCTTGATATCACTATTAACTCACTTGAAAAGCTGTGGCAGGTGAGGGGGACAGGGAAGACAACATTAATGCATACTGTATTAAAGGAAGACTTCCCTTCTCTCCACCCACAGGTCCACAGTAAGGTAAGCACCAGATGACAGAGCACTGTGGGCTAGAGCAGCTTTCAGGCCAGTGTGCTGGGCAATGTGCCACAGGCTTTACCTTGAGTGTGCTGGTCCTGTTCCTAAGCATTTCCCAAGCCTTCCTGTTCAGCCAAGATCATTCTATTCTAAAAATCAAGTCCCTGAAATTCTTACCTATTGGATAAAGTACTTCCTTGTCTAGGAAACTCTAAAAAGATTACAAATCATTTTTCTTTATTTTTTTTATTTATTTGAAAGAGAGAGGCAGATAGAGAGAATGGGTGTGCCAGGGCCTCTGCAAACTCCAGATGCATGTGTCACCTTGTACATCTGGCTTATGTTGGTCCTGGGGAATTGAACCTAGGTCCTTAGGCTTGCAGGTAAGTACCTTAGGCACCAAGCCATCTCTCCAGCCCCATTTTTCTTTCCTTCCTTCTTTTTTTTTTCTTTGTTGGTGCACATGTGTGTATGTGAATGTGGGTTCATGTGTGAATGTCAGAGAATAACTTTCAGGTGTTGGTCCTTGCCTTCCACCTCATTTGAGATACAGTCTCTCATTGTTCACCGCTCTGTTAGCCAAGCTAACTGGTCTGTGAGATTCTAGAATATTCTCCTTTCTCCTCCTCCAGTCTTACATATACATCATGGGATTGCAGAATCCCTGATTCCAGGCTCTTATATAGAGTCTGTGGACCTGAATCTGAACTGAAGTACTTAAGCTTACATGACAAGAGCATTATCACTGAGCCATCTCCCCAGGCCTACAAGCCATTTTCTAGAAAAAATATGTATACTTATATATAAGCATAATTTTAGAAGTTCGGAATGATTACAGATCACAAGGGATCCATTTGAATCCAAGTTGATGAGTCTCTTCTCCAAATAATCAGAAAACATCCTTATAATCTTGCTATTGTTGCTAACACTATCAGATTTTTTTTCCTATCCTCTCCAGCTTTGTACTAGGTGTTCATGCAGACAGAGAGAGAGAGAGAGAGAGAGAGAGAAAGAATCCCTCTCCCCACCCCCCTGCCCCACTTTTCTGGTCACTGCCCCTGGCCAGTGCAGAAGCTGTGGTGCTCGTTGCGATGGTAATGAGAGTGGCTGTTGCTAAGAGAGCCAGGAGGGTGGGGGAAGAGAGTGGGCAGCCCAGCAGGGCAGCCCCCCCCCCCAGCATGTCTAAGAGCCTTAGGCCCTGGAAACAGTGTTCCCAGATGGCTGTCATGGCAACAGCAGGCTTGGGAAGCCATTCATCTCAGGCTGGACAGGTTCCCCATCCTGTACTTGTGCTTTCTTTCCCCTGAGTAGCTAATTGAGGTATGAAAGGGTCTGCTGCAAGTGGGCAAAGGGGCATAAAGGATTGCTACTGAGCAGGCCCCCTGGGCAGCTGAGAGGCCAGGAGTGGGGTCTGAACCAACTCCCTCGCAGAGGGTTGCAACTGCTGAGGAAGCAGCCCCAGACATAGCCATGATCACTTGCCTGCCAGAGACCTGTGCCGGAGAGCTCCCTCTCCTACCCAAGAGCCATTTTGAGAAGACCTCAAGGTGAGGTCCCAGGTAAGCATGCAGATAGTCGATTTCTAGCACAGGTACTAAAGATGCTGTGACAGAGAAGTTTTTCTCAGATGTAGAAGAGAGATTGTCAGGGCAAGTGTTAGGAATGAATGGCTGCTGGCTCAAAGGTAAATGAGGCCAAGGGGTAGATGAGGGCTGAGGCTACTGAGGCAGGTTAAAGCCTTAACACAATCCCAAGCTCACCACTTTACTGGACTGTACATAGAATTTAACATTACCATTCTCCAAAAGCACTGCTCTTCAGGTCTTTATTGAGTAGCAACTAAACATGGTGCCTATCTCAAATTAATTTTTAAAGGATACTTTATTGAAGAGGTGCTGGGGATTGAACTCAGGGTCTTGGACCTGCCAAGCATGTGCTTCACTGCTGAGCTATACCTCAACCCCAGAGCAAACCTTTGAGTAACACATTGTCTTCTTTCTACAGGTGAGAAAACGGAGACTCTGACAGGTCAACCACTCACCCAGAATCACGCAGACACAAAGTAGCAAA
This sequence comes from Dipus sagitta, assembly GCA_036346955.1. Classification (NCBI taxonomy): domain Eukaryota; kingdom Metazoa; phylum Chordata; class Mammalia; order Rodentia; family Dipodidae; genus Dipus; species Dipus sagitta. The sequence goes on along the minus strand of CM070772.1, from coordinate 74,360,938 downwards.
GCATATTTGGAATTTGCTTACAAACTCTCTCTGATCAAAAATTCCACTTCTCACTAATGCAAAGAAGACAGTAGCAGAGCCTGAGGCCCAGTGGACATTATCTTTTGCCTCTCATGACTAGTATAAGTACCAGAGGTCAAGGCTTCAGGGTTCAGGATCCAGGGTTGAGTGCCCCTCTCTTAACATACATCCTGCAACATGTGCCCTGAGAATAACAGTCCAACTTCTACTAACCCAGGACCTATTGTGGTGACCACTTTGTACAGTTGCTGTGAAAATATTTATTTATCTATAGTCCCTGAGCCCTAGTGGCTTGATGGTGAATAAGGAAACTACCACAAGAAAGTTCCCACAGTGGGACACACTGAGCTGTCCACTGTCATAACCAGGGTACATCTCCAGGAGGCTGCCCAGCTGGCTGTGTCCTTAGAAGCTCAGAGAGTCAGGTGAAGTAGCTGGGCCTGCCTGGGATTATTGAAAAAGATGTAGCTGGCATTTAGCAGTACTAGTAATCCTAACACTTTTTATTTGCTTAACCTTCACAGTAACTTTACAAGGTCGAAAATATTGTCACTCCTTATTATGTAGTGGAAAACTGAAATCAGAAACTTGAATGCTACCCCAAAGGATTTTTGTCCAAACTTAAATGACTCTAGAGTGTGTACCATTTCTGTTCCATTCTCAGACCTCCCAGATATTGGCTACTCCTTGAGGCCTGTTAAAAACAGAAATATTTAATTCAGCCTCATAGCTTGGAGTCCAAGCAGTGCACCTTTTTTCCTAAGGGTTCCCTCACCTACACAGCAGATGGTATCTTTCATCCTCTGGCTATTTTTATTTCTTTTTTTCCTATTATTCTTACCCTCCTGGCTCAGCCCAAGCAGGAGAGCAGGAGACAGAACCAGAAGCCAAAACAGAACTCTCAGCCCATCCTTTTCTCCACCCACGGTCAGAAGAAGAGACAGTGGGTCTTCCTCAGGCCTGGATGCCAAGGAATTTTATTATGGAGGCCTAAATGTGAAAGCTTTGTCCCAAGCCTGGCATGAATGCAAGCTATACCCTCCACAAAGTTTCCTCTCTGATCTGTTCTTCCTTAAGGAACACACTCACATCTGTAGCTCCTGATGGGATCATGGGGAAGAAGGATAGATAAGCCCCTATTTTAAGCCCTTTCCTTCTCTAATGTGGACTTACTCAGCTCAGACTGGCCTTCTGTCTCCAAGCAGGGTAGGAATATGGCCCTCTTTGAGGTCAATCCATAGTATAAGGAGTTTCTAGTCATTGAAAAAACTCAAGATTGGGGTTAGGAAGATGTCTTAGCAGTTAAAGGTGTTTTGCTTGCAAAACCTGTTGGCACAAGTTCAATTCCCAAACTATCCATGTAAGATGGACACAAAAAGTGGCACAAGGATATGGTGTTTGTTTTCAGCAGCAAGAAGCCTTGGCATATGCGCGTGCACGTGCGCACGCACAGACACACAGACACACAGACACACACACAATTTTTTTTAAAGAACTAACTCAGGATTAGAAATCAAGACCCATATTCTGTTCCTAATTCTTCCACCAATAAATGGGGTGGTATTTAGTAAGTTACTTAATCTCTCTGGGCCTCAGTTTCCTCTTTTGTAACAACTGGACCAACATATTCCAAGCAGTGTTTGTAGTTGGTTTTTAGAAATCCTCCTTAAATCTATTCCACATTTCCATATCCTTAGCCAACTGTGCCTTCCACCCCCAACAACTGGATGTTCCAATCCTCTCTAGACCCTGCCAAGATGGAAAGAGTGCAAGGCAGTGGGTTTGTTGGGTGTTACGACTCCTCAAGCAGGAAGTCAAATTTAAATTGTGCCCTGATTAGTACCAAAGCTCAGACGCTCAGGTCTCCTACACAATGGATTACATAAAAACAATTCACCTCTGATTTTCCTCTCTTTTTGTTCCTGCTCTTTTCCAATCACTCAGTCAAGTAATATGTATTAAGTGAATGTATCTGCAAGGCACTGCACAAAAATGTAATCCAAAATGACAAGGTCCTTGTCCAAAAGGAATTTACAATCCCATGAGGAAGTAGCACAGATAAGGCATTAAAGGTGCCTGCTGCCCTTGTGCAGCAGGAGAGGATAAAGGATTTTTTTTAATGCCTTTAATGTTTCAACTATTCTTTTATACCACACTGGCTGCTAATTGTATAGTGAGATCATGTTTTTGGTATCTGTCTTGTAGCCATGATCTTGTCTTCTCTTCCCATGTGTGGAGAAAGCCAAGCTGTTCTAGGACACTGTCTTCCACTCCACAGACCCCATCCATGCCCTGTCCTGCTGGACATCATCATCTCACCCTGGCATGAGAACCATGTGCCCTGTATTCTGGTTATCACCTTCATACCCTGCCATGACAACCACATTCTACATCTCTGTAACCCAATGCAGGGACCTGAAGGCTGTGATGCACTATTAGTGCTATGCAAGCAAATAATGGTGCTCTAAGTAGATGGTGGTTGTGGAGCTTTCTTCCTCTCCTGTGATCCTTGGGCTTCAAGAAGTCAAGGTATTCCTGAGTTCTCTCTCTTAATCTCTCATTAGCCCTTGTACAGGGAAAGTGCTGTTTCTTGCCTTCTGTCTTCTTTGGGTCCTGATGTCCAAAACCTGCACATCTGCTCCATCCATAATAATGTCTCTAGAGCTTGTGTTATAATGTGAGTAGCCCTCATACTTAGTGTCTCTTCTAATCTGCTCAGTGAGATGGAGTTAGTATGATCCTTGACAGAGAAGAGCCAGAGGATCCCAGAGTTTCTGTGAAGGTCTAAGAGCTTTGAGCAGGGCCAGCTGAGCTGAACTGGGACATAACAGGGTTCTTTTGGCTCCCACACACTACTTTTTATGTCTCATGTACAGTCCTCAACATAAAATTAGAGGGAGGCTCTGCTTCTTCCAGTGCATTTGCCAGGCCACCCACATAAGATGTTAAGTCACCTGCTCCCTCAAGCTGGTGACCTGCAGAGTTCTGGGATGTTCCACCTCATGCTCTCACCCAGTTTCCTTCTAAAGTTCACAATATAGCTAGGCACTGAGGTCCATACCTATAATCCCAAGACTTAGAAGGTAGAGACAACAGATCAGGACTTCAAGGCTAGTCTCATCTCCATATATAGCTCAAAGCCAGTCTTAGCTACATGAGACTCAAAAAAAAAACCCTTAATTAATTAATTAATTAATTAATCTTACCAAGCCTAGAGTTTGGTGTGATCTTTGGGTACCCCAAGAGCAGATGAAAAGAGATCAAGAATTGCTCTAGCAATTCCTCTACTCCCACATCACCACATAGTATATTTTATTAGGGTTTTTAGATGTTTTTCTGGACAAAAATAAAACACAAAATTTCAGAAAAATAAAGACATTGACCTAGGAACCCCCTGTGAAAATTCAGAAGTGGTGGTTGTGGAAGAAAAGTCAGACAGGGTGACAGGACTGATTAACCAGCTCTTTTTGGCCAAGAGAGGCCAATGTGCATATGAGGAGTGTCAGCAGCTCTCTCTGGAGAAAAGGAGGCCTGTCAGCTCATCACCCCCAAGGGATCCCAGAAAGGGGTTGAACAAGTCTGAGCCTCTGGGAAGCAATCCTATGGCAGTTATGAGCCTAGACCCAATATTGCTCATAAAGGAGAGGTGCTTAGGGCTCCTGAGGCACCAAGCAGAGGGGAAAGCAGGTGGCAGCCAGCTCCAAGCCAGGTCTCAAGGCCCTGCTCTGGCCGTCTCCCAGACACCTGTAGCCTACACCAGCTCCTTTGGAGAAGATAATGCCAGGCAGCTGGGCTTAGGAGGAGGCAAACTGGGAGCAAGATAGGTAGGCATAGGGATAGCAAGGTGGAAGGACATACAACACACGGACAGAGGACTAAAGGTGAGGAGAATAAGCAAAGCAGGAAAAGGTCTAGGTAAAGAAAGGAGCTTGAGAATCGACATGACCTGGGGCCATGATAGGGTAGACTGCATATGAGGGAAAGAGGACCCACTGGCCCTGTCCTTCTTCCTGACACTGGTGGTGGCTGGTGTAAACAAGCAGGAACTCAAGTCGCTGAGCCAGCCACTCACACCTCCACCTCCTTCCTTTTCTCTTCTCCTGTACTCTCCCTCCCCTAGGGGCTGAATCTGGTTCTGCTTGGGTTTTTGCCCTTTCTGAGTCTTCCCAGACTCCCTGTTCACTTGCCTGTTGCAGGCCAGGCTGAGAATCCAGACACCCAAACTCTAATTAGAACTCTGCTGTTCCTGTGCTGGGAACATGGGCCAAGTGACTTCCAGTCCGAAACTGCCATTTCTTCATTTATAAACCTCCCATGAGCTGTCAGAGGATAATAAGGGGAATGTGAAAGGACTGTAAATGGACCCCCTCCCAAAAAAGGAGAGAGACTTGCAATTCTAAGTATACTCCCTTGGCTGACCTCCTTAGTTCCTTCAAGGACAGACACTCTACATCTCCACAGCATCACCTGCCCAAGGTGCTATAACTTGTCTGTGAGCCTCAACATACATTGCCCAACATGCCTGGACAGGCTGCCCTGTACACATAAACTCTCCAGAGTGAGCTATGCTTGTGTGGAATATAGGTAGGCTCTCAGACATCAGAATGGCTTGGACTGTGATCTGACATGGGGTCTTAGATTCAAAGAAGTTTGGTTGCTGAAGCAGATCTGAGCTCTTCATATGTAGAATAATCTAAATAACTTTTCAAGGGTACAGTGAGTATATATGGAAGAGGGAGAGAGAATATGAATATGAGGGGAAACTGAAAAGACTCAAAGGGGAAATGATGAATACACACAGTAACAAAAAGGAGACCAAGACCTCAAGAACAGAGACAGGGAGACATATGGACAGAAACACGTATCTGAGAGAAGGTTCCAGGAGAGCAGTAAGGAGGCTGAGAGGAGCTAAGCTAGACAGCCTGTGGAACAGGCAGATGGAACAACAGACAGAGAGCAGAGCCACAGAGTGGGCACACAGTGAGGCCTGGCAGCCAAACCCCATAGATTTCCATGTGAAGCAGATGCTTAGATGGGAGCAGCTGATGGTTCCAAGCATGTGTGTTCTTTGACTCCAGACCCAGTGCAGCCTACTCAGGAGCCGGCCTCAGGTGTGTCCTGAGTACAGCGAGGCAGATGATAACCCTGTACTTACTAGGGTGCTATTTCTTCTCCACCATCCTCCCCTATGCTCTGTCTACTCACTCATCTGCATCCCCAGATTTAGTGAACCTCAGAAAAGCTATGAGTGGTCACACCATGTGATAACGGGAAGGTCATGGACTGCATTACAGGGGTGAGAGTGATCCAAAGCATAGTTATGTACCTTGGCAGGAAGGTTGAAGAGGAGTGAAGCAACTAGGTGTCTTTGGCTAGGAGCTGGTGCAAAAGGCAAGGGCTATAGGGTGGGGAATACCCCCACAGCACTGCTGGAGAAAGGGGGCACTGCTAGAGTGCCTTCCAAACCCTCCCTTCTCCTCAAGGTGTCCTAATGAGTGTCTGAAGCCACTTTCCATCACCCAAGCCACTAAACTGCCACAGCCTCTTCTGGCCCAAAAGAAGCTGAGATGGCTAGGGTTCCATGACCTCTTCTCCACCAGGGTTACTTACATACCACTTTAACAGGTGCAGAAAGCAGCATTAATAGGCTCTGGTGTGGGTGACACTGGACCCCAAGAATTCCCTGTGTTGAGAAGGAAGCTCAGAAGAGCTGGGTAATGGCAGGTTCTATCAGGACTTAACCTTTCTCCCAGTCCAAGGCCACTTTCATGCTGCCCCTCCTACCTACCTCAGCCCCCGCCCCCAGATAGCATCCTCAGAACACTGGAGTGACACTCATCCCAGGCTCCTTGGCTATGTCTAGAGCAGTCCTTCACTGGTATACACCTAAGGTCAAAAGTTTTCACCAGTGACCCCAAAATGGACACGAACTTCAAGGCAGTAGAGAGAGGGAAAGGGTGAGGATGCAGTACCCAGTTCAGGCATAATACAAGTGAAAGACAGGTACCAGGAGCCAGATGGGCCAAGAAGAAACAGAAGTTAAGTAGGAAGAGACGGATAAACAGCAGACACCAAGCAACCAGCCAAGCATATGCTTTGCAAGCAGGCAACACAAGCACCCAGTAAGATTTGGAGTGAGGGGAGGGCACATGGGCCCACTAGAAGGGGATACATGGGCTTTGCTGTGGCTGACTGCTGCCTGGTCAGAATTAGTGATCTAATCCCTCTCCATGGAGTCTCCGAAAAATGAAGCTGCCGCTAGTGCTGGCAAGGGGAAGAGGCACTTGGAGGAGTTGGGAGGAGTGCTTAGGCTGGACAGGATTGATCTGGGTGGAAGGAACAGTTCCTGACATGGATAGTCTAGTGCCATCTCCAAGACCCCAGAGCAGAGACTCTTAAAGTCTGAACCAGGCCAGAAGGGTGGCAGAGGATTGCTGTGTGCATGCTAAAGAAGTCCTAGAGCACTGCAGGTGCCAATTTCCCACTGATAAAGCCCTTCAAAGGCTGGAGCTCTCAATCTGGGTGATGTCATCCCTTTGAGCTCCAGGCAGGCGAGGGGTGGAGCCAGGCTGCAGCCTTGCGGAATTTTCAGGCTCCACCTCCAACCCAGTTTCTGCTTCTAGGCCCTCTTGGCTAGGTTTCCTGACCAGCCTTGCCAGAAACCAGACATTGCTGCAGCAGCACAGGAGGGGTCACCCAGAGTCATCCCTGCAGAAAGCAGAGCTTTTCTTTACTTGGCCCTCGTCCACCCTTTCTATATTCATTTTTACATTCTTATGGGGAAGCACTGAGGTTTTGCAGGAGCCCAGTTTCCTGCTACCCAGCCTTACTCTCCCCATTCCACAGCATGTCCAGAAATATACGAGGATGATTCCAAGTACTAGGCATCCCACTAGAATTTCTTCTGTAAATAATGCTTCAAAACAGTGACTGAAGGAGACCACCAGTACCACCCTGGTCTGACAGGGATAAGCCAAAAGAATAAAGTCTGTCAGCTGAATCAAGCCTCTGCTAAGCCCTAAAGCCAGCCAGCTAGAAGTCCAGAGAATGGTCCCTTCACCTCGCACATGCTTGTGCTGGACATTAGCCAGCCCCGTGCCAGCTGTTGGCATCTTTACAATGCTGACCTTGGCCCCAACTTTCTCTCTTCCTTCCTCTTTCCCTATCCCAAACTAGACACTGTGGTTTGGAGCATTCAGGTCTCTAGGCTAGGCAAAATAATCTGTTTTCCATACCCATTCTAGATGTCAAAGATGATGGCAGTGGGGTGGGGGGGGTGCGTAGATTGCCTCCTGGCAGCATCCTACCTGCCTGGGGTAGCACAGATGCAAAGATCAGCCTGAGTATGTCCTGGAAAACACCACACCACAGGGTCTCTTGTCTGCACTCAGCTGCTTGGCATAGACCCAGTGCCCAGGAGCAGAGAGGAGGTTTCCCACATGCAAATCCTCAGCATTTCAGAGCCGGGCCCACATGCACCCATGTGCCCAGGGCAGATGCTCAATTCATTGCCAAGGTATTCTTTGCCCTCATTAAGCACTGGTTCTGTAGCTATGATATAAAGTGGGAAGGAATGTCTGGGAGTGAAATTTCTACTTTGATTCATTGAGCCCTGGACCCAGGGCCTCTTGGCCAAGACCGCACAGGTCAACTGTACCAGAAAATTCTCATGAACCTTTCACACAGAACAAATTGTCCTAATAGACCAAACTAGCATGTGAATTTCCCCATGATGCTTTCATATATGTCAGATTTGATTCCCAAAACATTACCATAATAAAATGAATCACATTCTTCCTTTCCCTTTCTCTTCTTACTATTTGTCATTGGTAAAAATGTAAGAAGAGAAAGAAAAATGAAGAATGTGCTTGTCCAGAGAGGTAAGCAGAATCTGTACATACTTTTCTGAGTGGCTGTAAGGGAAAAGTTTTATAAACAGGTTCAAGAATGTGTACATAAGGAGCTGAGGTTGTAGCTCAGTTGGTGGAGTGCTTCCTTAGCATGCACAAGGCCCTAGGTTTGATGCTGAACACCACATAAAACCAGACATGATGGTGAACATCTGTAATCCCAACACTGAGAGGTGGAGGCAGGAGGATCAGAAGCTCAAGGTTATCCTCATCTATACAGCGAGTTTCAGGCCAGCCTGAGCTACAAGAGACACTATGCCAATAAAAATAAAACAATACATACATAAGCACCAGCTTGTGCTTATATTTGAATGACCAACACTAGAATCAGCCATAAGAGAGACACTTCCAGGGTGCACCTAAGACTATTGCCCATGCATTTCAGGAAGCTCCAGCAAAGCCTGTGACACCTTGAAGTCCTTTCTTCACTCTCTTTACCATCCTGTCCTGCAGAGGATGGAATAAGTCTCAGATCAAGTATGGCTAAAGTTTAAATTCTGACCTGGAGGCACAGACCAGGCATTGCAAAGGGCAGGCTCATGGGGGACAGGAATTCAACAGGTCTTGTGTCTATAACCAGGAGGGTTTTCCCAGGCCCTTTGATACCAACATGAAACCCAGAGCCCCTAATCCATACCATGTTAAAACCATAGGCCTCTAACCTCTGCTATGTAAAACCTGAGTCCCTAACCCCAGCCAGTATAAATTCATGAGGCCCTACACTCTGCCACGTTAAAGCAATGAGTCCTTAACCCTAGCAAAGTTAAAAGTATGAGTCCCAAACACTATGATATTAAAATTATAACTCCCTAACCCTGGCCATGTTAAAGCCATGTGCCTCAAATACCTACCATGTTAAACTACTGCATGCTAACCACTACCATGTTAAAATCAAGAGTCCCCCAACAATTTCACTTTAAAGTCATGAGTCCATAAAACCTGCCAGGTTAAAATCCAAAGTCCCTAACCTGTGCCAGGTTAAGTGAGCCCCTTATACTTGCCATGTTAAAGTCAGGAGCCCCTAACTCCTACTATGTTAAAGCCATAAAACCTAACACCAGCAAATCTAAACACATAAGTCCCTAAAACCTGCCTTGTTAAAGACATAAGAACATAAACCCTGCCATATTAAACACATGAATTTATAACCCTTGCCATGATAAACCATGCTCCCCTAACCCCTGCCATATGAAAATAATAGGTCCCTAACTGCTGGCATGATGAAGCCATGACTCCTTATCCACTGCCATTTGAAAGGCACAAGTGCCTAACCTCTGCCAAGTTAAAGTCATGAGTCCCTAACCCCTGCCATGTTAAAGCCAGGAGTCCCTAACCTCTGCCACATTAAAGCCATTAGCCACTAAACCTTGCCATGTTAAAGTCATGAGTCCCTAATGTTAGGTCAGGACAAAATGGAGTCACCAAGGACAGCAGGAGGGTGACAGAGACATAAGGAAGTGGGTCATCCACATTCCTCAGAGAACCACCCAGCCATTATTCCTTCCTTGCCTAACAATGCCCCTTGTCTAGGTTTACTGCTTCCTTATCTACCACCTGGTCACTGTTCTGGTCTCACATCCTAGATATTTCCCTTCCTCACCTTCCCCCAACTAAAGAACTCTATATAGCCCACTATCTGTAATCTCAAAGTTGGCTATGCTCCACTCTTGAGTCAGTCCTGGCAGCTCATGTTTTTCCTGAATAAAAGCTTCCATCTTTGCCTCAGAGTGATCTCCATGGTCTTGATCACTCCTGAACCTTACGTCTGGAGCTCATGACTTGGATAGGAAGGCTTATGGTTGCCCTTTTGAGCAGCCATACCTCCTTTTCCTCTGACCAGACCACTGAGCTGCCACTTGAGCCTCTGAAGGCTTTGGACCATCCCTGCCTGGTAATTCAGCTCACTGCTCTTCTCTTTTCTGTCTCCTCCCTCCTTCTCAGTAAGTGCCCCTCTCAGGTTGGTCTGCTGTAGAGTTTCATCCCTCCTTGTGGAAGCTATGCCAGCATGCCAGGCTACACCACTCAACCATTAGGCCCCAATCCCAGGTCTTGAGAAAGATGCACTCTCAACACCTTGGGTCTCTTGGTCTCTGGTTTACTGTACCCTAAGGGGCACCTTTTGGTTTGGTTACCATCTTGGGACACTTCCTCTCCCGCCCTCCTGTCCCTCCTGAGCCCTCATCTTCCACTGACAGCCACTTTCATCTTCCACAGCCAGCTACTTTCACCATTGAGAGCACAGTCGCCCTCCTTGCCCACTAACAGGCTAAAAATCAAACAGTTGCAACTGTATGGCCTCTGCCCATGTAGGAGGTGCAGGCCCCATTCACCCTGATATGTCAGTGGGTCATATTGGTGTCCTATGCAAACCCAGCTTAAACCCTGGTTTATTTTTCTCTCACCCTTGTTTTGCTCTTTCCCTGTTTCTTTAAGAACGTAAAGCCTCTAGGACTCTTAGACAACATCTTATCTTTCTCTGCAACTCTGCTTGGCACAATATAAGCTGGACAATGGGTCCAGATGGCCTGAGAATGGTAATTTTGATTTTCAAATTCTTACTGATTTAAAAAGCTTCTGCCAATGTACAAGTCTGAAATACCCTATTTTTCACTCTGTGTATGGTCTTCTCTCTGCTCTACCTGCTTTTCTCACCAGGTCCATCTAGCCACTTCATACCAACAACTCATCTGGCAACTCTAGCTCCCTCAACCTCTCCTGACACCCTGCCAGGTAACAAGGTTTGATTTTAGTCCCCAGAGTTATAAATAAAATAGAAATTTAAAATGAAAATGCATAACTTCTGAATAAATGAATGAATAAATGAATGTGTGAAGGGGAAATGGTTGTCTAGAGTCTATATGAAAAGTGCACTTAAAATGAATGTGTGTGTATATGAGTATGTATGAGGCCCACAGCTCTAGGGTGGTAGAATTATTTCTGTTCTAAGCAGTGCCATTTAATTGTAGGGATGTTTTCCACCAAGCCCACTGTATTAGATGGCATAGCCAATTTTTACTGTTGAGTGTCCCCCAGAAGGAACACTAAGAGTACTTAAAAGCATAGGGAAAAATGCAAGATTCTCCTACTCTTAAAGAGTTGTAAAATGGCAGGATCAGAAAGCAGCCTATAGCCCTGAGGAAAGTCCAAAACTCTCCCTGGAATTTAGGGGGGGAGGGAAGGTTCTTTCTTAGCTTCCCTGCCTTGCAGAGACAGGGGGTTGCAAGTACAGGGAATCTCAGGATTCTGGCCCCAGCATGATAATGAATGAATGCCACTATAAACAGATGGGGACTTCTTATAAGAAATTTGTAACTGTTTTATGTTTACTTTATCTTTTCATGCTTCTATGAAACTACTAACAGAAAATAATCTCAAGATTTATATTTAAATTTAGAAGTACTTGATACTAAATTTGTAAAGCAAAATTTCTAATAAAGTTTAAATCTACTTGCATATTTTTAAAAATGTGTTTCAGGAAAGTTATAAGAAACAAAGTTCCAAAATCTATATGTTTATTCTGGGTAAATAGTATAAGTCAAATCTGGTCTACTCTTTCAAAAAAGTTATTTCAAGAGGCTTTTGATGGAAAAAAATGGTCATATTAAAAGTGTTATGGTAAGAACAATATAAGGTTTTGTTGCTAGCTATGAGATGAACTTACTAAAGAAGATACACTGGAGAGCAAACTTTATATGTTGAATGTCAAATATTTAATGAAAAAGATTGTTACAGAGTGGTTACATGGATTGTAAAGTAAAAGTATGTGGATAAAGGTATGAGTAAAGCATGTAGTTGAAGATATGAGTAAGCTTAAACAGAAGGTTAAAGACAAAGTACTTAATCAGACTGCAGACCTCTTGAGATATAAAATAATTATTAGCCTAGAGCTTACCTCAGACTAACAAAGTATGGACCTAGCTGGTAGCAGGTTACTATGGTATTCAGGTTGTAAACTTTAACTCATTGATGTTAATTTGGTCATAATAATGGTCATGAAAGACTAAATTTAGAGTATCCAACCAAGTTAATTAGATTCCTCTATTTATCAACCTTTTAACTAAATCTTAAGGTTAAAATTGACTAATTAATATTCAATTCTCTCCTAAGGTTATTATATCTAAAACCCTGCCTCAAAAGAAAATCTCACAGAGGAACTATTTACTCTTTTTCTCCCCTATTTTATAAGGTAAATAGACCACATTAGAAACATTAAACAGTATTTATCTGTCACACACTTAAAAACTATTTACTTCTTTAGCACAAGGGGGAGGGAGATCAACACAGAGAAAAATCAACTCCTACCAAATCAGAGAGCCAGAGCCTCAGAGGCCCCCAACACCTCATCACTGAAGCAGACCAAAAATGAACCCAACATGGATCAGGGAAATTTTGCAGAAGAGGGGGCAGAAAGAATGTCATAGCAACATGTTGGGTCATGATATGCAGAGACATTTTGCTTACCCATAACTGTGGGCTAACTCCACAATGCATGACCCGTATACCTCAACAAGGAGGGGCCAATGGGAGGGGGTAGGTCATGGATGAGCCTAATAATGGTACCAAACTGACTGTAAAAAAAAAAAAAATAAAAAAATAAAAAATAAAAAAAACTATTTACTTCATGGTAAACAATAAAAGAAAAAAATCTAAACAAAATTATGTTGTGATTTAAGATGTAATTCCTCAATTCCTCCAACAATCAGTGTCAATACTTTAATTTTAACCTATGTCATTACTGAACAAGTTTACCAAATTATCATAGGCAGAATTATAGATTTGATTAAGGTTCAAATAGTTATAGATTGTGTCATAAAATTTTGTGTTTGTTTGAAATTCAATATAGTTCTATAAAATTGATTTGGAAGAAATTAAAATTTATTTATTTGACAGCAACATACAGAGATAGAAAGAGGCAGATAGAGAGAAAGAGAGAAAATGGGTGCACCAGGGCCTCCAGCCACTACAAATGATCTCCAGACACATGCACCCCCTTGTGCATCTGGCTAATGTGGGTCCTGGGGAATCAAGCCTCAAACTGGGATTCTTAGGCTTCACAGGCAAGCACTTAACCATTAAGCCATCTCTCCAACCCACAAGAAGCTTTTGGAACACCAAACAAACAAAACCTGGAAAGAACTTCTTCTCACCATGTTATAATTAAACTACAAAACACACAGACCAAAGGAAATATATTGAAAGCAGTTAGAGACAAAAACCAAATCACCTACAAAGGCAAGCACATCAGAATAACTGCAGATTACTCAACACAACTTTAAAAACCAGAAGGGCTTGGAATGGTATATTCCAAGTTCCGAAAGATAACAACTGACAACGAAGATTACTTTATCCTGCAAAGCTATCTATCCAAATTGATGGAGAAATAAGGACATTCCACAACAAAAAACAAGATAAGGAATTTATGACAACTAACCCAGTTCTACAAAAAATTACTTGAAGGAATTCTAAATGCTGAAGAGAAAGCAAAACACACATAGGAGGATAGGAAAAAATAAAACACACTCAAATAACAGTTAAAACAAGGGAGTAAAGGGAAATAGGAAACACTACAAAATAAAAAGAATGGTGAGAATAAATGCATACCTTTCAATAATAACTCTTAATATCAATGGTCTCAATGCACCAACCAAAAGACACAGGCTTGCAGACTGGATTAAAAGTCAGGATCCTTCCATTTGTTACCTCCAGGAAACTCATCTCTCAATAAAGGATAGATACTCTCTTAGGGTGAAAGGATGGAAAAAGGTATTTCAAGCAAATGGGCCTAGGAAACAAGCAGGGGTTGCTATCCTAATATCTGACAGGATAGACTTCAAACCAACATTAGTGAGGAAAGATAAAGAAGGTCATTTTATACTGATTAAAGGAACACTCCAACATGAGGAAATTACAATCCTAACCACATGTGCACCTAACATGATGCTCCCACTTTCATGAAACAAACACTATTAGACTTAAGGTCACAGGTAACATCAAATTCAATTGTAGTGGGTGACTTCAATACCCCACTCTCATCAATTGACAGGTCATCCCAGCAAAAAAATAAAGAGACATCTGAATTAAATGATGTCATGGAGCAAATGGACCTAACAGACATCTACATCACATTCCATCCAAATGCTGCAGAATAAACTTTTTTCTCAATAGCACATGGAACATTCTCTAAAGTAGACCATATATTAGGACACAAAGAAAATCTCAACAAATACAAGAAAATTGAAATAATCCCTTGTGCACTATCTGAACACAATGGGATTAAAATGCAAATCAGGCAAGGATGGTGGTGCACAACTTTAATCCAAGCACTCAGGAGGCAGAGGTAGGAGGATCACCATGAGCTTGAGGCCACCATTCACTACATAGTGAATTCCAGGTCAGCCTGTGCTAGAGTGAAACCCTACCTTAAACAATAAAAACAAACAAACAAAAGAAAAGCAAATAGAAACAAGAAAAGTTACAGAGCATACAGAAACTCATGGAGACTAAACAGTAGACTATTGAATGATCAATAGGTCATTGAAGAAATAAAAAGGAAATCAAAAAATTCATAGAATCAAATGATGATGATAATACAACATACCAAACCTTTTGGGACACAATGAAGGCAGTCCTAAGAAGGAAATTTATACCACTAAATGCCTATATAAAGAAATTAAAAGCTGGGCGTGGTGGCGCACGCCTTTAATCCCAGCACTAGGGAGGCAGAGGTAGGAGGATTGCCATGAGTTCAAGGCCACCCTGAGACTACATAGTGAGTTCCAGGTCAGCCTGGATCAGAGTGAGACCCTACCTTGAAAAACCAAAAAAAAAAAAAAAAAAGAAAAAAAAAGAAAGAAAAGAAATTAAAGAGTTCACAAATAAACAATTTAATGCTTCACCTTAAGGCCTTGGAAAAAGAATAACAAGACAAACCAGTAAGCAAGAAAAAATAATAAAGATTAGGGCAGAAATTAATGAAATAGAAACCAAAAAAAAAAAAGATCCAAAGAATCAATGAAATGAAGAGTTGGTTCTTTGAAAGGATAAACAAGATTGATAACCTTTAGCAAACTTGACCAGAAGAAAGAGAGAAGAGACAAAAATTAATGGGATTAGAGATGAAAAAGGCACCATTACAGTAGACACCAAAGAAATTCGAAAATTATAAGGACATACTTTAAAAAAATATATGCCTCTAAGTTTGAAATTCTGAAAGAAATGGATGACTTCCTTGATACATATGACCTACCAAAATTAAATCAAGATGAGCCAAACCATTTAAATAGACCTACAACAAGTATGGAAATCCAAGCAGTTATAAAAAGTCTCCAAACTAATAAAAGTTCAGGCCTAGATGGGTTAACTGGTGAATTTTACCAGACCTTCATGGAAGAATTAACACCACTGCTTCTCAAGCTTTTCCATAAATAGAAAAGGAAGGAATTCTACCAAACTCCTTCTATGAAGGCAGCATCACCCTCATATCAAAACCAGACAAAGACAGAATAATAACAGAAAATTACAGACCAATCTCCCTCATGAACATAGATGCAAAAATTCTGAACAAAATATTGGCAAACAATCAAGAACATAACAAAAAGATTATTCACCCCAACCAAGTTGGCTCTATCCTAGGGATTCAGGGATGGTTCAACATATGCAAACCAATAAATGTAATAAATCATATAAGTGAGCATCTCAATAGATGCAGAAAAGGCACTTGACAATATCCAACATCCTTTCATGGTAAAAGTATTACAGAAACTGGGACTAGAAGGAACATATCTCAACATAATAAGAGCTATTTATGACAAGCCTACAGCCAACATAATACTAAATGGAGAAAAACTTTAAGATTTTCCACTAAATTTAGGAGCAAAACAATGGTGTCCACTGTCCCCACTTTTATTTAACATAGTACTGGAAGTCTTAGCTATAGCAAAAAGGGAAGAGACCCTCATAAAAGGGATATAAATTGGAAAGGAAGAGATCAAATTATCACTATGTGCAGATGATGTGATTCTATACCTAAAAGACCCTAAAAACTCTACCAGCAAACTGTTAGAGCTGATAAACACTTTTAGCAATGTAGCAGGATACAAAATTAATACACAGAAATCAGTAGGTTTCCTATATACTAAAAACAAACATGCAGAGGATGAAATTAGGAAATCTCTCCCATTCACAATTGCCTCAATAAATAAATAAATAAATAAATAAATAAATAAATAAATAAATAAATAATGTACTTTGGGATAAACCTAACCAAAGAAGTGAAGGATCTCTACAATGAGAACTTTAAAACACTCAAGCGAGAAATTACAGAAAACACAAGGAAATGGAAAGACATTCCATGTCCTTTGATTGGAAAATCAACATTGTGAAGATGTCAATCTTACCAAAAGCAATCTACCCATTTAATGCAGTCCCCATTAAAATTCTAATGGTATTCTTCACAGAAATAGAAAAAACAATCTTAAAATTCATTTAGAAGCACAAAAAAACCTCAAATAGCCAGAACAATTTTGAGCAACAAAAATAAGGCTGGTAGTATCACCATACCTGATTTTAAGATATATTACAAAGCCATAGTAACAACAACAACAACAAAAAGCATGGTATTGGCACTAAGACAGAGATCAATGGAACAGAATACAGGACACAGATGTTAATCCAGGCAGCTACAACCATCTGGTTTATGACAAAAATGCCACAAATATTCATTGGAGAAAAGACAATGTCTTCAACAAGTGGTGCTGGGAAAACTGAATATCTATATGTTGAAAGATGAAAATAGATCCCTGTCTTTCTCCATGTACAAGAGTGAAATCCAAGTGGATCAGGGACCTTAATATCAGACCTAAAACTCTGAAATTGCTAGAGGAAATGGTAGGGGAAATCCTTCAACATATTGGCATAGGTAATGACTTTTTGAATATAACCCCAATTGCTTAGAAAATAAAACCACTAATCAACCACTGGGATCTCATGAAATTACAAACCTTTTGTACATCAAAGCACACTATGAATAGAGCAAAGAGACCACCTACAGAGTGGGAGAAAATCTTTGCCAGTTACACATCTGACAGGGGATTAATATCCAGAATATACAAAGAACTCAAAAATGAGAACAACAAGAAATCAAACAACCCAATTAAAAAATGAGCTATTAACTGGGTCTGGTGGTGCATACCTTTAATCCTAGCACTTGGGAGGAAGAGGTAAGAGGATCACCATGAGTTCAAGGCCACCCAGAGACTACATAATGAATTCCAGGTCAACCTGGGCTAGAGGGAATCCTTACCTAGAAAAACCAAAAAAAAAAAGGGGGGGTGCTATGGAACTAAAGAGTTCTCATTGGAAGAAATACAGATGACATATAAACATCTAAAAAAGTGTTCTGCATCCTCAGCCATCAGAGAAATGCAAATGATAACTACCTTGAGATTCCATCTGTTTCCTGTCAGAATGGCTACCATGAAGAAAACAAATGACAATAAATGTGGTGAGGATGCGGGAAAAGGGGAGCCCTTCCACACTGTTGGTGGGAATATAATCTGGTACAGCCATTGTGGAAATCAGTGTGGAGGTTCTTGAGACAGCTACAAATAAACTTACCATATGATCCAGCAATAGTATTCCTAGGTATATATCCTAATGACTCTTCTCACTACCTTAGAGATACTTGCACAACCATGTTTATTGCTGCTCTATTCACAATAGCTAGGAAATGGAACCAGCCTAAATGTCTATCCACAGATAAATGGATTATAAAGATTCAGTACATTTACACAATGGAGTTCTATTCAGCAGTAAAGAAAAATTAAATTATGAAATTTGCAGGAAAATGGATGGATGTAAAGGATTATACTAAGTGAGGTAACCCAGGCCCAGAAAGCCAAACGTTTCATGCTCTTTCTCATATGTGGATCCTAACTACAAACATATAGAATTGTGTGTGAGCTGGAACCAAAAATCAGTAGCAGAGGCTCACAAGCTGGAAAAAGGCTGTAAGGGAGGGAGGATAGGGAAGGACTTTAGGGGATGGTATTGTATATATGTAAGTAGAAGAACAGAATACAGGGAAAGGAAATGTCTAAGCTAGGTCAGGGGAAGAGATTGTATAAAAGGAGGGTGGGGGGAAAGTCAATCAAAATTCAAGATATCCTGAATAAGACATTTGAAAATATAATTTCTTGAATAATGGCACATCTAGAAGCCATAGATCGTTACTAGAAATTTTTCAGTGCCAGGTATGGGATACCTTCCAGTGAGTTGTTGGCCAGGAAGGTCCCTGTTGCCTCTGAAACATTATGGGCTATTGCCAAGGCCCTTGGTTTTCCATGAGAAAGAGATGGTAAAACCCTATTGCTGAAGACTTCATATGACTGAGCAGCAGTCACTGAGAAATCAGGCTGGTACTGAACAGAAAACCTTCTCCCTGTAGCCCAGCCAACTGAAAGCTGGAAAAAGCTGCACTGTATGCAGCCTAATGGAATTCAGAAGTCATCGGCAGTGAAAACAGTGGACACTGGAAGCCTCAAGTTTGGCCAGAAAGGCCAAATGACTGAACGAGTACAATAGTGGCATGTCTGCTCTGGGGGATACCAACTAGTCTCTAATTGGACTGAAGGCCTGCTCTATGGGAAGGAATACATGCCTGGTACTGAAAAACCTAATCAAAAGCCTATGGCAGGGAAGGTCATGACCCTTAGGTGTACAAAGCCTGCTCTTGTCTGGATAAATGCATATATTACTCTCACCAAATTTCCCTGAAAGCACTACACTTACACTTAATGTTCATATTAATATATTAATGCTAATCTCACTTCTGGTTAGAGAAGCTTCTCTTTTCAGATGGTGATGACCACTGGGATGACCCAAAAAGCAACCTGGTGCTGAGAAGAAGGGATGGAGAGGTGTCCAGTACTGAAACATCTCACACCCTTCAAGGTTCAGGGTCAATTGTGAAAGAGGTGGTGGAAAGAATGTGAGTGCCAAAGGAAGGGTACCACTCCTTGCATATAACTGTCTGGACAGAAATTGGCCTCAATATCCAAGACCTCACAGTGCCTAACAATACCTACACAAGATGCTCATAATAGGACAAAAAAATGATGACATCAAACTAAAAGAGAGACTAATGGAGAGAGGGAGGGGATATGATGGAGAGCAGAGTTATCAAGGGAAAAGTGGAGGAGGAGAGGGAAATACCAAGGTGTGTTGTCTGTAAGTATAGAAGTTGTCAACAACAACAACAACTATATATATAATAAAAGTGCTAACTCTCTCTCTCTCTCTCTCTCTCTCTCTCTCTCTATATATATATATATATATATATATATATATACATATATATATATGATAACTATATACATATAAATATATATGTATTTATTTTATTTTATATATATAATATATACAACTAAACTTAATAATATATATATATATATAATAAAGGTATCCCACCTCTGATAAACATTTATAAAAATTTTTCATGCCGGGCGTGGTGGCGCACGCCTTTAATCCCAGCACTCGGGAGGCAGAGGTAGGAGGATCGCTGAGAGTTCGAGGCCACCCTGAGACTCCATAGTGAATTCCAGGTCAGCCTGGGCTAGAGTGAGACCCTACCTCGAAAACAAAAAACAAAAAAAAAAAAAAAAAAAAAAATTTTCATGTCTTCATATTTAAACCAAAAATGTTACTACATAATATAGATTTCTTACTTATTTTAAATTCTATCAACAGATCTTTTGTTCATAGTTTACTCTCTGTAGCCTCATGTGTCTTAAATATGTAAACTCTACTTTTTGTTAATATTAGAGTTTTCCAAAGCCAGGCATGGTGGTGCACGCCTTTAATCCCAGCACTTGGGAGGCAGAGGTAGGAGGATCGCTGTGAGTTCAAGGCCTCCCTGAGACTATATAATGAATTCAAGGTAAGCCTGAGCTAGAGTGAGATCCTACCTCAATATATATATCAGACTTTTCCAGATATCAGAACATTATAATTTGGTTTATACAAATTCTATGATGTTTGGCTATCAATAAACATACATCACCATGCCTGGCTAAAACTTTGTAATTTTAAGATGGCTCTTGTCTTGTTCATGCTGGTTTTGCTAGATGATTATCACTGAGGTTAGAAAAACTTAGAAAAACTAAAAAAGCTCCCCATGTCGTAGAAAACTCCACTGCATACAAACAATGTTAATATCATTTGTCTAAGCTTCATTTAACAGTCATAAATATTTCTTTAGTTAAGCCTTAAAATTTTTCAATGTTAAAAGGTACTTATTTAAGAAATTATTTTGTGTCTGTCTGTCATATTGTCTCTAAAGTCTTAAAATTGGGCTTGCTTAACTCAACAATGACCAAGTTTAATTTTATTCTTCAGGTATGTATAATCAGTCTCAGTCAAGGTTTCACTTAATTAGTTATCTCATTTCTGGTATATTAAGTTCATTTCTTATAAACATATTGATACTTAAAACATGTTTTCTACCCTAGGGAAATAACCATAAATTGTTGTTCTACTTCCAGTTTGGGGGGTAATTGGTACTTACATTGATATACAGACTAGCCAAATTTGTTTTCAAACACAGATGCTAGATTGTTATACTGGTCTTATCTTTCCTGGCATACAACATCTAGATTTAATCAATTGACTCAAAGTTATTGATAAAATAATTGATAAAATATTGTTTTCCAGGCTACTAAAATGTTCTGCCTATACTTATAACTGACAAATACTTAAATGATAAAATGTGTATGCTTTCTATGTCCCAGATATAGCTTACACTGTCACCTAACAACTAAACTTAAATATTAATAGAATGGTTTTAATCTATTGTGTTATTCTCTAACCCAATCTACTTTGCTAACGAGATATGTTCTACACCATTTTAACTAATCTGTTTTGCTAATCAGATATGTACAGTCTCTCTGAGTGATTAATAACCATATGTAAAAGCCAAAATCAATTGAAAGTGTTGTAGCTAAAAGGATATCCAATATTTTGCTTCCTGCTCCCAGGTCAAAGGGCCACAGGAGATGATGGGACATTTGAGCTTCTAGCCTCTGTTAAGTTACCTGTCTTCTTGATTAGAGAGGATGTGGAGACTCAGAAATGAATTCCAAGTCAGTGTATCTGCAACAGAAGAGTCACATCAGAGAAAAATCCATCCTCCAGGCTTCCCAAAAGAGGGAGGGTCACTTGGTCAACAGCCTTGACTTGTCCTAGCAGATGACAATGCTGAGAGTCATAGAACTCCTCACAGGTCCCTAAAAGTCTCTCCTACAGTGCCATTATTGACCTCCAAAATATTCAGTTAATTCTAGCAGCCTGCATGGTCTTAATCACCCAGTAAGAAAAATATAGCTACAATATAAACAATGGTTTGGACTAATAGGCTCTCCTGTCTGATGCTGACTTACAATACTAGACTCTAACATTATTAACTCATGCCTTCTACCTCTGCCTGTCTCTGATTAACTTCACCTACCCTGACCCCAGATCCTCCCACTTGCCTTAGCCAGAATCAGAGCTACTCCTTGGGGCCCCTCATTCCTTACCCCTTACTCTATCTCATCCAGGAAGTACACTGCCATCCCAATGGGCATTCTCAAACTTAAACTCTCTTGTGTTCCTACTCTTCCCCTGATCCCAAAATGCTCCTTTGTCTCCTCTTGCCCCAAGCCCTCTATCTCTCATCTCTGAATGCTCATGCTCCCTTTACACCTGGTCTTTTGATATCATAGTTGTTGACAAGAATAACAAGCTCCTTTATTCTCCCTTCTGTCTTCTCACAGAGTGCCCAGAGCCCATCTCCCTCACATTCTCTATAACAGGTGTCTACCAGTGACTGCTCTGAAGCCAGCTCAATACAGGGATGGTACAAGAGAAGTCTCTGTTTCATTCAGAGCCAAGTCATAACAAGATGCTACACTGGCACTGTGGATCTCACCACTTTGCCACCTCTAGCCATCATGAAACAGCTTCCTCATCACCTGCCCTGAAGAGAGACCTATCAACTGCATTATCCAGCCTCTCCCATAAGAACTTATCACCCTTATGGTCAATATAAAAAAATTAACCTTTGTCTCTTATCATTAACAAAAGGCTGGAATGTTAGGTCAGAACAAAATGGAGTCACCAAGAACAGCAGGAGGGCAACAGAGACATAAGGAAGTGGGTCATCCCTTCCCATTATCCCTTCCTCTCCTAACAATGCCCCGGGTCTAGGTTTCCTGCCCCCTTATCTCCCACTTCATCACTATTCTGGTCTCACACCCTAGGTATTTCCCTTCTTCACCTTCCCCCAACTGAAGAACTCTATATAGCCCACTATCTGGAATCTCAAAGTTGGCTATGCTCCACTATTGAGAGTCAGTCCTGGCAGCTCATGTTTTTCCTGAATAAAAGCTTCCATCTTTGCCTCAAAGAGGTCTCCATGGTTTTGGTCACTCCTGAAGCTTACACATAACGCATGACATATTAAAGCCATGAGACCCTAAACCCTAACATGTTAGACATGAGTGCTTAACCTCTGCCATGTTAAAGCCATTAGCCTCTAAACCCTGCCATGTTAAAATCATGCATCCATAACAACTAACATGTTAAAGCCATGAGACCCTGAACTCTTCTATGTTAAAGACATGAGTCCCTAACCCCTGCCATTTTAAATTCATGAGTACCTAACCCTTGCCATGTTAAAGTCATGGGACCCTAATCCCTGTCATGTTAACTCATGAGCCCCTAGTCCCTTTCATGTTAAATCCATGAGCCCAAAAACCCTGCTAAATTAAAATCATGAGTACCTGATCCCTGCCATGTTAAAGCCAAGAGTCTCTAACCCCCAACATACAGAAGCCATGAGTCCCAATCACCTGCCATATTGAAGGCATGACCCCCAAGCCCCTACCATGTTGAAGCCATGAGACCCTAACCACTACCATGTTAAACACATGATTTCCTAATCCCTGCCAGGTTAAAACCACGATTCCCTAAACCCTGCCATGTAAATGTCACAAGTCCCTAAACCCTGCCTTTATGAAGCCATGAGTCCCTAACCACTGCCACTTGAAAATTACAAGTGCCTAACCCCTGCCATGTTAAAGTCATGAGTCCATAACCCCTGTCAGGTTAAAGCCACAAGTCCCTAACCTCTGCTATGTTAAAGCCATTAGCCCCTAAACGCTGCCATGTTAAATGCATGAGTCCCTAACACCTGACATGTTAAAGCCATGAGTCCCTAAACCCTGCCTTGTTAAAGCCATGAGTCCCTAAGTCCTGCCATGAAAAATGCATTTAACCCTTAACCCTTGCCAAGTTAAACTCCTGAGTCCCTACCCCTGCCATGTTAAGTCATAAGACCCTAACATCATGAGTCTCTAACCCCTGCCATGTTAAAGTTATAAGTATCTACCCCTGTCATGTTAAACTAATGAGTCCCTAACCCCTGTCATATTAAAGCCATGATCCCCTACCTCCTGCCACGTTAAAGACATGAGCCCCTAATACCTGCCATGTTAAATTCATGAGTCCCTAATATGTGCTAAGGTGAAGGCATAAGAGCCTAAAACCTGCAATTTTAAAGGTACAGCCCCCTAACACCTTTCATATTAAAATCATGAGTCCCTAACCCCTGCCATGTTATAGTCATGAGCCTGGATAAAGCCATGACTCCCTGACCCTGGCACGTTAAATGCATAAGCCCTTAATCCCTGCCATGTAAAATGGATGAGTCCCTCACCTCTGTCACATTAAAACTTGACCCTGAAATGTTAAAGTCATGGTCATGATTTCCTACCCTCTGCCATGTTAAATTCATGAGACCCTAATCTCTGTTATGGAAAAGCCAAGAACCCCTAACCTCTTCCATGATAAAATCATAAGTTTCTACCTCTTGCCATTTTAAAATCATGAGTACCTAACCCCTTCCATGTTAAAGTTATGAGTCTCTGACCCCTGGCATGTTAAAGTCCTGAGATACTAATAGCTGCCATGTTGAAGTCATGAGACCCTAACCCATGCTACTTTAAAGCTATGAGTTCTTAATCCCTACCAAGTTAAAGCCATGAGCCCCTAGCCCCTGCCATGTGAAAGTTGAGAGTACCTAACCCCTGCTATGCTAAAATCATGAGTCTCTACCCCCATCATGTTAAAGTCATTAGTCAGTAACCCCTGCTATGTAGAAGCCATGACTCTCTAACCTGTGCCATGTTAATGTCATCAGTCCCTAACACCTGCCATGTTAAAATCATAAGGCCCTAGAATGTGCCATGGTAAAGCCATGAGAACCTAAAATCTGCAATATGAAAAATCCTTATTTAATTTAATTTAATAAAAAATTAAAACCATAGCCCCCTAATCCCTGTCACGTTAAAGTCATGATTCCCTAGCCCCTGCCATGTTTAAGCAATGAACCCATAACCTATGCCATGTTAAAGTGCCTAACCCTGCTGTGTTAAAGTCATAGGTCCCTAATCCTGCCATGTTAAAGCCATGAGTCCCCTGCCATATTGAAGCCATGGTACCTTAACCTCTGCTATGTTAAAGACATAACCCTCTAACCCCTGCCATGTTAAAATCCTGAGCCCCTAACCCTTGCAATGTTAAGCTCATAAGTCCCTAACACTGTCATGTTAAAGCCACAAGTCCCTAGTCCCTGCCATGTTAAAATCATGATTCCCCGCACCTGTAATGTCAAAGTCATGAGTCTCTATCCCATGCCATATTGAAGCCATGAAACCCTAACCCCTGCCGTGTTAAAACATGACCCCCTACCCTCTGTCATGTTAAAGCCATGAGCCACTAACCACTGCCATGTTAAAACCATGAGCCCCTAACCACTGCCATATTAAAGCTATGAAACCCTTACCACTGCCATGTTGAAGCCATGACCACCTAATCTTTGCATGTTAAATTCATGAGTCCCTAACCCCTGCCATGATAAAGTCAAAGTCTCTAACTCCTGCCATGTGAAGCCATAAGTCCCTAAACCCTACCATGTTACTGTCATGAGTTCCTAAACCATTCCATGTAAAACTCATGAGTCCCTAACTCCTGCCATGTTAAAATCATGAGTCTCTAAATCCTGCCACTTTAAAGTCACTAGCCCCTAATTTGTGCCCTGTTAAAATCATGAGTTCCAGGCCCCTGCCATGTTACCATGACACCCTAACCCCTGTCATGTTACAGTCATGAGTCCCTAACCCATGCCATGTTAAAGCCACAAGCCCCTAGCCCATGCCACGATAAAACATGACTCCCTAACCTCTGTCATGTTAAAACCATGACCCCCTTTCCCCTGCCATGTTGAAGCCATGATACCATAACCCCGGCCACATTACAGTAATGAGTCCCTAACCCCTGCCATGTTAAGTCATAAGTCCCTAATCCCTGTCATGTAAAATTCATGAGTCCCTAAATCCACACCATGTTAAAATCATGAGTCCCTTAACCCTACCATTTTAAAATCACACAACTCTAATGCATGCCATGTTAAACCCAAAATGTTAAACCCAAGAGTCCCTAACCCCTGCCATGTTAAAGCCACAAGCCACTAACATGTGCCATGTTAGAGCCATAACCCCATAACCCCTGCCACTTTAAGCCATGTCACCCTGACCCCAGCCATATTGAAGACATGACCCCTAACCCCTGCATGTTAAATTCATGAGTCCATAACCTCTGCCATGTTAAGTGATAAGTCCCTAAACCCTGTCATGTTATAGTCATGAATCCCTAACCCATGCAATGTAAAGGCCACAAGCCCCCTAACCCATGCCATGATAAAGCCATGACCCCCTTTCCCCTGCCATGTTGAAGCCATGATATCGTAACCCTGGCCATGTTATAGTACTGAGTCCCTAACACCTTCCAAGTTAAAGCCATGAGACCCAAACCCCTGCCATATCAATGCAATGAGCTTCTAAGCCCTGTCATGTTAATGACATCACCACTAACCCCTGTCATGTTAAACCCATGAGTCCCTAACCCCTGCCATTTTAAAACCATGCCTTTGGGTGCCAGCCATGATAAAGCCACAAGTCCCTGTCATGTTAAAGCTATGATCCCCTAATCCTTGCCACATTCACGTCATAAACCCCTAACCCTGCCATGTAAAGTCATGAGACCCAATCCCTGCCATGTTAAAGTTATGAGTCCCTAACCCCTGCTAAGTTAACCCTTGCTAGTTAAAGTCATGAGCTCCCAAACCCTGCCATATTGAAGCCATGAGCCCCTAATCACTACCATGTTAAAGACATGAATTCTTAAGCCCTGCCAGGATAAAGCCATGGTTCCCTAACCCCTGCCATGTTAAACTCATGAGTCCCTAACCCCTGCCATTTTAAAGACATGAGACCTTAATACCTGCCATGTTAAAAACATGAACCCCAAACACCTGAACACCTGCCATGATAAAGTCATGAGTCCCTCACAACCTCTGTCATGTTAAAATCATGAGTCCATTCACCCTGCTATTTTAAACTCACAAGTCCCTAATGCATGCCATGTTAAACTCATGAACCCCTGGCCCCTGCCATGTTAAATCCATGACCCCCTAACCCCTGCAATATTAAAGTCTTGAGTCCCTAAGCCCTGCCATGTTAAACAATGAGTCCCTAACCCTGCTATATTTAAGCCATGGTCCCCAACCACTGTCATGTTAAAATTCATGAGTTGCTAGCCCCTGCCATGTTAAAGCCTTAAGCCCCTAACACCTTACTGCCTTAATATCCTGAACTCTTAAGCCCCGCCATGTTAAAATCATGACCCCATAGCCGCTACTATGTTAAAATCATAAGTCTCTATCCCATGCCATGTTGATGTCATGATCCTTAACCCTGACATGTTAAAGTCATGAGGCCCTAACCCCTGTCATATAAGTCATGAGCCTCTTATCCCTGCCATGTTAAATTCATGAGTCCCTAAATCCTGCAATGCTAAATTCATGAGTTCTTAACATATGTCATGTTAAAGTCACGAATCCCTAACCCCTGCCATGCTAAAATCCTGAGTCCCTAACCCCTGTCATGTTAAAGCCATGAGTCCCTAACCACAACCTTGTTAAAATCATGAGTCCCTAACCCCTGCCATTTTAAAGTCATGAGTCCCAAAGCTGGGTGTGGTGGTACATGCCTTTAATCCCAGCACTTGGGAGGCAGAGGTAGGAGGATCACTGTGAGTTTGAGGCCACCCTGAGAATACAGAATGAATTCCAGGTCAGCCTAGACTGGAGTGAAACTCTACCTTAAAAAACCAAAGAAATAAAAATTAATAAAGTCATGAGTCCCTATCCACAACCTTCTTAAATTCCTAAGTCCCTAACCCTTGCCATTTTAAAGCCATGAATCTCTAACCACTGGCATGTTAAAGTCATGAGTCCATAACTCCTGTCATGTTAAAACCATGAAACCCTAACCCCTACATTGTTAAAGCTATGATCCCCTAACCCCTGCCATGTTAAAGTTATGAATCTCTAACCCTTGTCATATTAAAATCATGAGATGAGCTTCTAACCCCTGCCATCTAAAACGCAAGAGCCCCTAACAAGTTCCATGTTAAAACTATGAGTTGCTAAGCCCTGCCATAGTAAGTCATGGGTACCTAACTACTGCCATGTTAAAGCCAAGAGCCACTAATGTGTGCCATGTTAAAGCCACAAGTCACTAACCTGTGTCATGTTGAAGCCATGAACGCCTAATGCCTTCCATGCTAAAGCCATGATTCTCTGACCCCGTTAACATAGAAGCAATGACCCAATAACCTCTGCCATGTTAAAGCCATGAGTCCCTAACCCCTGCCATTCTAAAGTCTTGAGTAGCTAACACTTGTCATGTTAAAGTCATGAGCCCTAACACCTGCCATCTTAAAGCACTGAGCCCTTAAATCCTGCATGTTTAAGTCAGGAGCTCCTAATCCTACTATGTAAAAGTCATGAGCCCCTAACCCCTATCATGTTAAAGACAGGAATCCCTAAACTTTGCCATGTTAAATTCATGAGTACCTAACCCTGCCATGTTAAAGGCATGAAACCCTAAAACCTGCCATGTGAAAGCCAAGACCCACTAAACCTTGCCACGTTGAAGCCATGAACCCTTAACCTCTGCCATGGTAAGTCATGAGTCCCTAACTACTGCCATGTTTAAGCCATGACCCCCTGTCCCCTTCCATGTTAAAGACATAAATCTCTGACCACTGGAGTATTGTAGCAATGACCTTCTAACCCCTGCCATGTAAAAGTCATGAACCCATAACTCCTCCCAAGTAAAAGTCATGAACCTCTAAACATTACCATGTTCAAATCAGGAGCCCTGCCATCTTAAAGTTCTGAGTCCCTAACTCTTGCCATGTTAAAATCATGAGTCCCTAACTCCTGCTGTGGTGGTTTGACTCAGGTGTCCCCCACAAACTTAGGTGTTCTGAATGCTAGGTTCCCAGCTGATGGAGATTTGGAAATTGACAACTCCTGGAGGCAGTATATTGTTGGAGGCAGGATTATGGGTATCATAGCCAGTTTCCCCTTGCCAGTGTCTGTCATACTCTCCTGTTACTATGGTCCCCCTTATGTTGGCCAAGGAGTGATGTCCATCCTTGGCTCATGCCATAATTTTACACTGACATCATGGAGCTTCCCCTCTAGTCTGTAAGCCAAAATAAACCTTTTTTCCCAAAAGCTGCTCTTGGTTGGTTGATTTCTGCCAGCAATGCAAACCTGACTCCAACAATAATGTTGGTACTGAGAGTGGCATTGCTGCTAGAAACGTGATTGGTTGGCTTTGGCCTTTTGGAGCTGATTTTCAAGAGGAATGTGAAAGGATTTGAAACCTTGACCTAAGAGACACCTTGAAGTGCTGTAAGTGCAGCTTAATGGACTACTCTAGTCAGAGTTGAAAGACCTGAATGCAATAATAACTATGGACTGTGAGATTTGACTTATGAAGGTGAGAAAGAGCTTTGCTTGGACTGGACTAGAAGCAGTTTGTGTGAGATGCTTGCTGTTATGCCTGCGTCCTGAGAATCTATGCACGGTTGCATTGCGTAGAAATGGACTGGTATGAGCAGAGAGATATGGCACAGAAATGGAATCTTTGGGCTGAAACTTCTGCCTATTCAGCTTCAATTAGATATTACAACCTTTGACATTGGGCCATATGACCTACACTGGGGCAACAGGAAGAAAGTATACTGTTTTGCAGGGGCCTGACTGCTCAAGGAGTGTTCTGTTCTTCAAAGTCTGGTTTATTCCCCTCCACCCACATAAACAAATTGGCACCCTACCTGGTATTATGGAGTATAAGAAATGCAGAAGAGGATCATTGAGTTTGCAACATGGTCTTGTGTTTTGGAAATGGCATGGGCACTGTGAAGCAGGTTTGCTGGATGCCTGCATGGAGACCTTATGGAGCCACGAGAATGAACTGTGGGTTGCAGTGGAGACCCAGTGGAGATGCCAGGACCACAAGATAGCAGATAAGGAAAGCTGCCTGCCCCAGATGAAGTTTTCCAGGACTGTGAGTAGCCTACCTGGAGGGGCAGAATGGGAACTCCAGAGACTTGTTGCTAGTTAGAATTATCATACTTAGAGATTTGTCACTGGCTAGAATTGTTGGACTTGGAGCTACAGAGTTTGATGTTTGCACTGGTTGTTTTAAATCTTCTATTGGTTAAATATTTATTTGCTATGCCCAATGCCATCTTTGCAGTGTGAATTTTAATCTGTGCCATTATGGGTTTTTTTTCATAATTGGGGGGGATTATTATGGCTCAGTTAAGACTTTAGATTATAGTGATGTTTGAACATCATTAGTATTGATTAAAACTTATGGAGACTCTTAAGGTCATATTGAATGCATTGTATTTTACATCAGGTGTGGATATCAGTTTATGGGGACCTGGGGTAAAATGTAGTGGTTTGATTCAGGTGTCCCTCATAAATTTAGGTGTTATGAATGCCAGGTTTCCAGCTGATGGAGATTTTGGAATTAACAGCTACTGGAGGCAGTGTATTCTTTGGGGGCTAATTTTACCTTCCATGTCAGGATAAATTATGTGTTAAATCTGATGGATGGTCAGATCTGCCATTCTTAAAATAAGGTACATTTGGGGCTTGTCATTTGTTGATTCCTGATTTATAGTGCCTTTGTTTACTCTTCTGTTATTCCTTAGGGAAGGGTTTCATATGGTCACAAGCTGATTTGGAACACTCAACAGATGAGAAATCTTAGTCTCCTAGTTGACAGGATTAAGGGTGTGGGGCAACACGCATCCTAAGGGATTGTGACTTTGCAAAAGGATCTCATTGTCATAATACCTACTCTTGCATAAATACTCTATACTGATTTTCATTGAATATGTACAATGTTTAGTTAAATTTTAGAATCTGTCTGTAATTTGCCCCACTCAGTCTACATGAATATTCTCATAGCAGGCAAACCCAATATCTAGGGTCACTTTTGTAGATACTCTGGGAGTCTTAAGAGCCACACCTAGCACTTTAAGCTCCTACCCTGAAGATATATAACATCAGATTGATTGAAACATCTAGCAATACTGGAGACAATTAATTTTTGAAGTATCAAATTAATCCAAGATGCAAAAATACATGCATTGTATCACAAGAAACAAAAGAGCAAGATAATATAAATCCACCAAAAATTATTAATGCATCAGAAATGACCTCCAATGAGATTGATTTAGAAGAAATGCCTGAGAAAGACTTCAAAAGAATGATGAAAAATGTGTTCAAAGAAGTCAAAGAGTAAGTCAAAGAAATGAAAGAAGACACAGGACACCAATCTAATGACATAAGGAGGTCAATGCAGGACATAAATAAGGAAATAGAAATAATAAACAAAACTCAGTCAGAATTACTAGCAATGAAGAACGCAATCAATGAAATAAAAAAACTCTGTAGAAAATCACACAAGTAGAATGGATGAAGGAGAGGACAGAATATCTAAGCTAGAAGACCAGGTGGCAGATCTAATACAGTCCAACAAAGAGAATGACAAACTAATAGGAAAGTATGAATGTGAATTTCCAGATATTTGGGACACTATGAAAAGATCAAACATAAGAATTCAGGGTATAGTAGAAGGAGAAGAATTTCACTCCAAAGGCATAGTACGTATTTTCAACAAAATCATAAAATAAAACTTCCCCCAAACTGGGAAAGAGATGCCAGTACAGACACAGGAGTCCTTTAGAACACCAAACAGACAAAAACTGGAAAGAACCTCTCCTTGCCACAGTATAATTAAACTATCAAACATACAATCCAAAGAAAATATATTGAAAGCAGTTAGAGAGAAAAATCAAGTTATATACAAATGCAAGATCATCAGGATCATAGCAGACTACTCAACGCAAACTTTAAAAGCCAGAAGGTCTTGGAGTATTGTATTATAAATTCTGAAGGATAGCAATGGTCAACTAAGGTTACTTTATCCTGCAAAGCTATACATTCAAATAGATGGAGAAATAAGGATATTCCACAGCAAAAGGAAGTTAAAGGAATATTTGAAGACAAAACCAGCTCTACAGAAAATACTTGAAAGAATCCTCCATGCTGAAGAGAAAGAAAAGCACACATATAAGGAACCTGGAAAAATATACCATACTCAAATACTAGTTAATAAAAAAGAGCAAAGGTAAAACCGGAAGAACTACAAAAAATGGCAAAAATAAATACACACCTTTCAATTATATCTCTTAATATCAACAGCCCCAATGCCCCAACCAAAAGACATAGGTTTGCAGACTGGGTTAGAAAGCAGGATCCTTCAACTTGTTGCCTCCAAGAAACTCACCTTTCTACAAAGGAAGGACACTATCTGAGGGTGAAAGTTTAGAGAACAATATTTCAAGTGAATGGGCCTAGAAAACAAGCAGGGTTTGCTATCCTAATATCTGACAAGGTAGACTTCAGTCCAACATTAGTTAGGAAAGATAAGGAAGGTCACTTTATATTGATTAAACACACACTCGAACAGGTGGACATTACAATCCTAAACCTCTATGCACCTAACATGGAGGCCCCAAACTACATCAAACACTATAGAACTAATGTCACAGATAATACCAACCATTGTTGTAGTGGGTGACTTCAACACCCCACTCTCATCAACTGACAGGTCATCCCAGCAAAAAATAGGGAGGCATCTGGATTAAATGAGGTCATCAATGAAAGGGATCTTACAAATATATACACGACATTTCATCCAAATGCTGAAGAATACACGTTCTTTTCAGCAGCACATGGAATAAAATAAAACATATATTAGGACAAAAAGCAAATCTCAACAAATACAGGAAAACGGAAATAATTCCTTGCATTCTATCTGATCACAATAGGATCAAACTACAAATAAATAGCAAGAAAAGCTATAGAGCATACACAAAATCATGGAAGCTGAGGGCTTCCGGCCAAGATGGCGACTGCCTAACTGCACTGCACATCCCAGGGAAAGAAAGGCAAGACATTAACGGTTCACTGGGTCCTTTAGGGGAGGGAAATCTCCAGTAGATTGACAGTAGGAGGGCACAGAGGGGGAAAATCAGGGAATCACTGATTCCCTCACGTGCGGGAGGCCCACCCCGCCCCCCAAGCAGCCACCATACCCACAGTCCCAGCTTCAGGAAACTCCCGCACTTACTGTAGGAAAAGGGTCCCAGCCCAACATAGTTCCACTTGCCTCACTGCACAGGGGCGATCACCCTGATATCCCTGCCCACGAGTGACCTTGGCCAGGCTCCGCCCATGGGCCCATTGGCGCTCAGGCTCTTTTGATCAATTTGCCCACCAAACACGCACTGCTGCCGATCCCTGCTTTTGCAAGCTTGCCTGCATGGCCCATTTGCTCACTTACTGCTCTGGCAGCCACACATTCACATGTGAGCTCAGACCCATTGCAACTGCACACATGAGCTCCAGCTGTTGCTGTCTGTGCTTGTGCTAGCTCAGGTGCCAGCTCCTCCCTGTATGCCATGCCCACCGACCACCATTGTCCTGTTGCAGGGGAGCGCAGACTGTTTCTGGGTCCCAGTGATCCCCCACTCAGGAGTTTGGGCTTCTTCAGTACTTGGTGCCTCAGTGTCCCTCCTAGGGTGAGCACAGGCTGCTTTGGTGCACTACCGCATGAGAGCTCAGGCAACTTTGGCGTCCCTGCCAGGCAGGAGCTCAGGCGGCTTTGGAAAAGTGAGAGCCAAAGCCCAGGCTACTTGGCAACGGCCTCAGGCTGCTTCAGCTTCCCACTTTGCTTGAGCCCAGGCTGATCCACCCACCTACTTGCCCATACACTGCAATGGGCAGACCACAGAGCAAAAGAAATAACATGAAAAATCAAATGCAAGAAAATCCAGTTACATTACCAAGTCCTACAATGATCATCTCTAATCAAAACATAGAAGAAACATTAGGATCAAAACACCAAAATGAAGCTATGAGCAATGCAACCCTGACCAAGCTACTGGGTAGAACATGGAGAAAAGCAACAAAGGACCAATAATCATGTGGACACTGCCATCACTAGACTAGACCTAATAGACAAAAAAGTGCAAGAAATTCAAAGACAGTTAAGAGAGGCCCAAATAAACTTAATGGAGAGAGACTGGAGGAATTCCCATTGAGATCAGGAACAAGACAGGGTTGTCCACTCTCACCTCTGCTCTTCAATATAGTACTGGAAGTCCAACCTCAAGCAATAAGACAGGAGAAAGAAATAAAGGGGACACAATTTGGAAAGGAAGAAGTTAAGGTAGCCCTATTGGCTGATGACATGATTGTATGTGTAAGATACCATAGAGACTCCATCCCAAAACTCCTGAAGGTGATTAACTCCTATCACAAAGTAGCAGGATACAAAATCAATGCACAAAAATCAGTAGCCTTCCTATATGCAAATGACAAAGATATAGAGAAAGAAATAAAGGAAATGGTCCCATTTTCAATAGCAACAACAACAAAAAAACTAAAATAAAATACCTTGGAATAACGTTAACCAAGGAAGTGAAAGATCTATACAACAAACACATAAAAAAAAAAACTAAAAAAAGAAATTGAGGAGGACTTGACAAAATGGAAAGACTTCCCATGCTCCTGGATAGGCAGAATTAACATCATGAAGATGGCAATCCTACCAAAGGCAATATACAGATTCAATGCAATTCCAACTAAAATCCCAACAGTGTTCTTCACAGAGATAGAAAAAATGATCTCAAATTTCATATGGAAAGGCAGAAGGCCTCACATATCCAACCATATCCTCAGCAAAAGAAATACCTCTGGAGGCATCACCATACCTGATCTAAAGCTATATTACAAAGCCATAGTAACAAGAACAGCATGGTACTGGCACAAGAATAGGAGCATAGACCAATGGAATAGACTTGAGGACCCAGACTTTGGATCAAGCAACTATAGCTACTTGATATTTCACAAAGGCCCTAACAATATAGGCTGGAAAAAAGACAGCATCTTCAACAAATTGTGCTGGAGATACTGGATACCCATATGCAGGAAATTGAAATTTGATCCACACATTTCGCCATGCACTACACACAAATCCAAATGGATCAAAGACCTCAATATAAGACCGGAAACTCAACTACCACTCGAAGAAAATATAGGAAGTACTTTCTATGATATAGAAATGGAAAAAGACTTCCTGAACAAAACCCAAGTAGCTCACGATCTTAAACAGTCACTCAACCAATGGGATCATATGAAGCTGAAGAGTTTCTTTACAGACAAGCATACAATAAGCAAAGCCAATAGATTACCCACAGAATGGGAGAAAATATTTGCCGGTTATCCAACTGACAGATGCCTAATCTCTAGAATCTACAAAGAACTCAGAAACCTAAACAGTAAAAAGTCAAACAACCCACTTATAAAATGGGGCAAAGAGATTGGACTTGGCCTTCTGGTTAAGATGGCGGCTTAGGAACCACATCAAAGCAGACTAGGGGAGAAAAAGCCAAAGAATACCCAGAAAAATACACACTTTTACTAAAAAGTGAGGTGTATAAGAAACTAAAACAGCAGCAGAGAAATAGGATAGATCCAGGGCATCCAGAGCCCATGCAGGCAGGCCTAAGTGGCTCTTGCAGTGGCTGCTCCGGCAGCAGCAGCGGTGGCTCCAGCTCTGGCTCCAGCTCCAGCTCTGGCTCTGGCTCTGGCTCTGGCTGTGGCTCTGGCTCCAGCATTGGCAGTGCCAGCTCCAGCAGCAGCAGCAGAAGCAGTGGATCCAGCAGCGGCAGCTCCAGCAGCAGCAGCGGCGGCGGCTAGAGCAGCGGTGGATCCAGCAGTAGCAGCTTCAGCAGTGCCAGTGGCAGCAGCAGCGGGGGCCCCAGCAGCAGCAGCTGCAGCAGCAGCAGTGCCAGATCTGCGGGGCCACAGCTGCCAGGCTCAGCTTGCCCCAAAGGAAAAGCCAGTGCCCAGCTCCAGAAAACAGAACAGTGGTCCAGCAATCCAGCCAGCCTACTTGAGCCCACAGGGCACCAAAGAGGGATGCATAACTGAGACCAAAATCATCCAAAAGGGTAACTGGGATTGCATCAGGGAAGGGTCTCACTTGGTCACAAGCTGACTTGGAGCCCTCAACAGACCAGAAATCTTAACCTCTTTGTTGATAGAGGATCTGGTTGTTATAATACCTACTCTTGCATAAATACTCAGTGCTGCTTTTCATTGAATGTGTACATTGTTTACTTCTATTTTAGAATCTGTCTGTATTTTGTTGCACTCAGCCTACTTGAATACTCCCATAGCAGGCAAACCCAACCCCTAGGAACACCTTTGTAGATACTCTGAGAGTCTTAAGAGCCATACCTAACACCTTAAGCTCCTACCCTGAAGATATATAACATCAGATCAATTGATACAGCTAAGAATACCCAGCTAGCTATAAAATCCAAGCATTAACTTAATCCAAGATGCAAAAATATATACATTATAACACAAGAAACACTAAAAAGCAAGACAATATAAATTCACCAAAAAGTATTAATGCATCAGAAATGACCTCCAGTGAGAACGAGTTAGAGGAAATGCCTGAGAAAGATTTCAAAAGAATGATTGTAAATATGCTCAGAGAAGTCAAAGAAGAAATCAAAGGCACCAAAGAGGAAATCAAAGGAATCAAAGAAGACACAGGACACCAATTTAACAGAATAAAGAAGTCAATGCAAGACATAAATAAGGAAATAGAAATAATAAAGAAAAACCAGTCAGAATTACTAGCAATGTAGAACACAGTTAATGAAATAAAAAATCTCTGTAGAAAATCTCACCAGTAGAATGGATGAAGGAGAGGACAGAATACCTAAACTAGAAGACCAGCTGGCAGATCTAATACAGTCCAACAAAGAGAATGACAAACTAATAGAAAAGTATGAATGGGAATTTCCAGATATTTGGGACACTATGAAAAGATCAAACATAAGAATTCAGGGCATAGTAGAAGGAGAAGAATTTCACTCCAAAGGCGTAGTAGGAATCTTCAACAAAATCATAGAAGAAAACTTCCCCCAAGTTCGGAAAGAGATGCCAATGCAGATACAGGAAGCCTTTAGAACCCCAGCCAGACAAAACTGGGAAAGAACCTCTCCTCACCATATTATATCAGACTACCAAACACACAATCCAAAGAAAAAATATTGAAAGCAGTTAGAGAGAAAAATCAAGTTACCTACATAGGCAAGCCCATCAGGATCACAGCAGATTACTCAACAGAAACTTTCAAAGCCAGAAGGGCTTGGAGTGATGTATTCCAAGTTCTGAAAGATAACAACTGTCAACCAAGGTTACTTTATCCTGCAAAGCTATCCATTCAAATTGATAGAGAAATAAGGACATTCCACGACAAAAGCAGGCTAAAGGAGTATTTGAAGACAAAACCAGTTTTACAGAAAATACTTGAAAAAATCCTCCATGCTGAAGAGAAGGAAAAGCACACATATAAGGAACTTGGAAAAAACAAACTATACTCAAATAGTAGCTAACACAAGAGAGAAAAGGTAGAACCGGAACTACAAAAAAAAAAATGGCAAGCATAAATACACACCTTTCTTTTTTTTTTTTTCCCACTGGTGAATTTTTTTTTTTATTAGTCAGTTCTGTATTCAGCAAATACAGTCAGTTTGGTACCATTATTAGGCTCATCCGTGACCTGCCCCCTCCCCTTGGCCCCTCCTTGTTGAGGTATACGGGTCTTGCATTGTGGAGTTAGCCCACAGTTATGGGTAAGATAAATGTCTCTGCATATCATGACCCAACATGTGACTGACATTCTTTCCATCCCCTCTTCTGCAAAATTTCCCTGAGCCATGTTGGGTTCATTTTTGGTCTGCTTCAGTGATGAGGTGTTGGGGGCCTCTGAGGCTCTGGCTCTCTGATTTGGTGGGAGTTGATTTTTCTCTGTGCTGATCTCCTTCCCCCTTGTGCTGGTGTCCGGTTCATCAGGAAAACAGCCCCCTTGCTTGTTTCTCCAATTTTTCTTAGTTTCAGCCGGGGCCCTTTTGAGGTATGATGGGGTGGCTCTCTCCTTAGGATCTACATCTATCTGAAAAAGAGAAGCAGATTCTCCAACGGAGAGTAAGTTAGCACCAGGACAAATGAGATAACCCTTACTTTTTTTTTTATAGAGAATTTAATAGGTGTAGGCCCTCTTGTAGCCCACAATTGATGGTAGCTTGATATTGGAGAGTGGGCTTATGTTTGGATATGGTTCTGA
Source organism: Dipus sagitta (assembly GCA_036346955.1). NCBI lineage: Eukaryota > Metazoa > Chordata > Mammalia > Rodentia > Dipodidae > Dipus > Dipus sagitta. The sequence goes on along the minus strand of CM070772.1, from coordinate 74,323,266 downwards.
CTTGTTTCCCAGCTCTAGCTATGGGTCCCATTCCAGTGAGGGGATCAGTTAGCCAAATTGAGAGCAGTTGGTTCCCCACCATGGCTGTGTGCCACCACTGCACTTGTGTGGGCATCACAACAAGTTATTTGCTGCTAAGTAGGTTAGACCATGCGTTGCTTCGACAGATATTGGTCAATTTCCCCCAGTCACCCATGTAGCACCTTCTGGCACTAGATGCGCTGACTGTCTGGGGACTGACTCTCATCCAACTTCCAGCCATGCCATTCTAATTTGCATGTCAATCACATAAGGTATCTTCAGCAGTAGGGTCTTACCACTAACCTTTGGTGGGTCATCAAGTACTCTGACAGAAATCTGTCTGTCTTTTAGGAAACCTTGTAGGTCTCTCTGATCAAAAGCTCATTGTGGATGATAGCCCCATGCTGGATCTTGGAGTTACAGGTCAGTGCCCACTAAGAAAATGAGGAAAAAGATAACTAATATATAAGAGTTAGAGATAAGAGAGAGAGAGAGACAGGGAGAGGGGAAGTGAGGGAGGGAAGATGTAGGCGATTAAGGTTAGTCTTAATCTTACCCTCTCCAGTGTCTTGTGGTTCAGGTGTTCCCTGTAAGGGCCTGGTGAAGGATCAGCCATTTGGTCTGTCTTTTAGTAAGTAGAAGATTATGGTACCATTGCCGTTTGGGTCTAGATTTGTGTTTCCCACCCCTTTGATGCCTTCCCCTCCCTCCCCTTCCATCCTAGTGTCTAATCTAGGAGATGCTTGCTGGGTATGTAAGGTATCTTCGGTAGATTCAGGTTAGGTGCTGTAGATGAGTGAGACTATGTAGCGATTTTTTTTCTGTGATTGGGTGAGTTCACTGAGAATGATCTGTTCCAGGTTCAACCATTTTTCCTCAAATTTCATTGTGTCATTTTTTCTTACTGCTGTATAGAATTCCATTGTGTAGATATACCACATCTTAGTTATCCATTCTTCTAGTGATGGACATCTGGGTTGATTCCAGCTCTTAGCTATTACAAATTGAGCCGCTATAAACGTGGTTGAGCAAATCTCTTTAGTCTGTGGTTTGAAGGTTTTAGGGTAGATGCCCAGTAAGGGAATAACTGGGTCTGTTGGTATCTCTATACTCAGCTTTTTCAGAAGTCTCCATATTGCTTTCCAAAGTGGTTGTGCCATCCTACATTCCCACCAACAGTGGATGAGTTTCCTACTTCTCCACATCCTCACCAGCATTTTTTTTTATTTGATTTTTTGATGCTTGCTATCCTTATTGGGGTAAGGTGGAATCTCATAGTTGTTTTGATTTGCATTTCTCTGATGATTAGGGATGCTGAACATTTTCTTAAGTGTATGTTTGCCATTTCTATTTCTTGCTCTGTGAACTGCCTGTTCAACTCTTTGCCCCATTTTGTGAGTGGGGTGTTTGACTTCTTACTCTTTAGATTTTTGAGTTCTTTGTAGATTCTAGAGATTAGGCCTCTATCAGTTGGATAACCCACAAATATTTTCTCCCATTCTGTGGGTAATCTATTGGCTTTGCTTATTGTATGCTTGTCTGTAAAGAAACTCTTCAGCTTCATGTGGTCCCATTGGTTGAGTGATGGTTTAAGTTCATGAGCTACTGGGGTTTTGTTAAGGAAGTCTTTTTCCATTCCTATATCGTGGAATGTACTTCCTAAATTTTCTTCCAGTAGTATTCGAGTTTCTGGTCTTATATTGAGATCTTTGATCCATTTGGACTTGAGTGTAGTGCATGGTGAAATGTGTGGGTCAAGTTTCAGTTTCCTGCATATGGTTATCCAGTTTGTCCAGCACCATTTGTTGAAGATGCTGTCTTTTTTCCAGCCTATATTGTTTGGGCCTTTATCGAATATCAAGTAGCTATACTTGCTTGACCCAAAGTCCGTGTCCTCAAGTCTATTCCATTGATCTATAGTCCTGTTTTTATGCCACTACCATGCTGTTTTTATTACTATGGCTTTGTAATATAGCTTTAGATCAGGTATGGTGATGCCTCCAGAGGTATTTCTTTTGCTGAGGATATGTTTGGAAATGCAAGGCCTTCTGCCTTTCCATATGAAATTTGAGATCATTTTTTCTATCTCTGTGAAGAACACTGTGGGTATTTTAATTGGTATTGCATTAAATCTGTAAATTGCCTTTGGTAGGATTGTCATCTTCACAATGTTAATTCTGCCTATCCAGGAACATGGGAGGTCTTTCCATTTTCTCAAGTCCACCTCAATTACTTTTTTGAGTGTTTTTATGTTTTCATTGTATAGATCTTTCACTTCCTTGGTTAACGTCATTCCAAGGTATTTTATTTTTTTTGTTGCAATTGAAAATGGGACTATGTCCCTTATTTCTTTTTCTGTATCTTTGTCCTTTGCATAAAGGAAGGCTACTGATTTTTGTGCATTGATTTTGTATCCTGCTACTTTGCTATAGGAGTTAATCACCTTCAGGAGTTTTGGGATGGAGTCTCTCGGGTCTCTTACATATATAATCATGTCATCAGCGAATAAAGCTAACTTAACTTCCTCCTTTCCAAATTGTATCCCTTTTATTTCCTTCTCCTGTCTTATTGCTTGAGCTAGGACTTCCAGTACTATATTGAAAAGCAGAGGTGAGAGTGGACAACCCTGTCTTGTTCCTGATCTTAATGGGAATTCCTCCAGTCTCTCTCCATTAAGTATTATTTGGGCGTTCGGAGCTTCGTATATTGCCTTTATTAGGTTAAGATATGAACCAACCAGGCCAACTCTCTCCAATGTTTTGAACATAAAGTGATGTTGAATCTTGTCAAAGGCCTTTTCTGCATCTATCGAAATGATCATGTGGTTTTTATGTTTAACCTTGTTTATGTGGTGTATTACATTGACAGATTTCCGTATGTTGAACCACCCCTGTGTTCCTGGAATGAATCCCACTTGGTCAAGGTGGATAATGGTTTTGATGTGTTGTTGGATTCGGTTTGCAAGGATTTTGTTTAGGATCTTTGCATCTAAATTCATCAGGGAAATAGGCCGGTAGTTTTCTTTTCTTGTGGCATCTCTGCCTGGTTTTGGAATTAGGGTGATGCTAGCTTCATAAAAGGAGTTGGGTAGCTTTCCCTGTTCACCAATTGTGTGGCACACTTTGAGGAAGATTGGTTTGAGTTCTTCCATGAAGGTTTGATAGAATTCAGCTGAGAAGCCATCTGGTCCTGGGCTCTTCTTTTTTGGGAGGTTTTTTATTACTTTTTCAATCTCCATGAGTGTGATGGGTTGATTAAGGTGATTAATCTGCTCTGTGTTTAGCTTTGGTAGATGGTATGCATCCAAGAATTTATCCATCTCCTCCACATTATCCAGTTTTGTGGAGCAGAGGTTTTTGAAATAAGTCCTGATGATTCTCCCAATTTTACTTATGTCTGTTGTGATCTCTCCTCTTTCATTTTGAATTTTGGTAATTTGAAGCTTCTCCTTTTTTTGCTTGATCAGATTGGCCAGGGGTTTGTCAATCTTGTTTGTTTTTTCAAAGAACCAGCTCTTTGTTTTGTCAATTGTCTTAATTGTTTCCTTGGTTTCCAATTCATTGATTTCTGCTCTGATTTTAATTATGTCTTTCCTTCTGGAGCTCTTTGGGTTGGATTTTTCTTGTTTTTCCAGTGCCTTTAGGTGGATGGTTAGGTTATTGATATGGGACCTTTCTGTCTTTTTTACGAAGGCATTGAGTGCTATGAATTTTCCCCTGAGGACCGCCTTCATTGTGTCCCATAAGTTTTGGTACGATGTGTTCTCATTGTCGTTCAATTCCAGAAATTTTGCAATTTCATTTTTTATTTCATCCACTATCCATTTATTGTTTAAAAGTGTGCTGTTCAGTTTCCAGGTGCCTTTGGGATTCTTGGTGTTTCTTTGTTGTTGATTTCTAGCAATATAGCATTGTGATCTGATATCATGCAGGGAATTATGTCAATCATCCTAAATATGTGGAGGCAGTCTTTGTGACCCAATATCTGGTCTATTTTAGAGAATGTTCCATGGACTGCTGAGAAGAATGTGTGATCTGTGGATTTGGGATGGAAGGTTCTGTAGATGTCCGTTAGGTCTAAGTGATCTATGGTTTTGTTGAGGTCTCTCACTTCCCTGTTGAGTTTCTGTTTGGATGATCTGTCTATTACTGATAATGGTGTATTGAAGTCCCCAGCTATGATGGTGTTTGTGGTTATTTCTGTTTTATTGTCAAGTAGGTTTTGTTTTATGAACTGTGGTGCCCCTGTGTTTGGTGCATACAGATTTATGATTGTAATATCCTCTTGATGGATCATTCCCTTGATAAGTAGGAAGTGGCCTTCCTTGTCTTTTTTGATTATTTTTGGTTTGAAGTCTATTTTATCTGATATTAATATAGCTACGCCTGCTTGTTTCTTATTCCCATTTGCTTGGAATATTGTTTTCCACACTTTCACCCTTAGGAGGTGTCTGTCTTTAGTGGTGAGGTGGGTTTCTTGTAGGCAACAGATTGAGGGGTCTAATTTTTTCATCCATCCTGTTAGTTTGTGTCTCTTGATGGGTGAATTAAGGCCATTAATATTAGGGTATTGACTGTGAGATTTGATTTGATCCCTACCATATTGTGATGGTATATGTGGGTTGGTGTTTTCATGGACTTTGAAGTTTTTGTGCCTATTCTGAGTTTGGTTATTGTGATCTGCTTCTTGTAGGCATTTGAGTTTGATTATTTGTTTCTTTTCTGTGGAGAATTTCCTGAAATACTCTCTGTAGGCTTTGTTTTGTGTTCATATAATTGTGAAGCTGAGTTTTGTCATGGAACGTTTTTCTTTCACCATCTATTATGAGGGATACTTTTGCTGGGTAAAGTAATTTGGGTTGGAAGCCATAGGTTCTTAGACTTTGCAGTGTTTCATTGCAGGCCCTTCTAGCTTTCAGGGTTTCCATTGAGAAGTCTGAAGTAATTCTGATGGGGTTACCTTTGAAAGTGGTGTGCTGTTTTTCCCTAGCTGCTTTTAGGATTTTCTCTTTGGTGTCAATATTTAGAGTGTTAATGGCAATATGTCTTGGAGAGTTTCTCCTTTGGTCCAGTCTGTTTGGAGTTCTGTTTGCTTTTTTTTTTTTATCTTGATGGGCCTTTCTTTTAAGAGACTGGGGAAGTTTTTTTCAGTTATTTTGTTAAATAAGTTCTCCATGCCTTTGGTTTGAATTTCTTCTCCTTCTGGTATTCCAATGATCCTGATATTAGGACGTTTAAGTGTATTCCACAATTCCCTCCTGTTCTGTTCACAGGAACTTTTGAACTTACTGAAATTTTTGAACTCTCTAACGGTTTCTTCCATCCTGTCTTCCAGATCAGAGTTTCTATCCTCCACATGGCTGACTCTATTCTTGAGAGCTTCTAGTGAGTTTTGGACTTGTTCAATTAAGTTTGCTTTTTCTATTATTTTTCTATGTATAATTTCCATCCCTCTGTCAAGCTTCCTTTTCACATCATTTTCTGATTTTCTTGATGATTCTTGGAGTTCATCCTTGCATTTCTTTATGTCTTCATTTAGCATGGCCAGCTGATTTTTTAGGTCTTCTTTTTTTTCACTCTCCCTCAAATCTCTTAACTCTCTTTGAAATCCTTCCATTTTCTTATCTAATCCTTCCAATTTCTTATCTTTTAGTTCTAGTTTAGTGATGGCAGCATCCACACGATTGTCGGCCCTTTGTTGCTTTCCTGCAAGTTCTACCAATAGGTTGGTTAGAGTTGCATTGCTCATAGCTTCAATTTGGTGTTCTGTTCCTATTGGTTCTTCTATGTTTTGGTTAGATGTATTCATTGTGGGACTGGGTGATCTAATTGGATTTTCTTGCATTTGATTTTTCATGTTATTTCTTTTGCGCTGTGTTCTGCCCATGACAGTGTATGGGCAGATAAGTGGGCGTATCAGCCTGGGCTCAAGAACAATGGGAATCTTATGCAGCCTGGGGGCGTTGCCAAGAAGCCTGGGCTTTGGCTGTCACTTGCCAAAGCTGCCTATCTACTGCCTGGCAGGGGCGCTGAAGTTGCCTGAGTTCTCAAGCGGTAATGTGCCAAAGCTGCCTGCGTTCAAACTAGGAGTGGCACTGAGGCACCAAGCGCTGATGCCGCCTGAACTCTGGCTGGGCACACTGGGAACCGGAAACAGTCTGCGCTCCCCCGCCACAGGACAATTGTGGACAGCTGTGCGGCAGACAGAGGGCGAGTGGACGAGAGTGCGGAGCAGTCTAAGCTTCCACATGCAGGGAACAATCTCACTTGCCAAAGCCGCCTATCTACTACCTGGCAGGGGCGCCAAAGTTGCTTGAGTTCTCAAGCGGTAATGTGCCACAGCTGCCTGCGTTCGAGCTAGGAGTGGCACTGAGGCACCAAGCACTGAAGCTGCCCAGATTTTGGCTGGGAACGCTGGGAACCGGAAGCAGTCTGCGCTCCCCCGCCACAGGACAATGGCGGCCCACCGGTGTGGCAGGCAGGTAGGGGGTGGCACCTGAGCTGACGCAAGCGAGAGATACAGTCTGAGCTTGCAGGGCACCTGCTGTGGGACTGGGCACACTTAGTAGGTGGGCGAGTGGACAAGGGTGCGGAGCAGTCTAAGCTTCCGCGCGCAGGGAACAATCGGCGCGTGGTGGCAGCCGTGCGGGCTCCGGAGGAGCAGCAGCAGCGGCAGGGGAGGAGCTTTGAACACAGGCAGTTATTTGGGGCATGGGGTGCCTACCCGCCCACAAGGGAGTCAGTGATTCCCTGTTCCCCCACCTCTGTGCCCTCCCAGATTTCTCTCCCCTAAAAGCCACTATATACCCTTAATATCTTGCCTTTCTTTCCCCGGGATTTGCAGCGCAGCTAGGCGGTCGCCATCTTGGCCTGAAGTCCGAACTGAACTCTCCACACCTTTCAATAATGTCTCTTAATATCAACGGCCTCAATGCCCCAACCAAAAGTCATAGGTTTGGAGACTGGGTTAAAAAGCAGAATCCTTCAATTTGTTGCCTCCAAAAAACTCACCTTTCTACAAAATATGGACATTATCTTAGGGTGAAAGGTTGGAAAACAGTGTTTCAAGCAAATGGGACTAGAAAACAAGCAGGGGTTGCTATCCTAATATCTGACAAGGTAGACTTCAGTCCAATGTTAGTCAAGAAAGATAAGTAAGGTCACTATATATTGATTAAGGGCACACTCCAACAGGAGGACATTAAAATCCTAAACCTATATGCACCTAACATGGGGACTCCCAAATTCATCAAACAAACGCTAGTAGAACCAAAGTCACAGATAACACCAAACACAGTGGTAGTGGGGGACTTCAACACCCCACTCTCATCAATTGACAGGTCATCCCGGGAAAAAATGAACAGAGAGGCATCTGGACTAAATGAGATCAAAGAAGGAATGGACCTAACAGATATATACAGGACATTTCATCCAAATGCTGCAGAATATACATTCTTTTCAGCAGCACGTGGAACATTCTCTAAAATAGACCATATGTGGGCTGGAGAGATGTCTTGGCAGTTAAGCACTTGCCTGTGAAGCCTAAGGACCCCGGTTCGAGGCTTGATTCTCCAGGAGCCACATTAGCCAGATGCATAAGGTGGCACATGCATCTGGAGTTCGTTTGCAGTAGCTGGAAGCCCTGGTGCACCCATTCTCTCTCTTTCTCTCTCTCTCTGCCTCTTCCTCTCTCTGTCACTCTCAAATAAATAAATAAAAATGAACAAAAATTTTTTTTAAATAGACCATATATTAGGACACAAAGCAAATCTTAACAAATACAGGGAAATTGAAATAATTCCTTGCATTCTATCTGACCACAATGGAACCAAACTACAAATCAATAGCAAGAAAAGCTATAGATCATACACAAAATCATGGAAATTAAACAACACAGTACTAAATGATGAATGGGTCAATGAAGAAATCAAGAAGGAAATCAAAAAATTCATAGAGTCAAACGATAATGAGAATGCAACATACCAAAATCTATGGGGCAAAATGAAAGCAATTGTAAGAGGTAAATTTATAGCTTTAAATGCCAATATTAAGAAATCAGAAAGGTCATAAGTAAACGACCTAATGGTTTATCTTAAAGCCTTGGAAAAAGAAGAACAAGGCAAACCAAAAATCAGTAGATGGGAAGAAATAATAAAGATTAGGGCAGAAATTAATGAAATAGAAACAAACAATAAAAAACAATCCAAAGAATCAACAAAGAGCTGGTTCTTTGAAAGGATAAACAAGATTGATAAACCCTTAGTAAATCTGACCAAAAAAAAGAGAGAAGAGACACAAATTAATAATATTAGAGATGAAAAAGGTAACATCACAACAGATTCCAGAGAAATTCAAAAAATCATAGGGACATATTATAAAAGCATATACTCCACAAAGTATGAAAATCTGAAAGAAATGGATGATTTCCTTGATTTATATGACCTACCTAAATTAAATCAAGATGAGATTAATCACTTAAATAGACCTATAACAAGTATGGAGATCCAAGCAGTTATCAAAAATCTCCCAACTAAAAAAAGTCCAGGCCCAGATGGATTCACTGCTGAATTTTACCAGACCTTCAAGGAAGAACTAATGCCATTGCTTCTTAAGCTTTTCCAAAAAATAGAAGAAGGAATCCTACCAAACTCCTTCTATGAAGCCAGCATCACTCTGCTACCAAAACCATGGAAAGATAGAAAAAAAGAAAATTACAGACCAATCTCCCTCATGAACATAGATGCAAAAATTCTCAAAAAAATATTGGCAAACAGAATACAAGAATATATCCAAAAGATCATTCCCCCAGACCAAGTAGGCTTTATACCAGAGATGCAGGGATGGTTCAACATACGCAAATCAGTAAATGTAATACATTATATAAATGGACTGAAGGACAAAAATCATATGATCATCCGATTAGACACAGAAAAAGCATTTGACAAAGTCCAACTTCCCTTCATGATAAAAGTCCTACAGAGACTAGAATAGAAGGATCATATCTCAATAGAATAAAGGCTATTTATGACAAGCCTACAGCCAACATATTACTAAATGGGAAAAAACTAGAAGCTTTTCCACTAAAATCAGGAACAAGGCAAGGGTTTCCACTGTCCCCACTTTTATTTAATATAGTACTGGAAGTTTTAGCCATATCAATAAGGCAAGAGATGCACATACAAGGGGTACAAATTGGAAAGGAAGAGATCAAGTTATCGTTATTTACAGATGACATGATTCTATATATAAAGGACCCTAAAGACTCTACCAGCAAACTGTTAGAGCTGATAAACACCTACAGCCATGTAGCAGGATACAAAGTAAATACACAGAAATCAATAGCATTCCTAAATGCTAACAACAAACACACAGAGGATGAAATCAGAGAATCACTCCCATTCACAATTGCGTCAAAGAAAATAAAGTACCTTGGAATAAACCTAACCAAGGAAGTAAAGGATCTCTATAATGAAAACTATCTACAGAACTTTCCATCCCAAATCCACCAGGTACCAGCACAAGGGTGAAGGAGGTCAACACAGAGAAAAATCAACTCCCATCAAATCAGATATCTGGAGACCCAAAGGCCCCCAACACCTCATCACTGAAGCAGACCAAAAATGAACCCAACATGGCTCAGGGAAATTTTGTGGAAGGCGGGGCAGAAAGAATGTCAGAGCCTCATGTTTGGTCATGATATGCAGAGACATTTATCCTAACCATAACTGTGTGCTAACTCCAGAATGCATGACCCATATACCTAAACAAGGAGGGGCCAACAGGAAGGGGGTAGGACATGGATGAGCCTAACAATGGTACCAAATTAACTGTATTCGCTGAGTACAAAACTAATTAATTAAAAAATACAGAGACACAATGGGGGAAAAAATCATGGAAGCTAAACAGTACACTAGTAAATGATGAATGGGTCAATGAAGAAATCAAGAAGGAAATCAAAAGTTCATAGAGTCAAATGATAATGAGAACACAACATACCAAAACCTTTGGGACACAATGAAGACAGTCCTAAGAGGGAATATTTTAGCTTTTAATGCCTATATTAAGAAATTAGAAAGGTCTCAAGTAAACAACTTAATGCTTCACCTTAAAGCTTTGGAAAAAGAAGAACAAGGCAAAGTGAAAATCAGTAGATAGGAAGAAATGATAAAGATTAGGGCAAAAATTAATGAAATAGAAGCAAAAAAACAAATCCATAGAATCAGTGAAACAAAGACTTAGTTCTTTGAAAGGATAACCAAGATTGATAAACCCTCAATTTCTTTTTTGAGTGTTTTTATGTTTTCATTGTATAGATCTTTCACTCCCTTGGTTAATGTTATTCCAACATATTTTTGTTCTTGTTGTTGTTTCTATTGAAAATGGTACAATGTCACTTATTTCTTTCTCTGTATATTTGTCATTTGCATAAAGAAATGCTAATGATTTCATGCATTGATTTTGTATCCTGCTACTTTGCTGAAGGATTTAATCACCTTTAAATGTTTTGGGATGGAGACTCTTGGGTCTCTTAGTACAGAATCATGTCATCTGTGAATAGAGCTAACTTGACTTCTTCCATTCCAAATTGTATCCCTTTTATTTCTTTCTCCTGTCTTATTGCTTGAGCTAGGACTTCCAGTATTATATTGATGAGTAGAGGTGAGAGTGGACGCTCCTGTCTTGTTCCTGGTCTCAATGGGCATTCCTTCAGTCTCTCTCCATTAAGTATTATTTGGGCTTTATGAGCTTTATAAATAGCCTTTATTGTGTTAAGATATAAACCAACCATGCCAATTCTTTCGAATGCTTTTTGTTGTTGTTGTTTTTTCACTTGTAAACAAATTCATTTTATTAGAAAAATGTTGAATATTGCAATTAAGAAAATTTTCAAGTGTGCCGGGGTTTTCTGCATTTTTTTCTTGTAAATCTGTATTTTTAACCACTTCACAAATTTCATCAAAAACAAGCAAACAAATTTTGAGACACATCTCTTTAAACCACTGGCAGTCCCAGAGTAAGGTACACATGCTCTCTACTAATAAAAAAACAAACAAAAACCCAATGATAGCTTTCTGAAATAGACAGATGTTTGTTTATAATCAAGGTCCACAATTTACAGGGATTGTTTTCCCCCTTGTAGCCCCATTTTACGCTATTTCCAAGTACAATACAATGCTTCCATTATCCTCCCAACCCCTTCCCCACTCTAAAGCTTTAAACCCATTTTCTTCGAACTATTATTTGGCTGGCCAGACCATCAAAGAACTGTTAAATAATTCCCAGAAGAGCAATTCAAAATAATCCATTTTCCTATTATACTGCAGGAATTCCTGAAGTTCTTTAGTTATTTTCCTTTCAGCATAAGAAAACATAATATAATCAATTGTGAGAATTCAAACAAACCCACCAATAAAGCTGTTGTTTTCAGTTAAACTGGAAGGCATACATTTAGTGCTACATTTTAAAGTTTGCTTATTTCCAACTGTACTTACTTTAAACAAATGTCTCTAAGGATTCCCTTTTCTTAACATCTGAATCTCTGTGTCTTTGTAGAGACTTGATTATACATCTTTGAAACACTGAGACTAAAGATAGATATATTATCAAACAGAATACAAATCAACTCTGTAAAATGTAGAATGATGATGAAATAATAAAGCTAAGTTGTTGTTATTTTTATTTATTTATTTGAGAGCAACAGACAGAGAGAGAAAGTGGCAGACAGAGAGAGAGAGAAAGAGAGAGAGAAAGAATGGGCATTCCAGGGCCTCCAGCCACTGCAAAAGAACTCCAGATGCATGTGCCCCCTTGTGCATTTGGCTAACATGAGTCCTGGGGAATTGAGCCTCAAACTGGGGTCCTTAGGCTTCACAGGCAAGCACTTAACCACTAAGCCATCTCTCCAGCCCCTCTCCAATGTTTTGATCTTGCAGTAATGTTGTATTTTGTCACAGGCTTTTTCTGCATCTACCGAACTGATCATGTGGTTTTTATGTTTAACCTTGTGTGGTGCAGTACATTGGCCAATTTCCATATATTGAGCCACCCCTGCATTCCTGAGATGAATCCCACTTGGTCAAGGTGGATATGGATTTGATGTGTTGTTGGATTCTGTTTGCAAGGATTTTGTTCAGGATCTTTGCATCTAAGTTTATCAGGGAAATAGGCCTGTAGTCTTCTTTTCTTGAGGTTTTTGAAGTAAGACCTGATGATTCTCCCAATTTCACTTATGTCTCTTGTGATCTCTCTTTTTACTTTTCTAATTTTTTAATTTGAAGCATCTCGTTTTTTCACTTGATAAAATTGGCCAGGGGTTTGTCAATCTTGTTTATTTTTTCAAAGAACCAACTCTTTGTTTTGCCAATTTTCTTAATTGTTTTCTTAGTTTCCAATTCATTAATTTCTGCTCTGATCTTAATTCTTTCTTTCTGTCTGGAGCTTTTTGGGTTGGATTATTCTTGCTTTTCCAGTGCCTTTAGGTGGATGGTTAGGTTATTGATTTGGGATCTGTCTTTCTTATGAAGGCATTTAGTGCTATGAATTTTCCACTTCATTGTGACCCATAAGTTTTGGTATAGTGTGTTCTCATTGTCATTTATTTCTATAAATTTTGCAATTTCATTTTTTATTTGTCTGCTACCCATTTAATGTTTAAAAGTGTGCTGTTCAATTTACAGTACTGATAGGATTCTTGGTGGGCCTTTTGTTGTTAATTTCTAGTGATATAGCATTGTGATCTGATATCATGCAGGTATTATGTCAATCTTCCTAAATATATGGAGGCTGGATTTGTGAGACAGTATATGATCTATTTTAGAGAAGGTTCCAAGGGCAGCTGAGAAAAAATGCGTAATCCATAGATTTGGGGTGGAATGTTGTGTAGATGTCCGTTAGGTCTAAATGTTCTATGGTTTTGTTGAGCTCTTTCACATCCCTGTTGAATTTCTGTTTGGGTGATCTATCTATTGCTGATAATGGTGCATTAAAGTCCCCAACTATGATAGTGTTGGTGACTATTTCTGTTTTCCTGTCGAATAGGTTTTGTTTTATGAATTGTGGTGCACCTGTGTTAGGTGCAAAAAGAATGATGATTGTGATATCCACTTGATGGATTGTTTGCTTGATCAGTAGGAAGTGGCCTTCTTTGTCTTTTTTTGATTATTTTTGACTGGAAGTCCATTTTATCAGATATTAGTATAGTTATGCCTTCTTGTTTCTTATTTGCATTTGCTTAGAATATCATGTTCCACCCTTTCACTCTGAGGAGGTGTCTATCTTTAGGTGTGAGGTGGGTTTCTTGAAGAGAACAGATTGAGCGGTCTAATTTTCTGATCCACCCTGTTAGCTTGGGTCTCTTGATGGGTGAATTAAGGCCATTAATGTTTAGAGTAATGACTGTGAACTTTGATTTGATTCCTGCCATATTGTGTTGGTTTACGTGGTTTGGTGTGTTCATGGACTTTGAAGTTTTTTGTGCCTTCTCTGATTTTGGTTATTGTGATCTGCTTCTTGTAGGCACTTGAGGTTAATTATTGATTCTTCTGTGAAGAGAATTTCCTGTAAAACTCTATGTAGGTTTGGTTTTGTGTTCATATAGTTTTACAGCTGAATTTTGTCATGGAAAGTTTTTCTTTCACCATCTATTATGAGGGATATTTTTGCTAGGTAGAGTAGTTTGGGTTGGAAGACATAGTTTCTTAGAGTTTGAAGTGTTAAATTCAAGTCACTTCTGGCTTTCACGGTTTACATTAAGAAGTCTGAAGTTATTCTGATGGGCTTACCTCTAAATGTGATATTCTATTTTCCCAGCTGCTTTTATGATTTTCTCTTTGATCTCAGTGTTTAGAGTCTTAATGACAATATGTCTTGATGAGATTCTCCTTTGGCCCAATCTGTTTTCAGTTCTGATAGTTTCTTATATCTTTATGGGACTTTCTTTTGAGACAGTGGGAAACATAAAAACACTCAAAAAAGAAATTGAGGAGGACTTTAAAAGTGGAAAGACCTCCCATGCTCCTGGAAGGCAGAATTAACGTTATGAAAATCGCAATCCTACCAAAGGCAATATAAAAATGTAATGCAATTCCAATCAAAATCCCAACATCATTCTTCTCAGAGATAGAAAAAATGATCTCAAAATTCATATGGAAAATCAGATGGACTCAGATATCCAAACACACCTTCAACAAAATAAACACCTCTGGAGGCATCACTATACATGATCTAAAGCTATATTACAAAGCCATAGTAATAAAAACAGTATGGTACTGGCATAAAAACAGGAGTATAGATGAATGGAATAGAATTGACAAACTGTACTTTGGGTCAAATAACTACAGCTACTTCATATTTGACAAAGGCCCTAACAATATATGCTGGAGAAAAAACAGCATCTTCAACAAATGGTGCTGGACAAACTGGATAAACATATGCAGGATATTGATCCACACATCTCACCATGCACAACAATCAAGTCCAAATGGCTCAAAGATCTCAATATACCACCAGACACTCAGCTACTACTGGAAGAAAATATAGGAGGAACATTCCATGGTATAGGAATGGGAAAAGACTTCCTGAACAAAACCCCAATGGCATAGAACCTTAAACAATCACTCACCCAATGGGATTTCATGAAGCTGAAAACTTTTTTCACAGACAAACATACAACAAGCAGAGCCAATAGATTACCTACAGAATGGGAGAAAATATTTGCTGAATATCCAACTGACAGAGGCTTAATTTCTATAATCAACAAAGAACTCAAAAACCTAAAAAATAAAAAGTCAAATAACCCACTCACAAAATGGGGCAAAGAAACTGGACAGGCAATTCTCAGAGAAAGAAATACACATGGCAAACACACACTTAAGAAAGTGTTCATCATCCCTGATCATCAGGGAAATGCAAATTAAAACAACTATGAGATTCCACCTTACCCCAGTAAAGATAGCAAACATCAAAAAATGAAATGAAAATAAATTCTGGCAAGGATGTGGAGAAATAGGAACCCTCATGCACTGTTGGTGGGAATGTTAGATGGTACAACCACTTTGGAAAGCACTATGGAGACTCCTAAAAAAGCTGACTATAGAGGTATCAACCTAACCAGTTATTCCCTTACTGGGCATGGACCCTAAAAACTCCACACCTCAGTTCAGACAAATTTGCTCAACCAAGTTTATAGCTGCTCAATTAGTAATAGCTAAGAGCTGGAATCAACCCAGATGTCCATCATTTGATAAATGGATACCTAGGATGTGGTATATCTGCACAGTGGAATTCTACTCAGCAATAAGGGAAAACAACACAAGGAAATTTGAATAAAAATGGTGGAATCTGGAACAGATCATTCTCCGTGAACCCACCCAGTCACATAAAGATAATTGCCACATAGTCTCACTCATCTACAGCTCCTAACCTGAATCTACTCAAGATGCCTACATAAATAGCAAGCATTTCAAGGATTGGATAACAGGGAGGGTTGGGAGGGAGGGGAAGGTAAGGGAGGAGGTTGGGACACAAAATTGGACCCAAACAGCAATAATAGTACCATAAAACTCTACATCCTAAAAGACAGACCAAATGGTTGAACCTTCACCAGGCCCTTAGAGGGAACACCTGAATCACAGGTCCCAGGAAAGGGTACGATGAAAACTGACTTTAATCTTTCCCTGCTTCTGCTTCTTCTCTCTCTCTCTCTCTCTCTCTCTCTCCCTCTCTCTCTCTCTATCTCCCTCTCCTCTCTGTATCTCTTTTATATCACTTATCTTTTGATTACTTCTCCTCTTCGGCACTGACCTATAACTCCCAGTACCAGCAGGTGGCTATCATCCACAATAAGCTTTTGATCAGAGAGACCTACAAGGTTTCCCAAAAGAAGACAGATTTCTGTTAGAGCACTTGATGACCCACCAAAGGTTAGTGGTAAGACCCTACTGCTGAAGACACCATACACTGTTGGAATGCAACATGGAGTGACATGGCTAGAAGCTGGAAGAGAGTCAGTCCCCAGACAGCACATCTAGTGCTGGAAGCTGCTACATGAGTGATTGGGGGAAAATGACCAATATCTGTCCAAGCAACCCATGGTCTAGCCTACTCAGCAGCAAACAACCTGATGTGATGCTCACACAAAGTGCAATAGTGGTGCACAGCCATGCTGGGAAACTAACTGCTCTTGATTTGGCTAACTGATCTGCTCAGTGGAATGTAACCCATAGCTGGAGCTGGGAAACAAGTCAGAACCATATGCAAAAATGAGCCCACTCTCCATGATCAAGCTCCCACCAATTGTGGGCTACAAGTGGGCCTACACCTATTAAACTGTCTCTAAAAATAATGCTTATCCCAAATATCTGGTGATAACTTTATTCTCTATTGGAGAATCTGCTTCTCTTTTTCAGATAGATGCAGATCCTAAGAAGAGAACCACCCATCATGCTTCAAAAGAGCCCCAGCTGAAAGTAAGAATAATTGGGGAAACAAGCAAGAGTATTGTTTTCTTGGTGAAACTGGTACCAGCACAATGGCAAAGGAGATAGACACAGGGAACAATTAACCCCTACCAAACCAGATATCCAGATACACAGATCACTCTCTTTTTTGCAGTGGAGGGGCCCCATCTCAGACCTTAAAACTCTGGGAGTTTCTTGCTTTTCAGTCCACGAGTGATCAGAGGCTCTGGGAGACCCCCCACGTATCACTCCACTGCAGACCCCAAAATAATGAGTGCGGGGAAACTCCCTCCTAATCCTTGGGTTTCATTTGCCCTCCTAAGCCTGGGAGATATCCCTGGTGGCAGGATTGGCCACTCTAGTCCTTGTCCTCCAAAATGGCCCCTAAATTATCTATTCCAAAAGACACTCCACTAGCATGTCTCAAAACTAACTTTAAAAAACTCAGACTAGAGACTTCTGGCCAAGATGGCAACCACCTAGCTGCGCTGCAAATCCTGGGGAAAGAAAGGCAAGATATTAAGGGTTCACTGCGGCTTTTACAGGAGAGCAATCTCCAATACATGGTCAGTGGGAGGGCACAGAGGTGGGGGAAACATGGAATCGTGGATCCCCTCATGGTTGGGTAGCCCACCCTTCCCTCCAAATAACCGCTGTGTCCATGGCATCACCACCGCTGCTGCCGCCGCCACTGCTGCTGCAGCGTGCCGACCAATCCCTGCGTGCGGAAGCTAAGACTGCTCCACACACTCACACACTTGCCCACTTACTGAGCGACCCCAGTCCCATAGCAACTTCACACAAGCTCAGACTCTGTCTCTCGCTTGCACCAGCTCAGGTGCCATACCCTACTTGTCTGCCATGCCGGCCGGCCGCCATTGTCCTGTGGTGGGGGAGCGCAGACTGCTTCTGGGTCCCAGTGTTCCCAGCCAGAGTTCGGGCTGCTTCAGTGCTGGGTGCCTCAGTGTCACTCCTAGCTCAAATGCAGGAAGCTTTGGTACATTACCGCTAGAGAATTCAGGCAACTTTGGCGCCCCTGCCAGGCAGTAGATAGGCAGCTTTGGCAAATGAGATCCAAAGCCCAGGCTGCTTGGCAACTGCCCCAGGCTGCCTCAGATTCCCATTGTGCTTGAACCCAGGATGATCCACCCCCCTATGTGCCCATACACTGTCATGGGCAGACCACAGTGCAAAAGAAATAACATGAAACATCAAATGCAAAAACATCCAGTTAGATCACCCAGTCCTACAATGAATACATCTTACCAAAACATAGAAGAACCATTAGGATCAGAACACCAAATTGAAGCTATGAGCAATGCAACCCTGACCAACCTACTGGTAGAATTTGCAGGAAAGCAACAAAGGACCGATAATAGTGTGGATGCTGCCATCACTAAACTAGAACTAATAGATAAGAAACTGGAAGGAGTTCAAAGACAGTTAAGAGATTTGAGGGAGAGTGAAAAAAAAAGAAGACCTTAAAAATCAGCTGGAGATGCTAAATGAAGACATAAAGAAATGCAAGGATGAATTCCAAGAATCATCAAGAAAATCAGAAAATAATGTGAAAAGGGAGCTTGACAGAGGGATGGA
Organism: Dipus sagitta; assembly: GCA_036346955.1. Classification (NCBI taxonomy): domain Eukaryota; kingdom Metazoa; phylum Chordata; class Mammalia; order Rodentia; family Dipodidae; genus Dipus; species Dipus sagitta. The sequence continues at coordinate 74,305,193 of CM070772.1, read as the reverse complement.
AATTATACATAGAAAAGTAGTAGAAAATGCAAACTTATTGGAACAACTCCAAACCACTCTAGAAGCTCTCAAGAATAGAGTCAGCCATGTGGAGGATAGAAACTCTGATCTGGAAGACAGGATGGAAGAAACCGTTAGAGAGTTCAAAAATTTCAGTAAGTTCAAAAGTTCCTGTGAACAGAACAGGAGGGAATTGTGGAATACACTTAAACGTCCTAATATCAGGATCATTGGAATACCAGAAGGAGAAGAAATTCAAACCAAAGGCATGGAGAACTTATTTAACAAAATAACTGAAAAAAACTTCCCCAGTCTCTTAAAAGAAAGGCCCATCAAGATAAAAAAAAAAGCAAACAGAACTCCAAACAGACTGGACCAAAGGAGAAACTCTCCAAGACATATTGCCATTAACACTCTAAATATTGACACCAAAGAGAAAATCCTAAAAGCAGCTAGGGAAAAACAGCACACCACTTTCAAAGGTAACCCCATCAGAATTACTTCAGACTTCTCAATGGAAACCCTGAAAGCTAGAAGGGCCTGCAATGAAACACTGCAAAGTCTAAGAACCTATGGCTTCCAACCCAAATTACTTTACCCAGCAAAAGTATCCCTCATAATAGATGGTGAAAGAAAAACGTTCCATGACAAAACTCAGCTTCACAATTATATGAACACAAAACAAAGCCTACAGAGAGTATTTCAGGAAATTCTCCACAGAAAAGAAACGAATAATCAAACTCAAATGCCTACAAGAAGCAGATCACAATAACCAAACTCAGAATAGGCACAAAAACTTCAAAGTCCATGAAAACACCAACCCACATATACCATCACAATATGGTAGGGATCAAATCAAATCTCACAGTCAATACCCTAATATTAATGGCCTTAATTCACCCATCAAGAGACACAAACTAACAGGATGGATGAAAAAATTAGACCCCTCAATCTGTTGCCTACAAGAAACCCACCTCACCACTAAAGACAGACACCTCCTAAGGGTGAAAGTGTGGAAAACAATATTCCAAGCAAATGGGAATAAGAAACAAGCAGGCGTAGCTATATTAATATCAGATAAAATAGACTTCAAACCAAAAATATTCAAAAAAGACAAAGAAGGCCACTTCCTACTTATCAAGGGAATGATCCATCAAGAGGATGGATCACAAATCGTAAATCGTAAATCTGTATGCACCAAACACAGGGGCACCACAGTTCATAAAACAAAACCTACTTGACAATAAAATGGAAAAAACCACCAACACCATCATAGCTGCGGACTTCAATACACCATTATCAGTAATAGACAGATCATCCAAACAGAAACTCAACAGGGAAGTAAGAGAGCTCAACAAAACCATAGATCACTTAGACCTAAATGACATCTACAGAACTTTCCATCCCAAATCCACAGACTACACATTCTTCTCAGCAGCCCATAGAACATTCTCTAAAATAGACCATATACTGGGTCACAAGGACTGCCTCCACATATTTAGGAAGATTGACATAATTCCCTGCATGATGTCAGATCACAATGCTATATTGCTAGAAATCAACAACAAAAGACCCACCAAGAATCACAACGGCACCTGGAAACTGAACAGCACACTTTTAAACAATAAATCGATAGTGGTTGAAATAAATAATGAAATTGAAAATTTTCTGCAATTGAATGACAAGGAGAATACATCGTACCAAAACTTATGGGACACAATGAAGGTGGTCCTCAGGAGAAAATTCAAAGCACTCAATGCCTTCATAAAAAAGACAGAAAGGTCCCATATCAATAACCTAACCATCCACCTAAAGGCACTGGAAAAACAAGAAAAATCCAACCCAAAGAGCTCCAGAAGAAAAGACATAATTAAAATCAGAGCAGAAATCAATGAACTGGAAACCAAGGAAACAATTAAGACAATTGACAAAACAAAGAGCTGGTTCTTTGAAAAAATAAAAAAGGTTGACAAACCCCTGGCCAATCTGATCAAGCAAAAAAAGGAGAAGCTTCAAATTACCAAAATTCAAAAGGAAAAAGGAGAGATCACAACAGACATAAGTGAAATTGGGAGAATCATCAGGACTTATTTCAAAAACTTCTACTCCACAAAATTGAATAATGTAGAGGAGATGGATAAATTCCTGGACACATACCATCTATCAGAGCTAAACTCAGAGCAGATTACTCACCTCAATGAACCTATCACACTCATGGGGATGGAAAAAGTAATAAAAACCTCCCAAAAAAGAAGAGTGCAGGACCAGATAGCTTCTAAGCTGAATTCTATCAAACCTTCATGGAAGAACTCAAACCAATATTCCTCAAACAGTGCCACACAATTGGAGAACAGGGAAAGCTAACCAACTCCTTTTACGAAGCTAGTATCACCCTAATTCCAAAACCAGGCAGAGATGCCACAAGAAAAGAAAACTACCGGCCTATTTACCTGATGAACTTAGATACAAAGATACTGAACAAAATCCTCGCAAACTGAATCCAACAACACATCAAAAGCATTATCCACCTTGACCAAGTGGGATTCATCCCAGGAACACAAGGGTGGTTCAACATACGGAAATCTGTCAATGTAATACACCACATAAACAAGGTTAAACATAAAAACCACATGATCATTTTGATAGATGCAGAAAAGGCCTTTGACAAGATACAACATCACTTCATGATCAAAACATTGGAGAGAATTGGCATGGTTGGTTCATATCTTAACATAATAAAGGCAATATACAAAGCTCTGAAGGCCTAAATAAACTTAATGGAGAGAGACTGCAGGAATTCCCATTAAGATCAGGAACAAGACAGGGTTGTCCACTCTCACCTCTGCTTTTCAATATAGTACTGGAAGTCCTAGCTCAAGCAATAAGACAGGAGAAGGAAATAAAAGGGATACAATTTGGAAAGGAAGGAGTTAAGTTAGCTCTATTCGCTGATGACATGATTGCATATGTAAGAGACCTGACAGACTCCATCCCAAAACTCCTGAAGGTGATTAACTCCTATAGCAAAGTAGCAGGATACAAAATCAATGCACAAAAATTAGTAGCCTTCCTATAAGCAAATGACAAAGATACAGAGAAAGAAATAAGGGACATAGTCCCATTTTCAATAGCAACAAAAAATAAAATAAAATATAATACCTTGGAATAACATAAACCAAGGAAGTGAAAGATCTATACAATTAAAACATAAAAACTCAAAAAAGAAATTGAGGAGGACTTGAGAAAATGGAAAGACCTCCCATGTTCCTGGATAGGCAGAATTAACATTCTGAAGATGACAATCCTACCAAAGGCAATATACAGATTTAATGCAATTCAAATTAAAATCCCTAAAAAAAAAATCTGTTCTTCACAGAGATAGAAAAAATGATCTCAAATTTAGTATGGAAAGGCAGAAGGCCTCGCATATCCAAACATACCCTCAGCAAAAGAAATACCTCTGGAAGCATCACCATACCTGATCTAAAGCTATATTACAAAGCCGTAGTAATAAAAACAGCATGGTACTGGCACAAAAACAGGAGTATAGACCAATGGAATAGACTTGAGGACCCAAACTTTGGATCAAGCAACTATAGCTACTTGATATTTGATAAAGGCCCGGACAATATAGGCTGGAAAAAAGACAGCATCTATAACAAGTGGTGCTGGACAAACTAGATAACCACATGCAGTAAACTGAAACTTGACCTACACATTTCACCATGCACTACACTCAAGTCCAAATGGATTAAAGACCTCAATATAAAACCAGAAACTCGAATGCTACTGGAAGAAAATTTAGGAAGTACTTTCCATGATATAGGAATGGAAAAATACTTCCTTAACAAAACCCCAGTAGCTCACGATCTTAAACAGTCACTCAACCAATGTGACCACATGAAGCTGAAGAGTTTCTTTACAGACAAGCATACAATAAGCAAAGCCAGTAGATTACCCACAGAATGGGAGAAAATATTTGCGGGTTATCCAACAGATAGAGGCCTAATCTCTAGAGTCTACAAAGAACGCAAAAATCTAAACAGTAAGAAGTCAACCACCCCACTCACAAAATGGGGCAAAGAGCTGAACAGGCAGTTCACAGAGGAAGAAATACAAATGGCAAACACACACTTAAGAAAATGTTCATCATCCCTAATCATCAGAGTAATGCAAATCAAAACAACTATGAGATTCCACCTTACCTCAATAAGGATAGCAAACATCAAAAAATCAAATAAAAATAAATGCTGGTGAGGATGTGGAGAAGTAGGAACACACATCCACTGTTGGTGGGAATGTAGGATGGTACAACCACTTTGGAAAGCAATATGGAGACTTCTGGAAAAGCTGACTATAGAGATACCAACAGACCCAGTTATTCCCTTACTGGCCATCTACCCTAAAACCTTCAAACCACAGGCTAGAGAGATTTGCTCAACCATGTTTGTAGTGGCTCAATTCGTAATAGCTAAGAGCTGGAATCAACCCAGATGTCCATCTCTAGAAGAATGGATAACTAAGATGTGGTATATCTACACAATGGAATTCCATAGAGCAGTAAGAAAAAAATGACACAATGAAAGTTGAGGAAAAATGGTTGAACCTGGAACAGATCATTCTCAGTGAACTTACCCAATCACAGAAAAAAAATGGCCACATAGTCTCACTCATCTACAGAACCTAACCTGAATCTACCCAAGATACCTTACATACCCAGCAAGCATCTCATGGACTAGACACTAGGATGGAAGGGGAAGGAGGGGAGGGCATCGCAGGGGTGGGGAACACAAATCTAGACCCAAACGGCAATGGTACCATAAAATCTACGTCCTAAAGGACAGACCAAATGTCTGATCCTTCACCAGGCCCTCACAGGGAACACCTGAACCACAAGACACTGGGAGTGTAGGATCAAGGCTAACCTTAATCTTCTACATCTTCCCTCCCTCCCTCTCCCTCTCCCTCCCATCCCCCCCTCTCTCTCTTCTCTCTAACTCTTGTATATTAGTTATCTTTTTCCTCATTTTCTTAGTGGGCACTGACCTATAACTCCCAGTACCAGCATGGGACTATCATCCACAATGAGCTTTTGATCAGAGAGACCTACAAGGTTTCCTAAAAAACAGACAGATTTCTGTCAGAGTACTTGATGACCCACCAAAGGTTAGTGGTAAGACTCTACTGCTGAAGACACCTTATGTGGTTGACATGCAAAATGGAATGGCATGGCTGGAAGTTGGAAGAAAATCAGTCCCCAGACAGCCAGTGCATCTAGTGCCAGAAGGTGCTACATGGGCGACTGGGGGAAAATGACCAATATCTGTCCAAGCAACTAATGGTCTAACCTACTTAGCAGCAAATAACTTGTTGTGATGCCCACACAAGTGCAATAGTGGCACACAGCCATGGTGGGGAACCAACTGCTCTTAATTTGGCTAACTGATCCCCTCAGTGGTACGGGACCCATAGCTGGAGATGGGAAACAAGTCAGAACCATATCCAAACATAAGCCCACTCTCCAATACCAAGCTACCATCAATCATGGGATACATGACGGCCTACACATATTAAATTCTCTATAAAAAAGTATGGGTTATCTCATTTGTCCTGGTGCTAACTTACTCTCCATTGGAGAATCTGCTTCTCTTTTTCAGATAGATGTAGATACTAAGGAGAGAGCCACCCCATCATACCTCAAAAGGGCCCCAGGTGAAACTAAGAAAAATTGGCGAAATAAGCAAGGGTGCTGTTTTCCTGATGAACCAGCACAAGGGGGAGGAGATGAACACAGAGAAAAATCAACTCCTACCAAATCAGAGAGCCAGAGCCTCAGAGGCCCCCAACACCTCATCACTGAAGCAGACCAAAAATGAACTTTACATGGCTCAGGGAAATTTTGTGGTAGAGTGGGTGGAAAGAATGTCAGAGCCACATGTTGGTTCATGATATGCAGAGACATTGATCTTACCCATAACTGTGGGCTAACTCCATAATGCATGACCCATATACCTCAACAAGGAGGGGCCAAGGGGAGGGGGTAGGTCACGGATGAGCCTAATAATGGTACCAAACTGACTGTATTTGCTGAATACAAAACTAACTAATAAAGAAAAGAAATGAAAAAAAACTCAGACTATCTTCGCTCCAGCCTGCAAAATTACTCTGACTCTCTATTCAAATTTGGCCACAATATTCTCTAAACAATGTCCAACACTGACCGAAATTTGGTTCTCATTGATAACTTTCTATGATGACATGACAAAACAAAGGCCAAGGCAAATGGTTTGAGGTTCCCTTTCCTGCTCCTGTCCCTTCTAAAACTCTATCTCCCACACACAGTTCTGCCATCTGACTGTGGCTTGGCAGGGTCTCTCCCTCTCACACCAAATTCAAGCCATCTCACTAAATCAAATAGAAATCCTGCTTCTTAAAGAGACTCCTGTCTTCACTGGGCTTCTTTAACTTCTTCTACACATGGACATCTAATTTTTCTCTCCTTGCTGAAAGTTAAAATCACTGTACAGCTTCTAGGGTTTTTTCCTTTCTTTTCCCTTTCCTGCTTCTTGTCATTACAAGGGACCAAAAAAAAAAAAAAAAAAAAAAAGTCAACTTTAAATTCAAACCACTGGCTGTTGCCCTGATAAGATTAAGTCCTCACCAATTTAAAACATAACTGAAATCTTAAAAGGGATGTCTCTCCATTTTTTATGTTGTCATGTCTAATGTTGGCCAACCTAATCATGTCACGTATTCTATGTTTCATGTAGTCTGTCCTTATGTATGACTAAATTTATGGTCGTTAATTGTTCCAATGCTATAGTTATTAAATGTTCTAATGCTCATATATTTTAAGATGATGTTAAATTATTAAAACAAGATTTATAATGTATTTAAATTAACTGACCTCTATGTTTTTGACAATGTACTTGTTCACGCTTTCTACAACAACAGACATTTGTGTACCAAATTTTAGTCCTGCTTCTACAAAAAGAGATGTATTTTTAGATCAGGAAAGACTTTATAAGGTAAAAGGTTAAAAAGTCTATGAGAGTATATGAGGTTCAAGTTGCCTGTGGTAAAATGGGTTAAATTAAAAGTTCTCATTCTCCATATTTCTTCTTACCTTAATTGTTCATATCATTCAGACTTAACTCTTTGGAATAAATTGATAAATTTATTTATATTGCCATATCTCAAATCAAAGTTAAAACTGAACTATACCTATATTTCCTACTCTTAAACTCTGACTATAAAAAAACCTAGATGTTTAACAAAATCAAGGTTTATTTTTATTGAAAATTTGTTTGTTCAAGTAAACATTATCTAAATATAACATAAAAGTCAAAAATATAAAATTAATATAACTGACATTCTAAATTTCAAAAAAAAAAAAAAATAGGAGGGCCTAGAGAGACTACTGACCCAGGGAAATGGTAGCATAGACAAACAGACAGTCTATTCATAATTAACCATAGGGACAAAAACAGTAAAAGCAGAAGTTAGAAAAAAAGTTTTTATAATTGAATTATATCCAAATGCTAAATTTACATTTTCCAAACTATAAAGTCTTTGTTTTGTTTGATAAAACATCTACTTCTCTGTTTACAACAATAGATTGCTTACATATTTGGCTCTTATATGTTTTCCCATTAGATAAAAATTTGTTTAATAAAATTTTATTCTAATAGATACACAAAAAGTTATTTTAAAAGATATTTAAATGGTCAATACAAGTGTGAAAAGGTATGAGGATGTAAACAGTAAGATTAAAAAAAAAAGATGGTCTTTAGCCAAAACTCAAAAATGACAAGATATCAGACAACCTAGATACTCCTGATTATAGCTTCTCCCCATAGTCTCTGATGGTTTCCAGGAACTGTTAGCTGACAGGGAGACAGATCAGAAAAGAAAAAGAATTCTGACTATTGGGGAAATTAAATCATAAGGTAAAAGTTCACTTATTAATGTTAAATTTCCCAGGATAAGAACCTCATACTAAAAACGTTAAAATTTTTAAAATAACTTCTCTTTTACTTAATTTACAAACATTGATTATTCAACAGTGTTTTTCCTTTTAAAACAGAATTATAAAAGGTTTTATTAGAGCTCATCTGCTTTAGTTCAACAAATACCAAATTATGCTCTTTCATTTATCATCAAAAAGGTAAATAACTGCTTCCACTCAAGATGGCGTCTGCCTAACCTTGCTGCAACTCCCGGAAAGAAGAGGTAAGGAATTAAGGGGTCACTGGATCTTTTAGGGAAAAGCCATCTCTAATAGGGTGGGTGCAGAGGGGCAACACACCTAGCAAGCATCTTGAGGACCAGACAATAGGGAGGAGGAAGGGGGAGAGAGTAAGGGATGGGGTGTGGGACACAAAATTGAACCCAAAAGGCAATGGTACCATAAAACTCTACATCCTAAAAGACATACCAAATGGTTGAACCTTCACCAGGCCCTTAGAGGGATCCCCAGATTCACAAGGCCCTGGAGAGGGTATGACAAAAACTGACCATTATCTCCTCCTATTTCTGCTTCTCTCTGTCTTTCACCCTCTTCTCTCTTACCTCTGTATGTATTTTATATCACTTATCCTTTTCTTCCTTCTCTTCTTGGGCACTGACCTGTAACTCCCAGTACCAGCAGGTGGATATCATCCACAACCAGCTTTTGGTCACAGAGACTTACAAGGTCTCCCAAAAGAAGACAGATTTATGTCAGAGCGCTTGATGACCCACCATAGGTTGGTGGTAAGATCCTACTGCTGAAGACACTGTACAGTGTTGGCACATATCATGGTGGACATGGCTGGGAGCTGGAAGAGAGTCAGTCCCCAGACAGCTCATCTAGTGCTGGAAGGTGCTACATGAGCGCCTGGGGGAAAATGACCAATATCTCTCCAAGCAACACATAGTCTAACCTTCTTAGCAACAAACAACCTGACGTGATGCTCATACAAGTGCAATAGTGGTGCATAGCCATGGTGGGAAACCAACTGCTCTCAATTTGGCTAACTGATCTGCTATGTGGAATGGAACCCATAGCTGGAGCTGGGAAACAAGTCAGAACCATATCCAACAATGAGCCCGCTCTCCATTAAACTCTCTCTAAAAAAAGTAATGGTTATCACATTTACTTGATGCTAACTTTACTCTCTGTTGGAGAATCTGCTTCTCTTTTGCAGACAGACACAGATCCTAGGGAGAGAACCACCCCACCATGCCTCAAAAGGGCCCCAGCTGAAACTAAGAATAATTGGGGAAACGTGAGAATGATGTTATCTTGGCGAACGGAGAACCAGCACACTGGGGAAGGAGATAGACACAGAGAACAATCATCTCCTACCAAACCAGATATCCAGAGACACAGAGGTTCCCAAGATCTCAACACTGAAACAGACCTAATATGAACCCAACATGGCTCAGGGAAGCTTGTTGAAGAGGGGGCAGAAAGAATGTCAGAGGCACACATTGAGTCATGACATGCAGAGACATTTCTTCCTACCTAAAACTAAAGGCTAACCCCACAATGCACGACCCACATACCTCAACAAGGAGGGTCCCTGTGGAGGGGGGAGGACAGGGAGGAAGCTAACAATGGTACCAACTTCACTGTATTCACTGACTACAAAAATGTTAAAAATAGCAAAAAAGAAAAAAGAAAAAGAAGGTAAATAACTGTCTCTGGTATCTCAGGTTCATTGCTCATAAGTAAATTAACTCTTAAGACACATTCTCGACCTCAAGGTACACCCCCATGCTCAAACAATGGTCTTCATCTAAAATAAATGAGTTCAAACTCTGTGGCTCTGCTTCCAGCCTTCCCTGGGTAACTGGCACCCACACAGGTATCTAAACTAATCAAAGATATTACCAAATAAAATGCCAAAACTTTATGCTGTCTCACTTGACATGTTATTCCTGTACTTATAACTCTTAGATATTTAAAGAATAAGAAATTCCTACCTTTTAAAAAGCTGCTTCTCTGTATTTCTCTTGCCTTAATTGTTTACATAGTTCAAACAATTCTCTATAACAAGGTGATAAATTTATTTATAATGTCATACCTCACATTATGATAACAAAAAAGGTAAAGGTCTCTGGCCCAAAGTTATGTCTTGTACTAAACTTTTATGCTAATTATGTCCCATACTACATAGTCTTTTGTACTGACACTGTTTTTTTTTTAATTTTTTTGTTTGTTTATTTATTTATTTGAGAGCGACGGAGAGAAGGAGGCAGAGAGAGAGAGAGAGAATGGGCGCGCCAGAGCTTCCAGCCTCTGTAAACGAACTCCAGATGCATGCGCCCCCTTGTGCATCTGGCTAACGTGGGTCCTGGGGAATTGAGCCTCGAACCAGGGTCCTTAGGCTTCACAGGCAAGCGCTTAACTGCTAAGCCATCTCTCCAGCCCCAACACTGTTGTTTTTATACTGTTTCAGGGTCATAGTTTGTATTACAGCTTCTGGCCAGTACTAAAATTATCTTGTGTTTCTTTTTTTTTAGAAAAAAAAAAGCTTTATTTTTATTTTATTTACTTATGAGAGAGAGAGAGAATGGGAGCACCAGGGCCTCTAACCACTGCAAATGAACTCCAGATGTATGCCTCACCTTGTGCATCTGGCCTATGTGGGACCTGGAGAATCAAACCTGGATCCTTAGGAAGTGCCTTAACCACTAAGTAATCTCTCCAGCCCTTGTGTTTCTTCTTAACTCCATAATGCAGCAATAGATATCTCTCCACTAATCAACCATTTTTTCAGGCTTTGGAAGAGATTCCCCTGGATTCATGCTGATGTAAAAATAGACGGGTTCTCCACTCCCTCTCTGATGCCAGTTCTGTAAACCTTATTTTCCCATATCAATATCAAGGTTAACAAGATCAAGATATTTTAACTAGTTTTGTTTATTTATTTAAACTCTATCTGAATGTGACATAAAAATCAAAACTAAGCCTTTATTTTGATGCATAGGACACCTGTTTACAACAATAGGGTTCCTAAATTTTATATTCTTAAATGTTTTCCTGTTGGGTAAGACTTTTATTTATTTACTATAAACTTATTCTAATAAATAAAACTGGGCCAAATTATATAGAATATATTTCATTGCATTATATAACCATTATAATTATATAAAACATAATTTCATTATGCTTGTAAAATAAACAACTGCTAATAACAAATTATTAAGACTAATCAAAGTTTTAGCCTTTCAGCCTAACATACTTTCATTAGTTCTCCTAAAAATAAGACTTTTTGATCTTTGGACCAAGTAAGTAAAGACCATGAACCTTCTATATTAAAGAAACACACACACACACCACCTTTAAACCCAAAATTCAAAGTTTTTAACTTTTTAATCTCTACCATATTTAAATTTAAAATAGTTGAAGATATTTCAAATATTGATTCAATACTAATCTTTTATACTTCCTACGTTATCTAAACCAAACCTTTATATTTCAACAAATTCCAATTAACTTCCCAACCAAGTTCACAACTCCTTCTTCATTACCTATCGCCTATATTATTTTTTTTCAACCTTAAATATAATGTTCATGTCACCTGTAGATGTCATGCCACATACAAGAAAACTCATACATAGATTATATCCAGATCATAATGGCTAATAGATTTGACATGATCTAGGTGTTTCTTTCCTAATGGCTCTGATAATTATCACTCTCCTAAAGAGCTGCCTCCTTGCTTGTTCATAAAATTGATGTGGGATAATAGCCTTCTATGTACACAAACTGCAAAATACAGTTTGACAAATGAAAACCAAAAGGTAAAACTCCCAAAAGCCGTACCTATGTGACTAAGATTTCAATGATGGACTACAATGATTGTGGAAAAGTAAAGGTTACCAATCTACAATTTTGGGCTGTATTAGCCTTTTTAATGACCAATAATATTATTTCTCTGCATGTGACTTGACATCTCTCTGTGACCAACTAAGATATATATTACTGTAAGTTAAAAAAAAAAATCTCACAGCTCTACTCCCTTCAAGTTAAACCTATCCTGTCTCTGACATGTACTTTATTCTCATGGTTATGATAAAACTCACCCTCTGTTTTGGTCCTTACATACTTCAGATGCCTCACTAAATCCTCCAAGACAGAATATATACCTTCACTTCACAGTGAATCACTAAGTTCTTCAGGGCCACTGAATATCAGTCCTGGACATCCAACCTCCAAAGGACTGCATGGCACACCCCCAGAGTTCTACTCTCCTTCCCAACAAGAAGTAGCCAGAGGATCTGACTTGACCCCCACTCCTGCCCACATAGCCCACCCCTAGAGGGCCCAACTCATTCCCAGTTCTCCCCAATCTATTTGTCCTTCCAGAGGCCAGACTGAAGGGTTAATAGCTTTTCCTGAAAACCAAAGGGAACTAAAGAGTTAATAACTATCCCTAAGGCTAGAAGGCCATAAAAGAAACAACAGAGGAGTTTAGCCTGACTCCTCTGATTGATGTACTCCCATTATCTCAGATGGCCTTGAAGGACCAAAAATCATCTGGCAATTCCCCGTTAGACAATCCTGGCTGAAGAAGCCTATTCTGAACAAGCACACAAGCAGCTACAATATTCTTGCCCAAGTATGTGGAGTCTTCAACAATAGGGTCTTATCAGCTATGCCTGGTGGAAAACCAAGGGCCTCGGCAATGGCCTATAATGTTTTGGGATCATCAGGGACCTCCCTGGCCAACAACTCACTGGAAGGTGTCCTATCTCTGGTGCTGAAATTTTTCTAGTAACAATTTACAACTCCTGAGTGTTCCATTGTCCAAAAATGTAGGTTTCCATATGATTTATTTATATCCTCTTAGGTTTTGATTAGGCCCCCTCCGCTTTCCTCTACTCAATCTCTTCCACTGACCTCACTTAGGACTTTTCACCACCATCAATATATTCTTCTACTTAAATATATACAATACCATCATATTAAGTACCCCTGTCCCTTCCTTTCTAGTCCCTTTATATCACCTTTCTAGCTTACTGGCCTGTGCTACTGAGTTTTCTTCCTACTCACACAGAAGTCCAGTTATTTGTAGCTAAGATCCACAGAAGAGAGAAAACATGTGAAGTTTGGCTTTCTGGGCCTGGGTTACCTCACTTAGTATAATCCTTTCCAGATCCATCCATTTTTCTGCAAATTTCATAACTTCATTTTTCTTTACTGTTGTGTAGAACTCCATTGTGTAAATGTGCCATATCTTCATTATCCACTCATCAGTTTAGGGACATCTAGGCTGGTTCCATTTCCTAGCTATTGTGAATAGAGCAGAAATAAACATGGTTGAGCAAGTATCTCTAAGGTAGTGAGAAAAATCCTTAGGATATATGCCTAGGAGTGCTATAGTTGGGTTGTATGGTAGATCTATTTTTAGCTCTCACAGGCACCTCCACACTGATTTCCACAATGGTTGTACAGATTGCATTCCCACCAACAGTATAGAAGGGTTCCTCTTTTTCAACATCCTCGACAGCATTTATGGTCATTTGTTTTCATGATGGTAGCCAATCTGACAGCAGTGGGATGGAATCTCAACATAGTTTTAATCTGCATTTCCCTGATGACTAAGGATGCAGAATATTTTTAGATGTTTATATGCCATCCGTATTTCTTCTTTTTAGAACTCTCTATTTAGTTCCATAGCCCATTTTTAATTGGTTTGTTTGATTTCTTATTATTTAATTTTTTGAGTTATTTGTATATCCTAGATATTAAACATCCATCAGATGTATAGCTGGCAAAGATTTTTTCCCTTCCTATAGGTTGCCTCTTTGCTTTATTCACAGTGTCCTTTGCCATATGAAAACTTTGTAATTTCATGAGGTCCCAGGGGTTAATCTGTGCTTTTATTGCCTGAGCAATTGGGGTTATATTCAGAAAGTTTTTGCCAAGACAAATATGTTGAAGGGTTTCCCCTACTTTTTCCTCTAGCAGTTTCAGAGTTTCAGGTCTGATATTAAGGTCTTTAATCCATTTGGACTTAATTCTTGTGCATAGAGAGAGAGAAGGATCTATTTTCATCCTTCTACAGATACATATCCATGTTTTCCAGCACCATTTGCTGAAGAGGCTGTATTTTCACCAATAAGTATTTTTGGCATTTTTATCAAATATCAGGTGACTATAGCTATCCAGACTTGCATCTGGGTCCTCTATTCTGTTCTGTTAATCTACATGTCTGCTTTTGTGCCAGTACCATGCTGTTTTTCTTACTATGGCTCTGTAGTATAGGTTAAAATCAGGCATGGTGATACCACCAGCCTTATTTTTGTTGCTAAATATTGGTTTAGATACTCGAGATTTTTTTTTTTGTGCTTGGAAATGAATTTTTGGATTTTTTTCTATTTCCATGAAGAATTCCATTGGAATTTTGATGGGGGTTGCATTAAATGTGTAGATTGCTTTTGGTAAAATTGCCATTTTCACAACATTGATTCTTCCAAACCAAGAACAAGGGATGTTGTATTTTCTGAAATTTCTACTTGAGTGTTTTGAAGTTTCATTGTAGAGATCCCTCACTTCCTTAGTTATGTTTATTCCAAGGTACTTTATTTTTTATGATGCAATAGTGAATGGGAGTGCTTCTCTGATCTCATCCTCTGTGTGTTTGTTGCTAGCATATAGGAAGGCTACTGATTTCTGTGTGTTTATTGTGTATCCTGCTACATTGCTATAGGTGTTTATCAGCTCTAACAGTTTGCTGGTAGAGTCTTTAGGATTCTTTATGTATAGAATCATGTCATCTGCAAATAAGGATAACTTTATCTCTTCCTTCCCAATTTGCACCCCTTTAATGCGTGTCTCTTGCCTTATTGCTATGGCAAAAACTTCCAGTATATATTAAATAAAAATGGGGACCGTGGACACCCTTGTCTTGTTCCTGATTTTAGTGGGAAAAGCTTCGAGTTTTTTCCCATTTAGTAATATGTTGGCTTTAGGCTTGTCAAAAGTAGCCTTTATTATTTTGAGATATGTTCCTTCTATTCCCAGTCTCTGTAGGATTTTTATCATGAAGGGATGTTGGATTTTGTCAAATACTTTCTCTGCATCTAATGAGATGATCATGTAATTTTTGTCCTTTTCATTCCATTTATATAATGTCTTACATTTATCAGTTTGCATGTGTTGAACCATCCCTGCATATCTGGGATAAAGCGTGCTTGGTCAGGGTAAATGATCTTTCTCATATATGCTTGTATTCTGCTTGCCAATATTTTGTTGAGAATTTTTGCATCTATGTTCATGAGGGAGATTGGTCTGTAATTTTCTGGGTTTTATTTTTTCTATCTTTGCCTGGTTTTGGTATCAGGGTGATGCTGGCTTCATAGAAGGAGTTTGGTAGGATTCCTTCTTTTTCCATTTTATGAAAAAATTTAAGAAGCATTGGTATCAGTTCTTTCCTCTAGGTCTGGTAAAATTCACCAGTGAATCTATCTGGGCCTGGACTCTTTTTAGTTGGGAGATTTTTGTTGTTGTTGTTATTTTTATTTATTTATTTGAGAGTGACAGACAGAGAGAGAAAGAGGCAGAGAGAGAGAAGGAGAGAATGGACGCGCCAGGGCTTCAAGCCACTGCAAACGAACTCCAGACGCGTGCACCCCCTTGTGCATCTGGCTAACGTGGGTCCTGGGGAGTCGAGCCTCGAACCAGGGTCCTTAGGCTTCACAGGCAAGCACTTAACTGCTAAACCATCTCTCCAGCCCTAGTTGGGAGATTTTTGATAACTACTTGGCTCTCCATACTTGTTATAGGTCTATTTAAGTTATTAATTTCATCTTGATTTAATTTAGTTAGGTAATATAAATCAAGGAAATCATCCATTTCTTTCAGATTTTCAAACTTAGTGGAGTATATGTTCTTATACTATGTCCCTATGACATTTTGAATTGCTCAGGTATCTATTGTGATGCTGACTTTCATCTCTAATTTTATTAATTTGTATCTCTTCTCTCTTTCTTTTGCTCAGATTTGCTAAGGGTTTATCAATCTTGTTTATGTTCTCAATGAACCAACTCTTTGTTTCATTGATTCTTTGGATTGTTTTTTGTTTCTATTCCATTAATTTCTAACCTAATCTTTATTATTTTTTCCCATCTAATGATTTTCAGTTTGCCCTCTCCTTCTTGTTGCAAGGGTTTAAGGTGAAGCATTAGGTTGTTTGTTTGTTTTAGACATTTCTAATTTCTTAATATAGGCATTTAAAGCTATAAAATTCCCTCTAAGACTGTCTTCATTGTGTCCCAAAGGTTTTGGTATGTTGTGTTCTCATTATCATTTGACTCTATGAATTTTTTGATTTCCTTCTTGATTTCTTTATTGACTCATTCATCATTTAGTAGTGTTTAGTTTCCATGATTTTGTGCATGCTCTATAGATTTTCTTCTATTGGTGTGTAGTTTGATCCCATTGTGATCAGATAGAATGCAAGGAATTATTTCCATTTTCCTGTCTTTGTTGAGATTTGCTTTGTGTCCTAATATATTGTCTATTTTAGAGAATGTTCCATGTGCTGCTGAAAAGAACGTGTATTCTTCAGCATTTGGATGAAATGTCCTGTACATATCTGTTAGATCCATTTGTTCTATGACCTCATTTAATCCAGATGACTCTCTGTTTGTTTTTTGCTAGGATGACCTGTCAGTTGATGAGAGTGGGGTATTGAAGTCACACACTACCACTGTGTTTGGTGTTATCTATGACCTTAGTTCTAGTAGCATTTGCTTGATGAAGTTGGGGGCCCCTATGTTACGTGCATAGATGTTTAGGATTGTAATGTCCACCTGTTGGAGTGTGCCTTTAATCAATATAAAGTGACCTTCCTTATCTTTCCTAACTAATGTTGGACTGAAGTCTACCTTGTCAAATATTAGGATAGCAAACCCTGCTTGTTTTGTAGGCCCATTCACTTGAAATACTGTTTTCTAAACTTTCACCCTCAGATAGTATCCATGTTTTGTAGAAAGGTGAGTTTCTTGGAGGCAACAAGTTGAAGGATCCTGCTTTCTAACCCAGTCTGCAAACCTATGTCTTTTTGGGCATTGGGGCTGTTGATATTAAGAGATATAATTGAAAGGTGTGTATTTATTTTTGCCATTTTTTTGTAGTTATTTTGGTTTTACCTTTGCTCTCTTTTATTAACTAGTATTTGAGTTTGGTATATTTTTCCAGGTTCCTTATATGTGTGCATTTCTTTCTCTTCAGCATGGAGGATTCTTTCAAGTATTTTCTGTAGAGCTGGTTTTGTCTTCAAATATTCCTTTAGCCTGCTTTTGCTGTGGGATGTCCTTATTTCTCTGTCTATTTAAATAAATAGCTTTGCAGAGTAAAGTAACCTTGGTTGACCATTGTTATCCTTCAGGACTTGTAATACATCACTTCAAGACCTTCCGGCTTTTAAAGTTTGTGTTGAGTAATCTGCTGTGATCCTGATGGGCTTGCCTTTGTAGGTAACTTGATTTTTCTCTCTAACTGCTTTTGATATATTTTCTTTGGATTGTATGTTTGATAGTTTAATTATACTGTGGCAAGGAGAGGTTCTTTCCAGTTTTTTTCTGTTTCGTGTTCTAAAGGATTCCTGTGTCTGCATTCGCATCTCTTTCCCAATTTGAGGGAACTTTTCTTCTATGATTTTGTTGAAAACACCTACTATGCCTTTGGAGTGAAATTCTTCTCCTTCTACTATACCCTGAATTCTTATGTTTGATCTTTTCATAGTGTCCCAAATGTCTTGAAATTACAATTCATACTTTCCTATTAGTTTGTCTTTCTCTTTGTTGGATTGTATTAGATCTGCCACCTGGTCTTCTAGTTCAGATATTTTCTCGTCTCCTTCATTCATTCTACTGGTGAGATTTTCTATAGAGTTTTTTATTTCATTGACTGTGTTCTTCACTACTAGTAATTCTGACTGTTTTTTTCTTTATTATTACTATTTCCTTATTTATGTCTTGTATTGACCTCTTTACTTCATTAAATTAGTTTCCTGTGTCTTCTTTGATTCCTTTGATTTCCTCTTTCATTCCTTTGATTTCCTCTTTGAGTTCTTTTAGCATATTTATAACCATTCTTTTGAAATCTTTCTTAGGCATTTCCTCTAAGTCATTCTCACTGGAGGTCATTTATGATACATTAATAATTTTTGGTGGATTTAAATTGTCTTGATTTTTGGTGTTTCTTGTGCTATAATATACATATTTTTGAATCTTGGATTAATTTAGTGCTTGTGTTTCCTAATTAGCTGCAGTATTATTAGATGCATCAATGAAGCTGATGTTATATATCTTCAGGGTAGGAGCTTAAGGTGCTAGGTGTGGCTCTTAAGACTCTCATATTAACTACAAATGTGATCTTAGATGTTGGGTTTGCCTGCTATGAGAGTATTCAAGTACGTTCATTGGAACAAGAAACAGGCAGATTCTAATATTTAACTAAATAATGTATTCATTCATTGAGAAACAGCACAGAGTATTTATGCAAGAGTAGATTTTATGACAACCAGATCATCTAACAAAGTCACAGTACCTTAGAATGTTTGTTGTCCCACACCCTTAATCGTATCATCTAGGAGACTAAGATTTCTAGTCTGTTGAGGGTTCCAAGTCAGCTTGTGACCAAGTGAGACCCTCCCCTAATGAACAACAGAAGAGGAAATAAAGCCACTATAAATCAGAAAACAACAAATAACAAGCCCCAAATATAACTTATTTAAGAATGGCAAGTCTGACCATCCAATAGATTTAACATATAATTTATCCTGATATGGAAGGTGCAATTAGCATTTCTGATTCAAGCCTATATACCAGGCTTATTTGGCAGGTACTGACCTGATGTAATCCCAGTTACCTTTTGGGATGATTTTGGTCTCAGTTATGCTGCACTCCTTCTTGGGTCTCTCTTTGGTGCACTGTGGGTTCAAGTAGGCTGGTTGGGTGGCTGGATTTCTGCTGTGGTGCTGGGTGATGTGTAGGCGTGCTCCCTTCCCCAGGTCTCTGGTGCTTTCTAGTTCTCCTGCTCTCCTTGTGATCCTCTACCTCATGAGCTGCTCCTCTGCTGGTCACTGTGGTCCTCCCTTCACATTTCTTGAGTTTGAGAGGAGCTTCGGTGTGGGTGGAAAATCCCCTCACCTGGCTTTTCCTACAGTTCAAGCAGAGCCTTGCAGCTGTGTCCCTATGGACCTGGTGCCACCGCTGCTGGAGCCACTTCTGCCTGCCTTATGTGGGCTCTGGATGCTCTGGATCTCTCCTACTTCTCTGCTGCAGTTGGTAATTTCTTATACACCTCACTTTTTAGTAGAAGAGTGTATTTTGCTGGGCTTTTTTTTTTTTTTTTTTTCCTTTTTCTCCCCTAGGCTGTTTTGGCATGGTTCCTATGCTGCCATCTTAACTGGAAGATCCCCTTACAGTTTCTAATCCTTGTTATATTAAAGTCATGAGCCCTAATTATGTTAAAATCATGAGTCCCTAACCACTGCCATGTTAAAGTCGTGAATCCCTCTTGGCTGCTCTGTTAAAGCCATGAAACTCTAACCCTACCATGTTAAACCCATGGCCCTTCTAGCCCCTGAGAAGTTAAAATTGTGAGCCCCTAACCACTGTAATGTTAGTCATTAGCCCCTAAACCCTGCCATGTGAAAGCCATGAGCCCCTAACCCCTGATGTCTTAAATTCATGAGTTTCTAACTCCTGCCACGTTAAAGCCAAGAGAACCTAACACCTGCCATGTGAAATCCATGACCCCCCTAACCTCTGCCATGGTAAGTCATGAGTCACTGACAAATGCCATGTTCAAGCCATTAGTGCCTGTCCCCTGCCATGTTAAAGACATCACTCCCTGACCACTGCAATACTGAAGCAATCACCTCCTAACCCCTGCCATGTAAAAGCCATGAACCCCAACCTCTGTCATGTAAAAGTCGTGAACCCATAACCCCTGCCATGTAAAAGTCATGAGCTCCTAAACACTGCCTTGTTAATGTCATGAGCATATAACTTCTGACATGTAAAAGTCATGAGTACCTAATCCCTTCCATATATAAAGGCATTAGTCCCTAATCCCTGCAATGTAAAACTCATGAGGCCCTAACCTCTGTCATGTTTATCCATGACTCCCTAACCCCTGCCATGTTAAAATCATAAGTCACTAACCATTGCCATTTTATAGTCATGAGTCCCTACCCCCTGCCATTTAAAGCAGTGAAAACATAACCCCTTCCATGTTAAAGACATGACCCCTAACACTGGCCATATTAAAGTCATGAGTCCCTAACCCCTGCCACATTAAAGCTATCAGCTCCTAAGCTCTGTCATGGAAAAGTCATGAACCCCTAAGTCCTGTCATGTTAAAGTCATGAGCACCTAACCACTGCCATACTAAAGCGAAGAGTCCCTAGCCCCACTCTTGTTAAAGCCATGATCCCCTAATCCCTGCCATGTTAAAATCAGGAGTGCCTAAACCCTGCCATGTTAAAATCATAAGTGCCTAAGCCAGTCAGGTTAAAGCCATGAGTTCCTACCCCCTGTCCTGTTAAGGTCATGAGTCCCTAACCCCTGTCATATTAAAGTCATCAGCACCATGTTAAAACAGAAGGCCATCCAGGGTCACCACAGGAATGCCCTACCTCTCCTCTGTCTCTGGCTATTTGGCCTGTGCTGAGCCTTCCCCTCTGAAGCTGAAATTTATGAAGCTGGAACCTCTGCCACATGCAAGGCAGCACCAGCTTTAATTATAGAATGGGGAGCTAATTCCATAAGTCCAGTAGCCTCTGCAGTCTTAGCCCCATCTTCAGAGGAAGGAGTGATCTGGAAGGAAGAAGGCAGAGGGTGGGGGTAGGCAGGTGCAGGCAGTGTACCCATTGAGAGCAGTGGAGAGTTCTATCCAGGACTGGAGTCCCTACCCCCAGAAGGGCTGCTCTACCTGAGGCTGAACTCTCTTTGTCCCCTCCACCTTTAGTGAAGACACACCTGTATGATAATATGGCAGAGCCTGGCAGAGCCTGGGAGACAGCAAAGCTGGGAAGAAATCTCAGCTCTACTTCAATGCCCCAGCCCCTCCCTCTGTTTTACAAACAAGAAGACTGAGACCCAAAGGAACAGGCTTAGCCAACATCCCAGAGCTCACTTGGTGCCATGTTGTTTTAACTTTTTAGGATTATTATTATTATTATTATTATTTTGCAATTCTTCTTTTATCATTTGGTAGCATTTAGAAATTTTTCAGAAGAATCAACAGTATTCAGCTTCCCCTAATCTGCACTGGGGAAACACTTTGATTAAAATTCAGCTATGTAGTTCTTTTTTTTTTAATTTTTTTTGTTTGTTTTTATTTATTTGGGAGTGACAGACAGAGAAAGAGGGAGAGAGAGAGAGGGAGAGAGAGAGGGAGAGAGAATGGGCACGCCAGGGTCTCCAGTCACTGCAAATGAACTCCAGACACGTGCGCCCCCTTGTGTATCTGGCTGACGTGGGTCCTGGGGAATTGAGCCTCGAACCAGGGTCCTTAGGCTTCACAGGCAAGCGCTTAACCGCTAAGCCATCTCTCCAGCCCATCAGCTATGTAGTTCTTGCCAGGAAATGCAGTGATACTGCAAGTACAGGTCTACCAGCTGCTTCCCACTCTGCAGCAAGGACTCAACCAGAGTCTGAGCCTGAACTTTCTGGACCCCATAGCCCCTCAAATTGTAGGCAGCTTTTGGAGTGCCTGTGTACTGGGCACTTTTCTGAAAAGGGCATCACAGTTTTAATTGACTCACAGAGAGATGCACCTCTTAGGCAAGGTTGAGAATCATTGTCTCAAAGCCTCAGGAGTCTATGCTCCAGAGAAACCTGATCTTAGCAATCAGTTGCTAGGCACCCTGGCAACACTTAAGAGACCAGAAAGGTTTGGACTGATGTTGCCTAGATTTATGAGTTTGTATTTTACAATATGAAAGAATTTACACATTCTAGAATGTAAGTTCAAGGGTACAGTTCTTGTTCATTTATTGGCCTACCCACACTATCTCAGAGCTTGGGCTGGTGCCTTGTCATCATATATGGAGTTACAAATTTGATTTACCAGCATAGCATTTCTTTTGCCTGACTACTGCTACTCAGTGTACAACAATCATCCCTGATGCAAGAATCTGTGAAAATTATTTTGTTGTTGAACATTGTGCCTCAAGACCTTTTTGTCTATTGTTAAAGACCCACCACCATGGAAAAATCAAGGCAGCACACTCAAACCCCAGGTCCAGACTTTATGCAACTGCTGTAGAGGCAGAGAGCAAGCTCCTGGGGGCCAGTGAAGATGTGTTCAGCTTACTTGGGATCCAGTGCCCTAGACAGATCAGGACTGCATAGCTCAGTGCCTTGAAGCCTGCACCTTGGGAGAAAAGAGTTCTAAACCTGGTCAGGGTCACACTGGACCTGGGCGCTGGCTCCTGGATTTCTGTATAGATTCTGTTTACCTCTAGTCCCACTTTGTAGTCTTTATAGTTCAACTACTAAGCCACTGGGCCTTAAGAAGAAAGGGGATGTGAAAATATGAGGCAAGACAGAGAGAAGCTAGTCCTGGGACAGAAAAGGCCCCTTTGGGGGACAGGAAGAAAAGAAGCCATGTGAGTTCTCAGGGCCCAGGCCTCTTCCTTTTCTCAGCTTTACCCAAGGTAGCTGGAACCTCCAGTGGAGAGATGAGCTCAGAGAAACAGTAGACAGCTGCTGCTTTTGTCTGGGTCTAAAAATAGCCTTCTCTCCCCAAATCCAATTCTGACAGGACCAGAGCTCTGAAGAAGGCTCAGGCAAGGGGGATCAGAGGATGAGGGCAGAGACAGGTGTTTCCCCCTACCCCTAGGTGGCAAAGACCAGGTGAGACAGGGACAGGGAAGGCCCAGCCTCCCAGCCTGCATATTGTTATCTGGACTTTTCAAAAACTCCAATAAGAATAAAATGAGCTTTCTCCTCTTTCACTTCAAAGGAGAAAAGAGGCATGGAAAGGTAGAACAGGTGACCTAGATTGAATGGGTCCTAGTATCCCACAATGATGTGGCACTAGACACACCAGGCACTGCTTAAAGATGTAGAAGGACCTTTGGGATATAGATGTTGGTATTCCCTCTGACAGTTAAAGAAAGGAAAGCCTAGAGACAGAGATATTAATTCACCAAACTCAGAGCCAGAAATGGGGCCTGGATTCTGGCTCATGAAGCCTGAAGGCAAAGCCACACAGTCCAACCACAGCCTGGACAGGCCACAAAGCTGAGCTGGAAAGGGGAAATAGAGTCTCAGAAATTTAATGCTGTTGGTGCAATCAAGTGAAATGGGTCTGGAGTCCTTAGGACCCAGCTACTGGCATAATCTACTATATTGCAGGTACCCTAGCACTCCCAGTTGTTAGGTAAATACTTTCTAGTTCCCCTCTATGGCTTGACATGCCTGTATTTCCTAACAAGGTACATGGACATGATGTCCAACCAGGGGTATAGGGGCCCCAATAACATTTAGCAGCACAGTCTGTCAAGACTGTAAGGAAATGATGAATTACTCAGTGAAGTAAAACAGATTTGAATTTCATAAAGACAGGATGAAGGTAGGGGACAGAGGTGGGGAGAGAGAGGGAGGAAAGAGAGAGAGAGACAAAAAAAAAAGCATTCTCAGAGATGTCTGCCAACCTGGACTTCCAACTAGCATTAACTAGTGGAACCTCCAATGGGAAGGCTGGTCCTGCTAAGCTGAAATGAAGACAAAACTCACAGAGGCAGGGACTGAGTCAGCAAGCTGGTGGGGAAGGGAGCAAGGGATGATGACCCCAGGGTTACAGAATAGTGCAGAATTCCTATATACTCTGCTTTAGTTTTGTCTCCTCTAGGATGCTTCCACTGGGCTTGCTTCGTTTAAAGCCATAGCACATATCATCCTCCAGCACAGCCACTAATGCAATTAACAAAACACATTCATAAATCTTGCATGGTGTCCAGAGCTGTCTCCTATCTCTGAGTACAGGGGCCAAAAGACCACTGAACAGAAAAAAAAAAAAAAAAAGCAAAACAGATATCGGAAGAGGCTAAGGGGAGAGGAGGTAAACTTGCACTTGCGTTTGTATGAGGCTGTCCAGACAGAATCACCTGTTGGAGAGTAATTTTCCTCAGGAGAATGGGGCACAAGAGAATGTGGGAGGTGGAGGGCATCCATATGGCAGGCAATATGAGTGTGGCTTGGCAGCAGAATGGTGTTTGTGTTTGCATATGTGTGTTTGTATGTGTGCATGTGTGCAGTCTGGGAAGCTGATGACTTAGAGACAGGGAGCTTTCTGATCTGAAAAGCTTGTATTCAGCTATTTTTATCTCCCTTTGTCTTTTAGCCCTTTTCTCCTTGTCTTTCTCAAATGTCAAATGAATCTGAGGTCAAGGAATGCTGTGTGCACATGCTAATTCAAAGTTTGGGCCTATATATGGGTACTCCTGAGGTGCAGAGATACACACATATGTCAGGACAATAAGTGCATATCAAGGACACATTGATACAAATATGAGACAAATCACTACATTATGTGTGTACATGTCATACTGTGCACACAGATAGGTGTGGTGAGGCCACAAATGTCTCTGGCAGTTTATGGTGTATCATCTGCTAAGCTATCCTGAGGGCAGGGTGACATGGTATATGGCCATATAATATGTACCCTGTCACTCCTGTGCCTTCATGGATGTGTGCCTTATCCACCTCACACCCACAAAGGTGGGCATATGCCAATAAACATATGGTCCACATCCACCCACCTCATACCAACCCTGGTGCCCATGCTTCCATGAACACAGCCACAGGCACAGCCTGTCTTAGGGAAGGGCCCCATTTTTTCCTTCATCTTCCCACCATCTTCTTCTTTGCCCAAAAGTTGTGATATCTTGTAAGGTAAGCCTATCTCTGATGGTGGTCAATAAAATAAGAACTGCAAGTGACTATGTTGGGCTTCTCTTATGACTTATCCCCCCTTTCCACAAACCAGCAACATCCATCTGTGTAAGCAGGGATCCAATATGGCTCTCCTCCTAGAAGTACCATTCCTCTAAGCCAAAAACAATCAAAGATAAGAGAAAGCAAACATTGAAGGCCAGTATGACTTCAAGTGATGAGGTAGGCTGGATGCTACATTCTTTTGGGTTCTAAAATACCTAAATGCCTTGACTCTGTGTTGACATGACCATATGAGCATCCCAGTGTCATAGCCTAGAAATTCACACAGCATATGACCAGCACTTTTAGTGCCACCATACCCATGGGGGGCCCACAGCTTCTCCAGAGAAGCTTACATGTTGTACACTGGTCCTCAGTGGCACACACTTGCATGAATATATTCTTAGAAGACTGAGGACAGTGAGAGGTTAGATGGGTCTGGCATTATAATGGGCACTAGAGCAAGTCTTGAACTTCATTGGTCTGTGGAGCCAACATTTTAAGCATAGTTCCAAAACCCTAGCTAAGGAACTGAACTCTAACTGTGTGCTGTTGCTTAAACCTGTGCCCTCTGCTGAGTGGCTGTGCCAACCCAGATATGTGGCTCTGGTGTATCCTTTGTTGCTAAAGGCTCATGGTGTCCACTGGGTGCTGCTGGGCATCAGCTCCTGGAAGAAGCTGCCCATATGCCCATCCAATCACTTCATCTTCTCCACAAACAGTAGGAGACTACTTTGTGTGACTTACTCAGAGTGGTCATTACAAAAAAGAGCAGAGCAGTTTCCCTGCCCTGAGTACTAGCAAGGAAGAAGATACTGCTCAGAGAGTGAAGACAGAATTTCCCCCTGGGGTGTGTTCTCAGGAGGAAGAATCCTCTTCCTATGGGGCCCAGGGCCTTCACAGAGATCAGGGCACAGGTCTTGTCTGGGCTATGGATGATGACTCAATCCTAGGTATAGGGGAAACTTCTCCAGTGGGAGAGCTGGGCTGTCTTCAGAAATGGCATTGGGAAGTATAGACAGGGGTCAGGGTGAGAAATCAGAGCTTTCCAGCAAACACACCTACCCTCATTTGACCAGTCTCTGGCTTTATGGCTGTTGTCACAAGAGGCTTTGAATTATCTGTCTTTCTTCTTACCCCACATAGAAAGACAAGGTCTGCCCTTCCTGGAAGGGCACTTCCTTCTAAGTGAGCACATTCTAAAGGTCTATAGAAAAGGAATATTATTAGGGCCTGTCCCAAAAGGAAATTCTGGAGATTAAATGAAAACCTTCATGAAAAACTCTTAGCACAAGGTGTGGTGCCTCATGTCTTTAATCCCAGCATTTGGGAAGCTGAAGTAGGAGGATTGGCATGATTTTGAAGCCATCCTAGACTACAGAATGAGTTCTATGTCAGCCTGGGATAGAATGAGACCCTGCTTCAAGAAGAAAAATGAATCCATTAGCAAGAGTAAGTATGCACTGTTAATAGTGTTTACTGATAGCCTGTTGCATGGTCTGTGCTAGTGATTCTCAACAGATTTCACCCCCAGAGAACATTTGACAATGTCTCAGAGAAATGCTTGATCCTCACACTGGTTGTGCTGGACAGAGCTGGATGTAGTCGTGCAGGCCTGTAATCCCAGTACCAGGGAGGCAGAGGCAGACTGGACTATGTGAGACCCTGTCTTTAAAAATAAAAAGTGGCAGGAGTGGGAGGCAACCACCTGCACCTGAGGGTGGAGGCTAACAATGCTACTGATCACACTCCAATGCACAGGACACCCCCAACCACATATAACCCACCCCAATGTGTAAATGGCATGAAGATTGAGAAATCTGGATAGGGGAGTTTGATGAACTCTTGAAGACAATGAGGTGATGATGATTTTTAGGCAGGAAGTAATAAGATCTAAGTTTTAGCAAGGAAACACCTTTACAACACCTTCCCCAGGCCCACAGGTTTCCAGGAGAGGTCGGGCATTTCTCTTAGCTTACCCTCATAGCTCTGCATTGGATTCATGGTAGGTCTGAAGAAAGCCAAGCCTCCCAAAGATGCTGAGTAGACAACACAGAGGTCAAAGCAGACCTCTCTGAGGTCCTGATAGCCAGGATGTGTCACATCTTTCAAGGGGTCATAGTATCTGTGGCTGTCAAGGGTAGAAAAGATAAACTCAGGAATTCCAGGATGCACTTGATCAGCAGGAAGGCTGAACCCCTTCCATCACAACTGCCCCTGTGAACTGAGCTTGGAAGACAAATCAGAAGGACTGAAGGGAAATCCCAAGCATTCATCAGCAGGTGGACCAGTGATTATCCTGTAGTGTGCTTTGTGGTGAGGAAGAGCAATTTGAGCTGTTGATTCCTACCCTCTAAAATATTATAGCTTTAATTGGGAAAGCATGACTAACAAGTTGAAAACAATCAAAAGACAAGGGACAAAGAGGCCTCTGGGATGGTCTAAGGAGCACTGGATAGAAATTAGACCACTATCCAAGGGCTTTGGGCCTAATGCAAGTCCCTACACCTCCAAAAGCTCCAGCTACCTCCCACTCAGTCATAGATAACTTCTTCCTAGTCTGGATAGTGGACGGTAGTGCCACCCCTGATTGGTTGGTACTACCTGGAGCCTTTGTTGAGAAGGATTCTGAGGCAGTGTGCTCCTTTGTGGAAATGCTGCAGTGTCTGGTGATACCCGTGTAAGTGTCATAGGGCTGTCATAGCAACATGCATCCTGTTTATTAACCATTCTGATTAAGAACTGAATGGGACCAGGCGTGGTGGCACACACCTTTAATCCCAGCACTCGGGAGGCAGGAGGATCGTCAGGAGTTCAAGGCCACCCTGAGACTACATAGTGAACTCCAGGTCAGCCTGGGCTAGAGTGAGACTCTACCTCGAACCCCCCCCCAAAAAAAAGAACTGAGTGGGGTTATTTCTAAGGACTTTTCCTGTCCTCAAAAATATGTAATTCTATGACCTAACTGTGAAATTTCCAGGCACTGGCTGGAAGTACAATGAGGCAGAGATCTGTGTGGGTTGAAATGATCAAGAAAGGAGGCTGCACTTCAGTGAGGCTGTGAGATGGGGGAGTGTGAGAGGCTGTGCAGGAGGTGGGAGGACATTTGTGTGCACGAAAATGGGGCCAAGCATAGGCTGTTTTTGGTAAAGAAAGAAGGAGGCAGCATCACTGGGTGCACAGTCTGTCATTTGGGTGGATACAATTAGACAAGTAAAGTTAGTTATGCACAAAAACAAGAACTAACAGTTATAAAGATTTCACCATGTGGTACGCCACAAAACAAAAATGATGTCCCATGTAGTAATTCTTCCAAGACTCACAACTCTGCCCCAAAGGAAGTACTTTCCCATCCTTCCCTGAAGTGAAAACTGTCATCCCACAGTTTGCTAGGATCACAGAACTATTAAGTAGAAGAACTGATGTTCAGCCCGGCTAAGGGCCATGGGTGGTGGCTCATGGTTCACACTTTGCACAACCCCTGAAGTAATCTGTTGGAAGCCACAGGAATTGTCCCAGCACTGTTGGGTCAGGAAGGAGGATGTAGGAAGGCACAAATCTCCAAGGACTTGGGGGCTCAGCCTGTGAGGGTAGAATCATAGTACCATGGTCTTCCCACTAGTAGAGTCAGAAAGCAGGGACCTGAATAAAGATCTCACTGCAGACAAAGCTTAGCACTGCTTTTATGAAAGGCTTTCTCTACAGGCTGCTTCAGTGCTGTCCCTTCCTGGCACCTGGTGGTGTGCTGAGGAATTTCTGCCCTTTCTCCTTCTCCTGAGTGACAGCTCCAGCCTCAACATTCAGAATGGACTCTCAATTCAATGGAACTGTTGTCTGTCACCAGGATCCTTAGCAGAGGAAGATGCTATGTCTTTTTTTTTTTTTTTTTTTTTTTTTTTTTTTTTTTTTTGCTTTGCTCATCCCCCACCCCATCCTTGTCCCTGTCTTCAGCAGTGCTATGTCAGCATGATTCAAAAACATGAGGAGGGGCTGGAGAGATGGCTTAGCTGTTAAGCACTTGCCTGTGAAGCCTAAGGACCCTGGTTCAAGGCTCGATTCCCCAGTACCCATGTAAGCCAGATGCACAAGGTGGCACATGCATCTGGAGTTCGTTTGCAGGGGCTGGAGACCCTGGTGTGCCCATTCTCTCTCTCTCTCTCTCTCTCTCTCTCTCTCTCTGCCTCTTTCTCTCTCTGTCTGTTGCTCTTAAATAAATAAATAAACAAACAAACAAACAAAAACCTGAGGAGGTAAATAAAACCTGGGAATGGTCCAGTTTCACTTACAACCTTTCTATCTGCTCCCACTTCTTGCTATCTTTCTTGGCTGGTCTTGCTCAATCTTTAGCCCACCTGGGGGTCCTCATTTCTGGCTTCTCTGTCTGACCCTATATAAGTTCCTGGCTCTGAAAAATGGGCATGGCTGAATTTTAGATTGGGACCCCAAAAAAAATATCAGCTCTTCTCCTTTACCCCAACTCTTGCTAAGTTCCCACTCCATCTCAGTATGTGCTCATGGACATAGTTCCTGATTTGGTAACTTGGTCCAGGAATCCTTTCTTCTTTCTAGGCCACTGGGCCAGGACAAGCAACCTCAGGACCAGGAAATCCATCAGCATTTTTCAGTTTCATTTCTCAAATACATTATTCCTTCTGGTTTCATGGAATAGTTGGACAAGCTGTTGCAATGACATAGTGCTCTGCCCTCAATAGAATTAATACCTTATTTATTTTTTATCCAATATAGTCCCTACTTATTGAAGAATAAGAAAAAGTCCCCTTTTCCTGCATATTACATTGGAGGACAAGCCTGGGCTTATCCAGGGTGCTTTTGGCTGCCTTGAAGAGGCCCTGTGGAAAGTCCTGGAACTCTCCACCAACCATTGCCCTTTGCTGTCTTTTCTCCAGAAGACCCAGTGGCCAGGTACCCTCAACCATGTGAGTCTCCAGCAACCATGCTCCTGACAGACTCATGTTTTTTTAATCACACTTATTTCTCTATGTGCACATCTCTCTCCTCTTCCAATCCACCCCCCCCCCCCACACACACACACACACCAGGCCAGCAAAGCCCTATCTGGGGCTGTCACTGACAACTCAGGTTATAGTAGGAAAATTGGCTGGATTTCAGAGACAAGAAACCCAGTGTTATGTCTCTGTCTATACAGTGAAGACATAAGAGCATGGAGGTGTCTATTGTCTGCCAGCAGCACTAGAGGGAGCTGGATCAGAGAGATGATCATCTGAAGTTTGGACCTGTACAAATACATGTGTTATGGGGAACTTGCCCTGCTAGTATTGGGCATTGAGCTACCTACCCCTACAGAGTCCAATCAGAGAACTTAAGATTTCTTGTGGGAATAAAACATCTATGGTCTTTAGCCCCACCCCACCCCAAGTACTACATCCTAAGGACAAGGCAAAGCTACCCACTCTAGTTGTTAGGAGGGGTTGGTGTCACAAGAGCCGTTGTAGAATGGCTGGAAGCCGTTCTGGTGCCAGCATACCCCTCTTCATCTCAGAGTGAAGTCCCAGTTACATAAAAGTTCCAGCTGACTTGGTATAAGTTGTGACTAAGAAAACTTTCCAAACTTTCCTATGACAGTTGGTGATCCCCCACCCTCTGCCCATCAACTGATGAGAACTACCCCCACAGAGAGGCAGGCAGAGAGGAAAGTTCCCAGCTCCTGGTGGCCCTGACTCATCACGCACATAAACACTCCCCAACATTTTTTCCCAAAACAGTTCCCCTCCCACCTATCCACCCTCCTACCAGGACTAGGTGACAAAAAAATGAATACCCCAGAGATCTTGCCAAATCCTGGGCCAAGCTTAGCCTAGGAAACATGCAAGGAGAAGACCTCCCTTAGAAACAATCCAAGTCGATGTCAATCAAAGGCAAATAATTATTTGAGCCTACCATGTCCCCTAAATTGGTTTCCAAATAGCTTAGACCACTTTCTTTTAAAAAGAACTCAGAAGGTGGGAATGGTGTCTCGTGCCTATAATCCCAGCATTCAAGAGAATTGCTGAGAGTTTGAGACCAGCCTAAGGGCTACATCATAGGTTTGAGACCCTAGCTCAAACAATAACAACAACAAAAGCACTAGAATTGAGCCAGTAAAAGCCAAAAAAGATAAAACAAAGGAAATATCAAACCTATAGGAAGAGAATCTGGGTCAACCTTATTTCTTTCCCCTACTGGAGTCCTTGCATTCTCCACTTTGCTACAAGCCAGGACTGTAAGGGGAGAATCTGATTTCCCTTATCTTCTTTTTTTCCCTAGAACAGAAAAATAAGAGATGGGATCCTGAACATCTCCTGCCTGAACATCTGGTGGCACCTAGACACCTGGTTTCAAGGATAGACTGACCAGTTTACCTCATCTAGTAAATTGGCAGAAAAGATGCCAATCTGGATTTCTAAGTGGGGTTTAACATATTCCAGCAACCGGTTTGTGGTAATTTGAATCTGATGTCTCCTATAAACTCATGTGTTTTGAATGCTTGGTCCCTAGCTGGGGGCAGTTTGTAAGTTGGAGCCTTGCTGGAGGAGTTGTGTTGCTGGGGGCTGGCTTACGAGTATTATAGTCAGGTTCCCATTGCCAGTACTTGGCTCACTCTACTACTGATATTTTGCATCTGCTAAGGCAGAGGTGATGTTCAGCCTCTGCTCATGCCATGCTTTCCCCCTGCCAACATGAAGCTTTCCCTCAAAACTAGAAGTAAAAATAAAAACTTCCCTCCCATTATCCACTTTTGGTCAGGTGCTTTGTCCCAGCAATAAGAAGGTAACTAAAATACCCCTCTTGTCTCCTCTTTAGGACAAGAGCTCTGCATTCTTTCCTTCTCTTAAGCTCTGAGTCTATAAAGCTATATAGTAATTTTTTTTCTAAACTTCGGTCTGTGGCCTTATTTTGTCAAATTTATGAGACAAGAACCTGGAGGCTATTAATTCCGTGGAAATTTTCTGTGTCTGTGAATGTCTAGCACCATAGTTCCTAAGTTATTGGCCACTCAAGATCCAAGAAAGGCTCCTGTGCTCTCAATTCCTGTATTATATCTGGTGCATTGGCTGGGAAATTCAAAGGTAAATGTGCAGACCAGTGATCTTTCTTCCTGCTTCCTAATTCTCTTTTTTCTCCAAGACTTTCCTTCTTGGGAACTGGGAATATGTGAAACTAGGTAGATAGCAAATTTAATAAATTTCCACAGGAAGCCAGACTTGTCTTTCCTTTCCACCCACTTTTAAAGCCAGAAGCAGGATGTATATATGTTTGTGCTCTGTGGAACATTGACTGAATTTATGCATTGGTAAAAGGTATCTGCAATGAATAATACTTAAATAACTAATATTTTGGGTGAATATACCTGAGAAGTCCATGTAGATTTTTGTAGAGGCTAAAACCTGAGTCTGGGGAAAGCACAGATCCCATCTGAGATGGCTATGCTGAGTTTGTGCCTGGAAGGTGACTAGATAGAACTAGTGTTTGGATGATGGTGGTAGCACCCAAACCTGGCATAGCACCCAGACCCCACACAGCAACGAAACAAACCCCACATGTGACAACATGTGACCTATGCTTGTCAGGGGTGTGGTAGCAGCTTCTGCAAAGGCAACATGGATGGGAGTTAGGTCTTAATATCTGCCATGTAGGGACTAAGAGCATTGCTCAATGATTATAGATGCTTGCTAATAACAGATATCTGCTTGATTTTTTCTTGTCTGCCTTTTTGTTTCATATTAAATGGGATGTTTTGCTTGTAGACACTTTTATTCTCTATGTTGCATGTGGTAAGTTACAGAACGGCTTTCCTAATTCAGGCAGCCCAACAGATTTAAATGAGGAATTCACCCTGAGTGATAATTATGTTTGCCTTCTATCTAGATCAAAGAATATAAGGCAGACAGATTATAAATCTGAAGAAGAGTCAAAATATTTTCATAAAATACTAGAGGCTCAACTCATAAGGGTGTTGAGACTTTTCCTGCCTCATGTTATTATTAAAAGTTATTTGGCTTCCCCTGACATGTCAGTCTCAATATTTACTTCAGAGGTTTTTCTCCAATACTGTTTTAGTGGTTGAGACACTTTCAGAGTCTAAATGTGTAGCTGAGACATGCTATAAGCATGTCTCTAAAAGAAGTATACAAGAGACCTCCAGTGTAGGCAATTGAACAATCTTGAAAGGGACCAGTCATGGGTACTGCACAGGCAGCCTAAAATCTACTAGGCACAATGCAGGAAGAAGTCATCTAGATCACAGGATATTAATACAGAGTCACAACATGTAGGAAGCAGCTAAGTTCATAGATACTGCTCTCCCTTAACATCACTAATGAAAGAACTATAAGGAACCCTAGACTACATTGGTAAAAAGGAACTCACCCAAACAAGTCTAGCTTTCTTTCTGACCACTCACAAAGAAGAAATGGGGGAAGGGATCTCTGCAGGATGCTCTAGAGAAGAAAACAAAGGAGTCTGGAGAGATGTTCCACTGTATTGTCCTTTATTTTATATGAGTCTTCATCTTAGGCTTCCCTATACCATATCCTGACCCCTGAGATTAAGTACAATCAATAAAGTGCCTTACGTTCAGGACTTCTTGACTCTAAAATGCAGAAAATGCTGTTCTACCTTATGACTCTTAGCTGCCGTGGAGCCATGAACTCTAGCCTCTGGCAGGGGGCCTCAATCTGAGGTCCCCAGAGACTCAGTTTTTTGTTTATTTATTTTTATTTATTTATTTAAGAGAGAGAGAGTAGGGGGTGTGCCAGGGCCTCTAGCCACTGCAAACAACTCCAGATGCATGCACCACCATGTGTATGTGGCTTATGTGGATTCTAAGGAGTCAAACCTGGGTCTTTCAGCTTTGCAGGCAAGTGCTTTAACTGCTAAGCCATCTCTGCAGCTCTAGGTCTCAGATATCTATGAGACAGAAAAAAAGGTATGAAATAGCCCTTTTAAAATTCAAGTGGCAAGCCGGGCATGGTGGCGCATGCCTTTAATCCCAGCACTTGGGAGGCAGAGGTAGGAGGATCACCGAGAGTTCGAGGCCACCCTGAGACTACATAGTTAATTCCAGGTCAGCCTGGACCATAGTGAGACCCTACCTTGAAAACAAAACAAAAAAAAAAAAAAAATCAAGTGGCAACCTGGTTTACCTAAGGCTTACAACAGGCTAGAATTATATAGTTTAGTAACATGTGAATACGTAATTTTAATTTGTTACATAATGTCATGAATGTAATTCAGATTCAACTCTTCTTAATAAGATTTATGCTAAGGTTAAAATTCAGTTCACTGATGTTGATCTGCTCATGGTAAAAGTTGAGAAAATTGGTTTTAAAATGTTTAATCAAGTCAGCTATGTTTCTACATCTGTCAGGCTTTTAACTACTGGGAAAACTGAGTCTTAACAAGATCAAGACTTATTTATTAGTTACTAATTTCTCTTTTATAAACCTACTTTGAAATATCATATCTAAGAGTCCTAATTCTACTAAGTGACCATTACTGGGTTTATCATTTAGGTTTTATAGAAAAAAAAATCTAGCTTCATTCACTGTGACTTCTGTACTTAGGGTACATGTTCTGATAACCTCAGCACATTCTAAATTTTAAGTTATGCTGAGGGACTGCATGCACGATTCTTGAGTCAAAGTAAATTAAACCCAAGTTATAACACTGGAATCTGTTCTTTGCAAACAATGCTGATACTATTTAAACAAACTCTCAAATATATTATCTATTTTAATAGTTATGGGTAACAAAATAACAAAACATAAATTGTTTTATTGTATAAGGTGATGTTAAATTACTAGAACAGATTTCTATATTTTTAGATTTTAAATAGATGAAACTTGTTCATGCTTGCTACAATGATAGATAGATGTTCTTAAGGATGGACAAAATTCTCAACTTCAACTCTGCTTTTTAAATTGCCTTACATATTCAATTGAAAGATCAAAATTTAGCTAAGCTTTAAATCTTTAACAGATTGCTTGATTTTAGTTTGTTTATAGAACTCAGGACTGTCAAAGTGTTTTCCCTGTGATTACAACTGTTAGATGTTTGGGATACAATATAAGTAATCTCTATGCTTCAAAATAATAGAATTATAAGTAAAGTTAATTAAAAGGAGATATGGTTTTAGATAAGAAAGATAAAAGATTGTTCCACGTAGGAGCAGAAATAAATGATTAAAAAAGAGGCATTTTCAATGAGAAAAGAGTTTATTGTTTCAGGTAGAAGTAGAAATGAAAGGCTAAAGTATGCAGTAAAAAGGTTATGAGAAATGATGTAAAAAGATTGTAAAAGTTAGACTAAAGAGGGATTGCTGACTAATGACAAAAGTTACTATTGTTTTTCCCATACTCAATTTGGGGTCTTCCAATGTGTTAATGATACCCTTGCTGTCGGACATAGGCAGGGTCCTGGGTTAAAGCAAACCTAAGCTATCTGACACCAAGGCCCCAGGCAAGGGAGAGGTTGCAGCAGCCTGTACCACTGCTGGTCATATCTCCGGAAGGACCAGCAGGGGAACTACTCCCCCCCATTCTCGGGGGGTTGCAATGAGCCAGGATCCTCCCCCCATTCTTGGAGGTCCCAGTGAGCTTGGACCCCCCGCCCCCGACAAAATCTTGGACCCCGAGATCGGCAGGAAGGAAGGCCACTCCCTCTCCAAGCAAGGGATACCTGGACATTCAAGTAAGACTTGGGCTTTGCCCATAACCCTGTGGCCTTTGGCCAGTTGCCTAGGAAACTCCTTATATGGTTTCAGCCAGCACCTTTGCCATTGCCTACTTGCTGGAATGAATGTCCCTATATTAAGTATAGGCTAGCAACCTTTAAGCCTACCAATCCCCTTAAAATCCTCTTCCTGCCTTCAACTGCTTATAAATCCATTTCCTTGACAATAAACTGAGAGCTGTTCACCAAAACTATGTCCTGAAAGTCTTTACTTTCACACGCTCATCACCACAATGTCCTGGATGCCTTGGGGGACCGCGGCTAGTCCAAGGACCCAGGAACCCACATCTCCTCTGTGCCCCCACAGAGAAGGACCCACAAAAGACTGATGAGACACTTCCCAATTTCCTGGAAGACAGAGTATATATAGTTTCCAGGTCCAAGTCTCAGCTGTGCCAAGACAGTACAAAATATTTGAGGTTGGGTTTGTCAGATTGGGGCATTAAGTGAAGAGGGGATAAAAACCAATAGTCTCCTGCCCACTTCCTGCAACCTCAAGGAACTTGGGACATTCTTAAGAATCAGAAGGTTCTGAAGAATCAGAAGGTTCTGGGTGCTGGCTCTCCGCTGCTCGAGCCAGGCCATGTCCTGGCATGGTCGCTGCACTTCAGGGACTCAGGCTCCTGGACACCGCAGAGCAGAGCCGAGCCCAGCCTAGCCGCCTGGGATGCAGCACTGAGGCGGCAGCGAGTGAGTGTGGGCAGCCGCCATGAGGGAAAGTTAAAATTTTCTGGAATTCTCTGTGAAACACTACGACAGTGGGATCAAGGAGGACACTTCATGGACCAGGATCTAGAAATAAGAACCTTCTCTTTTCAGATGGCAATGACCTTGGGATGACTCAGGAAGCATCATGGTATGGTAGTGGGAAGAAGTGACAGGAGTGCTCAGCACTGAAATATCTCTATCACACCTTCCAAGGCTCAGGGTCCATTGCAGAAGAGGTGGTGGAAAGAATGTAACAGCAAAAGAAAGAGTAGGACTCCTTACATTGTGCTCCTCCAGACACAAAAGGGCCTGGATATCCATGATCTCACAGTGCCTGACTCTACCTACACAAGACCATCATAATAGGAAGAAGAGATCATGACATCAAAATAAAAGAGAGACTGATTGAGAGGGGAGGGGATATGATGGAGAGTGGAGTGTCAAAGGGGAAAGGGGGAAGGGAGAGAATTGCCATGGGATATTGTTTATAATTATGGAAGTTGTCAATAAAAAAATATTTTAAAAAGGGGGGGTGGCAGCTGGAGAGATGGCTCAGTGGTTAAGGCACTTGCCTTAAAAGCCTAAGGATTGAGTTTGAGTTCCCAATACCCACATAAAGTCACATGCACAAATAAAAAAAAATCAGATGGCTATAGCTGCCTGGATTAACATCTAGGTCCTCTATTCTGTTCCATTGATCCACATGTCTGTCTTTGTGCCAATACCATGCTGTTTCTGTTACTATGGCTTTGTAATATAGCTTAAAATAGGGTGATACCACCAGCCTTATTTTTGTTGCTCATTTGTTTGTTTTGGCTAGTCGAAGTTTTTTGTGCTTCCAAATGAATTTTAGGATTGTTTTTTCTATTCCTGTGAAGAATGCCATTGGAATTTTATGGGAATTACATTAAATGTGTAGATCGCTTTTGGTAAGATTGACATTTTCACAATAATTGATTCTTCCAGTCCAAGAACATGGATGTCTTTCCATTTCCTTGTGTCTTCTGCAATTTCTCGCTTGAGTGTTTTAAAGTTCTCATTGTAGAGATCCTTCACTTCCTTAGTTAAATTTATTCCAAGGAACTTTATTTATTTATTTTTTCAGGCAATCATGAATGGGAGAGTTCCCAGATTTCATCCTCTGCATGTTTGTTGCTAGTATATAGGAAAGCTACTGATTTCTGTGTGTTTATTTTGTATCCTGCTACATTGCTAAAAGTGTTTATCAGCTCTAACAGTTTGCTGGTAGAGTTTTTAGGGTCTTTTAAAGTCATATTACCTGCAAATAGTGATAATTTGATCTCTTCCTTTCCAATTTGTATCCCTCTTATGAGTGTCTCTTGCCTTATTGCTATAGCTAAGACTTCCAGTACTATATTAAATAAAAATGGGGACAGTGGGAAAAAAAGAAGGTTCTGCTAGTTGTGATACCTAGTGCATACCACTAGGAAATTTCTCAAAAGGCAAAGCAAGAATATCTGGTGTTCAAAGACAGCCTGCTTCTGGGAAATGATAACAGTACCTGTTTTTTTTTCAATATTTTATTTATTTATGTATTTATTTATTTGTTTGTTTGTTTGTTTGAGAGTGACAAATGGAGAAAGAAGCAGAGAGAGAATGGGCACACCAGGGCCTCTAGCCACTGCCAACAAACTCCAGATGCATGTGCCACCTTGTGCATCTGGCTTACCTGGGTACTAGGGAACTGAGCCTTGAACCAGGGTCCTTAGGCTTCACAGGCAAGTGATTAGCTGCTAAGCCATCTCTCCAGCCACAGTATCTGTTTCAGTTTCCAAGGCTACCAAGTTAATTTTGGAGAATGACCAGGCTGTGTACATTCTGCATGATGTGTCAGGCTTGTTATCCTCTACAGGAACTTTCTAGCTAACTAATAATTGCCTCCTAGTACAGCAGCATCACTCTTGGGAAGATAATTTTAAAAACACAGACAAGATTTTTTTCTTTTTTGACAGATAGCTTTTCCTTTGCAGAACAAAGCTGATGGATCTTATTAGGATACTGTAACTAAAGAAAAATCAGAGTTAATATTTATACTGACTCTAAATATGCCTTTCTGATCATCCATGCTCATGCCACTATTTAAGAAGAGAAACATTCTACAGATGTTCCTCCTTCTGAAATTACAGTAATGAATTGCAAAGGGCATCAAAAGGTGGTACAATGAAACCTCAAAGGGAAACAGATTGGCTGACTAGGCTTCCAAAGCCACTACAAAGAACTAGGAAAGGTACCCCTAGTTTGAGTAGGTGCTCTAGTGAGAATACATCCCCAATATTTCCAAGAGGCCTTTCACAGAGACATGCATTACAACCCACAGGGTGGTTCTAAACAGAAAAAGGAATGTTGCTCTAACCTAAATCTAAACAATAGATGTCATAACTTTATTTTGCTTTAGTTGCTTTTTAACAAAAACTACTTCTAGGTGCTAATATATTTTGCCTGTATGTATAACTGTTAAATATTTGAAAGTAAGATATATGCTTTCTAGTTTTTAGATGTGGTTTACAATGTCACAAGATGATTTAAGTTAGATATCACAAGAAATTTTTAAGGTTTTATGTCATCGTTTAACTAGACCTGTTTTGTTAAGTATAAAAGGTGATCAGAGATGCCCTGTATCCACATTTTCCTTGAAGACTGATATAACTGTTTATAGTAGTTTAATGTCCCCTCATAGACTCAGGTATTAAAATTGAGTTTGCACCTTCTTTATCTCTCAGGCAGATCCCTGCTACAGGGTGGTGGGAGCCATGAGACTGGGGTGATCTAAATTCTAGCCTAAGGTATGCAGTGTGAGCTCTGTCTGGGTTCCCATGGCTTGGTGCTTACTTGTGGTGCCAGTGGTGATTTTTCTGTCTGCATAGATCTGTGAAAGGTGGCCAGCCTCTTTTGCAATTATGAAACTTCTCCTGGATCTTTAAGCCTAAAATAAATCCCATTTCTCCCCTAAACTGTGTCTGGTTTGGAAGTTCATCCCATGGAGCTGACTGCAACAAAAATTACTACCAGGAGTGAGGTGTCACTGCATAATGAATCTGACCATGTGGATTTTGGTCTTTTGGAACTTTTATTCTGGAGAAATGGACATAGACTTGGTACTTGCAACTGAAGATACCTTCCAGAATGGTAAGCCAAGTTTTACAGACTATTCTGGTGAAAGTTTGAAAATGCTAAATGCAGACAGAATTGTATTTAGAGGCTTTGCTTATAAACTTTTTAAAGGGAAATAAAAACTGCAGAGAACTTTGTTGAAACTGGGCTACTGGCATAAGGGCTGACTGTGTTCTGCTGCCCATATCTAGAAAGTTTGATCAAGGTTAAATTTGTTATGGAATGATGTGCTTGGTGGAAGATATAGAACCAAGAAATTTTAATATTTTTAAAATATTTTATTTTTATTGATTTATTTATTTGAGAGGGAAAGAAGTAGAGAGAAGAAAGAAAGAGAGAAAGAGAGAAAGAGAGAAAGAGAGAAAGAGAGAAAGAGAAAGAAAGAAAGAAAGAAAGAAAGAAAGAAAGAAAGAAAGGAAGAAAGGAAGGAAGGAAGGGCACATTAGGGCATCCAGCCACTGCAAACAAACTCCAGATGCATGTGCCACCTTGCGCATTTGGCTTATGTGGGTCCTGGGGAAGTGAACCTGGGTCCTTTGGCTTTGCAGGCAAATGCCTTAACCACTAAGCCATTTCTCCAGCCTGAAATTTAACATTTAAAGTTGAAAATTTCATACAAGTTTAAGGTTGCTGGCACTGAAACTGGTTGCTGAAGCTGCTATTTTTAAGGGGATATTACCATAATTAAGAATGGACTAAAAACTTCATATTGAAATAATGGAAAGGATGCCCGAGGAAAGACTGAATGGTAGAAATGCAAGCTCTTATTTCTTCCCTGAATTAACAGCAAGGCTTTGTCCTGCAACATGGTATTGGTTATGGAGGGAAAACCAGAGACTGGATTCGTGTGTGTGTGTGTGTGTGTGTGTGTGTGTGTGTGTTAACATATATAATTTAAATTTTGACTACCTACTTGGTCTTGAACACCCAGGAAGACAATATAACCAGTGAGTAAAGTATGCCTTAAAATCTTTGGGTGGCATTGACCAGGGAATTTCCCTTCTTAATTCCAAAGGTCAAATGGTGAGAGACAATTATCTAAAAAAGTGTGGATTCAGATGTGCTCAATGCAACTCTGAGTGGTACCTGTGCCATGTCAATATTAAGTGCTGTGTATA
Source organism: Dipus sagitta (assembly GCA_036346955.1). NCBI lineage: Eukaryota > Metazoa > Chordata > Mammalia > Rodentia > Dipodidae > Dipus > Dipus sagitta. The sequence goes on along the minus strand of CM070772.1, from coordinate 74,264,529 downwards.
TTCCTGATAATTCTACTAATGTTTCATTTGCTCTACAAGATTTTTGTTTTGTTTTGTTTTTCGAGGTAGGGTCTCACTCTAGCTCAGGCTGACCTGGAATTCACTACACAGACTCAGTGTGGCCTCAGACTCATGGCAATTCTTCTACATTTCCCTCCTGAGTGCTGGGATTAAAGGGTGCACCACCACACCCAGCTTCATTTGCTCTACAAGATTTTAAAGCTCAGTTTCTGACCATGTCAGACACCACTGTGCCACTTGGTAAACAACTTTAGAAATGAATTTCTGGATTTTTATGGGAAAAAGAATTAAGTCTATTGCCGGGCGTGGTGGTGCACGCCTTTAATCCCAGCACTTGGGAGGCAGAGGTAGGAGGATCACCGAGAGTTCGAGGCCTCCCTGAGACTACATAGTTAATTCCAGGTCAGCCCGGACCAAAGTGAGACCCTACCTCTAAAAACAAACAACAAAAAAAAAGAATTATGTCTATCATTTCTGATAGTAATGATTCTCTCAATTTTTGCACCTTGTATGCTCAGCTGCTATTTTAACTTTATCTTCTCTTTATCTCATTTACAGTCAGTCTACATTCAGATGGTCCTGTGACAATCTAATTCCATTTACCTGAGTCCTCTTCATTGTCCTCCAAGACCTGAAAATCTACAATAATGGGAACCCTAAAAAGTATTAGTTTTCTCAGTGCCTACCACCCCCTGGCTTCTCTTGCTTTTATTCTTGCTCCCCAACATCCCTATCCAGGACTGCCTTCCCACACTGATGACCCTACTCTACTCACGAAGTCAAATCAGTCATCACCCCAATTCCCTAATGGCATTTAGGGTTACTTCTTCAAAGGGAGAATTGAGACAGCTTAGGGCTGACAGAGCACTAAAAGTAAAAGTGAGATATGTTCTTGAACCTGTAAGGAGACAATCTGGGTTATCCTTATCTCCTTCCCCATAAAGGAGTCCTTGTAAGTCTCCATTTTGCTAGAATCTAGGAATGTAACAGAGAGAACCTGGTCTTCCCTTATCTCTTTCTTTCCTAGAAGAGAAACTTAAGAGATGAGATCATTCCCATTCCTGAAAACCTGGTGGCACTGAGACACATAGTATGGTAGTTTGAATGGATGTCCCCCAATAGATTCAGGAGTTTTATTAAAGCTTGTAACTTGGGTGGAGGAGGTGTTACTGGGGGCAGATCTGTAATTCCAGTCTAAAGGTATGCAGAGAGATTGAGCTCTGCCTGGGGTTTATAAAGTGTGCTTGCTTGTACTGGTGGTTATTGCTTTTCTCTCTCTGCGTAGATGTCGTAAAGAGGGCCAGTTTCTTTCACCATTATGGAACTTCCCCTGGATCTGTAAGCTTTAATAAATCCCTTCTTCCTCCCATAAACTATGTTTGCTCTGGAGGTTTATCCTAGCAACATGCAGCTATCTACTACAGCTGGCATCTGGTCTGGACCAACCAGCTCACTCCTTCCAGTAAACTCTCAGGAAACAAAAATAATAATCTGGGTCTCTTAAGTTTTCTCGTTTTTTGACAAACCCCTCTTGCCACCTCTTTGGGCAAGAACTCTGCATTTCTTTCTTCTCTTAAGCTTTATCCCTATAAGCTATATAATAAAATCTTTCTAAACTTTATCCTTTGGTCTATGGGTTTAATTTGTCAAACTTCATAAGACAGCAATCTGGAGGCCACTAATTCAGTGGAAGTTTTATATGACTTTCAGTGTCCAGCACCTTTGCTCCTGAGTTATGGCCCATCTAAGAGCTGAGAATGGCTCTGATACCCTCAATTCCCATATCAGGACCATGGGATCATAAAATATTACAGCTTAAAATAACCTCAAAGGTCATCCTTAACTCCTCTCTCCTTCCCTCTTCCCATGCATCTATGCATCGATTCATGTATATATGTATTTCTCTCCCCATTGAATAGCTATTTGCCATCTATAATCCAGGTGTTTGAGACCTCAGCATAATCTGTTTCCTTAAAGAGTTGTCACATAGGGGAGGGACAAAAGCACATGAAAAGTCAGCCACATTAAGTGTGATCAGCAGTGCAATGGGAAATTTACATGTCCTAGAATCACTGAGATGTTCCGCCTAACTTAGGGCAGTGGAAGACATTCACAGAATCTTACTGGAGAAATCATCTTTAGTTGGAGCTCTAAGAAAGAGGGGCATTCCTTTCATTCAATAAGAGGCTTGCTCAGCACTTACTATGGAAGAAGCACAGTATTCCAGGTGCTACATGGAGATGCATATATCCATACCCAAAAGTTCACACCTGATGAGAAACCTCAAACATATATTATGAAGTGACAACAATGTGTCCAAGAGAAAAGGACATGCAAAATTTGAGATAACTGTGAGGACCGAGAGGATTTAGAGGCATAGATCTGCTGGGAAGGCATTCCTAGGCAAAATAATGATGCTAGCAAAGTTAGAAGCAGTGAACAAAGTTCCACAAGAGGAAAAAGTGGACAGTATGGCTTGAATGTAAGTCAAAGCCTATAGACAATCATTTATTCTAAGCTAGTATCTCTTTATGTATCCCAGGATTGCATTTCTTTCACAATGGTCCTGCTTTCAGCCTCTCAAGTGTTGGGGTTACAGGAGTACACCACCCACCTCGGGGCAGCTCTTAAATGAAATCAAGGCCTAGAAAAGTTAAGTGATTTTCTCAAAGCCACAGAGTTAGTAGGAGATCAGGTCTTCCCCCTGGGAAGCTTCAGTTTCCTTTCCTGCTGCTGGAGTCCTGTGGCTGCACTATATCCCCACAGAGTCTCATGCTACAAAGCAAGCCAACTCCAGGCTAGTGATCCAGACTGTTCTATACTTTTGTGCTTTTTTTTTTTTTTTTTTTTTTTTTTTTTTTTGGTTTTTCGAGGTAGGGTCTCACTCTGGTCCAAGCTAACCAAGAATTAACTATGTAGTCTCAGGGTGGCCTTGAACTCATGGTGATCCTTCTACCTCTGCCTCCCGAGTGTTGGGATTAAAGACATGTGCCACCACGCCGGCTGTTATTTCACATGCACACTTAGCTCTGGGATTATGTACATGTGGAATCTCTGTTAGTGACTGCAAGCTCTTAAAATGCTGGATCGCTTTACCCAGAAAACCAAATGGCAAAGTATTTAAAGGGAGCTATTGACATTAAAGAGCAAGGGAAGAGACCAGGCAGGAAAGAAATTGTAATGGTAAGAATGTACCACAAGGTGGAGCAGTGAAGCTGGGAACTGGAGCTCTGGGCAGGAAGAGGATTCCTTTCATCCCCCACCCCATATGCACATCTGCAGCCACAGTGGCTCAGGCTGGCTAACCCTCTCCTGGGAAGGATCTGTCCACAACCAGACATGATTCTGGAACCTGGGGAAAGACTTGAAAAAGCAGCTTTTGTTCTTCATTCTCCTCTCCTGTGTAAGCCCCCTGTGACCAGGATAGGGACCAGGTGATCTCCTAAGGAAAGGAAGCAGCCCCATGCTCCAAGAACTGAGAGGCTCTGCTAGTCACAAGAAATCTATATTGTCCTTGAAGTTGGAGCAACTGGTGGACAGGGTCAAAGATGCTTTCTGTTGGTCATTTAATGACCTTCTTGGAAGCAAAGCAAGTTCATAAGGGAAGCTTCACCAGAGATATATATGTACATATATGTGTATCTGTATATAAACACACATATACACGTGTGTGTGTGTGTGTGTGTGTGTGTGTGTGTGCTTTGCTTTGCTTTTCTGAAAAAGGTTTTTACTGTAAGTCAAACTAGGCCTGGAACTCACTGTGTAGCCCAGACTGGCTTTAGATGCTTCTAGAAAGCACAAGAAAGCTTACCTTCTGTTCTTCATCCAAAACCCATCCTACACAAAGACCATAAGAATAAAATTTTTCTCTCATTTCAATTCTTATTTGTCATTGAATACACATTTCTGCATATGATCTTTTTCAGATTTCTCCATTGCTCTCGGCAAAATGTCCTCGAGAGCCACACCAGTGCATAGATGTGCCCATACCCATTTCTCCAGTCGCGCAGTCCACATAGAGCCTCTCTGGTTCTCACGTGCAGATCCTGCAGAAAGGGATACAGTTGTGTGAATATTTGTTTCATACAGAGAAACAGACACTGTAATGCAGAAACAGTGATCTTGGAGTAGGACAAATGTTTTCCTCTCATGCACACCTGTTGTAAGATCAGTGTGGAGAGATGGAAGAGGAGAGGGAACAGATTAAATGGAGGAGAGGTTCTCAAAAATTCAAGCAACAGTTTCTTCCCAATGAAAGAGCCAAAAATTCCTTGTAGGTGCCTCTGATTTGGAAGTTTCTGTGAAGTCAGTATGAAGAAAACACCCAGTAGAAACTCCTCTCAGTGTGGGGCTGGAAGGAAATGCCATATGCCTTTGACCTTGGCCTTCACAGGAACCAGGGGTCATTGTGTTTGTTAATGGGAGAAAGAAAAGGTATGTGTGTGGGGGGGGTGGGAGATCTATGTGTTTAAAGGCATGAGTGTAAAAATTAGTGAAGTACAAGCCAGACTTGGTGACTTATTCCTGTAATCACAGCACTTGAGAGATTGAGACAGGAGGATTGCTGTGAGTCCAATGCCATCCTGGTCTACATAGTGACTTCCAAACTGAGTTTGGCTAGAGTGAGGCCCTATCTCACAAATAAACCCAAATGATGTACAAGGAGGAAGGGGAAAGCACCGAGAGGTGGATGGACATACAGGATAAGAGATTTGAACAACAGAAAACAGAGAAGACCAAGCAAAGGTGAAAGAAGAAGTTGGAAGAATGGGAGTAAAACCTAGCAAGGGGAAGTCACTGCAATCTGAGAGGAGAATGAGAGAGGGAGCAAGTGGAGAATGCAAACAAGGAAAGTGGTTCAGTCAGTAGTGGGAGCTGAGCCAGGCTGGTTGTGCCCTGGGCTGGCCTTCGTGAGCCTTAGCCAGGTCTGCAGGGAAGCCACCCAGCTCATCTGTTACTTACAAACACAAGCTCCCCCTCAATCCTGATTAATGGGAATTAACTGGCATATGGTTAATCTTCCCTGCCATGGCTATTAATACTTTTCAGACAGTGTGCAGAGGAGCCAGGAAGCTTTCTTAATCAGCTAAGAGACTTCTCTCAGGCTTGCATCTCTGGCCTCTCACACATGCTGTGAGAGGGACTCTGGCTGGGACTCCCCCAGGAACAAGGCAGAAGTGCATGAAAAACTTACAAAATGTATTTGTGTCTATTATTGCATTAAAATAGTCACAGAAAACTTGCAAGTGACAGAGGGATCTATGTCATCTTCCCCATTAAAAATTAAGAAAATAAATCTATGGGAAGTAAAAGTATTTAACCAAACTCAACAGGAGGATTTAGGTATCTTTGTGCCCAGCCTAGTATATAGAGAATGATGGCCAAATACTGCCATGTCAGTAGGGGAAAGCAAAAATGAAAACAAAGTAAAGAAAGAAGAGGATAAGAAAGGGGAATTTCTTAGGTGGGCATGGTGGTGCACACCTTTAATTCCAGCACTAAAGAGGCAGAAGTAGGAGGACTGATGTGAGTTTGAGACCAGATTGAGACTACATGGTGAATTCCAGGTCAGCCTGGGCTAGAGAAGACCCTACCTCAAAAAAGAAAGAAAGAAAGAGAGGAAGGAAGGAAGGAAGGAGGAATTTCGGATAGCCAGCTATACTCTGAGCACCTCATGAATGTTTGTAATAGACATTGCTAAGATTGTCTTACTTGAGGCTCCAGGCTGACTAAGAGATAAGAATTTGCAGTGAAGAAAGTGCTTCTGTGAGAAAACCACAGAGGAGGTGGGAAACAGGTCAGGAGAGAAAAAGAAGTCGAACAACTATGTAATTTCAATAAGCCTTCCCTTCAGCCCATCTTTTGGAGAGCTTGGGAAGTTGGACATGATTGGAAGTAACTGACCTGCCAGGCACTTCCAGTTTCTTGAGGATGGTAGATAAGTGGCTCCACACCCTCACTGTCCTGTAAAGAGTTGCGGATGCAAGCCATTGGAATGGAGCACCCAGTGCTGTTGTTTAGATGTGAAATGTTCACCAAAATTTCATTCACTGAATAAGGCACTACTAAGAGATGGTAGAGTCCTTAGGAAGTCATGCCTTAGATCCCTGAGGGCATATCTACAAAGGGCATTGATCAACCCCAATTCATCTTCTCTCTCTTTACTTCCTGGCCATGATGTGAGAGATCTGCTGTGCTATGCATTCCTTTCATGATGTTCTGTCCTGAACAGAGTCCCAAATCAGTGAGGTCACTGGATCTTGGACTGGAACCTCCAGAACAGTGAGCCAAAACAAACCTTTTTCTTTAATAAACTTATTGACTCAGATATGTTGTTATAGTGACAGAGAGCTGACTCATACAACCAAGCAGAAAACAAAGACTTAGAGACCCTTCTCACTCTCCTGAGAGGTCATCTACTTACTTCAAAGTTGCAAAGTGTTTCTTCTCTAGGAGTTCACAGCACATTGGAAAGACAGTGTATGCTAGACCCATATGTGCACAAGAATGTGTAAGATGATAGAGGCCATCTTCATACTGGGTCTGTGGGGAGTCCAGGAAAGTCCTTGAACCCCAAACCCTGAGTTTGTATTTGTATTTAACCAAAGAATTGGGCAAACCAAACTAAGAAGGACACTTATTATTATATTTATTTAGAAAAGTACAAAACCAGCCAGACATGGTGGCACACACCTTTAATCTCAGCACTCAGGAAGCAAAGGTAGCTGGATCTCCATGAATTCAAGGCCACCCTGAGACTACATAGTGAATTGCAGGTCAGCCTGGGCTAGAGCAAGATTCTACCTCAAAAAAAAAAAAAAAAAAAAGAAAGAAAAGAAAAGAAAAAAAGAACAAAGCCAAGAGAAAGAAAATTGACACACCAACATGGTCTAAGAGCCCATGTGGTGGGCTTAGAAGAAACATAGAAAGAGATTTAGAGAGAAAAGAAAAGAAAGTACAAAAATGGCCTGGATATCCATGACCTCACAGTGCCTGACATTACCTACATAAGACCATCATAAGAGGAGGAAAAGATCGTGACATCAAAATAAAAGAGAGACTGATTGAGATGGGGAGGGGAATATGATGGAGAATGGAGTTTCAAAGGGGAAAGTGGGGGGGGGAGGGTTTACCATGGGATATTTTTTATAATCATGGAAGTTGCTAATAAAAATTTGAAAACAAAAAAAAAGTAGAGAGCTCCTGCCATGTGGAGGACAGGAGGGGGTAGATTGGAGGGGAGACTTACCAGAACCGGGAGGTCCAGGAGTAATGGTCTGACAACCAAGAGAGCGTGCTCTCCCATGATAAACATATTCATAGCCTCTTGGTGGTGGGACCTACCTTCCAGGTCACGTGAGCTGGAGAGGCAGCTGATTGGTCTGGTCTAGAGGCTGGCTCAGGAAGAGGCCAGCCATGACACCAAGTTCTGAGGTCTAAGCTTGACCAACCACAATGCGAGGATTAGATTTGAATTCTATGAAAGGAGATCCCTTCCTAGGGAGGGGCTCAGGTGTGGAAAAACAGGCATAGGGAACTCCTTTAGGCAAGAGACAAGGAGAAGCTAGATTCATCTCTGATATCTAGCAAAGTAAGGGCAAGGCCAAAGACATTCTTTCTTTTACTTTTGGTGCCCAGTCACCCTAAACTACCTAACAAAGCTGCATGATTCCCTCTCAACACAGGTAGCTCCAAATGATTTAATTCTGCCCTGAGTGTGTCTGGAGAGTATTGAGTAGAATTACCTTTAATCCACTCCCTCTCCTATTAAAATCTTTGGATTCCTTTCCATCTCCTATATAGACAAGTGACTAGTGACTAAAGCTAACATTCCAGACCACAGTCAAGATACCCATTTACCTACTTTCCTGCCTTGGAAGTCAGGTATTTCATAATATATATATGGTTTTTTGAAGTAGGGTCTTGCTCTAGCCCAGGAGGACCTGGAATTCAATATGTAGTCTCAGGCTGGCCTTGAACTCACAATAATCCCCCTACCCCAGCCTCCCAAGTGCTGGGATTAAAGGCATGTGCCACCACACCTGGTTTTCATTGTCTATTTTTTTGTTCATTTTTATTTATTTATTTGAGAGTGACAGAGAGAAAGAGGCAAATAGAGAGAGAGAGAATGGGCACGCCAGGGCCTCCAGCCTCTGCAAACAAACTCCAGACGTGTGCGCCCCCTTGTGCATCTGGCTAACTTGGGTCCTGGGGAATCAAGCCTAGAACCAGGGTCCTTAGGCTTCACAGGCAAGCACTTAACCGCTAAGCCATCTCTCCAGCCCTCATTGTCTATTTTTAAGGACTGCATTTAAATATTTAAACTATATGGTTTAATTCTTTTTTTGGTTTTGTTTTGTTTTGTTTTTTGAGGTAGGGTCTCGCTCTAGCCCAGGCTGACCTGGAATTCACCATGTAGTCTCAGGGTGGCCTTGAACTCATGGAGATACTCCTACTTTTGCCTTCCAACTGCTGGATTAAAGGCATGCACCACCACGGCCAGCTCTAAATTATTTTTTTTTTTTTTTGAGATAGGGTCTTATTCCCTAGAACTGATTAGCCAGGAACTCACTCTGTAGCCCTGCTTCTTCCTCAATGCTGGGATGATAGGTGTGTGCCACCACATCTGGAAGTTTTTCTTTAATCTTTGTAGTAGTTACTTTTCTCAATGCTGTGACAAGATATCTCACACAGCAACTTAAGGCAGGAAGGAGTTTTTTCAGCTTATGGTTAGTTCAAAGACCATACAGTCCACCATGGAAGGCACTGCAGCAGAAATTTGAGGCAGCTGGTTACATTGCCTCCATAATCAGGAAGCAGAGAGGGGAGAATGCAGGTACCAGCGTACTTTCTCCTTTTCATCTGGAGCCACAGACATGGGGATGGTGCTGCCTATAGTCAAGGTGAGTTGTCCCTCCTCAGTTAGACCACTCTGGAAACACCCTCAGAGATACATTTATTCTTGAATTTCATGGTGATTCTTTTTAAAATATTTTATTTTAATTAATTCATTTGACAGAGACAAAGAGGGAGAGAGAGAGAATGGGCGTGTCAGGGTCTCCAGCCACTGCAAACAAACTCCAGATGCATGCACCCTGTTGTGCATCTGGCTAATGTGGGTGCTGGGGAACTGAATCTGGGTCCTTTGGCTTTGTAGACAAACACCTTAACCACTAAGCCATTTGTCCAGCCTTCATGGTAATTCTTAAGGCTGTCATGTTGACAGTGAAGATTAACCACCATACTCTTTAATTATAATTTATCTGGGTATAGAATCCTGAGATTTTCCACATAACTCAGGTTTTCTCTTAGTCTTGGAGTTCTAATATTTTGCTGTTATGCTTGAGAATGGCCCATGTGAAAAACACAATGGTATGTGTCTTTATCCTGATGTAGAAGTCAAGGTTCTCAAGAGAGATAGGTGGATGGAATGCTTATTGATATACAAGAGGTGATTTGCTAGGTAAATAAACTTACATGATTATGGGGGCTGAGAAGACCTATGGGCAGGCTCTGTACAAACTGGAGATGTTGGGATGCTATTAGTGTGGCTCAGTTCAGATCCAAAGGCCATGAAAGCTGATGGCACAATTCTTACCCCGAGGTCAAAAGCCTGAGAACCAAAGCTTGCAGTAGGAGGCTACTGGTCTAAGTCCTGGAGCCCAAAGGCCAGTAACCCTGGAATTCTGATATCCAACACAGAAAATAGAAGATTTATCTCGGCTCTTGTTGAAGACACCAATTCACCATCTATATTTGTTATCTTCTGTATGTCCAATTACAAAATGCCTACCCACACTAAAGGTGCTATAACTATCCTTTCAGGAGGGAAGGTATTCTAAAGGGAGACCTATGTATCCCTCTTTTTGGCTACCAGACAATTGAAACAATGAACCCCACAAATCAAAATTTCCAAAGAATCTCAAGCTTGGGGTTGTCGGGTGGGGGAGATTGAAACCTGGTGGCAGCCAGAGGAGGAACTTGATTCTCCCAGAAAGAGTTTTCACATAATTCTGATAACTTATGGGATCACCTTGCACAAGAGACTACAGCCAAGACAATGAGCCAGTGGTGGGTGGGATCATACCTTGACCAGGACTGCTTAGCTGTGCATACCTCTTGCCTTCTGTTTAAACCTAAGCCTCGTGTCAGTACTCAGAAGATAGTCTTGGGGACCATTGGATATCTTTATTTATTCTTCTTCCCAATGTGATCACATTAAACAATCTGTTTTCTCTGCTTTTCATAATTACTTGTTTCTTTAATTGATGTATTAAGGATGAGAGGCCAAGTCTAGCTTGTTGGAACTACCAGAACCCAGGCTTTTATCCTAAAATATCTGGTAACAAGAGGCTGGAGGTGGACTGGAGAGATGGTTCAGTAGTTAAATACTTGCTTGCAAAGCCTGCTGGCCTGGGTTCGATTCTCTAGTACCCAGATAAAGTCAGATGCACAAAGTGGTGCATGTACCTGGAGTTCATTTGCAATGGCAAGAGTCTGTGGTGTGCCCATACAATCCATACTCTTCTTTTCTGTCTGTCTTTTTCTCAAATAAATAAATAAAAATATTATTTTAAAGAGTCTGGAGATAAAGCTCAGTTGGTATATTGCTTGCCTAACATTCACAAAGCCCTAGGATTTACCCTCAGGACCACATAAAATGGAATGTGGAATACTTGCCTGTAATTTCAGCACTAAGAAGGTGGAGGCCAGAGAACCAGTTCTGGACAGAAACCCTGTTCCACAAACAAAAGAAAACAAAAACTTCTAATAACAGAACTTCCCCACCCAGTCCACTCAGAGTCACGCAGTAATCTCCACCCAAAATAATGCTTTGCCATAAGGTTTCTTAGTGTTTCTTAATGCAGAAAAGTTGGCACCTACCGTTGATTACCACATCTGGAATGTCCTATCTGGGAGAGCTTCTATTAAATGATGTGCTGTGTCTTTATCAATTCTGGGAAATTTGGCGCTATGTCTTTACTACTGTCTTCAGTCATATCCTTGTTCTTACATTGTTGTGCTACAATTCTTAGTTTATACCACATACTTCATCACATCCTCTCTGTGCTTCACTCTTGGTAATTTTGGTATTGTTCATTTCATCAGTGTGTGTGTGTGTTTTTTTTTTCCATCTCCTGTTTAATTCCTCCCTGTGAGACTTGGAACTTTCTGTACATGCTTCCTTACTAAAAGTTCTGTGTGACTCTTTTTGACCTCTCCCTCCTCTTTGTCAGTGTTCTTTTCCTTCTCTATGATTTTTAGTCCTTTTATCTGTCAATACTTTGTAAGCCTCCCTATTTCATTGTCTATTTTGGATCACTTCATTATTTTAAGATTTGAACTGACTTCCATTCACTTCTGGGTTTCAGGACATGCAGGCCATCTTGGGACAGGAAAAGCACACCACACAAAGGCTTGTAACACAGACCTGGAAGCTTGAATTTCTCACAGGAAATGGTTTGTGTCTTACCCAGAGCTTAAAGGCAGAAACTGATGAGGGTTTTCCTGATCATCACCTAAGGGAGCAAGATTTCAGTTCCAAATCCTGCTGGAAATAGGCCCTGAGGGCTCTCTTTTTGATCAATGAGTAGTACCACTCTCTTCTTCCTCATTCCCCTCTTCCCCACTCCTTTTCTTCCTATTATTGTGGCTCTAACTTGCAAGCTTATTATTTTGGCTTCAAATTCCTTCCAGTTCCTGTCACTTGGGAATTTCTTTTCCTATTTCTAGCTCAGTGTGCACTTAAATTTTTTTCTTTTATACAAATTTTTTTTCTTTTAACAAAAACAGCAGATATCAACATTGACTCATTCTGAATGGTTCCAGTCCTCCTAGACATAATTTTTCTTTCTGTCTTTTCTGCTGGAACACAGGCTTCTTGAGGTAGAAAATTGTAGTCTGTAGTCCTCGGTTCTTAGTGCAGAATCAGGCTGCACATAACACAATGGCTGTTAAATGACAGAAAGTGCCTATTGGGATCAGGCTGTGCCCTGCTCTAAGTTACTCTATATTGTGTCAAACAGTAGTTTTCAGGCTGTTCCTTACCCTGAGATATTCCCTTTTATTATTTTTTATTAGTTAGAGACATACTCAGTACGTAAATAGCACATGTTGGTAGCATCCTTTCCTTCATCCCTGCCCCCCTCCAAAGGGACTTTCCTAGTTGGGAATGCAGGTCATCACCATGGGGATTGTGGGTCGTGCATTGTGGGGGGAGCTGTCAGTTATGGGGAAGAGGCAATGTCTCTGAGCATAATGTTCCAACTTGTGGCTCTAACAATCTTTCCACCCCCTCTTCAGCGAAATTCCCTGAGCTATGTTGGGTATGTTTTAAGTCTACTTCAGAGATGGGCTCAACCATTTTACAAGCAGCATTTGATTCCATTTTGAGTCAGAGAGGCAGGATGACTGAACCTTGGTGGTCATATAAGAAACACCATCTGTCTGGTACCACTCACAAGGCACAGACTGTTTAATAACTAAAAGTAAAAAGGGTGCTGCCATATAAACTTATCAAAGAAAATTGGGATCATGTGTGCCTGTGGGCATATTAAAGTCATGTTAGAAAAACCAGGCCCATGAACTTACTGAACAGAACAGACTGAGGAAAGGGGGCAACACCCTCATCTGGAGCCCATAATGAGGACACCTAACAGTATGATGATGATGGCCTCCACCAACCTGTCACCTGACCATGCACTATGTGCAACAACAGACTGATAGAGAACTCCCAACTGTTCCAGCGACTCCAGGTTGGCTCAGTCTCCATTGTTGATGGAGCCTGCTCAAATTGCATCTGTCTGTCTACCCGTTTGTCTCTCTGAACCTGCCATCCATTCATTTGCCTGTTTGTCCACCTAGACCCACTTCTGCTTTGCCTCTGCAGCCTCCATAGCCCTGTACCTTGCTCCTGCGGCTTGTAAACTAGCACTGTAGCTCAGCTTTGTAGCAGCACCTCTAACAGGTCTTATCTCATGGACATTTTCTTTGTATCACTATCAGCTTTCGGTTTGCCTCTTGTTAGGCCTCTGAAACTCCTTGAAGTGGACTGCAGCCTCTTTAATCCTTTGTAGCCATTCTGTAAATTACACATATACACATATGTGCATTTATGGTGTGATATGTGACATGTGATCTTGAAAATTAGTAGTAGTAGTTAAGATTAGAATAAAAGAATCTGGCTCTAGGGAGATGGAGCAACAGTTAAAGGCACTTGCTTATTCTGGCCCAGCTTCAATCTCCCAGACATCCACATAAAGCCAAACAGGCATTCTATTGCAGTGGCAAGAGACCCTGGCAATCCCAAGTACATGTGCTTGTGCACACACATGCATACATGCATACACACATGCGTGCAAATAAGTAAGTAAGTAAGTAATTTTTACAAAAAATAAAAGAACTGGGACTGAAGAGATTGCTTAGTGGTTAAGGTGCCTGCCTGCAAAGCCAAAGGATCCAAATTCAATTCCCCAGGACCCACATAAGTACAAGGTGGTGCATGTGTCTGGAGTTTGTTTGCAGTGGCTAGAGACCCTAGAGAGCCCATTCTTTCTCTCTATATGTCTTTCCCACTCTTTCTCTCTCATATAAATAAATACAAATAAAATAGTTTTAAAAATAAAAGAACTTGTGTTTGCCTTGGCCAGCTATCAAGGGAAATTGGAACTACTTGGCAAATTACTGCCAATGAAGCTGACATACCTATGTTTGGTTGTTATTCAATGAAGAATTCACATTTCTACATTATGGAAAGACACACCTGTGTTTGTGTTTCTGACATAGCATGTTCATGACAGTACCTGAAAAGGTGATCCTCCAGGAATTTCTTCAGGAAAAAAATTTCCACTTTTACTAAGCATGAAGATCTTCTTTTATAAGAAGTCATGCAATGTATGTCCTTATGACACCTATGTGATGTATTCACTTTACTTCATATGCTAATGTGCTTATGTGTAGTAGGATGGGGTGGGATGCATAAGACAAGGCTTGCACTGAGCTCAGGTTCTTGTTGGAGGAGATGATAAGAAAATCATAACTTTTACACTGATGCCATAGAGAACATTGTTTGCCATAATTTTGTTCAATGAGAGGAAGGGGTATATTTGGAAGAAAATATTTGAATGTAACTGTTTGGGAGAATAGCTAAGATTCTAGAGAATTTGAGAATGGACAAAGCTTTTCCAAGGCTGGTAGGGGTAGCATTCTGCTGCTTGAGGTGGCAGAAGTTAGAGGAAGGAGGATGGCTGGAAAAATGTGAGAAAACAGAGGTGTCATCTTTCCTGCTATTCTTCTGGAACCTGCACAATGCAGAGTTAAATATTTTAATGAGATATTAAGAAAGTTATAATTATGGTGTGATGTTTAGCAAAACCTTTCCTGAAATTGATAGCTGGAGGGAAAAATATACCCATGAAGATAATGAAGTTTTGTGTAGCATTTAACTGAATTAATTTAATTTAATTTTAATTTAACTGAAATTTAACTGAATTGATATATATTTAGAGACCGATACCCAATCATTTGAGAGTCTACCTTATTTTATTTCTTTTTTTAGGTAGGGTCTTGCTCTAGCCCAGCTTGACCTGGAATTCTCTATGTAGTTTCAGGCTGGCCTTGAACTCACAGCCATCCACCTACCTCTGCCTCCCAATTACAAATGGCACATTTAAGGTCAGCTATAACTAAGCCATACTGTCATGCTCAACAAATACAGAAGCATTGATGTATTCAGACCCTAGTCTCTGACTGCTAAAGTGGGTGGTAGAAATAGCCTCAGGTTGTGTGCTCCATATGCTGAGACCTTAATAAGGCTGGGGATGCAACTCAGAAGTAGAGTGATTGCCTAGCATGCACAAGGTCCTGGGTTCTATCTCTAAGACCACAGGGTTCAGGGAGGAATAAAAAGATTCTGATAAAGGCACTGGAGAGATGGCTTAGTGATCTACAAAGCCTTAGGACCCATGTTTGATTCCCTAGTACCCACGTAAGCCAGATCCACAAGGTGGTGCATGTGTCTGGAGTTTGTTTACAGTGGGTAGAGGCCCTGGCATGCCCATGCTCTTTTCTCTATCTGTCTCTTTCTATCTCCCCCTCTCTCAAATAAATAAAGTACGATTAAAAAAAAAAAAGAAAGAAAGAAAGAAAAAGAAAATAAATCCGGACATGGTGGTGCATGCCTTTAATTTCAGCACTCGGGAGGCTAGGAGGATAGCTGTGAGTTCAAGGCCAGCATGAGACTACAGAGTGAATTCCAGGTAAGCCTGAGAGAGATGTTACCTTGAAGAGAAAAAAAGAAACGAAAACTTCTAAATGAGGAATTATAAAATAATGATCACAAAAGAAACCACAAAAAACATATGGTCACATAACAGTGAAGGAAATCTGTCCTTAGAAAGTATTACAGTTGGGTTGGCTTAGTGGTTAAGGCAATTGCCTGCAAAGCCAAAGGACCCAGGCTCAATTCCCTAGGACCCATGTAAGCCAGAGGCACAAGGTGGCATATGCTTCTGGAGTTCATTTCAGTAGCTTGAGGCCCTGGTGTGCCCATTATCTCTCTCTCTCCCTCCCTTTTTCAAATAAATAAATAAATATTAAATATTACATAAAATAAAGTATTACAGCCTGGACTAGAGTGAGACTGTGCCTCAAAAATTAAAAAAAGGAAAGATTTTACAGTCTCAAACACATATTAGTAAAGAACAAAGGTCAGAAACAGTATCAAAGTCTAAAATAGAACTACAGAAAAAAAAAACAGCATTACAATGAAATACCCTATAATGTAAAATAGATGCTTATAACAGAGGAAAGCCACTTAAATCATCTTAGAAGGGACAATGGAGCCGGAAAATCCTTCCATGAAGACATGGTGTTGAAGTGTCTTCTAGAGGTCATGATGGTGTTAGAAAATAACCTGGCCAAAAGAGGAAGGAAATACAGACAGAAGAGAGTACCCTGGCCAAGTCAGCAGCCCATGCATCTAGGAAATAAACACTCCATGGTACAATTTGTGCAAAATGAAAATTGCCTCTAATTGAAGGGCCGGGATAAAAATATCTCCGATGTGTAAACAAAACCATTGCAGCAAGCTAGAGATACAACTGCAGCATAAAGAGCTAAGGTTAGGGCCCCACTCCCTGCAACACACCACAACAGGACATGTTGTTTCCCCTCAGGACCTTTCCTTCAGGAGCAGGGGTTGGTCCTAGGCTTTGCCCCTAGATAGCTCATAGCAAACATGCCCTCAAGACTCACCAGCTGCCCCAGCAATAAGAGTCAGTGAAAGAAAACAATTTCTCACCCCTCCCACCCTCCATTGGAACAACTGCTCTGCTTTATCTCAACACACACACACCGTCAGCCTCCTGTGAGTTTTATTAAATAGATATTGTTGTATGACTTAAATTTAGCACCAGTATGTTTTTTTCCAACTGAATGACAAAAGGAGAGGAATATGCAAATTGATCGAATTGCAGCATATTTTATGGAAAGAGCTGAAGGTTGAATATACCATTTCATTAGCTGGGTGAAAGTGGTATCTTCCTATTTGAGTAAAATTAGAGAATTACTTTGAGCTGCGTGTGGTGGTGTATGCTTTTAATCCCAGCACTCAGGAGGCTGAGGTAGGAGGAATATCCTAAGTTACAGGCCAGTCTGGGCTAGAGTGAAAAAAATAATAAATAGGGGGCTGGAGAGATGGCTTAGTGGTTAAGCGCTTGCCTGTGAAGCCTAAGGACCCCGGTTCGAGGCTCAGTTCCCCAGGACCCACGTTATCCAGATGCACAAGGGGGCACACGCATCTGGAGTTCATTTACAGAGGCTGGAAGCTCTGGCGCGCCCATTCTCTCTCTCTCTCTCTCTCTCTCTCTCTCTCTGCCTCCTTCTCTCTGTCACTCTCAAATAAATAAATAAACAAAAAAATTTTAAAAATAATAAATAAATAAATAAAAAGAAAGAAAAGAATTAGTTTGAACACAAAGAAGAGGAGATAGTTATGATAAAATATTGGCAAATATAATGGGTGAGAAATATTGCAAGGAAGGGGACACTTTTGAGGCACAGGGCAAATAGAGCTAATAAACAGGACCAAGCTCTGGATAAGCTCTGTAGAGGAATATGGGGGGTCAGAGACTCCCATCAAATCAATGATCACACTTCACTCAAGCTGGGAGGACTGACTTCAGGTGATTGTTCTGGGGTTTAATGCCATGGTAAAGAGAAAGAAACCACATTTTAATATAGTCACCACAAGCGAATACACACATATTGAGATAAAACTCCCTCTGTGCTTCTTATTCCCTTTAAACCCACTGTCTCCCCAACCTCCCTCCCCTACTGCAGGAAGGAGATCCTTTCATTTATCAAGGCTCTTAAGGAACATTGGGACCACTTTGCCTGTTCTGAACTAAAACTGTGGAAAGGGAAGAAGTATGGGCAATAAATACTTATTGAATTACTACAATCTTTCAAGTGTTTAATCATGTCACTGAGGTGAGTAGTTGTATCCATATTCTATTGACAAGGAATCCATGGCTTAAGGAAGTTCAATAACTTTCCCAAAGCACCAAATCCCAGATTGATCTTCTGTTCTGCTCAGAAGCAAGTCTCATAGGAAACCACTCTTTGCTTCTTATTTATACTTTGTGTTTATGATGAACAGTATTGTAACAACTTCTACGTTCATCACATGCATATTTCATTACCTGAGCTCTCCCTAGGAAGCCACACATTAGAAACAAACAACCTGGATGTATAATGTCAGTAGTTGAACATTGCTTCTGACCTCATTGACCTGTGATCCCTTGCTGATCAGGGTCAGAGTTCTCCAGAGAAACATGAAACTGATGTGGGAAACACTCCTCCAGAAACTGACTCAACACCAAATTGGGTGGAAAAGAGGACATTTATTCATGCACAGTCTGGAGCCAGGATAGCTTCTGAAAGACTCTGGACCTTAGCACTGTGTGTCCTTCCAATTTATAGTTTCAGAAGCAAGCAAGCAGGCATTCAAAGATGAGAAAGAAGAAGAAACAGATATCTGGCAGTTAACATCTGTAATTCACACTTGATTGTGATTGTGATTGTGGGGACAAAGTGTACAAAGGAGAAATTCCAAAACTGAGTATGTGGCAATTGTGCAGTTTCTAATCTTGAGCAAGCAGGACTGACTGGCCCCATATCATTGGGCTGGAAAGTAGGGATTGGCTATGGGTCAGCAAGGCAATCCCAGGCCTTCTTTCTTAGCAACTTTTTAATTTTCCATTGTTCCACCATATTCCCTCCTCTTCACCTATATAATACCTATCTTGTGGGGACTGGTTTGTACTCTTGGCATAACACTTGCAATTTTATTGTCTCTATCCGATTCTTGACAAACCTAGATAAAAGATAAGAATGCAGAACCCAAACAGAAGACTTAAATTGGATCATGGTTAGGGGCCCCACTAGGGATGTAAACCAGGGTCACCATATCATCTGAACAGCTTTCTATTGTGTGTGGGGGTTTTTTTTTGTTGTTGTTCCTAGCCTTAATTTTTTTCTGACATTGTCTATCATTTTTTCTTTCTAACCCCAATTGATCGATTGATTGGCATAAAAGCAACATTCTTCACCAAAGAACACTCATATTCCCTCTTCCTGCAGTAATCAGATCTAGTTCTCTCCGATTCTGTAGGACCGTCACTTCCAGAAAGTCTATTTGGTTCTGGAGAGTGACTATGCTCTGTTGGACAATGGACAGCTTATCCTGTATCTGGCTAGAGAGTTGACTACACTGTACTTGTTGGAGGCCTACTGCAGTGGCACCAGTGGCTGCAGTTCCTACCAGGATAAATCCTAACAAAATAGGCAAGAGAACTGCGACTCTCTTCTGTCTTGCCTCCCTGGTTTGTAGGTAGTGACAGACTTCATCTCCTGGAAACACATCCAAGTTGAGGGCCAGAAATACTAGCTTATAGTTTCCTCCTGGATAATAAGAATGGATACCTTTGGGGCAGGCAAAATATGTTCTCTTTGAGGTCACCATCTTGGCAGCCAGCCTAATTCAGATTTTTCCTGTTCCAACACCTTGAGGCTGTCCTATAACTTGGATTGGTGGCCTAGTTTAGCAAGTCTCTTCTGTTGTGTTAGCTATACCCGCCCCAATGTAAGAGACCTGGCTGGCCCTAAGATATAGCCAACAATCCTTACCCAGGGAGGGATTGGCTCAGCTAGTTCATGACTGGCATTTATTAGGGTCAGCATTTTAAGTAGGGGTGCATCAGGCTAAAATTATCCTGGACCAGACAGAGTATTGGGTCCTTCCTTTGTTTTATTTATTTTTATTTTTTATTTTTTGAGAGCTTTAGCCATAGAGGAGTTTGAGAGTCTGCAACTGTCATCCAGGTCTGCTCTGGGCTGGGCCCAGACAGCTTTTAAGAACTGGAGGATTTGGTCACTCTTTTTGATTTCTTTGACCCCTGAGGGAAGCAGTCACCTTTTTCGTTACATTGCTCCATGAATGTGTAGGGTGGTGAAGGCACACCGTGAGTCTGCATGAATGGTGACTTGCTTTCCCTGTGTGAGGGAGAGTGCTCTCATTGGTGCATGGAGCTCTGCCTTTTGGGCAGACCAGTGATTGGGCAGCTGACCCTCCTCTATGACCTGGTCTTCAGTGGTCACAGCATGCCCAGTGCAGTATTCCCACCATTGTAGGCTTTGGTTCCTGTCAGTAGAATTCCATATATGAGCTAGAGAGTGTCCTTTCCTTTAAGTCTGATCAGGAGGAGATTTCCTCCATGACCTCTTCGCAAGTGTGGAGGGCGTTCCCTCCTCTTCTGGCAGGTGTGTGGCTGGGTTTAGGGCTCAAGTGGCTTCCACCTGCACTTGGGGATTTTCTCCTAGCATGGCCTTTTATCAAGCCACTTGCTGTCCAGTCATCCAGTGGCTGGCTGTCCTGTTTAACAAAGAGGTGACTTGGCGTAGTACTTTGACAGTGATGTTCTGTACCAAAATTAGTTTATCTGCTTCTTGCACCAGTACTATCATGGCTGCCAGTGCCCAGAGGCAAGGGGGCCATTCCGAAGTTGCTGGGTCCAGTCTTTTGGACAGGTATGGTCCTATTCACTGGGTTAGGACCCCAACACAATTCCGCCATTTTTATGTATGTAGATGGCAAAGGGGTGAATGCTGGCTGGGAGAGCCAATGCAGGGGCCTCACTTAGTCTTTTCTTGAGTTGGTCAAAGTCATCTTCTTCCTCCTCTCCCCACCTCATTGGGTGTGTCATAGGCCCTTGAAGGGCACTGTGAAGGGGCTTAGCAATGGCAGAGAATTTTGGGATCCAGAGTTGGCAGAACCCCTTTGCCCCCAGGACCCCTCTGAGTTGTTTCTTAGTTTTGGGGTGGGGGTAGAGATGATCACTCATTTTCATCCTTTCCTAGTCTCCTGTGTCCCAGTCTGAGGTGATACCCCAAGTAGGCAATCTCTTCCTCACAGATGAACCTTCTTCTTAGAGACCTTACGTCCTGCCTCTTGTAGGAAAAGCAGCAGCTCTTCACTGCCCTTCTTGCAGACTTCTCTGGTGGGAGCTGCTAGCAGGTGGGGCACTCCACAGGTTGACAGTTTTCTAAGTCCTTTGCTAGTGCCTCCACAAAAATAGTAGGGGAGATTTTGAACCCTTGGGACAGCTGAGTCCATGTCAATTGCCCCCCCCTTGAACCATTCTTTGGGTTTTCCAACTCAAAGGCAAACTGAGGCTGGCTTATTTCTGTTAACCTAAGACATAAGAAGGCATCCAAGTCCAGGCACATGAAGACAGTGGCCATTGGGGGGTATCAGACTCAGCAAGGTATATGGACTGGGGGCCACAAGGTACAGGGTCTCAACAGCATCATTGACCTTATAGAGGTTCTTGAACTAGCCAATATAGTCACTGGCCTCTGGCTTTTTCACTAAGAGAAAAGCCAGGAGGTATTTCATGGAGATTTGATTTCTTGTAGGAATTCCTTATCCTTGAGTCTTTTGATGTGGAGGAGTATCCCAAGTTGGCTTCCAGGGAAATTGCATATTGTTTCTGCCTCTCCAGGGTAGCACCTGGTTTTAGTGCCACCACCACTGGTGGGTGGCCCTTGGTAAGGCTAATCCCTCTTCATATGTCCCAGACCTGGGTAAATACATAAGCCAGCCCCAACAGCACCAGTCCTGATTCACTACCTAACAGTCCCACAAGGATTGGGAACTACATGGGGCTGCTCCCCTGCCTCTGGCCAACTAAAATCAAGGGAAGAATCTGTGCCCCTCTGCCGGAGATGCCAGGCCCTCCTCTCCTGTGAGACAACAGTGCATACATCACCCAGTCAGCAACTCTTGTCTATCAGCTCTTCACCTTCATTCATTAATGGGTCATTAGTATTTGTGGCATCCTGAATCTTTTCGCTTGTTGTCTCCTGGTGAAGCCTCCATTTCTCTTTTGGGTGAACTTCCAGCATCAGTACAGGCAGGGAGTCAGGGTTGGTTGTGAGACCCAAGTCCATGGTCACGGTAGTGTCCAGTTTAGAAAGTAAGTGTCTTCCTTGTAGAGGTCTCAGGGCCTTGGGCACATATGGGAGTCAATGACGGACCCAGTGACTTCCTACTGACTTGTGGTTTGCAGAACTGATATTTCTTGGTGGTCCCTGTTGTTCCTACAATGGTGATGGAGTCTTTGTTGAGTCTTCTAGTGGGAGTGATCACAGTGGAGATGGCTGTGCTAGTATCCAAAATGAACTCCATAGTTGTCCTCCCAGATTATTTCTGACCATGGGTTCTTGGGGGCCAATCACAAGTGAGCCTGGTCATTCTCAGTCTGATTCAGAATCCCAATCAGGGTTGCTGGTGTTAGGGGCCTGTGCCTACTGGGAAGCTGTGACTACTGCAGATTTGAATGCTTCTCTTTTCTGGGGTCTTTTCCTGAGCTCACTCTCTCCTTTCTCCCATCCTGAGCATTTGTTCTTCCAGTGACCTCTCTTCTTACAGTGAGCACATTGGTCTTTGTCTAAGTGGGGGTGTTACCCTCTTCCTCTTGTTTCTGTCCTGGATCTGCAGGGGTCCATGGCTTCCTTCATGGCAACTGTGAGCACCGGAGCTCTTCTTTCTCTCATCTTTTTCCTTCCTGGCAGCAGCTCTCTGTTGGCACCTACTTTGGAAGTGATTTCAAGAAGTTCACTTATAGGCTGAGCTTGGTGGCGCACGCCTTTAATCCCAGCACTCGGGAGGCAGAGGTAGGAGGATTGCCGTGAGTTCAAGGACATCCTGAGACTCCATAGTGAATTCCAGGTCAGCCTGGGCTAGAGTGAGACCCTACCTCTAAAAAAAAAAAAAAAAAGAAGTTCATTTATGTTCTTTCCCACATACGCTTCCAGGCAACTGCAACTTGCATCTCACCTCATAGACTAATTAGTTATGAAGGCTGTATTCACCATTGATCTGTTTTCTGGTGCCTCTGGATCAAATGGGGTGTATTTGCATTACAAAGTCTCTCATAAAACTGGATAGGGGGTTCTCTTTCTTCCTGGTTCACTTTGCTCACTCATGTCAGGTTTTTGCCATTCCGTGTTCCTGCTCTGGCCCCTTCAAAAAAATAGCTTGCTTCATCCAGTTAAGAGACTGGGCCCCAGTGTCTGTATTTCGGTCCTAGTTCAGCTGGACATTAGGCAGGGCATTGTTTGCAAAGCCCTCTGGATTCATTGTCCCAGCTGGAGCCTGTGTAGTTAAAGAGTGTGGTGAGAAGCGGGCAGCAGTTGTCCCAGGTTGACCTGTGGGTCCCCTTAATGGAGAACAGCAAGTCTATCGTGGCCTGTGGCTTTTCTGAGTAGGTTAGGTTGTACTGCTGCTACTTCAAGAAGTCAGTGGTGGTGAAGGGCTGATAGATGGGAGTTGCTGGCCAGGTGACATATGCACTGTTGTCTTGCAGGAAGGGAGGACCTGGCATTTCCCACAGAGGGGCATGGATTCTTCTCTGGATTTTAGTTGGCCAGAGGCTGAGCAGCCCCATGTAGCTACTGATCCTGGAGAGGCTGTTAAATAGTGAGTCAAGACTGCTACTGTTGGGGCTGGTCCCGGGTCATCAAGGAGGGAGATAAGAGGTACTGGCTGGTCAGTAGGAGGGGCTGTTCAGCTCGGGTCTCTGGGAGACTGTAGCTGGTAGGGAGTTAGCACAGTGCTCTCCTCTGTTGCAGCTGGGAGTGCTGGATTTGGTTTTGTAGGCTCAGGTTTGGAACTTCTTACGACCAAGATAGCTTGATGCACGGGTTCTGGGGTTTGGTAACGGAGCCATCCAGGGGGATCCCTGGCCAGCATATACCATGAGTTGATATATAGGAAATGGTTTGGATGATCTAGCATTCCCATGCAAATTTCTCCAATCCTACTAATGAGGGCCAGGTCCAACTTTTCATCTGATGGCCATCAGACATAGAATGTGGGCCAGTCAATTTTGCATAGAGTCCTCAGTTTAGGTTTCATCTTGATTCCATAGTCATCAGAAAAGCCCCACTTGAAATTATCAAGCATGGTATGTAGGACCAATGGGGGCGGGAGGGGGGCTGACATAGAAGTATGTTGAGCCCATGGTGGGATGAAGCAGGAGATTTCCTAAAGGGGATTTTATGTGGGGTGGAGAAAATGAATCTCTCCCTTAAGCAGATGCCTGCCTGGCAGGGGCCCCCTGAGGGTACTTTAGGAAGCCTTACCATAGGGCCACACATATAAACCCTGCACCTGGTCAACCCCTCTATTATAGAAGAGTGAGTGTCCATTGAGTTGAAATGGCTTCCAGCAGAACCGCAGGTTAGAGTCCAATCAGATCCCATAGTTACAGGGTCATGGGACCATTGCAACCATTCACATACTCATTTATCATTCATTCGGAAGTTATACATTCCCATTTTAAATTCCTGTTCTATCCTGACCTTGGTATAGCTTGAGGCTTCCAACCTGATTGGCTAAGTAGACCAGTGCCACCTCGGTATAGTATGGAGGCTTTGGATGCAGTCTCCTGTGGGGCAATCAAGGCCAGGTCAGCTCCCGATACCTAGCTACCCATGGAGGTCCTTACCTTGTCTATATGTCTGTCCTGGTCACATCTTCCACCTGAGGGTCTGGTCCAGGGCCCAGCAGTCCTCTTGGGCTGCTTGGAAAGAGACCCCAGAATACCGCTAGGGATGCACACTTCCCAGTTCCAGGGACCTCAGCTGGGCTTTGGAGTCGGGGAGTGGCAGCCCCTTGACCAATGCTGGTGTCTTGGCAAGGGGATCTTCCTAGGGCCTCCAAATGATGCAGGAAACGCCCTGCCAGAAATCAACTTAACACAAAATTGGGTGGAAGAGATTTATTCATGAGTGGTCCAGAGCCTGGATATCTCCTGAAAGACTCCACAGAAGCAAGCAAGCAAATGAACATTCCAGAAGCAGATAGATGGCAGTTAGTAACTACAATCCGCACAAGAAAAGTGGGGAGGGGTGTACAGATGAGAAATTCCACAACTGGGTGTGCAGCAATCATGCAGTTCTTATCTTTAGCAAGCAGGACTGACCAGCCCCATGTCCTTGGGTTGGAAGAGGGGAGTTGGCTATGGGCCTACAAGAGAACTTCTTTCTTAGCAACTTTGTAATTTTCCATTGTTCCATCACAAAACCTTAAGGAAGAACAGACCAATTCACACACACTGTGTTCCCTTGATCTCTGCATTCCTTGTTGTACTTCCATTCCGGGAGCATGTCTCAGCAATCAGTGATGACATCCAAACTCTGTCTGTAGAGGAAAGTCAATGAAACACCTGCCACTCTCTCTCCCAGGAACTTCTGCCCCTGAGGGAATCTTCATGAAGTCTTTCCTTGTAATCTCTGTTTGAATTTCAAAAGATGCACTAAAACAGAAGAGCATTAATAGAAAGAATAATTTCATAATGCAAACACAGGAAATCCTGCTGGAGAAAAGAGGCATGGGTTTCTGAACACTGTACTCTTTCCATCTGTACAGAAAACTGTACTCAAACACCATCCCACATTCCCCAAGTAACAAGAATCTTCAGTTAGGTGATCATGACTGACCATGTGACCAGAGAGAAAAGCCAGAGCAGAGAAAAACTTAATGGGCTTGAGCAAAATTCCACTCTAGTTTTTTATATTTGATACATAAAAGGCCACCATTCTAGAATAGTTTTTATACCTATTTACATGTGACTTAAGTACCTGAGGTGGAAGAAAGCATTAGGAAAGAAAAGACAAATAGAATAATAATGGCTATTGAGTCATCTTAAAGATTTATCCTGGCTTGGAGAGATGGCTTAGTGGTTAAGGCACTTGCCTGCAAAACCGAAGGACCCAGATTCAATTCCCTAGGACCCTCGTAAGCCTGATGCACAAAGTGGTGCATGCATCTGTAGTTCATTTGCAGTGGCTGGAGGCCCTGGAACACCCATTCTCTCTTTATCTCTCTCTCTCTCTCACTCTCAAGTAAATAAATAAAAATAAAAAATTAAAAGTAAATAAAAAAGTTATCCTGTGTTTCTGAAAATTTGAGGGGGATTGCAGGTAATCAATTCACACTTGCAAAGGTGTTTGTGTGTGTGGGGTATGTTTACATATATAGGTGGAGTTATGTGCATGCATGCATAGGTTAGAGGACCTGAGGATGTCATTCCTCTCAAATACCATCCACCGTTTTTATTTTAAATCTTTGTGTCTGTGTATATGATATGTAAACATATGTGCCACTGTCTATGTGTGGAGCTCAGATAACAACTTGTAGCTTTCCACAGTATTTGCTGGCCCTGGAGCTTTGGATTCTCCTGTCTCTGCCTCCCATCTCACTATAGGCATGCTGGGATTACAAACATTTCCTGAAGCATCTGGCTTCTACACAGGTGCTGTGGACTCTGGCCCTCACACTTGCACCTTAGCCACTGAGCTATCTTTCCAGCCCCACACCTTTTTTACTTTTTGGGACAGAATCTCTCATTGGCCTGGAACTCTCCAAGTAGACTAGACAGTTGGTCAGCAAGCCTGAGGGATGTGTCTGTTTCCATCTCCCCCGTTTTGGGATTACAAGCGTGCAACACCATGCCTGGTTTTTAAAAAACAACTTTTTAATTGACACATTTCATAATTGATATATTTTAATCATAATCCTCTCATTGCCTCATTTTGTCCCTCTCCCCTACCACTTTTACACTAAACCTATTCTTTCCAACTAGCTCCTCTTTAATTTTAATATCTTTTTTTGTCCTCCTCCATCATCCATGATAACAAGTTGATGGGTGCAATATCGTGCAGGTCTTGTACAGGTAATGGTAACCCACTGTGAGTTCATGAATGCAGTGGTCACTTCATTTCCAGCACACAGTGTTCTAAAACATTCCTCCCCATCCTCTGGTTCTTACATTCTTTCATATCCCTGTTCTGCATTATTTCATGTGCCTTGGAGGGCAAGATAGAGATGTCTTATTTAATGCTGAGCACTTATTCTCAACACTTTGAAAAGTTTTAAATCTCTGCAATAGTCTGAGACATGTGCAAATGAAAGATTATTCATTTATGAGCATAAACATAGTGTTGTAGTCAGGTTCATATTGCTGGTAGAAATCACCCAACCAAGAACAGCTTGTGGGAAAAAAAGAGGTTTATTTTGGCTTGCAGGCTCAAGGGGAAGCTTCATGATAGCAGGGAAAATGATAGCATGAGCAGACAGTGGACATCACTCCCTGGCCAACATCAAGTGGACAACAGGAAGAGGGCAGTGTGCCAAACACTGGCATGGGGAAACTGGCTATAACACCCATAAGCCCGCCCCCAACAATACACTCCCTCCAGGAGGCATTAATTCCCAAATCTCCATCAGCTGGGAACCTAGCATTCAGAACACCTAAGTTTATGAGGGACACCTGAATCAAACCACCACACATAGATACTTATAGGGCAGTTTGATGTGTACAACATATCTCATTTAGCCAAACAACAGCAGTAGCTTCCCTCCTAGGGCTTATGACCTCCCCAAACATAGGCTTTTGATTAGAGTGTCAGTACCAGGCATAAAATTCCTCCTGTGGAGTAGGCCTCAGATTGAGTCATAGAGCAGTTGGTTACTCCCCCCCCAACCCACACACATAACAGTCATGCCACTATTGCACCAGTGGACACATAGACACATCTTGCTCACAGGGTCCACTGCCACTTAAGACTGTTCATGACTTTCTCCCCCCAGTAGCTTGCATAGCTCTTTCCATCACTATAACATCTAGCTAGCAGGAAGCTTCCAGTTCAGTTCCAGCCTGATTTCTCAGTGTCCTGCAACTGAAGCCCATGGTGGGATCTTTAAAAAAAAAAACATACTTATTTGCGCATGTCTATGTTTGGGCACACCAGGATCTCCTTCCACTGCAAATGAATGCCCATCTGGCTTTATGTGGGTGGCTAGGGAATTGAACTCAGATCATCAGACTTTGCATACAAGCACCTTTAATTACTGAACCATCTCCCCAGTCTCCATGGTTGGCTTTTAAAATGTGGGTTCTAAGGATTAATTCCAAGTCCTCATGATTGATTGCAAGACAAACACTTTACCAACTGAGCCATCTCCCCAGGCTGAGGTTTGAGTAGTTATAAAGACTTATAGTGGACTGTTCAGCACTAAATGGGACATCTTTATAACACCCTCCAAGGTTCAGGGTCCATTGTTGAAGAGATAGAAAAAAAGAATGTAAGAGCCAAAGGAAGGACTGCTTGTCCTTCAGAGACAAAGTAGCCTTATTATTCAGGACCTTGCAGTGCTACCTACACAAGACCTTCATAATAGGAGGAAAAAATGATGACATTAAGATAGAAGAGAGTCTTTCTGGAAATGGAATTCAGGAGGGGGGAAAGAGAAGTTTATGTGAGGGAACTATAATCATAATATCTTGTCTATATGTATGGAAGTTGTCAATATAAAAAAAAGACTGATAGCAAAGAACATATAGGAATGGAAGTTGAGACATTCTTAGCAGTGACCTTGATATTTCAAGTTTCACGACACACACACATATGTTTCATTGAATAGTATTGGTTGTTAGACACTGGCATGTTTTACTAATAGTATACTCAGATTTTTGTTTTCGCTGTTTTTCTGGGAACATTAGGGCTGTTCTTTCTATATTGACACAATGCAAGCTTTTGTTCACTAGTTTTTCCATGATATGTGCTGACATTTCAAAATTTCCAACCTCTTCAGTTCTAATTTCCAGTTCATGTTATCCTTCTCTTCATTTGTTTATTTGTGTAAGATCCTGTTGCACTTTTCTCTCCTATCCTTTTCATCTTCCAATATTCAGAATCCACAGCAAAGAATTCCCCTACTATTGTGCAGGATGAGCTATTGGGCAAGGTAGCATGCTTTAGCTCTGCCAGAGAAATGAATTCTATTCATATAGCCAGATAATGCTTTTATGTACTGTGTATGGCTTGCTAATGTTTTAATCAGATTTCACTGCTTACTTTTGAGTAAAGGGCCCTAAGATGTGAAGGCACTGTTTCCAAGACAACCAGGCTACATTTTTATTTGTAAACTAAGACACTCGTTTCCTAAATTTTCGTGGCATTTTATTTCTTAGACCTGTAGGGATATCCTCCAGTTATTAAAACATATTCTGTTTCCCTCTTCGTCGCGTTTTTAAAATTCTCGTCCGTCTAAATTCGTTAAAGAGATCCCACAGGCCAGGTCTAGAGCATCCTTAGCAACCAGACTTCAGCTTCCAGTGTTACCATGGTTCCGGCTCGTCCAGGCCTGGGAGTCGCTATGGCAACTGGAGGCGGGTCGCAGGGTCCGGTTGGCTGTGCGCATGTGCGCAGGGCCGGGTCTCCGCGCCGCTAGTCCGCGGGCCGCTCGTCTGCCCTGGACATGGCGCTGAGGCGGCGGCTGCCCCTCGGGCTCTGCGCCTGGCTGCCGGACTTCTGCCTGCTGCTGCTTTTCAGGGGTGAGTTGTCTCTTCTCCGCCGGGGAGAGGCGGTTCTCGGGTGATGGAAGCGCTGGAGCGGCTCCAGCCGGAATAGCGGTCGCGCCTCCGAGGCTGGGGGTCCGGCCCGGGCGCGATGCGCCCCCGGCGGCGGGCTCGAATGCGAGTCGTGGAGGGCGCGAGCTCATCCCGCGCGCTGCTCGGCCCTCGGGGCGGCGAACTTGCTCGAAAACTCTGCGGAGTAGCGTGGTGACCCCGAGTCGTGTACGTCACGGCCGGCAGCCCTCCGAGGCCTGCCCAGCGTCTTGGTCACGGACTCGGGGGATGTGCCAGCAACAAAGAAACTGAACTGGGCCAGGCCAGCCGGAGAATAGCGCCGAGATGAAGCCTCCCTGGACGTGAAGAGAACCTTCTTTGTTGCAGCTTGGGGGAGGAGGAGACCCTAACTCCCAAAAAGCATGTGGGCCACAGCTAAACTCCAAAGTTTTGTTCATTTTCTTTCCACTGTTTGGAATTCCCGCGAGACAGTATTTCTTTGGTCAATTGGAGAGAAACGCTATAAAAGCTGCCTTTACTGAGTGTCACACTCTCTAAAATAGCACAGGGCACTTTGAGGCTGTTATTTCATTCAGTCCTTAAAACAGCGTTGTGAAATAGGTTTTATGAACCCATTTGCAGAGGTTCCTGGAGGTTTTTCCTGAACCGTGTGGGGAATAGTGTCGAACTCACATTTGCTTAAAGCACCCCTTCTCTCACACTATGTGGCCCCACGGATAACCAAACCTGGACTGCCTTCAGTTCGTAGGTCATCTGTTCTTTGTGGTCACCCAAGGGACTGTTTGGGGGAGTTGGGGTGGACAGACTTGGAGAAACAAAGCATTTTTGTGTTTTGGTGCTTATTCTAGCGGGTAGCTCATTGGTAAACAGTGAGGGTCTGGCACAGAAGCCCTGGAAACGGGCCTCTGTAATATGATAACACTTAGTATCTAGTGGGTGGCCACATACATTCCCTAAAAGTTATTTCCCAAACCAAATGCGTTTGGGAGTTATAAATGACCAAAGACTAGCCAGAGGACAAGAGTGTAAGCAATGTCCAGCTCCCACTGTACTGGTCACACTGACACTGTCCTATTCACAGACCAAACAACTCCCTATTGTTGAAGAGGTTTATTCCCATGAAAGTTTGCAGTTTTTATTGCAGAAACATTTGGCAGTTTACTTCAGGGATGAGTTTCAACTTGGGTGATCTGTTAATAAAACTTGAAAATCTTAAGAGCCTTTAATACCCTTAACCTCTGATTTTGCCTTTTATGAAGGGCTAATTTTGGGGCTTTTTTTGCTAGTAAGGGCTGAGTAAGAGTAATATAATATTTTGCAAATCAGCACTAATGACAAAGATGCAAGAAGGTAGGATGAGAGCTGTAGCTTTCTTCTTCTCTTTTTAAAGTAGAGGTTTTTTCCATTATTTGGTTTATAGCTTGGGCATGCCTTAAAACTGCTCTTCGTAGGCCACAAAAACTCTAATTTTTAGGATTTTTCAATAGCTGTTATCATTCAGTATTGTCATTTTCTAGTTCCAGTTTGACATGGAGGCTCACTTCTATAATCCCAATACTGGGGGAGGCTGAAGTAAGAGGTTCCTGTGAGTTTGAGGTCAGTCTGGGCTAGAATGGGACCTTGCTTCAAAACAAAACACAAAAGAAAAACCAAAAACAAATAAAAATCACTATTTCTAAGCTGGACATGGTGGTACATGCCTGGAATTCTAGCACTCAAGAGGCAAGGGCAGTAGGCTTACTGTTCAAGACTCATCTAAGTTACATATTTAGCAAGCCAGGGTGGCTACAAAGACTCTGTCTCACAAACAAAAACAAATTAAGACAGACAATAAGTTTCTACCATAATAGCAAATATGTTTTTAGTAGTTACCCTTGACCAGGCTCTCTTAACAAGAATTTAGTCGGGATTAGTTCGTTCAGTTTTGATAACTCTTAACAGTCCGTTATCATTTTGCCCATTTTCTGGATGAAGAAACAGAAGTAACTTGCCCAGGGTGAATTTTCTGTTTGTATTAATCTAGTTTTTGGTTACTAATTTATCCATCTGACTTATTCTTACTATGGGTCACTTTAACAAAATTGTTAAGTGTTCACAGCTGTGATGTTTGTATATACAGTATTCCATTGCTGAGTTGGTGACAGTTGTGGTTCAGCCTTACAAATGTCACACCACATGTCCTTCTTGAATGATTATGTAATTACTGTTACATTTCCAAATCTTCTGACGTACTAGAGAGGTCTTCATTTATAATTAAAACAACTGTTTGCATTTTTCGAGTGAGGGAATGTGTATGCTAAAATGTAGCCAAATCTGAAACAGGAATTTTTTGAGAAAATATTCTAATTCTTCCATTTGTTTGAACTTCTGAAACATTTTGTAGAATGGCTTGTTTATTTATTTGTTGTGTGTGGGGGGAACAGATTGAAAGAGAATGGGCACACCAGGGCCTCTAGCCACTGCGTACAGACTTCAGACTCATTATCATTACATGTACAACCTTGTACATCTTGCATTACGTGGATACTGGAGAATCGAACTTGGGTCCTTAGGCTTTGCAGGCAAGTGCCTTAACCTCTGAGCAATCTCTCCAGCCTTATTATTTATTGTTTATTTATTTTTGGTGCTGTGGTTTGAACTCAGGGCCTTGCACATGCTAGGCAAGCTCTCTACCACTGGTGCTGATTACCTGAGAGTTAGCAATCATGTCAGACCTGTGTGTGTGTTTTAAGAAAAATAAAGAAGATACTCAGGACTTCATATCTGCTGCTCATTTCTTAATGACTTGTTCATAGACATTTGTTGTTGAGTGCTACAGGCCAGGGAGATGGGCTGGGTATCTGCTAGAGGTCTTGGTTATTAAGTAATTGCAGTATTATACCCAGAGAGAACAGCCACCCAACAACTAAGCTCTGTAGACCTTGCACTGAAGGCAGCCCTGTCAGATAGGGTTATATTGATTCTTTTGAAAGAATCCAGACTTTGGTGAAGCATGTTTGCTGAATTGAGTACCCATGTAACAGAAGAAGCTATGGACTTAGTACATTCTACTGGCAGCTGTTAGTGACATGATATGAACAAATCCTTCTCCATGCATTCTTTAAATTGTTTTGAAGCACAAGTGGAGTAAACGAAAGAGAATCCATGTGAGTTAGGATGTGTACTGTGCTGGTGTTCACCTTACTTTTGAAGTTGGTTTGTCTTTTAAGATATGTTGGGAATCAGTTTGCTATGGATGTGATGCTGTGAGGATTGAATACAGATTTTGATATTTGAATGTACCCTTTGAGTTCTAGCAGTGTAAAGAGGTCCTGAAACAGAGTTTGGGTAAGCACAGTCTTTTACACTCAGTTTAGCAAAGACAGAACCCACTGTGGTGCTCTATATGGAGAGCTAAATCCTTCATTTACTGCCTCTTTGCTACTTATGGCACATGGAAATCTTACTGAGAATTGGCCCTACTTTTGATGGGCCAGGAATGCTGTGTTGTTTTGTGGCATGTTGTTTATATCTTTCTTTACTTGTTAAGAGTCCCTGCTGTATGTTATATATTTCATTTCCTATGAGTAATTAATATGCACAGCAGGAATCATGATGCTGCTTTTAAAGTTTTAAACTATTTAGTAAAAGTAGAACTGTACAAACATTTTCCTTATGTCTCCTTTCATTTGCAGAATATTACAAGACTTCGGTGGTTTGCCTTCTTTCTGCAATTCTTGCTAAATCAATTTTTGTCAATCTTCATGTCTGCTGGATCTCGCAAGCTCAGCACACAGTGGTCCTTCCTATTTCTAAAAAAGCATATATTTTACTGTACAGTTCAGTTTAGTATAACAAACATTTTGTAATATCTATGTTATATCAGGCACTCTTGTCCATCCTAGGAGGATAAGATGAATAAAGCCAGGGTGACTGAATGCCCACTGACACTAATGGCATTAGGCATTGGGTGTGAGTGCATCCTGTCTTCTCATTGTTAAAACTGTCTTGGGAACAGAGGTTGATCATGAACTGAGATGATCCTAGCCTCTATCTTTGTTGCTTGAAAACTAGTTACCATTTCTTAACCACTCCCTTATGCACCTAGGCAATATTTTAAGTATATCTTACCTTTAGTGACTGTAGAAATGTTTGGAAAGTGACATTTTTTTCTATAGTAGTCGTGGAAGAAAGTGATATTTTCTTGACTTGGCTTAATTTCAAAATTTTTTGTGCCATCTATTTCCACACAGATACAAGGTTAAGAAGCATGGTGAAATGCTTGTGATGTCATTTAAGTGACATAAGTTGCAGGTATTACTAGTTTGTATTTTATGATTATAGTTTCACAAAATATAAGTGAATATCCTGAAAGAAAATACACCAACATGTTCATAGATTCTGTTTCTACGTAGATCTCAGGGCTGATTGTTTCCTACTTTTTTGTTTTCCTGGCTAATTCTGTTATTCTTTTGTCTTGTTTTTAAAGTTTCTTTAATGAGGATTCTCTTTGGTATAATGAAAAAAAGTTGTGTTCTTTTTTGTATACTTGTAGATATAGAAGTTGGATTTTATGCTGGGCGTGGCGGTGCATGCCTTTAATCCCAGCACTCGGGAGGCAGAGGTAGGAGGATCATGGTGAGTTCAAGGCCACCCTGAGACTACATAGTGAATTCCAGGTCAGCCTGGGCTAGAACAAAACCCTACCTTGAAAAAAACAAACAAAGAAAAAAGTTGGATTTTATTTTATTTTTATTGTATTTTTTTTTAAAGGAGGGTCCCATTCTAGCCCAGGATGACTTAGAACCTTGAACTCACAGCGTTCCTCCTACCTTAGCCTCCAGAATGCTGAGATTAAATGCATATACCACCATGCTTGGCTTAGAAGGGGGATTTTAGATTTGACACTAGTAAAGGGAAAAGATTTTGTTTCATTAAAACCATGACAGCTGTTCCTTGTTGGATGAAGAAGGAACATCCTTGAAGCTCAGTTGATGGTCATGTATTCTTTGTGACTCATTGAAAGATGAGTTGTTACAGGCTAACATCCTCAACAAATGATTAATGGAAAACCTGGATGAGCTGCCCCACCCTAATTCATCATGAACAACAAAAGCATCTGAGTATTTGCTGTGGTCCACACTGCTTCAGAGTCACTTAAACTTGACTGAGCTCTACTCTGGCCACACAACTCCTGGAGGATCTGTGGTTTGTTTCTCTCAGGAGATAAAAGGATTAGGTCATACTAACTTCCATGGGAAGTTGACCCTGAAGGAAGTTTCTTGAGAGGTGTTAGCAATGCTCCCTCCTTTCTCCCTGCCCAGTGTTGACTTCCCTGTTGGATGACTTTCCTCAAGGAAAACCTTGAATGTCTTCAGAAGGAGCTGTAGCTGTCTGGAGGCTTACAGAGAATACAGCAAATCCAAAGACAGCTGCTTTTCACCTCTCCCTCTCTGTGACGTAGCATTTGCTAAAGCATTTCTGTTGGGATTCTAATTTTAAGTAAGACAGAGCTGTGTAACCCAGGCTGGCCTGGAACTTTTTTTAAAAAATATTTTTTTTAAACCTTTATTTTAGAGAGGGGGAGAGAGAGAGAGAGAAAGAATTGGCACCAGGGCCTCAGCCATTGAAATCAAACTCCAGACGCTTGTGCCGCTTAGTGGGCATGTGCGACCTTGTGCTTGCCTCACCTTTGGGCATCTGGCTTAAGTGGGATCTGGAGAATCGAACATGGGTCCTTAGGATTTGCAGATAAGCACCTTAACTGCCTTGCCATCTCTCCAGCCCTGGCCTGGAACTTTTGATCTCTTGATTCAGTCTCTTGTGTACTGGATTTAATAAGTGTATACCACCAACCTACCTTTTTAAGGGATAATTTTGAATTACATAAGGGCAGATTTGGGTAAATAGAGATGAAAGAGAGAGAAAAATGGAGGTAATAATGTAAGCCAAATAATGGACTTGAGCCGGGTGTGGTGGCGCATGCCTTTAATCCCAGCACTAAGGAGGCCGAGGTAGGAGGATTGCCATGAGTTCGAGGCCACCCCGAGACTCCATAGTGAATTGCAGGTCAGCCTGGGCTAGAGTGAGACCATACTTCGAAAAACAACAACAACAAAAAAATAATGGACTTGAGAGTGCATGTGTTGTATGTTGGAACATGGGTTACTATGTAATAACAGTGAATGTAATAACAGCAAATGAAAGCTGTGTGCCAGGCTTTGTGCTGATTGCTTTATCTGGTATAGTGAACTCAAGATAATACCATACACAATACCATGAACACATTTGTTTCTAACTATTCTAGAGTCTGGGATGTCCACGTTCAAGGCACTGACAGGTTCACTTCCTAGAGAAGCCTCTTCCTGGCTTGCATGTTTTTGGAAACATCTGTGCTTTTACAAGGTGGAAACTGATTTTTATTTTGATTTTTTGAGGTAGGGTCTCACTCTAGCCCAGGCTGACCTGGAACTTACTATGGAGTCGCAGGCTGATGATGACGATCCTCCTACCTTGTCTCCCAAGCGTTTGGATTAAAGGTGTGAACCACCACACCTGGCTTATTTTTTGTTTTTATTTTCTGAAGTAGGGTCCAACTCTAGTCCAGGCTGACCTGGAATTCATTGTATCTAACAGTGATCCTCCTACCTCAACCTCTTGAGTACTGCGATTAAAGGTATGTGCCACCATACCCAGTACTGGCATGTTTTCACATGGTAGAGAGAGAGGGCTTTAATACAAGGTCCATTAATCCCATAATGGGAGGCCCCAAACTTGTTATCTCATTGTGGTGGTTTGATTCAGGTGTCCCTCATAAACTTAGGTGTTCTGAAGGCTACTCGCAGTCCTGGGAAACTTCATCGGGCCAGCAGAGTCGGAATGCCAGAGACTTGTTGCTGGTTAGAATTAGTGGACCTGGAGATTTGTCACTGGCTAGAGTTGTTGGACTTGGAGCTACAGAGTTTGATGTTTGCCCTGTTTTTGTTTTTGTTTTTTGTTTTTCCAAGGTAGGGCCTCACTCTAGCTCAGGCTGACCTGGAATTCACTGTGTAGTCTCAGGGTGGCCTCGAACTCACAGTGATCCTTCTACCTCTGCCTCTCAAGTGCTGGGATTAAAGCCACCACGCCTGGCTACCCTGGCTGTTTCAAATCTAGTATGGGTTGAGTATTTCTTTGCTATGCCCAATGCCATCTTTTGCAGTGTGAGTATTTATTCTGTACCATCATGGGTTTGGGGGCATTTTTTTTGGTATTATGGCTCAGTTAAAAGATCTTGGACTATGGGGATATTTGAACATCATTGGGATTGATAAAAACTATGTGGACTTTTAAAATTAGACTGAATGCGTTGTATTTTTTTTGTTATTTTTATTAATTTATTTGAGAGCGACAGACAGAGAGAAAGAGGCAGATAGAGAGAGGGAGACAGAATGGGTGCGCCAGGGCCTCCAGCCACTGCAAACGAACTCCAGACGCGTGCGCCCCCTTGTGCATCTGGCTAACGTGGGTCCTGGGGAGTCGAGCCTCGAACCGGTGTCCTTAGGCTTCACAGGCAAGCGCTCAACCGCCAAGCCATCTCTCCAGCCCAAATGCGTTGTATTTTATATCATGTATGAATATCAGTTTATGGGGGTCAGGGATGGAATGTGGTGGTTTGATTCAGGTGTGGCCCATAAACTTAGGTGTTCTGAACGCTAGGTTCCCAGCTGATGAAGATTTGGGAATTAATGCCTCCTGGAGGGAGTGTATTGTTGGGGGTGGGCTTATGGGTGTTATAGCCAGTTTCCCCTTGCCATTGTTTGGCACACACTCCTGTTCCTGTTGTCTACTTCATGTGGGCCAGGAGTTGATGTCCACCCTCTGCTGATGCCACTTTTCCCTGCCATCGTGGAGCTTCTCCTCAAGCCTGTAAACCAAAATGAACCTCTTTTTCCCAGAAGCTGCTGTTGGTTGGGTGATTTATACCAGCAATGCGAACCTGACTGCAACACTCATGTAAACCCAATTACCTTTCAAAGACCATACATCTTAATGCCATTGCATTAGGAGTTAGGGTTTCAGCATGAATTTTAGGAGAAGATATTCAGTTCTTATTACCTGGGCTATCTTTTTTTAAAAAAGATTATTTATTTATTAGAGAGAGAGAGAATGGGCCCAGGGCCTCTAGCTACTGCATACGAACTCCAGACACATGCGCTGCCATGTGCATCTGGCTTATGTGGGATCTGAAGAATTGAACCAGGGTCCTTAGGCTTCACAGGCATGTGCCTTAACCACTAAGCCATCTCTGCAGTCCCACCTGAGCTATCCCAATTGGTCTCAGCAGTCAGTTTTATCAGTTTCTGTTGGGCTCCCCCGGCAGGTAGTGCTGGAGAAGGACCAGGCCCACTGGTTCCTTCCGAGGAGGAAGAGTGGATGTCGACGGCTAGGAACACACTGAGCCGGAGTGTTGTCAAAGCAGGATCTCGTTTTATTGTAACAAGGAGGTATTTATATAGTATGGAGAACTAGGGCGGGGATCTCAGGAGGGGATAAGGTGTAAGGTTCAATAGCATATCGTGACTTTTGAAATGATTGGTTCTAAGCACGCGCGGGAACTCTAACTTTCTACGCGGAAGTAACAGGCCAGAGGCCATTAGGCGTCTTGCTGAGTCATAGCTGGCCAAAGACAGGTAGCCAAACTTTAGGCTTAGGAATTTTCACTAGGCCTTGCATCTGGGCCTCTCAAGGCCCAACAAATTTCAATGTGTAAATATTGAAACTGAGGCTTGGGCAGGTAATTAACTGGCCCAAGGTTCATCACAGAGAATATTAACAAGTAACTAGATTATAAGGACAGTAAATGCCAGTCTGATTAATTTGATCTTAACTATGTGAAGTGTAGAAATTCATTTGTCAGTTGGAATCAGGAATATATATGAACACAAGAAGTCATGAAGACTAGAGGGGAAACTCGGGAACCCATAGGAGCAGTTGTAGTTTTCATGGCTTTCTATAGTCTCAAGTTCTCTTGATGCTGAACTTTGCTTTGTTTAGGCACTAGCTGCCCCCCCCCCCCCAACTATAGGAGATATGTTTCAAGAGCCCCACTGGGTTTCTGAAACTGGATAAAACTGAACTCTTTTTTTTTTTTTCCTGTACATAGTATACTGTTTTGTGGCTGAAGGTTTTGCAGTTTGAGGGACAGAAAAATAGCATGAATTTCCTTCACAGTTTGATGGCCAGAACTTTCATTCTCATCATAAACCTTAGAAACCGCAAATGACTCTCCCTCTATCTTAATTAATGCCCCCCCCCCCCAGCTTTTCCACCCCAGGTAGGGTCTCACTCTAGCCCAGGCAGACCTGGAACTCACTCTGTTGTCCTAGGCTGTCCTTGAACTAAAGATGATCCTACCTCATCCTCCAGAGGGCTGGGACTAGGGGTGTAAGCCATCATGTCCAGTTTGTAAATGCCCTTTTCTTTCTTTGCTTATTAGTCACAACATTTCTCTTTCTCTTTTTTGAGATAGGGTCTGTGATGGTTACGTTTTGTGTCAACATGATCTGTTTAGGAATCCACAGACATTACCCATAAGTGGGTCTCTGAGGTTGCTTTCAGGGAGGATTAACTAAAAGAAAAATCCTTCCCCTAGGGTGAGCCCTTCCCCCAAAGTGGGCGGCCCCCCTCTGGGAGGGGAGGAGGGGGAGCTTTATCTAAGGAAGCTGGGGGAAGGAAAGGATCCCCTCCTCCTATTTGGCTGCCAGTGCTGCTAGCTGCTTTCCAGTGTGGACTGAAGACCAGCATGGACTGAAGAGCAGAGGCTCCCCAGGAAGCCTCCAGGCCTTCAGTGCTGGATTGGGACTGCTGTGGCATCCAGCCTCATGGACTGAGCAGCTACTGGTTTCTTGATGCTCAGGCCTGCAAACTGCTATTGTTGGACTACTATATAATCCAATAAATTCCTCTTAATACAATTCATTCTATGGGTTCTGTTCCTCTAGAGAACCCTGACTAATACAGATTGTGGTACCAGAAATGGTTCTGGTGTAAGCCATCATGTCCAGTTTACAAATGACCTTTTCTTTCTTTGCTTATTAGTCACAAATTTTCCCCATTTTTTTTAAGACAGGGTCTCTAGCCTAGGCCAACCTAGAACTCATTCTGTAGTGCCTTGAAGTCACAGCAATCCTTCTATCTCTGATTCCTGAGTGCTGGTGTTAAAGAAATGCACCACCTTGCCTGGCCTATTTTTCTTACAGGTATCACTTCTTGGCTCTACTGTGGCATGCCTGGTTGGCCAGTGTTGCTGCTCTTGTATTGGGGGCAGCATTATTAAGTAAAGTAAAGGTTACTGGAACACAGTGCAATATTGTGACAGTTGGTCTGATAGCCAAGATGCCTACTGAAGCCACCAGTGAGTAAGTTGCATGTGCAGTAGAGCTGTGTTGGACAAAGAGTTGATTCATATCCTGTGCTGGTCCTCTTGATACTCAGAATGACATGAATTTCAAACTTAGGAAGTGCTGTTTCTGGAATTTTCTATTTAATATTTCAGACTGCAGTTAGGCAACTACAACTGTAGATGGGGGTGGGGGAGGGATACTGTGTCTGAAAAATAGTGCTTATTTTAATCTTGTTCCTGAAATACTGAATATATAATTTTAGGTGGTCAGTTATTTTGTCTTACAGTTTAGACTATATATATGTCTTTTGGTTGTGTTTTCAACCTTTCTGTGTCACTTTCTTTCATTTCTCCAGCTATATTAAAGATCTATTTTTTCATTTGATGTGTTACCCCAGTGTGTAACTATAGCGATTCTTTTTTTTTTTTTTTTAATTTTGGTTTTTCAAGGTAGGGTCTCACTCTGGCCCAGAATTCACTGCAGTCTTAGGCTAGCCTCGAACTTACAGCAATCCTCCTACCTCTGCCTCCCAAGTGCTGGTATTAAAGGCATGCACCACCACACTCGGCTCCTCTTTTTTTTCTATTCACTTATATGATTTGTGTATCTGTGAATTTATTTTTAGTCATTGTTTTTGCAGGCTGTCTACTTCTGCTTTCAACCATATCTAATATGTTATTGAACCAATCAATGGATTTTTGTTACTGTTTTTTCAAGGAAGGGTCTCACTCTTAGCATAGGCTGATTTGTAACTCACTCTGTAGTCCCAGGCTGGCCTCAGACTCATAGTGATCCTCCAGTATCTGCCTGGAAAATGCTGGGATTAAAGGCATGTGCCAGCAGTTTAGAACTTTTTTCACTGATTATATTATTCATTTCTAAAATCTTACTTGGCTCTCCTTGGACTTTTTGCCTTAAGTTTTGATTCCTTTGAAAAAACTTAGGATGCAGTGCCATAAATCTGTAATCCCAGCTCTCAGGAGGAGGCTGGCCCAGCTTGGGCTAAACAAAAGGTATAAACATTTTATGTAATAGCTATTTTATATTCACATCCAATGCTTCAAATGTCTAAAGCCTTAGGCATCTAAATATCCATTTGTTTTTTATGATTTTTACATATCGTGGTTTCTTTCTTTGCTTATAAGCTCATAGTTGGTTAAGCATATAGCCTGTGAAAACCAAATCTGACTCATGGATGCTTTTTCCCCTCCTTTGGATAGCATGCTTTGATAGAAGGCTGCCATCTTCTGGGATGACTGTAGTCCCTTGCTGGATTCTCTGGTATAATTTGAAATTTTCAGGATTTACTTAACTTCCTCTGACCTAAGAGTTCTACATCCCTACTAAAATGATAAAATGAACTTTTTCCCATAGTCCCCTTCCCCAATCTTACTGTTTTCACTTACTCCACAGCTATTTTGGCTTGTTCTTACACTATTCCTCCACTTTCTGTGAGCCCAGAGGTACAGTTCATGCAGGGTTTAGGTGTTGGAGTACACTATATTTCTGGAAACAGGAATCCTGATTTTACTTAATGTTAGGATTTCAGAGCCCTCTCCCCTTCCAGCTGGCCCAAACTGAGGTATTCAAAGGTCTCACTTCTGCAAAGGCCTTCCTCAAGGGGGAATCTAGCCAGCCTGGCTCCTTCCCCAAGATTCTTCCCTTCCCAAGGCAGTTCCCTCACCCAAAGGGACAAATCTAAAGCCTTCTCAGATGCCCTTCTCTCTTTTCTTCTGGCTCTGTTTCCTGAAGTAAAGTGTGTATTGCTCTATTTTTCTGTATCCCAGTCCCATCTGCTTTCTTTCTACATACACGCCATTTCTTTTTCCCTCCCTCGTGACTTGGATACAGCCTCCCTACACCTGTCTTTTATTTTCTATTATTTATTTGAGAGAGAGTGAGACTGAGAGAACAAAACAGACAGAAAGAGAGGGTGTATGAGCAAACCAGGGCCTCTAGTCACTATAGATGAACTCCAGATGCCTTCATCACTTTGCAGCATCTGGCTTTACATGGGTACTGGCAAATCGAACCCAGGCCATTAAGCTTTGCAAGCATGTGCCCTTAACCACTGAATAATATCTCCAGCCCCACCTGTCTTTTCTTTCCCATCCTCCTCCCCATGCCTCACCACCTGTCTTTTCTTAATCCTGCTCCAGGTTTTGATAACATCCATGTGCACCTACAGGAATCAGCAGTTCACGAAAGCTTTTCTTTTTCTTTTTTGGTTTCTCAAGGTAGAGTCACACTTTAGCCCATGCTGACCTGGAATTCACTATGGAGTCTCAGGATGGCCTCGAACTCATGGTGATCCTCCTACCTCTGCCTCCCAAGTGCTGGGATTAAAGGCGTGTGCTACCACACCTGGCCCACGGGGGCTTTTGAACACCTCTGAACTCTTTTGCTTTCCTAATCAGTATGACCTTGGGAGCAGGCAGTAATGAGCTTTCCTCTTCTGCCTTGTTCCTCCTGTATCCCCTCTTAAGCCCCACATCTCTGAGTGTATAATAACATATTCCTATACCTACATACTGATCTCAGAGCCTCTGCGTTGGAACCTTTCTCAACCTGTATCCGTTTTGATCAATGTAAGAGCCACACATCCTCCTTTAAAGGCTTATGTTATAAAAGTAATGTTCTGTTTTTCCAATATACTTTTAAAATTATGCTATATTTTGAGTATGTACTCTCAGGAAGTTCTGATATTCCTGGGAAGAGAGTACATACAATCACTGCTTTGAGGATGGGACTCTATTGTTTTAATGATATACCCAGTCTTTCAGTTGTAATTTCTATCCTCTGTCACCTGAGAAACAACTTAAAATTTGGTATTATAGCTGTCCACACTAGCCAGTCACCTAAAGTGGCAGCTACTCTGCAATAGCAGTTCTTGGTTGGTGAGACATCCAGAGGCCAAGGACAAAAGTAAGCTTTCCAGCTGAAATCTGAGATTTTGTTTGTATAGAATGAAATGCTGGCTCTCTAAAAGGACAAAAGCCACCCAGTGTATCTCTGGAAGGCTCCATTGTTTGCCCACAGATGCTTTTCCTGTGATGGATGGAGCATCCCATCATGGGTGTTAGACTTTCTGAAGTCTCTTTTCAGTTTAGCATGTGATTCACATTCTTGATCTCAGGGAAATAATACTAGTTTTAATCCAAATCACTTGAAAGTAATTTAAACTCCACCTTTCTTATACTTCCACCAACACATGTGTATTTCTTTCCCTTTGTTATTACATAACTGACTTTAACTATTTAAGTTTTAGTTCCTCAGAAAGTGATTTTTATAGGAATGTCAGAGGATTTTTAACTAGCTAACTGAGCAACTTTATATTTGTTCTTTACAATTACATCTGAGAGCTTTGAAAACCTTGTCAACTGAAAACTCTTCCTCCTCCACAATAGATGTATTCTGTAGCCAAGTAAATTTAATTAGAAGCCCTACTTTGAGAGGTTGTTGGCAAGTT
This sequence comes from Dipus sagitta, assembly GCA_036346955.1. Classification (NCBI taxonomy): domain Eukaryota; kingdom Metazoa; phylum Chordata; class Mammalia; order Rodentia; family Dipodidae; genus Dipus; species Dipus sagitta. The sequence goes on along the minus strand of CM070772.1, from coordinate 74,221,675 downwards.
CACTCAGAGCCTCAGCATTCAATGTATGTTTATGGACAGGTGCACTGTGGGGTATGTGGAGATCAGAAGACAACCTTAAGGAGTTTTCTCTCTCTGTTCTGTTTCTTGTGGGTTTTTTTTTTTTTTTTGAAGTAGGGTCTCACTCTAGCCCAGGCTGACTGTGGGTCCCTGGATCCTCAGGGCCGCAGTTCCCCGAAGGTGTACAGGCAACAGTGGAGAGCAGGGTCTTGAGCAGACGTGAACATGACAAAAGAACTGCTTTCGGGAGGCAGTCTCAGTAAACAGCTCATCTGTTCGTCAGAGAAATGGGTTTATTAGCAGTTGAGAGTGGGAAGAGGGTCGTAAGGGTATTGGTGGGCTCATAGGTTGCTAGCCAATGCCTAGGGACATTCATTCCAGCACACAGGGAGAGAGTCAGGTGATCTACATAGTGGCGGAAAGAGGGTCGCAGGGGGATGGACTGTGTGAAGGCTGCTGGCTGATAAAGAGTTCCCTAGGCAACTAGCTAAAGGTCACAGGGCTATGGGCAAAGCCTTAGTTCAGGTGTGCTGGGCTTGGAGAAGGAGTGGCCTCCTGTAGCCCGGGGGTCCTTAGCCATGCCTGGAAGCTCAGGCCCATCTCCTGAAGGCTCCAGCCTGTGCCTGGCAGTACCTGACAACTCCCCCTTTGTTTTTATAATGGGGCAGTGTCATCCTCAGTGAGTTCTTCATAATTTATCATAGGTCCAGATAGAGCTAGGTGGTGCATGAGGATCCGATTAATAGCAACCTTAGCAGTATTAGTCATTTGTTGTCTGAGAAATTTGATGAGGCAGGGAGTTACAAATACTAGGGTTCCTATAGCAAGGAGCAGGCTAAGGAGCAGGAGAAGTCAAGTAACTAAAGGGTTAGAGAACCAGGTGGTGAGGTCCTTAGGTTTGTAGTGGTCAAGCAGCTCCTTGCTGAGTTTTTTGAGAGTTTTAACATTTTGTTCAACAACATTTGATTCATTAACAAACAAACAAACAAACAAACAAACAAAAATATTCTTTTCCCAAGACCACACATATCCCCTCAAGTTCAGTAGTAATGAGGTATAAGGCTAGACAGTTTTGAAGTACCATACCTGCGGGAGAGTTTAATTGTCTCTGGAGAGATTCAAGGCTCTTGGTCACCGGAGGAACCCAGAGACAGTGTCATGCCAAGGCCCACCAGCAGAGGGATGAAAATCTCTCTCTGTTGACATGGGTGGAATTTGTAGGCCGCTTCTTCTTTCTCCTAGAGATACACTTGAGAAACAATCAAGACTGGGGAACAAAAAGTGGGAAAGGAAACATTTATGCATGGGGTGGTTATTCCTTCACACCATAGGAGAGCAGGCATCTTGACACAAGTGGTCCTGGTTATGGAAATATTGAGCAGCACTGGTTGGCTTGGAGCTGGACAGGCAGAGAGGCACACTTTGACCAGCATCAAAGAGGGGCCAGGCCTGTCCTTTGCAGAGCCAGGGACACAGTGCACACATGGAAAAACAGTTCTTTGGAACTGGGCAAGAGATAAGAAAAACTTTACTGCCCTTTTTACCTTCAGGGGTCCAGCCACCCTAACTCTACCCTTCTTTATTTTTCCCTCTCATGAGAAGACACTCTAAGTGATGTTAGGGGACAAAGGACAAAGACGTCATTGTTTACTACTTCCTGCTGACTGGGGCACAAAGTTGTGGCAGTTAGAGAGTGTCTTCCAGAGAGGGGAACTATTCTAACGGACCCTGGAAGTGTATTAATGGAGTGCAGGGAGATAGTCTTGGAAGAAAATGTTGGGGAGAAAGAATAAAAGTAAGGAGTTAATGAGAAGTGAACACACAGCAAACTCATCGGCTCAGGACTATCCTTCCTGTGGTTGAGGGAACCCTGGCAGATGGAGGTGGATTGTCTTAGGACCATCTGAGCATGAGCTGGCTGAGATTTATTTCCAGAACTGTTCATTGAATGGCACAGTAGTAGTTGACAGGGCCTGAATCTGTTTCCATATGACTTGTAAAACAGATGAGATATTAACAAAGTTATTAGAAGCATATACACAACACTTAACCTTGATAATAGAGAGCCATTGGGTGTCATTAAAGGCTGTACAAATATATTTTTGGTCTCAGAACTTACTTGTATTTAAAAATAACCCTTTTGGTATCTATGGCTGTTTTTCTTTATTATATAATTAGAACTATTAGAGATGGGGAAAAATATCTTAAGGTCTTGTTTGTTTCCCCTCTTGGAAAGCTCTTGTTGTATTACTTAATAGGCCATTCATATATTTGAGGTATTTTTTATCTTTGGCTATGCATTTCTGTCTGAGTGTTTAAGACCAAGCAGATAGCCAAAATTTAATTAAGGATTAATTTTGGAGGTTACTAATGGCTCTCCAAAGGAGACTTTAGGGACCCAAGAGTAGCCCTATAGCTTACTGGTGTTTTCTGTCTGTTAGGATGAGTCAGTGCTGTGCTGCCCAAGTAGATTTCCCTTCTTTGGGAAGTCAGGAGGACTGATTACTCCTCAATTGTGACTCTTCTGTTTTAGACTGTACACCAATTTTTGTTTGGGTCTCCGTATCCGCCCTGCTCAGGAATACAGGTGACTTACCAGGGGGCCAGTGTAGAAATCTCCCATCATCTCCAGTGGCCTCATGACCTGGGAGCACAGGCCAAAATATTGGCACTTTTTGTTCTGATGATTTCAGTTGGCTTTGGCTTCTTTGTAGGTGATTAACACACTTAGAAAGGAAGTTACACCAGCCTGGATGTATGTACATATAGAGCATATTTGATTACTGAAATAGATTTAAAGAATGGCACAAGAGTTTCTTAAAATCATTTTGTCCAACCTTTTAAAATGTTGTTGTCCTGTGGCAGCATAAGCCATATCTGAGGCATAGGAAGTAGGCACATCTCACACTTTAAAATATCTAGTAGTTGTAAATACAGGCAGAACCTGCTATCAGTCTTGAAAAGAATACCAATTTACAAACAAACCAATTAATTTAACCTAGAAATTGTCAGAAAAGGGCAAGTAAAACAGTAAAGTCTTAGCACTTGTTTTTGAAAACATCTTTGATTAATTCAGATACCTGTGTGGGTACTAATAACCCAGAGAACATTGGAAGCAGAACCAGAGATTGAAATTATTTTTCTTAGATGATGATTATTGTTTGAGCATGAGGCTGTACCCTAAAATAGGGAACATGTCTTAAGAGTTAATTTTGTTAAAAGCACTGGACTTGAGATGCCAGAAATGAGACAGTCACTTTACATACAATAGGGCAGAATCTGGTCTTTGTTGAGCCAAAACAGCTAGCTAAATTTTAATACAACCCTTGACAAATCTGTTTTGAAAGAACAAACACCATTTGACAACCAATGATTTTGGCTTAATCTTGATAGCCATTGATTTTATGTACCATGGAAATTTTTATTAACATACAACAATTTTTTTTTACCCATGACTTAAATTTGATAAAGCTTAAGCAAGTTATCCCAACATGTTCAGTCTGAAAACTAGCTTTTTGTTCCTTAAAAGTTTTTAAACAGTTGAAAAGTCTTTAACTTTAGGTATGGTGCTTAGGTTTAGCCTGATAATTCTTTCCTAAATGCACACATCTTTATCCAAATACTTTAACATTCTGATGTAAGTACCACTCAAAAAGCATTTTTAACGAGAATTCTATGTTCAACATTGAAAAATTCCTTCCCATTTTCTTCAGTCAACTCATCTCACCGCATAATTAACCATCTTTCTTATAAGACTATTAGGAGAAAATACACCAAATTGATTAATCCTGTTACTCACTGACAGGCAAGTAGTCTAGATGAAAACAATTTTATGTCATCAATACCTCTAACACACAAATGCTTTTATTAGGAGTAACTAAGGCAAAATTTCTTTCTGTCTTGAGGCAGGCTGGCCTAGAAGTCAGGCCAGTTTCCTCCTCCTTTTAATTAACAGGACTTTACAATCTTTTTAAAATACCTGGCAAATTAAGAGTCACCACCTCAGAGAGAATTTTGTTGTTTTCAATAATCCTCTATATAAGTTGAGGTTGACCTAGAACATAAACTCAGTAATTATATTTATGATATCATGTAACAAAGTATGGCATTGTTTACATAAAATTTCAGCTCACCATAGGATTTAGTTAAATGTGACCTTTTTTTTCTTCTTGCCACTTCATGGTGCTGGTGCTGCAGGTGGTGGCTGGGTGGGGCGGGAGCTTGCATGACTCTCCACCTTCAGATCAGCATGCCCTGCTCCCGGGCTCTCACCTGGGGTGGGGTCTGGTAGGCACGGAGACAGTGGCCAAGACACTGCCAGGCTGCCTGCTGGCCTGGATGGCACATGGTCTTCGGGAGCGGAACAGGAGCCTCCTGAGTCTGGCTTCATGAAAGGGAAAGGAATGAGGGGACCTGGGCCGCCGGGACCCAAGCTGCTTTGGAGCACTTGCACAGCCAGCTTGCAGTTTCACGGCTGCCCTAGTGGAGAAACTTGAAAGGAGATGAGAGGGAGTGAGGGGAAATTTCCTTCCTGAACTTTTCTTTCCCTTGGCAGATAAGCTATGCGGGTCCATGTGTCTGGGTCACATGGATCCCCAGAAATCATCCAGGGGGCAATCTGGAGGATTTTTTTCCAAAAGGAGCTGGCCTCCTTCTGGGAGAGCTTAATTCCCCTAACTTGCAGGAGAGCCCTTAATCCACGAATTTGTGATTCCTTTTGGTGGGAGACAATATTGTTCATGATAGAAAAAGAGTAGAAATGCCAAGACCAGGGGACAGTGTTCCTGAGGGCTGAATATCACTGTGGGGGATTCACCAGTGGTCCAACACAAGCACCTGTCCACAAGTTTAAGAGACTGGCATGCTGTCCTCCAGGCTTTTAACAGGTCAATGCATTACTGGCTTTTTGTGGTGGGGAGAAATAGATAGAAGGTTTTTGCCAACACCCAATGGGCTATTGGGGTCCAGGCAGCGGATGGCTGGCCTTTAGTAAATACCAAAGAGTGGCCTCAGCCAAGAGATGTCAGTTGCCAGTTCGTCATGTCTGGTCCCCTCGCCATGGCATGAACTGAAAATAAAGGAGGTAAAAGAGAAACCTGCCAGTTCTCAAAATTGTGGAGGCAAGGGCCACGGGGGGGGGGGGGGAACGGGGCTGATGTCCCCCAAATGACAATTGTCCCCCTGTGAGAGTGCACACTTACCTTGGTGTGTCTCAGAGGGTCCCTGTTCAGGCACCACCTGTGGGTCCCTGGATCCTTGGGGCTGCAGTTCCCGAAAGGCGTCTAGGCAACCATGGAGAACAGGGTCTTGAGCAGACGTGAGTGCAACAAAAGAACCACTTTCGGGAGGCAGTCTCAGTGAACAGCTTGGTTTATTTGTCAGGGAAATGGGTTTATAAGCAGGTGAGAGCAGGAAGAGGGTCCTAAGGGGATTGGTCGGTTCAAAGATTGCTAGCCGATGCCTAGGGACGTTCATTCTAGCATGTAGAGAGAGAATCAGATGCAGCACATAGGGAGAGTGTCAGGCGATCTACATAGTGGCAGGAAGAAGTTCACAGGGGGATGGACTGTGTGAAGACTGCTGGCTGATAAGGAGTTTCCTAGGCAACTGGCCAAAGGTCACAGGGCTATGGGCAAAGCCTAAGTTCAGGTGTGCCAGGCTTGGAGGAGTGGCCTCCTGTAGCCCAGGGATCCTTAGCTGTGCCTGGCAGCTCAGGCCCCTCTCCTGAAGGCTCCAGCCTGTGCCTGGCAGTGCCCAACAGTTGACCTGGAATTCACTATGTCGTCTCAGGGTGGCCTCAAACTCATGTTAATCCCCCCTACCTCTGCCTCCTGAGTGCTGGAATTAAAGACATGTTCCTCCAGCTTGGTTTCCCTTGCTTTTGCTGTTGTGTGTGCACCAGTCTTTGTGGCCCATGGTCTTCTGGATTCTCCTGGCTCTGCTCTGGGCCCACTAGGATCACAGATGCAAGTGTCACTGTACCTTTGGCTTTGTGTGGGTGCTGAGGAGTTGAACTTGGGCCATCAGGTTTGCAAACAAGTGCCTTTAACCACTGAGCAATCTCCCCAGCTCTATTTTGTGTTTTTTTTTTTTGTTGTTGTTGTTGTTTAAATCTCTATAACCTTGCTGACTAGATCTGTTATATTTACCACGAAGAAAAAAGGGATAGTTAATTTGTTAGCTTGTTCATTCATTCGTTCTTTCTTTCTTTTTTTCAAGGTAGGGACTCACTTTAGCCCAGGCTAACCGGGAACTCACTGTGTAGCCCCAGGCTGGCCTTGAATTTACAGGTCCTTCTATCTCTGTCTCCCAAATGCTTGGATTAATTAGATCTGATTCTGTAGTGCATTAGTCAGCTTTTTGTGCTGTGACAATACCTGAGAGAAAAAACTTAAAAAGATGAAGGATTTATTTTGTTTGTTTCTGTTTTTAGAAGTTTCAGAAGCATAGAGAAGGGAAGGACAGAGGAACAAGGGGAAGAGGAGATTGGAAGGGAAAGGGTAAGATTGATGCTCTGGAAAAACCTCACCATTAGACCCATGGGTGTACTTAGTAATGTCTTACCATCTGATAGGAAGTTTTAGTTTTTTCATATCTGGTTTAGCTTTTAAGTCTATGGGCTTAGAACTGTAGCTGTGTCTAGAAAAGTCTGTTAGAACAACTAGTTCAGTGTCTTTGATTTGTTGGGAAGTGTTTTAGACCTTAAGGGTACACCAACTTGTGTTTTGAATACTTCACAGCAGGTAAAAACTGTAGTCTTTCTTTTCCAAAAAATACTATTTTTGCACATACATGTTCATTTAAATTGAAAAACACATAATTCGTTTAATTTTAGAGATGCTTAATTCTATGACTTTGGTGTTTCATCATGTTAATACAGCCCCAGGAAATGAGCAGGGTGAAACCATCCAAAAAACAGAACAAACTGCAGGGGTGACATTTTGCTGGAATTTTTTTCATTTACTTCTCATTTTCATTTATAACTACCTTTCTGTCTGTCTTTCTCTCCCTCCCCCAGTCATGTTGAGAGGATGTCTCATAACATGGATGAAGGGTTTGGACCTCACTGAAGCCCAGAACAAATATTTTCTTTACTATTATCCTGAAGCTAATATCTATATGCTGTTTGCAGATTATAGCAAGCTATTTCTCAGAGTGGGTTCAGGATCAGTGAATTTTACAGGAGTGTGTTTTTATGTTTTGTTCTCTCTGGAACTCACAGATTTTACCTTTCGTGATTTTCTTCTCAAGGTAGGTGCAAAGTAATCCAATTTGTTAAAGCTTGGTTGCCTTGTGTGTGAAAATCATGTTTCAGCTCATACTTTCTTTAAAAATTTTTTCTTTATTTCAGAGAGAGCAAGCACATGAGAGAGGGAGATAGAGAGAGAGGAGAGATAGAGAATTGGTGCACCAGTGCCTCAGCCACTGTTATTGAACTCCAGATGCTTGCACCACCTAGTGGGCATGTGCAGCCTTGTGTGGGGGTGCCTCACCTTTGTGTTTCTGGCTAAGGTGGGATATGGAAAGTAGAACATGGGTCCTTAGGCTTCACAGGAAAATGCCTTAACCGCTAAGCCATCTCTCCAGACCTTAGAATTTTTTTAAAATTTATTTGAGAGAGAGAGAGAGAGAGAGAGATAGAAAGAAAGAGGCAGATAGAGAGAGAATGGGCACATCAGGGCCTCCAGCCATTGCACATGAACTCCAGACACATGCACCACCTTGTACACCTGGCTTATATAGGTCCTGGAGAATTGAACATGGGTCCTTTGGCTTTGCAGGAAAGCAAAGCCATCTCTCCAACCCTCACACTTTTTAGTCATTTATTTTTAAAACTATTTAATTAATTTATTTTTGAGAGAGAGAGAATATATGAATATGGGCATGCCAGGGTTTTCTGACACTGCAAATGTACTCCAGTTGCATATGCCACTTTTGTGCACTTTTCTGGCTTTATGTGGTTACTAGGGAATTGAACCCCAACCATCAGGCTTTCTATGCAATCACCTTTAACTGCTGAGCCATGTATCCAGCCCTCAGCTCACATTTTGTAAAGCTCTTCTAAAGAGTCTTTGAGGAAGAAAATTAGACGGAGTTAAGATGAAAGTTTTAAGCCTTCTGACTTATCTCTTTCCTCATTCTCTTTTTCTCATTTTCTCTCTTTTCCCTCTCTCATTGTTTCTCTCTCTCTCTCTCTCTCTCTCTCTCTCTATCTCACATTTGTAGTGGAATGATGTGTCCTACTTTGTTGTAAAGCCTTGATATCCAACTGAAATCCCCTTCCCTACAAATGAAAAGCCACTGCTTTCTGGACTTCAGAGCTGTTTTCCTTCTTTGCATATCTATGTCTACCCTTTTCAAAGAGAAGCTGGAAGATGGAGTTGAGTTCTAAAGAAATATTACTTTCCCTGTTTCTTTTACAAGTGTTTGGCTATGAAATAAGGAGAAAATTGATTATAGATTTTTGTTGTTGTTGTTTTTTAGAGGTAGGGTCTCACTCTAGCTCAGGCTGACCTGGAATTCATTATGTAGTCTCAGGGTGGCCTTGAACTCAAGGCAGTCCTTCTACCTCTGCCTTCCAAGTGCTGGGATTAAAGGCGTATACCACCATGCCTGGATGATCATAGAAATTTAATCATTGATTTTCAATTGGAGGATCACAAGATGAGTGCATGGCTCTGTAGAACTGTTTCTTCCCTGTTTGCAGATGTCCCTGCATGCCACCATTTCCCTCCTTTACCCACCACAACTTCAGTGTATCTCACCGGTCTTTCTGTTCTTTTCCAGCCCCATTCCCAATATCCAGTTTTGTGTACTTTTCTGAGAAGCCTCTTCTAAGAAAGTAGAGCCAATTTATTTTCCCAATTGGTGCACTGCCCTGGAATTACAGAAACTGACCCTTGGATTTGCTTACCCGAGTGGGCTAGCTGCCTTTTAGAGCAGAGCCTGAAAGAAGGAAAACTGACCCTTGGAATTGTTTTAAACCAAGCGTGAACCCACTGCTTCTGCTGTTGATCCTGCTCTGATGTTCCTGAAGCTGTTACTGGTGTGGACAGGCACTTGATAGTGTTTTCCTTGGAAAGCAAAAAAGAGTAATGAGTGAGTGAGTTGAGCATTGCATTAGCACAGAAAGGCAACACATGAGTGAGGGGCAAAGCATTTAAAAACATCCATATTTATTTGCACTGAGAGATGGCTTAGTGATTAAGGTGCTTGTCGGCAAAGGCTAATGACCTGAGTTCAGTTCTGCAGCACCCAAGTAAAGCCAGATGGACTAAGAGACAGATGCACCTAGAGTTAATTTGCAGCAGCTGGAGGCCTTGGCATGCCCATGCTCATGTCTGTCTCACTTCTGTGTCTCTCTCTGCTTGCATATAAATGAATAAAACAATATTCTAAAAATATTTACTTATTTGCAAGCAGAGAAAGAGAGAGGGGAGAAAGGGAGAATGGGCACATCGGGACCTCTAGCCACTGCAAAGAAACTCCAGACACATGTGCCACACATGTGCCACTTTGTGCCTCTGGCTTTACATGCATTCTGGGAAACTGAACCCAGGTTGTTAGCCTTCTCAGGCAAGCATCTGCTGAGTCATCTCTCCAGTCCCCACAAGGAACTTATGACTCCAAAAAATTCTTTAAACATTTGTTTAAAGAAGGGGGTTTGGGGAATGACCTGTTGGACTGTGCTGATCTAGAATACACAGGGTTGTATACAAATGCAGTCACCAGTAAGTCTGCCTGTTGCTTTCAACATTTCTGTGGGCAGTTTTTTACTTTTAGCATCCATTGCTTTCACCATTAGCCGATATACCTCAAACACGCCCACACTGTTCTAGGTCAGGAGTGTAATCAGTCACTGAGAAAGTAGGGAAAAGATCACAGCTTAAATTCAGTCAGCATCTCTTAACATTCCTTGTCAGCGTTGGTCACCTGTGCTGGTCAGGGCAAAGGTAAACCAAAACAGAGGAAACCTGGTTACATTGCTCTAAGCAGGCTGATTACATGATTGTAAGGTTAACTTCAGGGCCAATTATAACATAGGAACTTAGCAGAAAAAGCATTGCATGGCAGTATTCTTAGAAAAGTTATTTTGTAAGATCCATAAGAAATATTTCCGAAGTTCTTTCCCATAGTTAATTTCCATATTTCATTCTTAATGTTTGTTTCTATAGTTCATCCCCACATTACTTATCTAGAAGAGTATAATGATATATAACTTTGCAGTGTAATCTTGCAAGACACTATACATAGCTCCCATCAGTGTTTAAATAGTACTAAAAATAACAGTAAATAACACAGTAAAATTAAAATGAAATAATTCACTAAGTATGGTGTCTCCCATGCATGTAATCCCAGTACTTGGGAGGCTGAGGCGAAAGGATCATAAGCTTGAGACTAGCCCGGGCTATATAGTAAGACCTTGCCTACAAAAAATTCCCATAAATAAACAAACAAGTGGTTTGTATGAAGTGTGCTCAATAGAATTCCTAGCATAATAGTGAGGTCTCTGTGATAGGTTCTGGTTTTTTCATCATAGAAGACAGAGATTTACTAATTGCTGCTTCATCTGTTAGTACAATTCACTTGATGCTTAATGATTCAGAGTCAGAGTGACACACCTGTTGGAAGTCATAGGCTGCATCATCTGTAGAAGAAACCCTTCTGAGACCCTATTACATTCTAGCAATGTATCCTGAATTTTGCAAAAGATACCTTAGTTATAATCAAGACTTCTTTTCTTTCACTCTTGTCTTCCCTTCTGTTGTACTTTTCCTTATGTTGAGTGTTGGAATGGCCATAGGCATTTTTCCAAAGGGAAATTGAATTCAAAGAAAGCAAATTAAAATTTTTTTCCTACCTTGGAAAAATATTCTATCAAAGTAGTTTGTTGTCACAGATTTTTCTGTAGTTTTAAATTTCATGAGTAAGGGAACATTTCTCTGACATTCTTGATTTTAAAAGTGGTTCTGTGATTATTTATAGGAAAGATTAGATCTCATATACCTAGGAGAAATGTTCATGTCTGAAGTAGCAAATATTGAATAACAAGAAATCATAGTGAAAATTCCAACACATTTTAAGTAAAGCAGCTGCTATATAAACCATTGAGTTTACACTAAGAATAAACAGATGTTAAGAATGGATGCAGCTGGGTGTGGTGGTGAAAATCTGTAATCCTCAGGAAGCTGAGGCAGGTAGATTGTATACCAACCTATCAAAGCTGTTTCACTCAAAACTTGTCAAAAAGCTATAGATAAGTACTGTTCATTGCTCAGCAGTAAATGAGACATCTTGATCATACCATCTAACATTCAGGGAACATTGTGGAAGAAGGAGCAGAAAGAATGTAAGAGCCAGAGGATGGGGAGGAGTGCTGTGGAATGTTGTCTTATGGAGGACCTCACTGTGTGGATACACAAGGCCCACAAAATACTGAGCCCATTGATTCCACCATGGATGATGGAGAAGGGCAAACCAAACCAAACATCAAAACCAAGAAGGGACTAGTTGGAGAGGAGAGTTTAGTGGAAGGGGAAGCACCTTATTGGATGAGACCTATTCTAGGCCCAATCAGCCAGGGTCTTAGGAGGGATTGGCCTCCTTAAGGCACTTTTGAAAAGTGCTTTGTATTTCTTTAGGTGGATGAGAGTCAAGAGAAAGAAGCACAGGTGGCCAAAGTTCATACTGAGATCTTCCTTCTTTATTTTTAGATTCTTCCTCCTTATCTGACTCTCCTACCCTTTTCAGATGTGGTTGTAAAGCTAGCCAAACTTGACCCCATAGAGTTAAATATTTTAGCCTAATTAGTCCCATTAAATAGCACAATTGATCAATTTTTTTCCTGAGTCTAAATGTGATGTTCTGTGAGTTGGATACCAGAGACAAGTCTTTTGACTAACAGCGAAAAGCTTATAAATTTATTTTAACAATACTTTAGCTGCAAACTGCTTAAATAAAGCTGAAAATTACTGTGCATGAGCATGAGCCTCCGGGGATGGGTGGTTTCCCATAGCAATGGCAGAAGCAATAGCAAAACAGTTGGCTGCTGGGCCAGTTGCTACAGATGAAGTATAGGGGTTTAATAAAAAAGTTAACTGTTCATTGTTTAGTTTACCTTCAAGGTGACTGGGAGGAACTCCAATTTTCCCCCTTTTCCTCAGGACTTTTCCAACACTTCTTTTAAAGACTAATTCCTGAAATTACTCAAGAGTGAGCCTGGTCTAAAAGACTCAAGCCAAAAGAAGAAAATTCCTCACATGATGGGGCATTAAAGATGTTCTCCTACAGGGGCACCAGATGCCCATTTGGAATGCATAGACGTGGAATTATAGAAACTAATACTTGGGGTTGTTTTCCCAAGAGTGGTCTAGCTGCTTCTAGGAATAGAGCCTGAAAGAAAAGCAGCTAACCCTAAAAGTTACCCAAGAGTGAGTAGCTGCTTGTTACAGCAGAGCCTGAGAGAAGGAAAGAAATCCAATGCATGGAGTGATTTAACCAAGGGTGAACCAGCTGCATCTGCTGTCACCACTGCTCTGATGTTCTGTGGCTGTAGCTTCCACTAACAGTCATACATTGGTGTTTTTATTGAACAGCAAAAACAAAACAAAACAGTAATATGTGAGTAAACTGAACATTGCATGGACAAAGGGCAAGGAACTTTTGACTTTGAATAATCCTTAAATATTTGTTAAGGAAGGGATTTATGACCTGTTGGACTCTGCTGATCCAGTGTTGCAGAAATTTGGGTCTAATCCTTGAGTCAATGGCAAAACCAAGTATCACTTGAAGAGATTGGTGAACTCAAAATTTCTTACACTGATGGGCTGGGTAGAGCTAATACTCGAGATTTCTCCAGTGTGGAGCTTGGGTGGGTTTGTGTTTTTATAGACAGTTTCTAAAGCATGTGACAGGAGGCACATGTAGGAAATTCTTTGGTATAAGCAAGCATGTAGAAATGGGGAGGGAGCAGTATTAGGGGAGTGTGTTGCCTGGATAATATATTGTCAGTAGGGTGCAGCTATACAGATGGAGGGAAGTCCCAGAGTCATGTTGTGTTCAGTATGAACTTGCACAATAGAAGCTGTAAATCAGTATATCGCCCTGTCAGATTGTTTTCTTTTGTCTTTTCTCATTATACCAGAACATACACACTGTGTAATCACACTAATCCTACCTGTTGTCTTCAACAGATTTGTGGCAGTTCTCTGGGCAGTTTGTTACTGATCATATGGTCTTCAATAATATGATTAGCTCTTCTCATGCAAGCACACTTGTTCTGGATCAAGAGTCTAATCAGGCCACTATGGAAACTGAAGAAAGAGCATAGCTTAAGATTAGTCAGCATCTGTAAACATTCCTTGTCAATATTGGTCATCTGTGCTGTTCAGGCCAAAGGTATACCAAGTTGGAGGAAACTTTGTCATATTGCTTTAAGTGGTTAGATTACCTGGTTGTAAGATTAACTTCAGGGTAAGTACCAACTAAGGAATTTAGTACAAATAAAAGCATCTCCAGGCAGTATTCTCAGAAAAGTTATTTGTAAGGTTCCTCAGAAATAATCACAAAGTTTGTTTCCATATTTCATTCTTATAGTTCATTCCAGTGGTTTGTTCTTATAGTTCATGTGACTGAGGATCTTCCAGGGAAATCTTGATGTGGCCGTTCTGCCCTGTGTGTTGTGTGGTGTGCCTTCTTGTAGTGGCAGCAGTTCCATGGATCTTGCTTTGGGGTAGTTAGATATAAGTAAGGCTGAGCCATCAGGAAGAAGAATGTGTGGGATGAATCCCGAGGGGGGCGGTGGAAACTTTCTCTATGTACTATGGATGGCACACAGGCTTGATGAGTAGAATCTACCACAAGAATACAGGGATGTCCAAAAAACAATTAAAGGGATAGAGAAAGTGCTGAAATCCCTGAATGTGGCACATAAGAGACTAAGGGACTAAAGCATTAAAAGACTGCCTTGCACAAGGGGGCGCATGCATCTGGAATTCGTTTGCAGCGGCTGGAGGCCCTGGTGCGCCCGTTCTCTCTCTCTGTCTATCTGCCTCTTTCTCTCTATGTCTCTTGCTCTCAAATAAATAAATAAAAATGAACAAAAAATATTAAAAAAAAAGACTGCCTTGTAGGTGGCTTGGCCGTTATAATGGGTAATAAAAAATGCATCTGAGGCTGATTCTCTGCACAGAGAGAACTGAGACATGTAAAAGAGAAATTGCTAAGGAAGAAGGAAATTCAGTCTCTGATTTGACAGATAAATGAGACAAAAGAGAGACTAAAATAAAGGTGATTGAACTTTAATAGAGGGTAAGGGAAAAATCCATGTTTGTTGTCTAGGGCATGGGTTTGTTTTGTCAACCAGTTAAAGAATTAATAGGACTTCCGTGTAAGATGGTGGCATAGTACTATGTCAAACCAGACTAGGGAGAGAAGTAAGCAGAAAAACAGAAAAATATACTCTTCTACAGAAAAGTAAAGGTGTATAAAGGAACTATCAACCACAGCTGTGAAGCAAGAGAGACTCAAATCTTCTAGCAAGTAGGAAACTGGCTGGAATTCTACTGAGATGCCAGTGATCCCAGTCATCTAAAAATACTGCAGATAATTAGAAAGTCCAAGCATCATTAACCCAAGATACAAAAATCACTACATTTTAATAAAAGAAATGCAAAAAAATATGATCATATTATTCCACAAAAATTATAAATCCATAAGAACTGACCTCCAGTGAGACTGTTTTAGATGAAATGTCTGACAAAGATTAAAAAAAGAGATTATATCTATGTTCAAAAAAATCAAAGGAATCAAAGAAGAAAACAAACTCCTGAAGGAGAACATAGGAAAACAACTTAATGAAATAAGGAAGTCAATATAAGACATGAGTAAGGAAATAGAAATAGTGAAAAAATGCCAATCAGAAATACTTGAAGTGAAAAAGAAAGTAAGTCAGATAGAAAACTCTGTAGAAAGTCTCACCAGTAGAATGGATCAAGGGGAGGACAGACTATCTAAATGACAAGACCAGGTGGAAGACCTAATGCAGTCCAACAAACAGAAAGACAAACTAATAGGAAGGCATGAATGGGAATTTCAAGACATCCAGGACACTGTGAGGAGATCAAACATAAGAATTCAGAGTATAGTAGAAGGAAAGGAATTTCACTCTAAAGGCATCGTAGGTGTTTTCAACAAAATCATAGAAAAAAATTCCCCCCAAATAGGGAAAGTGATGCCAATACAAATACAGGAAGCCTTTAGAACACCAAACAGAAAAAAATCAGGGAAGAACCTCTCACTGCCATATTATAATTAAACTATAAAACACACAAACCAAAGAAAATAAATTGAAAGCAGGTAGAGAGAAAAATCAAGTCCCATACAAAGACAAGCCCATCAGGATAACAGTAACACAACTGTTCTCACAATACAAACTTTAAAAGCCAGAAGGCCTTGGAATGATATATTCCAAGTTCTGAAAGTTAACAACTGCCAACCAAGACTACTTTATCCAGCAAAGCTATCCATCCAAATAGATGGAGAAATAAGGACATTCCATGACAAAAACAGGCTAAAGGAATTTATGACAAGTAAACCAGCTCTACAGAAAACACTTGATCCTTCATACGAAAGAAAAAGAAAAGCACACATATAAGGAATCCGGAAAAAAATAAACCATACTCAAATAATAGTTAATACAAGAGAGTAAAGGAAAACAGGATGAACTACAAAACAAGAATAATGGCAAGAATAAATGCACACCTTTCAGTAATAACTCTTAATATCGATGGCTTCAATGTCCTGAACAAGAGGCACAGGCTTGTAGTTAAAGAAAACAGGATCCTTCTATTTGTTGCCTCCAAGAAACTCACCATTCCATAAAAGACAGATTAAACTATCTTAGGGTAAAAGGATGAAAAACCGTATTTCAAGCAAGTGAGCCTAGAAAACAAGCAGGTATTGCTATCCTAATATCTGACAGGATAGACTTCAAACCAACACTAATTAGGAAAGATAAAGAATGTCACTTTATATTGATTAAAGGAACACTCCAACAGGAGGACATTACAATTGTAAACATATATGCACCCAACATGGGTGCTCCCACTTTCATCAAACACTATTAGACTTAAGGTCACGGATAACACAAAACATAGTTGTAGTGGGTGATTTCAACACCCCACTCTCTTCAATTGACATATCATCTCAACAAAATATAAACAGAGAAGCATCTGGATTAAATGAGCTCAAAGAACAAATGGACCTAACAGTTATCTATAGATCGTTCCATTGAAATGCTACAGAATACACATTCTTTTCAGCAGCACATGGAACATTCTCTAAAAATAGACCATATACTAGGACAGAAACTAAATCTTAACAAATACAGGAAAATTGAAATAATTCCTTGCACACTACCCAATCACAGTGGAATATAACTACAAATCAACAGCAAGGAAAGCTATAGAGCATACACAAAATCATGGAATCTAAACAGTACACTACTAAATGATGCATGGGTCAATGAAGAAGTCAAGAAGGAAATAAAAAAAAATCATAGAGTCAAATGATAATGAGAACACAGCATACCAAAACCTTTGGGACACAATGAAGGCAGTTCTAAGAGGGAAATTTATAGCTTTAAGTGCCTATATTAAGAAATTAGAAAGCCAGATGTGGTAGCACACACCTTTAATCCCAGCATTTGGGAGCCAGAGGCAGGAGGATCACTGTGAGTTCAAGGCCAGCCTAAGTCTACATAGTGAATACCAGGCCAGCCTGGGCTAGAGTGAGACCCTACCTCAAAAAAAAAAAAAAAAAAAAAAAAAAAAAAGATTAGAAAGTTCACAAGTGAACAACTTAATGCTTTATCTTAAGGCCTTGGAAAAGCAAAAACAAGGCAAACAAAAATTAGCAGACAGGAAGAAATAATAAAGATTAGGCAGAAATGAATGCAATAGACCCCCCCCCCAAAGTACAAAGAATCAATGAAATAGAGTTGTTCCTATAAGGGATAAGACTGATAAACCCATAGCAAATCTGGCCAAAACAAAGAGAGAAGAGGGCTGGAGAGATGGCTTAATTGTTAAGCGCTTGCCTGTGAAGCCTAAGGGCCAGGTTCGAGGCTCGATTCCCCAGGACCCAAGTTAGCCAGATTCATAGGGGGGCACACGCGTCTGGCGTTCGTTTGCAGTGGCTGGAAGCCCTGGCGCGCCCATTATCTCTCTCTGTATATCTGCCTCTCTCTCTCTGTGTCACTTACAAATAAATAAATAAAAATAAACAAAAAAATTAAAAAAAAAAAAGAGAAGAGTCTGTGGAAAGTGGAAAGCTTTAAAGCCAGAACAACAGGTCTCATAAATCATAAATGATAAATCAGTGCAGGTGAAAAAAAGACTAAGCTTGTCCCAAGGGTGACAATTATTTCCCCAGAGTGAGTCATGCATATTTCTCTCCTGCAAAAAGGTATGCTCGGGGTGAAAATAGCTCGCCTAGCCTGAGGCTATCACTGTAGCCTGGTGTGGCTGAGGGAGAAACTATAGCAAAAATGGCATCCTCAGTGTTGGTCTCCTGGAGCCTGTAAAACCAAGGGGTTGGGGGAAGCCAACCTCTAGAGCAAGCAGCACAGCAGCCTGGAGAGTAGAATCATTCTCCTTTGGCTCTGGACTGGGCCAGAGTGCCTGAGTGTACCTCTATTGAACCTATTAGGGGTAGGGAGATACAAGGAGGCCCTGTGGAAGCATTCTGAGGTGAGAAAACAAGGATAGCTCATGAAAAACATCTATAGATTATGGAAGGCTGGATGGGGTAGTGCCTCCAATCCATGATGCTATCTCCATTATTGCCCTTTTGTGGAAACACTTGATGCAATCAGTGTACTCTCTCCATGCTGTATTGGACCTTGCTTACATTCTTCCTCCTGAGACCCAACTGGTGCCGGCTTGGAATGGATGGTGGTGGGTTTTCAGAGGTCCTGCCCATCCTCTGTTTTTTAAAAAAAATCATTACATACATGTTATAGTGCTAATCTCTGAGTGTCTCATAGATTTGGGAAAGCATCTGAAAAAAAGCAGAAAGAATTTAAAGAATGTCCTGCATTTGTAGGGAAGGGCATTCCCAAAAGCTATAAGGTTGCTAAGTAAAGATCCCAGTACTAGGAGTGGGCTAACTTCCTAAGAGTTTCTGGTCAGGAAGATCCATGAGGCCCCTAGAATGAAAAGAAAAAGTGAGGGTGGGGGGAGGAATATTTCCACTGTTGTTCATAGCATTGTCCTATTGCTGAAGACAATGGCATGCTTTGGTTTATAATATATGGAGAAATTAGGCTTGGACAGAGCTACAAGCCTCCTCCCTGCTGGTTTGCTTTTGTAGTACTATCAGGTGCTATGTGGGCTACTGGGGGAGAAAAGTCACTAACAGTCCTGCTAAGCTGTGGACCACAAGTGCTCCATTACTGACATGCCAGGCAAGATATACCTGTTGGTATAAAAATGGCATGACTGTTGTGGGTATTGTCAACACCTTTTCAATTGGATTTAGGGCTCATTCCACAGGAGAGTGTCCATATCTGGTACTGTAAATCTGCTCAACAAACTGTATCTGGAGAGGTCATAGGCCCCAGTGGGGAAGTAACTGCTGCTGTTTTGTTGACTGGATGTCATATACCTGTCAAACTGCCTTTTGAACATTTGCACGTGATATAGAGTATTTCTGCTATTAATGCTTCTATCTGTCTTGTGGTGGTGGTTTGAATCAGATGCTCCACCTAAGCTCATGTGTTTTGAATGCTTGGTCCCAGTTGGTGGCAGTTTTGGGGGTGAAGCCTTGTTGGAGGAGGTATGTCACTGGGAGCAGTCTTGAGGTTTGTTAGCCCCCAGTTTGTCAGTTGTCATTGGTTCCTGCAATTGGATTTTGGTACAATCATACTTTGGATCTGAGCCCTTTTCTCAAGTGAATAGACGTGTGTTTGAGTCTCCCCAGGGAAAAAGTTTCACACATCACCATAGTGCAAATACTTACTCTCTCAAATCACAGGTTGTAGAATTTTGGAGCTGAAAGATACTATAGTGAGTAGGGAAATGGATCAGACAGTAAAGTACTTGTTGCATAAGAGTGAGGACCTGAGTTCTGATCCCCAGCAATCATGGGATTCCCAAGTGGATGTGGTGACCACTTACAATCCCAGTGCTCAGGCGGCAGAGGTAGGCCAGGCAACTACCTAGCTTGACTAGATGAATCTATGAGCTCTGGTTTCAAGGGAGTGACCATGCTGGTTTTCCTTTGAAGATGCTTTTTTTTTCTTTTTAATCTGCAATCTTTGGATTTATATATATATTTTTTACTAAAAGTGTAAATTCAAAATAGAGGGATATTGAAGTCCCAGGCTGTGGAATTTACAGACTAAGATAAAGTATATAATAAGGGTCTTGAGACCTTTTAGTGTAATTATCTGTCACCATTATGTTTACTTGTTTTCTCATTCCTTCTTTCATTAAGTGCATTGTAAACTGCCTTGCAATAAAGTATTGGTTAACTAAAATTCTTACAGGCTGCATCATGCATCAGTATTCTTGGTGGCATTGTCCCTAGAAATGTGTTAGGACTAGCTTGGCATAGGCGCTCACACTTGGAACCCCAGCACTTGGGAGACTGAGGGAGGAGCACTTAGTTTAAGGTCATCTGGGCTTTGTAACAAGATCTTGTCTCAACATAAAGAAAGGAAGAGAGGGAGGAAGAAAAAAAGAAAACAAGCAAGCCAGAAATATGTTGGAACAGGTAGCTAGACACTGGATTGGTGGCATGCTGAAGGGTAGTTAGCTGTGACTGACTCATAGCCTTGGACACAGGTGGACTGGAGGACCAAGAAAGAGTGGTCAGGTAGGATTTCTAGCAGTCAAGTCTGGAGCCAAGGATGTATTATGAAAATAAACAAGTATAATAATGGAACAGTTGCATGAGATAACAGAAGTGACCCACTCTAGTTTTGTTTATAGGGACATAAATATTGGTTTATTTAGAAATACAAAACTAATAGTCATAATTTTATTTCAGGACAATGTTGCAATGATGTAACATTGTAATATATTTACTTCTAGTCATTTTTCTGTATACTTTAAAATAATTGAATGCATACTCTTAATAAAATTTTGCATTCTGCTTTTTTCATTCCCTTGTTCAGAATTCTTTAGGGGCTCTTGTTGCTGTTGGTTTAAAGCCTTAAGTTTGAGTGTCTCATTACCCACTTGGTTCTCTTTCCTTCTTCTGTTCTCTGTATTTCAGCATCTTTGGATTTTTTTAATTTTTATTTTTTTACACATACCCAAATATATTGTACCTACTGACCATTGCATGTGATATATTCTTTGACTATTATTTTGCATGGTTAAACTGTTTGTCCAATTTGATCTGAAATGTCACTTCCTGTGTAGAGCTTTCCCTTAAGTGTCAGATTTGTACCTCTTAGTTTATATGTTCATACACTACAAATCATTAATTATGTGGAATTAAAATATCTGCTTATGTATGCATTATTAGAATTGTTTTTGGTAGTGCTAGGGATTGAAACTCAAAGCCTTGTGCATGCCTAGGTGAGCTCTCTACTACTGAACCACAAGTGCCTTTAACTGCTAAACCATCTCTCCAGCCCTCATATTTTAAATATTTTTATTTATTTATTTATTTATTTATTTATTTGAGAGCGACAGGGAGAGAAAGAGGCAGATAGAGACAGACAGAGAATGGCCAAGGCTTCCAGCCACTGCAAACGAACTCCAGATGCGTGTGCCCCCTTGTGCATCTGGCTAATGTGGGTCCTGGGGAATTGAGCCTTGAACTGGGGTCCTTGGATTTCACAGGCAAGCACTTAACCGCTAAGCCATCTCTCCAGCCCATATTTTAAATATTTTTATTTACTAATTTGCAAGAGAGAAAGAGAGAGAGAGAAAGGGAAGATAGGAAGGATGATGAGAATGGATGTGCCAGGGCCTCTTCCCACTGCAAACTCCAGATGCATGTACCACTTTGTACTCTGGCTTTACATGGGTACTAGAGAATCAAACCCAGGCTGGTAGTCCTTGCAAGCAAGCACCTTTAACTGCTGAGCCATCTCCTCAGTCCCACGTATTTTTAAGGATTAGGATTTTTTTAAAACAATTTCATTCATTTACATAATATATTTTGATCATATTCAACCCCATTACACTCTTATCCTCCTTACCACTCCCGTTGAACTTTTTTTGTGTGACTCACTCAGTTTAATAAGGGTTTTGCCAGAAGTTTCTTTTCCTGTCTTAGTATATATATGATCATGTAGCAAGTTAATGAGTCATAATAATGTTTCTGTAGTGTTTTAACCTAAACTTTTATGTTTCTATTTTTACATAATTTTCTATTTTATATTAGAGCAAAACCCAATAGATAGTCTTTTGTAGTGGATAAGGTGACTCATGCCTATAATTTGATTATGAAGGAGGTTGAGGCAGGAGGATTTTAAGTTCAAGGCCAGCCTGGGCTGCACCATGAAAGTCTTCTTTGAAAAATGAAATTCTTCCTATGCCAGTGGAAAAATGTTTTTTATGTCTGTATCAGTGTGTACAAATAGATGCTTAGAAAATATTACAAATGGTTATTTTTCTGCTTAGATGTAGATGATTCCATTACAGAACTTAATGCAGCAAAGGAGACATGGTTGGTTGGTTCTCTCTTCCTATTGAACTTTTCACCTGTCAGATTTGTTTAACAAACTCAATGTTGACAGTTTCCTAAGTTTTTCTTGAAAAATCAAATTACATTTAACAGTAAATGAATTGTTATCTTTTTTTTTTTTGCTGGATTATACAACCACTAATACTGGCCTGTAGAAGGCATTTATATAGAAACCAGTATCGATTGATATAATGGACTCTTTGCTTAGTATAAATAGGAAAGGCCCAGGATTTGCTGATAACTTTCTTGGTCTGTTTCCATCCATTCAAGGTTCTACTCAGATCCAGAGCCAGCTGTTTGGGTAGATGTATAGTTGGGACATTAGTCACCTGTTCTTGCACTCAAGGGAAGACATTCTATTTAGAATCTCATTCTTATTTCCAAAATCTAGTTCTGTACTTTACCTATCAATAGTTTTCCTTTCTTTTGGCAAAGAATGGTTGTATTTTGTTATATACAGTTGTACCATGCTTCAGACTAACTTCTTTGTTATATTGGGGTATACAGTTGATTACTAATGAACACACTTGAATTCTGTCCTTTGGTAAACACATGTGCACACAAACCAGAGCCTCTTGCCGTTGCAAACAAACTCCAGATGCATGGTATCTGGCTTCATATGTGCATACTGAGGAATTGAATGCAGGCCAGCAGGCTTTGCAAGCAAACGCCATCTCCCCAGCTCCAAGATTACTCTTTGCTCCACAGATAAAGGACTCTCAGCTTGTGGTTTCTCATAGTTCACAAATCTAGCATATCTAACTTGGTTTAATATTATCAAACATTTATTGGATACCATGATGTACTACTGGTTACTTTCCAGAATGGTTTAAGGATTGCCTAAAGAGTACATTGATGCTTTGTAGGCTGTGGAAAACGGCTGGAGTATAGTCACTACCTTAGCAGGTTCCCTTTATAACAAATATGTACTGCATAAAGGCCTTTCTCTAATTCTTTTTCATACCCATGCCTTACTTCATACAAAATGAGCAGTTTGAGTTGAGGGCAGACACCTTAGAGGGAAGGAAATTGTGCCTGCCTTCATTTTCTTTTGCCATCCCGTTCCCCAACATTTTGAACTTAGAGCCTGCTGAATTGTCTCAGCCACTCACTCTCTTCTGTACATGATATCTTTAATTTTGGCTTAGCACAGTTTTTGAGTACATATAGAACCAGTTGA
The DNA here is from genome assembly GCA_036346955.1 of Dipus sagitta. NCBI lineage: Eukaryota > Metazoa > Chordata > Mammalia > Rodentia > Dipodidae > Dipus > Dipus sagitta. The sequence continues at coordinate 74,198,772 of CM070772.1, read as the reverse complement.
TGAGCCTCTTTGGAATATAATGGCATAGCATTCACAAGGGCATTCCTCACATCTTATTGGGTATGGTGGCTTGTAGTAGCAGGCTGACTTTTGGTTGTAGAAGTAGCCCCTGGTTTGTTTGTTTTTTTTCTTCTACTTATGGAGAATAGAAGCATAGGATTTGGAAAATCCAAATAGCAAAGAATTTAAAGCAAGTCAAAACTTTTTCCTTTAAACAATATTTACTATATTTCTGACTGATTAATACTTATTTCAGTTTAATCTTTAATTTCTTTTTACATTAAAGATAACAGTGGTATACATAAATCCTATCAATTCTGGGAAGTAGATTTAAGATGTAGCCTTTGGGTTTTTGTTTATTTGCTTGCTTATTTGTTTTGCTTTGGTTGTAGTTTGGTGCTCCTTGCTTCCTTCCTTTATTTTTTTGTTTTTGTTTTTTTGAAATAGAGTCTCATTCTAGTCCAAGCTGGCCTGGAACTCACTGTGTAGTCTCAGGCTGGCCTTGAACTCACCTCGATTCTTCTACCTCAGCCTCGTAAGAGCTAGGACTAGAGCTCCTTCTATCTCTTTCTTTCTCTCTCTCTGTCTCTTTGATACAAGACCTTCTTGTTTTCCTGTCTCAGCCTCTGAGTGTTGAGATTGCAGAAGTGTATCTTCACATCTAGCTTTGATTTCTTATATTTTAAATATATCCTTAACTTTTTTTATTCTATATATATGCTTTTCTCTGTACTATGAGATTGGTACTTAGTCTTGCCACTGTTAAAAAGCTTTGAGATTTTGGAAAGACTATATTCATTTTTCTCTAATCATTTTTCAGTCTGAAAAACAAACTATTTGTAGCATGCAGGAAGCACATCCTTTTCCACGTAGTTCCCCTAAAAATCTGGATTACATCCAGTCCCTGCGTCTGCTCAGTATTTAGGGGGCTTGATGCATGCATAGGAACTTTATGCCTGAGTTTAACACAGGCTCTGCCCTCTAAGGAAGAAGGGCTAGCTGTGCTTTTTACTGCAGCCTCACAATGTGTATCACTTGTATGTAGAAACCTTAGAAAAACTAAGACAATTACAAGTTAACTGAAATCAACTTTGAGGGACATCTCTCAATGAAACAAAACTGGTAACATTCAAATATATGTGTTATGGAACGTAAAGCCTTAGTTCTAGACAAGAACTACCAATTATATTCCTTTATCTCCTAAAAATTCTACAGAATCAGTCCAAATTCTCTCTCTCTTGATTTCAAAATATATTTATTTATTTGCTAGGGGAGAGAGAGAGTGAGTGAGTGAGTGAGTGTGTGTGTGTGTGTGTGTGTGTGTGTGTGTGTAGGTGCTCCAGCCCTCTTGCCACTGCAAATGAACTCCAAATGCATGCTCTACTTTGTGCATCTGGCTTTACATGAGTATTGGGGAATTAAATCTGGGCTGGCAGGTTTTAAAAGCAAGTGCCTTTGACTGCTGAGCCATCTCCCCACCCCGCAAAGTCAGTTCCAATTTCTCTCTCTCCTTGTGAAAAAAATAAAGTTAAAATATTTTTTTAAATAGTAAAAACGAAATGTTCTGGTACAAAACAAGTACTCCAGGACATGTTAGGGGTGTGTGTGTGCACAGGCACACACATGTGTACATATGCATGGACACATTTTATGATCATATGTGATACAATGCACACTCATGTAGTAATCTAGTAAACTGACTTAAAATACACATTTCCACTTCTGATGCTAAATATGTAGCTGTTTTTGCTTTTTGCCTGTGTGTACGTGCATGTGTGTATCTTGCTATGAAGCCCATGCTGGCCATAAATTCATGGCAACTCTCCTGTCTGAACCTCTCGAATTTTGGGATTATAGGCATGTGTAACTATGCCCAGTTTATGCAGCTCATTTTCAGTTGTTTTCCTTTGATAAGATATTGCCATATGAATTGGCTAGTTTTCTCAAGGAAGTGATTTTTCTGTTTTTAGTGATGTCTACTATCTTCATTGGTCTAAAAATATCATTGGTTACTATACTGGTTATTTTCTTAGCTTGTTACTGTGTTCATTACTTTTCTTAGCTGTGGCTATAATCTGACAGAAACCTTGTAAGAGAGAAGATAATTTTGGCTTATAGTGTCAGAGGTTCAGCCCATTTTGACAGAGACAGCATGGCTAGACAGCTCAGTCCATGGTGGTGTGGTAGTGGAGGTTGTTAATATCATGGCAGACCTAGAAGACATTGAGCTGAATGTAACCTTTAAAAGCCTGTATCTTAGTTCCACCAGCAGTGCCCACTTCCTAAAGGTTCCACAGCTCCCAAGACAGTTCTATCAGCTGAGGGTGAAAGGGCTGAAAATGTTATCCTGTGGGGACATTTCACATTCAAACCACAACTGATAGGGAGATTGTAGCAAGACGGAGAAACTAGACCTGAGATTGTGGTGGTGTTTGAGTACTGTGAGGATAGTGACTTCCATTTTATTCCTGCTCCATTATAATAGGGTATAATTTCTTGTGTGGGCATCATGTGAATTTATATATTTGTATATCTATCCTCATTGAGAGAGATTATCTTTAAAGAACAAAACACCTCTCTTGATCTTCTGCTTCCCTCTCTTCCTCTTCCCTCTTTTCCTCCTTTCATTCCTCCCTCCCTCTGTCTTCAGATGGGATTTTGCTGTAGAACTCCACAGTTCTCCTGCCTCAATCTCCTGAGTGCTGGAATAACTGGCTTGCACTTTAGCTAAAATATTTTTTCTGAGTTTCACTTTCTATTGGAATTGTAACCATTTTCTGGCTTTCTCATTCGTTTCCTGTTCATTTTAAAAAATGTTCAAAAAATTAATTCTAGAGTGTTTGGAAGAGAGTTATTGCCTGATAGAAGAACTAGAGTTTTTTCCTTCCTTCCCCCCTTCCTTTTCTTCATGCTGGGGTGAAACCCAGGGCTTCATACTTGATAAATACATTCTCTAACAGATAGTACCTACAGCTCATTGGCTTCTTTCTTTATACTATAATTTTACCAATTCATTTCTTTTTCCTTAGGATTGTACAGAACAGCATAAAAATGAAATCATTTGAATTTTAATTATGTCTTTTTATAGCTGAGCTGAAATAAACAAAACCAAAAACAAATGGATGTATGTCAGATGAGATGCCACTGTGGAGAATAGGCGCAAGAAAGGGATGGGAAGAACAAAGATTGGGTTGAGGAGATGAATTAGTTGGTAAAAAGTTTGTAGGACCTGAGTTGGAATCCCAACACATACATAAAAACTGGGCATGGTGGTTTATAGTCCCAGCACTGGGAAGGTAGAGATGGGTGCTTGCTGACTAGCCAGTGTAGTCAAATAGGTGAGCTCTAGGTTCAAGGGGAGACTGTCTCAAAAAGATAGAGCCGTGCATGGTGGCTCACATGTTTAATTCCAGCACTCAGGCAGAGGTAGGAGCAGAAACAAAGTGAGGGGATTTTCCATTCACATAACCCTCCTTGCAAAGTCAAGAAACCTGAAAGAGAAGTCAGTAGAGACCAACTGAGGAGCTGCTGAAGGAGAATGCACATGGGACCAGCTGAGCAGCTCCGGTACAACTCCAGGCACCCTGCAAAGTCTTCCATCCCTCAACCTTCAGGGCTGTGAATGTCCAGACAACTGATTCGTCCTCAGCTGCCCTTCATGGAGAGAGATCAAGGTGGGCACTCAGCATTGGTGAGGTTGGAAGCCACCCCAAAAAGTACCAGGGCCTACTTATACAAAGCTAGATACATAGGCCTGCACCAGAAGTGCTAATCTCTCTTTCCATGTCAGGAAAGGATATATATTACATTTTAATGATATATTCCTGATAGGCTTTACCCTTCTCAAATAAGCAGTATTTTGGTGTTGACTATTGTTGCCTTTGATGTTCAGGGCATTTGTTGTTTTCTTCTGTCTTATTGGTGGCAGGGATTGACTGCCCCCAGGCTGATTTGGAACCCACTCAGACTAGAAATCTCAACCTCCTAGTTGACAGGATTAAGGGTGTAGGGCAACATATACCCTTAGGGACTTTGGCTTTACTAGATTATCTGTTTAGATTAATCCTCATGGTTGTGTAAATACTCTGTGCTGGTTTTTATTGAATGTCTATATTGATCAGTTGAATTTTAGAATTTGCCACTAGTTTGGTCCACCCAGTCTACTACAACAAACTCAACACCTAGGGTCACTTCTGCTGTTTTTCTTGGAGTAGAGGAGGTACACTTGGCACCTTAGACTCCTACAGTGAAGATATATAAAGTCAGATGTACTTGGCGAAAAACTGTAGATAATTAGAAAAGTCAAGCATCAAATTAACTCAAAATGCAAAAATCTCTATATTATAATACAAGAAATACAAAAAAATCAAGACAATATAATCCCACTAAAAATTATAAACCCACCAGAAATGACCTCCAGTGAGACTTCTTTAGGTGAAATGCCTGACAATGATTTTAAAAAATTGATTCTATCTATGTTCAAAGAAACCAAAGAAGATGGCTGGGCGTGGTAGCACATGCCTTTAATCCTAGCACTTGGAAGGCAGAGGTAGGAGGATCATCATGAGTTAGAGGCCACCCTGAGATACAGAGTGAATTCCAGGTCAGCCTGTGCTAGAGTTAGACCTTTTATCAAAAAACAAAGAAAGAAAAAGAAAGAAAGAAAGAAAGAAAGAAAGGAAGAAAGGAAGAAAGAAAGGAAGAAAGAAAGAAAAAAGAAAGAGAGAAAGAAAGAGAGAGAAAGAAAGAAACCAAAGAAGAAAACAAACTCCTGAAGCAGAAAAGGAGAACAAAGAAAACCTATTTAGTGAAATAGGGAGGCCATTATATGACAGGAGTAAGGAAATATAAACAATGAAAAAAAATGCCAACCAGAAATACTAGAAATGAAAAAGAGAGTAAGTCAAATATAAAACTGTAGAAAGTCTTACCAGTAGAATGGATCAAGGAGAGGAAAGAATATTTAAACTAGAAGATCAGGTGGCAGATCTAATACAGTCCAACAAAGAGAAAGACAAACTAATAGGAAGGCATGAATGGGAATTTCAAGACATTTGGAACACTATAAAGAGATCAAACATAAGAATTCAGGGGATAATAGAAGGAGAATTTAACTACAATGACATAACAGGTATTTCCCAAAATCATAGATGGTAACTTCCGCCAAGTAGGGAAAGTGAAGCCAGTACAGATGCAGGAAGCCTATAGAATGCTAAACAAAATCAGGAAAGAACCTCTCACCATCATATTATAATTAAACTGCAAAACACGCAAACCAAAGAAAATATGTTGAAAGCAGTTAGAGAGAGAGAGAGAGAGAGGAGAGAGAAGTCATGTACAAAGGCAAGCCCATTGGGATAACAAGAAATTACTCAACACAAACTTTAAAAGCCAGAAGGGATTAGAATGGTATTTTCCACGTTCTGAAAGATAACAACTGTCAACCAAGATTAGTTTATTCTGCAAAGCTATCCATTCAAATAGATGAAGAAATAAAGATATTCCACAACAAAAGCAGGCTAAGTGAATATATGAAGACCAAACGAGCTCTACAGAAAATATTTGAAAGGATCCTCCATGCTGAAGACAAAGAAAAGGACACACATAAGGGACCTGAAAAGAAAGAAACCATACTCAAACACTAGTTAATACAAGAGCACAAAGGTAAAACCAGAAGAACTACAAAATAAGAAAAATGACAAAAATAAATACACACCTTCCAATAATAGCATAATATCAATGGCCTCAAATGACCCAACCAAAAGATACAGGTTTGCAGACTGGGTTAAAAAGCGGGATCCTGGGCTGGAAGATGGCTGAGTAGTTAAGCACTTGCCTTTGAAGCCTAAGGATCCCGGTTCGAGGTTCAATTCCCCAGGACCCATGTTAGCCAGATGCACAAGGGGATGCACACATCTGGAGTTCGTTTGCAGTGGCTGGAGGCCCTGGCATGCCCATTCTCTCTCTGTCTGTCGCTCTCAAATAAATGAATAAAAATAAAACATTAAAAAAAAGCAGGATCCTTCAATTTGTCACCTCCAAAAAACTCATCTTCCCCCAAAAGATGGACACTACCGTAGGGTGAAAGGTTGGAAAATGCTGTATCAAGCAAATGGGCCTAGAAAACAGGCAGATGTCGCTACCCTAATTCTGACAGGGTAGTTGGGAAAGATTAGGAAGATCACTTTATCTTGATTAAAGGAACACTCCAACAGGAGGACATTATAAACCTAAACATCTATGCACCTAACGTAGGGGCTCCCAGTTTCATCAAACAAACACTATTAGAACTAATGTCACAGAAAACACCAAACACAGTTGTAGTGGGTGACTTCAACACTCCACTCTCATCAATTGACAGTTCATCCCAGCAAAAAATAAAGAGATACATCTGGATTAAGTGAAGTCATACAACAAATGAACCTAAAGTTATTTATAGAACATTTCATCCAAATGCTGCAGAATACACATTATTTTCAGCAGCACATAGAACATTCTCTAAAATAGACCATATATTAGGACACAAAGCAAATATTAACAAATACAGGAAAACTGAAATAATTTCTTACACTCTATCACATCACAATGGGTATAAACTACAAATCAGTAGCAAGAAAGCTATAGATTTTGTGTATACAAAATCAAGAAAACAACAATACAGTACTAAGTGATGAACATGTCAATGAAGAAATCAAGAAAGAAAGAAAAAAATCATAGAATTAAATGATAATGATAACACAACATACCAAAAGTTTTGTGACACAAGGAAGGCAGTCCTAAGAGGGAAATTTATAGCTTTAAGTGCCTATATTAATTAATCAGAAAGGTCATAAGTAGACAACTTAATGCTTCACCTTAAGGCCTTGGAAAAAGAAGAAAAAGGCAAACCCAAAATCAGTATATGGGAAGAAATAATACAACTTAGGGCAGAAATTAATGAAATACCCCCCCCCAAAAAACCCCAACAACAACAACAACAACAAAACACTTAAAAGAATCAATGAAACAAACAGTTGGTTCTTTGAGAGGATAAACAAGATTGATAAACCCTTAGCACATCTGACCAAAAGAAAAGAGAAGAGATACAAATTAATAAAATTAGAGATGAAAAAGATACCATCACAACAGATACCAACGAAATTCAGAAAATCATAAGGACATGCTTTAAGAACATATATTCCATTAACTTTCAAAGTCTGAAAGAAATGGATGATTTCCATGACTTATATGACCTACCCAAACTAAATCAAGAAACTACTTACATAGATCTATAACAAGTATGGAGATCCAAGCAGCTATAAAAAAATGTCCGAACCAAAAAAAGTCCAGGCCCAGATGGATTCACAGGTGAATTTTACCTGACCTTCATGGAAGAAGTAACACCAATGCTTTCCAAAGTTTTCCATAAAATAGAAAAGGAAGGAATCCTACCAAACTCCTCTAGGAAGCTAGCATCACCCTGATACCAAAACCAGATAAAGATAGAACAAAAAGGAAAATTACATACCATTTCCCACATAAACATAGATGCAACAATTCTCAACAAAATATGGGCAAACAGAATTCAATAATATATCAGAAAGATTATTCACCTTGACCAAGTAGGCTTTATCCCAGAGGTACAGGGATGGTTCAACACACACAAATCGATAAATGCAATACATTAAGGGACACAGTCACATGGTCATCTTATTAGATGCAGAAAAGGCATTTGACAAAATCTAACATCCCTTCATGGTAAAAGTCCTACAGAAACTGGGAATGGAAGGAATATATCTCAACATAATAAAGGCTATTAATGACAAGCCTATAGTCAACAGAATACTAAATGTAGAAAAACTTCAAGCCTTTTCACTAAAATCAGGAACAAGACAAGGGTGTCCACTATTCCCACTTTAAAAAAATATATAGTACTAGAAGTCTTAGCCATAGCAGTAGGGCAAGAGACACATATAAAAGGGATGGATACAAATTGGAAAGAAAGAGATCAAATTATCATTATTTGCAGATGACATGATTCTATACATAAAGGACCCTAAAAACTACTAGCAAACTGTTAGATCTGATAAACACTTATAGCTATATAGTATAGGATACAAAATAAGCACACAGAAATCAGTAGCTTATATGCTAACAATAAACATGTAGAGGTTAAAATCAGAGAATCACTCCCATTCACATTTGCATCAAATAAATAAATAAATAAAGTACTTTGGAATAAACCTAACCAAGGAAGTGAAGGATCTCTACAATGAAAACTTTAAAACACTAAAGACAGAAATTGCAGAAGACACTAGGAAATGGAAAGACATCCCTTGTTCTTGGAGTGGAAGAATCATTATTGTGAAAATGGCACTCTTACAAAAGCAATCTATACAAGTAATGCAATCCCCATCAAAAGTCCAAACAGAATTTTTTAAAAAAAGCAATCCTAAAATTCATTTGGAAGCACAAAACCACTCAAATATCTAAAACAATTTTGAGCAACAAAAATAAGGCTGGTGGTATCATCATACCTGATATTAACCTATATTACAGAGCCATAGTAACAAAAACAGCATGGTACTGGCACCAAACAGGCATGTAGATCAATGGACCAGAAAAGAGGACCCAGATGTAAGTCTGGGTAGCTCCAGCCACCTGATCTTCGACAAAAACGCCAAAAGTACTCATTGGAGAAAAGACAGCCTCTTCAGCAAATGGTGGTGGGAAAACTGGATATGTATCTGTAGAAGGATGAAAATAGATCCTTATCTCTCTCCATGCAGAAGAATTAAGTCCAAATAGGTCAAAGACCTTAATATCAGACCTGAAACTCTGAAACTGCTAGAGAAAAAATTAGGGGAAACCCTTAGCCATATTGTCATAGGCAATGACTTTCAGATTATAAACCCAGTTGCTTAGGAAATAAAATCACTAATCAACTACTGGGACCTCATGAAATTATAAAGCTTTTGTACAGCAAAGTACACTGTGAATAGAGCGAAGATGCAACCTACAGAATGGGAGAAAATCTTTGCCAGCTTTTCATCTGAAAGAGGATTAATATCCAGGATATACAAAGAGCTCAAAAAACTAAATAATAAGAAATCAAAGAACCCAGTTAAAAATGGACTATGGACAGATGCACAAGGGGGCGCACGCGTCTGGAGTTCGTTTGCAGTGGCTGGAGGCCCTGGCACACCCATTCTCTCTATTTCTCTCTATATGCCTCTTTCTCTGTCTGTTGGTGTCAAATAAAAAAAAATGAGCTATGGAACTAAATGGAGAGTTCACAAAAGAAGAAATATAGATGGCATGTAAACAACTTAAAAAATTGCTTTACTTCCCTAGCCATCAGAGAAATGCAAATTAAAACTACTTTGAGATTCCATCTCACTCCTGCAGAATGGCTATCATCAAGAAAACAAATGACAATTAATGCTGGCAAGGATGCGGAAAAAGAGGAACCCTTCTACACTGTTGGTGGGAATGTAATCTGGTACAGCCATTGTGGAAATTAGTGTGGAGGTTCCTGAGACAGCTGAAAATAGATTTCTTATGTGTCAAAGCTATACCATTCCTAGGCATGTATCCTAAGGACTTGTCTCACTACCTTAGGGATACTTGCACAAACATGTTTATTGCCGCTCTATTCACAATAGCTAGGAAATGGAACCAGCGTAGATGTCCCTCAACAAATGAATGGATAATAAAGATGTGGTACATTTACACAACAGAGTTCTATTCAGCAGTAAAGAAAAGTGAAATTATGAAATTTTCAGGGAAATGGATGGATCTGTAAAGGATTATACTAAGTGAGGTAACCCAGGCCCAGAAAGCTAAACATCACATGTTCTCTCTCATAAATGAATCCTAGCTACAAATGATTGGACTTCTATGAGAGTTGTAATAAAACTCAGTAGCAAAGGCCAGTAAGCTAGAAAAAGGATATAAAGGGAATATAAAGGGAGGGAGGGGGACTTAATAGGATGGTATTGTATATATGTAAGTAGAGCAACAGATTAATGGGGGTGGAAAGACCTACTTGAGGCCAACAGAAGAGATTGACTAAAGGAAAGGTGGGGGGGAAGGCAAATCAAAATCTAAAAGGGTATGAGTAAGTCATATGGAAACCTACTTTTTTGGACAGTAGAACACCCAAAAGTCATAGATTGCTACTAGAATATTTTGAGTGCCAGGTATTAGATGCTTCCCAGTGAATTGTTGACCAGGGAGGCCATTGCCAAGGAGCTTGGTTTCCCACCAGGAATAGATGGTAAAACGCTATTGCTGAAGACTCCACATGCTTCAGCTTCGATGTCACAGAAATCAAGCTGGAGCTGAGTTGAAAAACTTCAGTATAGACCAGCTGATAGAAAGCTATGCTGCATGCAGTTAATGGGAGAAAGAGAAATCACTAGTGTAGATACTCAACACTTGGACACTGCAAGCCTTAAATTTGGCCAGCTAGACTAAATGAGCCAATGGGTGCAGTAGTGGCATGTCTGTTATGGGGGAAACCAACTGCTGTCTAACTGGAATGGAGGCCCACTCCATCAGAGGGAATACATCCCTGATGCTGAAAACCTACGAGAGGGGTAGTCATGAGCCCTTAGGGTTGTAATGTCTGCTGGTGTGTGGTTAAATGTATATACTATGCTCTCTAAACTGCCCGGTAAGCACTTCTGTTAATGTTTATACCCATATATTAATGCTACTCTCACTTTTGGTTAGAGAAGCTTCTCTTTTCAGATGGCAGTGACCTTGGGATGACTCAGAAGGCATCATAGTCCTTAGAAGAAGTGACAAAAGAGTGCTCAGCACTGAAACATCTCTCACACCTTCCAAGCCTCAGGGCCCATTGCAGAAGAGGTGGCAGAAAGATTTTAAGGACTAAAGGAAGGGTAGGACTCCTTACAGCGTGCTCCTCCAGACTCAAAATGACATGGAGATCTGTGACCTCACAGTACCTGACCCTGTCTACATAAGAGCAGCCTAATAGGAGGAAAAGATGATGACATCAAAATAAAAAAGAGACTGATTGACAGGAGGAAAGGGTATGATGGAGAGTGGAGTTACAAAGGGGAAAGTGGGGGGAGGGAGGGAGTCATCATGAGTTATTGTCTATAATTATGGAAGTTTTCAATAAAAATTTCAAAAGAAAACATGGTTGAGCAAATATCTGTGTAGTAAAGCATAGAGCACTTAGGGTAAATGCTCAGTAAGAGAATTATTGGGTCTATTGGTAGTTCTATAGTCATCTCTTTCAGGAATCTCCATTTTTGTTTTCTATAAAGTTTGTACAAGTTTGCATTTCTACCAACAGTGGATGACTGTTCCCTTTTCCCCACATTTTTGCCAACATTTGTTGTCATTTGATTTTTTTAAAGATTTCCATCCTTTCTGGAATCTCATAGCTGTTTTAATTTGCATTTTCATGATGGTTAGGGATGTTGAATATTTTCCTAAGTGTGTGTATTTCTTCCTGTGAGGACTACCTAATTCACTTCTCTACCTCATTTTTTTTTTTTTTGTTTTTGTTTTTGTTTTTCGAGGTAAGGTCTTGCTCTAGCCCCAGCTGACCTGGAATTCACTGTGGAGTCTCAGGGTGGCCTCGAACTCACGGTGATCCTCCTACCTCTGCCTCCCAAGTGCTGGAATTAAAGGCGTGCGCCACCACGCCCGGCCTCTACCTCTTTTTTTGAGTGGGTTTTTTAATATTTTTTTTATTGTTTAGTTTTTTGAGTTCTTTGTAGATTCTAGATATTCTATCAGTGGTATAGCTGTCAGTTTTCTCCCATTTTATGAGTAATCTATTGGCTCTGCTTATTTTATGTTTGTCTGTGCAAAAGTTTTTTAGCTTCATGAGATCCCATTGGTTGAAAGATTGTTGAATTTCCCTGTCCTCCAATTATGTCATACAGTTTGAGAAAAATTGGTTTCAGTTCTTCAATGAAGGTTTGATAGGATTTGGCTAAGAAACCATCTGCTTGGTCTTGGAGGTTTTTGATTACCTTTTCAATTGTGATGAACATGATAGGGTTACTTAGGAGATTAACCTGCTCTGAGTTTAGTTTTGGTAAATGGTATGTTTCTAGGAATTTATCCTCTTCTTCCAGATTATCCAATTTTGTGGGGTAGAGATTTTGGAAGTATGTCTTGATTCTTCCAATTTCATTGATATGTGTAGTGAGGTCTCCTTTTTCATTTCTGATTTTGTTAACTTGAGATTTCTCTTTTTTTGGTTCATCAAATTGGCCAGGGGGTTATCAATCTTGTTTATTTTTTCAAATAGCCAGCTTCATTTCTTCAATTTTCTTAATTGTTTCTTTTAGTTTCCTTCATTAATTCTTTAATTCTGACCTAATCTTGGTTATTTCTTTCCATCTGGAACTTTTCCAATGCCTTTAGGTGAATTGTTAGGTAATTGATTTGGGATCTCTCCATCTTTATTTTGAAGGCATTTATTGCTATAGATTTTCTCCTTAAGACTGCCTTCATTGTGTCCCATAAGTTTTAGTAAGTTGTGTATTCATTATCATTTAATTCTAGAAATTTTACATTTTTTTGATTTCTTCCACAACCCATTCATTGTTGTGTTGTCCAATCTTCAGGAGCTGGTGGAGTTCCTAATGTGTCATTTGTTAATTTCTAGCTTTAAAGCATTGTGATCTGATATGATGCAGGAAGTTACTTCAATTTTCCTGAATTTATGGGAGCATGCTTTATGGCCTAATATATGATCTGTTTTGGAGATGGTTCCATAGGATGCTAAGAAGAATGTGTATTCTGTAGAATTGGGGTGGAATATTCTGTTGATGTCCATTAGGTCTATTTGATCTATGGTGGTGTTGAGCTCAATTATTTTCCTGTTGATTTTCTACTTGGATGATCTGTCTATTGATGATGGTGGAGAATTGAAGTCCCCAGCTATGATGGTGTTGGTGTTTATTTCTGTTTTGATGCCTATTTCTGTTTTGATGTCAAGTAGGTTTTGTTTTATAAACTGTGGTGTACCTGTGTTTGGTGCATATAGATTTTTGGTTGTGATGTCCTCATGCTGGATTGTTCTCTTGATGAGTAAGAAGTGGCCTTCTTTGTCCTTTTCGATTACATTTGGTTTGAAGTCTGATTTATCAGATATAAATACACCTGCTTGTTTCTTAATTTCATTTGCTTGGAATGCTATTTTCCATCCTTTCACCTGAAGTGTCTGTCTGTCTTTAGTGGTAAGGTGGGCTTCTTGAAGACAGCAGATAGAAGGGTCCAGTTTTTTGATGTACCCTGTTAACTTGTGTCTTTTGATGGGTGAGTTAAGATCATTAATATTTAAGGTTATAAATGTGAGGTTAGATTTAATCCCTGCCATGATGGGATGCTTTATGAAGATTGGTGCTTTCTTGGGCTTTATAGTTTTTGAGACTGCTCCAGTTTTGGTCATTGTGATCTTCTTGTTGGCTCTTGAGACTGGTTATTTGACTCTTCTGTGTGGAGTATTCCTTCAAGTATTCTCTGTAGGTTTAGACTCTGAACTGTTCCATTCCAGGCCCTTCTGGCTCTCAGGGTTTCTACTGAGAAGTCTGAGGTAATTCTGATGGGATTGCCTTTGTATGTAGTGAGTTGTTTCTCTCTTGATGTTTTTAGCACTCTCTGTTTTCATTGTTAAGAGTTTTAACTATAATGTGCCTTGGAGAGTTTCTTCTTTGGTCCTGTCTTGTGTTCAGCTTCTTGTATGTGAATGAGCCTCTCTTTTGTGAGACTGGGAAAATTTTCTTCAATACTTTTGTTGATTATGTTCTCTATGCCACTGGCCTGGACTTCTTGTCCTTCTGGTATATCCATGATCCAGATGTAAGGTCATTTTAGGGTATCTCATAGTTCCCTCATGTTCTTTTTTTTTTTTTTTTAAATCCATTTTTGTTATTTATTTGAGCGAGAGAGAAAGAGACAGAGAGAGGGAGAGAGAGAGCAAGAATGGGCACACCAGGTCATCTAGCCATTACGAAGGAATTCCAGACTTATGTGCCACCTTGTGCATCTGGCTTATGTGGGTCCTGGGGAATTGAACTGGGTTCCTTTGGCTTTGCAGGCAAGCACATTAACTGCACCTTAACCACTAAGCCATCTCTCCAGCCCTCCCTCACGATGTTCTGTTCACATGATGTTCATGAACTTAGCAAAGTTTTTGGACTCCCAATCAAATTTTCATGTCTTGTCTTCCAGCTCAGATGTTGTCTTCCACATAAGTGACTGAATGAGGGGTTCTAGAGGTTTTTCAAAGCTCTATTTTATTTTTGTTTTCTGTTGTGTTGTTTTGCATCATGTCCATCTTTTTTTTTTTTTAAGTACAATTTCAGTTTGAGGTCTGAATTTCTTGATGTTTCCTGGAATTCATTCTTGCATTTGATCATGTTAAGCTTAATCCACTGTTTATTGAGATCCTCTGTTTGTTGACTCACCTTTAATTCATTTATCTGTCTTTTGAGAGCTTTCTAATTTTCTTCAATCAAGTTAAGTCTAGTGCCAAAACTGAATGGTCTAAGAGATGATTTTGCTCAGTCTCATTTATGCAATCATTGATTTTTTTGATCATTTGCTTCCAGTTCAGCAGTTCTTTTGACCAGGATCACATGGCTTGTTGTATTTTCATTTTGGGATTCAATTTCTGTTGTTTTCACTATGATTTCATTGGAGGCTTCCATTGTTGGACTAGGCATCCTTGGTGGAGATCTCTCAGTTTTCTGACTTTGGTGTTTTTGTTTTTTTTTTTTTTTTTTTGCATTGTGCTCTATCCATCTTGGGGTAAAAGTCTTATTTTATTGAGGAGGAGTATTTGTCCTCGTAGGATCTTCAGTGAGTGTTCTGTTTTAAATGTGTACTCGATTGGATTAGGATGGGGTTATAACTGCACATGCTCAGATTGTGGAGGCTGCAAGTATATCAAAGGGACCTGGGGAACTGGGAGATGGGTAACTGAGGTCTCAGGCCTACTTCACTTGTACTACTCTTTAGCACAGGGGATCCAGGGGTTGTGGAACCAGGAGCTGGGAAGCTGGGGAGCCAGGGTCAAGAGGCCAACTCCCATAGTGGCCCGTGTACCCTCTGGTTCCAGGAAACAAGGAGTTGGGGACCCAGAGGCCAGTCAATAAGGAAACCAAAGCAATAAGGCCTGCTTCCACAGCACACAAGCAGGATCCAGGTTGCCCCAAGCCAGGAGCAGGAGTACTGGAACCAGGGTGCTGGGAGGTGGTGAACAACCTGGAACACTGGCCTGCTCACTGTGCATGCACCCTCTAGAGCAGGGGATCTAGGAGTTAGGGACTTAGGGACCATCAGTCAGGAGGGTGGAGCAAAGGGCCTGCTTCTGCAGTCAGCATGCAGTGTCTTGGCAGCCCTTACCAGCAGAAGGGATATCAGGACCAGGGAACTGGGAGATCGTGAACAAACCGGGAACTCTGGCCTACTTACTCTGTGTTTGTAACCTCTGGAGCAGGGGATTTGGGAGTTGGGGATCCGGGAGCCATTAATCAGGAAGGTGGAGCAAAGGGCCTGCTTCCACAGCACACATGCAGGGTCCAGGCATCCCCAGGCCAGCAGCCTCTTTTTCTTTTTTTCTTTTGAGGCAAGCCCAACAGACTGATCTATTATTATTATTATTATTATTGTTATTATTATGCAAGAAAGTTAGAGCAAGAGAGAGAGAATTGGCTTGCTGGGGCCTCCAGCCACTGCAGTCAAACTCAAGTCTTGTGCACTTCCTGTGGGCATGTGTGAATTTGAATGCTTACATCACTCTGTGTCTGGCTTACATGGGACTTGGAGAGTTGAACATGGGTCCTTAGGCTTTGCAGGTAAGCATCTTAACTGCTAAGCCATCTATCCAGACCTCTTTTGCTTTTTATTTTTAAATATTTTTTTAGATTTATTTTTATTTATTTATTAGAGACAGAGAGACAAAGGGAGAAACAGAGAGAAACAGAGAGTGAGAATGGGCATGCCAGGACCTCTAGCCACTGCAAAAGAACTCCAGACGCATGTGTCACCATGGCTTATGTGGGACATGGAGAATTGAACTTGGGTCCTTCGGCTTCGTAGGCATGTGTCTTAACTGCTAAGCCATCTCTCCAGCCCTTTTGCTTTTTTTTTTTTTTTTTTTTTGTTGTTCCATCTGTTATTTGTTTTTCTTTCCTCTAAGCCTTCATTTTGGTTTAATTTATATTTTATTTTTTCTCAGTTGTGGGTCTGTTAGCTGTAACTAACTCATTGACCTTAACACCTTTTGTATAATGTTCTCTTTCTCAGTTTGTGTGTTATTCTCTCATGCTTGGCCTTGAGTCACATAGGATGGAAGGGAGATACTATAAAGGTACAGTGCCCATTTCCATAGTATAATTTGATCTCTAGTTACAGACTGTGTCTTCATGCTTCTCGCTGTACAGGTGCTATGTTCCCATTTCTTTTGCTACTTGCTAGAAATTCGGCTCACACTCAGGGGGAGAAGCTTTTGCAGAAGTATGCTAAAACTATCATAGTAATTTACAAGTATTTTGGTAAATCACATATCCAAATATTCTGTTTTTTTTTTTTAAGTTTTCCTACTAATTTTGGCAATCAGTAAATCTTGCCTATAAGAATTATGGTGATTTTTTTGTTTTTCTCATTCTTTCTGCATCTACTGGTTATAAACCTTCCATGAAGGAAGTTTGTCCATCTTTCCCATGTCTGTTCATTCACTTATATTAGTGTGGTCACTTGAATATTTATTCTTTGTGTTACAATTCAACATCATAATTCCTTTGTCTCAAAATCTCTCAGCTTTGGTTATTGGACTTCTAGATTTTTCAAGTTGGCTCTTGGTCCTTTGCTATTTTGTTGTTTCCTTTTGGCACTTCCTTACCTTTTGGCATTGCAAAATACTCCAGACTCATCTTCTATCTTCTTAACCCTAGGATTAGCCATTTCTCCCATGTGTCTTGGTTCTTGTTATTGGAAAATGATATTTAGAAAACTAAGGGCTAGCTAGTAAGAACACTGTATATATATATATTTTTTTACTAAGATACTACTTCTTTAGGCTACATGTAGACTGGACTAGGATATGCATGTGTTTATATTGACCTATATGAACTCCATGTCAATGTCTCTTTCTTCATTTGTATGTATTAAAAAAATGTTATTTTTTATTGTTACCACTGACTAGAGTCCACCATAACAGGATTTATTCTAGCATTCCACTCTTGCATATTTATTACATCATTGTGAGAAACTTGGTTCATTATTGGTAACATAGACATAGTTATTTTATTAACCCTTATATATGTAAAGTTTTTCCAAGTTGCTAACACATCCTGCTGTGAGAAAAAAATTCTGAACAGTGTTTTGTGTAAAAGAGCTTTGTTTTCTTGGGAATCTTACAGTATTGTCAGGGATTGGAGATATGGTTCAGATACTTAGGGCCTTGCTTACAAGGCCTGACAGCCTGGGTTCAATTCATCAGGTAAAGCCAGATGCACAAAGTGGCACATGCATCTGGAGTTTGATTGGAGTGGTGGGAGGCCCTGCCCCCTCCTTGCAAATAATAAATATTGAAAAATATCCTGTTAGTGTACTCTTTTCCGTAGTTAAAAATGTCAGAGACCTTTGTACGTGATGTTATAGTATTTGTAATAGTTAACTTTCTTTGATGCAGTCTGTTCCATTGTGGTTCTCTGAAAATCTGGTTTTGTTTGTCTTTTAATATTTTCATGCAATAAATTTTACTCTTGGTGACAATATAGTTCTAAGTCTCTTGACAAATGCTTAGACATGTATTAACCATTTCAACATGTCCAGTGTTGTGGTCAGCTTTGTGTTGCTACACAAACACCAGACCAGAAACATCTCATGGGAGGAAAGTGTTTATTTTGGCTTACAGACTGCAGGGGAAGCTCAAGTTATAATTAGCTTTGCATTGCTGGCACAAAAAACAAACAAACAACAACAATAACAAAAACAAGCTTGTGGGAAGAAAGAGTTTATTTTGGCTTACAAGACTCCTTAGGATGCTCCATTATGGCAGGGGGAAATGATGGCATGAACAGAGGCTGGATATCACCTCTTGGCCAACATCAGGTGGACAATAGCAGCAGGAGAGTGTGCCAAACAATGGCAAGGGGAAGCTGGCTATAATACCCATAAGTTTGCCTCCAACAATGCTCCTCCTCTAGGAGGCTCCAGTTCCCAAATTGCAATCAGCTGAGGATCAAGCATTCAGAAAATGTGTTTGTAGGGGACACCTGAGTCAAACCACCACACCCTAGAAATTCCATCATGAAATCTCTCCTGGCATCTTTTTAACATGAAATCATTTGTTAAGATAAGTTATCTTTCATGGATACTGTTTGTATATTTTATTAAGCCAAGCCAATAGAAAAATGCTTAACATCATTTTTGTATAGTGGTTTTGATATAAAAATATTAGGCACGATTGGATTCACTGAGTTTTGTTAAGTTAAAATTAGCACAAGGAAATGAAGCTAGGAAGACCACTGTTTTGTTTGTATTGCAATGGCTGTCTTCAACATGGCCTCCTAGAAAATACTTCCCGTCTTACAATAACAGCTTCAATTTTTTTGTCCATAGTAGAACCATGTGAATGATAGTTAACTCGTTCAAGAAATAAAAGGTAACTTTTTAGAATAACTGTCCAGAGTTTACCACTATTACTGTTTGAAAATTCACTGTGATGACCTATGTTCTGTTTTCTTTCTGCTTCTTTTTTATACTTTTGTTATTCTTTCCTTTTTTTTTATGTATTGATGATCATGTTCATTTATTTAGTGAAGTTTTTAGATTTATCCCTGGACATGTATGTTGCATTAAAGTACAGACTGTACTTTATTGATTGACTTGTTTCCTTCTGTCTCCTTAAACTGTCTTAATATAAAACTAAAATATTTATTTTGAAATATTAGTGACATTTGTTGATTACCTTTACTTAGTCTATTTTTGTATAATTTTCACAGTGAATGTCTATTTTTTTATTTAAGGTTTTAATTTAAAATATAAATAGCTGCCATTTTTTTTTTTTTTTTGAAACTAGGTTTCACTGTAGCCCAGCTGGCCTTCAATTCTGTGTAGCTAAAATGTTGCAGTCAGGTTCACATTGCTGGCATAAATCACCTGACCAAGAGCAGCTTGTGAGAAAAAGAGGTTTATTTTGGCTTATAGGATCGAGGGGGAAACTCCATGATGGCAGGGAAAACAATGGCAGAGGGTGGACATCACCCTCTGGCCAACATCAAGTGGATGACAGGAACAGGAGAATGTGCCAAACACTGGCAAGGGGAAACTGGCTATAACACCCCTAGGCCCACCTGAAACAATACACTCCCTCCAGGAGGCATTAATTTCCAAATTTCCATCAGCTGGGAACCTAGCATTCAGAACACCTAAGTTTATGGGGAACACCTGAATCAAACCACCACACCAAGGTGGACTCCAAGGCTCATTATTCTGCCTCAATATCCTGAGTGCTTGAATTACAAGCATGTACCAGTATACCTAGCTGGTTTGACTATTTTTGTTTCTCATTGACCTAAGAAAAATACAGTTAAATTTTTTTATAAGTATTTTTACATCAGTGGTCATCAGTAGGTAAAGTTTTTCCTACCCCTGTGTAGAGAAATGCTTATAGTTTATAATCTCATTCTACTTTCATACATCTGCAGAGAAACTAATATAAACATAAATAACTTTTAACTTGCACAATATTGAGCTGATCAAATTCCATCATGGTTGATGGAGGAGGGCCAAAAAAAGACATCAAATTAGAAGTGGAAGGGGGTCGAGGGAGTGGGAACAAAAGAAGGTATGGGAAAGGTTTTTAAAAAACAAAAGGGGCTGGAGAAGTAGCTCAGCAGTAGAATAATTGTCCAGCATGCACAAAGTCCCAAGTTCAATCCCCAGCACAGCAAAAAGAAAAAAATAAAATTTATCTTTTATAAAGACCCTCCAATTTCCTTACCCCCCAACATATCTGTTTCTATTGAAAAAAATTAGTTTGTTTATTTTTCTTTTAACATGCTAACCCTAAAAGCCATGTAGCTTTAATGTTTTCTCTTGTTATGTCAGTAGATATATCTTCCTTATTGTCTGTATGGTCTTTGGTAGGTAAAATTTCCTTACAGTTTTTAGTGTAAGGTCCCTAAAGTTACTCATCCATTAGATTTTAAAGTAGGATGATCTTCCTGCTCATGTGGCAGTAACAGCAAAGACTCTTTTCTGTGTACCTCTTAAAAGGATGCAAAGACAGCGGGTCCTGAAGACACCGGACAGATGGGAGACCATTGCAGTATATCTGCTGTTGTAATACAGCTATAACCTTGAATTGCTCTCTATAGCTGGTGAGAACACATACTTCTATCCTGTAATTCTGATTCCAGATTTTGTAATCAAATTTGTAATCAAATCAGTGTTTTCAGAATTGGCTTCACTCAGAGAGTAGCTTCATGTCAAAGTCTTGCCCTCAGGGAAGGTATCAGGGATGATATATTCACAGATGAGATGTCTCACAGTGTAAGAATATGTCTGGCTGCATGTTCTATGTTTAATTACAAACATTTGGCATGTCCCTTTTTCTCCTGTTGGTCTTCTTCTATAGTTTCTATTAACATAACAGTATCTTCTTCCCTTTGCCAACCCAAACCTTCTAAACTATATAAAACTGTGTGTTATAGGGGAAGTATAATATTTCTTCTGGAATGTTATTTATTACCTTTGTCTAAGGTGGCTGCTAGATATAGTTTCATGTTGCTATGTTAATCAAATTCATGCTTAGGACATCTTTTGATGGCTTGAGTTGCAGGCTGTAGAGTCAAATAGAAGCATCTCATCTGAGGTCCTCCTGCTAACTTAACATCAAAATGTTATATGGTACTGCTCTTACTCTACATTTAGGGCTGCTCTTACTACTTTTTCATAGATCCTACTTACAGTGGAATCATGGATCTTATTTTTCTTTTGAGAATTAGTATGTCAGCATTCTCTAGGGAGGCACAACTAGGAGGAGGCACTTATTGTAAGGAACTGTCTCATGTGATTATGGAGGCTGATGAGTTCAGAATTGGCAGTGTGGGACTGCAGTCTGGAGATCCAGGAATTGCGAGTGGTTCAGATTAAGTTCCAATGCCATTTATTGAAGAATTCCCTTGTATGTGGGGTTCTGTGTAGGCTTTCTACTGATTTTAGGGTATAACCCAATGACATCATATAAGTTCATCATTTAAGTTCAGCAACTTAAATGATAATCTCAACTAAATCACCCTTCATGTTAACACACAAAATTAATCACTTCAGCAAATCTGCTTGGCATTCTGTGCTATTTAACTGGGCCTTTTTGTACTTTTTTTTTTTTTTTTTTTTTTTGAGGCAACATCTTGCTCTGTAGCCCAGGCGAGTCCAAACTTATGATCTTCCTGCCTTTACTCATGTATAGAATTACACATGTGGATCCCTGGCATGGCTTATACTTTACTTTTTTTCCTGTTAATTATATTACTTTTTACTTTGGTTTAAATCACAGTTGGTAAGTGTAACCAGGGCTTTGGCTGGTAGTGTTAGAATCAGAGCCTGAACTTGTTTGATTTAGAGGTGTAGGAGAATGGGTGTAGAAAAGAATGCATTCTTTCCACTTCAATTCTTGCTCTCGGAGTCCTTAAAAAATTGGTTTATAAGGTATTTTTCTGTCAGGTGGACTTTTCTGACCATGTATACAAAAGTGGTATTTTGTGGAGAATAAGCATGTAGTCTCCACTAGAATCCTACTCTGTTGAGAATAAACATGTAGTCTCCACCAGAACCTGCTGTGTTGAGTGTAAGCACATAGTCAGTCTCCAGGAGAAGCCTGCTCTGTTGAGTGTAAGCACATAGCCTCCTGGAGAAGCCCGCTCTGTTGTGGAGAGTAAGCACTGAGTCAGTCTCCAGGAGAAGCCTGCTCTGTTGTGGAGAGTAAGTGCGTAGTCGGTCTCCAGGAGAAGCCTGCTGTGCTGTGGAGAGTAAGCACTTAGTTGGTCTCCAGGTGAAGCCTGCTCTGTTGTGGAGAGTAAGCACTTACTCAGTGTCCAGGAGAATCTTGCTCTGTTGTGGAGAGTAAGCACGTAGTCGGTCTCCAGGAGAAGCCTGCTCTGTTGTAAGTGTGTAGTCAGTCTCCAGGAGAAGCCTCCTCTGTTGTGAAGAGTAAGTAAGCGCTTAGTCAGTCTCCAGGAAAAGCCTGCTCTGCTGTCGACAGTAAGCGCGTAGTCGGTCTCCAGGTGAAGCCTGATCTGCTGTGGAGAGTAAGTGCGTAGTCGGTCTCCAGAAACCTGCTCTGCTGTTCTATATTTAGACTGTGCCCTAATGGGCCTTGCGGTTCCCAGATGTGCTGCTGTGCTCCAGCTTGAGTCCCGGTCAGGGAAAATTTTCTTTTGAGCAGGAACAAACTGGACAGAATGCCAGAAGACTAAATATAACTCTAATGAGAGCGAGGCATGCATACAGTAGTTGTCAGCAAATTGCATATCTCAGAGTGAAAATATTTATTTAAATACTTAATTTAAGCAGAGAGAGAAAGAGAGAGAAGAGACCAATAAATAGATAATGGTCACACTGGTACCTCCTACCACTGCAAATGAATTCCAGATGCATGCACCACTTTGTGCATCTGGCTTTATGTAGGTACTGGGGATTTGGACCCAGGCCATCAGACTTTGCAACAAGTACCTTTAGCCAGTGAGCCAACTCTCTAGTCCAAAAGTATTTTTAAAAGAATTTTCCCATGTTGGTTTAGAGTTATAAGTATAAACCTCAATTATTTAATTTTCTGTAAAACTAAGACCATTGACTTTTCTCTTTTAGTTGTCCCTGCAAGCTAAATAATAGGTACTGTCAACAGTAGAAGCCCCTTTATCTCCCATTACTATAGCATTTTAATCTTCAATCAGTAGATCTGCTCTACTACTCACATCACTATTTGTAAAAAATATAATAGCTTGCATATTGAGATTTGTAACTATGTGGATGTAGGTTGATTGGTGATCCTTGAAATTTCATTTCCATAAGCCGTAGGGTGCTTGCAACAGTGTGCTCTACTCTACCTTTTAGAAAAACCAGTTAAAATAAGTTAAGCTCCACAAACTAAGAGAGTTGTGAGCTGAAACTAATGCCACTTCAGTGTCAAATGTTAAGGTTTCAGTGTATTTTTGTTGTAATAGTTTGTTATTGTTTGGTCCTGCCCAAGACTCTCAAAGCACCTTGTAGACAGTAACTTCAGACTAGTCCTTGTGTTCTACCTATGGTCTGAGCATATCTCCAGATTTTGGGTGTGATCCTGTATAGGGCTGCAGTAAAGCAGGGATGCTTGGCAAAAGCTAAAGATCTACATATTTATCAGCCTACTGAACTAGAACTCAGAATGTATGTGTTCCAAGGAGTGAGGAGAGTTGGGCAGTGATAGTTTTTAATGTCTTTAAAAATGAACGTTTTTTAGGGCTGGAGAGATGGCTTAGTGGTTAAGGCACTTGCCTGCAAAGCTAAAGGACCCAAGTTCGACTCCCCAGGACCCACTAAGCCAGATGCACAAGGGGGTGCACACGTCTGGAGTTTGTTTGCAGTGGCTGGAGGCCCTGGCACTCCCATTCTCTGTCTCTCTCTCTACCTATTTCTGTATCTCTCTCAAATAAATAAAAATAAAATATTTTTAAAAATTAACTTTTTTAGTTAGCATACAAGAAAGGAGTTTCCTTATGACATTTTGATAGACATATATCATATGAATATCATGTCATATTATATCATTTATATATACATCTATATTATGCAGATTAGGGACATAAAATATTTGTCTTTCTGAGTCTGGCTTAGGTAAATAGTAATTTATTTTTATCATTACTTATTTTGTGTGTGTATGGTGTGGTGCCCACTACACTTGCCTGCAACAGGGATATGGGAGAATGGGAGAGGTGCTCCTGTAGTGTCTAGACATGAAGGTGGCCATCCAGTTCTATCACTCTTCCACCTGGTCTTGTTTTTTTTTTTTTTTTTAACTTTTTATTTATTTATTTATTTGAGAGCGACAGAGAGAAGGAGGCAGAGAGAATGAGAGAGAGAGAGAGAGAGAGAGAGAGAGAGAGAGAGAGAATGGGCGCCCCAGAGCTTCTAGCCTCT
This sequence comes from Dipus sagitta, assembly GCA_036346955.1. Taxonomy (NCBI): domain Eukaryota; kingdom Metazoa; phylum Chordata; class Mammalia; order Rodentia; family Dipodidae; genus Dipus; species Dipus sagitta. The sequence goes on along the minus strand of CM070772.1, from coordinate 74,174,610 downwards.
GTAAACGAACTCCAGATGCATGTGCCCTCTTGTGCATCTGGCTAACGTGGGTCCTGGGGAATCGAGCCTCGAACCGGGGTCCTTAGGCTTCACAGGCAAGCGCTTAACCGCTAAGCCATCTCTCCAGCCCCTGGTCTTGTTTTGAGCTGGAGTCTCTTACTCATTCTGGAGCTTGTGCAACTCCAAGGATTCTTGTGTCTTTGCGCCGCTATGGAACTAGGGTTACAGGTATGTGTGGCCATACTCACTTGTTTACATGGAATCTAGAAATTCAAACTCTGACATCTTAGGCCCTCATGCTTGTGCTGGAAGTACACTTAATCACTATCTCTCCAGCCCAGGAAGTAGTATTTTAAACAAGTGATGTTATCATTGTGTAACTTGCCTGTCATCCTTCCCGAGACCCTAGCAGAGTTTCTAGAAGATTTCTCAAAAGTGCAGGAGAAATCCGCAGTTGTTGTTTACAGCTGCTAGAATTGTTCCAGTTTGGGGAAAGGGAAGAGGAAACAAAGAACAGCTGAGAGAAGAATCTGAGGCACTGTGTGAATGAGAAAGGCATTGTGAATGTCCGAGCATCAGCTGTTCATAGCTGCCTGTTCCTGGACTCTCCTTTAACTTAATTTACTGGAGAGAAGAGATGCAGGGTCAGTGCAAGGGACCAGGGGGAGGATCAGCCATCTAATAAGTAAAATAAAATACAAAGTGGCACATGCATGTGGAGTTTATTTGCTGCAGCTGGAGGCCCTGATATGCCCATTTTTTTTCTCTCTCTTCCAGCCATGGTGGTGCACACCTTTAATCTCAGCACTTGGTAGGCAGAGGTAGGAGGAACTCTGTGAGTTCGAGGCCAGTTTGAGACTACAGAATGAATTCCAGGTCAGCCTGAGCTAGAGCAGTAGTACCCTACAACAAAAAACAACAGAAAAGGGGCTGGAGAGATGGCTTAGCGGTTAAGGGCTTGCCTGTGAAGCCTAAGGACCCTGGCTCGAGGCTCAATTCCCCAGGACCCACGTTAGCCAGATGCACAAGGGGGCACACACATCTGGAGTTCATTTGCAGTGGCTGGAAGCCCTGGCGCATCCATTCTCTCTCTGCCTGTTTCTCTCTCTCTCTGTCTGTCGCTCTCAAATAAATAGACAAAAATAAGCAAAAAAAAATTTAAAAATTAAACAACAGCAAAAACAACAACAACAACAAAACCACAAGCAGGAAGTAGGGATTAGGAGTCAAAACTCCTGACTTTTGCTCTCAACTTTTCACTTGTAGCCACTAATCTCTCCCTAGCTCTGCTCCCCCAACCCCAGCCTCGCAAATGCACATAGTAGTCCTTACTCATGTTCAAGGTATACTGAGAGGCTAGTCCAGGATTTGGAATGTCTGTGTGTCAGCCTAGATACTGCTCAGATTCCTCTTCCAGTACATTAAAGTCCTAGCAGCAGCATGTGTTTGTCCCTTCATTTCCTCTGCTACATCTGCAGGTGGGAAGTGGCATCTGTTTTGTCTTTTTTCCTACAGTAAACATCAGTCCTGCACACTGATTGACAGATCTCTTTAGCAGAATAGTCAACTGACCTACAAGGAGCAGCTGGCCACTGTACTTCATGCCTATCAAAATAATGCTCTTTCAGAGTTTAGAGGTCTCACTTCTTGTGGTCTGCACAGTACCAACTTGCTCCTTATATGTGCAATTTTATACTCTCTAGAGAAAACAGGTTCTCCTGACATTCCTCACCCTATCTATTCTTGTCTTCCCAAGGTACACATGTTCTTTGTGGATATAGTGTTCAGAAGGGTGGGATGTGGATATTTCATGAGCCTAATTTCTTATCCAAAGGATTAGGAAATGACCCAAAATCTTCTGGCTCTTTCAGCTGCATTTGCTTTACTCACACTCCTCACCAAAGGAGAAAGAGGCTGCTGTGCAAAGGCTGTGACTCACCTGAAAGAGTCAGTGTGCTCCATCCCTGCCATCATCTCTTTTGCTGAGCCAGAGCTGGAGTTCCCTGCAGATTTCTTCACATGCACAGTTACTGTCATCTTCTGAGAACTGAGAAGAAAACCTAACTGGGAAGGACCTGTGGGCTTCATTTGTGGGTAGTCCATGTCTCTGCATGTACTCAGGCAGGATTCAGAGCTGGTTGGCTTCTCTACACATTAGTGTGTCTTTCCTGAGGCCCTTTATTAGGGTGGCTCAAATATGAACACATAAATAGGGTACATTGCTGGTAGGTCTGAGGACTGACAGATGGATAGTAGAAACACAGAGAGAGTGCTGGAGCCAGTCTCTTAGTCAGGCTTTCTGCTATAGAAAACTCTAAGCTAGATTCAACTCTGCTATGAAAGTGGCAAGAGGATTACTGGGGGCAGAGGGTTACAAGAAGTGGGACAAGGAGGTGTGGGGTGTAGGGAGGAAGACCAATTAAAACAAAGTGTGTATGCAAATAAAATAATGAAATCTGTTATTTTGGATGCTAATTTCAAAAAAAGATAAGAAATTGAGCTGGGAAGATGGCTCAGTGGATACAGCACTTGCCACTCAAGCATGACTCTCCCAAGTTTGGATCCCCAGTACCTACATAAAAGCTGGGTGTCGTGGCAGACATTTGTAATCCACTCAAGCATGACTCTCTAAGGTGGGACCCTCAGCACCCACATAAAAAGCTGGATGTTGTGGCAGACATCTGTAATTCTAGCCATGCATATGAGTGAGAAGGAGGTGAAGACAGGAAACTCAACCAGAAGCCCTGGGGCTAGCTAGCCTGGCACAAAGCAGTGAACAATGTGAAACTACCTCAAAGAGGTGGAAGGCAAGGACCGGCACCCAAAACTTGTTTTCTGCATTCCACATGCCTCTGGCATGTGCGTGCCTGCACATACGTGTACACAGCATAAACATGTAACACACACACATGCACGCAAAAAATGCTTAGAGATTGCTATTCAAGATATATTTGAAATTAGGCAACAAATAAAACTGTAAAATAAATTTTTACCACCACTATCAACAAGAAGATTCTATCATGCTAATGTGGGAGCAAATTTGTATTTGTATATATTCTTTCTGAAGTCTACTTCTGTTTCTGTCCCCCTGAATCCCACTGATTGTACTTAGTTGTTTAATGCCTAGTTTGAATCGTAGGGGTTATCAATAACTTTCCTCTCCTTTGTTCACTTGATCTCATTGTGCACAGATAAACTAGCCTTGTGTAGCAGACAGCTTCAGGTTCACTAAGATGAACTTCCAGACCAGGCACAGTTATGGAGGAAGGGATATTTATTGAAGCTTACAGATCCAGGGGAAGTTTCATAATGGCAGAAGAAGCTGGCCAGCCTTCACAGGCCCAAGAAGAGAGAGAGAAGCACAAGCCTAAAGCCTCACAGCACAGAACACTTCAGGAACTCCAGCTAGGCACACTTTGTATATCTTTAGATTGAAATCTCAAACCCACAACCACACCTTAATGATCTGCCCAGTGACATTGCCTCCAGCCAGGTGGCTGCAGATGCAAACTAAAAACTAATAAAACAGTGAATATATTAGGGGCCATCTATTCAAACTACCACACCTTGAAATGTTCTAGGATATCTTTGCCTTTGGGTTTCTTAGCATTTGGAAAATAATTGGTTAGATCATAGATGAGGGATTTTTCAGATTTTTATTATACCTTTTTCCCTCTTCCTCTTTTATGAGACAGGGTCTCACTGTGTAGCCCCAACTGGCCTTAACTCTTATTATGTAAGCCAGTCTGGGCTTAAACTCCTGATCCTTCTGCCCTAGCCTCCTTGTGTTGGGGTTGTAGACCTGTACCACCATGCTTGGTGCCACATTCCTTGGGAAGCACACAGGCATTGAAAACTAACCCAATGTTTGATTTAAGGGCAGAACTGTAGCATGTAGTGGGTAGCATACTGGATTCAGACTCCAAGAACACAGCCTTCAAGTATTAGATTTGTCATTTAGCTGTACACTCAAAGCAAGCTACTTGGTCACTAGTAATTTGTAAATTAGAAATGATACTCCTTGCCCTGACTGTTGCCGAAGATGGCAAGCATGCCATTTCAGGATCATGAGGAATGGAGCGCTGAAGAGCTACATGACACAGTTCCAGCCCAGCTGTCTCTTCCTTGAAGTCCAATGTGGCCCCTCTATAGAAACATCTTTGGCTCTCTACTCTACAGATATCTATGGTTTTCTGTATAATGTTTGTCTTTCTCTGTCTTTCACTTGGTGTACCAATCTCTAAGTTTACTTTTTCAGCAAAAATGGATGTTAGTGAAGTGTTGGTCAATGTATCTGAAAGAAGCTCTGGCATAGAATTGGAAAAATAAGAAAATAGGTCAGAGATAATTGTTTTCCTTAAAGGCCTTAAAGAAAGTCAGGCATGGAGTACAGTACACTTAGGAAGAAACAATGAACCTCCTGGAACAATGTAAAAATTGTTCTATGACTAATTTTTCTGAATGGTGGCAATTGCAGCAAACTATGACTCTTTACCAAGAATCCTTACAGGAAAAACAACCAAGGTCAGAAAGAGTTCAATCAGGGGGACCAAAGTCTAAGTATTGGAGAGACATGAAAAGGAAAATTCAAAATAAATGATTGGGGGATAAATAAATTTATTGGATCAGTGATTAATGGTGGGAACCCCCATTTTGTGGTGGTTTTGTCTCTCACCTTTAATACAGGAATTGAAAGTAGGAGCTCAGGAAACTGCAAGTGCTTGACTGTACATACATGGGGAAAGTGTGAAAATAGTTAATCCTTATAGAGGTCTGACAACTTCACTTGAGGTAAATAATTATGGGATTGTTTGATGTAAAGATATAGCAAAAAGTTTCTATGAATTCTGTGGAACTGTACCTTTCTTGAAGTTTGCTCTTGCATGGCATGATCAGAAAATAAAAGCTGAGGCTAATAGCTGTGGCAGCAGAGAGAGAAGCAGAGAGGAGAGCAGAGCAGAGAGCAGAGAGAGAGAGATGGAGAAACTCAGCTGCCTTCAACATTAGCCTGTCAGCTTGCACCAGAACTTGACTTCAAGTTGTTAATTGCGCCTCTCCCTTTCACACCTCTCTTTGGGGACCCTCCTTCAAGCCAGGGCTGGACCCAGGCAGACTGTCTTGAAGAGTTACTCAAAGGACTGAGTCATCTTCTTTCCCTCTACCAGGAACTGTGACATCTCTGATGGCCCTGGTATTAAAAGGGGAGGATAATACCACTGTAGTAAGCCATCTTAAAGTGGGGAGATAATACTATTATAGCAAGCCATTTTAAAGCTTTGATGCCTGTGCAAATACAGAATTAGTTTAATATATTTCCAACAAATAGAGCCAATGGAGAATATGGCTGTTCATAGAATAACCTTAGGAAAGGCATCATGGATTAGAACCAAGAGAGTAAGAGAAGCTGGCTGGCATCAACTCATCTTGCATCATCCCTGGGCTTGCCAGGGCCTGCAGACTCCTTTCCACATCAGATGTGTGAACTGGCTTGACAAGCTTCTTACTGGGGAACAGGTGCCTCTAGACAGGCAGCACATACTGACTGCCATAGTGAATCAAATACTGGTATTGTTTGTAAAAATAAAATTGTAGTATTTTGGATAAGAAACAAGATGAAATAGATTAGATGGAAAGTTTCTCTTTTGGCTTTTAGCCTTGGCCCAACACTTGAATTGGTATTGTTTTATACAACTTTTGGGGGTGTAGGTGGTGCTTTGGGTTAAACTTAGGAACTGGGCATGGCTCTATCACCCCAGTTTATTAATTTGAGAACACAACCTGTTCTCAGCTAGAGATGTGTTAGTTCTCTGTGGTTTTGTCAGTTCTTTATTTCTGCTCACTGGTAACCCTGTTGGGAGTGGATCCAGCTTCTGCATTCTCAGAACTCATCTTTCCCTAGGTGAGATTAAATAGCTTTGAACACAAGACCAATGACCTTTGTGATCTCAGTTAAGCATATTTTGATGCCCAAGTATGTAAAATTTCTGAATCTGGTATAAAATTAAGAATTATCAAAAAAAAGATTTACCATTTTCATATTTTTACTAATTTTCCTCTGTGCTCATGTTTCTTCCTTATTCTTCCAGTGGTGTTTCTTCCTTATGGTTATAAAGAAGCTAGTTAATTGATTAGAGCCACCCTTATGTCCTTTTCTAGCTTGTTCACACCATTGGTGACCTTTGTCCCCCATTGCTTACCAGCACTGTGAGAGCTAGCCAACAGGAGGTGGCTTCAATCTCAGTTCCAGCATGATCTTTCAATGTCCTGCAACTGAGGCCTGTGGTGTCTTCAGCAAGAGGGTCAGTTAGTTCTGGCAGGTAATCAAATGCTTTGGCAGTGTTCGCAATTGTTTTGGGGCCTCATGTACCTCTCTGACCAACAGCTCACTGTGAGATGTTTATGGTAAAGTTTTCTCCACCCCTGCAGAGTGTTTCTGCACAATCTCAAACTCTCTCTCTCTTATCATCTTTTTAAGAGTTTCACTGTCTTTTAGTTACTGATTAAAAGGAAGGTTGCTGTGGTACTGATTCACACCAACATAAGTTTTGTGTATCTCTCCCCTCCCCACTCACCTTTCCCCCAGTGCCACTCAGACTGTTCCACAATCAGTACTCATTTCCTTCACTTACCTGTCTAGTATCCACTCCTTTCATCCCTCCCTGCTTCTCTTCACTCCAGGCCTCATTCTAGCTTCCTTACTAGTACTACTGATGTCTACTAAAATTTATAAATAAATTAAAGTATACCATGTTAGGATCTGCATATGAGAGCGAACATGTGGCATTTATATTTCTGAGCCTATGTAACCTCACCTACTATGATTTTTTTTCCAGGTTTGTCCCATTTCCTTCAAATTTCATGATTTCATTTTTCCTTATCACTGAGTAGAATACCATTTTGTATATGTAACATAGCTTCATTATCTGATAAAGATCAGTTGATGGGCATCTCTGCTGAATCCAATTTCTAGCTGTTGTGAATAGAGCAGTGACAAATATGGATGAGCAACTATCTCTGTAGTGAAGAGAAGAGTCCTTAATGGTATATGCCCAGAAGTGGCACAACTGAATCAAATGGTAGATCTGTCTTACAGATTTTTGAGGAACCTTTATATTGATTTCCATAGTGGCTGTACAAGTTTGCACTTTCATTAACAATAGTTTCCTCTTTACCACAACCTCACCAGCATTTATTGTCCTATGATTTTTCATATGCTAGCCATTCTGACTAGAGTGAGATAGAATTTCTAAAGTTTTAATTTTGCATTTTCCTGATGGCTTATAGATGTTAAATATCTCTTTAGATATTTATTGGCTATTTGTATATTTTCCTTTGAGAACTCTCTGTTCAGTTCTCTTCCCTGTTGCTTGAGTGGGTTGATTATTTATTTGCAAGCAGGGAGAGAGAAGTAATGGATGCTCCAGGGCCTCTTGCCACTGTAAGCAAACTCCAGATGCATGCACCACTTTGTGCATCTGGTTTTACATGAGTATTGGGGAACGAACCCAGGCCATCAGGCTTTGGCTTTGGAAATATGTGCCATCTCTCTAGCCCTGATAGAATTTTTTATTGCTTATTATTATTATTTTTGTTGTTGTTGTTTTAAGATAGGGTGTCACTCTAGCCCAGGCTGACCTGGAACTCTGTAGTTGCAGGTTGGTCTTGAACTCATGGGGATCCTCCTACCTCTGCCTCCCAAGTGCTGGGACTAAAGCCATGAGCCACCAAGCCCTGCTTTATTGCTTAGTTTTTTGAGGTCTTTGTATACTCTGGATATTAAACCTCTGTCACAAGTATAGCTGACAAAGATTTTCTCCCATTCTGTAAGTTTTCTATTGACTGTTGATCTTTTGCTTTAGCTGTACAATAGCTTCCTAGTTTCATGAGATCTTAATGGTTGTGTCTAATTCCTTGGGTTCTGGTATCTTATTCAGAAAGTCTTTCTCCATGCCTCTATATTGGAGTGTTCTTCCTACTTTTTCTTCTAGTTGTTTCACATTTCAGGTCTTATGTTAAGGTTCTTGCTCCATGTAGAGTTGATTTTTTTTTTTTTTTGTAGGATAAGAGAAGAGGGTCTAGATTATTCTTCCATATGTGGTTATCCAGTTTCTCCAGCACTATATTTGTTGAAAATACTGTCTTTTTTTTTTCCAGTATGCACTTTGACCTCTTTGTCAAAGATCAGGTGGCTATAATTACCAAAACTTATGTATGGATCTGTGTTCTAGTCCACTGATCTAGATGTCTGTTTTTGTGCCAGTGCCATGCTGTTTTTATTACTATGGATTTGTAGTATGTCTTGGAATCATAGTACAATGATACCACAAGTAGTAGTCTTTTTTACTGAGGACATTTTTGGCTCTCTGAGGCGTTTTGTGCTTCTACATGAATTTTGAGACAATGTTTTCTATTTCTGTGAAAAATGGTACTGGGATTTTGATTGGAATTGCATTGAATCCACCTCTTGTTTTTGGCTGGATTGCCATTGTCTTTTTTATTTATTTTTTTCTTTTTTGGATTTTCAAGGTAGTGTTTTGCTGTAGTCCAGGCTGACCTGAAATTCACTGTGTAGTCTCAGAGTGGCCTTTAACTCATAGTGATCCTCCTACCTTTGCCTTCTAAGTGCTGGGATTAAAGATGTGCACCACCACGCCTGGCTGCTATTTTCATATTAATTCTTACAGTGCATGAGCATGGGAAATCTTTCCATGTTTTCATGTCATTCTTTCTTCAGTGTTTTATTATTTTCATTGTAGAGGTCTTTCATTTACTTAAGGTATTTGATGTTTTTGTGGCTATTGTAAAGAAACCACTTCCCTGATTTCTTTCTTAGTGTCCTTATCATTTGTATATACAGAGGCTACTGATATCTGTGTATTGATTTTATTTTGTGCAACTTAGCTAAAAGAGTTCATCAGGTCTGTGTTTTTTGGTAGAGTGTCTTTCAGGTCTCCTAAGTACAGACACATATCATCTACAAATAAGGCTAGTTTCCAATTTGTATCCATTTTATTTCTTTCCCTTGTTTTATTTCTTGAGCTAAGACTTCAAGTGCTATGTTAAACAGTAGTGGGGAGAGTGGGCACCCCTTTCTGGTTCCAGAGTTTAGTGGACATTCTTTACGTTTTTTAGCATTTAAGTCCAATGCATAAAGCTCTCGTTGTATTGAGATATGATCCCTCCATCTCTAGTGTCTCCAGTGTTTCAATCATGAAGGGGTGTTGCATTTTGTCAAAGGCTTTTTCTCCATCTATTGAAATTGATCATGTACTTTCTGTCCTTAAGCCTATTTATATGTTATATTACATTTATTGATTTCCATATGTTGAATGGGCCCTGCATCCCTGGAATAAAGCTGACTTGAATGAAGTAAATGATACTTTTGGTATATTCTTGGATTCAATTTGCAAGAATTTTATTGAGAATTTTTGCACAGATTTTTCCAATTTTGTGCAATATATGTTTTTGAAATAGGTCCTAATGATTCTTCAATTTAATTTTCCTATTGTAATATCTGATTTTTCATCTTTAATCATGTTGTTAGTCTTTTCTCTTTTTCTTTTTTTTCGGTTTTTCCAGGGGGTTGTCAATCTTGTTTATTTTTTCGAAGGAGCTCATTTAATCAATTTTTAAATTGTTTTTATTTCTAATCCATTGATTTCTGCCCTGATCTTGATTATTTCTTTCCATCTGTTACTTTTTTTAAAAAAAGATTTTATTTATTTATTTGTTTTTAGAAATGGGGAGGGGGAGAGAGAGAGAATGAATGTGTGTGCCAGGGCCTGTAGCCACTGCAAACAAACTCCAGACACATGTGCCACCATGTGATTTGGCTTACATGGGACCTGGAGAATCAAAACTGGGTCCTGAGGCTCCCCAGGCATGCACCTTAACTGCTAAGCCAACTGTCCAGCCTTTGTCTGGTACTTCTATGTTTGGATTGTTCTTGTTTTAACAGTGACTTTAGATGGTCCTTATACTATTTATTTGAGATCTCTATTTTGGTAATGTAAACATTTAGAGCTATAAACTTCCCTTTTAAAAACTGACTTCGTTGTGTCCCATAAGTTTTGAGATGTTTTATTTTCATTCTCATTCAGTTCTAGGAGTTATCTAATTTCTTTGATTTCTTCAGTGACCCACTCAGTGTTTAATAGTGTGTTATTCACTCTCCAGGAACTTGTGCATTTTCTGTTGTTTCTCTGGTTTTTGATTTCTGGATTTATTACATTGTGATCAGATATAATACAGGGAGTTTGTCTGTTTTCCTAAATTTGTGGAGACTTGTTTTATGTTCTCATATATAATCTCTTTTAGAGACGGTTCCATGAGTTGCTAAGAATAATGTATATTCTATAGAGTTTAGGTGGAATGTTTGTAGATGTCTGTTAAGTTCATTTGATTTATGTGGACATGCACATAAGAATGTAATTTCTGAATCATTCAGTAATCCTATGTTTAACTTTCTGAAGGATTACCAAACTTCCCCACAGTGGCTATACTATTTTACAATCCCACTAGACCTGTGTAAAGGTTCCATTTTCTCGACTATATTTCACTGACTCCTTTCTTCCATCCATCCTTTCTCCTATCCCATCCCCTGATGTTATGAGGTTTTCCTTCAGTTTTTTTCATAGTATTTGTTGATGTGTAATACTTAAAAGTTTTTAAAAAAAATACATGAGAGAGAGAGAGAGAGGGAAAGAAGAAGGTAGAGAGAATGGGTGTGCCAGGGCCTCTAGCCACTGCACATAAACTCCAGATACATGCACCACTTTGTGCATCTGGCTTTACGTGGGTACTGGGGAACTGAACCTGGGTCCGTAGGCTCTGCAGGCAAGCACCTTAACTGCTGAGCCATCTCTCCAGCCTTTAAAGATTTTTTTTTTAGTGCGCATGTATATGTGTATGCACACATGTGAATGTGGGTATATGTGCACGTGTGTGTGTATGGGGGCCAGAAAACAACCTCAGGTGTCATTTCTCATATACCTTATCTTTTTCTTTAAGACAGAGTTTCTCACTGGCCTGGAACTCTTAAGTAGGCTACACCCAGTTGGTCAGCAATTCCCAGTGATCTGCCCGTCTCCACCTCACCAGTACTGGGATTATAAGTGTGTACTATCACACCTGGTTCTTTTATTCTTTATTTAAAAAAATATTGACAGCTTCCATAATTATAGACAATAAACCATGTTAATTCCCTCCCTCCTCAGTTTTTGTTTTACAACTCCACTCTCCATCATATCCTCTCCCTCTCTCAATCCATCTCTTTTATTTTGATGTCATCATCTTTTCCTCCTGTTATGAGGGTCTTGTGTAGATAGTGTCAGGCACTGTGAGGTCATGGATATCCAGGCCATTTTGTGTCTGGAGGAGCATTGTTAGGAGTGGTTCCCTGCTTTTGGCTCTTATGTTCTTTCCGCCACCTGTTCTGCAATGGATCCTGAGCCTTGGAAGGTGTGATAGAGATGTTTCACTGCTGAGCACTCTGTCACTTCTTCCCAGAACTATGGTACCTTTGAATCATCCCAGAGGTCACTGCCATCTGAAAAGAGTAGCTTCTGTATCCAAAAGTGAGAGTAGCATTAATATATGGGCGTGAACATTAAGAGAAGTGCTTACTAGGCAGTTTGGTGAGCATAATATTTGCATTTAGCAAGACACCAGCAGGTGTTACACCCCAAGGGCTCATGATCTACCCTGTCATAGGTTTTCAGTATGAGGCATGTATTTCTTTCTATGGAGTGTGCCTCCAGTCCAATTAGAGAGCACTTGGTTTCCTTCATAACAGACAAGCCACTATTGCACCCATTGGCTTCTTTGGTCTGACTGGCCAAACTTAAGGCTTGCAGTGTCCCCCTGTTTTTATCTCCACTGATGACTTCTCTCTCTTCCATAGAGCTGCATGCAGTGTAGCTTTTTCCAGATTTCTGTTAGTTGGTCTACAGGGAGGAGGTTTTCAGCTCAATTCTAGCTTAATTTCTCAGTGATTTTGTAGCCCAAGCTTGTGGAGTCATCAGCTGTAGGGTCTTACTATCTATTCCTGGTGGGAAACCAAGAAAGAGCCTTGGCAATGGCCTGTAATATTTTGGGGTCATCATGGACCTCTGTGGCCAAAAACTCACTGGAAGATATCCCATCCCTGGCACTGAAATTTTTCTAGTAACAATCTATGGCTTCTGGGTGTGCCATTGTCGAAGAAAGTGGGTTTCCATATGGCTTATTCATACCTCTTAGATTTTGATTAATCCTCCCCCCAATCTTCCTTTACTCAATCTCTTCCCCTGACTTCACTCATGCCTTTCTATCCCCAACTACTTACATATATACAATATCATCTCTTTAAGTCCTCCCCTCTCCTCCCTCCCTTATAGCTCCTTTCTAGTTTACTGGCCTCTGCTACTGAGTTTTATTCCAACTCACATACAAGTCCAAACATTTGTAGTTAGGGTCCACATATGAGAGAACATGCGGTGCTTGGCTTTCTCACACAGCTCTTTTTAAAACAAAAGTGGGTTTGGGGATCAAATTTGGGTCCTCATGCTGAGAAAACAAATACTCTACTGAATAATTAACCTAGTAACTATCACTTAATTCGTAATGTCTTGATCTTCCAATTAATAATTTTTTTCTTTTGTTGTATATATTTCTGGAGTCATATCAAAGAAATCTGAGCCAAATCCAATATGAAGATTTTTCTTTCTGTTTTCTTTTAAGATTTTTATCTCTTATATTTAGGGTTTTGATCCATTTTGAGTTAATTTTTTAAAATATTTTTAAATGGTGTAAGATGAGAGCCAGCTTCATCATGTTGCATGTGGGGACCCAGGTTTCCTAATATTGTTTGTCTTTTCTCCATTCGATGATTTTGGCATTCTCAGTGAAAACAATTTAAAACTCATACAAAGGTTTATTTCTAGGCATTCTTTTCTATGTTGTTCTATATATCTGCTTTATGATAGTTTTGTACTGGTTTGATTACCACTGCTTTATAATAAGTCTTACAACTAACTGTTGATTGATGATAAAGATTGATGCATACATTCCTGATTTTTAAATACATGTAAACTCTGGGACAGCATAGATTTTAGCCTGTATATGTATGGAATCCCTGTCTAGACAAAGGTTCTGTTACATAATAGGTATTAAATAAAAATATCTGAACAGAATAAGATAGACATGGAGTTAAATAGGAGCAATGTGATAGCATAGCAGATTTTTAATTTTTTTCCTTCCAGAAACCTTTCCTCAGTCTTACCATAATATCACTTCCAGAGTGTTCTGATGGCACCAGAATTCAGTATGCGCACCCTAAAAATTGAGCAGCCCAAACATCAAGCTAGCTGAATTATATCCCTAGGACTCAGCCAGTATTCCAGATGAATCACATATGCTGTCTTCAAGTGTTTGAGATTCATGGCTTCTAATCCTGCAGTCTAAACTTCTGCCAGCTCAGAGTATATCTTTATTCATATTTCTTTAGCCAGTATGTGACATCCACCTTTAGAGCCATCAGTAAGTATTTTCTGTGTAAAGGCCTTCTTTGGGGATGATAACTTTCTTAGAGGAAGATGATGAAGGATGATAGTGTATATGGTTGATGTACCTATTTGATCATCTCTCAAACAGTTGAAAAATGTTGAAACTGTGGAGGTAGCATATCTTGACTTCATCTGTTCTACAAACTTAGCTTCATTAAATAAAATTACAAAATTAGTATCTTTACCAAAGGCTGGTGCAAATTTCTTCATGGACTGAAACCACCACACTAGATGAAATGTAGTGAGATAGATTCTTACCTGGCTGATAAGTGTCCAAGAGAGGGTCATGTCCTCATGAAGGGGAGGTTCCAGGTCATGAATTTAGACACTAAGATTACCTTTATAAGACTTGAAGCCTAGAAAGCAAGGAGAGGACCACACAGGCATGGAGAAAAGGTGGCAAACACATTTATAATGACTGTCAGCAAGAAGCCAGTGCTTACAAAGAGCTCCAGGGGTCTTTGTCCTGTCGCTGAGAAGTAGGGTGAGCTCACAGACTCTTTCTCTTCAGTGCTTTCCAGAAGTCATACCAACATTTTATTTATTTATATTTTAGAGACTGTAATTCAGAGTGAAATTTTCCATCCTCTGTGCTTAGTGACTATTTCTGTGCCTACATGGAAGGGAAAACTATGGCTTTTGTTTTATTATAGGGATGCAAAGGCTCTGATTTTACTTTACTCTTTTTCTGTTCAGGCTGTTTGATTGAGGCAGTGAATCTCAAATCCAGCAACCGAAACCCAGTGGTACATGAATTTGAAAGTAAGTACAAGAAAATCAAGGTGGAATGGGCCCCCTCTAGTGGACATTGGGTAGCCCTGCAGCTAGTTCAGCACCTGCTCCACTATCCACAATGGTCAAGGATGTTTAAGGGGCTTACTCTGCATCAGCAGGCCAGCATGACACTTGTGTGATAGGTAATGGATGCCCATTTGCATCCTTTCTGACTTTGTACTTACACAACAAAGAACTCTCTTATGTAAAAGTTTAAGTGAGAGTGTATGCCACGTAGTGAAATCCTTAGCAATGCTTTGTTTTTTTCTGGCAAAAATTGGTCTTGGGGATTCAGGAAGTGTAGGCTTATAACTTATGTGAAAGGTCTGTCTTGAACTAGAAGTGTCTGGCAGGGCTTGGTAGTATATGAGGGAGCAAAATAGTCCCAGTCACCAAAAGTTCTTTTCTCCCATTGCTCATTAGGTGTGGAACTGTCTTGTATCATTACGGATTCACAAACAAATGACCCCAGGATTGAATGGAAGAAAATCCAAGATGACCAAACAACATACGTGTTTTTTGACAACAAGATTCAAGGTATGATCCCATCATCCTCTGTGCTTTTGTCCGCAGCTCTGGGCGTGCAGCTATAGCCAGAAAGTTACCTCAAATTGCTAACCTTTATTTGTAGCCAAGACTGCTTAGATTTTCTAAGTTTATTATTGGGGAAAGTTTGATCATAACCAAAGGTAGTATGATATATTGAGCCCCCTCATATTTGTCATACAGCTTCAGCAAATAGCAATTCATTAGTTAGTACTTGAATCTGTGCAGCCCATCTTCTGAGAAAGATTAGTGAATGTTTTCCTCAGCCAACTTCTTGTCGTGACTTATGACAGAAATGATGCAAGTGAGCCCACCAAAAAGATCATCACATCACCATGGAGGCCTGTTGAGCCAGCAGTGTCCATGGCTTGGTGCTAGGGATGTCTCATGAGGAGACAGCTCCATGAAACAGGGTGTAGGACCTTATCTATAAGGAAGTACTAGGGCTAGTGCCGGCTGCCATGAGATGGCACAGAGTAGGGAAAGAATGAGTCTGGAAAGGTGGCATTTAGGGATGTCCATTTAGCAAAAAAGATGGGGAGTATGTGGAGAGAGGCATGGGGGCAGGAAGAAAAGCTGCATATGGATATACAGAAGTCACTTGTGGTGGTTTTAATTAGAGGTCTCCCATAAACTCATGTGTATTGAATGCTTGGTCCCCAGCTGATGGCAGTCTGGGAGGTGGAGCCTTGCTGGAGGTGGTGTGGTGTTGGGGACAGGCTTAGGGGCTGTTATAGCCAGCTCCCCTTTTGCCAGAATTTGTTTCACTCTCCTGCTGCTGTTTTTCATCTGCTATGGCAGAGGTGATGTCCAGCCTTCGCTCATACCATGCTACCCTACCATCATGAAACTTCCCCTGAGACTGTAAGCCAAAATAAACAACTTTTCTCCCATCAGCTCTTTTGGCTAGGTTCCAAAATGTGAAGGTAACTGCAACACCAGGGAAAGCTTGACTGATGGGAAGCACACACATTTCCTTCCACAGCCATGGCCTGGTGGCAAGAGTGGAAGGAGGTGCAGTGCACTGGGTGCCAGGCAAGCCTAGACATTATGTAGTGTACCCACCACAAGTGCTGGAGGAAATTGACGTGTCATACCTACCCTTTGAAGACTCAAGTGATTCCTTTGCTGAGAAGGGACCAAAGATGAGCACAGTTCAGAGCAGGGCCACTCAGAGTTCCTGCGCAGTCTGGAAGATGGGCTTGCTTATGGTGGCTGGGCTGAGTGGAGGGAGTGGAGATGCGAGGAGAGGGTGTGCCTATGCTGGGCGAGAGGGGAAGAGGGGTGCTGGCACAGAGTAGAAGGATATCACTTTCTTTCAACAAAGGGAAAGAATAAACAGGTGGTACCAGTGCAGGTATGTTTAGTCTGTAAGAGGTCAACTTGAGAAAGAATTTATGGGAATAGCTTAAGCCATGGTCTCTAGTTTGAGTTCTCTTTCTCATTCAGAGTTAGTTACATGCTCTTTCAAGTAGTTTTATTGGTTGGGGTTGTAGCTCAATGGCACCCTGTCTGCCTAGCCTGTGTACCTTCCTGGATTCAATCTCTAGTTATTATAATCTCCCCCACATATCCCTCCACCCCCCAAAAAAAGAAAAACAGGAAAAAAAAATCCAAGGACTTGGTGTATAGTTCAGTATAACTTGGCATGCATACATTATGTTTTGCTACTAACATAGGATCCTCCCTCACCCCTTATTTTGGAAGAAATGAAAGTATGTGTTTACTACTTAAGCTGACCTATCTGTGCATATTGTTAAGATCAACAGAGAAACCATGTGAAACAATTTTTAAGAGCTTATATTCCTAAGGCTGGGGAGGTAGTATA
Source organism: Dipus sagitta (assembly GCA_036346955.1). Taxonomy (NCBI): domain Eukaryota; kingdom Metazoa; phylum Chordata; class Mammalia; order Rodentia; family Dipodidae; genus Dipus; species Dipus sagitta. The sequence goes on along the minus strand of CM070772.1, from coordinate 74,157,918 downwards.
GTGGAGCTTGATCTAGCACTCCCCAGCATTGCACATAGTAGTCAGTTCTCTATATAGAAATTAAGGGTCTTAGTGTTAGCCAAGGAATAAGGGATAGGAAGTAGGAGGTTGATAGTGTATTCACATGGTTATGGAACTACTGTCAAAGTCCAGAATTTTCTTATCAGCCCAGAAAGAAACTCCATGATTGCCCTCAACCTGCTTTTCTGTGTAGGTTTGCCTGTGCTGGAGGTTTCCTATAAATGCAATTTTATATCCTTTGTGTCTAGCATCTTTCACTTACCATCATATTTTCAAGGTTTTCCCATGTGTAGCATGTAATCACACTTTGTTCCTTTCTGGCTGAGGAATACTGTATTGTAGGCATACCACTTTATTATCCCCATTCATCAGCTGATACATATTTGGATTTTTTTTCACTTTTTGGCTATCATTAATGCAACTATGAATGTTCATGTACATGTGTCTGTGTGAACCTAAGTTTCAATTTCTGTGGGATGAGAGCCAAAGTATGCATACAGTGGCTGGGTGTTGTAGTTACCTTCTCGTTGCTGGGACAGATCACCCAAGCAAAAGCAACTGATGGGAGGAAAGAGTTTATTTTGTGTTAGAGTCTTGAGGGGAAGTTTCATGATGGCAAATGGAAGCATGGCATAAGTGGAGGCTGGACATCACCTCTGCCACAGCAAATGAAAAACAGCAGTAAGACAGTGAGCTGGCCTCTGGCAAGGAGGAAACTGAGCTGTAACATCCTAATGCCTCAACAACATACCTCCTCCAGTAAGTCTCCAACCTTGCTAATTGCTACCACTTAGGGATCAAGCATTCAAAACACAAGTTTATGGGAGACATCTAATCCAAATGACCACAGTGGGTCATATAGTAGGTGTATGCTTAGTTTTTGAAAAAATAAGACTGCTTTCCCAAGTGGTCTCATCATTTTACATGTTCCATGTCTTTTTTTTTTTGAGGCATGCCCAACAGACTGGCCTTTTTCTGAGGTGGTGGGGAGAATTGGCACACCAGGGCCTCCAGCCACTGCAATTAAACTCCAGACATATTGTGCGCCTGTGTCACTGTGTGTGTGTGGCTTATGTGGGACCTGGAGATTTGAACATGAGTTCTTGGGCTTCACAGGCAAGCGCCTGAACCACTGAGCCATCTCTCCAGCCCCCATATCCTTATTTTTGACCCTAGCAGTCTCAGATGGTTCACAGTGGTATCTTGGTGAAGTTCTGCTTTATACTTCCTTGACAATACATATGTGGCCTATCTGTTCATGTTCATTTTGGGCAGCTGTTGATGCTCTTTGGAGAAATTCTATTCAAATTTGGTTTATTCTTGATCATCTGCTTATTTGTTTTTTTAGTTATAGACAGGACAGGAACAGAAACCAGTCTATGGTCTTCTTACTGTGACATAAAGTCCAGCCCCAGAAACTTCCCTCTACAAGTGGCAACATCTTTTAAAAGGCATTTCTAGCGCCTTGTATCTTTTCTGTAGGGGACTTGGCAGGTCGTGCAGAACTGGTTGGAAAAACGTCCCTGAAGATCTGGAATGTGACTCGGATGGATTCAGCTCTCTATCGCTGTGAGGTTGTTGCTCGAAATGACCGTAAGGAAATTGACGAGATTGCCATTGAGTTAATTGTGCAAGGTAGGAACTCACAAATGAGAGGACTTTTTTATTGCATCAGGCCTCATGAGTCTTTTACTCTAGAATAAGAGATCAGTATATTTTGATTTCGTTTGTTCTAGAGCTGGGTATCCATGTCTTGGGGCAGGGACCCTGCTAAGTGTGAGGTTGCCCAAGTCTATCTAGGTGGGGGGATGTTGTAGGGCCCTGCCTTGGATTAGTCTCCACACCAGCTTGTACCAGGAGAAGAAATCAGAAACTATGGGACTGGACATGGGGTGGGATAAGCTGAGAGCCTGCAGGGTACAGGCAGCAGGCAGCCTGACTGACTGTGGTCTTTGTAGCTAGTTATACTTGGTTTTGGTAAGGATAGAGCCACATGCTGAGATTTTAAATACTGACCCATATTTTGTTTGCAGTGAAGCCAGTGACGCCTGTCTGCAGAGTACCGAAGGCTGTGCCTGTAGGCAAGACAGCAACACTGCAGTGCCAGGAGAGTGAGGGTTATCCCCGGCCTTACTACAGCTGGTACCGCAATGATGTATCACTTCCCACAGACTCCAGAGCTGATCCAAGATTTCGTAATTCCTCTTTTCTCTTAAACTCTGAGACAGGCACTCTGGTAAGATCTCTTCTAAGAGGTGAGGATGGAGAGATGCCTTGTTTGGGACACAAGATACTTGTTAAGGATAGCCAGTGAAGCCAGAACTAAAATTGTGAATGTCAGAAATTCTATAAGAAATATGACTCTCCCTTTGTTTATAAACACTACTAACTAGGTAAACTACATGAATGGAAGGAAACATCGGTTTACAAGAGGCTGAGGGGATGTAGTAAACAAATGTTATCAGTAGACATTATTAGAATCCTAGTTTGAATAATTAACTGTAAAAATCATTATGAGAGAGGAAAACGTGATTATTGGGTAAACATTTGATATGAAACAGTTGTTATAGTATTGTGATTATGGTTTCTAAAAGTCCTTATCTTCTAGAGATAATACTGAAATATTTATGGATAAAATATGACTAATTTGCTTCAGAGTAACCCAGTGATACTAGGAGACCACATAGGGGAGGATTGGTCATGCACTGGAGTGCAGGTTGGCCTCATCTGTGAGCCACTTACCAGTCTTTTGGTCTGTGGAATACCCAACTGTATGTAATCAGGTGAATTATACAGAATCCTTAGTATTTGTCATTAGTGTTGCCTGAAGAATAGTCATTGTCAAGTCCTTTTGGCAGCCTCTTGTGGTAGGTGTTTATCACCATATCCAAAGGAAAGCTCCATTGTTGCAAGCTTTGAGTCAGGAAGCTGAATGATGCCTGGGAAGCCACAGGGATGTTAGAGCACACGAGCATTGTGACCTCAGGACCTAGGGTGGCAGGCAGCCTTGGTCCCTTGCCCCTCCAAGGTCTTCCATTTTGAGTAGTAATGCTTGTCACATTCTGAAACAGGTTTTCAGTTCTGTCCACAAGGAGGACTCTGGGCAGTACTACTGCATTGCTACCAATGATGCAGGCTCGGCTGGGTGTGAAGAGCAGGAGATGGAAGTTTGTGAGTGATTTTCTGAACAGATTTCATTGGAAGACTTGAAATTAATCAAACATTTAAAGTTGAATATTAGATATTAGTTTATATAACTGTTCTGCCATGAATCAGCTTTCTTCTGGAGCCTACAGGACCCACCAAACCCACTGGAGAGGTTGAAGTGAGGGATCTAAATCTAAGTAAGTGAATCCCTAAAATAGGCCTCCTTGGGGACTTCTGGTTAGAAACATGGCCAGTCAAGTAACTTTAGTAAGTGATAGAACCACCAAACCCCACAGTTTGTAAGACATTTAGAAATCTACCCAGTTAGAGACCCTGTTTTCTAGGAAAACTGAGTCAAAAGCTTTTTATCTTCTTCTGTCATCATTGCTGGGGTTTTGCTGGGGAGATGTTGAGAGTAGTGGGTAGGGTGTGCTGAGCCACTTAAGGAGCTTCTTGAAGGCTTCCCTGTTGCTATCACCCCCGAGCAGTTTTGTTCCAAAATTGCTTGCTAATAAGAACCATTTGGAGTGCTATTCCACACACAGATCCTAGAGCCACCTCAGATGCATGCTGGGAATGTCTGTCTACAGGCAGCATTCTGTCAAATCAGGGAAACTATCTTAATCATTTCTTCTTGGAAGATTTCTTGCATTCTTCCATGTATTATTGGTATAAAGGAAAACAGCTCTAGAACTCCCATATTGAAAGTGGCCTACCAAGTGCCTTTGTCTAGCATACAGAGATGGAAAATGAGCCAGGTGTGGGCATGCATGCCAGTAGCAGGTTTGCTTTGGTGGCCACCACATTAACTGGAAGAGTTGGGGAACCATATGAACCACAGGTTCAGGGAGAGATCCTGCCTCAAGGAAACAAGGTGGAAGAACAATAGAGGATACCTTCTGTCTTCCTGGCTTCCTCATACGCACAGGGTACATGCACATGCGCAACAAGCAGCCAGTGGAGTGAAAGGCTTAAGATTTGCTTGTTGAAAATTTCCCCAAGTAATCTTTAGCAAAGATAGGCTTTGGAAATTAGGAATGTTTTTCTTCCTCAAAGGTCCTTGCTCTTAGTTCTGCATATAACCATTTTCTTCATTTATAATTCTCAGGCATTTAACCAGAAGATTTTGAAGCCTCTTAGACAACACTAAGCCTTTCTTAAGTTTTCAATGTAAATGCACTTGAACTGTGTGTCAGTACTTTCTACACATGTCAGGGCATGGTGTGCTTGCTGTATGTTCTAGGTTAGAAAGGTATTAAATGTTCCACTTGCTCTCTGGCTGAGGTAGGCGTGAGAGAGCAGGGGAGTAAATAGGGAGAAAGGAAAGAAGGTGGGTGTTGCAGTCAGCTTTGCATAGTTGGCCCCAAGAACCTGACCAAAAGCAGCTTGTGAGAGGAAAAGGCTTATTTTGGCTTATAGACTTGAAGGGAAGCTCCATGATGGAAGGGGAAAATGATGGCATGAGCAGAGGGTGGACATCGTCTCCTGGCCAACATCAGTAGACGTGTGTGGCAAACACTGGCAAGGGGAAGCTGGCTTTAATGCTCACAAGTCTTCCTCCAACAAATACACCACCTCTAGGAGGCTCTAATCCTCAAATTGCCACCAGCTGGAGACCTAACATTCAGAACACATAAGTTTATGGGGGACACCTGAATCAAACCACCACAGCATCCTAGTGGTCTTTTTAAACAGCAGGTGACATATAAGATCCTTCCCCACAAACCTTTTTCTGCAGATGACCTGAACATTGCCGGGATTATCGGGGGCATTCTAGTTGTCCTTGTCGTCCTGACTCTGATAACACTGGGCATCTGCTGTGCATACAGACGTGGCTGCTTCATTAATAAACAGGATGGAGAAGGGTAGGTCCACTTTCCCTAAATGAGGAGACAGCATTCAGCTTGGTGTCAATGTAGTAACCACATCACTGAACTGCTGTCTTCTGTCTACAGGTACAAGAGCCCAGGGAAGCCTGACGGAGTTAACTACATCAGGACAGATGAGGAGGTAAGGAAGAGTAGGAAATGAGTCTAGGTATGCCCAGCCAGCTACCCCATGTTGTGCTTGGAAAACCCAGTGGGTCCTGTAGGAATATCAGTTACCACCATACACTTGAGCTCCTTTGACCTTCATGGTTAACATGATCACATTAACAGGATCAAGCTTTAATGCAAGAGTATCCAACCTTTTGACATTATGACCTGATGTCACCTACAAATGTGTTGGGCTTCATTCTTAAGTATCCTGGTATTTATACACCCTACACATCTGCATGTTGCTCTTTGGAATGATTGTTCATGTTTTTAGTGCTGCCCCTAGTTTCCTTTGGGGACATGCTTAGTCACATTCAATTTGAGTAGTGTGTTTCCTTTCCTTCCACCCCCCCGCTCCCACCTGACATTAGTTCTAACTTTGCACTCCTTTATAGGGTGACTTCAGACACAAATCATCCTTTGTGATCTGAGACCTGGAGTTGTGACTGGGAGAGCAAGCACACTGAAATACCTCGACTGGAAACTCACATCAAGGGCAACCATGACCAGGGCATCTGGACAGAGCTAGACATACATAAGCTTTTTATTTTGGCCAAAGTTGACTGCTACTCCTTTAACAAGCCACGAATAAAAGAATCTTTACCAAGGCATAGTAACTCCTAAGAAAGGAAGTAGAAAGTTTGGCAAGTTGCATTCCCAGGCTGTGGCTGGACTGATTACCATGTGGGTATGTATTAGGGTAATCTTAAAACTCTGACCTCAGCTCTCCTCTGCTGGGCACATTGGGACTGCGTTTGCTTGGGGCTGTCTACCAACCAGAACAACACTGGCCATGAAAAGATGAGAAGCTGGGCGGTGGCGGCAGCAGCAGAAGCATGATATGAAGCCTGTGGGAGTCTCCATCAGTGCCTTCGTTGTTCCTTGGCACACCATGCTGCCTTTCTATGGCTCTGTTGATGGGCCAGTGTTGTCATGTTGGTCTAGGTGTGTCTGGATCAGCATTTTCAGGAAGGTAAACTGCTTGCTGGAAGAGGGCTCTTCTTACCCAGGGAACCTTCTTTGTTCAAGAGGGTGTCAGAATTTAAGAAAAACCTTTGTCTTAAGCTAAGTCTGAAATGGTACTGAAGTATGCTTTTCTAAAGGTCTTGTTTTATAAAATTTTAACATTCTAAATTTCTGCTAAATATGTATTTTGATTATTAAAGAGGAAGTTTATATAGAAATTGTAAATATATTGTCTTATAATATTCCAAAACTTATTTTTATAAAAAAAAACTTCAACTTAAGATAGAAGTTCAAATGACTAGGGTTAAATTGGAAACTGCCAATAATTAGGAGCCTTTTACTTAAGTAGAGCGAGGATTACTGGAACATTCCTTGGTTCATAGTACATTCTCTCCTTTTGCATAAGAAAACTGAGGCTGTCTGTCAGACCATTGTTGCTTAGGAAATCATTCAAGAGTTCCAGTCTAATAATGTTGATATGTGCATCTCTCCACAAGATATGTTGCCAACTTCCAGTAGCTTTCAGTGGACTTTTCCTGATGCCAGTAAAATTACCTACTCCTAAAGGCATCTGTGCAAAGACCATGTTGGTTGGCTCCTCGGGTTAATTGAAGCCAATGTTCCAGGGTCAGTTTTGGCCACTAACTTATAAGTGCTGGCCAGAATGCCTGCTTGGCCCTGATTAATTGCAGTGATGGTACTCTGGGTTATGTGGCCCTTGGTGGCTTCTTAGTTGGGTACTTCAGAAAGGCTGAAGTCTTCCATGCAGCACCCCATCTCCTGGCTTCTTGTAACAGACTGTTAGGGATGGCTTGCAAAACAAAGCCAGTGCTACTTGTTAAGTATATTTTAAATACTGGTATAGTTCAATAACATAAGTGTGTCTAAAGCTGAAAGCAATTCCTCAACCACACCTGTCAACCACAATAGTATTTTTAACAAAAATTATCCCCATGTTCTCCTTTGCCATGAGGAAAGCACTGACACTATGACTGTCTCTGTAACACATTGTGTGGTGACAGCTGGTCCAGTCCTTTGAAGAAAACCAAGAAGTACAAAGCCCAGTGGTGAGGAAAGTAATATGCCTGAACCAAAAGCAGCTTTTTAAAATTTTGATGTAAAATCTTTTTATCTACCCGAGATACTGATCACTTTTATGGGGACATTAGAAATACCACTCAAAAGTCTTTGTTCTTCAAGAGCAGATGTTCTCTGCCTCAAACATTACTGTGTTCTACTCATGATGTGAAGTAGTTTGAAGCCAAAAGCTTCTCAAAGGAGCACCTTGAGGAAGGTTAATGTAGAAGCTAGTCACTTTGTGATTCAACTTTGTGTCTTAATGTTTGTAGACTTCAATACTTTTCTCCCCCTTTGCATACTGAGACATGTTGAATTTTTTTTTTTTCCTTCTAAAATTATGTGAAATGCTGTGTGGTAAGATCCTGGCAGAAGCAATAGGCTGGTTTTCTGTGCCTGCTCAGTGGTTCCTGACTGCTCTTGTATTTATATCTTAAGTGTTTAGTTACGACTGCCCTTTCCACCCTTCTTCTTGGTAGGGAACAACATACTGGGCTCCCCTAAAGTCTCTGCCACAGTATCATGGACATGGGTTTGACAAAGCAGCACATGAACCTGGACAGCAGTGGCCAGTGACTGTAAAGCCATGGAGAAACGGAGTACTCATGCATTTTAGGATGCGAGTATAACAAAAGCCTGAGAGGCCCCAAATAGGGTGCTATTCTGGGCTTTGAAAATGATTATTGATGCACACAGGTGTTACAGCTTTGTACTACCACATTGGAAATTTGGTTATTTGTTAAAACATCATTTATAAAAGCTTCACTCTATGCTTACATTAGGTTTACTCTTAGAATCTTGTTAAGCATGTACTCTGAAAAGGTACAGTTCCATCACCATCTGAGGGAACTCAATGTTGGTCTGGTGCCAAGTTTGTTCATTCAGGAACAGCTGTGTGGTTTACTCCGGTGACTGCCAAAAGTTTACTCATGGCAGAACACAATGACTCTCCATCCCTCAAACCAACTACCAGGAGAGAGAAGACCATCAGCCAAACCAAGCATATTGATTGGTACATGCTCACAGTCCCAACTATTCAGAAGGCTAAGGTAGGAGGGCCACTTGAGCCTAGGAGTTCAAGGTCTTGGGCAACACAATGAGATCCCTCATGTCCAAAAAAGAAACAAACAGCCAACTGCATTGCTTTGGATAAACACAATGTTTAAAGTTTCTGTAACAGTACCAACACAAGAAGCTCATGTGGAGCAGTCCACAGAAAAGCACCACAAACAGTACCAGTGCCACTTTGCATTCTTTCTAAATGGAATCATACCTCAGTACTAACAAGTCTGTTAGTGGCAGAAAGTTTGCATATGGGAACAAAGGCAGGTGGGTAAGCAGATGAACTAACCCCAAGAACAATAGGGTCATCTTTTTCTAACAGGAAAATTTTCTTAAATACATTATGCAAAGTTAAGATGAACACCAGTAAAACCTTCTTATAAAACAAAAATATTCTGCTGAATGCTAAGGAAACTGTGTCTATGCTTAACTTTTATTACTTATTTTAGAAAAGCTGTACATTTTTTAAATAAAATCTGTATAAATAGAAAAAATATTTGAATCAAAATTTCATCATTAGTTATGGGAAAATATGTATGTACTATAAAGAATTTAGACAAGTTAATAAGAGTCTTGGGTTATACAAAATAAGGCTAAGACTTTTAAACTGTGTTCCTTAAAGACCAGATTATAACTTAACACTTAGAATTGTCACAATTTTAGCTTAACTTTAAAATAAAAAAAAAAAACTCTAAATCATTTTTTTTCATTTCTCTATTTACAAAATTTCAACAGATGTCATACAGAAAATTATGAGTCTGCCCAGAAAAGCAGGTAACAGCTTTGGTATGACATAATGGAATGTGTCCTGAGGCCTAGAAATCACTCTTCAACTTCCCCAACACTTGCTAGACTGCATAGCTTCAGTTGGCTGTCTTCAGTGGGCTCTTTCGGAGAGACCTCCTCATGGGTCTTGGGTTGCTCCTATTCCTGGCTAAAGACTTCACATTCCACTGTGGAGACTGTGGAGGCCTGGAGAAAGAGATGCTATGGTTCATTAAAAGAATAAATCTTGACAAAGATGTCTACCTCAAAAGGAACCCTTCAGAAAACTTACGATTTATCAGGCAGTGACAAACATAAAATATCATTTCCTTGACCCTGGACTCCAGATTTCTCTGAAAGGTAGTCAAACAAACAAATTCAGGTTTCCCAGAACTTCTAAGGTACTTGATGTATTGACAAGAAAAAAAACTCAGAACTTGCCTTTGACGGAAAAAGGAGTCTGCGATGTCTCTATGTAACTGACCCCTGCTCCAAATGTAACATCATTGATGGACTCTGGGTAAAGGGGAAACATACTTTCATAAACATACTTTGATAAAAAGCTGGCAATATATACAGGCATCAAAGTAAGTGACCCATGGAGTTCTGCTCTCATTTTCATTTCCTGCCTCTATCTCATATCCTCAGGATCACCACTCAAAAGCCTCAGTTTGACTTCTTTCCAGGACTTCATACATTCTTGAAAGCTTCTTCCCCCAGAAAACTCTTCAGTCTCTCCTGACTTCCTTTCTCCACCACAGCTCTCCTCAGGCTGCACTGAGGCCCAAGCCTTAACTGTTCATATGTGTGGCTTCTCACTTATGCCCATGTCTTCACAATGGTTATGACTGCCTGCATGTCCAGTGACCCTCAACTCCCGTCAGTACTTCTCCTGCATTCCCTAAACTGACACCAAAACTTGTTACTTGTACTGTGTTCTTATACATAGAACAGACCAATATTTGGTCGTCCCAAATGGAGCTACCAGGTATCACTGGCTCCTCCACATAGAATCAGTAACAGCCTTCTCCATTCTCAACCTGGTACCTTTCCTTCTGCCTCACTAAGTATGGTGCAGCTTCCCCCTTACTCTTGATCCTTTATGGTGCTTCCCCCACCTACACGGCCTCCCTATCCAGCCCATCCTTTAGAGGCAGGAAGCAGACTGGAATGACATTCTGCCTCTGTCTCACTAGTAGAACCTCAAGTCTCTCCAGCTCTAAAATGGGGACAAAAATAAACCTGGCCCACAAGGACCAGGATTAAATGAAATTATATAAAAATGCTTAACACAAGACCTGGTATAATGAACCAAAAAATAATTCATTAGCTGTTATGTCACTTGAGTCATGTTGAATTTAAGAACTGGTAAAGTTACTGCCCTGCCTAGGCCCCTTGATGGCTCTGAATACCAAGGAAAAGCTAAAGATCCACCAGTCTGAGCTGATCCCAAGCCACCTTTACAAAATTCACAAGACACATCCATACCATATAATCTTTAAAAGTCTGCAGTGATATAAATCAGGTGTCCCTCATCAACTCATAGGTTTGAATGCTAAGTCCCCAGATGATGGCAATTTGGGAAATGGAGCCTTGCTGGAGGAGTGTGTTGCTGGGGGTGGCTTACAGGTATTCTAGCCAGTTTCCCTTTGGCCAGTGCTTGGCATACTTGTCCACCTGATGTTCGCCAGGAGGTGATGTCCAGTCTCTGCTTGTGTCACATTGTCCCCTGCCATTATGGAGTTTCACCTCAAGTCTGTAAGCCAAAATAAACTCTCTTCTCCTACAAACTGCTTTTGGTTGGGTGCTTTGTGCCAGCAACATGAAAGTAACTGCAACACTGGATGACAATTTTCCAGCAGGCCCTGGCCTGTTGTTACATCTGCATGTAGTCAGCCTCTTTTCCTGGTCTGCTGTCCCGATATGCCCCACAATCCACCTCCCTAACCTCTGTGCACTGTGTGTCTAAGTGCTACTAGTACTCTAAGGGAGCAGAGCCTAGGCTCACCTGCATGCTAAAGACTAGCCCCAATGGTCATCCTCTCCATAAGCACATTGCATCTCATCCCAGTCAGCAGGGCTATCATCAAGAAAAAACTACTATCAGTAAAGATGTGAGGTTGGGGCTGGAGAGATGGCTTAGCGGTTAAGCACTTGCCTATGAAGCCTAAGGACCCCAGTTCGAGTATCAACTCCCCAGGACCCATGTTAGCCAGATGCACAAGGGGGCACACGTGTCTGGAGTTCGTTTGCAGTGGCTGGAGGCCCTGGCGCGCCCATTCTCTATCTGCCTGTTGCTCTGTCACTCTCAAATAAATAAATTTATTTTTAAAAAAAGATGTGAGGTGGGAGTGGAGAAACACCCTTATAAACTATGGATAGGAATGTCAACTAGTATAACCACTCTGTAAGCAGGGAGATCTCTCACAAAATAAAAATAGAATCACAATATGATCCAACCATTCCAACTCCTAGATATGACATACCTGAAGGAATCAAAGTCAGTGTATAATAGAGAACTGAATACGCACATTAAAAAAAATTTTTTTTGTTCATTTATTTGAGAGCGACAGACAAAGAAAGAGGCAGAGAGAGAGAGAGAGAGAATGCGCCAGGGCCTCCAGTCACTCTAAACAAACTCCAGATGCATGTGCCCCCTTGTACATCTGGCTTACGTGGGTCCTGGGGCTTGAGCCTTGAACCGAAGTCCTTAGGCTTCACAGGCAAGTGCTTAACTGCTAAGCCATCTGTCCAGCCCATGAATATCCACATTTATTATGGCACTATTCACAATAGTGACATTGTGGTATCAAGATGCCACAAGATCAATGGATAAAGAAAATGGAGTTTTATTCAGTCATAAAATATCCAAAATTATATGAATTTGCAGAAAATGAATAGAACTGGAGATTATGCTAAGTGATATCAGCCAGACTCCTAAGATATGGAAGTAGAAGAGGGGTTATTTGGGAAGAGGAAGGGGAATAGATAACGAAGGGTGGTGAATGTATGTGTAGAAAATGTTATATAAAGCCCATTTTCATAATTTTATTGTTAATATATGCTAGTAAAGTTTTTCTAAAATATCACTATTACTACCTCAATTATAAGTAGTTCTGAAAATTATTCCTGTCCATTTAGCAAAATCACTGTTTATCTGAATGCCACTGGTGGGCTACATTAGTGGATCCATCAGCCTTCTTTCCTACTGGCTTTGCTGCAGAAACCCTCTTGCTGACAGTCACCTCAACTAAACTTAAAAGTCACCGTAGGAATTTATAAACCAAGCAACATTGCTTAAATGTTCTGTAATTCTCCCAGGGAAGAGAACTCACGGGGGTGTGGGGGAGGCTTCCTGTAAGCATTCCTTTTTGCTTCAAAACTGAGGTGGACTGAAGTCGCCTCAGCAAGAACATTACATTCTGCAGCTGGAGAAAGCACAAGTCCTGACCTAGTGGCACCTCTGTTTGATCTCCAGTCAAACCTGAGCCCACACATGCAAATTAGAGCAGCTTTAGTGTACCATGCTCAGATTTCACTGAGAAATACATGCTGCCAGGAACTAAAGATTGAGATTACAGACTCATGGGATGAGCAAAAAACTGAATTGAGAAAAATCTACCCCATTTCTTTGGTATATGGTACCTACTTGCCAAAACAGAAGCACTTGGTTTCTCTGAGCCAAAACCACAGAACATAAACGTTCCTCTTTCAAAGAGGCAAACGATTTTACACATATGACACCTGTAGATGTATAAGATGCCAAAATTACTGCCTTTCATGACAAAAAAACTGCCATGATCCACTTGGGTAGAGTTAAGAGTGGGAATTCTGTTCATCCATAATACACTAGTTAAAAGGGAGTTCTGCATAAAAATTATCCGCACTCCTTAAATACTCTTAAGACATCACAGGGCTGGGGAGATGGCTCAGCAGTTAAGGCACCTGCCTGCAAAGCCAAACAACCTGGGCTCAATTCCTCAGTACAAAGTGGTACACACATCTGGAGTTTATCTGCAGTGGCACTATGTCCTAGTGCATCCATTCATATGCTCTGTCTCTCTGCTTGCAAATAGATAGATAGATAGATAGATAGATAGATAGATAGATAGATAGATAGACAGACAGACAGATAGATAGATAGATAGATCACAGCACCACAGGTTGACAGCAAGTAGCCAGCCGGAACCCAGGAATGCTCCTTGAAAACGCACTCACAAAGGTGGCATGCCTGCATGCTGCCCCATCAGCACACAGAATAGTAGCTTGGTTTTGACCTTGTGGGGCATGGGATGGGACACAGGCTAGACTGGGGGCAGAGAGGCTGCAAACATCTACTTCTGAAAAGGTATGTCCCAGCCTCTGTGGTTGGCTCCATGGAGATAGCTTGCAACAAACAGCAAGGATAGACAGAATGAACATCAGAGTGTGGGGTGCAGTGCTGAAGGTCACAGGCATCTTGTGGAGAGCCAAGGAAGTGGGTATTCTGGACAAGGACTTGGAGACTGAGGATCTGAGTTAGAGGAAGAGTGGCTTGACAATGGTACCCTAAAATTGAACAGCAGAGGGAGGTACACATGACACTCCAGAAAAATACTTGGAAACAATGGTTTCCAATGGTGCTAGACAGTAACAATTTTAGTATATGTTGAACAGCTTTAATCTGAATGTTGGAAATCTTAAGTGTTTAGATATTTTGAGTGCTGACATGAGGTCACAGTGGAAAATTCTCTATGATCTCATGATGGTGGTAGTCAAAACACAGGTGTACTAAATGTGATGCATAAAATTATCATCAAGGGCTGGGAGATGGCTTAGTGGTTAAGACGCTTGCCTGCAAAGCCAAAGGACCAAGGTTCTATTCCTAGGACCCATGAAAGTCAGATGCACAAGGTGGTGCATGCATCTGGAGTTCGTCTGCAGTGGCTAGAGGCCCTAGAGCACCCGTTTTCTCTCTCTCATTTTTATTTATTTGAGAGAGAGGGGGGGAAGGGGAGAAAACGGGCACACCAGGGCCTCCAGCTTCTGCAAACAAATTCCAGATGCATGTGCCACCTTGTGTCTCTGGCTTACATGGGTCCTGGGCAATCGAACCTGGGTCCTTTGGCTTTGCAGGCAAATGCCTTATCTGCTAAGGCATCTCTCCAGCCACCCATTTTCTCTATCTGCCTCTCTCTCATAAATAAATAAGTAAAATATTTAAAAAGTATCATCAGGCTATGTATATAGCTGTACTTGAGACATAAATGAAATTGTGTGTTTAGACTTGGGTCCTATCCTAAAGGTGTCTCATTAGGGACATGCAAATATTCCAAAATCTTAAAAAAAACACAAAATCTGAAACACTTCTAGTCCCAAGCATTTTGATAAGAGATTCCTAACATGTATAATGGTTTTTATTGGATTTGAGATAATAAGAGGCTACTTCTAACTTGGAACATTAGGAAAACAATACCCAGTGGGAAGTATGGAGACCTATTGGCTCATGCATAGCAGGGTGTGAACCTGCTTTCTTGGTCTGCTCAAGGGCAGAGGCCCCGAGTATACAAGGTAGTTGCAGTGCCAACCTCTGACATTCTCTAGGGCATATCAGTTGAGCACAGCCCATGCCTGATATTTTTTGCATGGGTTCTTATGCTATCAAGTGAACTATGTCCCAGCTCTTTGGTGCTAACATGACAGAAGACTGCCTTCAGAATGGCACATCTGGGTAGTGACCTGACCTATCTGTTTCACACTGGTCACACAAAGATCCTTCCTAGGGTGTTGGGAGGTTTAGCTGAGTTAATGCATGCAAAATATTGGGAAGAGTGCTTAATATTCAGTAAATTCTTACTCAAGTAGTTGATCACTGTGCAATAGGTTAATAGCAATGCAGTGAGCACAGACAGGCCATTCATCTAATTACAAGACAAAGAGTTTTTACTAAAATTCACACACAGTGACTGTAAGGGAGCCTCTTTAAATTGGGTACTTACTCTTTGGGGTGCTGATTGCCCGTTTAGTTATGTGCTTGACAGCTTTAGCAGACTCTTGCTCCAAGCTGTAGGAAGTTACTAGGATAGAATGGGAAAAGTTTTTATTTCTTCAAAAAGCTCAAATCATATAGCAACATAAAGAGAAAATGTAAGATTTGTACAATGAGAGCTAAAACCAATGTTTAAAAGGTTCTAATAAGCAAATCAGAAAACAATACAAATAATAAACTTGGGGGAAAATATCCATACCATTTGTTGGCCTATAAAACCCTCTAAAGAGCTGGGGACATAGTTCAGTTGATAGCATCAGAACCCATGCAAAAATACCAGGCATGGGCCATGGAGATGGCTCAATGGTTTAAAAGCACTTCATGTGTTAAGTATGGGGGTCTGAGAAGGCCTGAGTGTTCAGGACCCATGGACATGCACATATGGAACCCCAGTTCTATGGGGAGCATAGATCTGAGAATCACAATGAAAAAAATGGCAAGCTCCAGGGTCAGTGAGAAACTCTAGCTCAAGTGAGAATGGGTAGAGTGGGACATCTGCTTATTTTCTTTGAGAACAGCCATATCTTGGTCAGACTGGCTAATTAGCAATCCTCAGCAATTCTCTGGTCTCTGCTCCCCATGGGACTGGGGTTATAGGCATAAGTGGTCACACCCAGCTGTTTATGTGGTGCTAGGGAATTGAACTCAGGGAAAAATCAAGCCCTCTCAGGTCCTCATGCTTGCGTGGCAGGTGCTCTTACCTGCTGAGCCATCTCCCCAGCCCTAAGAAAGCATTTTAAAAGGAATGAGAACTAGACTCACTCTTCTTTTAAAGCTGCAAATGCTCATCATGTCTGGTGCCAACTTTAAGGCTTACCATGGCTACTGGGTTTTTCTGAGCTTCCAGACTCTACAGTGAAAGGCAACGGTCCTAAACTCTGACTGTGAGGCCTACTCTTCGACTCCACAGCTTTCTTGACAGAATTCAGGATTGCAATGGTACTCAGGGACATGGGCCTGTGGGGACAAGATGACAGTCAGTGACTTTCTTGGTACAGACCACTGTGGGCCAGATATCCCTACTCACTTTCTTTCCGATGTATCATCTAACCTCTTTCCTTTCAGGGAGGCATGTGTGTGAGGTGTCAGCACAAACACCTCTGAGAATACCACAGAGGTTTAGCTTGCTGTTGCCTCAGTGAGTTTCCTACCTGGCATTAGGCATTAGCATCTTCAGAGGCCCAGTTTCTGGTGTAAGAGGCAATGCCGGTGTATAGCCAGTACTGGATCTGGGTGCTGAAGGCTGGCTCACTGCTGGAGAGACAGTGGCATTTTCTTGGCCAGCAGAAGTTGGCATTACTTCTAAGCCTGGAACAGCCTATTACAGAGGTCAAAGGAATCATATGTGTTCTGAATAAGTCCATAAATAATCTGTTTTAAAACATACCAGCTTTGGACAAGGACACATTCTTCAAAACTATCAGCAAACAGCCACACACAGATGTGGCAAGTCTGTCTTTATCACTTTTTAATGTAACAGGTCTGTTTGCATTCTTCAGGTAGAACAATGTGAGCAATGGCCACAGCCAGAAATGCCCCAGACATTATGATTTAAAAGGGGCAGCTGAAAGGCAGACACAAACATACCAGGAGATGTAAGAGTAGGTTGCTATTGCAATCAAAAAGTTCAGGTTCCCCAGGCAGTGATCCTAATGACTCTCACACATTATTCCCAGTTACTACTACAACTTTCCAGGCAAAGTTCTATGGCAGAGCCCAGGGAAAGGAAGACCTTCAACTACCAGTGTGTCTATCACAAGTAACAAGGGAACACAATACTGGCCAGCAAGGGGCAAACCAGAGGCTCTACCTTTAGCAACCTCAGACTGCATATAGATTCTGAGAGGACAGATGGCTGCAGACTGGACATCTGGTCAGTCTAAAGTGAGCCTCCCTCTACCTGCATGGTTTGTGCCTTGTCAACTTCTCTGTTCCCATTGGCATGTTTTGCCAGCTCTTGCTCCTGGGCCAGCTGTTCGTTGTACTTCTTCATGTCATACTCAAGTTCAGATGCAAGTTGTTTGTCAACAGCAAAGAAATCTGTGATTTCATCTCGGTAATCCTGCATTACCTCCTGAAATAGACATAGAAGCATCCTTTAGTGCTTGCTGAATAAAACAATAAGGCCTTGCTGTGTCTGGTGGTACACATCCATAACCCCAGCACTACGGAGGCTGAGGCAGGAGGGTCATGAGTTCTAGGCCAGCTTGGGGTACATAGCAAGACCTTATTTTAAACAAATCATCCAGAAATAAACTCAGCAATACTATTTCTATTACATCAACATTTTACCATTAATGGCATTTTCTGAACAACCATCAACCATATCATATTGACTAAATACGCAGGTGACTGTATCAGATATTAGCGAATAATTCTGATATCTCAGGTTGTTTCCTATCAGTTTCCTGATGGGAAAAAATACGGTCAAGGCTCAGACAGACCTCAAGCTGGGCTCAGATATAGGTGGTGCAGCCTGGAAGCTGCTCATCTATCTACATCAATTTTCCCCACAGTGTCCAAGGAATCACAACTAAATTTTAATCCCATTTCTATGTTTTCTGTTGCTTATACACAAAGTCCTTTATCAAATCCAGGGAAGAACATTCTCAGGTCCTAAAGAGGGCTGATAAGAACAAATCCCCTTGGTTACGAAAAAGAAACTGTTTCACCTAGCAGTATTACAGGAAGACAAGGACACACAGCAGCTCCAACTAAGAGGGAAGTCCCAACAAAGGAAGGAAATCCATCAATGTCTATAGCTGCCACTAAGTGGGATTTCCAGAGGGCAGAGAGTCACTGCTGCTGGGGAAGCAATCCTGTGAGAACCTCTGGGTTCAGCATCAAAAACAAGAGAAACACTTATTTCTAAGTGCTTAAGTATTTTAGAATATAAGTTCTTTGTTTCCCCCTTTCTCTGCGATTTGAAACAGGATAATAAAAATATGAGAATAATGTCAAATTCTCACTTGTTCCCATAAAGTGGGCTTACCTTTTTCACTTGATCTTTGATAAAGTTATGTGGAACATTATATTTACTATAATTCTATTGTAGCCTTTTTAGAGGAATTTTTTAAAAAGATTTTATTTATTTGAGAAAAAGAGCAAGAAAGGTAGAGAGAATGGGTATGCCAGGGCTTCCAAATAATGCAGACAAACTCCAGACACATGCACCATCTTGTATATCTGGCTTATGTGGGTACTGGGGAATTGAACATGGGCCCTTAAAGTTTCACAGGCAAACACCTTAAACTGCTAAGCCATAGGTTTTTCAAGGTAGGGTCTCGCTGTAGCCCAGGCTGACCTGGAATTCACTAGGTAGTCTCAGGGTGGCCTTGAACTCACCGAGATCCTACTACCTCTGCCTCCCACCTCTGCCTCCCAAGTGCTGGGATTGGGTGTGCACGACCATGCCCGGTGGAAAAATTTTGTTTTAATGAAGTAAAATATATAATGTAAACAGAAATTGTTGCCAAATTAAAGAAACCAATGTGTCATTTCAATGATTTTTGTCACAGGTCTCAGGCCTCGCTGCAAGTCAGCACATTCCAGTCTTGGTCCCTTACTTCACAACCTCAGAATGGCAGCTGCCTCAGGATAACCTCCACCCTTCACACCCAGCATGCTGCCATAGCAACTGACCTCCTGTCCACATCCAGGAAAAGGCAAAACACTCTAAAATTAAACATGATGACCACCTTCCACTTATGACTTTGTCCTCAACTTCAGTAGGGAAAATCTCTGAAATGGAACCTAATCCCAAAGACATATATGCTCAGTCCTTAACAATTATAGGAATGTTTGGAGCACTTTGGGTTATCACACACTGTCGGTGGGGGTAGGGAAGACAACCCCAAAGAGCAAACTCCTTATTTACCCTGAGATAGTTCATGAGTTCCCGCAGGGCAGGGATCTTATTTTTCTCCAGCACAGTCTTCAGGGAGATGATGATTGGAATAATATTTTCTATAAAATTCTTCTTCTGAACCTGCAGTAACACAAGCAAAAGCATACTTTAGATTAACAAACTTCAGAAAAATAACAGGTTGTCTTTTAAAAAAAAAATCTTTTATTATTTATTTATTGGAAAAAAGAATGAACATGCCAGGGCCTCTAGTCACTGCAAACTAACTGTGCCACCTTGTGCATCTGACTTACATGGGTACTGGGAATTGAACCTGGGTCCTTAGGCTTCACAGGCAAGTTCCTCAACTGCTAGGCCATCTCTCAAGCCCCCAGGTTTTTTCTCCTCTCCTCTCCTCTCCTCTCCCTCTCCCTCTCCTCTCCCTCCCCTCTCCCTCCCTCTCCTCCCCTCCCCTCTCCTCCCCTCCCCTCCCCTCCCCTCCCCTCCCCTTTCTTTCTTCCTTCCTTCCTTCCTTCCTTCCTTCCTTCCTTCCTTCCTTCCTTCCTTCCTTTCTTTCTTCTCTCTTTCTTCTCTCTCTCTCTCTCTCTCTCTCTTTCCTTCCTTCTTAACTTTTTAAATTATTATTATTATTATTTTATTTGCAAGCAGAAAGAGACAGAGAGAGGCAAGACAAGACAAACAGAATGAGCATGCCAGGACCTCTAGCTGCTGCAAATGAACTCCAGATGTCTGGCTTTACATGGATACTGGGGAAGTGAATCCAGGTCATTAGGCTTTGGAGGCAAGTGCCTTAACTACTGAGCCATCTCCCAAGCCCCTAAGACATTTTCTTAATCAGGTTAAGTACAGCAAATCCAGCATCCTCTAGAAGATTGATATTTGATAATGATACTAGGAATGGAGAGGACCTACAGCATTTCTTCTAAAGACTTTGTAATCACTGTCACAAGACTCTCAGGTGTGTAAAGTAGGGTGACAATAAATACTCCTCACATGTTCTAAAGAGAAATAGGAATAAGATGTGTTGAAGAACTTGACAAAAGCTCCAAATGTCCACACAGCTCTTTATGAACCCTTGGCTCTGCAGTTCTTTCATGCAACACCCTCTGTTTTGTAATACAAATCTGCTCACTTTGCCTACTCATAGGGTATTTTATAATCTGTGAATGAAATGGTAGTGGTTGGCTAAAGTATGAAGATGGCCAGCTTTGTCTTTTTGCATGTGTGTATTAGGTATGGTGTGATGTGTGTGGTGTCTGTGTAGTATATGCATATGTGTATGCAGACACATGGCCTGTGAGTGTGCATACAAGTGCCAGAGGAGAACCATGGTATCCTCTATTGGTCACATATTTCCTTGAGATAAATCTTTCCCTAAACCTTGAGCTGCCTTTTTTTTTTTTTTTTTTTTTTTTTAAGCCACACTGGCTCATCAGCAAACCGCAGTGATTCTCCAGTCTCTGCTTCCCACAGGACTGGGGATACAAAAATGCATGGCCATGCCCAGCTATTATGTGAGACGGAATAAAACTCAGGGCAAATCAGGCCCTCTCAGATCTTCATACTTGAATAGTAAGTGCTCTTACTTGCCGAGTCATCTCCCTAGCCTTGTGCTTATGTGTCTTTCCATACACACATAAAATTGCATACAATTTGAAAAGTGCAATGATCTGGGTGGGTTAGCATGGGCTTATAATTTGAGTACTCAGGGGGCTAAAGCAGGAAGATCAAGAGTTTGAGCCGGGCGTGGTGGGGCTCGCCTTAATCCCAGCACTTGGGAGGCAGAGGTAGGAGAATTGCAATGAGTTCCAGGCCATCCTGAGACTACATAGTGAGTTTCAGGTCAATCTGGGCCAGAGTGAAACCCTACCTCGAAAAACCAAAACATAAAAATAAAAAAAGAGTTTGAGAACAACTTGAGCTGTGTAAGGCCCTATTTCAAACACAAACAAAAAAGTGCTATATATTTATATACTACTTGGCTTAAATGATCAGTAATACAGATATTTTTTAATAAATCCAATTTAAAGTAATTCATATTACAGTATCCCACATATATAAAATTTATCTTTCTGAACCTGAAATGTACTTTCTTCTTATTCAAAACTAATAGTGTTTCTTGCTAAAAGATCTTGTTAGAATCCCCAAAACAGGAGAACAACAGGCATAAAACTACACAACTTAGGGCTGGAGAGATAGCTCAACAGCTAAGTTGCTTGCCTACGATGCCTAATGACCCAGGCTTGATTCCCCAGTTTCCACGTAAAGCCAGATGCACAAGGTGGCACATATATTTCTTTGCAGGGCTGGAGGCCCTGATGTGCCCATTGTCCCCCTCCCCTGTATATGTTTGCAAATAAAAAACACAAATATTTTAAAAACTACACAATTTAATAAAGATGTATCTAGGCATGTGGAAAATTAAGAATCATTTTAGTAAGTGGCCTAAATGCATTTGACAAATATTAACAAACACCTTCTCTATCCAGACATAAACTAACCTCTAGAAATACAGAAATAAAATTGCGAACTTGTCTTCAAATTACTTCTAGGTCAGTATGTGCTGTGGCAAATGACATGAGGTGACAGGGAGTTAGGGAAAAATGGGGATAAAGAAAAATGTCTGTTGGAGGCTTCGCTGAGATACTATGTGTGAAATGTGTGGGGATTAGAAGGAATGAGGTGCCTGGGGTCACTGAGACAGAGGAACCAGTGCCAATGGTGTGGATGGAGTGGGAGAATGCTTTGAATGTGAGGAAGGGAGGAAAGAAATGGGGTGGAGACAAGCACAGAGTTTTCTGTTTTAGAGGAGAATCAAGATTTTATTCAGAAGTTGGCAGGTGCCACCAACATAGTTTTAAAGATGACACATGACAAATATTAAAAAGATTCTCATGAGCTTGGATGAAGGCATATACTATGTGACCAACTCCATTGTACTGAGTAGCCAATGTCACAGTACTGACTGACCCATACCACACTACTGGGAAACCAACACCTCAGGACTGAGTGACTATAGGTTACCCACAATCTGTCACCCCAAAAGATCCCTGCCACTGTCAGCATCACTCTGCCTTTAGTGTATTTTATAGAGAACAAAATTATCATATTCATTCTTAAGAAAGATTGTTCTGGTAGCAGAGTGGTGCATGGTCTACAAGAGAAAGCAACTAAAGGTGAAGGAGCTTAATGGAAACGAGTCTCAACAAAAGTTAGAACCAATGGTGAGGCAAAGACCTGATAAGACAGACATGATCTAGCAAACTGGATGTTATTGGAGTCTTTTTCTTTGGGATTAAAAGACTACAAGGATCAGGTAGAAATACAAATCAGACATCTAAGCAAGGCACAAGAACATCAGGTCTGGAGAGGATCATGACAGTGAGGCTTTCTTAGGCACTGCAGTTCAAATTTGATACCTCTGGCCAAACCAAGTATGTGCCTAACATGCCAGACTACTGTTTTGTGCTCTTCTGCAGCATAAATTATCTAAAAATCTTTGGGTACATACACCATTCTTATATAATGGTTCCCTTCTTCACAACATGTTGTGAAAAGGAAGAGACCAAGGGCAGAAATAATTAATTCCATTCTGATAAAGTGTGGGACACTAGCAGAACCCAGGCAGGCAGAAGTGCATTCAGGTTCATAGGAGAAACTATAGCTAAAGGCAGAGACCTGAGAATCACCATCACCTGGGCAAGAGTTATAGCCACTGGAACGAGTGGTTCCAGGACCCACGTGT
Source organism: Dipus sagitta (assembly GCA_036346955.1). NCBI lineage: Eukaryota > Metazoa > Chordata > Mammalia > Rodentia > Dipodidae > Dipus > Dipus sagitta. The sequence continues at coordinate 74,135,206 of CM070772.1, read as the reverse complement.
AAAACCTGTACTTCAGAGAAGCACAGTGCATGCACATACCTGTGAGATGAGCTTTATCTGAGCTTCCTGAATGACGACGTTTGCTAGGGCCACATCATCTTCTTCCATAAGGAGGTCCTTGTATGGTTTAGCTCTCATTGCCAAAAGCTTGATCTCTTTTGAGCTGAGGACGTCAAAGGTATCTGAGAGTAACTCATTGGCTTCCATGTCCAGGGGCAGGATGCCATCAGTAAAGCATGCTGAGAGAGCATAGTAGACGAGCTTCTGAGAAACACCTTAACCCAGAGGGAAGGGGAATTCACGGGACTGGGGCCTGTCTGAGGTTGTGGCAGGGGCCTACAAAGGTAATAGAAATGGGGCACACCTAGTGGCAAGAAGACAGAAAGACTGGTCTTCCTAGAGCACCAGGTCTTAACTGCTGGGCCAATATCAATATAGCATTTCAGTATGAAACAAGTATGTACCACAAACAACAAGCATACCCAAAATATTAAGGCAGACTTTGGAAGTGACATTGAATCGCTGCTCATCTGTGAAGTGCTCAAGAAGAAACTTGTAGATTCTCATCCGCTTCTCCTTGTTTGTCTTTCCCTTCAGTGAAAACAGCTGCTTCTCCCTGGCAGAACAGGACACTTACTATACCATGTAGGTATGGGTAACAAAGATTATAGCATTCAGCAGTGACATTCTAATGTCACCACAGGCATCACCCTTAGGACTCTTATTATTATCACAACTGAATTTTCTCATGTCCTTTTGCCAAGTAAACAAATGACCACCACAATACCCAGGTCAGGGGGGTATCCAACCTCTGTATTTTACAACTAACATCTCCCAATCTTCACTCCAGCTCTTACTGTGAGACAAGGAAACCACTCTAGCTGCTTCACTGACCTCTCTGATTGGAGGAATTTGTTATACTTCTCATGCTTCTCATAGTTGTTGAAGTGGAATATACATTCAATAAAATGCTGGAAGAACATGGTAGGATTCCTCTTCAGTAACAAGTGAGCCAGGCAAAACTCCCCGAGACTGCAAAGAAGAGAGAATCAAAGGAGACCATTTGCTATTCACAGACAGCCTAACAAACATACCCAAAACTCTACAAAGCAAAGAAGCACAGTATTTGAAATCTGTCCCAATGACCAACATCTTCAGATCAAAATCAAGGTAGGCATTCTATGTCCGCCTATCCTTACTCAGTGCTTCCTTTTGTGAGATTTGTGAGACCTACTGTGCTAACAAGACTCCCTTAGTGCTTCCTTTTATTTTTTGAAATATTATATTTATTTATTTGACAGAGAAAGAGGGGTAGAGAGAGAGGGGGAGGGAAGGGGGAGAATGGGCGTGCCAGGTCCTCCAGATACTGAAAATGAACTCCCGACACGTGTGCCCCCTTGTGCATCTGGCTATAAAGCATACACAAAAACCTGGAAACTAAACAGTATACTCTAAATGATGAATGGGTCAATGAAGAAATCAAGAAGGAAATCAGAAAGTTCATAGAATCAAATGATTATGACAACACAACATACCAAAACCTTTGTGAGACAGTGAAGGCAGTTCTAAGGGAAAATTTATAGCTTTAAGTGCCTAAATTACAAAATTAGAAAGGTCGCTAGTAAACATTTTAATGCTTCACCTTAAGGCCTCGGAAAAAGAAGGAAAAGGCAAACCAATAAATGAGTAGATGGGAAGAAGTAATAAAGATTAAAGCAGAAATTAATGAAATAGAAACAAAAGAAAAATCCAAAGAATCAATGAAACAAGAGAGAAGAGACACAAATTAATAAAATTAGAAATGAAAAAGGTACCATTACAACAGATACCAGAGATATTCAGAAAATCATAGGGACATAAGTACATATACTCCACTAAGTTTGAAAATCTGAAAGAGATAGATGATTTTCTTGATTTCTATGACCTACCAAAACTAAATCAATATGAGATTCATCAGTTACATGGTCCTATAACAAGTACGGAGATCCAAGCAGTTATAAAAAAAATCTCCCAACTAATAAAAGTCCAGGCCCAAATGGATTCACTGGTAATTTTTACCAGATTTTCATGGAAGAACTAATACCAATGGTTCTCAAACTTTTCCATAAAATAACAAAGGAAGGAATCCTACCAAACTCCTTTTATCAGCATCACTATGATACCAAAACCAGACAAAGACTAAACTAAGAAAGACAATTACAGACCAATCGCCCTCATGAACACAGATATAACAACTCTCAACAAAATACTGGCAAACAGAATCCAAGTATATGTTAGAAAGATCATTCATACTGATCAAGGAGGCTTTATCCCAGAAATGCAGTAATGGTTCAACATATACAAACTGATATATAGAATACACTATATAAATGGACTGAGGGACAAAAATCACATTAGATGCAGAAAAGGCATTTGACAAAATCCAACATTCTCATGGTTAAAAGCCCTACAGAAAAAGAACAGAAGGAATATAACTCAACATAATAAAGGCCATTTATGACAAACCTACAGCCAACATATTACTAAATGGGGAAAAACTGAAAGCTTTTCCACTAAAATCAGGAACAAGACAAGGGTGTCCACTGTCCTCACTTTTTAAAAATATAGTACTGGAAGTCTTAGCCATAGCAATAAGGGAAGATACACACATAAAACGGACACATATTGGAAAGGAAGAGATCAAGCTATCATTATTTGCAGATGATATGATTCTATACATAAAGGACCTTAAAACTCTACCAGCGAACTGTTAGAGCTTATACACACTTATAGCTATGTAGTAGGATACAAAATAAACATACAGAAATCAGTAGTTTTCCTATATGCTAACAGCAAACATGCAGAGGTTGAAATCAGAGAACTACTCCCATTCACACTTGCATCAGAATAAATAAATAAAGTACCTTGGAATAAACCTAACCAAGGAAGTGAAGGTTCTCTACAATGAAGACCAATCCCCATCCAAATTCCCATGGCATTCTTCATAGAAATAGGAAAAATAATCCTAAAATTCATTTGGAAACACAAAAACCTCAAATAGCCAATACAATTTTGAGCAACAAAAATAAGGCTGGTGGTATCACCATACCTGATTTTAACCTACATTACAGAACCATAGAAACAAAAACAGCATGATATTGGTACAAAAACAGACACACAGATCAATGGAACAGAATAGAGGACCCAGGTATAAGTCTAGGCAGCTACAATGCCAAAAATACTCATTGGAGAAAAGACAGCCTCTTTAACAATTGGTGCTGGGAAAACTGTGTATCTATATATAGAAGGATGAAACTAGATCCTTAACTCTCTTCATGCACAAAAATTAAGTCCAAATGGATTTTAATGTCATACCTGAAATTCTGAAACTGCTAGAGGAAAAAGTAAAGGAAATCCTTCAACATATTGGCACAGGCAACTTTCTGAATATAACTCCAGTTGCTCAGGAAATAAAACCACTAATCAACAACTGGGACTTCATGAAATTACAAAGCTTTTGTACAGTAAAGGACACTGTCAATACAGCAAAGATGCAACCTACAGAATGGGAGAAAATCTATGCCAGCTATTCACTTGACAGAGGATTAATATCCAGGATATACAAAGAACTTAAAAAGACTAAATAATAAGATATCAAACAACCCAATTAAAAAATGGGCTATGGTTCTAAATAGGAGTTCTCAAAAGAAGAAATACAGATGGCATATAAACATCTAAAAAATGCTCTACATCCTTAGCCATCAGGGAAATGCAAATTAATACTTCTCTGAGATTCACCTCACTCCTGTCAGAATGGATATCATCAAAACAAATGACAAAAAATGTTGGCGAGGATGCAGAAATACAGGAACCCTTCTATACTGTTGGTGAGAATGTAATCTGGTACAGCCATTGTAGAAATGAGTGTGGAGGTTCCTGAGACAGATAAAAATACATCTACTATATGACCCAGCTATACCACTCCTAGGCATATATCCTAAGGACTCTTCTCACCACCTTAGAGATACTTGCATAACATGTTTATTGCCACTCTATTCACAGTAACTAAGAAACAGAACCAGCCTAGATATCCCTCAACAGATGAGTGGATAATGAAGATGTAGTATATATTTTTGTTGTTGTTGTTTATTTTTATTTATTTATTTGAGAGCAACAGAGAGAGAGAGAAAGAGGCAGATGGAAAGAGAGAGAGAGAATGGGCATGCCAGGGCCTCCAGCCACTGCAAATGAACTTCAGATGCCATGCGCCCCCTTGTGCATCTGGTTTAACATGGGTCCTGGGGAATTGAGCCTCGAACTTAAGAGTTCACAGGCAAGAGCTTAACCGCTAAGCCATCTCTCCAGCCCAAGATGTAGTATATTTATACAATGGAGTTCCATTCAGAGGTAAAGAAAAATGAAATTATGAAATTTTCAGGGAAATGGATGGATCTGGAAAGGATTATATTAAGTGAGGTAACCCAGGCCCAGAAAGCCATGCGCAGCATGTTCTCTCTCATATGTGGATCCTAGCTAAAAATGTTTGTACTTGTTTGTGAGTTGGAATAAAACTCAGAAGCAGAGGTCAGTAAGCTAAAAAGGGGATATAAGGGAGGGGTGCTACTTAAGGTGAAGGTATGGTATATATGTAAGTAAAAAAACAGAATACTGAGGGTGGAAGGGCCTAAGTGAGTGCAGTGGAAGAGATTGAGTAAAGTGAAGGTGGGGGAAAGGTATGAGTAAGTCATATGGAAATCTATTTTTTAAAATTTTAATTGACAAGTTCCATAATTATAGAGAATAAACCTTGGTAATTCCCTCCCACCCCCTACTTTCCCTTTGCAACTCCACTCTCCATTATATCCCCTCTCCCTCTCAATCAGTCTCTCTTTTATTTTGATGCCATCATCTTTCCCTCCTATTATGATGATCTTGATTAGGTAGTGTCAGGAACTGCAATGTCATAGATATCCAGGCCATTTTATGTGTGGAGGAGCACGTTGTAAGGAGTCCTACCCTTCCTTTGGCTCTTACATTCTTTCTGCCACCTCTTCCACAATGGACCCTGAGCCTTGGAAGGTGTGATAGAGATGTTTCAGTGCTGAGCACTCCTCTGTTACTTCTCAGCACCATGGTACCTTCTGAGTCATCCCAAGGTCACTGCCATCTGAAAAGAGAAGTTTCTCTAACCAAAGTGAGAGAAGCATTAATATATATATATATATATATATATATATATATATATATATATATATGGGTATGAACATTAAGAGAACTGCTTACAGGGCAGTTTGGTGAGCATAGTATGTACAATTAGCCAGACACCAACAGACATTACACCCCTAGGGCTCATGACTACCCCTGCTATAGTTTTTCAGTATCAGCCATGTATTCCCTCCCATGGAGCAGGCCTCCAGTCCAATGAAAGAGTGGTTGATTTCCCTCATAACAGACATACCACTATTTTACCCGTTAGCTCATTTGGCCTAGCTGGCCAAATTTAAGGCTTGCAGTGTCCACTGTTGAGTATCTCCACTGGTGATTTCTCTCTCTCCCATGGAACAGCATACAACATAGCTTTTTCCAGCTCAGCTCCAGCAGGATTTCTCTGTGAGCTTGCAGCCCAAGTATGTGCAGTCTTCAGCAATAGGGTCTTACCATCTGTTCCTGGTGGGAAACCAAGAGCGTCGGCAGTGGCCTGTAATGTTTTGGTGGGGGATCAGTGAGCTCCTTGGCCAACAACTCCCGGAAGGTATCCAATCCCTGGCACTCAAAATTTTCTAGTAACAATCTATGGCTTCTGGGTGCTCCATTGTCCAAAAAAGTAGGATTCCATATGACTTATTCATACCCTCTTAGATTTTGATTAGCCCTTCCCCCACCTGTCCTTTACTCAATCTCTTCCACTGACCTCAATTAGGCCTTTCCACCCCCATTAATCTGTTCTTCTACTTACATATATAAAATACCATCCTATTATGATCCCCTTCCTTTTCTATTCCCTTTATATCTCCTTTCTAGCTTACTGGACTCTGCTACTAAGTTTTATTCCAACTCACATACAAGTCCAATCATTTGTAACTAGGATCCATGTATGACAGAGAATATGTGATGTTTGGCTTTCTGGGCTTGGGTTGTTTCACTAAATATAATCCTTTCCAGATACATCCATTTTCCTGTAAATCTCATTTTTCTTTACCGTTGAGTATAATTCCATTGTGTAAATATGCCACATCTTCATTATCCACTCATCAGCTGAGGGACATCTAGGCTTGTTTCATTTCCTAGCTATTTTGAATAGAGCAGCAATAAACACGGAACACTTTTTTCTACAACGGCAAACCCAGAAGCCATAGATTACTAGCAAATTTTCTGTGTCAGGGATTAGATATCTTCCAGTGAATTGTCTGCTAGGGAGGTCCCTGATGTACCCTAAAACATTACAGACCATTGCCGAGGCCCTTGGTTTCTCAACACGCATACATGGTAAGACCCTCCTGCTGAAGACTCCATATACTTGGGCTGCAAGGTCCAAAGGTCCAGAGAAATCCTTCTGAAGCTGAAAACCTCCTCCATGTAGACCAGCTGACAGAAAGCTGGAAAAAGCCACGCTGCATGCTGTTCCATGGGAGAGAGAGAAATCATCAGTGGAGATAAATAGCAGTGGACACTGCAAGCCTTAAATTTGGCCACCCAGCCAAATGAGCCAACTGTTACAACAGTGGCATGTCTGTTATGGGGGAAACCAACTGCTCTCCAATTGAACTGGAGGCCAGCTCCATGAGAAGGAATACATGCCTGATACTGAAAACCTACGACAAGGGGAGTCATGAGCCCTAGGGGTATAATGTCTGTTGGTGTCAGGCTAAATGTATATACTATGCTCACCAAACTGCCCAGTAAGCACTTTTCTTAATGTTCCTACCCATATATTAATGCTACACCCCCTTTTGGTTAGAGAAGCTTCTCTTTTCAGATGGCAGTGACATTGAAATGACTCAGAAGGCACCATAGTACTGGGAAACATTTCTATAACACCTTCCAGGGCTTAGGGTCCACTGTGAAAGAGGTAGCAGAAAGAATGTAAGAGCCAAAATAAGGGTAGGACTCCTTACAACGTGCTCCTCCAGACTCAAAATGGCCTGGATATCCATGATCTTGCAGTATGCAACACTACCTACACAAGACCATCATAATAGGAGGAAAAGATGATGATATTACAATAAAAGACAGACTGATTGAGAGGAGAGGGATGGAGAGTGGATTTGCAAAGGGGAAAGTGAGGGAGGGAGGGAGGGAATTACCATGGTTTATTGTCTATAGTTATGGAAATTGTCAATAAAATAAAAATAAATAAAAAATATATTAATTTCTATGGATTTTTTAAACCAATACATAAAAGATATAAATTGTAAATATTTATGTGGTACCACATGTACATACTTATTAAATATATGAATCAGGTTAAACATATCTAATTGCCTATTTTTAACATGGTCACATAGGAGCTAACAAAAGATTGGTTAAATAGTGAATCCTGCATTCTAGGGTCATCACCTGGAAGCATTCTAAGCATTTTGCCTAAAGAGGCTGCATAAGATGTGGAAAGCTGGCCATAAGAAACAGTGTTAGGGAGCACACTGAAGATAAGAGGAAGTGGCAGGGCCAGGATCCCTTCCCAATTATATAAAAAAGAAGAAAAACTGACAGCCCTAGCCTTTTGCTTCAGGTTCTAGACAATATTAATTACAATGTAACTTTCTACTATTATGTGAAATCTTCCTACGTTGAAAATTATACCCAAAGAAAATGATCAGAAATTCTTCCCGTAGAACAGATTAAATTACTGGTGACCATATTTAGAACCAGGAGGCGCCATTATTACAGGCTATTTATAGTAAATGATCTCAGTAACGACCTTTCCCCATGAATGCCATGGCATTCAACATTCCGTTTTCCAAATGCAGACCTGCTTGAAAAATAATTACTCATACAACATAATCTGGGGTAACAAATTCTATCAGGCCATTTCTCAACTCCTTAAAAGCACATCTTTACACAATGATACAAAGATAGGAATTAACATGGCAAAGGAACAACCTTCCCTTTTAATTCTCAAAAATATTAATTTTCATGGAGCCTTGCAATTGGCATATTGTATTTCACACAGTGGAATTAATTGTTAACTCCTAAACTTCCTTCCTGATACTTTCTGCACTTGAGAGTCGGATCTCTATCAAAATTAACCTGTTGTTCCTTTAGAAATCAAGCAACATAGTTAAGAATGGCTTCCATCCTAGATGAATGATAAATAGCACATACTATTCTTTAGGAAGAGCAAACAATTAACAAATGTACTCAACTGCTGAGATTATTTAGTGATGAATCTGGTCAAGATTGGTTATGTTTTGCTTTTAGCAAATGTGTAGGACACATTATATGTAATTTAGTATTTTAAAAAATTTGTAATTTTTCCAGTAATAGCTAAAAGTTCACTAAATCCCAAGTAACTCAACTCTAGACCAATGTGAAAGAAAACAGAAAGACAATGCTTATCAGACTTTAAGTAAACTGCTGGGCTGTCTGATGTGAGGGAAAAGACTTACTTGGCAATGTCGGGGTGTGGATCCACCAGAGTACCAACAAATCGAAAGAACAGAGAGCCCTTCCATTTCACAAACTCTTCCTGCATAGAAATAAACCAGCAGATTTCAGGATGAATTTTAATATCCAAACATCTGATGCACCTAATCATACAGCTACTTGTCAATGTTTCTTTGTGGCACCACACCTGCTAGCTACTGATCTGTTGGGACACATGAGATTATTTGGATTCCACTCATTTCCCAACCTTCTTGAAAACAAACATCATTTGTTAGTTCAAGGAAATGTGAAAGAAACTGTGGGTAAAACATTACCACATCTTCTTCTATATAGGGAAAATGACAAAAAGTATAAAGCCACTGTGCCTTTGTCAAGTACATAGGCCATGAAACAAGAGCATGAGCATAACCATAGATTACTAGTATTATCTATTAACTATTATTAGTAAATAATGAGAAATTATTTTTCTTATCATCAGTTAACCATATGCTCTCCATGTACGTGGAAACATGTTATACACAGCTCTACAGTTCACTACGTTCTTATAACGGAAACAGCTCACTAGTCTCTCAGAGCAATATGTGAAATTGCCCAACACAAATATTATGATCCACATTTACAAAAGGAAAGTTTAAGACTGAAAAACGTGGACTTGTTTAAGTACAAGAAAAATAACAGAACTAGAACTGGAACTACTTGTCACTGATGTATATTTCTCTACATGGTATCTATTTGTAAAAGTAGAACTCTGCAAAATTATTTATTCAGGATGTCTGAATCAATGTCCCACATGAATAGTTGCAGTTGATGATCTGTTTACAAGGCTGTACTGAATATTAGAAGAGGAATACTCCAATTATTTTTGGTTTCTAACACAAAGCAAGCACATTTCCAATTGCTAGCTGAATATTTCCTGAAACCAGAAGCATGACAGAGAAGAAAAAGGGTAGGTAGTTTAATTCTCTTACATACCTGCAAGAGATTTGTAAGCAAGAGGAGTGTCTGCTTTCGGATAAACGGGTCTGAATCCTTCAGACAAACGGAGATATTTGGAACATACTTGTCCACCATGACAGTGTACCGGATACAAAGGTCACACATCACAACGATAACATTGTTGCGGACAGCCACATCTTCACAAACCTCGAGTTCTCGCACAAAAGCTGGGATGCTGTTCTTTGCAAGGTCCTCATGCTGTAAACACAGTTTACCTGCCATAGAACAGTGGAAGATGTCTGGATTCATTTTCTGGGTTTTATAAAAGTTAAAATGCTATGCCCACCACCATAAGCAACAAAAAAAAATGAAAAATGAGGCAGACAAAGCAATCTTAAATATTGTAAACTTCAATAAAAATAAATAAACTCCATCAGAGGTTTCATGAGATGAATGCCATGGACTGCTCCTTTACCTTCAGAAAATCACCTTTCTTTTAACGTCAACATCTGAATTCTGTAGTCATCTGGAAAATGACTGATCAAACTAGATAGATGAAGCACTTGACTTCTGATTATATATATCCTCTAAATACTTTTTATCCAGTTTGAAATATGAACTACATATGTTACCTTATTTATTTTCATGGCCAGAAGGAAGGCTGATGAACTTTATTCACTGTGTTTGCTTTGTGACCTCTGGAATATTTTGCTCTTATTTGAAATCCTTAGGTGTCTTGAAAATAAGTTTTTATCTACTATAAAACGTACATGTGCTTTAAAGAAATGAAATCCAAATTATAGCCAGAGGTCAGTATTTTCAGGATTAATGATTTGAATTCATGGAGACATATCTTAATAGCTCATCTGTCAGCTCTGGAAAGCATTAAAGAAAACTCTCCTTTTATAAAATTGCTTTTCCCATTACCAAAATTCTGTGTGGCATATGGAATACAGTTCTTGATAAACAGATTTCATGGAGCTATACTGTGAATATGGAAAATTAGAACAGGTTATCATTGTAATTAATTAGCAAAACTCTATTGAAAACTAAATCCTCCCTATAGAGTTTGAGTCTTAGTGTGAAATGTCGTCACAAGCTCATGGGATTAAGCCTTTGGTCCCAAGCTGATTGTGCTGTTTTGGGAGGTTATAGAACCTTTGGGGCTGGCTGGAGGCATTGTCACTGATGGTGGGCTACACTCTCTAAACCCTAAACCAAAAATAAACCTCCCACAAATTATCTCAGTCAGGCATTTGGTCAAAGTAACACACAAAGTTATAGTCTCAAGGGTGTTTACATTCGAATTCTCTCTTATAATCACAAAGGTTGGAGTAGTCTCAGTCTCAGCACATTATTGAAGCTAAGATCACCTAAGACAAAAGCAACAGAGAACAGACTACATGAGCCACATTCCCCACCAGGGCATCCTTACCTAAGGTGATGATGGCATGTGCTCTAATCACAGAAGGCATGGCAGAACCTCTGAACTGGGAGGGAAGCTGACTGGCTGGGGCATCAGTAGTCTCTTGAGATGATGGTACTGCAAGGATGAGAAAAGGGTTTACTGGCAGCACTTAGCAGTTAACTGAGCCTTAGGACAGCATGGCAGAGGGTCTTCCAGAGTCTTACAGTGATCTCCGTCAGTAGAAGAAGCCAGAATGGACTGAATCAGAAGGAAGACTCGCTTCTCAACTATGGATGGACACAGCTGGGCTATATCTCCTATGGTAAAAATGTACTTCACCTGCACAGAGAATTGGTTTTGCAGTAAAAATAAGGCAAAAAGAAAAATTAACTCTAGATAGAATAATAATGTAACATGTCAAGAGAATAATTCTTTTGTCTTATAAATTACAAAAGCTGTAATGAAATCAAACCAAAATTAGGATGGCCATATAATTTTATCATCTAAATCCAGACACTTTTGTGAATACCTGGGGTTGTTGTGACAGCCAGTATAGACTAGGATAGTTGGGAATCTAAATGTAGAATCATCTACCTTGAATCTCACCATTAAAAAATATAACCTTTTTTTTTTTTTTTTGCCCAGGCATGATGGTGCATGCCTTTAATCCTAGCACTTGGGAGGCAGAGGTAGGAGGATTTCCATGAGCTTGAGGCCACCCTGAGACTACAGAGTGATTTCCAGGTCAGCCTGAGCTAGACTGAGACCCTACCTCGAAAAAATAAAAAACAAAAATACATATATATATATATATATATAACCATTTTTGCAAACTTTCTTTTCACAGTATTTCTATAAGCACATGACTTTATTTTTGCTTCTCTTGTACACTTACCAAATATGCTACTTTGATGCTTGTAATTATTAAATATTAGGCACCCCTCCATGTCAATTTATACAACATATGTTTAATGACAATATATAAATGTGTTACCTAAAAGCTATGGTTTTCTTCACAATTTTACTATTACAAAACAAATGAACATTGACTTTACTTCTAACTGTGCTGTTTACAAAAGCTCTGGTGATTACGTCTGTCATCTTGGATACAACTGTATTTTATTAACAGTGAAGTCCAGGGATAAAGAATAGGGAAGGGGTCAGAATCTAGCTCAGAGATATAAATCACTTGTCTATCATAGGACAGTTGAAGCCCTTGGTTTGATGGCCAGCACTGCAAGCTAATGTTTTTTAAAAAACATATTACACCTATCTTGCACTGTGAGGCATATTTCCAAATTGTCTCCAGATCAATCTACTATTTAGACTCCTACCCAGAACATACGCAGCACCTGCTTCCTCACACTCATAGTCATTATGACCTACATTTCATGATGGCATTCAACATAATAAAAAAAAATTCTTTACCTCAAAGACGAAGAGTATCATAAAATACTAAAATATCAAGTAAAAGCTTACAAAGTACAGTTATATAAGTTTGTAGTCCCAGCTACTTCTGGGGCAAGGTGAGACAAGTGGATCACATGGGCCCAGGAACTCAAGAAACACCTAAACAATATAGCAAGACCCTGTCTCAAACAGAGAAAACAAAAACACTTATTCTATAGTAAGAAATCCAATAGCACATGTATTTGAGTTTTTAAAATCTTGTACATAAAGTATCTCTTAGTAGATTACAGAAATATTTAAACTCTACTTAAGTGCTAATTAAATAGTATGCGTGGGGTAAAACTTTTTTCCATGTTTGTCTGAAGAAAGAGATTTTGGTGACATACTTAATAGGTGTAAAACAACAAAATATTAAGGGGAAAATCATGGATCATAATAAGCATTTTTCTTAGTGAGGGTAGTGGCTCTGATCACACAATAAAGGATCCTCTGGAGCCCTGTACCAAGTTCATACTGCATAGCCTCTAGATTCCTGTAATGATGTTTTTGGACCAAATGTGTCCAGTGGAAAGCCTCAGACACAATGGCCTTCTCTTATAAATCTAAGCCTGGTTTATAAGCACTAACAACTAAAACAGCCAAGCTGGCAGAGCAGAAACAGAAAAGAAGTCCTTTACTACTTTAAAAAGATGAAACAGCCAAGTTTGGTTAAATGATAGCTTGTACTGAAGGGCATCAAAAGAGCACATGAGGGCTAGAGAGGTGGCTTAGCGGTTAAGGTGCTTGCCTCAGAAGCCTAAGGACCCCTGTTCAACTCTCCAGGTCCCATGTAAGCCAGACACACAAAGCGATCCAAGTGCACAAGGTTGCAAATGCCCACAAGGTGGCACACACATCTGGAGTTCAACTGCAGTGGCTAGAGGCTCTGGCACACCAATTCTCTCTCTCTCTCTCTCATAAACACAAAAAAGGCCAATCTGTTGGGCTTGCTTCAACAAAAAGAGCAGATAACTATTTCCTTTACCAGTGTCAGGTGCTACAATCAGAATTATCATTCATGTTTGATCAAGAGGCCAAGGTTCCATTTATCCTCACAGGGGTTTGTTGTTCATATATCATTTCTGAAGAAGTGGTGTCACATAAGATAACCTGGCTCCTTTAAGGGCAGTTGCATATGGAATTGTCAAATCTCTTTTATTTTACACATTACAACAGCTCAGTTCTATTGCCCAGTTCCATAGCCCAATGCCCAAAACACTCAGACCAAAAATGAACCCAACATGGCTCAGGGAAATTTTGCGGAAGAGGGAGTGGAAAGAGTCAGAGCCACATGTTGGGTCATTATATGCAGAGACATTTATCTTACCCATAACTGTGGGCTAACTTCACAATGCATGACCCATATACCTCAACAAGGAGAGGCCAAGGGGAGGGGGTAGGTCACAGATGAGCCTAATAATGGTACCAAACTGACTGTATTTGCTGAATACAAAGCTAATTAATAAAGAAAAAAAGAAAAAAAAAGTCAAATCAAAGGACTTTATTATTTCTAAGCTTGACTCTACCAATCTTACAACACATACTGTGTTTTTCATGTTGGATTCTAGTTTCTCAAAAGATCAAACTGGATAAAGTGTTTTACTATGTTTCTTGGAGTGGCAAGATGATTACATTGGCATGAGGACCTGAGTTTGATCTCCAGAACACACATAAAAATGTCAGGTGTGGTGACTTGTACTGGATATCCCAGAGCTGCAGAAGTAGAGGCAGGCACATCCCTGGGGCTCATTGGCCAGCTAGTCTGGCCTAACTGGCAAGCTCTAGGCCAATGAGAGATTCTGTACCAAAATATGTGACAGCATTCCTGAAGACCACTACCCAAAACTGTTCTCTGCCACATACACGTGCGCTCACATACACATGTACACCCGTACACACGTACCTGCATGCACACACATACATGCTCACACACATACATCAAATATATGTATAAAAATTCTTCTAAAGGGCTGAGAAGATGGCTTAGCCATTAAGATGCTTGCCTGCAACGCCTAAGGATGCATGTTCAAATCTCCAGGTCCCATGCAGCCAGACACAGTGATACAAGTGTGCAATGTTGCACATGCACACAGGGGGTGCATGCACCTCTCTCTCTCTCTCAAAAATAAAATTTAAAAAAATTCTTCTAAAAAGTTCAGCTATGAAACTCCAATTTCTTGTTAGTAGCATGTGAAATACACATTATAATATGAATCTTTAAAATATCCCTGCTGCCAGGCATAGTGCCGTATGCCTTTCATCCCAGAACTCAAGAGGATCGCTGTGAGTTCGAGGCCAGCCTGAGACTAATTCCAGGTCACCATGGGCTACAGAGAGACCCTACCTCGGCGGAAGAAAAAAAAATCTGCTTTGGGGTTAGGGAGAAAGTTCAATGAATAAAAACTCTTGCTGTGTGAGCATGAAGACCTGAGTTCAGTTCCCAACACCCATATTTTAAAAAGCCAGAAGTGGATGCACATGCTTTTATCTCCAAGCACTAATAGGAATGGACACAGATGTATAACTGAAAAAAATGGTATAGCTCCAGGTTCAGTGAGAGACCCTGATTCAAGCAGATAATCTGACAGCTTCTTCAGGCCTCTGCACATCTGTGCAGGGGGCTTGCCCATCTGTTCTGTACAAACATACCTATACCCTCATACCTCTTTTTTTTAAAAAAATTCCTGATATGTGATACGCTAAATCTGGACAAAAATCCATGGCTAGGGAAGCCATATGGCTTAGTGGGGAAGCTACTGTTGTTTTGTTAAATAAACATGATGTATTTGTCAGAATGCCCTCTAAATAACTATGTTTATGCCCTATTAGTTTTGGTTAGAGAAGTTTCTTTTTTTAGCAGTGGTCAGCATGGCTGCAGAGACTCCCTACTGGTCACAGTACTGAAAATGAATTACTGTTGAATGTTCATCCCTAAATGGGACATTGGTAACATCCCCTCCAAGGTTCAAGGAACATCACAGAAAGAAAGGAAGAGCTAGTAGTAGTATGGTGTTGAAGACTGACTTGGATCCAGGCTGTTTCTTGCACTCTTGAAATCATAGCAGCTGTGATGACTTGTACAAGTTGTGCACAAAACTGGGCACCTCAACATCCAGTCATGGGAGGGGGAGGGTCTCATAGAATCCCATCCCTATCTGAAGGTTCACCCAGTTAATGGTTGATGGAGAAGGGGGGAGACATTTTCTTCAGTGGTGGAGACACTGGTTAAATAAATTGCACATGTTCCTGTAAACAACCCAAGTTTGTTACAGCTGCTGAAGGCCCTGGTGTGCCCATTCTCTCTATCTCAAATAAATAAATATTTTAAAAAGAAAAACAGGAATCTAGAAAAGGGTGAGTTGGAAAAGGAAGGGAGTAAGTGGGAGCAGGATAAGAGGGTCAAAAGAGCAGAGGTGAATATGATTCAAACACATCATGTACATGTATGAGAATGTCATAATGAAACACATTAATTTATACTAACAAAAACATTTTTCAAACTCTAGTATGAAAAGGAGGAAAAACAGTTGCTCACCACCAGGTCTTCATCCATATTCCCTGCCCCATCCTCCTTCAGGAAGATGTTAGAGAGGTGCTGCTGGCAGGTAGAGAGCACATCCCCACACACCTGCTTCAGAAGTTCCTGCAGGAAGTCATAGGCGATTTCAGAAGGATGCCACGCATCATACAGATGACCCACCAAGCCCATGTTCTCAGAACCTCTAAGATCTTTAAGGGTATGGAAAACCTGAGCCATCACACCTGCACATCTTTCTCATGATTTATCCAAAATCATAATGATAGATTTGTAGCCAACTGACTAAGCAGAAGTTTCAAATAACAGGGCACATATTGTCTACCTTTCTGTGTTTGCCCTAGAAGAACAAAAGGCAAAAATGTAGGAATACTCAGTTCCCTAATTCATAAAATATCTACAACAGCAGTGTCCCTCCACAAAAGAAAAAACTTTAATTCTCCTCAAAGATGCAGGTGGAGAGTTAGTACTATAACAACATTCCACTTTAAAAAGACATAAAATAAGGACTTGTTGGGTTAGGCACGATGGGACATAACTATAATCCCAGCATTCAGAGGCAGGAGGATTCTGAGTCCCAGCTCAGCCTGAATTAACACTATGTTTCAGGCCAGCCTGGTTGCACAGCTAGACACTGCCTCAAAAAAAAAAAAAAAATCACATACATACACAGTAATAGTTATTCTTTATTTTTTATGTGTGTAAGTGTGTATGTGTGTACTGTGCATGTGTGCCTGTGTTTGTATGCACTAGGGGCACAATGTGCGAGGGCACATATGAATATGAGTACATGTGGAAGCCAGAGGCAGCACTGGATGCCTTCCTCAATTGCTATGCACCACATTTAAAAAAATATATATCTTTATTTATTTGTATGCCTATGTTCACAATCTTTTGTATCTGGCTTTATATGGGCACTGGAGAACTAAGCCCAGGCAGACAGGCTTTGCAAGCAAACACCTTTAACCACTGAGCCATCTCCTCAGCCCCTTATCATTATTAATATTATTAAGACATAGTCTCTACATGCTCTACATGAACTTTAAGCTCACCAATTTGACTAGACTAGCTAGCCACTAAGCCCCAGGAATCTTCCTTTCTCCATCTCCCAGCACTGGGATTTACTGGAATTACAGGCATGTGCCACCATGCCCAGTTGGGTGCTGGGGATCCAAACTCAGGTTCTCAGGCTTGTGCACTAAGCACCTTACCAACAAAGTCATCTTGCTAGCCCCAGTTGTTAATCTTTAAAATGTATTTATTCAGGACAAGTTTTAGTGTCTGTTACAGATTACATTAACTTTCAGAAGCCGTTGCTAGTGTACAATATCTTACTGATCTAACTGCACCTCTGTGTCAATAAGTAAAATAAAATAAACAAAAACCCAGAGCTCTTTCCTCTGAGAAACTTTCACTTTTGGGAAAACTGCGTTACACTGAATTTTTCCCCTTGTGTTTCTCCACACGATACTCAGGAACCTTAGGAAAGGACTGCCAGCTATTATCCAGTGCCAAGTGGTACCAGAGCAACACAGCAACAGTGTTTGTCATATCAGTGTTTGTCAAACCGTAGAAAACCACTATGATGAAAAAATATTTTTAGTCTCATGTAGCCTAGAGTTTTTCGAAACTACTGCCTTTTTTACTCAGAACCATATGCTTTATACTAAGAGGAGAGAAAGGCTAACTTAAGAGAAACTGGGTGGTCTGAAGTTAACAACTCAGTACAGGATTCGGGGATTCTCTTCATATAGCAGCTCATGTCAAGTTATAGTCCAGCATCTTATGAATACCTCCAATGACTGAGGACATGTACTGAGACATGTCTCATTTTCGCCATACCTCAGTAAGTTCTTTCTTCAGTTGGCCAAAATCTGTTTCCTTATAATATTTACCCACAGGTATAGATAGAATGTCTGGGTATACCAAAGAAATCAAATTCTCTCTTTTTTTTTTTCCCCTTGCTATAGTCCAGGCTAACCAGGAGTTCACTATGCAGTCTCAGGGTGGTCTCAAACTCATGGCAATCCTCCTACCTCTGCCTCCCGTGTGCTGGAATTAAAGGCATGTGCCACCATGCCTGGCCAATTATTTTACTTGTAAGTTCTTCATGTATTTGAATTTAGCTAAGCAGCCTAGTCCACTTAAGTCTTTTCTTCCTCCATGCTAAACTCTCAACTGACCTTTACAAAATCTACTTTGTTCGTCAAATTGTTCTACTATACACAAAGTCCATTTTATCAATATATTTTCAAAAAGGTGTTACTGAAATTGAATTGAACATGGCAACTTAAACTTAACCAGGAAAAACTTAAGACTTAACAAAGAACAAGATCATTACCGACCCCCCACCCCCCGGTTTTTCGAGGTAGGGTCTCTTTAGTTCAGGCTGACCTGGAATTTACTATGTATATGTAGTCTCAGGATGGCCTCGAACTCACAGCAATACTCCTAACAACTGCCTCCTAGGTGCTGGGATTAATGGTGTGCGCCACCAGGCCCGGCCCATTACCCTTCGTATCCTAGACACTATTTCTAGTAACATAGTCTAAGCTGCCATCATTTCTTTAAAAAAAATATTTTATTTATTTATTTGCAAGCAGAGAGAGAAGTAGGTGTGCTAGGGCCTCTAACACTGCAAACAAACTCCAGATGCATGTGCCACTTTGTACATCTAGCTTTATGTGGGTACTGGAGAATTGAATTCAGGTTGTTAGGCTATGAAGGCAAGTGCCTTAACCTCAAAGCCATTTCTCCAGCCCTGTCATCATTTCTTAATGGTCATCAAAGGCTATCTCATATGCCAAACTTATAGATAACAAAAACATCCTAAGCCCTAAAGTCTTTTCATATGTACTACTTCTGAACTATATCATGATCTTCTACTCTGGGTAATTTCTTGTTTTCAGTAAAAAAAGAATGTTCATTCACAGAGAAAAAGGAAGTGTGAAGTCAGGTGTGGCCATATATGCCTGTAACACCAGTGTTGAGCGGGAGGAGACAAGAAGCTCATTGTGGTTTCACAGGCAGCTAGTATAACTAAGAAATGGGGAGCTCTTAGTTTACTGAAAGACTGTTTCAGGGAAATAAGGTAAAATAGCAGTAGAGGAAGATATCAGATGTTTTCTTCACATGTGTG
Source organism: Dipus sagitta (assembly GCA_036346955.1). Lineage (NCBI taxonomy): Eukaryota > Metazoa > Chordata > Mammalia > Rodentia > Dipodidae > Dipus > Dipus sagitta. The sequence goes on along the minus strand of CM070772.1, from coordinate 74,116,156 downwards.
CATGGGGCATATACATCTGTGCACGCGTACACGCACGCGCGCGCGCACACACACACAACCCCCCAAAAGGGAGGCAAATGGTGCACTTAAGGGTGATAGTGCAAGGTTGGCCTTCACACATATGCATCTGCAAAGATACATGTGTACACACGCACATGAACGTGTACACACATGCAAAGAAGTGTACAGTTCAACAATATTAAGTTTCTTTATAATGTTGTGCAATTATGACCATTGATTATTTCCAAAGTTCCTGAAAATAAACTTCCCACTTGTGAATACTTCCATTCCCACAACCCCAGTTCCTGTGGTAATATATATACTTCTGCCTATAAGAAACACAATGAATCAGTATATGCACAGAAAGAGATGACAGATGTGTGTTTAGGGGAAACAAACAAAGCCATAAGGACTTTCAAATACTCTTAAAGATACCAGAAGAATTCCAGGGCCTTGTTCAACTACTGTTAGTTACCAAGGGAGGAGGTGTTGGCAGAAATGTGACCATTTTCTACATAGTCAAGTTTTCCTCTTGCTGTTTCTAAATCCGAAGACAACCTTTTGTCTCCTAAATGAATCTCCTAACAATACCTACCACCCTAATGACCATGGCCCACAGAAGAGATGATAGCTAGTGCTAATGGGAAGAACACCAGGGAGAGATCAGAGACCTCTGCTATAATCCTAGCTTGCCATCAGTATGTTGTGTGCCACTAATTGCCATACTCTGCCATGTATTTCCCCAAATCCTCTCCTACACTTAGCAGAGTACCAGCTATTTCTTTTTCTTACTGTTTGATACTACTCTAATATACTTCTTCAAATTTCTTATTTAAAAGCATTTCCTATAATATCTTGGATCTTGAGACAAAGGGTCAGAGGAATAATAAATCAAGCATCCCTTTCACCAATTTAAGTGTAAAAAGGTAGACTTGATGGAAATGGTCACCATTTCTATGAAAATAGCTTAAGCTGTTTCAAAGGAAGTATATTCCAATGTGTCTTAATGTTGTAGGTCAAAAGGCTACAGTATATTGTTGTACTGTATTGCTATTGTAAGTAGAAAATATCAAAGGACTTGCTTGAGGAAACTTACACAAGATAACGAGAAGAAAACTAGGTACAAAGATGAAGGAATTCTTTATTTAATATTGGAAAACCTAAACATTTCCAGCAGAAGACATGGTGATAAAATGATGTGTTAGAAACACTGATATAGACACATTTTTTTTTTTTTTTTGGTGGGGGGCTGTCAATGTAACTCTCTGCCTCACATAACTCACAGATTTGGGGGGCTGGAGGAGAGATGGCTTGGCTGTTAAGGTGCTTATCTGTGAAGCCTAAGGACCCAGGTTTGACTCTCCAGGTCCCACGTAAGCCAGATGCACAAGGTGGCGCATGCATCAGGAGTTTGTTTGCAGTGGCTGGAAGCCCTGGCATACCCATTCTCTCTTTCTCTCACCACCCCCCTTTTTCTCTGTCTCAAATAAATTTTTTTTTAAAAAATTAAAAATCATAGATTTAGATTTGTGACCTTACATTCACACAAACCATTAGGCTGGGCAACTTTGGAGACAAGACACCATCAAGTGATATCTGAGTAAAATAACATCATAGGAACAGCATGGACATTTCCAGGCCAAAAACCTGGGGACTCCTTACTTAGGCAAAGATTAATGTGTTAAAAGTTCTTAGAATGACAGTCCAGGCGATGACTTACCAATAGATAATCTAACAGAATTCTCACCAGGAAGCAAATGTTAATAAAGAGGCAATCTAAAAGACACTTGGTACCTACAGCCAAAGTGGGCACATCTTAGGGATACCTACCTTCAGCAGTCAAATCTTGGGGGCTATCATCTGCTAGACACAAAGGTGCTAACTTGTAGCAATAACAACTGGACAGTGTATATTCTTCTGTATCCTCTATTTTTAGAGAACATTCCATAAACACCACAACAGAGTAACATGTTCAAGTACAAATAGGGTTAGAAACATACTAAGGACAGCATGTGGGTGTACCTGTTCTTCCACTGGTGTCTGTGCAGATGCTTGGCACAGCCTTTGTAAGGTGTCTACAGCTGAACTGATCAACTCAAGAGACCACTGAAATCCATTCAGCTTACCTTTGACAACATCTAAGAAGAAAGTCAAAGCAACTGATGTTTAACTGCCTTAAAAATACCGAGAAATACATAAAGCTTGACACAAATGACAAGACCTTTCCAAGATAATCTTTAAGGCACGCACCAGTCACCTTTTTCTGGGTGCTTGTGGGAAGATACTTCGCAATATAGCCAATGACACACAGCATGTAGCCCAAGGTGTTTGGATTGGGATTCTGTTCACTAGAGAAAAGAAGAAAGAAATTTTAGGGTAGAACCAAATTAAACACCAGACTATAAAAAACTAAAAAAATAAAGAAACCTTTTCTTCTGAATTATTTTTACTGGAAGTAGAGTATTAGTGTGCTTTAAGGGTTAGGCTGCTGGAACATTAAGGTGCTTAGAGAACTTGGATAAAGGTAAATAGCTTACATGTGATTGGCATCTTTCACATTTGTTTTTATGCCAAAATTTAAAGCAATAGACATGAAATAAAACTTTTGGTTCCATGAGTTTCTAGTCTTTCACGGGCTACTTTACAAGCAAACCTGCTGACTTTCTCCCAGGACTGTATTATTCTGGCGTAGTCCAGCTTGGGTGATGAGCAAGCAATCTTGGAGAGGAGCATCCAGGCTGGTGCAGAATGTTCTGTGCCAGTGTGGGATATCACACTGTTTATAAAAGTGGATGAGAATTTATCTTTCTTGGACCAGATATGAAAAGCCTTATTTAAATAGTGGCTAGAAAAAAAAGATAGGAAAGCAGAATTTTAACTATATATTACATGTACAAAACTGTTCCGATTAGTCCTTTGTTAAAAGTGTATCATATCTGCGGCTTCAAGATTCCCTTGGCACATAAGACATCCATGCAGATTTTAGCTAGTGACTAGTTATCTTCATTTTGCTTAATGAATAATAAGTTACCTTTATTTTTCCTGTCACAAAATATTTACAGCAAAAAATAAAGTTTCATAAGAATTTGAGACCCTTCTTTTCCTAATATCCTTCAAAGATACCACACAAGCATATAGCATAGGTTACCCTAACAGATATGTCCTGAGCCAGTAGGATCAAAGTGACAGAAAAGCAGAAATGTTGTTCATTATTGCATGAAGGAATGGAAAGGACATCATAGCACTTAAATATGGTGATATTGAATAAGCTGAAGTCACTATACTTTATTATAATATACAAAAATAAAATGTATCAAAACAAATCAGATGTTTCCTATCCAAGTAGTAACCAGGCCTGACTCTCGTTAACTAAGATCAGGCATGTTCAGAGTGGTATAGCCATAATCAAAATGTAACTAATGTATTGAAGTGTTTGTGACATTCTTATTTTAAAATAATCTCTGATTTCCCTTTTTATTTTATTTATTTATTTATTATTTTGGTTTTTCCAGGTAGGGTCTCACTCTGGTCCAGCTGACCTGGAATTAACTATGTAGTCTCAGGGTGGCCTTGAACTCACGGCGATCCTCCTACCTCTGCCACCTGAGTGCTGGGATTAAAGGCGTGCCCTACTATGCCTGGCCTTTTTTTGGTCTTTTGAGGTAGGGTTTCACTCTAGCTCAGGCTGACCTGGAATTCACTATGTAGTCTCAGGGTGGCCTTGAACTCATGGTGATCCTCCTACCTCTGCCTCCCGAGTGCTGGGATTAAAGCATGCGTCACCACGCCGGGCTCTGATTTTCTTTCTATAGCACTTAAAAATAAAACCATATGACTCATGAGGCAATGCCATACTATATATTTAGGCAAAGACAAAAATACAGCTGTTTCTGGAGCTAGAGAGAGGGCTTAGGAGTTAAGGCGCTTGCCTGTGAAGCCTAAGGACTCAGGTTCAATTCCCCATGTAAGCCATGTGCACAGGTGGCACATGTGTCTGGGGTTTGTCTGCAGTGGCCTGGCATGCCCATTTTATCTCTTTCAAATAAATAAATAAATATATATTTTAAAACATAGATGTTTCCCTAATTATTCTTAGACTGTTGGGAATGCACATACAATCCTATTTAACTAGACTTTCCCACTACATGTTTTCAAAAGGAGAATTCTTGAAGAATAGAGAACAAAGCAACAGTAAAAACATTTAAAAATTATCACCACATATTTTAACATAAAGGCATGGCTTTATTAATCAACTAGCTAGTAACTAAAAATGTGCCCACAGGTCAAAGATGTTATCATAGTTAGTTCATATGACTAATATCTGACTCACACACAATACAATATACATACTGGCCTCTAATATTTTAAAATTTATTTAAAGAATCACATAACTGGTATATTTTTAAGTCTCAAAGTTGGCTCCATTCTGATGTTAGTCCCTCCATGTCAACTGAGAAATTCCCAATGAACCCCCACCCCATTCCCCTGGCAGCTCCACTGTCCATCATGGACATTCTCTACAAGAATGACAGTCGATGGACTGGATGGATGGCTTAGTGGTTAAGGCGTTTGCCTGCAAAGCCAAAGGACCCAGGTTCGATTTCCTAGGACCCACGTTAGCCAGATGCACAAGGGGGCACACACATCTGGAGTTCATTAGCAGGGGCTGGCACGCCCATTCTCATTCATTCTCTCTCTCCCTCTTTCTCTGCCAAATAAATAAATAAATAAATAATATTTAAAAATATTTAAATAAAAGAATGACAGTCGAGGGGCTGGAGAGATGGCTGAGTGGTTAAGTGCTTGCCTGTGAAGCCTAAGAACCCAGGTTCGAGGCTCTATTCCTCAGGACCCATGTTAGCCAGACGCGTAAGGGGGCATATGAGTCTGGAGTTTATAGTGCCTGGAAGCCCTGGTGCACCCATTCTCTCTCTTTCTCTCTCAATCTGCCTCTTTCTCTTTCTCTGTCACTCTCAAATAAATAAATAAAAATGAACAAAAAAGTTTAAAGAAAAAAAAGAATGGCAGTTGAGCCAAGTGTGGTGGCACATGCCTTTAATCCCAGCACTTGGGAGGCAGAGGTGGGAGGATGGCCGTGAATTCGAGGCCACCCTGAGACTACATAGTGAATTTCAGGTCAGGTCAGCCTGGGCTAGAGCAAGACCCTACCTCAAAAAAAAAAAAAAAAAAAAAAAAAAAAAAAAAAAAAAAAAAACCTGGAAAAAAAATGACAGTCAACAACATTAAGCGAGCATTGCTGAACTAATACCATGCCATGGCCCCATCATGATTTGTGGACAGCAGGAAGGTCTGTTGCTGACAAGGAAAGAAATACAATACAGGCTGTAAGAGGCTCACTTAGGCAAGAAACTGCATAGAAAGGTGACCCCATACTTGGGGGCTAAGAGAACAGCACTGAAATTTCAATCTCTGGAGGCATCTACAAGCAGTTCTCTGCTATTGAGGACAAGAACTCGGAAGTCCATCCCTAAGATAAAGTGATTAATGCTTGGGAAATGTTGAAAGTACAAAGACCAGTCCTGAACTTATTCAATAAATCACAACACAAAATCACCAGAAACACAAAAAAAAGATTACAACATTCCTCCAAAAGATTGTAACTCTTTGGCCACTGAATTCAAATATACTGAAATCAGTAAATACTAGATCAAGTTTTTAGAAGTTTAGTAGAAATAGTCAATGACCTCAAATAGGACACAAACAGATGAAATCAATCAGGATCTAAAGAGGAATGTGAACAAAGGTCAGCAAAATGGATCAGAAAATCAGCACTGTGGGTAAGAAGGGCGGCAATGTAGAAGAAAAATTCAGCAAAGAAACAGATTTTTTTTTGGGGGGGGGGGGAAGCCCCTAGCAATGTTGGAAATGACAATTCAATGCACAAGAAAACAGAGGAAAGCAGCACTGATGCTAGACAAAAAGAGGACAGAGCATCAGGGATGGAAGACAAAGCCAGGACAACACTATAGTCAACAATAACGAGAAAAATAAACAGACATGATCAAAACATCCAAGAACTCTATGATACAATTGATGAAGAGACCATGTCTAAGAATCTATGGGGTAAAAACATGAGCTCAGATAAAAACTACAGGCATACAGATTCTACTTAATAGGATTATAGCAGCAATTTCCTCAACCTCAAGAAATGAACATCCAAGCACAAAAGAATCATTTAGAGTTCTAAACAGAAACGAGCACAAAAGACCCTCTTTGTGAAACATTACAGTTCAAGAAGTCAAAAATGTGAAACCAGGCTGGAGAGATGGCTTAATGGTTAAGATGCTTGCCTGCAAACCCAAAGGACTCAGGTTTGATTCCCCAGGACTCATGTAAGCCACATGCACAAGGAAGTGTGAGCATCTGGAGTTCATTTACAGTGGCTGAAGGCCCCTGGGGCACCCATTTTTTTTTCTCTCTCTCTTTATGCCTCTTTCTTTTAAAAAGAAAAAAAAAAATGAAACAAAGAAACAATATTTGAAGTTGTAAGAGAAAAATACCAACTCACTTAGAAAGGTAAGATAACAACAGATCTCTTTATCAGCAATCCTAAAAGCCTGGAAAACACGAAACAATGTATTTAATATACTCAGTAAGTAACTTAAAAGAATATAAACAGAAGAGTCTAAACCCCAAGAGCACTGAAAAGAATAAATTTCATGAGGAGAATTGATGAACAAAGGTGAAGTAGGAAGGAATGTATCATGTCTAACATGGTACATCAGCCAACTAATAAGAGAGAAAGTTTAAATAAAAATCAACTAACTTACAGAGATTAGTAAACAACTCTTAAGAATACCTTAAAGGTAAAAGGCCTCAATTTACCAATAAGGACACACAGACTAAGACACTGGATTAAAGAACATGATCTTACCTCATATTTTCTCCAAGAAACACATTCAATTGGTAGAGACACCCATAGATTCAGAGTTAAAGGATGAAAGTTAATTTATCAAGAGGATGAAAGCTGAAGTACTCTAATATCTGATAAAGTAGACTTGAAACCAAAATTAGAAGAGCTATAAAGGCTACCACATGTTAATTAAGGAAACAATCCATTAAGAGACATAACAATGGCCGGGTGTGGTGGCGCACGCCTTTAATCCCAGCACTCGGGAGGCAGAGATAGGAGGATCGCTGAGAGTTCGAGGCCACCCTGAGACTACATAGTGAATTCCAGGTCAGCCTGAGCCAGAATGAGACCCTACCTCGAAAAACCAAAAAAAAAGAGACATAACAATGATAAATATATATGCATTAAATGTTGGGGCTCTCAATTTAATAAACACTAATGGCCATGAAAGGTCATATAGATCCTGGTACTGCATTCTTATCTTTACAAGTCGAACCAAACTAAAAAGGACAATAACTACACAAGTACTAGGGAAATAAAATATATTCTTGAATGATTAGTGGGTCATTGAAGAAATCAGAGAATTCCTAGAATTAAATAAAAATGAAAGCACAACTTACTAGAACCTTTGGGTATGAGTAAAGCAGTTTTAAAAGGAAGTATAGCTATGAAAAATTAGAAAGATCTCAAATAAATCTCAGTAAATAAACAAGAATAAGCTAAATCTAAAAGCAATAAACAACAAGAAAGGATTACAATTAAGGCAGACAACCAGATCTAGATAATAAGATTCTACTGCTAAAGACATTATATGCTTCAGCTGCAAGACACTGAGAAATCAAGTTAGAACTGAGCTGGAAGCTTACTCCCTGCTGATTTGCTATCGTAGAGCAGGAAAGTGATAGGGAGAAAAGTTACCAACAGTCTTACCCAGCAGTAAGCTACACAAGAGACCAGCAAGGCAAGATATGATATGCTCACTGGTGCAATAGTGGCATGACTATTATGGGGGCAAGCCAAGATTCTCTGATTGGATTTGAGGCCTGCTCCATGGAAAGGAATTCATGCCTGGTATTGGAAACCTATTTAATAGCCTATGGCTTAGAAGAAAACTACTACTGTTCTTTGGCTAAATGGATGTGTTGTGTGCATCAAATTGCACTACATTCATGTTTATGCCAATGACAAAATAAAAAAATTTTTTTTTAAAAAAAAGGGAAAAAGAAAAGAATGGGTTGTGGTGAAGGCTCAGTGGGTAACAGCACTTGGTGCAAAACCATAAGGACCTAAGTTCAATCCTCAGCACCCACGAAAATAAAATAAAATCACTATACCTGAGAAAGGAAGGGTAGGAGGGTATCTTTGAGACACAGAAAAGTTCTGTCTCTTACTCACAGTACCATGGTCACACAGGAACATTTTCTTTATAGTATTTATGAACTTTTATATGTTGTTTAGTTTTATATAGCTGCTATACTAATTTTTTTTTAAAGAATTATCCTCACAGCTTCCCATGGGCTTCACTGAAAAATGGCTACTACTTTTTGTCATCTTACTGTTAAAGATACTGGGTAGGCATGATGACATGTAATAATGAAGAGTGACAAGGAAGTAGATTCTATTGCTGGATAAGTCCTTCCCTTCTAAGAACTTCTGCCAAAGAATATAATTGGTAATGAGAAAATGTTTACTAGATGACTGAATTCTCAAGTTACCAAGTTTCAATACCAAAAGAGGTCGGAAAAGATCATATAACCCATCTGGCTGCTCTTGCCAATGAGGAAACTAAGGAGCACAGAGAAAAAGTAGTATGTGAAGGTAATAGAACAGCATTTTTTGACACTAAATTTATTACTCTTCCTTTTGTAGAACTCTTTCATAACTATATTTAAATAGTCATTTTTTATTGTATGATAAAGAAATGTAAAGAAAAGAAAAAGGCAGATACTATCACTAAAACACAAAACAATTGTAAGATTACTGCAGCACATATTAAAAGGTAACATCAAAGACCTTAGTTCTTAACATCAATATTCAAAGGATATACTAAACAAATGTTATCAAATAGGAAAAAGTGCCATTTATTGAACCCACTAATTTAACAAAGTTTATAGGAAGTTTAATTTGTGAGACTGAGGAAGCCACCTGTCTAACAACCATCAGTGAAGAAAGGGAATGTTAAGATGCCATATCTGAAGTTTTGTACTACTTATGATAGCAGTAAAACCAGAAAGCAGAAGGAAGCAAAGAGATCAAAGGTACTACAAAAGTCAGTAAGCACAATAATGCAAAGAGATGTGGAGAATATCAGGACAAAGAGATTAGACTCTTCACACATACCTAGTAATTTGGACATCTGACTTCTCAATACCAATAAAAACATTTAGTATTAATAAAAAGCTATATGGCATCCTATAAGAAATATAAGTCTCACCATCAACATACCTCAGATCCTGGTTTTCTGTGGTGAGGAGAGCAAGCAGAGCCCAAGCAAGTACCTGACTGCTGTCCTCACTGTGCAATTTCTTGTGATGTTTAATGTTCTGCAACAGAAGCTGGTCCAGGCACTCCAGGGCCTTCTCTTGCACAGTGCTCTCAGAGTCCATCACTACTGGAATGACCCCCTTCAACCAGGCTTTTTGGATTGGGACACATTTAGGTTGGGCCTGAATGGTGGAAAATTATTACATCAGAAGGTCTAACGTTATTAGCAGTTTCAATATAAACAGTGAAATTTGTGATTACCACTTTGAGAGAAGAGTTTAAAATAACCCTACCCACAGGACTAAGGACACAGGCAATGGGTAAGACATGTGATCTATATAGATGAAAACCCCCAGAAATTGTACCAAAGAAAGTATGTAAAGAAAAACTAGAATGGGACTAGGAAAGAGAAGAAATAGGAGAGAGGAGAGAAGTTATTTGATAGGTTAGGGGTGGGACAGAATATAGCGGGTGGGAGAGGCTTGAAGGGTTAGGGGGTAGGGAAAGTGGGGAGGGAATTATACAAAAGTTAAGACAACATGAATCAGTTCCATAGAAACTCTCCTTCTGGATAGCAATTTTATAAGCTGTAACAACCAATAAAGGGGAAAGTCCAGACAGAAGGGGAGAAAAGCTTAACTTTAAAACCATGGATTCTGGCCGGTAAATCCGAGTCCCAGAATTGGGTTGCTTCCTCCCCCCTGCACCACCTACAAACCACAGTGAGCTGTTGGCCAGGAAGACTCATGAGGGCCCCAAAACAATGTAGGCCATTGGCAAAACACTTGATTACCTGACAGAGCTAAAAGGTAAGCCCCTACTGCTGAAGATAGCATAGGCTGAGGTCACAGGGCATCAGAATACTATGCTGGAACCAAAAGGAAAATTAGCTCCCTCCAGGCTGGCCCTCATAGTGCTGAAAAGTCCTATAGCAGCCACTGGAGAACAATGGTCACCCACAGCATGAATAAGCAGGTGACCCTGCAGATACAAAATCAACCAGCCAGACAAGAAGTATACATTTGTGCAATATTGGAACACAGCCTCTGCAGGTAACAAACTACCCTCCAAGTGGGCACGAGGCTCAGTCAATGGGAAAGAACTCATATCTGGTACTGGAAACCAAATCAAAATCCCATGGTCACGAAACACACAGACTTCAGAAAGAAGCCCCTTCTGCTCTCTGGAGAAGAATAGTGGGCTTGCACACCAAACGCCTCTCAAATATCAGCTTTAACTCAAGTTGCTCTCACTCTTAGTTGGAGAATCTGTTTATTTTATAGATGGCAAAGAAAATGGAGGTAAGCCAAGATCTTGGTAAGAAAAGAAGACAACCGACTGCCTGTCATAAGACATGCCATCTCTACTACATTTGTGGAAACCTAGGGGAAATTGTAGAGGAAATAGTGACATAAATGCTGCTGTCACTACTTGCCTGACAACCAGCTCCAGGGCGATGAGGACATACCCAGTGATCAATCAAAACCCATCAAAGCAGAAATCCAGAGGTTAAAGAGAACTCAACACTAAACCAGAGTGCTAACAGTCCTGTCATGGATCAAGGAACACTGCAGTAGAGGGGGGCAGAAAGGTCTGTAAGAGCCACAGAGTAGGTAGGAATACTTGAGGCACAGTATACCTAGTACTCCACAAGAACTGACTGAGGATATCATGATCTCACAGTGATTACCATAACTCCTCTGAGGTAGGACCCAGGGTAACAGGAACATGGACAAGGGGACAGAGTATAACCTGCTATAATAAGTATAAAGGGCTGGAGAGATGGCTTGTAGTTAAGGCGCTTGCCTATGAAGCCTAAGGACCTAGGTCCAATCCCTCAGTACCCATATAAGCTAAATGCACAAGGTGGCATATAGGTCTGAAGTTCGTTTGTAGAGGGCCTGGTGTGCCCATTCTCTATCTGCCTCTTTCTCTCTCTCAAATAAATAAATATTTAAAAAATAAAAATAAAAACTTTATATAAAACTAAATTCAATTTAAAAAAATAATGACATACTTAAAACTAACAAAAGATGCAAAATAAAACATTGTACTTACGACTGCAAATAGCCCATCAAATGGGATAAATATTCAAGGAATTTCAAAACAAAATTCAACCCCAGCTTATTATAAACCAGAGCATCCTGAAAATTTGAACTTATATGCTAAAGCCATTATTATTATTATTATTTTTTTTTTTTTGGTTTTTCGAGGTAGGGTTTCACTCTAGCCCAGGCTGACCTGGAATTCACTATGGAGTCTCAGGGTGGCCTCAAACTCATGGCGATCCTCCTACCTCTGCCTCCCGAGTGCTGGGATTAAAGGCGTGCGCCACCACGCCCGGCGCTAAAGCCATTATTTTATCTCAAGGAAAAATTAGAATGCTAAAAGAGTCAAAATATACATTGCTTAACGCCTTCTCTCAAAAATATAGAAGTGCTTTTAGAATTTTTTCCACAGCTAATTAGTTGAGAAAAGTAAAATTATATATAGTGGATCTGTTCTTCTGGCAATATCTTCTGCACATACCTTAACTGACAAAAATTAATTCAGGTTTTGAGCTTAACCAATCTGACTTTAATTTTTTTTTTCTATATGAGATTTATGATGAAATCAACAAACATTGCTTAGCATTAATTATATTACATCTGGTGGTGGCTTGAATAAAGATTTATGTTCCCTATAGCCCAAGATATTTTTAATTAAGATTGAGCTTCTGACTTTAGTCTCAGGCAGGTGGAGCCCTGCTAGGGAACAGGTATGGTGGATCTTGAATTCATCCCTATTATGTGTGTAGAGCCAGTCGGAGTTGTGACTGTTCGTAGTTGCTGTTGTTGGTGGCTTGCTACTGTTGTTTCTCTCTGCTATGGATGATCTTTGGAAGTGAGCCAGCTTCTTCCACTATGATAATTTTCCCCTGGATTCTGTAAGCTTGAAATAAACCCTTTTCTCCCATAAGCTGCTTTGGGTTGAGGATCCCAGCAACAAGAAGGTAACTGTAAAATATCCTAGTTATTATAATTATATGCTAGTTATATTTAATATGAAATAGTCTGCCATATGAAGTTGAAAGATAGCTCTTTATAATGTGGACTTGGTTGAGCTTCTAAATGTCTTACTTAACATTGAGTAACAGATTATTACTATGCAGAATTACTTTTCTCCCCCCTTTTGGTACTGAGCATTGAACTCAGGCACCTTGTCCATACAAAGCACATGCTTTTCCATTGAGCTACACCTCAGCCCCAGAATTACTTTTTAATTTTTTATTTTTTAACATGGTACCTTACTTTCTCATTGTAGAATAGCTTGATCTGGAACTCACTATGTAGCCTGGCTGGCTTCAAACTCATAGCAATCTTCTTGCCTTCGCCTTCCCAGTGTTGAGATTTCAGGTGTGAGCCACCATAGCCAGCTCACAACTACTTTTTAATGTAAAATACCATGAATACAATACATAATGTCTTACTGCTCACCATAACAAGCTCTGTAAGAGATTGTAAGGCTTGCTTTCGGACAGAGACTGCAGGGTCCCGACAATGGTCCTGCAGAATGACCAGATCCTCTTCCATGCACAGGAGGTCACAGTGTTTCAAGATGCTGACTAATACCTGAAAGGCACAACATGAAATGACTGCAGGTAAAAGTATAGAAAGCCCAAAAGCAAACAGGGAAATACTTCAACTGCACATTTTAGAGATCATGAATCCATCTTCTATTACACAGTATTCCAGTATTTGGAATTTGATAAAAGCTAAGTACTATCTCTGGAGAAAGTATTTTATATAAACAAATATAACAAAATTGACAAAGCCATTCAAATACATCCATGGCCCCCCATTTTAAACAAACTACGCATAAAAAATTGTGATTTTTTTTCCAGTTTATTTCTTTTTTATTTTTGTTAGTAGCCGTGGCTGGTCAGGAGTTCACTATGTAGACCAGACTGACCTTACACTCTGATATGCTGATCTTCCTACTTCTGCCTCGCAAATGCTGACATGGCAGGTGCATGCCAACATGCCCCACAAAAAGCTGTGATTCTTACAAGGTCAGCAATTAAATAGGAAGGCTTAAAACTTGGAATTTCTTTTGGTTCATCTACTCAGTTTGAATATGATAGGACCAGGGTTACCTATGAAAAGCAAGTTAAATAATAAACATAATGAAAGTTTCAAATATATTTCCTTGCATTTTGAAGTTTTTAGTGCTTAGGAAGACCACATTTAAGGAAAAAGCTCCTACCTGGAGTGCAGACTTCCTGACATTGGTCTTCTCATCTCTGATTCTCTTTCTCAGCATTGCCAGGATGCACCTTTCTGCTGAGAGAACACCAAAGAGTCATAGTCTGGACGACCAGAAAATCTCTAACATGTCCCACAAAATACTGAGGAGATAAGTTTTCTTAATGAATCCATAATTACCTTGTTTAAAAGCCTAAGCAATGAGAATCTGAAAAGGTGTTGGAAAAGAACATCTGAATAATTGTTTAGTACAAAAGTATCAATCTGTAGAATATTAGTAATTTGATTTTAAATTCTTGCTCCTACCTCTAAAGTTTTGAATAATTATTTAACTCTTCTATTTTGTTTAGCTGCAAATAGGAGTATTATAAAATCAGGACTTTAAGATCTAATGAGGTAATATGACAACAGCTTTAAGTTTCCCACAGAGCCAGGTGTGGTGAGCACACAATTAGTTAGTACCAGCACTCGGAAGGATAAGGTAGGAGGTCAAGGCCAGCTTGGGGCTATGGAATTCCAGGTCAGTCAAGGCTAGGGTGAAACCCTATCTCAATTAATTAATTAATCAATCCCAGAAGAGCTAGTGAATTACTAAGCACCCAAAGAGCTTTGTTGTGTACATTATAACCTTCTGTGTGAATCAAAAATTTAAAACTGAAAATTGTAAAAACATTTAATAATTCATTTAAGAATAATTTTATGAAAAGTAACTGCTTCCCAAAATATAATAAAATAAATGTACAGGCACTGTTTGACATTGGACACTCCGGTGCACAGCTTAGGAAAAGCTGAATTTTCATATCCAGTAATTCCACACACTATGGGACCTCTGGAAATCCTAATTCACACTGTGAGGAAATCAGGATATGATGCCTTGAAAATAACACAAACAATATTCACATCAAAGACTCCACAAGCCATAGTTTGGGAATTGCTGATATGGAAGACACCTTAAAGTAAAACAGAAAATAACAACAAAGTTTTTTCAATGAAACCAAAGTAGGTTCTTTAAAAACATCCATAAAATTAACAAAATTTTAACCATATGACCAAGAAAATAAGATTCAAATTATTAAAATATAAATGAGAGGGGCCATTCTGCCAGCTTTATATAAGTAAAAATAGCTTAGATTACAAAAGTATGAACACTTATACCAACAAATTAAGTAATGTACACGAAATATACAAGTTTCTAGAAAGAAACAAACTCAAAGCCAACTTTTAAAGACTGAAAATTTACTGTACCTACCACAAAAAGGAATCATATTGGTCAACAAACTTAATACCACACACAAAATTCAAAGACCACATGGTTTTCTTAGAGAATTCTAACAGATAATGAAACAAAATGAACATGAATCTGTTGGACATAGGGAGGGCCCTGGGTTAAAGCAAACCTAAGCTGTCTGACAGGAAGGCCCCAGGCTATGGAGGGGTTGCAGCAGCCTGAACCCGCTGGCCATATCTTGGGGATGGGACCAGCAGGGGAGCTCCTACCCCCATTCTCGAGAGATGCATTGATCCAGGATCCTCCCCCTATTCTTGTGGGGGGGGGGGGGTTCACAGTAAGCCTGGACCCCTGGACAAAATTTCGGACCACGAGATCAGCAGGAAGTAAGGCCATGCCCTCTCCAAGCAAGGGATCCCTGGACATTCAGATAAGACTTAGGCTTTGCCCATAACCCTGTGGCATTTGGCCAGTTGCTTAGGAAACTCCTGATATGTTATCAGCCAGCACCTTTGCAAAACCCATCCCCCAGTACCATATATATTCCCTTTACCATTGCCTATGTGCTAGAAGAAATGTCCCCATATTAGTCATAGGCTAGCAACCTTTAAACCCATCAATCCCCGTAGGGTCCTCTTCCCACCTTCAACTGTTTATAAATCCATTTCCCTGACAATAAACAGAAACTGACTCCTGGGAGTGATTCTCTCTTTCATTACTCGCAGCACAACATGTTTCCACGGATGCCTTTGGGGGAACAGTGCCTGGAGAACATAGGAACCCACATGAATCCTCACCAACTCTTTCAAAAAGTAGAATATAATTCCTACCTCATAATATTAGGATGTTATTACCATGACAACAAAATTACAAGAAGACTGCTTAAGAAAGAAAGGAAAAGTGACCAATATCCCTTATATAATAAGGTCAGAAAAATTCTCAACCAAATACCAGTCAGTTGAATTCAGCAAGATACAAAATGGATGATATATTATGTTTGAGATTTACCCTAGGAATGAAATATTGATGCTAATGTTAAAATCAGTCAATGAAAATTCCATAGATTCAGAATAAAGAACAAAGCCACATAATCATCTTAATGGATATACAAAGAGCATTTGCAATTTCAACCTTTTCAGGATAAAATCATTCAACCAAACTCGAGGAGAAAGAAATCTCCTCAGTCATAAAATGCAGTAACTACCATCACCCACAATGATGAAGGACAATAGCTAACATTATACAGAAAAGCAATAAGCAAAACTGTATTTGTATAAGACTTAACCTTCTGTACAGAAAATCCAAATACGTAAGAAAATGATATAAAAAATTTCAAAACAAATGGGAATAAGGAAAACTATATTTGCATGAGACTTGACCTTATATACAGAAACTCTTAAGTATTCCACATTAAAAAAAGATATATATAAAAGGTCAATAATCAAAAATCATCCATTAAAACTGAGCCGGGTGTGGTGGCGTGCGCCTTTAATCCCAGCACTCGGGAGGCAGTGGTAGGAGGATCACTGTGAGTTCAAGGCCACCCTGAGACTACATAGTGAATTTTCCAGGTCAGCCTGAACTAGTAAGACCCTGCCTCGAACCCCCCCCCCACCACCAAAAAGACTATCAATAAAAAAATTTAAAATCAAATTGAAAGAACAATTCAATTTCTGATAGGACCAAAAAAAAACAAAAAACAAAAAACAGAAGACTAGGATTAAAATTAAAAAGCTTGGCTAGGGTTGTTCTTATGAAGGCTGGCCATGGCCATACATGCCTGTCATTCTAGCACAGGGGAGTAGGCGTTTAAGGCTGAAAGATGTATAGTTTCAGGCCAACCTAGGTTACATGTTGAGACCTGGTTGTTTTTGTTCTATTAAAAAGGGCCATTTACAAAATAACAACAAAACAAGTCAGGCGCTCTATAATTACAGCAATTATGGCTGTAATGCACTTGGGAGACTGAGGAGAATGGAGTCCAATATCAGTCTTGGCTATCCCAAAACAAAAAATAAAAACAGAACAAAAACATCACTGAAACAAAAACCTACACAAATAGATAACTGATATTTATAGATTAGAAGGACTTACCACAATTAATATGGCAATATGTTCCAAATTAATACTCAAAAATCAACCCTTATCAAAATGTAGGCATGGTGACACATGCCCATAGTATTATCACTTGGGAGACTGAGGCAGCAGGATCTTCAATTTAAGGCCAACCATGGCTACACAGAGAAATCCTGTCTTGGAAACAACACCACCACCACCACACACAGTAGATATATTATTGACATTAAAGTAGAAGGGGACTATTTGGAAAGAAGGAAGAAACCTGCAGGAGGAAGGAGGAGAGGCAAGAATGGGTAATGATATACATGTATAAAAAGGTCATAATGAAACACATTATTTTGGATAATGAATATTCTAATAAAGTTTAATTTACAAAAATGAAAAGATGTAATAGAAATTATTCTACTGTGTATAAGAAAAAAAGGTTTTAATACTTAAGGGTAAACTAATCAGGAAGAAAAGTGCATTCTTTATACTTTACTGCCCTTATTGTTTACAATTTTGATAGTGATAAAATCTGACATACCCCCAGATCCACCTCCTTCATGACTGTCATCTGTGTAGATCTCCCCTGAGGGCTTACAAGAGGCAAATGTAGAATCCCGGTAGGAAAACACTATTCAAAAGAAAGCAAATAAGTAAATAGCACTGATTAAGGTAAAAATGTTACATTTTTAACAGTAAGTGCATAGCAGATTACTCAATTAACTTATGAAATGACTAAAAACAAATTTCAGATTCTTGAAGAAGAAAAAGACAACATTAAAACAGGTAAACATGGTCACTCCCACCACCTTGCTGCTAGTGAGGGCTTTGTCAGCAATGTCAGTCTTGACCACTGCTTACAAATTTTCCACTAGTCCTGCCATCTCACTGCTGGTAGGTTCAACACACCACTCTCTATAATGGACAGGTCGACCAGAGCAAATGGACCTAACAGATGGATTCAGGAACATTCTACCCTAAAACTATAGAATATCCATTATTATTAGCAGTCCATGGGACTTATTCTAAAGAAGATCAGATTAGGACACAAAGCAAGTCTAAACAAATTCAGAAAAACTGAAACAACTTGTATTCTAACCTGACCACAATGCAATACAGCTAGAAATTAACAACAGGAAAAACTATAGAAAATATACAAATTCCTAGTGATTAAACAACACATTATTGAGTAACAAACTGAGTCGCTGAAAAATTCAACAATGAGAACACAATATACCAAAACCTATGTGATACAATGAAGGTGGTTCTATGAGGGAAGTATGTAGTTCTAAGGGCCTACATTACAAATCCAGAGTCTCTAAAATAAATAATAAATTATACACCTGAAGATCTTGGAAAAAGAAGAACAAGCCAACTCAGAAACAATAGACATCAAGAAATAGTTACTATGGGGCAGAAAATAATGAAATAGAAATGAAAAAAATAATACAAAGAATCAATGAAACAAGGAGTTAGTGCTTTGACAAAACCTGGGCCAATCTAACCAAAAGAAAGATAAAAGTCAAATTAATAAAATTAGAGAAGAAAAAAAGAGTCAATACATAGGGACCCTAAAGACTCCACCCAAAAAAAAAAAACAAACTCAAAGCCAACTTTTAAAGACTGAAAGTTTACTGTACCTACCACAAAAAGGAATCATATTGGTCAACAAACTTAATACCTAGAGTTGATAAACACTTTCAGCAAAGTAGCAGGATACAAAATTAACATACAAAAATCATTAGCTTTCATACACACCAATAACAAAGCAGATCAAAGTAGGATGGGAGGCTAATGGGAAGAAGGGTTTTAGTGGGAGGGGAAAGGAAGGGGAAAGTAAGTGGTAATTTGGGTGATCAAAATGCACTGTATACATGTATAAAACTGTGAATAAAAACATGTAAATGAAGTGGAAGAAACATTTAAATTTTCAGCAAGTCACTTTAAAGCTGGTTATTTGGTGTTTGAAAATATATTGATACATTACCTGGTGAATTTCTCAGTAAGGTACCACTATGACTCTGTATTTCTGACGCTATAAGACATAAAAGTAAGCAGGACATAAATGTGAGAAAGTCCCAATAGCCACACAAATCAAAATCAAGATAATCCAGCCTAAATTCAAAGCAGTTCTAAATTGCTCACAATAATCACCCTCTGTTTTAAAAGGGTCTTTCAAATTTTTAAGCTTTCAAGCTTCCCTATTTAAAAAGTGATTTGAGGGCTGGAGAGATGGCTTAGCGGTTAAGGCACTGGTCTGCAAAGCCTAAGGACCCATGTTCTACTCTCTAGATCTCACGTCAGCCAGATGCACAAAGGTAAGGCAGGCGCAAGGTGGCACATGCCCACTAAGTGGCGCAAGTCTCTGGAGTTTGATTTCAGTGGCTGAGGCCCTGAGGCACCAATTCTCTATCTCCTCTCTGTCTCTAAATGAATAAATAGCAATTGGAAGCTGAGTTGAATGGTGAAGTATATGATCAGCATATACAACATCCTAAGACTGATCCTTCAGGCAGACACACACACAAATTTACACACAGTGATCTAACAATGAAATTTAGAGAAAATGGTTTATGGGAATAAAAATTAATCCCTCCTCTTTCTTTGCCATTACAAAAATTGAGCTATTTGAAGTTCACTTGACTATTTTATTTCCCACCCCTTAGGCCATGGTGGATATTGACCCAGTCTCATATGTACTAGGAAAGTGACCATTGAGCTATGACCCTAGTCTCCCCTACTTACTGTTAATGAGGAACTCCAGGATAGTCTCTGATGTGTTAGTGGTTGATTCCAGACAATGTGCAAAGCTGGATAGTGCTTTGCTGCGGACAGTAGGTGCCTTGTCTAAACAACGGTCAAACATAATTTCCTGCACCAAGAATTTATGCTTTAAGAAGTGTTGATGCTCCAAAGAGAGAGTACCATCCACCTCTCTTTCAGGTAGCTCTAAGAGAGCTAACACAACATCAAGAGTAAAAACCCGGTGTGAAATCTGGTAAGGCACAGAAGAATCACCATCAGATGGGCATAAGAGCAAAGAAAAAGTTGTCCTACACTCAGATCTGTCTGCCATTAGATGATGGCAGCTAGGATGCAGGATTCAGATACATCTCCTACCTTGGAACTTCGTGAGTATTTGTAAAGCCAGCCAATGAATGTAGCATATTCCCCACAGGGAAGTTTTTTAAGAAGCTGAACCAGGGATTGAGCTGCAGAAGTCCGATACTCTGATTTATCTATCACCTGAAATTCAAAAGGAGATGCTGTCTAGCCATCTACCTAGAGGATGACTGAAACCCATATTAAATTACAAGTGAGGGTAACTAGTTCAATGGTCATTAAATATGACTACCAAATTTTAGGTTTCATACCCCTGAAGGGTTCTAGCATAGAAAACTCTCTGCAGAAAATAAGCATACCAGTTTAGAGACTATGCATATCTATAGTTCATAGGGTTCAAGTTAATATTTGTCTACACCATTATATAAATTTAAGATACCACTGAGACTACATAGTGAACTCCAGGTCAGCCTAAGCTAGAGCAAAACCCTACCTCAAAAAAAAAAAAAAAATTAAGATACCTGTAAAGAAACTGACCATGCAGTATATTTGATATTGCTTTGGTATGCCAATATTTTTGTGATTCTGTTTTTAAAAAGTTCTCAGTTGAGAAAAAAAAAAAAACACTACAAAGCCAGAAAAAATAAAAAAATAAAAATAAAAAAGTTCTCATCCTTTTTAGAGCCAATACTGAATCATTATGAATAAAAACATGATAGAACTTCCTTCAGAAGAACAAGTAGTATGCATCTGTGTTGAAGAACACACAAAAGAAATAAAACGGATGAACATGGTTGATGGGTATACAAGAGTTCATAACCTGTTTCTGTGTAGGTTAAATATTTTCTAAAATACGAATTTTGTGTTTTGAAGACTACTCTGTTAGCTGGGTGTGGCAGTGCCTGCCTATTAGCAGACAAGAAGCTAAAAGCAAGACCAGGAGTTTAAAGAGCAAGACTCTGTCCAAAAATAGCATGTAAAGCAAAGAAACCACTTTTTAAAAGAGATTTTTAAATAAAGGTATTTTTAGTAATGATACACATACATACACTTATACATGTAATGCACTAATATATGATCACTGAAGCAACTGTACCTTGGCACAGATGTGCTGGAGCAGAATACGAAGGACTGGGAAAACACTGTCTTGTAGTTCATCCACAAGTGAGCTTTTTATGAGAAAAACACAAATCCACTGTTTACAATGTACCTAGTATTATAATTCAACAGCAATTTTCCTTAATTCTGTGCTCAAAAAACAGTACTCACGGGCTGGAGAGATGGCTTAGCGGTTAAGCGCTTGCCTGTGAAGACTAAGGACCCTGGTTCAAGGCTCAATTCCCCAGGACCCACGTTAGCCAGATGCACAAGGGGGCGCACACATCTGGAGTTTGTTTGCAGTGGCTGGAGGCCCTGGCACGCCCATTCTCTCCCCCTCTCTCTATCTCTGCCTTTCTCTCTCTCGTTTTCTCTGTCACTCTCAAATAAATAAATTAAAAATGAACAAAAATTTAAAAAACAGTACTCACATATCTCAGAAATCTTAAATATTAAAATCAACCTACTGTATATTAAAGCTGGTACTGGAACCAAGTCAGAATCCTACAGAGATGATGGTCATAGACAGTCCAGTGAGAAGCTACCACTAGTCTTTGGCCAAGGAAAGGTTACTAAACTCTTCACAATCTCTCTTACTTAACTATGCATATCACCTTTAGCCCATCTTGCTCTCACTCTCTGTTGGAGAATCTGTTTTCTTCTTTATAGAAGGCATCAAAAACTGAGACAACCAGAATCCATCAACATAACAAGAAAAGACAGCTGACTGATTCCCTATCTTGAGATGATCCACCTCCTGCACATCAGCCAGTATCCAGGTAACACTACAGAGGAAATGTCAAGTTAAACATGAATGCTGTTCTCATGGTAAACCTGACAAACTGCACCAAGGCGATAGCAATAGACACCAAGGACACTCAAACATATCAAAACAGAAATCCAGAAGTTGCTAAGAGCTCAACACTAAAGAAGATTTATCACATACCCACCAAGGCGCAGGAAGCATTGTGGCAGAGGGGGCAGAAAGACTGTAAGAGCCACAGGGTGGGAAGGAGTACCCAGAGGCACTGACCACCCACAATGATTGACTCCTGCTGTCACACAACTCATAACCCATAACCCCATGGTGAATGCCAGTAACCCCACTTAGAAAGGTCCTCAGTGGAATGGAATGGGGAGGAGAGAAGGGAATGAGACCAACACATGATTTGTCCATACAACAAAGTTTCTAATTAGTAAAAATACTAATTAAAAAAATAAAGAATAAAGATATACTGGATCGAGTAGAAAGACAAGCTTCATATGCACAATTTTAGAAAGCTGTCACTGAAAAGTCAAGTTGCCAGGGAAAAATGTAATATTCATATGGCCCTATTAACTATAAACTTCATAGTAAGATGTAAAACATATATCCCTTTAGGTGAAATATAAAACACATTAAGACATAGTGCCACCATGTGGCAGCCTAGTGAAATGTGGCCACTTTAACACATAACTTCTCTAAACACTAATCTAAAAAAAATTTTCTGAAAGGAGATAGAATGAGTATATAGATGAACCAGGGCCTCCTGCAACTGTAAACCAATTTCAGACACATGCGCCACAGTGTGCATCTGGCTTTACAAAGGTATTGAGGAATGAAATCCGGCCCATCAGGCATTGAAAGCAAGCATCTTTAACAACTGAGCAATCTCTCCAGTAACCCCCACCCCAGAAGAATTTTCTATGTAATGCCTGACTGGATTTATTTTAGTGCTATTTATCATTACATGAATACTATTCAATGGACAGTATGATGACCTCTTGTGAGAAAACCAAGCAAAATGTTTTCACTTAAAATATCCTAGCTGTTTAATTCTTTTAAAAACTCTAGCCAGATAGTTGTGACTCACATCTGTAATCTCAACACTTGAGGCAGAAGCAAGCCTGGTCTACACAGTGAGATCAAGATCAGCTTGGGTTACAGAGTGAAAAGATAAATAAACAAAATAGACAAATGAATATAATTAACAAATAATTCTTAGCAAGAAATGTTTGTTCAGCAATAAGTTAACAATTCCCAGAGACAGTATCTCCAACTACAGCACACACTGAAGAAGTCTGCATAGATGCACACACTTGCACCTACAGGCCAAATGACTCAGTAAAGAAGAGAAAGAAAAGCCAAGGATACTGCAAGCACACCTTTCTGGTGGAGCTGAGTGATTTGTGGTAGAAAATGTACTCTTTCCATTATTGCTAAGAAAGTAAAAGCAATTTACTTACTTTTCTTCCCTTTAGCACATACTTTCTGTATGGGAAGGTGCACAAAAATGAGAAGAAACAAAAAAGGGCAAGAAACAAAAATAAAGAGACATAAGGAGAGAAATAGGAAACAAGAGGAGACAGACTTCTTTCTGTTTTGGAGAGGTGAGCACTAAGCAGACAAAGCAAAGAGAAGAGGTAACTGGCTTTACTTAGTTCAATGCATACATGGAGGGAGTCAAGCTGGAGGCTGACTCTTGCTCAAGAACTGCAGATTCTCTGTTTTGAACACTGCCCCAGCACAGAAGCTGACTGAAGTGACCCACACCACAGGAAGCAGCTGGCTATGTAGTGTTTTATTCAGACCCCAAAACCACGACTAGGGCAGGTATTTAAGTATCAAAGGTGTCAGAGATCTTGGTTACTGAGGAAATTAAAGATTTGTGTGCTTTACCTGATAAACAGGACTGCTTGGTTTCTACGGTGGATGACTTGTGCAGTAATAGCAAGGGGAGCACAAAGGGATCTTTCCCTTACTTCTAACATCAATATTACATTTAGCAATTGATGGAAAATAGAACCAATAATCTGAAAGGAAAAAGAAAATTCGATTTAAGGAATGATAGAGAATACAGTGGCCTCAACAGTTCTGATGCCTGAACATTAGGGATGTGTTTCTTGGACAATTATCAGTTGCCCCTTATCCACAGAGCATATGTGGCAAGAGCCCCCATCCCCAGTAAATGTCTGTAACTATGTTTAGTACTAAATCCTAATACTACTTTTCACTATACAGACATACCTGTAATAGATTTATAAATTAGGTACACTAAAAGATTAACAAGGATAATAAATACAACAATTATGAAAACATACTATAAGATATTGAATGTGATCACTCTTAGAATATCTCCACACCCAGTATTCACCTCTTTTTAATTTTTTTTTTTTTTACTTTAGAGAAAGTGAGAAACAGAAAGAGAGAGAGAGAGAGAGAGAGAGAGAGAGAGAGAGAGAGAGAATGAATTTACACACCAGGGCCTCAGCCACTGAAATTGAACTCCAGATGCTTGTGCCACCTAGTGGGCAGGTGCATCTGGCTTAAATAGGATCTGGAGAGTCAAATATGGGTCCTTAGGCTTCACAGGCAGGAGCCGTAACCACTAAGCCATCTCTCCAGCCCCCAGTATTCACCTCCTTGGCCCACAGATGACTGCAGGCAATTGAGCTCTTGAAAGGAAAACCAGGATAAATGGGAACCATCATGTTCTTTTAACATCTTTTTACTATGTTGTTTATCTACATTAAAAAAAATATTTACTGGAGCTGGAAGGATGGCTTAGTGGTTAAGGCACTTGCCTGTGAAGCCTAGGGATCCAGGCTCAATTCTCCAGTACCCATGTAAGCGAGAGGCACTAGGTGGTGCATACATCTGGAGTTTGTTCGCAGTGGCTAGAGGTCCAGATGCTCCCATATTCATATTCTCTCTCTCTCTCTTTCTCAACTGAATACAAATTTAAAAATATTTATTTATTTGAGAGAGGGGAGGGATGAGTATGAGCAGGTCAGGGCCTCCTGCCAATGCAAATGAACTCCAGATGCATGCACCATTTTATGCATCTGGCTTTAGGTGAGTACTGGGGAATTGAATCTGGGCCATCAGGCTTTGCAAGTAAGTGCCTTTAACCACTGTGCAATCTCTCAAGACCCATGGCTTATCTATGTATTTGTAATTTACCCACTGATGGTATCAGATGTCTCCCTACCTTATTTCCTTCTCCATGAAGTGGGGAACACAGCAAGTACAGTCCATAGTAGGCCAGTTCTGATATATGTTTTGTTTCGCTAAGGTTCCTAAAGCAGAAAGGCAAAATACTGGCTAATGGATATGATTTTACTAGGAATATTTCTTAGCTCTAAAAGCATTACTGCCTTATTAATGATAAATTCTTTATTTATCTTGAGATGTAGTTTCATTGTGTTATCCAGGATGTACTCAAACTCCTTCACTCAAGCTGTTCTCTTGCCTTAGCCTCCCAAACAGGTCATACTTGCAGGGGTGTGCCACCCCAGCTGGCTTCTATAAGCCATGTTTAAATGAGTAAATTCAACCTGCATACCAATTAGAATAAAATGGTACTTATAGTTCTGAAGCAAAAATGCATTTAAACTGTCATACTGGAAAATATTAATGGCTCACCTGGCTTGTGGAACAAGAAATTCATGAAGAATTGGCTCAATATTAGTTAATGCAATAAAGACCTGGAAGACAGATACCAAGAAAAGCTCTGAAATATTTTTATTCAATACATATTGCCATATTCTAATGTCCTTTGAAAGGTTTTTAGAACTTTTGCTTACCTCTATACATGTCTGTATAGACTGTGGCTTTTCTTTGAGAGAAAATTTGGGCAGAAGCCTTAAAAAATTCTTTAAGAGGTACAATAATCCATTTCGGATTTGAGAAAGGTCCCGAGCAGAAAAATAAATATGCTCTTCTTCCTCCTCTTCTTCTTCTGTCAATTCATCTATCTGAATCAAAAATGTACAGGTGACTATGTCGTGATTCAATTTACCCAAACCGAATAAATTCCAGGTAGTCTGAGTTGCTCAGGATGAACCTAGCCTGCTCCTTTGGACCATTACATGTCTCTAGGGCAAAAGGGGGAGTCACCAGACTACATGACACTGTAGGATTTTCTGTTTCAGTATTTCTTTCAATGATAATTGCTACTATTTCTTAGTAATTTCGCTCTCAGTAAACTGTCCACCTACGTTGTCACAGCAAAAACTGGAAATCATGCTTTTTATTATATTCTTATGGATATGAATTCTAAAACACTCTTGCTAATTACGAGATAATAAGGGTTGAGGCCAGAGATGTGGCTCAGTTAGTAAAGTGCTTGCCTAGCTTGCAACCTTGGTTTGAGTCCCAGCACCACATAAAATGGGCATGTTGGCCTGGGCCTATAATCCATGCACTTGGGAGGTAGAGGCAGGAAGATCAGGAGTTCAAGATCAACCTTGGCTATATAACAACTTCTTTTTTTGTTTGTCTGTCTGTTTTTCTTTTGGTTTTCAAGGTAGGGTCTCACTCTAGCTCAGGCTGACCTGGAATTCACTATGTAGTCTCAGGGTGGTCTTGAACTTATGGCGATCCTCCTACCTCTGACCACCACCCCCCCCCAAGTACTGGGATTAAAGGCGTGCACCACCACGACTGGGTCATATACAACAATTTCAAGAGAGCCTTGGTGACATAAGACCTTATTTCAAAACAACAAAAAAGATAATGTGGCAAACATACCAGTTACACTTGAGCACAAACATCAGGAGAAATGACCGGGAAGGCAGAACAGTGGCAAGGCCAAAATATTCTCTCAGTAGAACATAAAGCCCAAGGGGCTATTTCAAATCTTACTGGTTATGGGTGATACTTTACTACAAATGTAATCATGATGCCTGAAACCACATTTCACATAAATCCAATCCTTAAAATTAAAACTCCATATTCTTACAAGTATGTTTTATTACATCACCTACTTCTTACCTGGTCTTCTTTCCTGGGTGGCTTTCCTCTTTTTCTGTTTCTCCTTTGAGTATCTTGAGCACTCTTAGG
This sequence comes from Dipus sagitta, assembly GCA_036346955.1. Taxonomy (NCBI): domain Eukaryota; kingdom Metazoa; phylum Chordata; class Mammalia; order Rodentia; family Dipodidae; genus Dipus; species Dipus sagitta. Next base: position 74,089,277 of record CM070772.1, on the reverse strand, counting down.
CTGTTCTTTTTTTCTTTTCTGATTCAAGTTAGATTCCTGAGGCCAGCTCTTCTTTAAAATTTGAATGCACTTGTCAAACATCACTGGGTGGAACACTTGATTGGCTACACTGCCTAGTGATAAGGAATAGAAAGTACACAGGTTAGGTGTTTTTTTGTTTTTGTTTTTGTTTTTGTTTTTTGCTAGTTGCTCAGACTAACTTGAAACAATTTACATAGCTCCTGCTTCATCGTACAGAGTCCTGGGATTACAGGCATACATTAGGACCACTATTAGGTTTAATTTTCTCAAAATGTCTTAATGTGAGCCAGGCATGGTGGTGCACGTCTTTAATCCCAGCACTCAGGAGGCAGAGGTAGGAGGATTGCTTTGAGTTCAAGGCCACCCTGAGACTACATAGTGAATCCCAGGTCAGTCTGGGCTAGAGTAAGACCCTACCACCAAAAACCAAAAAAAAAAAAAAAGTCTTAATGTTATAAGAGCAATGCAACCTTTGTTTCTTTCTGATAGGTAGCTAGGAACTGGCCCACAGAAACATGGATGCCACCTTGCCTCCCCTGGCAGGAATAGAACTTACATCTGATCCAGTCTCATTCAAGATGGCAATAAGCAACAAGTCCTCAGCAACAGCTTCTGGCTTCTTTCTTGGATTTTCCCAGGCTTTACACATCTGTGGGCTGGCCCTTCCTGAGTCAGCCTCTTGAGCCCAACAACCAATCAGGTATCTCACTTACATACCTGAGTCTGGGGATGAGACTCATTCTAATTGGATGTTTAATTCATCTAAATGAGCATGAAAGCCTCTTGGTTCTTGGTGCCTTTTGTAAGCTCTTGGCCTTCTGACTCCTCTTCTGATGTTGGCCTAAGTGAGGGTGGAATCTACTCAGTCTCCTCTTCCTAGGCACTTCCCTGCTTTGCAGCCCACATGTGTGAACCCCTTCCCCAGAAGCTTCATCCCAAGAGACGTGAGGGAGATTTCTTCTACCTACCCTCCCCCTTCCCAACCAAGCTGGAAAGAGTGAGAATTTCTTGTTTCCCCCTTAACTCTCCCTAAAATAAATCTCATAATTCATAATTGACCCTCCTGAGTTCATGATTTCAATTCTTTGATAACTTGAACAAGGAACCAAAGTTGGGGTCCAGAGACCTGGTTATCTTCTGATTCCTTATGGAGATCTAATCCCTCCCCACCCCATCCCACACCAATCCCATATCATTAACAACAGATAAAATTTTTTTTAAAAGACCTTCCTGGTGATGTGGCAAAATAGAAGCCTCATCAAAGAAACTTGGGAAAACAAAAGAGGCAAAATAATACACAGTACATTTGTTTCAGAAAGAGACAAGATCTATAAATGAAATTATTAAGTTTGATGACATCCCCACACAGAAGCAGGAAGGAACAGTAGATCTGCTTAGGGTAAGAAGAGCTCCCCTGCCCCCTGCCCCGGAAACTTCTGGGAAGGGCTTCTCCCCATGGCCATTAGGCTTGAAAAATCAGAACTTGAAGAACAGGACAGGGAACCAGCTGACATTCATGAAAACACCAACAGCAGCATACCAATGTCTCCTTCCTAGTATTTCAGCCCCAGGAAACAGACATTGTGGAAAGCTAAAGGTTCCAACTTGCCCCTCCCACACAGTACCTAGTGCAGCTGAGCCTAAGACCTGCCAAGCCAAAAGCACCAAGACAAATGAAGACAATATCAAAGAGGGAATTAACTGTCTTCACAATCCAGAGGACATGAGAAAGGCACTCACTCCAAAAGGCAACTGGGCTGATCTCCAATGTGACAATACACATATTCCAAATCTGGTTCTATAGCTTTGAAGTAGAAGTAAAGGTGTTCAGGGAAAGTTGCTAAACAAAACATCACAAGAAAGGAAAGAATATTGCTTAATCATTTAGTGCCTTTTAAAAATCTCTACTCTTGCCAGGCATGGTGGCACACGCCTTTAGTGCCAGCATTTGGGAGGCAGAGGTAGGAGGATTGCCATGAGTTTAAGGCCACCCTCAGACTACATAGTGAGTTCCAGGTCAGCCTTGGCTAGAGTGAGACCTTACCTCGAAAAACTAAAAGAAATAATAATAATAAAATAAAATCTCCACTCTTGCAAAATAATCCTGAGCAAAATGAATACTGCTGCAGGTATCACCATCTGTGAATACTACAGAGCCTTAAAAATGAAAATTGCATGGCACTAGAACAAAAACAGACACATAGATCAACGGAATAAAACAAAGAACCCAGATACCAGTCCACACACCACAGTTACCTGATTTTGACAAAAATGTAAAACTACACACTGGAGAAAAGAATGTCAGCAAATGGAGGAAAAACAGTATGTACTTGGAAGAATGAAGTTAGATGCTTATTCTCCATACATAAAATCAAATCCAAATGGATCAAAAAGACATGTAAGACCCAAAACTCCGAAAATAAGAGGAAACACTTCAATATATAGGCATACACAAGGACTTTTCTAAATAGGACTCTTTGCTAAGGGCATAAGGCCAAAAAGTAATCGATGGGATTGCATTAAGTTAAAAAGGTTCTGTACAGCAAGGGGAAGGGGAATTGTTAAGTGAAGAGACAGTCGACAGAATGGAAAACGATTTAGTATTTCCTAAAAAAGATAATGGTGCCATTTCAGACATGATTGTCTAAGTACAAATCCAAGAAAAATGAAACCATGAAAACAAACAAACACACACACACACACGACCACATAGCAGTATTATCCATGACAGGCCACAGTAGAACAAATCTACTATGGTATGGTAAATGAAAGAACAAAATGGCCAATAGCATCAATGGAATACTAATTGGCCATAACAAAGAAAAAGGCACTCAGATGAGATGAATTAACAACAAATCTCAAAAACATTCCATACTAAGTGAAAAACAACAACAAGAAAAAAAAAAAAAAAAACTGGTCTGGAGAGATGGCTTAGCAGTTAAGCTGTTTACTTGTGAAGCCTAAGGACCCAGGTTCAGTTCCCCAGTACCCACATAGCCAGATGCACAAGGTGGCACATGTGTCTAGAGTTAGTTTGCAGTGGCTAGAGGCCCTGGAGTGCCCATTCTATCTATATACTTATCTGACCCCCTCTCTCTAATAAATAAAATAAAATATTAAAAATATTGGCACTAATCTCCACAAATTTTATGATCTTATTATATGAAATATCCAAACGAGGTAAATCTATAGAAATACTAGTAATTGACTGAGATGGAAACCACTGGGAAATAAAGTAATGACAGAGTAAGAAGAGGGATTGGAAATGCATGTGGAGTTTCTTTTAAAGGGAGATAATAAAAGGGATCTAAAATGGTGGTGAAGGTTGAACAATATCAAAATCATTTCATGTATAAACCAATGTCTAAAAACCCATTAAAAACTTATCAGAGGACTGGGAGGAATAGCTAAGCTGGTACAAGGGTTTGCTTTGTAAAGCGCGAGGACCGAGGTTTGGTCCTCAGAATCTATGTGAAAAAAGCTGGAAGTCATGATGCACACTTGTAATCCTAGCACGTGGGAGATGGAAAATGTGAATTCCTGGGGCTCATTGATCAGCTAGTATCTCCTACTTGGCATGTTCCAGTGAGAGACCCCGTCTCATAAAAGGTAGATGATACCTGAGGAACTACACCAAAGACTGGCCACTCCCTTCCTTACCTAAGTGCACACAAACACATGTACACATTCACAAAGTTAATCAGAGATGTGAAACAAAATATAGACTTAAATCAACTTGTACAGAAGAATACTAAAAGGTAACCACTGAAGTTAGATGATTTCAGTAGCATATTAAATATTAAAAATGAAAGATCAACAAAGAACTATGGGATAAATTCCCAAAACTTGATATATATTTAGAGTTCCCAAATGAGAAGCAATGGGAGAAGACATAAAAGTACTTAAAACTCACTGATTTTCAATTTGATGATAATTATAAATTTACAAATTCAAAACTTTCAATAAACCCCGAACACAAGAAACATGAATAAAAACTACATCACCACAAATCATACTTATATAACTTTTCCCAGTACCACTGATAAAGAGATAATCCTAAAAGCAACTACACAAAAGGAGAATGTTATATACCAGAAAAAAAAAGATAAGGTATATAGGAAACCTCTTACTAGATACAGTGTAGTAATAAGACAGTAGAACAACAAATTTTAAAATCTGTTTGGCAAGTCAACATTGGTTTATAAATCTATCAAGCCTGCAAAATAAAGGTAGTTACCTAAAGGTGTTTTTGACATGATAGTGGAAGTTATTTTTCAGATCCACACTATAAAAAAATTTAAAAAATTTACTTGGGCCGGGCATAGTAGCACATACAATCCCAGCACTTGGGAGGCAGAGGCAGGAGGATTGAAGAACCAATCTGACTCCATTTTAACAGTAAGAGCCATTTTGATATAATGACTATGTTAAGTTTCTGTTTCTCTAATCTGAGCTGGGAACACAAATTGTTCCCTGGTTACTGTTCCCAGGATCGTGTATTCATAACATTCCGGGAATAGTTTAACTGTAATGACTGGTCTGCTTCTGCCACCATGCTTGCTTGCCTCTGAAAACTGCCCACCCTGTGATTTCTATGGTTTTGCCCTGTAAAAAGAGCCTGAAAAGCTGACTTGGGGCTGCTCTCTACACCCCGGCCTTAGGGGAGCAGCCACTGAACCAGTTTGGCCATAATTTGTGGTCGGTCGTTATTATTCTTGCGAATTCAGGGTTAACATAATGGAGGCCCCAGAGAGATAGAGACCCCCCCAACCCAAATTCAAAACCCGTACCCTTTTCTCTGAGCCTCCAGGACTGAAACGTCACTACCAGGGGCTGTGCACTTGAGATGTTCCAAGGCTCCGGGCCAAGCTTTCTGCTCCATAGACAGCTGAGATGAAGGGCCGCACAAAAGTGAGACCAGCAAGCACTAGTCTGGAGAGGCCTCAACTGGAAAGTCACAGCTTCTTTTCTATGACATTTGGTCTAGATTGAGATCTCACTTGGGGACAGAGAGATGTCTAACAAGGCACATTCACACTCCTGTCCAGGGCAACTGAAGTCATTGCACTGCGCACCTGGTTCAGGACAACTGCAGAGCCCACGCTGTCTAATTGGTCTGGGTTCTAGGCAACAGCAAGATGTCGCATTGTCTACTTGGTTCTGTTTTTTGGCTCATATATCATTCGATCGTTGTCTGTCCTTTGTCTTTCATTTGTCCTTTTGTGTCTTGTTCTTCTATTTAGTGTTTGTTTTGTCCTTTTGTGCTTAACATTTTTGGATCCTAGGAACTAAGTATCAAGTCACAGGTTGTCCTGACAGCCTGGACACCCTGACCACCCCAGGTAAATTGAAAGTTAAAAACTGGAATTGAGACTAATCAAGTTTTGGTTTGGAGAATCCTGAATATGAAATCTGAAACTATACTCAAAGTTACTTTTGAGGTTTGGTTTTGGTCTCTGGAGTTATAAATAGAAATTTAAAATGGGAATATGTAACTTCGAAATGAATGAATGTGTGTGGGGGGGATGTGTCTGGAGTCCATATGAAAAGTGCATTTGGAATGAATGTGTGTATATATAAATGTATGTGTGACTCACAGTCATAAGGCTATAGAATAATGGGAAATTCATTGTGGGTATGTCCTCCACCAAGCCCACTGTCCTAGACTGCATGGCCAACTTTTACTGTTGAGTGTCCCACAGAAGGAGCAATGAAAATAATTAAAATCATATGAAGGAAGAAAAACACAAGATTCTTCTACTCTTAAAAAGTTATAAAATGTCAGGATCAGAAAGCTGCATTGTAGATCTGTGGGAGGTCCAAAACTATCCCTGGAATTTAAAGGAAAAAAGGGGGGAGGCATGTGTGGAAATTATTCTGCCTGCTGTGTTTGCCAGGGGCAAAAAGTACATCAAAAATAGTTAAGTTAGAGTCAATCCCAGCCAGATGATAGAACCTGGGGAAAAACTGTCTTGCTCTCACATGCTATAGCTGGGGAAATTCTTCGTAACAAAGATAAAAGTAGGGGACCACACATGAACAGGCACCTGTAATGTGTCACTGTTGCAGTCAGGTTTGCATTGCTGGTAGAAATCACCTGACCAAGAGTAGCTTGTGGGAAATGAGGTTTATTTTGGCTTACAGGCTCAAGGGGAAGCTTCACGATGGCAGTGGAAACTGATGGCATGAGCATAGAGTGGACATCACCCCCTGGCCAACATAAGGCCCTGGACAATAGCAACAGGAGAGTGTGCCACACAATGGCATGGGGAAACTGGCTATTGAAAGACCTGGAAACTGGGCTGGAGAGATGGCTTAGCGGTTAAGCGCTTACTTGTGAAGCATAAGGACCCTGGTTCAAGGCTCAATTCCCTAGGACCCACGTTAGCCAGATGCACAAGGGGGCACACGCGTCTGGAGTTCATTTGCAGTGGCTGGAGACCCTGGCGTGCCTATTCTCTCTCTCTCTCTATCTGCCTCTTTCTTTCTCTGTCGCTCTCAAATAAATAAATAAAAATAAACCAAAAAAAAAAATTTTAAAAAACAAAGAAAGACCTGGAAACCAGACTGGTGCCATGACAGGCTTCAGTAAGGCGCTGCCCCAGCTAGGCCTAAGTTTCAAATTCCCGCTTAGGCAGAGGACTTGAGTCAGCCCCTAAACATGTCCAGGCATGCCCAAGACTTGTCCCTTCTGCCTCTGTGCTCCAGCCAATCAAAAGAATACAAGTACAGTTACTGTTTAAACCAACCAATCACATAACCACCCCCTACTTCTTTGTTCAAATCCCTATAAAAACCCTGCCCTCCTGCTACTTGGGGCTCTTGTATGGATCCACTGTGCTGGTGAAGTCAAGAGTCCAATCTTATGCCTGAAATAAAGCTCTTTGCCTTTGCATGAGTGGTTCTTCTTGGTGGTTACTGGGGGCACCAAGAACTAGGCAAAACAGCTATAACACCCATAAGCCCACCCCCAAGAATACACCACCTCCTGCAGGTGTTAATTCCCAAATCTCCATCAACTGGGAACCTAGCATTCAGAACATTTAAGTTTATGGGGGACACCTGAATCAAACCACATTCCACTCTTGGCCCCCATACACTGATATTGATATATGATGTAAAATACAGTGCATTCAGTCCAACTTTAAAAGTTCCCATAATTTTTATCAATTCCAATGATGTTCATATATCCCTATAGTCAACGATTTCTGAACTGAGCCATAATACCAAAAATCCCCCCCCAACCCCATAATGGCACAGAATAAACATTCACACGGCAAAACATGGCATTGGGCATAGCAAAGAAATATTCAACCAATACAAGATTTAAAACAACCAGAACAAACATCAAACTCGGTAGCTTCAAGTCCAACAACTCTAGTCAATGACAAGTCTCCAAGTCCAGCAACAAGTCTCTGGAATTCCAATTCCGCCCCTCTAGCTAGGCTACTCAAAGTCCTAGAAAACTTCATTGGGGCTGGGCGCTTTCCTTAGCAGCCATCTTGTGGTTCCGGCATCTCTACTGGGTCTCCTCTGCAATCCACGGTTCATCCTCATGGCCTCATGGGGTCTCCACGCAAGCAACCAGCAAACCTGCTGCACACTGCCCATGGTCATTTCCAAAACACAAAACCATGTTACAAACTCAATGACCCTCTCTTTCTATACTCCACACTACCAGGTAGGGTGCCAGTTTGTTAATCTAGGGGAAAATAAAGCAGACTTTGAAGAAAAGGACTCTCCTTGAGCACTCAGGCCCCATCAAAAGAGTCTGCAGTCTTGCTCTTACTCCAATGCAAACTAGCTGGCCCAAACTTAAAGGTTGTTATCTCCCAATTACAGCTGAACGGGCAGCAGTTCACCCAAAGATTTTTCTTTCTGTGCCATATCCCTATGCTCACACCAGTTCATTTCTACGCAAAGCAACCCTACACAACTTCTCAGGACCGAGGCATAACAGCAAGCTTCCCACACAAACTGCTAGCTCGGTCCAGGCAAAGCTCTTTCTCACTCTCATAAGCCAAACCTCACAGTCCATAGTTCTTACTGCATTTAGGCCTTTCAACTCTGACCAAAACAGTCCATCAAGCTGTACTTACAGCATTGCAAGGCGTCTCTTAGGCCAAGGTTTCAAATCCTTCCACATTCCTCTTGAAAATCACTGTCAGGTGTCTAGCAACAATCCCACCCCTAGGTACCACTTTACGGTTGCAGTCAGGTTTGCACTGCTGGTAGAAATCATTCGACCAAGAGCAGCTTGTGGGAAAAAAAGAGATTTATTTTGGCTTACAGGTTTGAGGGGAAGCTCCATGATGGCAGAAAAAAAAATTGGCATGGGCAGAGGGTAGACATCATCCCCTGGCCAACATAAGGTGGACCAGCAACAGGAGAGTGTGCAAAACACACTGGCATGGGGAAATTGGCTATAACACCCATAAGCCTGCCCCCAACAATACACTGCCTCCATCAGGCATTAATTCCCAAATCTCCATCAGCTGGGAACCTAGTATTGAGAACACCTAAGTTGATGTGGGTACACCTGAATCAAATCACCACAGTCACCTAGTGCTTTCCCTTGAAAAGCATGATCTGCAGATGGCCAAGTGGCACTGGGAGTAAGAGGGGGAGCCTAACACACTAAGCTGACTGTTGGACAGACAAGACACAGACCTCTCTGGGGTTTATGCTATCCCCAGGAGAATCCCTGAGGGCTCTCAGCTTCCCTGCCTTGCAGAGCCAGGGAGGTTACTGGCATAGGGAATTTCAAGATCCTGGCCCCAGAATGATGGTGGGTGAGTCCAAATTGCTACGAACAGCTGGGGACTTCTTACAAGAATTTTATAACTGTTTTTCAGTTTACTTTATCTCTCTATGCTTCTATGGGAGTAATAACAGACCACAGCCTCAAGATTTAAGTTTAAACTTAGAAGTACTCAATGATGAGTTTGTCAGAAATTTTCTAAAATTTCTAATAATGCTCAAATCTGCTTTCATATATATTTTTCCTACTTTATAAGACAAATAGACCACATTTGGAGACACCAAACAGCATTTATCTGTCATATACTTGGGAACTATTCCTCAATTCTTCCAACAATCATAGTCTTAATACTTTAGATTTAACTTACATCATTATTGAGTAACTTTATTAAAGTGCCGCAGGCAGAATTATAGAGTTGGTTAAAATTTAAAGTTACAGATTGTGTCATAAAATTTTGTGTATATTTGAATTCACTATACTTCTATAACATTAATTTGGAGGAGAATAAAAACATTTCTTTCTGGCTCAACAGTTTAAAGGTGCTTGTTTGCAAAGCCAGATAGTGGAGCATGCATCCGGAGACTGTTTGCAGTGGCAAATGGCCCTGGAATGCCCATTCCCTCTCTTTTCCATGAGACTTGTCTCCGTTTTCATTAAATCATAGCAGTTTAGACTAGTTCCTCTATTCTTTGGGTATATGAAATAGCTGAATTAACTTCAGAAACAGACTTATAGATTGAGTGGACATCTTACTTAACTTTTAAAAGTGCTAAATCAATCTCTGTGTGTGCATGTGTGTGTGTGTGTGTGTGTGTATGTGTGTGTGTGCGCGTGTGTATCCCAATTCGGATGAACTCTAAAAATTGTCAAGTTTTTGGGCTGGAGAGATGGCTTAATGGCTAAGGTGTCTGCCTGTAAAGAAAAAGGATCCCAGTTTGATTCTCCAGGACCCATGTAAGGGTGCAAGCGTCTGGAGTTTGTTTGCAGTGGCTGGAGGCCCTGGCGGGCACCCATTCTCTCTCTGCCTCTTTCTCTCTCCCAAATAAATAAATAAAATATATTTTTTTAAAAATTGTAGGGCTGGAGGGATGGCCTTGTGATTAAAGTGTTTGCCTGCTAAGCCAAAGGACCCAGGTTCAATTCCCCAGAACCCACGTTAGCCAGATGCACAAGCGGGGGGGGGGGGCACATGTCTGGAGTTCATTTGCAGTGGCTGGAGGTCCAGGCGCGCCTGCCCATTCTCTCTCTCTCTGCCTCTTTCTCTGTCAAATGAATAAATGGAATAAAATAGGTTTTAAAAATTGTAAAGTTTTTCAAGTCTTCATATTGAAACCAAAAATATTACTACATAATATAGATTTCTTATTTTGAATTCTGTTAGAATTTTTTGTTCATAGTTTACTCTCTGTACCCTCATGTGCCTTAAATATGTGAACTCTATTCTATATCAATATCAGATTTTTCCAGATATCAGAATAATGCAATCTGGTTTATACAAAGTCCATGATGTTTGGCTATCAATAAGCAAAACTAGCTGAACCAATCAGTCGTATGTATGTGTGTATGTGTGTGTGTATATACATATACACACACATATATATACACATATATATATAAACTTTTATGTATATATATATGTATATATATATAAACTTTTATGTTTCATTTGCTTAATTTTCATTTTTGGCCAGTCAGATCATTTAAAAAACATCTTGAAAATCATCTGAAGTTTTTCTTAATGTGTTTTTTCTCATAAAAAAATTAAAGGCTAGGGTATTTTTATTTACTTTTTCGAGGTAGGGTCTCACTATAGCTCAGGCTGACCTGGAACTCACTCTATAGTCCCAGGCTGACCTCAAGCTCAGAGTGATCCTACTTCTGCCCTCCAAGTGCTGGGATTAAAAACATACACCATCATGTCTGACTAAAATTCTGTAATTTTAAAATGATTCCTGTCTTGTCCATGCCAGTTTTGCTGAATCATTTGGTCATTGTGACTTTGTTCTTAGGAAAATTAAGGAAACTCCCCATGTCTTAGGGGAAACCCACTGTATATACATAAGCAATGTTAATACAGTTTGTCTAAGCTTTACATAACAGTCATAAATATTTCTTTAATTAACCCATAAAATTGTTCAATGGTAAAAGGTACTTATTTTAAAATTTACTTTGTGGACTGGAGGGATGGCTTCGCAATTAAGGAGCTTGCCTGCAAAGGCAAAGGGCCCAGGTTTTGTTCCCCAGGACCCACGCACATGCATCTGGAGTTTGCAGCAGCTGAAGGCCCTGGCATGCTCATTCTCTCTCTCTCTTCCCCTCTTTCTCTCAAACAAATAAAAATAAAATATATTTAAAAAAAGAATAAAAAGAGGGCTCGATAGATGGCTTAACGAGTAAGGCTCTTGCCTGTGAAGCCTAAGGACCCAGGTTCGATTCTCCATGTCCCACATAAACCAGATGCATAAGGTGATGCATAATTCTGGAGTTCATTTTCAGTGGCTAGAGGCCCTGGCGTGTCTTGTTCTCACTCTATCTGTCTCTAATAAATAAATAATAAATAAATAAATAAATAAGAATAAATCAGCTGGGCATGGTGGTGCACGCCTTTAATCCTAGCACTGGGGAGGCAGAGGTAGGAGGATTGCCATGAGTTCAAGGTCACCCTGAGACTACATAGTGAATTCCAGGTCGGCCTGGGCGAGAGCAAGACCCTACCTTGAAAAACAAAACAAACAAAATAAATCAGAAAAAAATTAAAAGAAATTACTTTGTGTCTGTCATAATGTCTCTAATATATGTTAAAATCAGGCTAAGTCAACAATGACCAGGTTTGACTTTACTCTTAAGGTATGTATAATCAGTCCCACTCAAGGTTTTATTTAAGTAAGTTTATTGCTTATATATATACTGATAGTTAAGACATGTTTCCTGCTGTAGAAAAATAATTTTTAACTGCTGTTCTGCTTCCAGGTTGGGGAGCCATTGATACCTGCATTGAAATACATACTAGGTAAAGTTGTTTTCAAACACAGATGCCAAGTTTCTATATTGTCTTATCTTTTTTTTTAATTTTTTAATTTTTATTTATATATTTGAGAGTGACAGACAGAGAAAGAGGCAGAGAGAGAGAGAGAGAGAGAGAGGGAGAGAGAGAGAGAGAGAATGGGTATGCCAGGACCTCCAGCCACTGAAAATGAACTCCAGGTGCATGCGGCCCCTTGTGCATCTGGCTAACGTGGGTCCTGGGGAATCCAGCCTCGAACCAGGGTCCTTAGGTTTCATAGGCAAGCGCTTAACCGCTAAGCCACCTCTCTAGCCCATATACTGTCTTATCTTTTCCTGACATATAATATCTACATTAAATCAATTGGCTTAAAGTTATTGATAAAAATAATTGATAAAATATTGCTTTCAGGGCTACTAAAATGTTCTGTCTGTACTTGTAACTGACAGATACTTAAAAGATAAAATGTGTATGTTTTCTATGATCCAGATATAGCTTACACTGTCACCCGATAACTAGACTTAAATATTAATCAGAATAATTTTAAACTATTGTGTCATTCTCTGTCCAGATCTGCTTTGCTAACCAGATGTATTCTTCACCTTTTTAACTAAATTTGTTTTGCTAATCAGATATGTACACTCATTCTGAGTGATTAATAACCATACATAGAAGCCAAAATCAATTGGGAACATCAGAGTTAAAAGGATAACCAATATTTTGGTTCCTGTTCCCAGGTCAGAAGGCCACAGGAGATGATGGGACACTTCTTAACTTCTAGCATCTAGTAAGTCACCTGTCTTCTTGATCAGAGGGGATATGGAGACCCAGAGACAAATTCCAAATTGGTATATCTGCAACAGGAGAGTCACATCACAGGAAAATCAGTCCTCCAGGCTTCCCAAAAGAGGGAGGGTCACTTGGTCAGCACGGCCTTGACTTATCCTAGCAGATGACAATGCTAAGAGTCATATAACTCCTTACAGGTCCCTAAAAGTCTCTCCTATAGCACCATTATAGACCTCCAAAATATATAGTCAATTCTGGAAGTCTGCATGGTCTTAATCACCCAATTAAAAAATATAACCACAAAATATCACAATATAAACAACAATTCAGACTAACAGACTCTCCTGTCTGATGCTGGCTTACAATACTAAACTATTTTGCCTCTGCCTGTCCCTGATTAGTCAGCTACTGTTGCCTTTAAATAAAAATTCCAAAAATTGTCCTCACTGGTTATGTTCACCTGACAGCTACTGATTTGTATTAGTCCAATCTATCCTTTAATAGGAGGCATATCACTAAGGACAGATCTCAGATTCCCATCCTAACGTGTAAAAGCAATTCAGAGTTCTAGCTGTTTGTATTTGCTGATGTGGGTGGTGCTGGCTGTTCGAATGTGTCTCTTTGCTCAGATTTACAGAGGTAATCCAGATTTGCTTACCATCAATAGTACTCCCTTAAAATTTATAACATAAAGAGAGCCGCATACTCTCAGGGAATTGGGCCCATATCCATCAACCAAGGGATACAAATTTATCACACCAGAGTAGAGAGGACAGTGTCCTCAGCTGATTGTAGCAGGTAGCAGATTACCAGGAACCCAGAGGGTCCCCTTCAAGTCAAGCTCCAGAAAATACCTGCCTGTGACAAGGAGACTACAGCCCTGCTCTAGTGCTCTAGTCACTTCAGAAGCTGACTAGTCTGTGCACGGCAAAAGCTTGAGGAATTCAACAGGAGATTTAAAAAAATAGAGCTGGGCGTGGTGGCACATGCCTTTAATGCCAGCACTCAGGAGACAGAGGTAGGAGGATTGCCATGAGTTTGAGGCCACCCTGAAACTACATAGTGAGTTCCAGGTCAGCATGAGCTAGAGTGAGACCCTACCTTGGAAAAAAAAGACATGATGTTCAGTGTGCTTGGTTAAAAAATTATGTTAAAATACGAGATTATGACTGGAAAGATAACAAAAATGTAGTCACTATAAAAGTTAACTACTAAGAAGCTGAACTATCTCTGTCAGTAGCTAAAGGAATCCCAAAGAGGTAACCGATAACAATCTTTGTTCAATTGGCCCCCTGGTTAACTACTCTTATCTCAGCTGCAGCAGGCTCTTTACTACTTGTCTTACTTACCCTAACAACTGGGTCATGCATTCTCAGGGGTGTTACTACTTTTGTATCCAGCCAAATTAAAAACTACTAAAATACTTGCTCTTTGTAAACATTATCAAACAATACAGCCAATGGAAATTAAAAAAAACCCTATCAAAGAGTTGACAGGGATACATAAGAAAAGGGAATGAAGAGCCAACATAACTCCATTTTAACAGCAAGAGCCATTTTGATATAATGACTAAGTTAAGTTTCTATGTCTGAGCTATGACCACAAACTGTTCCCTGGTTACTGTTCCCAGGTTTGTGTATTCATAATGTTCCAGGAATAGTTTAACTGTAACAGCTGGTCTGCTTCTGTCAACAGGCTTGCTTTCCTCTGAAAACCCCCGACCCTGTGATTTCTATGGTTTTAGCCTATAAAAAGAGCCTGAGAAGCTGACTTGGGGCTGCTCTCTACACCCCCGCCTTAGGGAGGCAGCCATGGACCAGTTCTATTGTGCACAATTAAAAGCTTGCTTCAATTTGGCCATAATTTGTGGTCGGTCGTCATTATTCTCAAGAATTCTAGGTGAACAGGATCACTGTGAGTTCGAGGCCAGCCTTTGGCTACATAGTGAATTCCAGGTGAGCCTGGGCTACAGTGGGACCCTACATGAAAGGAACCGGAGGGGAAATAAAAACACAAAAAACCTGGGATTGAAGGAAAACTGACAGATTGGAATGTGTGAATGTATACAAAACACCAAATACAAGCCAGGTGTGGTGGTACACGCCTTTAATCCTAGCACTTGGGAGGCAGAGGTAGGAGGATAGCAGTGAGTTCAAGGCCACCCTGAGACTACATGCAGAGTGACTTCCAGGTCAGCCTGGTCTAGAGTGAGACTGTACCTTGAGAAACAACAACAACAACAAAATCCAAATACAATTACAAAATTATGTATCTTCTTCACATTTAAGCCTTGAAAAAAACAACCAAACAAACCATATAAATGAAAATAAAAATAATGTGATGTTATACATGACAAAGTAAAATGAGGCAAAAAGCCATAAGACTAAGAAGTTTCAAAAGACTGTACTTTCCGTCATATAAAGCAATATAGTAAACCATAAGAAGTTTTCAGTTATGAAACTCAGTTTTTGTTAAAGGCTTATTTTTTTTCTTGTATCATCAACATCTTGCTCTACCTGATGCTTAAATTTTTTTTTTCTACAAATATATTTTATTTATTATTTGAGAGAGAGAAAGGGGTGGGGGGAGACAATGGACATGCCAGGGCCTCCAGCCACACAAGGGAACTTCAGATGCATGCGACCCCTTGCACATCTGGCTTATGTGGGTCCTGGAGAACTGAACCGGGATCCTTTGGCTTTGCAGGCAAACACCTTCACTGCTAAGCCATCTCTCCAGCCCTTAAATGTTTTTTTAAGTTGTTTTGTTATTAGATTTATGTCTCATTCTACCTAGTGCTCCCCTAACCTAGCATATGTCTTACACCTGTATGTGACATTTTAAAAAGTTAGTTATTGAGGGCTGGAGAGATGGCTTAGCGGTTAAGCGCTTACCTGTGAAGACTAAGGACCTTGGTTCAAGGCTCTGTTTCCCAGGACACACTTCAGCCAGATGCACAAGGGGGCACACGCATCTGGAGTTCATTTGCATTGGCTGGAAGCCCTGGTGTGCCTATTCTCTCTCTCTCACTGCCTCTCGCTCTCAAATAAATAAATAACAATAAACAAACAAAAAGTTATTGAAAATTATAGATACTAGAATTGGCATATCTCAGTATAAACAGATTTTTAAAATATGCCTTAATAATAGCCCTCTAATGACCAACATTTTTACATATTACATTTATATCTATATTTTATATCTATATTTTATATGGAAGGTAATAAGAGAATGCTTTTCATGTGGCCAAATCCCAACTTTATTTGAGACAATAATAGTTCATTAGAAATGCAACTTTTCTCTCAAAAATGCTTCTAATTGGGTTTCTTATTGCACAATTCAGTGCAAATGCAAAATCACTGCTCTGTGTAATAAGAGAAGTTCAAGTTTAACCACCTAGTACATTTGTGACCTTGGACAACTTAATACTTCAATATTTAATATTGTCATTTATTAGTAAGAATCATAATGATGAGAATGTTTCTTCTGAAAAACCATAAAAGATATTTTTAATGTCTCTACTTAACACAGAATGGGTAGTATTTCACTTTAGCTTCTGTTTATGTCAGCCCCAATTAGGAGTCCTGTAAACAAAAGTGAGAATATGAAACACTACAGAAATTACTTAAATGAGTAAAAGATGAATTGCACTAATTTTCAAATAAAACTCTTCCAGTTGCTTTAATGTTTAGTGTAACTGACATCCTTTACCTTTCACAGTTTTCTCCCATGCATTTTCTAATGTCAACTTGGTCAATACACTTAAAATCCTAATTTTGGGTTTCAGTGAAGCAACAATTAAGAAATACCATTCCAGTTCTTAACCTTTAAGTCCAGAAAGCTACCATGACTACTCTTCCATGAAAAACGTCAGAAGGTCTGTGTTAGTGCCTATTAACTACTGCTGTATTTTCTGGGATTTTTCAAACCACAGCATTACATTTTATTTTAGAAATGACCTTCATGTTTAGTATCTAAATTGCAGATCCTAAGGCAGTTCTTGTCTAGCTAGTTCCAAATGGATAAGATTGTGACTTACATACTGTTCACTTCCCTTTTTAGCCTATCATTTCCTTTGCAATGCTCAGTATCTGTGCAGTTTGGACACAGACCAAAGGACCATCTGATCTGAATTGCACACCCTCCAGTATGGGTCACTAGAAGGAAATGCACATGCAAACCTACTGAATCCTATCTAATCACAGGTGAACCCTCCAGTTTCTTACTCTTCATTTTCTGATAGTAATGAATGAACCAAACACCACTATGACGGCCTGGGAGCTAAAGGGATTATTTTAAAATCTTAAACTCAATTTTATGTATGCTACACTTATTAATCACATGTAAGTTGATTTAATTCAAGAGATATAATTTCACCATTATCTACACAGATCTCTCTCCCTTTCATTTGAGAAGAAAGATCAATTAACCGTCTATAGTTAAGATAAACACAAGCTGATTTGGGTTTGCTATTCAATTGCCATCAAGACTGACCCAAGAACAACACTACTTCTTTTTTTTTTTTTTTTTTTTGGCGGGAGAGGGGACGCGCTGGGGGCGGGGGAGCTAGGGTAACCTGGAATTCACTATGTAGTCTCAGGGTGGCCTCAAACTCACAGCAATCCTCCTACCTCTGCCTCCCAAGTGCTGGGATTAACGACATGTGCCACCATCCCTGGCTTAACATTACTTCTTCAATTCATATAATATGTAGCTTACAAAAATGTAAAATAAAATAGAGAAAATCAGTGAATTCTCCCCACCTTATCTTATTCATATCTGTCTAGTCTGTGGTATTGTAGTATTACTATATATACATATATATATATATATATGTATATACAAATATATTCATTAATCCTTTGGAGATTTTTATTTAAATATGATTATGAGAAAAATAAGTCAGAAATTATCTGGTAAGTGTGTATTTCCATTAAATAAAGTACATTAAAAGTAAAAAAAAAAAAAGAAAAGAAATCAAATTACAACAACTGTTGGTGAGAGTGGGAAGAGAGAGGCTTTCATTGACTGTTGGTGGGAACATAAACTGGTACAGCCACTATGAAAGCCAATGTGGATGTTTCTCAAAAAGTTAAAACTAGTACTACTACATGGCCTAGCTATACCACTCTTAGGCATATAATCTAAGGACTCTATACTATACTACAGAGGTACTCCCTTGGCCATATCTACTGCTGTTCTATTCACAAAAGCTAGGAAATGGAATCAGCTTAGATGCTCATAAACTACAATGAAGATGAGGTAAATATACACAATGAAGTTGTATTCAGTTGTAAGGAAAAATGAAATTTGCTAAAAAAAAAAATGGACAGATCTGGAAAATATTATACTGAGATAATCCAGATTCAGAAAGGCAAATGCCACATATTCTTACTTATATGAGGTTATATTTGTATGTTAGTTGGAATGAGTCAGTATGGGCCAGGAAGCTAGAAAGAAGCCATAAAAGAGGGTACAGAAAGGGCTTATGGGGAAGGTATAGTAGACTAGGGGTTGAAAAGTTAAGTGGGAGTTGAAGCTGGGGGGACTGAGAAAAATGAAGGGGCAATGTTAACAAAAACTAAAGACATATGAAAAAGCCACATGGAAACCTACTTTTTTGTTAGCGGAAAATATATAATTTAGGGGAAAAAAAGTTTGAGAAGTACCGTAAATATTGTTGCTCCTGGAAGCCAAGGCTGTTATAGGAAAATATCTCTCTCAAGAGTGGGAATCTCCTAGTGAGTAGTTGGTCAAGGAGGCCTCTTATGCTCCCAGAACAAGATAGGCTATTGTCAGTGAGCTCGACTGTCCACCAGAACTAGATGGAGAGACCTTATTCTGAAGACAATACATGCTTTTGATTCAGGATGCTAAGAAATCAAGCTGGAACCGAGCTAGAAGCCACCTCCTTGCTGATTAGTTGTCATAGTGCTAGAAAGCCTATGGTTGGGAAGGCTGTAAATCCTAGGAGGGAAGCAACTACTGTAGTGTGGCAAAATGGAGATATTGTATCCATAAAACTGTCCTCTAAATACTTATGCCATAGATTGGTGCTGCTCTCGCATTTGGCCAGACAAGCTTCTTTTTACAATTAATGGTAACTACTGGGGAAATTTAAAACTCATTGAAGTGGCTGGAGAGGTGGCTCAGTGGTTAAAAAGATTGCAAAGCCTCAGCACAGGAATGATTCCCCAGTATCCACATAAAGTCAGATGCACAAAGTGACGCAGGTATAAAGAGTTTGCTTGTAATGGCAAGAGGCTTTGGTATGTCCATACTCCTTCTCTTCTCTCTCTCACACACATACATTCTCTCTCTCCCTCTGTTAAATTTTTAATGTTCTTATTTTATTTTAGAGAGAGAGAGAGAGAAAAGAGATACAGAATTGGTGCACCACAGCCTCAGCCACTGGAATCGAACTCCAGATGGGTACACCACCTTATGGGCATGTGCGACCCTGCATTTGCTAACCTTTGTGAATCTGGCTAACGTGGGATCTGGATAGTAGAACATAGGTCCTTAGGCTTCGCAGGCAAGCACACCTTAACCACTAAGCCATCTCTCCAGCCCTGTTAATTCTTTTTAATTCATCAAAGTGTTGAGAATAAGTGACTGTTGAGTGCTTAATGCTAAATGAGACCTATATAACATGCCCTACAAAGCTTAAAAAGCACCGTAGAAAGAGGTGACACAAAGAATGTAGGAGCCAGAGGATGAGCGGGGGGGGGGGGGGGGTGGGGGGGGTGGGGGGTGGGAGTGCTATGGAACACTGTTCTGGACTTCAAGTGGCCATTGCATTCATGACCTCAAATCAGCTGTCTTACCTTCACAAGTCCTGCACAGTACTAAGCCCATCAACATTCTTTTATGGATAGTGGAGGGGGAAAAAAGACTTCAAAGTAGAAGAAAAACTAGTTTAAAAGAAGGGGTTCAGTAGAAGAGGGAGGCAGTACAAGAGAAGGGAGGATTAGGATCAAAATACATAATACACATGTATGAAAATTGTCAATGAAAAGTTTATAAGTTACAAAAGCAAAAGATGGCTTTTCATCAACTCTGAGTAGCAGTGAACCTTCATTAAGAATGTACCATTCTTTAGTCATTGCAATGAGGATGACAACTGCAGAGAACAACGGAGGAGCAGATCACAAGGTAGAGGATCACGTGGACCAGCGGGAGACCTAGAGCGACCATCAACAGCCTCCCCTCAACCACCACCACCAGTGCAAGCACCAGAGACCTGGGGAAGGGAGATCACAGCACCCAAAGAGCAGCGATCCAGCGACCCAGCCACCCTACTTGAACTCCAGTACACCAAAGAGGGACCCAAGCACAAGCACAGCATAACTGAGACCAAAATCATCCCAAAAGGTAACTGGGATTACACCAGATCAGTACCCACCTAATAAACCTGGTATATAGGCCTGAACTGGAAGTGCTAATTGCACCTTCCATATCAGGATAAATTATATGTTAAATCTGATGGATGGTCAGATTTGCCATTCTTAAATAAGCTATATTTTGGGCTTGTTATTTGTTGCTTCTTGATTTATAGTCTCCTTTCTGTTATACATTAGGGAAGGGTCTCACTTGGTCACAAGCTGACTTGGAATCCTCAACAGATCAGAAATATTAACCTCCTTGTTGACAGGATTAAGGGTGTGGGGCACCACACACGCTAAGGGACAGTGACTTTGTTAGAGGATCTGGTTGTCATAATATCTGCTCTTGCATAAATACTCTGTGCTGTTTTTCATTGAAAGTGCACATTGGTTTAGTTAAATTTTAGAATCTGCCTGTATTTTGTTCCACTTAGCCTACTTGAATACTCTAATAGCAGGCAAACCCAACATCTAAGATCACTTTTGTAGTTAATATGAGAGTCTTAGGGCTACACCTAGCACCGTAAGCTCCTACCCTGAAGATATATAACATCAGATTGATTGATACATCTAATAATAATGCAGCTAATTAGAAAACCCAAGCATTAAATTAATCCAAGATTCAAAAATATGTATATTATAGCACAAGAAACACCAAAAATCAAGCAATATAAATCCACCAAAAATTATTAAAGCATCAAAAATGACCTCCAGTGAGAATGACTTAGAGGAAATGCCTGAGAAAGATTTCAAAAGAATGATTATAAATATGCTCAAAGAAGTCAAAGAGGAAATCAAAGGAATCAAAGAAGACACAGGATACAAATTTAATGAAATAAAGAGGTCAATACTAGACACAAATAAGGAAATAGAAATAATAAAGAAAAACCTGTCAGAATTATGAGCAATGAAGAACACAGTTAATGAAATAAAAAACTCTGTAGGCCAGGCGTGGTGGCACACACATTTAATCCCAGCACTCAGGAGACAGAGGTAGGAGGATCACCATGAGTTCAAGGCTACCCTAAGACTATAGAGAATTCCAGGTCAGCCTAACCTAAAGTGAGACCCTACCTTGAAAACAAACAAACAAAAAAAACTCTGTAAAAAATCTCACCAGTAGAATGGATGAAGGAGAGGATAGAATATCTAAGCTAGAAGACCATGTGGCAGATCTAACACAGCCCAACAAAGAGAAAGACAAACTAATATTATGAATGGGAATTTCAAGATATTTGGGACACTATGAAAAGGTCAAACATAAGAATTCAGAGTATAGTAGAAGGAGAAGAATTTCACTCCAAAGGCATAGTAGGCATCTTCAACAAAATCATAGAAGAAAACTTCCCCTAAATTGGGAAAGAGATGCCAATGTAGATACAGGAATCCTTTAGAACACCAACCAGACAAAACCTGGAAAGAACCTCTCCTCAACATATCATAATCAAACTGCCAAACACACAAACCAAACAAAAAATATTGAAAGCAGTTAGAGAGAAAAATCAAGTTACCTACAAAGGCAAGCCCATCAGGATCACAGAAGATTACTCAACACAAACTTTAAAAGCCAGAAGGGCTTGGAGTGATGTGTTCCAAGTTCTGAAAGATAACAATTGTCAACCAAGGTTACTTTATCCTGCAAAGCTATCCATTCAAATAGACGGAGAAATAAGGACATTCCACAACAAAAGCAGGCTAAAGGAGTATTTGAAGACAAAACCAGTTCTACAGAAAATACTTGAGAGAGAAAAGGTAGAACCGGAACTACAAAAAAAAAAAAAATGGCAAACATAAATACACACCTTTCAATAATGTCTCTTAATATCAACGGCCTCAATGCCCCAGCCAAAAGACATAGGTTTGCAGACTGGGTTAAAAAGCAGGATCCTTCAATTTGTTGCCTCCAAGAAACTCACCTTTCTACAAAGGATGGACACTATCTTAGGGTAAAAGGTTGGAAAACACTGTTTCAAGCAAATGGGCCTAGGAAACAAGCAGGGGTTGCTATATTAATATCTGACAAGGTAGACTTCAGCCCAACATTAGTTAGGAAAGATAAGGAAGGTCACTTTATATTGACTAAAGGCACACTCCAACAGGAGGACATTACAATCCTAAACACATATGCACCTAACATGGGGGCTCCCAACTTCATCAAACAAACGCTATTAGAACTAAGGTCACAGATAACACCAAACACAGTGGTAGTGGGGGACTTCAACACTGCACTATTGTCAACTGATAGGTCATTTCAGCAAAAAATAAACAGAGATGCATCTGGATAAACTAGGTCATAGAAGAAATGGACCTAACAGATATATACAGGACATTTCATTCAAATGCTACAGAATATACATTCTTTTCAGCAGCACATGGAACAATCTCTAAAATAGACCATATATTAGGACACAAAGCAAACCTTAACAAATACAGGAAAATTGAAATAATTCCATGCATTCTATCTGATCACAATAGAATCAAACTACAAATCAATAGCAAGAAAGGCTATAGAGTATGCACAAAATCATGGACTAAACAATACACTACTAAATAATGAATGGGTCAACGAAGAAATCAAGGAAGAAAAAATTCATAGAGTCAAATGATAATGAGAACACAACATACCAAAACCTTTGGGACACAATGAAGAAGGAAATTCATAGCTTTAAGTGCCTATATTAAGAAATTAGAAAAGTCGCAAGTAAACAACCTAATGCTTCACCTTAAAGCCTTGGAAAAGGAAGAATAAGGCAAACCGAAAATCAGTAGATGGGAAGAAATAATAAAGACTAGGGCAGAAATTAATGAAATAGAAACCAAAAAAAAAAAAAAAAATCCAAAGAATCAATGAAACAAAGAGTTGGTTCTTTGAAACGATAAACAACATTGATAAACCCTTAGCAAATCTGACCAAAATAATAAGTAATGCAGAAAAGTGATAGAAGAGGACACAAAATGTCCTGTAGCCTTTGTATGTGTGCACTTGATGCATACATCTGCACACACACATGCATATACACACATATGACTTACACACATATACATAAAAGTAATTATAAAACATCATAATTAAAACTTTCATAAATTGGGAGTGGAGAGAGTTCAGTTCGTAAAATGCTTGCCTTGAAAGCATAAAGACCTAAGTTCAATCACCAGTACCCACATAAAAATACCAGGTGTAATGGCACAGTCATGTAATACCAGCTTGGTGGGTGCGGGGACATAGACATAAGGATCTCTGGAGCTCACTGGTCAGCATGAGTCGCTTATTTGCCAGGTTCTACGCCAAGGAGAGGCCCTGTCTCAAAAAAGGAACTCACTTCAACATAATAAAGGTAGGAAAGTGATAGGAGGACACAAAATGTCCTCTATCCTTTGTATGTGTGCACACATCTGCACACACACATGCATATACATACCTAGTCACCGCAAAGATACTATAACATACTCAGTATCTGAAAGTCCAGTCACAACTACCATGCTAAGACACCATAGTACCTAAGTAGGTGGGTCTTCAGGAGATCATTGCAAAGTCATCATGGATGCATGACAGCCTTTTACGTATTCCCAAATCACACAAGATACATATAGAAATTACTACAAATATACTTACATAAACAGTGCCAAGCAGAACACTCACTAATCTGAGTTTCTTCTCTGCAAGAATTTTAGGTTTTCTTTTCTTTGGGTGGGGATCTTTACTGCCCACAGGGGAGGTACAGCCACCTGAGTGCTCTGATAAACTTTCAAGAGGTCAAGAAAAACATTTATAAACAGAGCACTTTTTGCTGTTTTCCCTTAAGTAACCTGCTCTCACACTTTCTTTTTTCTTTTTCTTTCTTTCTTCTTTTTTGTTTGTTTTTCAAGGCAGGTTCTCACTCGAGCCCAGGCTGACCTGGAATTCACTATGGAGTCTCAGGGTGGCCTCGAACTCACAGCAATCCTCCTACCTCTCTCTCCTGAGTGCTGGGATTAAAGGCGTGCGCCATCACGCCCTGCTACACTTTCTTGATTAGAATGATTTTAACTTATTTTTGTTCCACCTGCTTAGAAAACATTTCACTAGTACATTCCACAGCAGTTTTTCTCAATGTGAATAGGAAGATAAAAGAGTGGGTAGTATCAGAATTTTATATTGAAGTTGGAGAGATTGACATTTAGAGACACATGATCCCTTAGCCTATCCCTTGTTGTAGATACCCTCTCAGAAGGCACCCAACCAAAAGCAGCTGGTAAGAGGAAAGTTATTTATTTTGGCTTACAATCTCACAGGGAAGTTCCATGATTGCAGCGGAAATGATGGCATGAGCATAGGCTGCATATCACCTGTGCCACAGCAAGTGACAAGCAGTGGCAGGAGGGTGAGCCACATACTGGCAAGAGGAAGTTGGTTATAACACTCATAAGCCTGCCCCCAACAATACACCTTCTCCAGCAAGACTCCAATTGCCAAACTGTCATCAGCTGGGGATCAAGCATTCTGATCACATGAGTTTATAGGGGTTACCTAATTCAAATATCACCAACCCTCTAGAGGAGGTTATCTTCATTAGGTAATATACACAGTTTAATTTTAGAGAACAAACACATGTAATGAGAAAAGGGAAAGACATCTTTCAAAGACCTATAATAATCCTCTGAACTCTTAGGGGATGACCTTTCACTGCCTCATTTTATAAGTGAGAAAACAAAGTATAAAAATTAAAAATGGGGCTGGAGAGATGGCTTAGCAGTTAAGGTGCTTGCCTACAAAGCCAAAGGACCCTGGTTCGATTCCCCAGGACCCACGTAAGCCAGATGCACAAGGTAGCATATGAGTGTGGAGTTTGTTTGTAGAGGTCCTGGCGCACCCTCTCTCCCCCTCTCTCAAATAAATGAATAAAAAAATTTTAAAAAGCCAGGTGTGGTGGTGCACGCCTTTAATCCCAGCACTCGGAAGGCAGAAGTAGGAGGATCGCTGTGAGTTCGAGGCCACCCTGAGTCTCCATAGTGAATTCCAGGTCAGCCTGGGGCTACAGTGAGACCCTACCTCGAAAAAACAAAACAAAAAACAATTAAAAAAAAAGAATTAAAATGGGGGAGAAATAGCTCAGTGATTAAGTGATTAAGACGCTTGCCTACAAAGCCTAAGGATCTGGGTTCAGTTCCCAGTACCTACCTAAAGCCAGATGCACAAAGTGGCACATGCATATGGAGTTTGTTAGCAGTGGCTAGAGGCCCTGGTGCACCCGTTCTTTGTCTGTCTCAGTCTCTTCTCTGTATCTTTCTGCTTGCAAATAAATAAATAAATACTTAAAAATTTTTGAGGGCTGGAGAGATGGCTTAGCAGTTAAGCACTTGCCTGTGAAGCCTAAGGACCCTGGTTCAAGGTTTGATTCCTCAGGACCCATGTTAGCCAGATGCACAAGGGGGCGCACGCATCTGGAGTTCATCTGCAGTGGTTGGAAGCGCTGGCATGCCCATTCTCTCTCTCTCTCTGCCTCCTTCTCTCTGTCTCAGATAAATAAACTATATATATATATATATATATATATATATATATATATATATATATATATAAAATTTTGAAAACGGGTTGGGCGTGTGGCACAAGCCTTTAATCCCAGCACTCGGGAGGCAGAGGTAGGAGTCACCGTAAATTCAAGGGCAGCCTGAGAAAAAAAGAATTGAAAATGAAAGCTGAGGAACTGGCCCAACAGTTAAGAGTGCTTGCCTGAGGGCCTCTATGGCCAGAGATGGCCAAGTTCATTACCTAGAACCTACATCCATCCACATAAAAAGTTGGGCATGGCCACATAAGTCTCTAACCCCAGTCCATCACAAAGACTAGAAAACCACAGAGGCTTGCTAAACAATGGCAGCTAAAAGTTGAGGGAGAGACCATATTTCCAGGAAATATCTGGCCTATCAATAGAAAAGGGCACTGAAAGTTCTCCTCTGGCCTCTACATGCATACACATGGTGCATACACCACACAGTCAAACACACACACACGCGCTGAAATGAACATGGTTTGGTGTGATAAATCAGTCAGTAAATTGCCTGCTTTGCAAGCATGAAGACCTGAGTTCTATCCCCAGTACCATGTAAAATGCCAGGCATGGTTGTGTGTGCATGTAATCACAATGCTGGAGAGGTGGAAAGTATGATCCTTAGGACTTGCTGGCTAGATACTCTAGCCTAATTGGAAAGCTTCAGCCAATGAGAAAGTGTCACTCAAAGGTGGGTGGCATTCCTGATGATGACACCCTGTGGTAGTTTGAATGTGATAGTGTTAATGTATGGCCCCACAGACTCTGATGTTTTATTAAAATTAAACTTATAACTTGGGTCTCTAGCCAACTGGCTGGTGGAGGTGTCACTGTGGGCAAATCCTGGAGTCTGGTCCTAAAGTGTGGAGAGTATTTTGAGCTCTGGCGGTTCATGCTTGCTTATGATGCTGGATGTTTGGTTGTTTTTCTCTGCTTGGATCTCTGAAAGACAGCAAACTTCTTCCACCGTTGATGGAACATCCCCTGGATCTATAAGCCTGAAATAAACCTATTCCTCCCATAAACTGTGCCTGGCTAGAAGTTCATCCCAGCAATGTGAAGCTGAGAACAAAACACCCAACGCTGTCTTTTGACTCTTAACATGGATGTGTGCATGTGTATGCCATATAAGGAACACACACACACACACACACAGAGAGAGAGAGAGAGAGAGAGAGAGAGAGAGAGAAAATAATTGAAAACAGCAATATTGGTGGTACACACCAGAAGTGGTATAATTTGTAGCACGTCATTGGTAGAAACCAGAGATTCAAAAGTCCAAGACTAACCTGAGCTACACAGAAAGTTGGAGGCCACCTTGGACTATACAACACCCCGCTTAAAAAAAAAAAAAAAAAAAATATATATATATATATATATATATATATATATATATATATATGGGCTTAGGAGCCACACCAAAACAGGCTGGGGGGGGGGACTTAAGCAAAACCCCAGCAAAACACACTCTTCTTCTTAAAAGCGAAGGAGTATAGATAGATTATTCTTAGACACAGCGGAGAATTGGAGAGACCAAGACCCACCAGAAAGGAGGAAAACAGCCAGAGTCCCACTGAGGTGATCTCGGCCCACAATCCCCACATGCCTGCCCGACACAGTCCACCCAGGAGCACCAGGCGGCAGCACAGACCAAGCAACAGATTTTGCAATGCCATCAGCCTTCTTAGAAAGTTAAGAAATCTGAAGGAAAGAGCTGAGATCAACTAATGAGCTACTGAAAGTGCGAGCAAGTCCAGAAGTCTGATCCCTCTGATCCCCCACCATCAAACCTCAAACCTCCAGCATTCAGCCCCCAGTGGCAGCTCAGCCAGCACAGCAGATCAGAGGTACAGCTGCACAGCACAACACAGAGGGATCAAGGTGCGCACTCAGCATTGGTGAGATTGGGAGCCACCCCAAAAGGGAACAAGGCTGACTGACCATAAAAAAAAAAACAGGTACACAGACCTGCAAGAGCTAATCTCTTTCCTTTTCAGGGCAGGTTACGGGGTATATATTCTTGGTTGGCTTTATCATTTTCAAATAACCTGTATTTGGGGGTTAAATTTTATTTCCTTTGGGGCTTTCATATATATAGGGCCTTTGTTTTTTGCTTCTGTCATTAGTGGGGGCAGGGTCTGATCCAGATCCAGATTGACCTGGAACCCAATTCAGAACAGAAATCTCTACCTCCCAGCTGAAAGATATAGAACAACACACAGCCTTAGGGATTTTGACTTTATATGAATATCTGTTTGTTTTAATCCACACAATTGCACACTTTGTGATGTGTTTTACTGATTGTGTATGTTACTTGGTTGAAGTTTTCGGATTTGCCAGTAAATTATTCCACCCAGTCCACTAGAATACTTGCTTAGCAAGCAAAATCAACACTTAGGATTACTTTTGTGTCTTGATTGGGGCACAAAAGCTACACCTGGCACCTTGAACTCATATCCTGAGGGTATATAGAGGTGGACGACTGCCATGTTTGGGAACACTGCAAATAAGTAGAAAACCCAAGAATCAGATCAATTCAGGATGCAAAAGTTGCTACAATGTAATACAAGAAACTCAAACAATCAAGACAATGCAGGGCTGGAGAAATGGCTTAGCAGTTAAGGTGTCTGCCTGGGAAGCCTAAGGACCCCGGATCGATTCTGTAAGACCCATGTAAGGCAGACGCACAAAGGAACACATGCCTCTGGAGTTCGTTTGCAGTGGCTGGAAGACCAGGAGTGCCCATTCTCTTTCTAGCTACGTATTTCTCTCCCTCTCTCAAATAAATAAATAAATAAAAACATTTAAAAGAAGAAAAAAAAAAAAGACAATACAGTCCTACCAAAAACTATAAATCCATCAGAAATTATCACAAATGAGACTGTTTTAGATGAAACCTGACAAAGATTTCAAGAAAATGATGGTATCTATACTCAAAGAAATCAGAGAAGAAATGAAGGGAATCAAAGAAGAAAACAAAGGAAGTAAAGAAGAAAGCAAACTTCTGAAAGAGAACACAGGAAACCAGCTTAATGAAATAAAGAGGTCATTATAAGACATGATTACGGAAATAGAAATACTGAAGAAAAACCAGGCTGAAATCCAGGCTCTGAAGAATACAGTCAATGAAATACAAAACTCTGTGGAAAGTCTCACCAGTAGAATGGATGAAGGAGAGAACAGAATATCTAAACTAGAAGACCAGGTGGCAGACCTAATACAGTCCAACAAAGAGAAAGACAAGCTAACAGCAAGGCATGAATGGGAATTTCAAAATATCTGGGACACCATGAAAAGATCAAACATAAGAATTCAGGGTATAACACAAGGAGAAGAATTTCAATCCAGAGGCTTATTAGGTGTTTTCAACAAAATCATAGAAGAAAAATTTCCCCAAATTGGAAAAGAAATGCCAATGGAAATACAAGAAGCTTTTAAAACCCCAAACAGACAAAATCTGAAAGAACCTCTACTTGCCATGTTATAATTAAATTACTAAACACAAAAACCAAAGAAAATATATTGAAAGCAGTTAGAGAGAAGAAGCAAGTCACCTACGAAGGCAAGCCCATCAGAATAATTGCAGATTATTCAACACAAACTTTAAAAGTCAGATGGGCTTGGAATGATGTATTACAAGTTCTGAAAGATAACAACTGTCATCCAAGATTACTTTAACCTGCATAGCTATCTATCTAAATTGATGGAGAAATAAGGACATTCCACAAGAAAAACAAACTAAAGGAGTTCATGACAACTAAATCAGCTCTACAGAAAATACTTGAAGGAATTCTTAATGTCAAAGAGAAAGCAAAACGAACACAGGATGAAATAGGAAAAAATAAACTACATTCAAATAACAGAACAAACAAGTAAAGGGAAAACAGGAAACACTAAAAATTAAGAAATGATGAGAATAAATGCATACCTTTCAATAATAACTCTTAATATCAATGGCCTCAATGAACCATCCAAAAGACACAGGTTTGCAGACTGGATTAGAAGTCAGGATCCTGTCATTTGTTGCCTCCAGGAAACTCATCTCTCAATAAAAGATAGACACAGCCTTAGGGTGAAAGGATGGAAAATGGTATTTCAAGCAAATGGGCTTAGGAAACAAGCAGGGGTTGCTATTCTAATATCTGACAGGATAGACTTCAACATCAGGGAGGGAAGACAAAGAAGGTCATTTTATACTGATTAAAGGAACACTCCAATAGGAGGACATTACAATCCTTAACATATATTGACCCAATATGGGGGCTCCAAGTTTCATCAAACAAACACTATTATTAGACTTAAGGTCACAGATAACATAGAATACAATTGTAGTGGGAGGCTTCAGTACCCCACTCTCATCAATAGACAGGTCATCCCAGCAAAAAATAAACAGACATCTGAATTAAATGATGTCATGGAACAAATGTACCTAACAGATACCTACATAACATTCCATCCAAATGCTCTAGAATATACATTTTTCTCGGCAGCACATGGAACATTCTCTAAAATAGACCATATATTAGGAAACAAATCAAATCTCTACAAATATAGGAAAACTGAAATAATACCTTGTACCCTATCTGACCACAATGGGATTAAACTGCAAATCAGCAAGAAGAAAAGCTATAGAGCATAAAATTCATGGAGAATAAACAGTACACTATTGAATGATCAGAACGTCTTTGAGAAAATCAAAAAGTAAATCAATAAATTCATAGAATCAAATGGTGATGATAATACAACATATCAAAACCTTTGGGACACAATGAAGGCAGTCCTAAGAGGGAAATTTATAGCTCTAAGTGCCTATATTAAGAAATGAGAAAGTTCACAAATAAACAATCTAATGCTCCACCTTAAGGCCTTGGAAAAAGAAGAACAAGGCAAACCAAAAAGCAGTAGACAAGAAAAAAATCATAATTATTAGGGCAGAAATTACTGAACTGGAAACCAAAAAAAAAAAAAAAAAAAAAAATCAATGAAACAAAGGGTTGGTTCTTTGAAAGATAAACAAGATTGATAAACCTTTAGCAAATTTGACCAGAAGAGAGAAGGGACAAAAATTAATAAAATTAGAGATGAGAAAGGCACCATTATAACAGAAACAAAGAAATTCAGACAATTATAAGGACATAACTTAAGAATATTTATGCACCTACGTTTGAAAACCTGAGAGAGATGATGATTTCCTTGATTGATATGACCTACCAAAATTAAATCAAGATGAGATACAGCACTTAAATAGACCTATAACAAGTACAGATATCCAAGC
Organism: Dipus sagitta; assembly: GCA_036346955.1. Taxonomy (NCBI): domain Eukaryota; kingdom Metazoa; phylum Chordata; class Mammalia; order Rodentia; family Dipodidae; genus Dipus; species Dipus sagitta. Next base: position 74,058,511 of record CM070772.1, on the reverse strand, counting down.
AGTAATAGAAAGTCTCCCAACTTAAAAAAGCCCAGGCCCAGTTGGATTCATTGGTGAATTTTACCAGACACTGATGGAAAAACTGACACCAATGCCTCTCAAACGTTTCCATAAAATAAAAAAGGAAGGAATTCTACCAAACTCCTGCTATGAAACCTGCATCACTCTCATACCAAAACCAGGCAAAGACAGAACAAAAAAAGAAAATTACGGACCAATCTCCCTCATGAACAGAGATGCAAAACTTCTGAACAGAATATTGGCAAACAGAGTACAAGAATATATCAAAAAGATTATTAACCCCAACCAAGTTGGCTTTATCCCAGGGATGCAGGGATGGTTCAACATACGCAAATCATTAAACGTAATACATCGTATAAATGGTCTGAAGACAAAAATCACATGATCATCTCAATAGATGCAGAAAAGACATTCAACAAAATCCAACATCCTTTCATGGTAAAAGTATTACAGAAACTGGGACTAGAAGGAACATACCTCAACATAATAAAAGCTATTTATGACAAACCTACAGCCAACGTAACAATAAATGGTGAAAAACCTGAAGCTTTTCCACTAAATTCAGGAATAAAACAAAGGTGTCAACTGTCCCCACTTTTATTTAATATAGTACTGGAAGTCTCAGCTATAGCAATACGGCAAGAGACACTCATAAAAATTGCAAAGGAAGAGATCAAATTATCACTATTTGCAGATGATATGATTGTATACATAAAAGACCCTAAAAAACTCTACCACCAAACTGTTAAGAGCTGATAAATAGTTTTAGCAATGTAGCAGGATACAAAATAAATACACAGAAATCAGTACCTTCCCTATATGCTAACAACAAACGTGCAGAGAATGAAATCAGGGAATCTCTCCATTCACAATTGCCTCAAAAATAAATAAACAAATAAATAAATAAATAAATAAATAAAGTACGTACCTTGGAATAAACTTAACTAAGGAAGTGAAGGAGCTCTACAATGAGAACTTTAAATCACTCAAGCGAGAAAGTGTAGAAGACACAAGGAAATGGAAAGATATCCTATGTTCTTGGGTTGGACGCACCAGTATTATGACAATGTCAAACTTACCAAAAGCAATCTACACATTTAATGCAATCCCCATTAAAATTCCAATGGCATTCTTCACAGGAATAGAAAAAACAATCCTAAAATTCATTTGGAAGCACAAAAAGCCTCGAATAGCCAAAACAAAGTAATGAGCAACAAAAATAAAGCTGAGTGGTATCACCATACCTGATTTTAAACTATATTACAAAGCCATAGTAACAAAAATAGCACAGTACTGGCACACAGACAGACATGTAGATCAATGGAACAGAATAGAGGACCCAGATGTTAATCCACACAGCAATAGCCATCTGATTTTTGACAAAAATGCCAAAAATATTCATTGGAGAAAAGACAGCCTCTTCAACAAGTGGTGCTAGGAAAACTGGGTATGTATATGTAGAAAGATGAAAATAGATACTTGTCTTTTTCCATGCACAAGAATCAAATCCAAGTGGATCAGGGACCTTAATATCAGACCTGAAACTCTGAAATTCCATGGATTAACATCACAACCCTGCACAGCTACTCCTTGGCCTGTCTTTGGAGATTGGACACTCTGGCACATAATCATGTCTTGACTTCCGCCCCTTTCTATTTCTAAGGGTCTCGATCTACTCCAATGGGACGTACACTGCTAACGGGTCCAGAACTTTTGAGGGATCTCTAACCATTACCCCCGATTAAAATTTTTCCCTGTCAAGCACCTTGGCTTGTGTCAAACCCCTCTTCTTCTTTGTAATGTTTGAACACCTACAGAATTCATCCCCATAGGGGGACTCTGAGCTCAACTGCTCAAGGAGCTCTCCTTGCTGGCTGTCAGATTGTTGGAATACAAGCCTATTGCAAAAAGCAGCCATATTTCACATCCCTGCACATGTATGGGTCCCAGTGGAAAATTCTACACACTTTCTTGAGGTATACTTAATGAAACACACTCGCATCAGAAGGGACTTCAGCATCACCACAGCTATTACTACTGCTATTCTAACCGCCCTGGCTGGTGCCTCCACGGCAGCTGTAGCTTTAACTCAAAGTGCCACTATAGCAAAGGCTTTAAATACTATAGTTGACACCACACCCAAAGCCCTGCAAACCCAAACTCTAATCAATGCTCACCTCCATATGCTATACTAAACTTACAACAACAAATTAACCTAATGGGGGAGGAAATCAATACTTTAAATTCTCTAGTCAGATACAATTGTGATCCACGGTTCTCATCCTTTTGTCTGACCCCCTTTCCTGTCAATAATATTACCCAGGGGTGCCATGAACTGGCTAATTATATTAAGGGCTCATGGTCACAACAGTTCCTAAGTTACACTTTCCAACTAACATAAGAAATACAATCCCTTAATCAGACACATGCTGAAGTACTATCATTTGATGACTCCATCTAAAAGATCTGGAATAATATTAAAAGACTATTTGACCCCTCCTGGATTGCTACATATGCTATTATGGGTGGAGTTACTTTGTTTCTAATTGTTCTCCTTAAGTGTCTCCTACAGCATGTGTCATGCCATCGCATCATCAATAAGTCTACACTCCAGGTACTAGTGGCTCTTGAACACCCTAATTGTGGCCTGCCTCATGATGTCATTCGGGCCTGGCTCACGGAAATCCATGAGGCCTCTATATAAATTGCCCTCCCAAACACCCCAGCATGTCTCCCAGGGTGTCATCCTTCCAGGGCCAGTAGTCAAAGACAGGTACTGTCTTCCTGGCCTGGATCAACCTAAGACAGGATATGAATTAAAAATTCATGTGCCAATGACAGATAAAGCTTAACCTTGAAGAGGACAACCTAAAACAGACCCTGTCCACTATGCTAGGTGCCCTCTGAGGCTGGAGTAATAAAACCAGTGCATTGGGCTCAAACTCCCGCTGGAATGCCAAAAGAAACAAAAAAGGGTGGATATGTAGGAGAAACATAGCCAGGGGGCCCCTGAGAAGAGGAACTGAGATTACAGCACATGCAGGACTGCTACTTCCCGTAAGCCAACATAAACCCGGCCTAAACACCTGGACACTGCTGACGCAGGAAACAACCCAATGAAAAAGGGACAACACAATGCCAAACAACGAAAGGACCAATGGGAAGCGGGGCAGGGGTATATAGAGATGTCTGTTTTTCTTCAATAAATGAGTCTGCTTTCAGCTTCTCACCTGACTCCTGGAGTCTGTGTTGTTGACTCTGCGCCTTCTTATCCCCACCCCCAAGGGCTGTTTGGGGGGGATCCAGCACCAACTGGGATGATGCAAAAGGCAACCTAGTGCTGAGAAGAAGGGATGGAGGAGTATCCAGCACTGAAACATCTCACAGCCACCAAAGCTCAGGGTCCATTGCAGAAGAGGTGGCAGAAAGAATGTAAGAGCCAATTCCTTACATACAACTGTCCGGACAGAATTCGGCCTTGATATCCAAGACCTCGCAGTGCCTAGCAATACCCAAACAAGACCCTCATAATAGGAAAAAGATGATGACATCAAATTAAAAGAGAGACTAATGGAGAGAGGGAAGGGATATGACAGCAGAGTTATGAAGAAGAAAGTGGGGGAGGGGAAGGGAAAGGGGAAGGGAAAGAAATAGCATGCTTTGTTGTCTGTAAGTATAGAAATTGTCAATAAAAATATATTAAAATTTATTAAATTTATTATTAATACATGTATATCAAGCTGGGTGTGGTGGTACATGCCTTTAATCCCACCACTTGGGAGGCTGGCATACAGAGTGAGTCTGGGCTAACATGAGACTCTTGATTCAAAAAATAAACAATTTTTTTAAAAGAGAAAAAGAATTAAGAACAATATAGAAAGACAAAATGACAAAAGACAGATTTCTTCTCTTACCATATAAAGTCCAGCCATCTTTTAGAATAAAAATAATCCCAAAATGGCTTACTGTTTGCTTATAAGCAATATAAATCTTACTGTGTATGTTAAATCATCTCAGGATACAAAATACAATGTAAATGCTACATAATTGCTCTATCCCACTGTTTAGGAACAAGAAAAAATGTTCCCAACAGGGGACTTCCAGTCAAGATGGCATCTGCCTAACACATTACACCTCCCAGAGAAGGAAAGGCAAGATGTTCAAGATGCATTAGGTCTTCTAGGGGTGAGCAGACTAATAGACCTCCAGTGGGAAGGCACAGAGGAGTAAAAAAAAAAAGGGAATCCATTGATTCCCATGCTCCTGGGCAGCCCTCCAGTCCCCCAATCCCCTCCAGCAGTTGCCCAAGCCACAGTCCGCGCCTCAGCAATAACCTCAGGTAAGGGGACCCAGGCCTGGAACCTCCAGGCGTGAACGCAGTCCCACTCGCCTCCACTCCCCACCCCTGTATGTCGACCCAGGCCAGCAGGCTAGCATTCCAGGGGACCTCCACACAGGAACACAGTCCTACTTGCTGCCATCCCCCAACTCCCTACATGGGCAAAGGTCAGCAGGCCAGTGATCCCCCCACCCCCACCACCAGGGACCTCCACATGCCACTGCCCCTCCTTGCATGGACCCAGGCCAGCAGGCTAGGGCTGACCCCTCCAGAGGCTCTCCCACCACAAGGGACCTCCATGCTCCCCCCCCTGCGTAGTCCAAAAGTTTCAATAAGTTCAATTTTTTCTTTTTTTGTGAACAGAACATCAAAGAACTATGGAATACCCTTAGATGATCCAACATTTGGATCATGGGAATACCAGAAGGGGAAGAAATTCAGACCAAAGTCATGGAGAACTTATTCAACAAAATTATCAAAGAAAATGTTCCAACTCTCTCAAAAGAAAGTCCCACCAAGATACAACAAGCTAGCAGAACTCCAAACAAACTGGACCAAAGCAGAAATTCTCCAAGACATATTAAGACCCTAAACATCAATACCAAAGAGAAAGTCCTAAAAGCAGCTAGGGAAAAACAACACGTTACATATAAAGGAAAGCCCATCAGAATTACTTCAGACTTCTCAATGGAAACCCTGAAAGCCAGAGGGCCTAGAGTGGAACACCACAAAGTCTAAGAACCTATGGCTTCCAACCCAAACTACTCTCCCCAGCAAAAGCATCCCTCATACTAGATGGTGAAAGAAACTTTCCATCATAAAACTCAGCTTTACAACTATATGAACACAAAATAAAACCTATAGAGAGTACTTCAGGGAAATCTCCACACAGAGGATTCAAAAAATCAACCTCAAGTGCCTACAAGAAGCAGATCACAATAACCAAACTCAGAGGAAGAAAAAAAAAAAACTACAGAGTCTAAGAAAACACCAAACCACATAAAACACCACGATATGGCAGGGATTAAATCAAACCTCACAGTCATTACCCTAAATATCAATGGCACTAATTCACCCATCAAGAGACATAAGCTAACAGGTTGGATCAGAAAATTAGACCCCCTCATTCTGTTGTCCTCAAGAAACCCACCTCACCACTAAAGACAGACACGTAAGGGTGAAAGGAAGGAAAAGGACATTCCAAGCAAATGGAAATAAGAAGCAAGCAGGCGTAGCTATACTAATATCACATAAAATAGACCTCAAACCAAAAAAGACAAAGAAGGCCACTTCCTACTTATCAAGGAAAAACATCCAAAAAGAGGATATCACAATAACCAATCTTTATGCACCAAACTCAGGTTTACCACAATTCATAAAACAAAACCTACTTGACAACAAAATAGAAATAATCACCAACACCATCATAGTTGGGGACTTCAATACTCCACAATCAGCACTAGATAGATCATCCAAACAGAAAACTAACAGGGATGTGTGAGAGCTCAACAAAACCATAGATCAATTAGACCTAATGGACATCTACAGAACATTCTAACCAAAATCCACAGATTACACATTCTTCTCAGCAGCCCATGGAACCTTCTCTACAATAGATCATATACTGGGTCATAAAGCCTGCCTCCATATATTTAGGAAGATAACATAACTTCCTGCATGGTATCAGATCACAATGCTGTACTGCTAGAAATTTAAAAAAAAAAAAAAAAAAAAGATAATGCCAGGAATCCCATCAGCTCCTGGAAATGGAACAACACAATTTAAAACAACAAATGGGTAGTGGACGAAATAAAAGTGAAAGTGCGAAATTTCTAGAAATGAATGACGATGAGAACGCATCACACCAAAACTATGGGACACAATGAAAGTGGTCCTCAGGAGAAAATTCATAGCCCTAAATGCCTTCATAACAAAAACAGACATCCCAAATTAATAACCTAACCATCCACCTAAAGTCATTGGAAAAGCAAAAAGAACCCAACCCAAAAAGCTCCAGATGGAAAGAAATAATTATGATCAGAGCAAGGCTGGAGAGACGGCTTAGCATTAAAGTGCTTGCCTCTGAAGCCTAAGGACTCTGGTTCAAGGCTCGATTTCCCAGGACACAATGTGTGCCAATGCACAAGGTGGCGCATGCATCTAGAGTTTGTTTGCAGTGGCTGGAGGCCCTGGAGCTCCCATTCTATATCTATCTACCTCTATCTCTCTCTGTCTGTCGCTCTCAAATAAATAAATAAATAATTTTTAAAAATAAATAAAAATATTCTTTAAAAAAAAGATCAGAGCAGAAATTAATGAATTGGAAACGAAGGAAACACTAAAGAAAACTGATGTACAAGGCACCGTTTCTTTGAAAATATAAACAAGATTGATAAACCCCTGGGCAATTTGATCAAGCAAAAAAAAAGAAATGCTTCAAATTAACAAAATTAGAAAGGAAAAAGGAGAGATTACAACAGACATAAGTGAAATTGGGAGAATCATCAGCAGGATAGGAAATCAATGCACAAAATCAGTAGCCTTTCAATATGCAAAAGAAAAAGAAACAAATAAATAAGTGACATTGTCCCACTTTCAATAGCAACAAGAAAACAAACAAAAATACCTTGGAATTACATTAACCAAGGATGTGGTTATACAACTGACAGAGGCCTAGTTTCTAGAATCTACAAAGAACTCAAAACACAAAATGGGGCAAAGAACTGGACAGGCAGTTCTCAGTGAAGAAATACAAACGGCAAACACACACTGAAGAAAATGTTCATCATCCCTAATCATTAGGGAGATGCAAATTAAAACAACTATGAGATTCCGCCTTACCCCAGTAAAGATAGCAAACAATAAAACATCAAATGAAAACAAATACTGGCAAGGTTGTGGAGAGATAGGAACCCTCATTCACTGTTGGAGGGAATGTACGATGGTTTAACACCATTATGGAAAGGAATATGGAGGCTCCTAAAAAGGTTGACTATAGAGTTACCAACAGACCCAGTTATTCCCTTACTGGGAATTTACCCTAAAAGCTCCATGCCTCAGTTCAGACAGATCTGCTCAACCATGTTTGTAGCTGCTCAATTCGTAATAGCTAAGAGCTGGAATCAACCCAAATGTCCATCATTAGATGAATGGATAACGAAGATGTGGTATATCTACACAATGGAATTCTACACAGCAGTAAGGAAAAATGACACAATGAAATTTCAAGAAAAATGGTTGAATCTGTAACAGATCATTCTTAGTGAACTCACCCAATCACACAAAGATAAATATCACATGGTTTCACTCTTCTGTGGCTCCTAACCTGAATCAGCCCAAGAGGCTGACATACCTAATAAGCATCTCGAGGACTGGACAATAGGGAGGCTGAGGAGGGTAAGGGTGGAGGTGGGAGACATAAAACTGGACCCAAATGGCAATGGTACCATAAAACTCTACATCCTAAAAGACAGACTAAATGGTTGAACCTTCATCAGGTCCTCAGAGGGAACACCTGAATCACAGGGCCCTGGAGAGGCTAAGATGAAGACTAACCTTAATCTTTTTCTGTTTCTCTCTCCACCCTCCTTCTCTCTATCTCCTTATATTACCTATCTTGGTCTTCCTTTTTTTCCTTGGTGCTGGCCTGTTAACTCCCAGTACCAGCATGCAGTTAACATTCACATAAGCTGTTGATCAGAGACCTACAAAGTTTCCCAAAAGTAGACATATTTCTGTCAGAGTACTTGATGACTTCCCATAGGTTACTGGTAAGATCCTATTGCTGAAGACACCATATGCCATTGGTATGGAACATGGAGTGACCTGACTGAAATCTGGAAGAGAATCAATCCCCAGATAGTTAGCTTGTCTAGTGCCAGAAGGTGCTACATGAGCGACTGGGGGAAAATGACCAACAACTGTCCAAGCAGCTCATGGTCTAAGCTACCCAGCAGCAAATACCCTGACGTGATGCTCACACAAGTGCAATAGTGGCACAGAGCCATGGTGGGTATCCATATGCTCTTGATTTGGCTAATTGATCCGCTCAGTGGAACGGAACCCATAGCTAGAGCTGGGAAACAAGTCAGAACCATATCCAAAAATCGAGCCCGCTCTCCACTATCGAGCTCCCACCAATCATGGGCAACAAGAGGGCCTACACCTATTAAATTCTCTCTAAAATAATAATGGTTATCCCATCTATCTGGTGCTGACTTCACTCTCAATTGGAGAATTTGCTTCCTTTTTTTCAGATGGACACAGATCCTGAGGAGAGAATCAGCCCATCACGCCTCAACAGGGTTCCAGCTGAAACCAATGGTAATTGATGAGCAAGAGTGCTGCTTTCTTGGTGAACCTGGTACCAGAACAAGGGTGAAGGAGATAGACACAGAGAACACTCAACTCCTACCAAACCAGATATCCAGAGACACAGAGGCTCCTAAGACCTCATCACTGAAGTAGACCTAAAACGACCCCAACATGGCTCAGGGAAATTTGCATTGGGGGGGGGGGGAAGATTGTTAGAGCCACACATTGGGTCATTATTTACAGACACTGCTTCTTACCCATAACTGATGGCTAATCCCACAATGCGTGACCCATGTTCCCCAACAAGGAGGGTCCCTGGGGTGAGGGGCAAGGAGGAGGCTAACAATGGTACCAACAAAAAAGAAATGTTCCCAACACATTCAATTATCACAGGTATATCACAGCAATAATTATTTGTTTTCAAATATTTTTCTGAAAGCACATATTTGGAACCCATGAACTCAGAAGGCAAATGTATACATACCTGGTATTTCTAGTAGCAAAAAATAAAGACTAGCAGCATGAAGGCCATATTCTCGATATTGAACACTGACATTTTTCTTATGGACTACTTGAACAAAGTGATAGAATAATGCCACCAGGGTACAGTGGGAAATATTATTCTCAGTGAAAAAGGTCCAGATGCTCTGAAAGGAGAGAGGAAAATCACAAAAGCCCATCAATAACTAGAGAAATGGAAGTCTTTGATGGATTTTTACAAGCACCAAATATCTTTATTTTTTTATTTTTTTATTTTTTTAAAGGTCTTTCCACCTCAGCTAATCTTTTTTTAAAATTTTGTTTGTTTATTTATTTATTTATTTATTTGAGAACGACACACAGAGCGAGAAAGAGGCAGAGAGAGAGACACAGAGAGAATGGGCGCGCCAGGGCCTCCAACCACTCCATACGAACTCCAGACGCATGTGCCCCCTTGTGCATCTGGCTAACATGGATCCTGGGGAATCGAGCCTCGAACCGGGGTTCTTAGGCTTCACAGGCAAGCGCTTAACCGCTAAGCCATCTCTCCAGCCCCCAAATATCTTTTAAAATAGAGTAGTAAGAGCCAGGTGTGGTGGTGCACGCCTTTAATCCCAGCATTAGGGAAGCAGTGGTAGGAGTATCACCATGAGTTCAAGGCCAGCCTTGGCTAGTGTAAGACCCTACCTCAAAAAAAAAAAAAAAAAAAAACAGGTTTGTAAAATAGAGTAGTAAGGACTGTGATTGTAGCTCTGTGAGTGGTTAGCATGCACTATTCCCTGGGTTTGATCTGTAGCAACACACAAACACATGCATGCACGCAAGCTCACAACAGTTATAGTTCAATCTGGCTCCTAGTGAAATTTGCCATCTTCAAAGGGACTGAAACAATGTATTAAAATTCAAAATTAATTATTCAAAATTACAAAGATAAATAAGTTGTTATGGTTGATTCTGAAATACTCTTCACAGGCTCATGTTTTTGAGAGTTTGTTACAGACTGGTGGTGTTATTTTGTGAAGCTATAGAACCTTTAGGAGGTAGAAGCTAACTGACAGAAGTAGGTTAGTATGAGCTGTCTCTGATGGTTATAGCCCAGACTATGTGTTGCAGCTGCTTGCTATTTCCTGGTTTATGATGAAAGAAGCCCCCACCACATGTTCCTACTACCATGAATCCTGCACAGTCATTTTCCACTATGAAACCCTTGAAACTGTGAGCAAAAATAAATCATCCCACACTTCAATTTTGTTACATACCATGCCACAGCAAAACAAATTAACTAATATAGACAGTGAATAAGTTTCAAAAGCTTTTTAGTAAGTTTAAAACATGTTTGTCTGAAAAATAAAAATAAAATAAAATCGCGCTGGGATGTTCTAGATAACTTAGATGTTAAGTGCATCCATCAGAAAAATCAAAGAAATTTATTTAAATTTATATGTTCTAGAGATGAGTAATAATACATTTTTTTTTTCCTCAGTAGAATACAGAAGTAGCCTAGACAAGAAAGAAAATAACCCCTAGAATGGAAACTACAATCTTATTAATTTTATCCCTGTCCAATATTTCTCACTAAAGATATTAAGAAGAAACAGGTACTTCTATATTCTAAACTTAGTAGGAGAAAACCAGTTTTTCATCCTTAAGGTTTATCTTTTTTTGTTATTGTTGTTGTTGTTGAGACAAGGTCCTGCTGCATAGCCTAAGCCAGCCTTAAAGTTGCAATCCTCCTGCCTTTACTCCCTGAGTATTGGGATTACAGACATGCATAATCATATTAGGCTTTTAAAAAATATTTTATTTTATTTACTTATTGAGAGAAAAAGGCATATCGAAATAGAGACAGAGAATGGGTATTAACAGGGCCTCTAGCCATTGCAAAAGAACTGCAGATGCATGTACCACTTTGTGCATCTGGCTTTACATGGGTACTGGGGAATCAAACTCAGGTCTTTAGGCTTTTTAGAGAAGCACCTTAACCTTAGAGCCATCTCTACAGCCCCACATTAGGCTTTTAAGTGTTTTAATAAAAGTTTGATCTGCTTGACCTTAGCACTAGAAAGCATGAGACAGGAAGAAATTGAGAATGAGGCCAGCCTACACAGTGAGGGAGGAAGAAAAAACATCCTTCTTTCCTCTCCTTTTCTCCACAATGAACCTCTGGGTAAAACCACGTTGTACCTGCATAGCAGATACATTTTTCTCTCGACATGTCATGTGCGCTTGGTTCACTCTGTACTAACGATCACCAGAACTGCTCATGTCACTTCAGTAGTACACAATCACATGGCTACTGTCCAGTGTCCACCAGAGGGAACAGCACTCTCTATAAGTAACTGCTCCTCCAGTGGTCTCATTCCACTCTCTCCATTCCCACCCTACCCTCTTCACCGTCTAGCAGATACTGTGAATGTCTAAGCTTCTAACCATATCTTGATCCAGAATATCCTGTTCTATCCTGTCTTTTGACCTACATTTCAAACTATCAGTTATATCTCTCAAGGATCCTCAGACATGTAGTTAACATTCTTCTCCTCCTAGTTTTAAAATCTTGAGATTCTTGACATTTTTCTTTCCTTATGTAGCCTTTTGCACCACGCTTCTGATATCAAGCAAAGGGTTCCTATGTCTGAAAGCTCTATTCTATCTCAAAAAGTTTCCCTAGTTTTTAGTCTTCCTTTCCAATTTCCATAACTAAAACTCCCGACCACACCATATCAATAGCACTTGTTACACTAGTACTACTTAACAATCTCCTAAGGAATCTCCTGGTACAAATTATTCCCACTCTAGTCTGCATACAGATCCATTCATGCTGGTTAGTTTATTCTTCTCCATAGTCTCTCCTAACAGGCCCACACTGGCCTAGAACTTACTGTGCAGGCAGCGAGACTGGGCTCAAAACTGCAGCAATCCTCTGTTTCAGCCTCCCCAGTAATGGGATTACAGGTGTGAGCCATAACTTGAAAGAAAATTAATTATCTAACATTAATAAGCACATGAGAAAGAACTTAATACTGAAACAAACTCCTTGTGGATAAGTCAATTTGTAATATTATCTAATTTACTTCTAGTTAACAATAAGTTTCCTAAGGCATGCTTAGGTTCTTATTTCCATGGTCTTTCATTTTTGTTTTGTCTGGTTTACTTCACATTTTTGCTTTTATACTTTTTCTAATTTCTGTTATTTTAAAAAATGGTCATGGGTTGAAAATAAAATTACAATTAGCACTTCAAACCTTTTGGACACTCCAATGAATGAGTTCTTTGTTACTCTTACTTAATTCCTTAACAACAACAACAATAACCACAACCAGAGTATGCTCAATAACATCTAAAAATGGGTAGCTAGATTTAGTTTTATTTTATTTATTTATTTATTTTTACCTCCAAAGATCCATGTTCTTCAGTAGCAAAGGGGAAAAGACTTTCATAGAGTTTTATGAATGCATTCAATCCAGTCTCTATGATCTCTGCCTCGATGCTGGGATCCAAAGGTTCAGTCTCTGTGAAGTCCATTTCCCAGACTGTGTCTACCCATTCTAAGGAAAAATGTACCAAAATTAACATGTGCTCACAAACAAGGGAAAACAAAACATTACCTATAGATGGCAGGTAAATTCTAAAAAAGTCACAACTCACATTTAACTACAATCATACAGGGACCATGTATGTGATTATAAGAAAGCAGCAAAAGTTAAGAAAATGGATATATATTTTTTAAGCCAGCCATGGTGGCTGGTTGTAATCCCAGTACTTGAGAGGATGAGGTAGAATGACTACTTAAGAGTTCAAAGGACAGCCTGGGCTACACAGTACAGTACAGGCCAGATTGTGCAGCATGGTATGACTTTGTCTCAAAACCCCAAAAATGAAAGAAAAGAAAATCTCTCCTTTTAATACCATAACTGACAACTGGCCTATTAGGTTAAACATTGAAAATCAAGAAAGGAAACACTTTTTAGATTTAATAGGTTTTGGGAATGGTACTTGAACACACTTGGTAAGCAAGCTTTCCCATAAATTCTACTGAGAAAAACCAGAGACCCATCGATTATGGCCACAAATGTTCTTCTGTGACAATCTCATAAACAAAGGTAATAAACCCAAATAAAGCATGTGGCACTTTACTGGGCCCTTAGGCAATAATGGAGTATATTGAAGCAGAGATTTCATTTCTCCCAAGAAGGCCAAACTAGGAGACAAGCAAAGCTCATACAAAAGAATACTCAAACACAACAATGAAAAGAATCTATGTTGAGAAGGTGGCATTAACACAACCTTTCAGCTGCACTCCTTGCCAGGCACTGTGAACTCTAACGAATTCACACTTTTCCAACCAGCTATTGTTCTTTAGTATTTTCATTTGTATTCCTCCACATCTAAAATTAGGGCTAGATTTATAAAAAGTGGGGACACAGTCAGACATGGTGGTGCACGCCTTTAGTCCTAGCACTCAGGAGGCAGAGGTAGGAGGATTGCAGTGAATTCAAGGCCAACCTCAGACTACATAGTGATTCCAGGTAAGCCTGGACTAGAGTGAGAGCCTCACCCAAAAACAAACATACAAACAAACAAACAAATGTGGGGCTATCAAAGGCAATAATTAACAAGGGATTTCTACATATTAATGTTATTCACAACTAACTTAGGAAATCGATCAGGATATGAATACCAAGTCAAAAACAAAACAACAGAGATAGGAAGCCTCTGCCTCTACTTCAGGGTTCTCAGTATTACACGGCATTCAGCAAGTGGAAAGTAACACAATCAGCTAGACCTGTCCTCCTAAGGATACAATTTTCCAGTCATCTCGTCATGTGATCTTGACCTTAAAAGACATAGTCTATGTAGCCCAATATTCACAATACACTGCCTAAAAAATAGACAACAAAGAACAGGGATGTAGCTCAGTGGTAAGAACCATGGCCAAGTGCAAGAACCTGGGTTTGAACTCCAGAAGAACTAAAAAGTACAACTGGAGGTGAAAGGATTTTCCAGTCACATCCGGCTCCTTGCAAAGTCAAGAAGCCTGAAGGAGAAGACAACACAGACCAACTGAGCAGCTGCTGAAGGAGAATACAGATGGAACCAGCTGAGCAGCTCCAGTATAACTCCAGGCACCCTGCAAAGTTTCCCATCCCCCAACCATCAGGGCCCTGAACCTCCAGAAAACTCACTGACACCAGGCCACCTGGCACCTAGAGGGATCAAGGTGGGCACTCAGCATTGGTGAGATTACATTTGAATGATATATTCTTGGTTGGCGTTACCATTCTCGAATAAGCTGTATTTTGGTGTTCACTAGTATTGCCTTTGATGTTCACTGATATTTAGGGTGTTTGCCTCTTTCTTCTGTTATTATAGGGGGCAGATTCTGACTGGCCCCAAGCTGAATTGGAACCCATTTCACATCAGAAATCTCAGCCTCCAAGTTGATAGGATTAAGGGTGTGGGGCAAGACACACCCTTAGGAATGTTGGCTTTATTAGATTATCTATTTATTTTAATACTTGCCCTTGTATAAATACTCTGTGCTGGGTTTGATTGAACATGTATATTGCTTAGCTGAATTTTAGAATTTGCCGGTAATTTGCTCCTCCCAGTATACTAGAACACTTGAATAGCAGGCAAACTCAACACCTTGGGTAACTTCTGTTGTTTCTCTTGGAGTGTAACAGTTATATCTGGATGTTAAACTCCTACACTGAAAATATATGAGGTTGTATTTACATGGGTAAGAACACTGTAGATAATTAGAAAACCCAAGCATGCAAAAATCTCTACATTATAATAAAAGAAACAAAAAAATGAGACAATATAATCCCACCAAAAATTGTAAATCCATCAGAAATGACTTTCAGTGAGAATGTTTTAGATGAAATGCTTGACAAAGATTTCAAAAAGAGTAATTATATCTATGTTCAAGGAAATCAACAAAGAAATCAAAGGAATCAAAGAAAAAAAAAAGAGTCCTAAAGGAATCCCAGGGGAACACAGAAAACCAACTTAATGAAACCAGGAGGTCAATACAAGACATGACTAACAGAATAGAAATAATGAAAAATTACCTATCAGAAATACTAGAAATTGGCTGGGTATGGTGGTGCATGCCTTTAATCCCAGCACTTGGGAGAGGCAGAGGTTGGAGGATTACCATGAGGTTGAGGCTACCCTGAGGATAGTGAATTCCAGGTCAACAGGGGCTAGAGTGAGACCCTACCTCAAGAAAAAAAAAAAAAAAAAGAAAGAAAAAAAAAAAGACAGACAAACGGATGATGGGAAATGAAAAACAGAGTAAGTCAAATAGAAAACTCTATAGAAAATCTCACCAGTAGAATGGATCAAGGAGAGGACAGAATCTAAACTAGAAGACCAGGTGGCAGATTTAATATAGTCCAACAAAGAAAAAGACAAGCTAATAGGAAGGCATGGATGTGAATTTCAAGACATTCAGGACACTATGAAGATATCAAACATAAGAATTCAGGGCACAATAGAAGGAGAAATATTTCACTCCAAAGGCATAATAATTTTTTCAACAAAATCCCATCAATCTGGTACAGCCATTGTGGAAATCAGTGTGGAGGTTCCTGAGACAGCTAAAAATGGACTTACTGTGTGACCCAGCAATATCACTCCTAGGCATATATTCTAAGGACTCTTTTCACTACCTTAGATATACTTGCTCAACAATGTTTGTGGCAGCTCTAGTCACAATAGCAAGCAAATGGAACCAGTCTAGATGTCCCTCAACCGGAAACAAAGTCACAGCCAAAGGAAAGGGACAATGCAGTTTTCCAGATACAAAGTGGCCTTGATATTCATGACCTCACAGTGGTTAACACTACCTACACAAGATGTGCATAATGGAGGGGGGGCGGTGACATCAAAATAGAAAAGAGTTGCTGGGCATGGAGCACACCTTTAATCCTAGCACTTAGCAGGCTAAGGTAGGAGAATCACTGTGAGTTCAAGGCTAGCCTGAGACTACATAGTGAATTCCAGGTCAGCTTGGGCTACTCTACCTTAAAAAAAAAGAAGTAGTAGTAGTAGTCTAATTGGAAAGAAGAAAGGGTTCACTGAAAGGGATTTGGGAAGGGAAAGTGGGGGTGTGGAAGGGAACAATAATTGGTGTGGTGGTTTGATTCGGTGGCCCCCATAAACTTAGGTGCTCTGAATGCTAGGTCCCAGCTGATGGATATTTCGGAATTAATCCCTCCTGGAGGGAGTATATTGTTGGGGGGTGGGCTTATGGGTTTTATAGCCAGTTTCCCCTTGCCAGTGTTTGGCACACTCTCCTGTTGCTATGGTCCACCTTATGTTGGCAGGTGGTGATGTCCACCCTCTACTCATGTCATTGTTTTCCCTGCCATCGTGGAGCTTCTCCTCAAGCCTGTAAGCTAAAATAAACCTCTTTTTTTCCCAGAAGCTGCTCTTAGTTGGGTGATTTCTACCAGCAATGTGAACTGGACTGCAACAGTAAAGTGGTACCAGAAGTGGGGTTGCTGCTAGACAACTGACTGTGTGGCTTTGGCCTTTTGGAGCTGATTTTCAAGAGGAATGTGGAAGGATTTGAAACCTTGGCCTAAGAGACGCCTTGCAATGCTGTAAGTACAGCTTGATGGACTATTCTGGTCAGAGTTGAAAGGCCTGAATGCAGTAAGAACTATGGACTATGAGGTTTGACTTACGAGGGTGAGAAAGAGCTTTGCCTGGACTGGGCTAGCAGTTTGTGTGGGAAGCTTGCTGTTATGCCTCGGTCCTGAGAAGTTGTGTAGGGTTGCTTTGCGTAGAAATGAACTGGTGTGAGCATAGGGATATGGCACAGAAAGAAAAATCTTTGGGTGAACTGCTGCCCATTCAGCTGCAACTGAGAGATTATAACCTTTGAAACTGGGCTAGCTGACCTGCGCTGGGGCAACAGGAAGAATGTCGACTTTGTTGAAGGGGCCTGAGTGCTCAAGGAGTGTCCTGTTCTTCAAAGTCTGCTTTATTTCCACCCTGGATTAACAAATTGGCACCCTACCTGGTATTGTGGAGTATAAGAAATGCTGGAAAGAGGGTCATTGAGTTTGCAACACAGTCTTGTGTTTTGGAAATGGCTATGGGCAATGTGAAACGGGTTTGCTGGTTGCCTGCATAGAGACCCCATGGGCCCATGAGGATGAGCCGTGGCTTGCAGTGGAGACCAGTGGAGATGCTGGGACCACAAGATGGCTGCCAAGCAGAGCTGCCAGCCCCGATGAAGTTTTCCAGGACTGTGAGTAGCCTAGCTGGAGGGGTGGAATTGGAATGCCAGAGTCTTGTTGCTGGTTAGAATTATTGGTCTTGGAGATTTGTCACTGGCTAGAGTTGTTGGACTTGAAGCAACAGAGTTTGATGTTTGCCCTGGTTGTTTTAAATCTTGTATTGGTTGAATATTTCTTATGCCCAATGCCATCTTTTGCAGCATGAATATTTATTCTGTGCCATTCTGGGTTTTTTAAGGGTTTTTTTTTGGTATTATGGCTCAGTTAAAAGATCTTGAATTATGGGGATGTTTGAACATCATTGGAATTGTTAAAAAAAACTATGGGGACTTTTAAAGTTGGACTGAATGCATGGCATTTAAAATAATGTATGTTCATCAGTTTATGGCGGCCAGGGGTGGAATATGGTGGTTTGATACAGGTGTCCCCCATAAACTTAGGTGTTCTGAATGCTAGGTCCCCAGCTGATGGATATTTCGGAATTAATCCCTCCTGGAGGGAGTGTATTGTTGGGGGCGGGCTTATGGGTTTTATAGCCAGTTTCCCCATGCCAGTGTTTGGCACACTCTCCTGTTGCTATGGTCCACCTTATGTTGGCCAGGGGGTGATGTCCACCCTCTGCTCATGTCATCATTTTCCCTGCCATCGTGGAGCTTCCCCTTAAGCCTGTAAGCCAAAATAAACCTCTTTTTTTCCCAGAAGCTGCTCTTAGTTGGGTGATTTCTACCAGCAATGTGAACCGGACTGCAACAATTGGATATTGTCTATACTTATGGACGTTTTCAATAAAATGTTTTTTTTTCCATTGATATTTATTGTTTTTTTTTTTTTAGAGAAAGAGATTTAATGTGTGTGACAGGGCCTCAGTCACTGCAATCAAACTCCAGACACTTTCATCACCTAGTGGACATGTGTGACCTTGTGCTTGCCTCACCTTTGTGCGTCTGGCTAACGTGGAATCTGGAGAGTAGAACATGAGTGCTGAGCTGCGTAGGCAAGCACCTTGACTGCTACACTATTTCTCCATTCCAATAAAATGTTACTTTTTTTTTTTTAAAGAAACCTGGTCAACTCTTTTCAGATGGCAGTGACCTTGGGATGACTCAGAAGGTATAATAGTGCTGGAAAGAAGGGACTGGAGTACTGAGTAACATCTCGATCGCACCTTCCAAGGCTCAGGGTCTAATGCGGAAGAGGTGGCTAAAAGAATGTAAGAGCCAAAGGAAGAGTAGGACTCCTTACAATGTCCTCCCTCCAGACATAAAATGCCCTGGATATCTATGACCTCATAGTGCCTGACACTACCTACACAAGACCATCATAAGAGGAGGAAAAGATCATGACATCAAAATGAAAGACAGACTGATTGAGATGGGGAGGGGATATGATGGAGAATGGAATTTCAAAGGGTAAAGTGGGGGGAGGGTAGCACCATGGCATATTTTTTATAATCATGGAAAATGTTAATAAAAATTAAGAAAAAAGAAACCTGGTCAAAAGCCTATGGCTAGGGAGCTCATAGGAAGGGGAACCTACTACTGATGTTATGCTAAATGGATATGTTTTCAAACTGCCTTCTAAATGTTTATACCTACTGGTTAATATTGCTCTCAGCCTGGATCAAGAAAATTTCTTTTTACACTAGGCACAGGTTGATGCAGATGCATAGATTTATGTAAATGCTGAGATCAACTGACTATTGTATGCTCAACCTTAAGAAGGACATTTATTGCAATCCCTCAAGGCTCAGAGAACATCACAGAGGAGGAGACAGGAAGTAGGTAAGAGCCAAGGATTGAATGCAGTGATGTGGAACACTATCCTCTAGACACAACATGTCATTACACTCATGTACTCACAGCAGCTCCCAGAGGATCTATTACCAGTTAATGGTTGTTGAAGGAGAGGGAGTTATGTCCTTAAGTGGTATAGCCACTGGAAGGTTTCCCCAATTCCAGTACATAACCTCCACCCATATTCATGCAAATAAACCCTAATTTAACCCAGGGAGTCACCAAAACAACAACAGAAACCACCAACAACTGACAGACACGAGGAGTTAAGCAGTTAAAGGCACTTGCTTGCTTGTAAAGACTGCAGGGACAGTTCAATTCCTAAACCACCTACGTAAGCCAAACAGGAAAATTGGCACAAGCATCTGGTGGTTGTTCACAGTGGCAACAGATTCTGGCATGCACACACATACACATACACACACACACACACACACACACACACACACACAGAGAGAGAGAGAGAGAGAGAGTGAGAGAGAGAGAGAGAGGAGGGGGACTAGCTAGGAGGGAGGGATTTAGTCAAAGAGGGCAAGAGAGGATAATGGGTCATAAATATGATCAATATGCATTACTATACATTAAATACATGTATGAAATTATCAAAATAAAACAAAAATTATAATGTCACTTAATTCTTTACACAAACCACATTCCTCAATATCTATTTTCTTAACTGTCAACAGAGATAATTCCTGTTCTACCTACTACATTTAAGACTAAAAAGTGAAAATATACAATGTAGTCTTCAACAACAATTATTTCTAAGAAAATATAAGAGGCAGCCTCTATATGTGCTAGATATATACACAAAGATGAATGCTAGAAGTTCTTGGTCTCAACATTCCACACAATATACAGTTAAAAAAAAAACAAACTTACAGCGGAAAAAAGATCACCAGGTATTGAGCCACATATGCTACCTTGAAAACATACAATTCATCTATTCACTATTGGAACTGCATGATTTTGTGAGACAACGGTGCATAAAAGATTAAAAACTGTATTAGGCCCATAAAAGACAGATATTGAATAATAACTATTATGTTTATGATGGATAAATGTTATCTGTGATAGGCACATAAACTGCATAATACTAGAAAGTAAACAGAAAATGGTACTGTGAATGAAGGGACACAGATGTGAGTAGGATGGCTTCTCAGTTGGGACTCAAAGAAATATACTAAGAAATGCAAGGACAGAAAGTTTAAGATAGGGCTTGAAAGATGGCTCAGCAGTTAACATACTTGCCTGCAAGGCATTCCCCAGTACCAATGTAAAGCCAGATGCACAGTGGTATTGCATCTGGAGTTCATTTGCAGTGGCTTGGAGGCTCTGGTGTGCCTCTATCTATCTATCTATCTATCTATCTATCTATCTATCTATCTATCTATCTATCTGTATATCTCTCTGCTAGCAAATAAATGTTTTTACAAAAGAAAGCTTAGGATAGCATAGTGCAAGGGGAAAGTATAAAGTGTTTAGAAACAAAATAGTCACAACATAAAGTTTGAGTTAGAATCATTTACTTACTGAGCAGTTACCAAATTCCAGGATCACCCTTGGTAAGAAAGTATAACTTACATCTGACAGGAAAGAAAATTGAGGCTTTGTGTGATGATACAAAGAATGATACCATACAAGTACCTCTGACTCCAAAGATAAAGATTTCAGAAAAGCAGAAGGGAGAAATTGGGGAAAGTTTTGTCATGTGATGGTTTTTGACTAAGCTTGGGCCAAGAAGACAAAGAGAACAGGATCCTCCTCTCAATTTCCATGTCAACTTTAGTCCGGTTTTTGGTCTGATATGTTGGGACAGCACCTCTTAAATCAGCCATACCTGGTTGTTAAAAGGCTCTAGAAGCCATTTCCACACCCTCCATCCTTATATGCTGGGTTAGGTAACTGCCCATCCTTAGGACAAGCTCCATCTTTCTCACCTGTACCACTGTCACTCATAACTTCAGTGAACTATTACTCAAGTCTTACAGAGGCTTACAAGCACTAAATTTGGCTTCCAGTCAGTTTTGCCCCTAGCAAATCTAGTTCAACACAAATGTTACCATGTTTGCTTTTGATTGATCTAGTCAGGCTCCATCATTTGCTTCCCTTCTTTTTTATACTCTCTGTAGCAGTTATCTTCTCATTGCTGGGGTGGGGAGGGGAAACACCCAACCAGAAGTAGCTTATGGAAGGAAAGGGTTTATTTATAGTTTCAGGGGGAAAGTATCATGCAGGGAAGGCATGGCACCAGTATAAAGCTGATTAACACCATCACATAGCAGCAGCAAGAGTGAGCTGACTAGCTAGCTATCACTGGCAAGTGGGTGGTACTATAAAATCCCAAGGCCCACGCCAAGTGACACACCCCCTTCAGCAAGGCTCCACAGCTGGAATTAAGTATGAGACTTAATCACAAAAAAATGTGACTATGTGGGACATTTGACATTCAAACCTCTACACCCTCCTGAGTTTTAACACTTTACAAACCTGATATGTATGCCAACTGGAATCATTCAGATCTGCCACAGCCCTGTTACTTCATGAAGATCATTCCCACTATGGGACTTAGAGCAAAGCCACTAAAACCCTAGGGTAACTGCTGAAATAACTTCTTTTGTTAATTTTTTTTAAAAAAGACATTTATTAATTTATTTATGAGACGGGGGTGTGGCTACAGAGAGACAGAGAATGGGCACACCAGGGTTTCTAGCCACTGCAAATGAACATGAACGCTCAGACACATGTGCCACCATGTGCATCTGACTTACAGGAGTTCTGGAAAGTTGAAACTGGGCCTTTAGGCTTCTTAGGTGAGCACCTTAATTGGTAAGCCATCTCTCCAGCTCCTAACTTCTTTCATTACTCTCCAGTAAATACAATCCTATCTGGTCTAATGATCTGGGCATCAAACTGCCTCTCTTGTTTCCAGTTCACTTAGCAATGCCTGTACCTCCTCCTTGATATTCATGGAGACTTCAGCCAGTGAAAACTAAGTGTCTGCAGTGGCTTATATGATGCAGTCAATCAAAGACTGGTTTTTCCCATACTACCTCAGATAATGTAGCCTCTGTCTCAAGAAGAGATGAGTAGTTATGTTAGTTGCTCTGCATCTACAGCACACAGGACTGATCCCACCTATCACAGCTTCAAAAGCTAGGCTGTGAGGGGCTCTTTCATTTTTTGCTGAAGAGTTTTTCCTAATTAAAGCACTTCAGAGACAGAGTAGTTCCTGATCATCATAGTTCCTATAATGGGCCATTATTACAGTTGCCATCTGTTCACTGAATCACAGATTTTTCCCTTCTGTGTTAAAAGGTTATACTTCAGAGGTATCTTCCATCACTCTTCCCCCATTCATTCCCTCCTCACTGATTATTCCCATAGGTTCCAAGTTTTTGGAACTCAGGAAAGGCTCTTTAGCATAGATTTGATTTGTAAGCAACAGCCTTCAACCACTGTGCCTTCTCTCCAGCCAGCAGATTTAATTTGTATATTATCCGTTGCCCCATCTGACATAAGAAATAGCAAGCCAATTACCCCATCTCCCCTTCTCCCTTTGAAAAAAAAATATATTTTCAAGCAGAGAGAGATAGAAAATAGGTGTGCCAGGGCCTCCAGCCACTGCAAGCAAGTTCCAGTTACAAGCACCACTTTGCGCATCTAGCTTTACATGGGTACTGGGGAAATGAACCTGGGTCATTTGGCTTTGAAGGCAAGCGCCTTAACCATTCAGCAACCTCTCCAGCTTCCTTTTTCCTTTACCCCCAAATTTCTTGCCAAATCACAGCGTAACTTCAAAGGTCTCATGTGTCTTTTTCTCAATATAATTCCTTCCTTATGCGGATTTCTTTCTGTGCAGCAGACAGCTCTACCTCTGTTGAATGTCTTACCCCCACAGCAAGGCCCACACAACTGTCACTCTAGCCTGCTGACAATCCAGTACCATATGTGCTACTTTTAGGGGCCACAATCTATTTATTAGTCCATCAGTCATTTACAGAGCAACCTGTACTTGCATGGTGGAGCCCATTCATCAAGGAGGCAAGCCATCTCCTAGTACATGGAGGAAGACAAATACCCTAGCAATCTCTCCAAAACAATTCATCTCAAATAAGCATCACAAGAATAATGGCTCTGTAACAAAAATAAGGCTGGTGGTATCACCATACCCGATTTTAAGGTATATTACAAAGCCATAGCATCAAAAACAACATGGTACTGGCACAAAGACAGACACCTAGATCAGATGGAATGGAACAGAGGACCCAGATGTTAATCCAGGCAGTTATAGCCATCTGATTTTTGACAAAAAAAAATGCCAATAATATTCATTGGAGAAAAGACAGCATTTTCAACAAGTGGTGCTGGGAAAACTGGTTACCTATATGTAGAAAGATGAAAATCTATCCTTCTCTGTGATAGTTTGAATAGATGATCCCCAATATATTCACTGTTTTATTAGTTTGTAGTTTGCATCTGCAGCCACCTGGCTGGAGGCAGTGTCACTGGGTGTATCTTAAAGTGTGGTGGTGGGTTTCAGATTTCAATCTAAAGATATGCAACGTGTGCCTAGCTGGAGTTCCTGATGTGTGCTCTGCTATGCTGTGTGGCTTCTGACTTTTAGGCTTGTGCTTCTCTCTGTGTGTTTGGTCCTATGAAAGCGGGCCAGCTTCTTTTGCCATTATACAATTTCCCCTGGATCTGGATATCCCCTGGATAAATCCCTTCCTCTATAAAGGTGCCTGGTGTGGAAGCTCATCTCAGTGGACCTGAAGCTGTGTGCTACATTGCCTTTCTCCATGTAAAAGAAACAAGTCCGGCCTGGAGAGATGGCTGAGTGGTTAAGGCATATGTCTGAGAAGCCAAAGGAACCAGGTTCGATTTTCTAGGTGCCAGATGCACAAGGGGTACATGCATCTGGAGTTTGTTTGCAGTGGCTACAGGCCCTGGTGTGTCCATTCTCTCTCTCTGTCTCTCTTCTATCTCTCTGCTTGCAAATATATACATAAAAATATTTTAAAAAAGAATCAAGTCCAAGTGGATCAGGGACCTTAATATCACACCTAAAACTCTGAAATTGCAAGAGGAAAAGGCAGGGGAAACCCTTCAACATATTGGCATAGGAAGTGATTTTCTGAATATAACCCAATTGCTCAGGAAATAAAACCACTAATCAAACACTGGGATCTCATGAAATTACAAAGCTTGTGTACACCAAAGGACATTGAACACAGCAAAGAGACAACCTACGTTAGGCAGGACCATGCTCAGAACAAAGGACCGAACATGATGGCCATGCCCTCCAATAACCCCATCACCCACATTCCTGAGCATGATTGGAACCAGCAGTTTCAAGACTCCCCTGCCAGCCAACGGCTGGTCCCCCTCCCTAGTTGGAACCTTATAAGCAGACCTCTGGTTTCCCCCATCCTTGAGATAGTTACTTTCCTCAGTCTGCCCCTGGTTTGTAGCTAACATGTCATCTCTCCCTGGCCTCCACTTTAAAAGACCTTCACCTTAGGTCCTGGATGCAACTTCTCTGGCCTCACATCTTGGGACCAGTGAACCTCACCCAAGAGCTGTGCCAATAAACCTGAACTAGCTTTACTGATCTGGTTCCTCAGGTCAGTCAGGTCAAGCCTTTCACCTGGTGCTGAAAGCCCGGGTGGCGCTGAACCCCCAGTCTTAGGGGCCAGGCCTCTGGTCGACTGTTGGTGGCCGATTCTCATCTGGCTGTGGACCTGACGTGATCAGTCTCTGATTCACGGTAAGTTGCCTGCTTTTTAGCCTCTGCCTCCCCGGGACCCTGTCCGAAGTCGCCCTTCTGTTTTTCCTCCGCTGCCAGGCAACTAACTGGGTACCCTAAGGCCCTGAGAGGTGTCTCCCCTTAGACCTATCCACTCTCTCTCTCACTTTTGAGCCCAGGCCACAGAGAGGGACACCTCACTCTGGTCTCTGCCCCCAGCTCAAAGCCTCTGGCTTCAACTTTAAAATGGGCAACTCCGAATCAAAACTTGACCCCCAGTCGCCTCTGAGCTGTCTGTTATAAAATATATCCAAATTGGAGCTCTCCCAAACTGTTAGACCTAAACACCTGATTTTTTTACTCTCAGAAGAACTGGCCTTTTTACAAACTCGACAACCACTCACACTGGCCTCCAGAGGGCACTCTAGATTTCAATGTTCTCCATGATTTGGAAAACTTTTGTTGCCACACAGGCAAATGGTCTGAGCTCCCTTATGTTCAGGCTTTTGGGGAAATGTGCTCTCATCCTCTCCTCTGCAGCCAATGTTCCATGGCTCAGGTTCTCCTAGCCGCAATAAACAAGCCTATAAATCAATCAGAACCACCAGACTCAAATCCCCAACCTGAGTCTTCAGCACGAACCGAACTCCCGGAACACTTGGCTCCCCCATCATGCAGCCCTCCCAATAGTTCCCAGCCTTCCTCCTGCCACCACCTCCTTCCCTCTCTACCCCTTCATCTCCTCCTCCTGCTTCAATTCCCCTATTTCTCCCTCAGTCACAGTCTCCCTTCCAAGACCTCAAAGCCTTTACCCCTTCCTTCCCCTACCCCCATCCCTTCCCCTCACCCCCTTCTATGGCTCTCAGTCCCTCCTCCACCCTATCCACCATGCTCTACCTCCTCTTTCACTCCCTTCCCTCACCCCATGATCCTCTCCCCTCCTCCCTCCACTCTTCAGGTTTCATCCTTTCCCCCAAAGCCTCAGCCAACTCACAAGACTCCTCCTCTGCATCCCTCCCCCCAACCTCATCTTCCTTTATACAACCCCACCCACTACATCCAGTCCTCTAACCCATGCCCCCAACCCTCACCCACTGCCTTAGTCTGCTCCTGAAACTCCTAACCCTTCTGACCCCTCTCCTATTGCCTCCCATACCTGGTCTGCTGCCAGCATCTTTCCCCTCCAGGAGGTGACAGGGACTGAAGGTGTTGCCCATAAGTGCCCCACTATCCCCTCATCCATCTCTGTTACAAGAGTTAATGGGGTTCCCTCTTTCCCACCAAGAACCCTACCTTCTCCCCTGCTCATTTGCTAGATGCTTTTTCTCACATTCATTTTCAGTCATGCCTATCTGTCCAATTCCCATACTGGGCCAAGACATTCTCAACCGCTTTGGGGCCACACTCTCACTAGGCGCCTCTGCCTCCCCAGAAACACATCTCCTCCTTCCTTTAATAGCTTCTCAAACCTCCACCCCCTACTGCCCTATTCCTTTCTTCCCACACCCAGTTAATCCCCAAGTATGGGACATTTCCACTCCCATAATCGCCACACATCATTAGCCTGTCTTTATCTGTCTCAAGAACCCTTCCTCTTTCCCTTCACAACCCCAGTTTCAAATTTTCAAAACACACTGCCAGGGGCTCAAACCTATGGCCACCCATCTCATGTCACAAGGCCTCCTCATACCTACTGACTCACCCTGTAGCACTCCCATCCTCCCCATAAGCAAACCCTCTAGCGCTTATCACTAGGTAAAAGACCTCCTACTCATCAACGAGGCAGTTGACCCAGTTCACCCAGTAGTAACTAACCCTTATACCCTCCTGTCTCATATCCAACCAAACACCACCTACTTTACAGTCTTAGACCTCAAAGATGCATTCTTTACAGTTCCCCTCCACCCTGACTCATACTTCCTTTACACTTGGGAAATCCTGACACCCGGTCATCCAGGCAGCTTACCTGGACAGTCCTCCCCCACGGCTTCAGAGACAGTCCCCACTTTTTGGCCAAGCCTTAGCCAGAGACCTCTCCACATGCAGTCTAGAACCCAACACTGTTTTATAGTATGTAGATGACCTTCTACTCTACAGCCCTCTGTCTCAACAAGCCTCGGCCTCCCTCTTAAATTTTCTTGGCAATAAGGGATATAGGGTGTCTCCCTCCAAAGCCCGGATACTTCTAGAACACATCATACCAAGATTTGGGGTCCCACTGACCATCAGACAGACAATGGCCCAGGCTTCATTTCTAAGATTGTCCTACAAGTATCAGAGGCACTCAACATATCCTGGAAACTACACATCCTTTATCATCCTAAGTCATCGGGTAAAGTGGGCCAACAGTCTTATTAAACAGCAGCTCACCAAACTCTCTGAACTTAAGCTGTCCTGGCCCTCCCTTCTCCCTGTTGCTCTTACCTGCTTATGACCTGCCCCTCGCTCCCCCACTGGGCTTAACCCTTTAGAGTTACTATACAGGAGACCATTTCTGCTCTCTAACCACTTTCCTACCCAGCCCCCCCAAACTGGCTAACTACCTCCCCTACCTTTCCCTTCTGTGCTCCCTTCTCCATTCACATGTGGATAGATCCCACACCCTGGGCTACTGGCTGCACTTCACTTCCTTGTGAGTTCCAATTTCAGGTCTGGTTCTTAGGTGACAAAGGATGACAGACCACCTACTCAACTACACTTCATGCCCTTTTGGTTCTTGCAATACAGTCCACTTAACTTTCAATGTTGTTTCTATATGCTGTCACCAATGTTCCAATCCTGAGTGCCTGGCAGAGCTACATAGCAACAGTCGGATTCTATTACTTTCTGGGATCACATGGGAGGGCATCAGGCCTGGTGGGAGGAGGCCTAGGGCACAGCCTGATGACAGCTCAACACCCTTCCCAAGTGACCTAACTAAAAGACTCAGAGGCAATGGAAACAGCTCCAGCTGTCATTGCCGGCACAGGTAACTCTACAAACAGGAGGGCTCTAGACCTACTAACCAGAGAAAAAAGGGGAAACATGCCTCTTTCTCAGGAAAGAATGCTGCTACTATATAAATGAATTGGGCCTGATGGAGACCCACATAAAAACACTCCAGACAGTGGGTGAAGACCCCAAACGCCACTTCACTAACCAGGCATCCTCGCCAAGCTGGTGGAAATCCATGCCTCTACCCTGGCTTGCCCCAATCATGAGTCCATTAATAATGATTTTTTTTTTCTTCTAATAGCCCCTTACCTCCTCCGCCTCCTTCTATACTCATATGTTCCCTTGAACATGGACCTGCCAATTTCGGACTCTTCCAACCACCCCCCCCCCCATGTAGTCCCCAACCAACTTGAAGTAGCTAGGAATTGAGTCAGCATCCATATACACAAAAAGGTCGCAATGTTAGGAGGCACTGTGCTCAGAACAAAAGGACCTAACATGATGGCCATGCCCTCCAATAACCCCATCACCCACATTCCTGAGCATGATCAGAACCAGCAGTTTCAAGACTCCCCTGCCGGCCAATGGCTGGGGCCCCTCCCTAGTTGGAACCTTATCAGCATGTTTCCCCTCTTTCCCTCTGCTTTCCCCCATCTTGAAATAGTTACTTTCCTCAGCCTGCCCTTGGTTTCCCCCAACCCCGCCCTTCCCTTTAAAAGACCTGCACCTTAGGTCCCAGATGCGACTTCTCTGGCCTCACATCTTGGGACCAGTGAACCTCGCCAGAGAGCTGTGCCAATAAACCTGAACTAGCTTTACTGATCTGGTTCCTCACGTTGGTCAAGCCTTTCACCTACAGAATGGGAGAAAATCTTTGCCAGCTATACATCTGACAGAGGATTAATATACAGAATATACAATGAACTCAAAAAAGAAAACAGTTAAGAAATCAAACAACCCAATTAAAAAATGGGCTGTGGAACTAAAAAGAGTTCTCAAAGGAAGAAAGTCAGATGGCATATAAATATCTAAAAAACATCTAAAATCTGTATCATTAGCCACCAGGGAAATGCAAATTAAAACTACTTTGATATTCCATCTCAATCCTGTCAGAATTGCTACCATCATGAAAACAAATGACAATAAATGTTGGCAAATATTTGGAAAAAGGGGAACACTTCTACGCTGTTGGTAGAATGTAATCTGGTACAGCCATTGTGGAAATCAGTGTGGAGGTTCTTGAGACAAATAGATTTACCATATAATCCAAGTATAGCACTCTTAGGCATATACCCTAATGACTCTTCTCACTACCTTAGGGACACTTGCACAACCATGTTTACTGCCGCTGTATTCACAATACCTAGGAAATGGAACCTGCCTAGATGCCCCTCAACAGGTGAATGGATAATAAAGATGTGGTACATTTACACAATGGAGTTCTATCCAGCAGTAAAACAAAAAAGAAAGAAAGAAAGAAAGAAATTATGAAATTTGCAGGGAAATGGATGGATCTGGAAAGGATTATACTAAGTGAGGTAACCCAGGCCCAGAAAGCCGAATGAAGCATGTTCTCTCTCATATGTGAATCCTAGCTACAAATGTTTCTACTTGTGTGGGAGCTAGAACCAAAAATCAATAGCAGAGGCCAGTAAGCTAGAAAAGGGCTATAACGGAGGGAGGAAAGGGAAGGACTTTAGGGGATAGTATTGCATATATGTAAGTAGAACAGATTATAGGAAGTGGAATGGCCTAAGTGAGGCCAGAGGAAGAGACTGAGTAAGAGAAGGGTCAGGGGAGGGTCAATCAAAATTCAAGATATTCTGAATAAGACATATGAAAGCCTACTTTTTTGGATAATGGCACATCTAGAAGCTGTTGATTGCTACTAGAAAATTTTCAGTGCCAAGGATGGGATACCTTCCAGTGAGTTGTTGGCCAAGGAGGCCCCTGTTGCCTCCAAAACATTACCGGCTATTGCCAAGGTCCTTGGATCCTCAAGAGTAACACATGGTAAGACCCTTTTGCTGAAGACTTTACATGTGTAGGCAGCAAGGTCACTGAAAAATCAAGCTGGTGCTGAGCTCAAAACCTTCTCCCTGTAGACCAGCCAACTGAAAGCTGGAAAAAGCTGCACTGCATGCTGCCCTGGGAGACAGAAGTCATCAATGTTGAAAACCGTTGCCACTGTAAGCCTCAAGTTCAGCCAGACAGGCCAAATGACAAACAGATGCAATACTGGCATGCCTGCTCTGGGGGAAACCAAATGCTCTCTAACTGGACTGGAGGCCCACTCTATTGACGGGGGGGAGTGTTATATGCCTGGTACTGAAAACCTAATCAAAAGCCTATGGCAGGGGAGGTCATGGGCCTTAGGGGTATAAAGCCTGCTCTTGTCTGACTAAATGCATATATTATTCTCACCAAACTGCCCTGTAAGCACTACACTTAATGTTCATATTCACATATTAATACTACTCTCACTTTTGGTTAGAGAAGCCTCTCTTTTCAGATGGCAGTGATCACTGAGATGACCCAAAAGGCAACATAGTGCTGAGAGGAAGGGACGGAGGAGTGTCCAGCACTGAAACATCTCTATCACACCCTCCTAGGCTCAGGGTCCATTGCGGAAGAGGTGGCAGAAAGAATGTAAGAGCTAAAGGAAGGGTACCACTCCTTACAATCCAACTGTCCAGAAAGAAATTGGCCTCAATATCCATGACCTCACAGTGCCTAGCAATACCTTCACAAGACCCTCATAATAGGAGAAAAAGATGATGACATCAAAATAAAAGACAGATTAATGGAGAGAGGAGGTGGATATGATGGAGATCGGAGTTGTGAAGGGAAAAATGGGGGAGGAGAGGGAAATATAGTTTATTGTCTTTAAGTATAGAAGTTGTCAATAAAAAATTAAAAATTAAAAAACAAAAGAATAGTGGCTCTGTTGAGTGGAGCTGCTGATAGATGGAAGGGATTTTTCTTTGGCTTAAGGTCATGAGGGGATCTCCATGATGGTAGCAGAATTCTGGCAAGGGGGACCTGGGTATAACACCTCTAAGGCAGCCCCTAACAATGCAACTCCTCCAGCAAGGCTCCACCTCCAAAACTGCCATCATCTGGGAACAAAGCATTCAAAACACATGAGTTGCTAGGCGTGGTGGCACACACCTTTAATCCCAGCACTCTGGTAGGCAGAGGTAGGAGGATCACCATGAATTCAAGGCCATCCTGAGAATACATAGTGAATTCCAGGTCAGCCTGAGCTGACCCTACCTGTGTGACCCTACCTCAAAAAAACAAATAAAAGGAAAAAAAAAAAAACATGAGTTATGGGTACATTTATTCAAACCAACACAGGCTCTTTTATTTTGAACATCTTATCACCCATACTAACTGCCACTACAACAAAGGAGACACCATACCAAATTCACATCATGTGAGAAAGGATAGACAAGGTCCATCAGAAGACTCAGCTTCAGTTGTATGTCTCATCACTCATATGACAGGCAATGTAACTGCTCCTCCCAGAATCATCACTGGTTTTCCCAGCCCCTATACAGGTACCATGTTTAGTTCTTCTTTTCCTGGGTGGTTGACAGAGGCACTAATAGACCAAAGAAAGGATTCCAGAAGGGTGTGTAGACAATATGGAGGGTTGGAAGCCTCACCAATGAACCCCAATGTAAGAAAACAGATAATAGCCTGCACAGTAACCTTTTTTTTCTTCAAGACATAAGATCTGTAAATGAACTTATTAAATTAAGCCAAGTGAGATCTCTGCAGGGAAGCAACTTGTAGCTACTGCAAATTGGTGCAGTTCTGCATGACCCATCAAACCAATGAGAAAAACTGAGTAAGAAACAAAAACTGGAAAGGCTGCCCATGCTTGTGGATTGAAAAAGTCAATATTGTGAAAATGGCTGTTAACCAAAAGCAATTTACAGATTCAATGCAATGCCCATCAAAATTCCTGGGGCATTCTTCACAGAAATAGAAAAACAAAATCTTAAAATTCATAATGAAGCACAAAAGACCTTGGATAACCAAAGAATTCCTAAGCAAAATTGGAAAAAAAAATGCTAGAGATATCATACCTGGTTTCAAGGTATATTATAGAGCCATAGTAACAAAAGAGCATGATACTGGCACAAAAGACATGAAGATCAATGGAACATAAGATCCAGGTATAAACCCACAGAGATACAGCTACCTAATTTTGACAAAGCTGTCAAAAATACTCAGTGGTGGGCTGAGGAGATGGCTTAGTGGTAAGGCGCTTGCCTGCAAAACCAAAGGACCTATGTTTGATTCCCCAGGACCCACGTAAGCCAGATGCATAAGATGGCGCATACATCTGGAGTTCATTTGCAGTGGCTGGACGCCCTGGTGTGCTTATTCATTCTCTCTCTCACTCTCTCTCTAATAGATAAATAAAAACAAAAAATATTTTAAAAACTTAGTGGTGAAAAGACAGACTCCTTAATAAATGGTGCTGGGAAAATTGTACATCTATATGTAGAAGAATAAAAATACATCCTTATCTCTCATCCTCTACAACAGCAAATGGATCAAAAACCTTGAACTCTGAAATGCTAGAAAAAAACACTTCTAGATATACATATGGGCTACTTTGTAAGCTCATGAAAAAGATGAGTTACAAAAGAAAGGACACTCAAGTCCAATTTGGTCAGCCAGATTCACTGTTCATTGGGGTTACTTAGGAAGCATGGTAAGGGATCACGTGACCCTAAGGCAGGTGACTAACTAAAAAACACATTCCAGCATCATTAACAACAAACCAAAGCTCTGCCACTGTAGTCTGCACCCCACCTTCTGTATACTGAGAACCCCCCAACAAAACTACATGCAGCTAGGGGACAGAAGGGAGTGGCTGGAATGTCTAGTAAAATATAATGACCCTCACCCTCCTTCTATGACAGAATATTATTACGGTGGGGGTCTTGTGATGGTGTATGCATAATCACTGCTGATCTGATTTCAGATGTCATAGGCCATGTCAAGCCATGAGGACTGAATTCCACAACTCTTACATGGCAAGCCAGTGCTCTATCTGGGAAAGATTTGAATTTGATAGACTCAAAGTTCTACCATCAAAAGTAGCACTATGGAGTGTAGAGGGTGGCAGGCATAGTTAGCATCAAAAAGCAGCCTCAAAGAAAACAAAACAAAACAAAACAAAAAAACAAAAACAAAAAAAAACCTTGGAATAAACTTAACTAAGGAAGTGAAGGATCTCTACAATGAGAACTTTAAATCATTCAAGCGAGAAATTGCAGAAGACAGAAGAAAATGGAAAGACATCACATGTTCTTGTACTGGAAGAATCAATGTTGTGAAAATATCAATCTTACCAAAAGAAATCTACACAATTAATGCAATCCCCATTAAAATTCCAATGGCATTCTTCACAGGAATAGAAAAAACAATCCAAAAATTCATTTGGAAGCACAAAAAAACCTAGAGTAGCCAAAACAAATAAACAAACAAACAAACCAGCAACAAAAATAAGGTATCACAATACCCAATTTTAAGCTATATTACAAAGCCATAGTAACAAAAACAGCATGGTACTGGCACAAAAGCAGACATGTAGATCAATGGAACAGAATAGAGGACCGAGATGTAAGTCCAGGTAGCTATAGCCACCTGATATTCGATAAAAATGGCAAAAATACTCATTGGAGAAAAGACAGCCTCTTCAGCAAATGGTGTTGGGAAAACTGGTTATCTATCTGTAGAAGGATGAAAATAGATTCTTCTCTCTTCCATGCACAAGAATTAAGTCCAAATGGATTAAAGACCTTAACATCAGACCTGAAACTCTGAAACTGCTAGAGGAAAAAGTAGGGGAAAACCTTCAACATATTGGTCTTGGCAAAGAGTTTCTGAATATAACCCCAAGTACTCAGGCAATAAAAGCACAGATTAACCCCTGGGACATCATGAACTTACAAAGTTTTTGTATGGCAAAGGACACTGTGAATAGAGCAGAGAGGCAACCTATAGGAAGGGAAAAAATCTTCGCCAGCTGATACATCTGATAGAGGATTAATATCTATGACATACAAAGAACTCAAAAAGTTAAATAATAAGAAATCAAACAAGCCAATTAAAAAATGGCCTATGGAGCTAAACAGAGTTCTCAAAAGAAGGAATATGGATGGCATATAAGCTTCTAAAAAATGTTCTACGTCCCTAGTCATCAGGGAAATGCAGATTAAAACTACATTGAGATTCCATCTCACTCCTGTCAGATTGGCTACCATCATGAAAACAAATGATCATAAATAAATGCTGGCGGGGATGTGAAAAAAGAGGAACCCTTCTACACTGTTGGTGGGAATGCAATCTGGTCCAGCCATTGTGGAAATAAGTGTGGAGGTTCCTAAAACAGCTAAAGATTGATCTACCATATGACCCAGCTATAGCACTCCTAGGCATATATCCTAAGGACTCATCTCATTTCTTCAGAAGTATGTGCTCAACCATGTTCATTGCTGCTCAATTCATAATAGCTGGGAAATGGAACCAGCCTAGATGTCCCTGAACTGATGAGTGGATAATGAAGATATGGCACATTTATACAATGGAGTTCTACTCAGCGGTAAAGAAAAATAAAGTTATGAAATTTGCAGAAAAATGGATGGATCTTGAAAGGATTATACTAAGTGAGGTAACCCAGGCCCAGAAAGAAAAGTGCCACATGTTCTCTCTCATATGTGGATCCTAGCCACAGATGATTGGGCTTCTGTGTGAATAGGAAGAAAACTCAGTAGCAGAGGCCAGCAAGCTAAAAAAGAGATACAAAGGGAAGAGAAGGGAAGGGAGGAGGGTACTTAATAGGTTGGTATTGTATACATGTAAGTAGAAGAATAGATTAACGGGGGTGAAAAGACCCAAAGTGAGGTCAGGAGAGGAGACTGAGTAGAGGAAAGGTGGAGGGAAGGCTAATCAAAATCTAAGAGGATATAAATAAATCATATGGAATCCTCCGATTTTGGACAATGGAACACTCAGGAGACGTAGATCATTGCTAGAAAACTTTCAGTGCCAGGGATGGGATACCTTCCAGAGAGTTGTTGGCCAGCGAGGTCCCTGATGCCCCCAAAACATTATAGGCCATTGCCAAGGCCCTTGGTTTCCCACCAGGAATCTATGGTAAGACCCTATTGCTGAAGACTCCACATATATGGGCTGCAAGGCCACTGAGAAATCCTGTTGGAACTGAGCTGGTAACCTCCTCCATGTAAACCAGCTGACAGAAAGCTGGAAGAAGCCATTCTACATGCAGTTCAATGGGAGAAAGAGATACCACCAGTGAAGATACTCAACAGTGGACACTGCAAGCCTTATAATTGGCCAGCCAGGCCAAATGAGCCAACGGGTGCTATAGTGGCACATCTATCATGGTGGAAACCAACTGCCCTCCAATTGGGCTGGAGGCCCACTCCATGGGAGGGAATACATCCCTGATACGGAAAACTTAAAACAGGGCTAGTCATGAGCCCTAGGGGTGTAACATCTGCTGATGTCTGGATAAGTGTATGTACTATGCTTATGAAACTGCCCAGTAAGCACTTCTCTTAATATTCATACCCTTATATTAATGCTACTCTCACTTTGGGTAGAGAATCTTCTCTTTTCAGATGGCAGTGACCTTGGGATGACCCAGAAGGTATCATGGTGCTGGAAAGAAGTGACTAGAGTACCGAGTAACATCTCAATCACACCTTCCAAGGCTCAGGGTCTAATGCGGAAGAGGTGGCGGAAACAATGTGACAGCCAAAGGAAGGGTAGGACTCCTTACAACGCGCTCCCTCCAGACATAAAATGGCCTCGATATCCATGACCTCATAGTGCCTGACACTACCTACACAAGACCATCATAAGAGGAGGGAAAGATCATGACATCAAAATGGAAGAGAGACTGATTGAGATGGGGAGGGGATATGATGGAGAATGGAATTTCAAAGGGGGTAAGGGGGGGAGGGAGTGTATTACCAGGGGATAATTTTTATAATCATGGAAAATGTTTTAAAAAATTGAGAAAAAATAAAATAGAAAAAAGAGTTGTCAACAGAAGAAATACAGATGGCATATAAAGATCTAAAAGTGTTCTCCATCCTTACCCATCAGGGAAATGCAAATTAAAACTACCTTGACATTCTGTCTCTCTCCTGTCAGAAAACAAATCTCTCCTGTCAAGAAAACAAATGACAATACATGTTGGCGAGGATGTGGTAAAAGGGTTTGCATTGTTGGTGGGAATGTAATCTGGTACAGCCATTGTGGGAATCAGTGTGGATTCTTGAGATAGCTAAAAATAGATTTGCCATATGATCCACCTAAAGCACTCCTAAGCACATACCCTAATGACTCTTCTCACTACCTTAGAGATCCTTGCACAACCATACTGCTGCTATATTCACAATAGCTAGGAAATGGAACCAGCCTAGATGTCCATCCACTGATGAATGGATAATAAAGATGTGGCACACCTACATTATGGAACTATTCAGTGGTAAAGAAAAATGAAATTTGTAGGGAAATGGATGGATCTGGAAAGGATTATACTAAGTGAGGTAACCCTGGTCCAGAAAGCCAAACATTGCATGTTCTCTCTTATATGTGGATGCTAGCTACAAATGTATAGACTTGTGTGTGATCTGGAACCAAAAATCAGTAGCAAAAGCCCATAAGCTTGAAAAAGGCTATAACAGAGAGAGGAGAGAGAAGACCTTAAGGGGATGTGTAGCAGACAGCTTCAGGTTCACTGAGAACTTCCAGACCAGGCACAATTATGGAGGAAGGGATATTTATTGAAGCTTACAGATCCAGGGGAAGTTCCATAATGGCAGAAGAAGCTGGCCTGCCTTCACAGGACCAAGCAGAGAGAGAGAAGTACAATCCTAAAAGCCACACAGTGCAGCACACTTCAGGAACTCCTGCTAAGCACACTTTGCATATCTTTAGATTGAAATCTGAAACCCACCACCACACCTTAAGATACACCCGGTGACACTGCCTCCAGCCAGGTGGCTGCAGATGCAAACTACAAACAAATAAAAAAACTGAGTATATTGGGAGCCATCTATTCAAACCACCACAGGATGGTATTGTATATATGTAAGTAGAACAGATTACAGGGAGGAGAAAGGCCTAAGCAAGGTCAGGGGAAGAGATTGTATAAAAGAAAGGTCGGGGGAGAGGGTCAATCAAAATTCAAGATATTCTGAATAAGACATACAAAAATCTACTTTCCCATGAGAAAGAAAGGGTAAACCCTATTGCTCAAGACTTCACATGTCTGAGTGGCAAAGTCACTGAGAAATCAAGCTGGAACTGAGCAGAAAACCTTCTCCCTGTAGCCCAGTCAACTGAAAGCTGGAAAAAGCTGCACTGTATGCTTTCTTATGGGAGACAGCAGTCACCAGCGGTGAAAACAGTGGACGCTGGAAACCTCAACTTTGGCCACACAGGCCAAAATCCTGAACAAGTGCAATAGTGGCATGTGTGCTCTGGGGGAAACCAACTGCTCTCTAATTAGACTGAAGGCCTACTCTATGGGAGGGAATACATGTCTTGTGGTGAAAACCTAATCAAAACCCTATGGCAGGGGAGGTCATGAGCCTTAGGGGTATAATGCCTGCTCTTGTCTGGATAAATGCAAATATTACTCTCACCAAATTGCCCTGAAAGCACTACACTTAATGTTCATACTCATATATTAATGATACTCTCACTTCTGGTTAGAGAAGCTTCTCTTTTCCAATGGCAGTAACCACTGGGATGACCCAAAAGGCAATACAGTGCTGAGAAGAAGGGACGGAGGAGTGTCCAGCACTGAAACATCTCATACCCTCCCAGGCTCAGGATCAATTGTGGAAGAGGAGGCAGAAAGAATGTAAGAGCCAAAGGAAGGGTACCACTCCTTACATACTACTGTCTGGACAGAATTTGGCCCCAATATCCAAGACCTCACAGTGCCTAGCAAAACCCACACAAGACCCTCATAATAGGAGAAAAGGATGATGGTACCAAATTAAAAGAGAGACTAATGGAGAGAGGGAGGGATATGACAGAGAGCATAGTTATGAAGGGGAACATGGGGGAGGGTAAGGGAGGGGAGGAAAATACCATGGTTTGTTGTCTGTATGTATAGAAGTCAATAAAAAAAATACATATATTTTTTTAAAAAGCTGCTATGTTGGGGCTGGAAAGATGGCTAAGCAGTTAAAAGACACTGTAAAGTCTGTTGATTCAGGTTCAACTCTCAAACCACTGTCACAAAAAGTGGCATGTTTGGGCTGGAGAGATGGCTTAGCAGTTAAGGTGCTTGCCTGCAAAGCCTAAGGACACAGGTTGCATTCCCCAGTACCCACATACGCCAGATGCACAAGGTTGCACATGTTTCTACAGTTCCTTTGCAGTGGCTACAGGCCCTGGCATGCCCGTTCTCTTCCACCCCCTACCATCTGCCTGTTTCTCTCTTAAATAAATAAATATATTTTAAAACATTTTATTTTATTTATTTGACAGATAATGAAGGAGGGAGAGAAAATAGGCACAACAGGGCCTCCAGCCACTGCAAAGGAACTCCAGAAGAGTATGCTCCCTTGGGCATCTGGCTAACGTGGGTCCTGGGGAATTGAACCTGGGTCCTTTGGCTTTGCAGGCAAATGCCTTAATCGCTAAGCCATCCCTCTAGCTCTAAATAAAATACATTTTAAAAGTGGTGTGTTTGTGTGCCCACACAACCGCATGCAAATTAATTGAAGTATATTTTAAAAAGAAAAGAGCTGAGATATTTCTGTAATTGTCTTAACTGATCATGAAGACTTGGGCCTGGATAGCAGTAACAGTACTGGATCCTAGATGCTATACAGCAGGTGGTAGTGGGCATGGGATAGAAAACTCCCAGGTGTGTGGTTTGGCTGGTGTAACTACGAGCTTGCTTATGGAATCCTGGTTTCATTCAGACATCTAGTTGAAGTTTCAACTATGAATTCCAAGGAGTACGTCTGAAGAAACAGATTTTTTGCTATTCAAACCCACCAGAAGAGATGGGTACAGAGAAGACCAAGAAGACTTATCACAATTTAAAAGTGTAGGCAGAAAAAACTGATGCACTAGCACCTGAAGAGGTCCACGAGTAGCTTGTTGTTTTGTTCTTTTGGGACAAGGTCTCTTGTGGCTTGAATTCATTACGTAGCACAGGTTGGTTCAAACTCACGCCAATCCTGGCGGCTTTGCATTTTTTAAAACTTACTCGTCTGGTCTGGGCCCCGATCATAAACCCGGCAGGACCACGACACAGGCCTAGTGCGGCGCACACAACGCAGACACCTAGGGGTCCCAAGCCCCACCCCCAACCGTGCGGGATGAGGAGCAGTAGGCCGCACAAAGCACACCAGCCCTGTCCCCGAGCACTCGCCGCTGCTTTTCTCACCGAGGCGGAGATCTACCGGGCACCAGGGTTGCAGGCCGCTCTCCACCTTCCACAGCGCCATCACGACCCGGGAGGGTACACCCGCCGTCCCCGCGCTGCTCAATTTTTGAAGCTCACTTCCGCGCGCGCTCCGAGACGTTTCTTCAGACCAATCACAATGGAGCAGATTCACAACTGACCAATCGGTATGCTGGACAAGGTTCATAACATGAACCAAGCTGCTGGGTCGTCCTTCGCATGCGCAGTAGGGAGAGCGCGGACTCGTTCTTCAGGATGCTTTTATATTCGCTTTCTTGTTTAGGAAGTGGCCAGGAACTAAGTTAAAACCTAGTCGCCTCATTTCCTCTAGGTCTTATATGGTAGGAAATCTGCAGGCAAAATGAAACATAGTACTTCCTGAAGTAACTGTTACCTTTGCCACTGTGGAGAGACATTCAGCGTGCGTGTGAGCACGCTACCCTCACCCAGTGAGAACTCGAGCTTTGCACACATCCGAATAGGAAAGGCAGCCCAAAGGCTATCAGGAAAGATGTAAGGGAAATCAAACGAAAGCGCTGAGAGAAGACATCGGCACTTTGGATTTTCACAGAATGTTTGTGCCCGAATCCTGTTGAAAAGAAGCTAGTGCTGCCATATTAATTAAGGGAATGTCAAGCCGGCCTCCTTACTGCGCGTGCGCAGTTGAGCGCCCCTTCGGCTACCCAGAGAGTAGCCCCGGGAAAAGGGCGTGCGCATGCGCATGCCTTTTCCTACGCATCCGGACCCAAGCTAGCCTTACCCTACAACCCCGCCCCGAGCCGCTGAAGCACCTCGGTGCGTTGCCCCGTGGGAGTCTGGGCAGCTGGCTGCGCTGGTAAGTGCTCGACCCCACCCGGTGGGCAGCGGAGCCCGCACCCGCGGCTGCCCGTCCTAGCGCTGTGCGGCCCGCCTCGACTGCTCGCCGCCCGCGTCTTGTCGCACTTGCTGGAGCTGAGGAGGTGCCCGCCGCGCACCGCCGCTGCGGGCGCTGCAGCGGGCCGCGGGCCTCGCCGGGCTTCCTCCCCCCGTGGAGCTTCGTGCGTCGCGGCCGGCCTTTCCGGCCCTGTCCCCGCGCAGCAGACCCTCCTCGGTCCTAGCCCGCCGCCCAGCGAGGCTGCGGAGAGGCCGGCCAGCGCTCCCGCAGCAGCTCGCTGCCAGCCTTCCCCGAGGGCAGCCCCGCGCCTGGCAGGAAGGAGCAGTTTTGGCCCAGACCCGTCTGGCCCGGTGCTGCGATGAGCTTCTTCGGCTTCGGGCAGAGCGTGGAGGTGGAAATCCTGCTGAACGATGCGGAGAGTAGGAAGCGAGCGGAGCACAAGACCGAGGACGGGAAGAAGGAGAAATATTTCCTCTTCTACGACGGGGAGACTGTCTCTGGGAAGGTGAGCCTTTCACTGAAGAACCCCAACAAGCGACTGGAGCACCAGGGCATCAAAATCGAGTTCATTGGGCAGATTGGTGAGTGGATCCCTGAGATCTCCCTACCCCAGTGCTACCAGTCGGGCCCAGACGCTAAGCGGGTGCGGAGGTAGCAGGGTTTTTCAGGGCCCAGCTCCTGCGAGGCCTGTCACAGGCTCTTGTCAACCTCAGTCTAAAAGCCCGAGGTTCAGCCAAAGTGCCGCCTGTGGGAGACTCCCCCTGTATTACCATCTTGCCAAATGCGACAGCGTAATGCCAAGGAACTCGGGACAGCCAAGGATGGGAGGAAGCGCTCTGCTGTGTGGCCTTATGCGTACCTCGCCCCTGGCACCCCCAGTTGCCTCTTAGACATGCTCTCAGCTTTGCTTCTTGCCCCCAGGATTTCAGACTGAGTGTGCTCAGGGCATATCCTATGTCTTGCAGGTGGGTTTGCTATGGAGAGCCAGCAGCTCCCATAGACTAGATGGCTACTCTTCCAAAGATAAGTTGTGCCTCACCCACCCACCCACCTACTCACTCCGATTTTCTTGATTAAATATGATTTGGGAGCCAGGGCTTATCAGCTGTCTTATATCGTCTTCACCTAGAACTGCCTATTCTGGGCATGTTTGGAAGAAGACCTATAACCTGCCTCAATCTGCCTTCCTGTATTTCTCAACTCCTTGTTCACATGGTAGTCTTCAGTCGTGTAATCTCCCTTAAAAAATAATGTTACTAAGCCAACAATTAAATGATCAAATTTTCTCAATGCTCAGTAGCACTTACTAGAACTAGACAGCAAAATGTAATAACAAAGATTTGGAGAGCTGCCTATCAAGACTAGGTTGTCTCCAGTTCTAAGAGTATTTGGGTCTTGTGCATTATTAAATTGTTCAGGTACTTCCAAAATAACCATTGTTGTCATGAGGTCAGGAGCAGTTTTTGCAGAAGTACTGGTGATTTGTGAACAAACACATCTGGCAAAAAACACTTGCCGTGTACCCTATACTGCATATACAACGCTGCTTTTTAGAGACTTCCTTGGGAAAATGTGCTAAACTCATCCTGAGAGTTCCACTAAGCGTTTACTTTTAGAATAACCTAAAGGGTGTGCTGGAGAGATGGCTCCGCAGTTAAAGGTGCTTGCTTGCAAGTCCTGCTGGCCCAAATTAGATTCCCCCATGTTAAGCCAAATGCAAAAAAAAAATGGCATGCATCTGGAGTTCATTTGCAGTGGCACGAGAAAGAAAGAAAGAGAATGAGAATGGGTAGGGCAGAGCCTTGCCACTGCAGATGAACTCCAGATGCATGTGCCACTTTGTGCTTCTGATTTTATGTAGGTACTAGGAAATCAAATCTGGGCCAGCAGGCTTTACAAGCAAGCACCTTTAACCACTGAGCCACCTTCCCAGCCCTCTCTCTTTTGGTTGTTTTAAAGCCAGGATATGAGAGACATCTTATGGTCCCAGAGAAGATTATGTAGAATAGCATTCATGCTCTCTACTTTCCTGCTTCTGACATGAGTGGCAGTGTTTCTCAAGTACGGCATTCTTGACATATGGGCCTTTGATGATTTGTTATCCCAGTATGTTTATCTGCATCCCCAGCCTCTCTTGAGCTAATAGTACTGCTGGCCTCTGCTGCTTGTGACAGAACAATGTTGATATGTTGCTATGTGTCCCCTGGGAAATACAATTGTCCCTAGTAAAGAGCCTTAGGGTAAACTGGATAAATTGAATTATTTTATGTTAAGCATGATATATAAGATAGTTCAACTCTTGCTTTCTGAGAATTCCTAGTTTTTAAGTAGGAGTTTTAAAGATACTACATTAATTCTTCTGCTCCATAATACTAGTGTAAACATGTGTGTCTAGTTTGTATCTATACCATTGTTCTCAGGTATGTGAAAGATAATTCAGGATGTTCCCTGCCAAAGACAATATGTAATGAGTTACTCTAGAAGAAATGAATAGTGTCAGGATCTCCCTGTGTGATTGTCTCAATGAAAGGTAGCTGAAAAGGCTATTTGTTTTAACTGCTCCATTTGCTCCCTTGTCCACCTCCTTCATTTCCAGAAAGCATCCTTAGTGAATTTTCTCAAAACCATTTTTCGGTTCTCCTGGTAACTCTTCCTGGGCACTCTGGGCTGAGTAGGCCATGGGAATTTGAGCAAGTTAGGGTCTCAGCTTTCTGGCTATAAATAAAAGATAATAACATCACCTGGTTATTATGTTGAGCTATTTGGGAGATTATGTCTCATGCCCCATGTAGAAAGTTCCCTTATAAAAGTGATAGTAGTCAATGCTGTGATGTTTCCACTTCACAGTTACAGTTACTGAGATACAGC
The DNA here is from genome assembly GCA_036346955.1 of Dipus sagitta. Taxonomy (NCBI): domain Eukaryota; kingdom Metazoa; phylum Chordata; class Mammalia; order Rodentia; family Dipodidae; genus Dipus; species Dipus sagitta. The sequence goes on along the minus strand of CM070772.1, from coordinate 74,015,393 downwards.
TTTCCCCCAAACCTCTTATATCCTCTACAGTCAGCTTGCCTTATCAACTTTACAGGGCATGGTTCAGCCCTTTGCCTAGTAGTCACAGCTGGTGTTGGGTATGAAGCCATTTCCCATTATGTACTTAAAATATATACTTCTCCCTCAATTTTCCATGATTAACCAAAGAATAATAATTGCATAATAAGGAATGGTGGCCAGTGAGTGTGTTTATTATTTGGCTTGATCAAGAGAAAGCTTCAGAAAAAACTTTCTACTGAGCATGGTAGCATGCATCTGCAATCCTACACCTGGTCTGAAAACAAAACAGAACAAAGAAATGAAAGAAAAACCTCTCTAGTTATGTAGCTTCTATTTCCTCTTTCTTGGTATCATGTTATTAAAATTGACTCATTAAATGTGTATTAGCTGATTCAGAGGCACAAAGTACTTTTCTTAGACTGTTGCACTCTTTTGTTTAATCCTCCTAGCTGTCCTAAAGAAGCATGTGAGTTATTGTGCCACATATTGAAGGCAGTCATTATGAACTGACTTTAGGCATAAGAGCAGGGGTGGTGGGTAACTTAGTTGAAGTTGTGGTCCTGTGGTTTTTCTCCTTCATTGCACTCTTTGACTATGTATCATGTGGGTGGAACTTACATCAGGTTCCAAGGTCAGGCTGTAGGAATGACAGCAGAGGGCTAAGAAAGTTACTTTCACTGAATTCTTTCCCCCGTCCTCAATGTTTTGGTTCAGGAGTTTTGAAGGAGGTGGAACTTTGTCCCGTCATTGTGTAACTTGTTCTGGAGATCTCTTTCTGTAACCTTGACATCAATGTTGTCTTATATGGCTCTCTGTGTGTGTGTGTGTGTGTGTGTGTGTGTGTGTGTGTGTGTGTGTGTTGCTGGAGATCCAACCAGGATTGGCAAGCATACTATCACCAAGCTACACCCCCAGGCCATCCTCTAGTCTGATGAATCTCAACTATTTTTGTTTTGTTTTTTGTTATTTTGTCCTGGCTGGGCTTCTCTTCTAAGTTTCACACTTATTTCAAGCTTCCTGCTGGACCTGTAAGTTTTTACCAACTTCCTACTGGTTAAAGGGGAACAGTATATGTAAATCCACCCTAAACTTGACCCTGCCTATCTTTCCTGATTCATAGGTTCCTAAACCTTTACCCTTCTGTAGCTTTCTCAAAATAATCCTCTTCTAGCTGGGCATGATGTTATATATCTGTGACCCCAGCACTTGGGAGACTGAAGCATTATGAGTTCTAGCTCATAGTGATACCTTATCTCAAGAGTGCAACAACGGAAAAAAAATCTGTATATTAACATTTTTCTACAAAGTATGGCCTTCCATCTAAGCTGTTACTTGTTTTTCAAAGGCCAGGAAGTTCACATCCATAGGAAACCTCCCTGGCTGCCCTAGGCTGACATAAGCACTTCCTGCACTATTCTTCCAAGCCCAGTCAGTACTTCTTTTCAAGCAGGATGTGATTTTGTTGTTTTTGATTTGTTTTAAACTCTCTGTCTTCCTCCCCTGAAAGCCAGGGGTTGCTTTTAAACTACCATTAGTGCAGGGGTTAATCTCTGGTCTCAGTGGTCATGTGCTAGTAGTGGTGCTCAGTAAATATTTGTTAACTATATACACTGGTCAGAGCTAAGATTTTTACAGAAAGTTTTTTCTGCCATTTTTTCCTTGTTTTCCTAGAGAAACCCCTTTTTGCAATGCTGGAGAATCAACCTAGGACTATGGGCATTCCTATCAAGTGCTCCCGTAACCAATTCCCCACCCATAAAAGTTACTTTACTGAAAGGGAGAACTCAGGAGTGCTTTGCTGGCTGCCATCAAGCCCTTTTTCCTGAGGATGTTTGTGTGTAAGAGTGATGAGCTCAGTGCAGCTGTCAGTCAAGGCCACTATGAACTCAGATTACTTATGACTCACTGGAGCATCCTCTTAGTGAAGTGAGATGTAAAAACACTAAATCTGATATCAGTTCACCTGTTTTTGTATCTTTTTTTTTTTTTCATCACGTACCTATGCCAAGTTGAGATTGACTTCTTGTATGAGAGAAAAAGGAGTTGTCAGACATGGCCTATTTGCTTCTGCAGCAACACCTCAGATGTTACAGTTAGTTTCAGTATTGCTCAAGAGTGTAGTAAGTGCCTATCTCTTCATTCCCATTTTTTTCCTATTGCCTTTCTTCTTTCTTTAAGTTTTTCATCTGTATTGATATCCTCCCTATACACTAGCATGCTGTTTCTGATGGCCTGATCTCTGATCTAACAATGTCAGTAAGAGCACAACTAGGTTACACTAGGTTACACTCATATGGTAGAAAGGCGTAAGACCGCATTTTGGAAAGTAATTGTATACAAAGAGTACTGTGGGAACTAATGCACTGTTACAGAAGAAAAAAATATTTTTCAGCTAGAATCTTTTAGAAAACTCTAGCAAAGGATATGGGCAACCTTAGAGACTAATGGGGTTAAATGAACTAAATATAATTAGATAGTCAAACCTGCACAGACAAACACAAATATCCATGTATTCCACAGCCAAATTGATACTATCTCAGTTTTACAGGTTGTTTGTCTATTTTTATTTATTTATTTGAGAACAACAGACAGAGAGAGAAAGAGGCAGATAGATAAAGAATGGGTGTGTCAGGGCCTCCAGCCACTGCAAACAAACTCCAGATGCATGTGCCCCCTTGTGCATCTGACTTATGTGGGTCCTGGGGAATCAAGCCTCGAACTGAGGTCCTTAGGCTTCACAGGCCAGCACTTAGCCGCTAACCCATCTCTTCAGCCCCATCGGTTTTCCAGTTTTTAATGAGCCCATCAGTTAACAATATGCCTGTACTTTGAAAACTCCAGAGACATTCTTTTTTACTTATTAACCATTGAAATATTAAGTAAAAATGCATTTTGAAGTTAACTGGGTTGATTCTGGTATATTTGCTGTGTTGCCAATAGAGCTGGGTTTGGGAATCCCAGAGGTGTGATTGCTCCCATGGGTTTGCCTGGGGGCCAGAGGCTCTGGGTAGGCTGTGGCAAGTACCAATCTTGGCCAATGCAGTCAGCACATAGAAGCCGGGAAAATAGATGAAGAAGAGACTCTTACTGATTTATATTTTTTGTAAGACCCACATGAAGTCTACACTGTACATAGTCCTAACACAGGACCAAGTCCTGGGCTGTCTGTCACAGGAGCAGCTGTGATACAAAACTGGCTCAGTTTCTTTTCATGGTGGTAACGTCACTTCTTTTTTACCATGAAATATCCTGAATGCAAAACTTATTTCATCTGGGATGGAGAAAGAAACTAATTACAGAAGTTACCTTAAAAAACAAAACAAAAGCAGGGTGAGTGATTTAATTTCTATTTCTAGCCTGAAAAATGAAGGTTTTGAGGGTTTAGTGGTTGAGAGGACTTACAGTTACTTCTCTGGAATAGGGTAGAGGCAGTTTATAGTCTCTTTAGAGCTCAAGCCTCTTGCTAGAACACTTGGATTTTCTTTTGTAATTTATACAAGATGAAACCAGTTTTCCTGGCAGATGGCAGAGTGAGACTACTATTTCTGCCTCTTTGGTCTGCATAATTTGCAAAAGCATTCCAAGTGGCTTATAAAAATTATAAACCAAAAAGGCAGTTTCATGCTAGGTATTATGGCACATGCCAGTAATCCCAGTACTTGTAAGTCTAAGAATCACCATGAATTCAAGGCCAGTCTGGGCTAAATAGCAAGTTCAAAGCCAGCCTAGACTACATAGCAAGACCCTGCCTCAAAAACAAAACAGGATGAATGAATGAGCCGAAGAAAGACCATTCCAGCCCTGTTTAGACCATATTTCTATCCTGTGGTATTTCACATAGGAGTTGATACTAATGTGTTATGGGAAGGAAAGAACTGGGGAGAATGTGATGCTGTACAGGAAAAGGACTTCTGCCCAAATGCCCTGCTGGGCAGTGTGGTGCTCCATTGTTGCTGGAATCTGCAAATGCTGTAAACTGAGTGTGTTCTGAACCTTCTCTGTTTGATGTATTTATCACATTGTCTTTGGACTATGTGACCACTTTTTGTTATTTTCCACCCTTCTTTTCCCATCTTCTCTTCACTCTGAGTTTTCCCATTTAAAGTTCATAGACATTGGAGCCTTGCTCTGCCTACTACTGTACCCTGGAACTAGGGCCAGAATCCAATGCTTGGCCAGTAAGGCACAGGGTTCCCAATCTAAGGGTTCAGTTCTCACATAGGCAGCACCATGCATCAAGGCCAAGTAGCGAGTAGCTAGAGTGAGTGGAAAATTGCCTTTCACTGGGGCTGGCCTAGGCTTGGTTTCTTCCCGACCCCTGCATGGCCTTACTTTTACTGGGGCCACAACTGAATTGCTTACTTTCTTCCCCACATAGTTTGGAAATGTCATCTTCCTTCAGTGGATGTGTGAACTATCACTCACTACCTAGAGTGCTACCTACTGCTGAGAACACTTAGTATTTGGAAGAGAAGATGGGTTATTTGTAATAAAAGACTGATGAGAGCTGGAGAGATGGATCAGTGGTTAAGGCTTTTGCCTGCAAAGCTTAACGACCAGGGTTTGATTCCCTAGTACCCACATAAAGCTAGATGCACAAAGTGGCGCATGCACCTGGAGTTCATTTGCTGCAGCTGGAGGTCCTGCTACACCCATTCTCTCTGTCTCTCTCTCTTCTCTGTATCTTCCTCTGCCTGAAATAAATAAAAATAGATCTAGGCGTGGTGGTGCACACCTCTAGTCCCAGCACTTGGAAGGCAGAGGTAGGAGGATCTCCGTAAGTTTGAGCCCACCCTGAGACTACATTGTGAATTCCAGATCAGACTGGGCTTGAGTGAAACTCTACCTTGAGAAACCAAAATAATAATAATAATAATAATTTAAAAAGACTGATGAAAATGTAAATACATAGGAAATCAGCCACATGAACTTAACTACAGAAAACAGTGAATTCACATGAAAGTGCCATCATTAGTTTGTGATTATCCTCACTGTTACCGCTTTCGTGAGTTGGATAAATGCTTAGAGGGTTTTTGTTTGCTTGCTTGCCTGCTTGCTTGTCTGTTTTTGCCTTTTGTTTGTTGAAATGCTGGCATCAAACTCAGAGTCTCCTTGTGCATGCCAGGCAAGAGCTCTACCACAGAACTACACACCCCAGCCCAAGTTGGGTAAAACTTAGGACAGAGCAGGGCATGGTGGCTTACGCCGTTAATCACAGCACTTGGATGGCAGAGGTAGGGGATAGCTATGAAATAAATGCCACCCGGAGACTACATAGTGAGTTTCAGGTCAGCCCAGGCTAAAGTAAGACCCTATCTTGAAAAGCCAGAAAAAAAAAAAAAAGAATGACAGAGTCCATTCTTCTTCCAAATGCCCCCTGTCTAGGGTACAAGCTGTCTGTGGGATGGGCATGTCAGGAAAAGCTCCCATGGTAGCCATGGCTAGGAGGGGTGACATTTTGCTTCCAGGCTGAAGAGTATCAACTAAAATTGTTTCTATTTTGGAGGCGTGTATTAGTCAGGGTTCTCTAGAGGAACAGAACCAATAGAATGAATTGTATTTAAAGGGAATTTATTAGATTAGCTTACAGCAGTCCATCAATAGCAGTTTGCAGCCTGAGAGTCGAAGAAACCCAGGAGCTGCTCAGTCCACAAACCTGGATGCCTCAGCAGTCCCATTCCAGCTACTGAAGGCCTGGAGGCTTCCTGGAGAGCCTCTACTCTTCATTCCATGCTGGTCTTCAGTCCACACTAGTCTTCAGTCTACACTGGAAAGCAACAAGCAGTGAGCAGCTAGGTGGGAGGAGGGCCTACTTAACTTCCCTGGGCTTCCTTAGATAAAGCCCCCTTCCAAGAGGGTCCATCCACTCTGGGGGAATGGCTCACCCTGTGGGAAGGATTCCTCCTTTAGTTAATTCTCCTTGGAAGCAACCTCAGAGACCCACTTATGGTTAATGTCTGTGGATTCCTAAACAGATCAGGTTGACACAAACTTGACCATCACAAGTCCACTCCTTGTCAACTTGACACCAAACTATATCTCTTTACATCATACTTAATTTCCAGATGAAAACAGTAACAAGGTATAACATGGTATAACCATCCCACATACAACCAGAAACACACAAGCTTCCCCCAACACAAAGGACGGTTCCTTGAGGAATGCTTAATCTCTAATATAATAAGTCAAATATAAATTTGTGGTGGTTTGAATAGAATAGATGGCCCCCAATATATTCAGTTGCTTATTTGTAGTTTGCATCTCTAGCCACCTGGCTGGAGGCAAGGTCACTGGGTGGATCTTAAGGTGTGGTGGTGGGTTTCAGGTTTCAATCTAAAGATATGCAAAGTGTGCCTAGCTGGAGTTCCTGAAGTGTGCTGTGGCTTTTGACCTTTAGGCTTGTGCTTCTCTCTCTCTGCTTGGACCTGTGAAGGCAGGCCAGTTTCTTCTGCCATTATGGAACTTCCCCTGGATCTGTAAGCTTCAATAAATCCCTTCCTCCATAACTGTGCCTGGTCTGGAAGTTCATCTCAGCGAACCTGAACCTGTCTGCTACAAAATTCAACAGCAGTTAGCTAGCAATGTGATCTTAATCAGTATTAATTACCTAATAGAGAAAAAACAAAAGCATCTTAATATTGATGTACATATGCACAAGCACTCTTAACAAGGTAGGATAGAAACACCCATGGCAATTACAATTCTTGTTTTTGTAACTGGTCATGTGGCCATAGCTGGTATGTGTAACTACCTTCTTCTACCTATTCTGTATTTCCTCCACCTTTAGCAAGCACCTCAGCAGGTTCTTTACCTGGAGGGGTGACCCATACCTTCATTCTTGAAGGATCTGGGCCTTTTATCACACTGCCTTGGTTGGATTGTTATAATTGTCCATTGACTTTGATAACAGGGCATGGTAACACCAAGAGACACCCTAAAGGATCCCCTGCATTCCAGACATGCTCTTCCTTACCTCCATTGTGGAGGAGCAGTTCGATTTCCCCCGTAGTCTGTATCAGTCACCCCTGCTAACACTGTAACTCCTTTCTCAACCTATTCACTCAAGGGCATCAGGAGCCCAAAGTGGCCTTCAGTACAATGAAATATTCTTCGTGTCTCCTGGCAAAAGCACTACCCCTCTGGAACCAAGACCTCTAGGCCTGCAGAGGGTAAGGATGCGGGAACAGGAAGCAAAATTTGGCTAATGGGTCACTTGGGGTGATGGTAAGCAGGACAATTCCCATTTCCACCGCTTGATTCTAGGAGCTGTGAATCTGGGCTATAGAAGAAACAGCACCATATGGACACTGATTCAGAACATATACAGCCTGCTGGAGGACACTCCCCCAGCCCTGTAAGCTATTGCCACCTACATGGCACTGTAGCTATTTCTTTAAAAGACCATTCCACCGTTCTGTCAAGCCAGCTACTTCAGGGTGGTGGGGCACATGGTAAGACCAATGAATTCCATGATCATAAGCCCACTGCCGTACTTCCTTGACTGTGAAGTGAGTTCCTTGGTCAGAAGCAATGCTGTGTGGAATACCATGGCGGTGGATAAGGCATTCTGTAAGCCCACAGATGGTAGTTTTGGCAGAAGCACTACGTGCAAGAAAAGCAAATCCATACCCAGAATAAGCGTCTATACCAGTAAGAACAAAATGCTGCCCTTTCCAGGATGGAAGTGGTCCAGTGTAGTCAACCTGCCCCCAAGTTGCCGGCTGGTCACCCCAAGAAATGCTACCATATCAGGTGCTCGGAGTTGGTCTCTGCTGCTGGCAGATTTGGCACTCAGCTGCAACCATAGCCAAGTCAGCCTTAGTGGGCCATGTTGTTGGGCCCATGCATAACCTGAATCCCTGCTACCATGGCCACTTTGTTCATGGGCCCACTGGGCAATGACAGAAATGGCTGAGGAAAGAGGTTGACCACTGTTCACAGATCGGGTCAGCTTATCTACTTGATTATTAAAGTCTTCCTCTGATGAGGTCACCTTCTTATGTGCATTAATATGTGACAAAAGTATCTTTATATCCTTTGCCCATTCAGAGAGTTCTATCCACATACATCTTCCCCAAATGTCTTTCTCACCAATTTTCCAATTGTGCTCCTTCCAAGTCCTGGACCATCCAGCCAAACCATTGGCCACAGTCCATGAATCAGTGTATAACCACACATCTGGCCATTTTTCCTTCTAAGCAAAATGCACAACCATATGCACTGCCTGAAGTTCTGCCCATTGTGAAGACTTCCCTTCACTACAGTCCTTCAGAGTTGTCCCAGAAAGGGGCTGTAGAGCTGCAGCTGTCCACTCCTGGGAGGTGCCCACATAATGCACTGAACCATCTGTAAACTATGCCCTAGTCCTCTCCTCCTCAGTCAGTTGATCATTGGGCACACCCCATGATACCATAGGTGCATGCTTGGGGACAGAAGGCATTGTAACAGGAGTAGAAACCATAGGCATTTGGGCAACTTCCTCATGTAATTTACTTGTGCCTGCTCAAGCCCTATCACATACCACTTCCACTTGATGATGGACTACTGCTGTGCACATCCAACTTTATGGCCTGGTGGGTCAGATAACACCCAGTTCATAATGGGCTGCTCAGGTCGCATAGTAACTTGATGGCCCATTGTCAAGCGTTCAGTTTCCACTGAGTCCCAATAGCAGGCCAACAACTGTCTCTCAGAGGTAGAATAATTGTCTGCAGATGACAGCAAGGCCTTGCTCCAGAATCCCAAGTGCCTTTGCTGTGATTCACCTCTGGGGGCCTGCCAAAGGCTCCAAACAGCCTCCCTATCTGCCACCAACGCCTTGAGTACCATCGGAGCTGCTGGATCTTATGGCCCAAGGAGCAGAGCAACCTGCACAGAGCCTGGACCTGTTGAAGAGCCTTCTCTTGTTCAGGGCTCCACTGAAAACTAGTAGCTTTGAGAGAAACTTGGACAGATTAACACACCCAAATGAGGAATGTGCTGTCTCCAAATCCAAATAGGCCCACTAGACGTTGTGCTTCTTTCTTAGTGGTAAGAGGGGCCAAATACCTTAGAAGGAATATCCCTGCATGCCCCACACCACTGAACTCCTAGAAATTTCACCGAGATGGAAGGTCCTTGAATTTTGGATGCATTTGTTTCCCATCCTCGGATGTTCGAATGCTGTACCAGAAACTCCCGAGTGGTTGCCACCTCCTGCTCATTTGAGCCAAGCAGCATAATGTTATCAATATAATGGACCAATGTGACACCTTGTGGAAGGGACAGGCGATCAAGATCCCTGTGAGCTAAGCTGTGATACTGGACTAGAATGTTAATGTATCCTTGAGGTGAAACAGTAAAGCTGTGCTGTTGACCTTGTCAGCTGAAGGCACATTGCTTCTGGTGGTCCTTATGAACAGGTATGGAGAAGAAAGCATTCACAGAATCAACAGCTGCATACCAGGTACCAGGAGATGTCTTAATCTGCTCAAGTAAAGAAACCATATCTGGTACAGCAGCTGCAATTGGAGTCAACATCTGATTAAATTTCTGATAATACACTGTCATTCTCCAGTATCCATGTGTCTTCTGACCAGGCCAAATAGTTTCCAGTAAGCCCCAAAAGGTCTGATTATTTCCTTTTCCCCAGTGTAATTACCCTAGCAAAAGGCCGCAGGTCACTCTGAGGAAGGATAGGACTAAGCTTAACATTGATACTTTGGGGGATTGTGGAAGGGTCCTTCCTCAATGGGACCTGGCCACCCCTTCAATCAAGGGGCTCAGGATCTGGAAACTGGTTAAGAGGCCTTGATTCTCTGTTGCTATAATTCAGAGCAGCCTTTGTTTCCTTTACTCTGGAACTTTTCTGCTTATATAGATCAAGCAGGAATTTAGTAGTCTTCTTATCTATTTCATTTCTGGGAAAACACCATGATTAGTACCAAAGGTCTATACAAGTCATGCCATTATAAGCATTGTTTGGCCTATGCTGTCCATTACAGTAAACACGCTCACCTCACCTTTGGTGATTCAGTGCTGCCACTTGGCCCTTGTTACCGCGAGATCCAGTTAGACCCACTGCATCTAAGTTACCTACTGCAGCAACTGTGATGTGTTTGCAATGGGTCTGGGGTCACTCAGAGATTCACCAGTCCGATCCAAATGTGATATTAATAAATAGAGGCATTTCTGGCCAGGACTACACATTGAGCCAGAAGCTCAAGAGTGCAGCACCCAGTTACATCTGGTCAGGATTTATGAGGACAAATTGCTAAATAAATCTACGTGACAACAGTCACAAGCCTAGTTACAAAGGCGGGGAAAAAAAAAGGTTAGTGGTTAACTCATTCAAGCAGATGACCTGGTATGCCAAAGGTAACATTTGCAAGCACCACATCCTGCATACCACAGGTAACATTTCTTTATAACATTTCCTTATCCATCACATTCCCTCCTCTTCAGTTGTGGCACCATGTCATACCTTTGACTCTTCCATGGGAACCGGCTGGTATTGGGATCTAATAACCATTAGAGGAAATTCTCTGTTAGATAAACTTGATTAGAGCATTTAAAATGCAGGGGCCTACAATAAATCCTAAAATTAACAGAATTAGGAGTACAGAGATGGCAGTAACTGGAGTGGTGAGTCAGGGTGACCAAGAAAACAGATGTTCATATAGGCAAATGGGCGTCTGGTTTACAGAAGCAGGACTTGACAGCTTGTGCAGTCTACATGATTTAAAACAAGTTTTTTGATATCTCACTTTGAATTCTTCAAGCTTCTGCCATGCGTAGACTAGTCAGCTTCCGGAGTGAGTAGAGTAGGGCTGTAGTCACCTTGTCAGGAGCAGGTGTCCTCCGGAGCTTGACTTGGAGGGGACCCTCTGGATTCCTGGTAATCTGTTAGCTGCTACAATTACCTGAGGCCACTGTCCTCTTGACTCTGGTGTGATGAATCTATACCCCTTAACTGATGGCTATGGGCCCAATTCCCTGAGTTATATGGGTCCCCTTGTGTTACAAATTTTAAGGGAGCACCATTAATGGTAGACAAATCTGGATTACTTCTATAAATCTGAGCAAAGAGACATCTTCAAACAACCAGCACAATCCATGTCGGCAAGTACAAACAGCTAGAACTCTAAATTGTTTTTACATGTCAGGATGGGAGTCTGAGATCTGTCCTTAGTGCTATTTCTCCCTGAATAAGACATATATTAGACTAATACAAATCAGTAACAATCAGGTAGACATAACTAGTGAGGGCAATTTTTGGATTTTTTTTTTTAATTTAAAGACAGCAGTGGCTGACTAACGGGACAGGCAGAAAGCATGAGTTAGAGTTTAGTATTGTAAGCCAGCATCAGACAGGGGACACAAAGTGTATGACAGATTAAATACTGTTCAATGTCTCCAAATGTGGTCTATTTACCTTATAAAATAGGAAAAAAGATTAAATCCTCTGTGAGATTTTTTTTTGAGGCAGAGTTTTATATATAATAACCATGTGAAAGAATTAACTACTAATGAGCTGATTTTAACCTTAAGATTTAGCTAAAAGGTTGACAAGTAGAGGAACCTAGCTAAATTGGTTGAGTACTCTAAAGTCAGTCTTTCGTGACCATTGTCATGACCAAATTAACATCAATGAGTTAAAGTTTTAAGTTTACCACCTGAATACCATAGCAACCTGGTACCAGCCAGGGCCATACTTTGTTAGTCTGATGTAAGCCCTAGGCTAATAGTCATATTGTATCTCAAGAAGTCTGTAATCTGGTCAAGTATGTTAAGACTTAATCAACTTTGTCTCTAACCTTCTATTTAAGCTTACTCATACCTTCATCCACATACTTTTACCTTACATTCTATATAATCACTCTAAAAAATCGTTTTTTGTTTATTTTTATTTATTTATTTGAAAGCGATGGACAGAGAGAGAGAAAGAGGCAGATAGAGAGAGAGAAAATGGGCGCGCCAGGGCCTCTGGCCACTGCAAACGAACTCTAGACGTGTGCGCTCCCTTGTGCATTTGGCTAACATGGGTCCTGGGGAATCAAGCCTCGAACAGGGGTCCTTAGGCGTCACAGGCAAGCGCTTAACTGCTAAGCCATCTCTCCAGCCCTATATAATCACTCTGTAACAATCGTTTCCATCCAGTTTATATTCTTTAATCAGTTTATCTCATAACTACTAACATAATCTTTCCTTATCCTTACCATAAGATTTTTAATATGATCATTTAAGTTTGGTTTTTTTTGGTCCTCAAAAGGCCTTTTGGAATAACCTTTTTATAAAAGAGTAGACCAGACTTGGTTTATATTAGTTACCCAGAATAAACATATAGATTTTATTATTTGTTGATTTTGTAACTTTGTTTCTTATAACTTTTCTGAAACATATTTTTTAAATATGAAGGCAGATTCGAACATTATTAGAAATTTTAGAAATTTTTATACAAACTCCTTATCGAGTACTTCTAAATTTAAACATAAATCTTATGGCTCTTGTCTATTGGTAGTTCCATAGACGCATAGAAAGAAAAATTAAACATAAAAACAGTTACAAATTTCTTACAAGAAGTCTCCATCTGTTCACAGCAACTTGGCACTCACCCATCATCATGCTGGGGCCAGGATCCTGAGATTTCCTGTGCCTGCAGCCCCCTGGCTCTGCAAAGCAGGAAAGCTAAAAAAAGAACCAATAGGGATTCTCCTGGGGACAGTATAAAACCCAGAGATAGATCTGTGTTGTGTCTCTGCCCAACAATGAGATTTGTGTGTTGGGCTCCCCCTCTTACTCCCAGGGCCACCTGGCCATCTGCAGGTCAAGCGCTTCAGGGGAAAGCACTAAGTAACACCTTACAGGTGCGTCTGCCTGGACTGGCCCAGAACTTAATTATTCCTGATATACTTCTTGCCCCTGGAGACCACAGTGGGCAAGCATAAACCCCTCCCTTTTTTTTCTTTCTTAAATTCCAGGGAGAGTTTTGGACTTCCTTCAAGGCTACAAGGCAGCTTTCTGACCCTGCCATTTTACAACTATTTAAGAGAAGGAGAATCTTGCATTTTTCCTTGCCTATTGTCTTAATTACTTTGACTGTTTCCTGTGAGGGACACTCAAAAGTAAGAATTGGCTGTGCTGCCTAGTACAATGGGCTTGGTGGAGAACATCACCCATAATGAAATAGCACTGCTCAGAACAGAAATCATTCTGCAGCCTTAGGTCTGTGAGCCACATACATACTCACACACACATTCATTTCAAGTATACTTTCCTTGTTTCTTTTTTTGTTGTTGTTGTTTGTTTGTTTGTTTGTTTGTTTTTCAAGGTAGGGCCTCACTCTAGTCCAGGCTGACCTGGAATTCACTATATAGTCTCAGGGTGGCCTTGAACTCATGGTGATCCTCCTACCTCTGGCTTCCGAGTGCTAGGATTAAAGGCATGCATCGCCATGCCTGGCAATCAAATGCGCTTTTCATACAGGCTCCAGACAACCATTCCCCCCCTCACACATTCATTCATTCATTCAGAAGCTATGCATTCCCATTTTAAATTTCTATACTAATTACAACTCCGGAGAACAAAACCAAACCTTGAAATTACTTAAAAGTATAATTTCAGACCTCACATTGACAATTTTTCTAAACCAAAATTTGACTAGTCTCAATTTCAATTTTCAGTTTTCATTTTCCAATTTATCTGGGGTGGTCAGGGTGTTCAGGTCACCCAAGGACAAGCCCTGACTTGATTTACAGTTGGAAGGCTGAAGGTTCCCTCTGGCAGCATCCCACAACAAAGGACAGCCAATCTAATTCATAGAATTTCCTCAGGGAGAAGGCCTCACATGTGATGCCTAAGTCACATGCCTGCTATTGGAAGAATGAAAGGTTAGTAAGGACACATTGCAAATGGGCTAGGTGTGCTCTGTCCAATGGGAGAGTTTTCAGATTCTACAGCTGGTTTCCTAGGGGGATCCAAAAACGTTAAGGACAAAACAAACACTGAACAGCAAAACAGACATGTGGTCACACAGAACTGAAACAGACTAGAAGTCAGGGGACATCTTACCACCCACCACCCAGGATTATGGAAGTAGTGCTGCATCTAGCCTTCCACTGAGTCCCTCTTGCCTCTGAAGGCTTTCCAGACCAGAAGACTCTCTGCCACAGTGTTGATATCTCCTGACTACCACTCTTTCCTGCCAAGGCCTGGAGAATGTCCCTGGGGCTAAGGAACATCTCTCAGTGGCTATTCCCTAGGTTCTACAACCCACAGTCAATAGTGTTCCAAGAAATCATGACTCTGTGAAACCAGATTCAGAGAGTCTCAAAAATGCAAGGAAATAGAAACAAGACTTACCTCTGGTGTGCCTTCCTATCACTCTAAAGAAGACAGAGATTCTGAAGCCTCTTTGTCTTCTTTAGTCACAGAAGACATCTAGGCATTAAGATCCCAGGAACTTTGCCAGTGCCAGGCCTTACCAACATCCTACTCAGGCTGAAGCAAAAGTCACTTTATCACTCGCCCCAAGGGTTTGGCCCCTGGTGCTTCACTGGGCAAGTCGGGGGGGGGGGGGGGGGCGGGGGATACAGGAGTGATTCAGGCTCAGTGCCCCTATCAGATCCTGGACGAGCCCCCAAATATAATGGGTCTGGGGTCACTCAGAGCTTCACCAATCCAACATGAATATGATATTAAAAAATACAGGCATTTATTTCTGGCCAGGACTACACTTTGAGCCTGGAACTCAAGAGTGCAGCCCCCAGTTACATCTGATCAGGGGTTATTAGGACAAATTACTAAACAATTCTGTGTGACAGTAGTCACAAGCCTAGTTACAAAGGCAAAGAAAAAAAAGTTAGCAATTATCTCATTCAAGCAAATGGCCTGGTATTCTGCATACCAAAGGTAACATTTGCAAGGTACCGCATCGTGCTTGCCACATATCTTTATATTTCCTTAATCATCACGGTCTTAAAAAAACATAGCAGCTTTAAGTATGCTAGGGCTCCCTTCACAAATCTCTTTCTTATAGTCTTAGTGAAGGGCACATCTTCTGACACTCACATCTGGGGGTAAGGATGAGTGTACATGGCAAGTCCACTCCAGCATTCCAAGTTCTCTGAGCCTTTTAATCCCTTCATCATCATTAAACCATGGATTTCAGGCAGCTCAAGCTCATTCCCATTAGGCCATCTTTGGATCCATACTTCAGCCAACCAATCAAATAAACTCTTGACACCTCTTCCAACTGCATGAGCTGCAGTGTTAAATCTAAAATCTCTACTCAATGGGCCTATTTCAGTAAATTCAGCATGATCTAACCTTCCTTCCTTCATCATCCCTCACCCTTAAAATCCATTTACACACATACATCCCCATGTTTCTCCCTGTACAATTTAGAAAACTCCTGAAGTTCTTTAGGGGTGTACCTCACCTCCTCTCCAGTCACGCTTTCTAGCTCACCTTCAGGGGCCTGCCTAGCCTTATGCCTTGTTATAGGCCTAGAGGCAAAGATGGGTGGGCACTGAGGAGTATTGGCACCTCCTGCAGGGAGAGTCATTGCTGGTTCCTCAGATAAAAAAGGAGTAATTCCCTCAGGAAAGGGTGGAGAGGGCAATACTTAAGGGGTTGGGGACAGGGATGCAGCTGCTACTAAGGGAGGAGAGATCACATTCTTGTGCAAAACAGCTTCTTCAGAATCTGAGAGTTCAGTGTCCCCAGATTCTTCAGGGTCTTCCACACATCACCATCCCAAGTCATAGGATCCCACTCTTTTCCACTCAGTACCCTCACTTTAACTTCTGATAGCCTGTGAGGCTGGCATTTGAGTTTACGTTGCAAGTTAGCTAATCTTACAGAGTGAAACCCCATCTCAATAAAGAAAAACAGAAGTTAATGAAAAGAAAAATATATGTATACCAGAAATATTTTATAAAGAGGATGAATTTAAGCCCTCTTTCTCAAAATGTGATAGTAGTACCACCTAGAATATTGTTAGAAGGAGTAACTCTCAGGTCCCATCCCATTTTCCCTGGGGCCAAGCAGTCTCTGCTTTCACCAGTTAACAGTGAATCCAGGGGAGAGGCCGAGGACAAAAGAAAGAGAAGGAGTCCCAAAACAAAGTTAGAAGGAGCTGGTTGGGGGACAGTTTTCAGAAGAATGGTATCTGCAGCCTGGAGTACCTCATTAGACCAGATGCAGCTCAGTTCTGATGGAGGAGTTTTGCTCTCTCTTTAGAACTCTACTATGACCGTGGGAACCACCATGAGTTTGTGTCTTTGGTAAAGGACTTGGCTCGGCCGGGAGAGATCACCCAGTCACAGGCCTTCGACTTTGAGTTTACTCATGTGGAAAAGCCCTACGAGTCCTACACTGGGCAGAATGTAAAGCTACGGTAAGTGGTCCCTGCTAATTTCTCATTCTATCCCAGAACGAAGGCTTCCTGTCTTCTGAGGGTCTTGATATGGCTATTAAAAAGGAAGAGCAGGCTGGGCGTGGTGGCGCACGCCTTTAATCCCAGCACATGGGAGGCAGAGGTAGGAGGATCACCTTGAGTTCGAGGCCACCCTGAGACTACATAGTGAATTTCAGGTCAGCCTGAGCTAGAGTGAGACCCTACCTCAAAAAAAAAAAAAAAGGAAGAGCAGCTGGGCATGGTGGCACATGCCTTTAACCCCAGCACTCAGGAGGCAGAGGTAGAAGGATTCCTGTGTGTTCGAGGCCACCCTGAGACTACATAGTGAATTCCAGGCTACAGCCAGACTCTACCTGGAAGAGCATTTACAAGCAATGGTGTGTGAGTACCTGAGCTCTTTGTGGGGGAAGGCTCCTAGATTGTAGTTCATTGTGGCCAGATTCCAGTTACTATCCTGATGTCCCTAAATGCAAGATGGGAAGAGATTCACAGCCACCACTTTTTCACAGTGTTATTGTCAAAAAGAGTCCCTGGTATATGGAGTGTAGGAAAATAGTTAAGAAACAATGAAATGTTAATATGTTGCCTTTATTTTTAATATAGCTCATTTAATTGTAAGTTTCTGTATTTTAACTTTTAAGTTTTTTTTGTTTTTTGTTTTGGTTTTCTGAGGTAGGGTCTTACTCAGGCTGACCTGGAATTCACTATGTAGTCTCAGGCTGGCCTCGATCTTTGGGCAGTCCTCCTACCTCTGCCTCCTGAGTGTTGGGATTAAAGGTGTGCGCCACCATGCCCGGCCTTAACTTTAAGTTTTAATGGCCAATTTATAAAAATTCAGGCCGGGCGTGGTGGCTCACACCTTTAATCCCAGCACTTGCGAGGAAGAAGGAGGAGGATTGCCATGAGTTCGAGGCTACCCTGACATTATATAATGAATTCTAGGTCAGCCTCAGCTCAAGTGAGACCCTACCTTGAAAAAAAAAACAAAAAACAAACAAACAAAATTCTTGGAAATTCAGTAATTGGCTTTCATTATTGAGCTGGCCAATGGCACCTCAGCTTGGTTTATAGTGTACTGCCCCCACCCCCAGCTCTGCCACACAACAGCTGTGTCCTCTTCAGCTCTAACTCAGTGTTGTTGCTAGTAAAATGGGCACAAGATTTGGATTCTAATTCTAGATCTTCCTCTCTATCTTTTGAAGGTGATCAGAAAACAAAATATAACACAGTATAATGAGGTCTTTAAAAATTGATAAAATAAGGCGGGCGTGGTGGCACACACCTTTAATCCCAGCACTCAGGAGGTAGAGACAGGAGGATAGCTGTGAGTTTGAGGCCAGCCTGAGAATACAGAGTGAATTCCAGGTCAGCCTGGGCTAAAGTAAGACCCTACCTCGAAAAAACAATAACCACCACAACAAAAATTGATAAAATATAGCACTGAGGAGAATGCTCAGAAGTGGAGCTTTTGTTTGGCATGGCAAGGACCTGGGTTCCATCTCACACCACACACAGAAAAAGTTAACAAACATAGTTTTTACTGCCCCAATCCAGGAAACTCTGAGGCTAGGGACTAATGCCAGGGCCTCTGGGGTGAAAAAAATTTCCCAGCAGCTCTGGACTGTTAGTGATGATGAGATTATGTGACATCACTGGGATAAAGTCACCCTAAACACCTGGTCCCAGGTCTGATTCCCATTCTGTACAATCAACTTGTTTTCATCACCTAAAGATTTGGGTTTAGAATAGTTACTAAGGCTATAGCAAGACCAGTATCACCCCTTCCTTCCCCTGGTTTCCCTTCTTTCATCAGAAAAGTGTTTGCATACTTTCTTGTTATATCTTTGCCCAAGGGCTGGAGAGATGACTTAGTGGTTAAGGCACTTGCCTGCAAGCCAAAGGAACCAGGTTCAATTCCCCAGGACCCACATAAGCCAGATGCACTAGGTGGCTCATGTGTCTAGAGTTCATTTGCAATAGCTGGAGGCCCTGATGTGCCTATTCTCTTTCTCTCTCTGCCTCTCACTCACTTATTCTCTCTCTCTCTCTCTCTCTTTTGCTCTCAAATAAATAAATAAAAATAAAATATTTTTAAAATCTTTGATGCATTCTGTCACACAGAGAAGAAAGTAGTGGTGAGGATTACCTAGAATTTACTTAATAGGACTATAGGACTTTGTTTTTCTTACAACAGGGTCTTGTTATGTGGCCCGAGATGGCTTCACACTTGTAATTCTCCTGCAAGTCTCCTGAAGCCCTGGGGTTAAAGATGTGTGCCACCATGCCTGGCTAACTTTTTTTTTGTTTGTTTGTTTTTTTTTTTTTTGCATTAGATATATCTTGGTATGTTTATGTCAGAAAGAAAAGTACTGGAAGCCGGATGTGGTGGCGCACGCCTTTAATCCCAGCACTCGGGAGGCAGAGGTAGGAGGATCGCCGTGAGTTTGAGGCGACCCTGAGACTACATAGTGAATTCCAGGTCAGCCTGGGCCAGAGTGAGACCCTACCTCAAAAAATAAAACAAACAAAAAAAAAAAAGAAAAAAAAAAAAGAAAGAAAAGTACTGGAAACAGTAGGGTGGCTCCTCAAGTTAAACACAGGGCTATAGGCACAGCTCAGTGGTAGAACAAAGACACATACAGACTTATAATATGCAAGGCCTTGGTTCAATCCTATATGACAGGCAGACACTGTCACTCACACACACACACACATACACAATTAAATGGAATTACCATGTGATATAGTAATTCCCTTTCTGGTTACAGATCAAAAAAAATGGACACAGGGTCTGGAACAGATATTTATACCTTTGTATTCACAATGACTAAAAAGTAAAAGCAGCCTAGGTTTCTGCTAGAAAGTGAATGGATAAACAGAATGTGGTGTAAAACAGGACATTTTCTCATCTGTAAAAATTTGGATGAGCCTTAATGAGTTAGCTAAGTGAAATAAGCCAATCACAAAAGACAAATACTGTGTGATTCAATTTATGAGAACCTATGACAGTCAAATTCTAGAAACAAAAGTAGAATGCCAGGATAGGGAAATGAAGAAGCTACTGTTTAACAAAGATAGAGTTTTACTCAGAGAAGATGGAAAAGTTCTAGAGATGGACCATACAATAGTCAGGCGTGATGGCGCACTCCTTTAATCCCAGCACTCGGGAGGCAGAGGTAGGAGGATTGCAGTGAGTTCGAGGCCACCCTGAGACTACATAATGAATTCCAGGTCAGTCTGAGCTAAAGTGAGACCCTGCCTCAAAAAAAAACAAACAAAAACCGGGTGTGGTGGCGCACACCTTTAATCCCAGCACTTGGGAGGCAGAGGTAGGAGGATTGCCGTGAGTTCAAGGCCATCCTGAGACTCCATAGTGAATTCCAGGTCAGCCTGGGCTAGAGACTCTACCTTGAAAAACCAATAAACAAAACAAAACAAACAAAAAAATTCACCAGACAAGCCAGATGTGGTAGTGCACGTTTTTAATCCCAGCACTTGGGAGGCAGAGGTAGGAGGATCACTGAGTTCAAGGCCAGCCTGTGACTACAGAGAGAATTCCAGGTCAGCCTGGGCTAGAGTGAGACCCTACCTCAAAGGAAAAAAAAATCACTAGACAATTGGAAGCACAAGCCTATACTGAGTATGGAGCACCTAGACTTGTACAATATGCATAGTACATGTGTGTACAGGGGTAGAAACTCATATGTCTTTCAGGAATGCAGCAGTGCACAGAGAGAAGAACTGGACCTACTACTGGGAACAGAAGGTCAGTCTCAGGAGAACCATTTCAAGAAAGAAGTGTTTTTTTTCAGCACTCAGAGTAAGGGGCTGCTAGATTTAGGACGTGGAAGGCCACGTGTCCCCTCCAAGAGAGCAGTTTCTGTTGGGAAGGTTGGATCTGGTAGGACCAGCTGGTGAAGAAGCTATAGGTCAGTATAGTATCTTATAAGCTCAAAGAAGAAAGACATTAGCTGGATAGAGATCTTCAGTGTGGAGAAAAATAGAAGGTTCAAGATGCCAGACAAGGGGCTGGAGAGATGGCTTAGTGGTTAAGCTGCTTGCCTGCAAAGCCGAAGGACCTAAATTTGATTCTCCAGTACCCACATAAACCAAATGCAGTAGGTGGCACATACATCTGGAGTTCTGTTGGAGTGGCTAGAGGCCCTGGCACACCCATTCTCTCTCTCTCTTCCTCTTTCCCTCTCTCTCACACACATAAATAAATATAAATAAAGTTGAAATTTTAAAAAAGATGCTAAAGTTTCTAAATTAGAGTGACTTATAAAGTTCTTTGAGATGCTATCTTCAGTTAGGCATATGCATGTAGGAGGCAGAGGGAGAAGGATAGCTGGAAATTCTATGTCATTCAGGGCTATAGTAGTGATCCCCTGTCTGAAACAAAACCAAACAAGGCAACAGTCCCTCAGCAGAGGATTTAAATGTCAGCTGTGCTAGGACATCTGGAGTTTTCATCCCCCTTCAACCTCCTCTCCCAGTAATTCTCCTGTATGACCAGGTTGTGAGAGGTTCTGTGGGAGAGAAAAGGTCTTAAGAGGGATGCTGGTAGAGGGAGTGAAGCAGCAGAGAAATGCTTAGGCCCTGAATAAAAAGAGCACAAATTTGAAAAGGAGAGAATTATGAATCTTAACTTAAAATTTTTTCTTTGTAGTAGAATAGAAACCAAAAGCTGGGTTTGGTGGTGCATACATTTAATCCCACATAATTAAAAAAAAAATTAGGGACAGAGCACAGAACCCTCCTCCCCCTTTTTTTTCCGAGGAAGGGTCTCACTCTACCTCAGGCTGACCTGGAATTCACTATGTAGTCTCAGGATAGTCTTGAACTCACAGCGATCCTTCTCCCTCTGCCTCTCAAGTGCTGGGATTAAAGATGTGTGCCACCACGCCCAGCCAGAAGTCACTTTTACTTAGAGAAGGGTTCTTAACCCAGAGGCTCCAAATGAGATTTGAGAGGAGGGCTTTGATCTCCCTGGAATTAAAACTGAAGAATTTTGTGTGCACTTCTTTCTAGGGAGAAAGGTCCATAAATTCTTAAAGAGATGCAAGGCAGTGTAAAAGATTGTTTTTCCAAGTGGGTCATTTTGGCACCTACATCTAGGCAGTATCTGGATACTAGGAGTGTTCATTCCTGACAGCTCTCTCTCTTAATAGGTATTTCCTTCGAGCCACCATCAGCCGCCGCCTCAATGATGTCGTCAAAGAGATGGACATTGTAGTTCACACACTGAGCACATACCCAGAGCTAAACTCATCCATCAAGATGGAAGTTGGGATTGAGGACTGCCTGCACATTGAGTTTGAGTATAATAAATCCAAGTAAGTGTCTTAGACCCCAAGATTGTGGAGTAATTATTTAAAGAGGTTAAAATAGATCTTCATCTGAGTACTCCACTGCTTCATGATGACATCCTGCTGGGGGAAGACCACAAAAATAATATAGCCAATTATGGATTAGTTACAGATGCATGGACTGGGAGATAGAAACTTCATTGTCCCCAGTATTAAATTGAGATGGTACCATTACACACCATAAGAAGCCTTTCAAAGTCAAATTAAACTGAATGTTATTAGGTTATTTGTTTTGCATCCTAGGTAGAGCTGTTTCCTTTTGTGGATGAGAATAGTCACAGAACACGATTCCATTATCATTTGTTTTTTCCATGTCTTTAGAAATCAAAGTGAGGAAACCAAACATTGGCAGTGAAAGCTGTGGCTTCCTTTCTGAACTAAAATGAATTCTAGCAAAGAATGCCTGATGTATTTTTATTTTTGTTTATTTTTATTTATTTATTTGAGAGCAACAGACAGAGAGAGAAAGAGTCAGAGAGAGAGAGAGAGAGAATGGGCATGCCAGGGCCTCCAGCCACTGCAAACAAACTCCAGATGCTTACGCCCCCTTGTGTATCTGGCTAACATGGGTCCTGGGGAATCGGACCTCAAACCAGTGTCCTTAGGCTTCACAGGCAAGCGCTTAACCACTAAGCCATCTCTCCAGCCCTGCCTGATATTTTTTAAAGGTCTTCAAATAATCTTAACTGGCAAGTTGGGAAGCTGCATGTTTTAAGCTATTTATACTTAGGACATCAAAATATTCACCTGCTTATGAATAAAAATTTTCTGGCAGTCTTATCAATTTCAGAATCATATTTTGGACAAGTGGATGGCTCAGTGATTAAAGGCACAAACTTGCAAAGCCTATTGACCCAGGTTCAATTCCCTAACACCCATGTAAAGCCAGATTCACAAAGTGCCACATGTGTCTGGAGCTTATTTATAGCAGCAAAATGCCCTGACATGCCCTGCTTTCTCTCTCTCCTATCTCTCTCTTTCTCTGTCTCTCGGGTAAATAAATATGTTCTTTTCTTTTTTTAGTACTTCATTTATTTATGTGAGAGAGAGAAAGAGGTAGATAGAGAATGACCCCCCTACCACCACCCCCCCCCCACGGGCCTATATAGTGACTGCAAACTAACTCCAGATGCATGCACCACCTTATGTATCTGGCTTTACGTGGGTACTGGGGAATTAAATTTGGGTCCTTTGACTTTGCAGGCAAGTGCCTTAACCACTGAGAGATCTCTCCAGCCCAAAAATATGTTTTTTAAAAAACAACTTTATTTTGAATATATTCCTGAAAATATTTGGAGATAAAATACTCAAAAGTAAAAAGATGTGTTTTTCACAATAGACTGTAAGCAGCATGAGAAACAATGGGCAGCATGGACGTCTGAGAACCAGGAACCTGGCTTCATCTCCTGTCTACCCTTCTCACAGCTTGGGCAAATGATGATATCTTTTCATCTAAATTCTTTTTTTTTTTTTTTTTTATTTATCATATAAGGACAGTAAATTCTGAAGTCTCTGCCAGGGTTCATGTGCCATGAGTCTGGGCTTCAAATTAGAAGAATTTTATTTGTGACACATTGGCTGACCCAGAGAGAATATCTTGAAGTGTTAGAGAGTGTTATACAATGTGGCTAAATTTCTAACAGCTCATGGAATACAAGCAGAACAGAGAAGGCACTGCTTCATGTTACTGCTCCTGGCTGTCCTGACCAGCTCATAATGTTTGCTATGAAATATTGAGGCCCATTTCTCAAAAGATTGTGTAGTGAACAGAGAGGAAGGGGAAGGCCTCATTCCTATATTTGTAGCACAGGCCTCATGCATTTGAAAACACATACATTTAATAACTACAAATATGCGTGGCATGGTGGTGCATGCCTTTAATCCCAGCACTTGGGAGGCCAAGGTAGGCGCTGAGTTCAAGGCCAGCCTGAGGCTATATAGTGAATTCCAGGTCAGCCTGGACTACAGTGAGACACTACCTCGAAAACAAACAAACAAAAAAAATGATAATAAAAAATAAAATAGGGGCTGGAGAGAAGGCTTAGCAGTAAAGGCATTTGCCTGCAAAGCCTAACAACCCAAGTGCTATTCCCCAGTACCCACATAAAAAGCCAGATACATAAAAAAGGAACATGTGTCTGGAGTTCCTTTGCTGTGCCTAAAGGCCCTGGCACGCCCGTTCTTTCTGTCTGTCTGTCTCCTCTCTCTTTTTCTCTCTCTGCTTGCAAATAAATAAAAAATAATAAATCCCACAAATACTAAAGCTATGCACCAAGGAAACAGAGCAGATCAACAAATATGAATGGGTGAAGCATCGTGTAGGGTAGATATCCCTCAAGCAAAATTTGAATTCCAAATTTGGTAATTCAGCCATAACAGTGAGGGTGAGTTCGCACTTCAACTAGACCTTCAACCAACCATGCACATGGGCAGTGTATTATCTGCTGAAACAAAAGGGGGTAGGCTACCAAACCTCCATCTTACTTCCTCTACTTTCTCTTCCTCAGATACCACTTGAAAGATGTCATTGTAGGGAAGATATATTTCTTGCTGGTGAGAATCAAAATCAAGCACATGGAGATAGACATCATCAAACGGGAAACAACAGGCACAGGTCCCAATGTGTACCACGAGAATGACACAATAGCCAAGTATGAGATCATGGATGGGGCACCAGTGCGAGGTAAGCCTCTTGGCCTAGAGCCTCAGCTACCCACTCTTTTGCTTCCAGGCCCTGTTCTGAATTTGGATAATGCTTGAGAGATTACACTGTTTCTTCCCCGCCCTTTGGTATAGTCTTATTATGTATCCCTGGCTGATCTGGAACTCACTGTGTTACCAGTCAAACTTGCAGTAATTGTTCTGCATCTGCCTCCTAATTGAACCCCCTGGCTGTGAGATGTCCTATTAGTCTGCACTTTCCTAATCGCAAATTGTATGTGTACCATGGATTCCACTATGGAAGAAAAGAAAGTTTGAAGATGTATTTCAGTAGAGCACGATGCCTTGATCAGGAGATCTGGGTTCCAAACCCTTTCCCCTGCCAGGGGTCTGGCACAGTGATCAATTAAGAGTCTTGACAGGTGTGGTAGCGCATGCCTTTAATCCCAGCACTTGGGAGGCAGAGGTAGGAGGATCATGAGTTCAATCCCAGGCTGAGTTTACATAGTGAATTCTAGGTCAGACTGGGCTAGAGCAAGACCCTACCTCAAAAAATCAAAAAAAAAAAAAAAAAAAAAAAAAAGCCAGGTGTGGTGGCGCACACCTTTAATCCCAGCACTTGGGAGGCAGAGGTAGGAGGATCGCCATGAGTTTGAGGCCACCCTGAGACTACATAGTGAATTACAGGTCAGCCTGGACTAGAGTGAGACCTAACCTCGAAAAACCAAAAATAAATAAATAAAAATTAAAAAAAGAATCTGTGGTGTCCTGGCATTATGGGCTATTCAATATGTGACATCCTCCTTCCACATGAAACATATTCTGGGCATTTGCAAAGCAGGAGAAGGAAAAGGAAAGAAAAAACTTCAACTTCTTGACCTGTCTTCACTCACAACAGATTTGTATTGACCTTGCTTATCTGTTTGATTTGTGCTTAATATTCCATCTCAGTCAAGTATGGTTGGGCACACCTGTAGGAATGGCATTTGGGAAGTAGAAGCAGGAATATCAAGAGTTCAAAGTCATCCTCAGCTACAAAGTAAGTTAGAAGCCAATATGGGCTACATGAGACCCTGTTCAAAAATACCAAAAGAAATAATTTTATTTTATTTATTTATTTATTTATTTATGTTAAATTTATTTGAGAGAGAGAGAATGGGTGCACCAGGGCCTCCAGCCACTGCAAATGAACTCCAGATGCATGTGCCATCTTGTGCGTCTGGCTTACATGGGTTCTGGGGAATCAAACCGAGGTCCTTTGGCTTCGCAGGCAAACGCCTTAAACGCTAAGCCATCTCTTCGGCCCCAAAAATACAAAAAGAAATGTTTAAAAGCTTTTTGAACCTCTAACTGCTCTTCTGACATGTTGCTGCTCAGGGAACCAATGGAAATGATTCTCCTTCAGCCTGCAGAGCTGATACCACACCTGAGATGAGTGAGATTGAGAGCTCTAGATTAGCAATATTTACATTTTTCACTGGTTATATAGCACTTGAGGATGAAGATTTCATCTCACTTTGAATAAAGTGGTTCCAAGGTTTTATTCATGGCATGCCCAGCATATGTTTCATGTGGAAGGAGGATGTCACATTGAACAACCCATAACAGTGGGACACCACAGATTCTTAATTGTCCACTGTGCCAGACCCTTGGTGGCAGAGGGGGTTTGGGACCAGCTCTACTGACTTTCTCTGATGTGCCATGTTTTGAACAGTGGTACAAGTAGAACCAACTGTCATTTTCTCCTATATAAGTGAAATGGGGCACTGAAAAATAACACAAAACAGCAGATAATTAAGAGAACACTTATATTTAGCCTTAGGTTACATTAGAGGTTTGGCTTTTCTCAGTAAAGTTACTGCCCCTGATTTTGTTCCTCTTATACCAAGTAAAGCAGTTTGGGAGCTAGATAGTACCCAAAATAGTGCATAGTTAGATTCTCTAATTTTCCCCATGAAAGCAACAGGTGTTTTGTTGTTGTTGTTGTTGTTGCTGTTTGTTTGTTTTGATTTTTTGAGGTAGGGTCTCGCTCTAACCCAGGATGACCTGGAATTCACTGTGTAGTCTGAGTGTGGCCTCGAACTCATGGCAATCCTCCCACCTCTGCCTCCCAAGTACTGGGATCAAAGGCATGGGCCACCATGCCAGGCTTACTGAAAGCAACAGTTTTACTCAGAAGCCTAACTGGCTAGTAGAGATCTGGGGTCTCATGAGACTTTCCTGCTTGCCAGACCACCATGCCCCACTGCATTTAGTATTGAAGTGGAGATGTATTCTGGGGCATACACTGCCTAGCTGGAGGGAAGTGGCATCACAATCGCTGGGTGAATGGCAAAATGACAGTTTGACAACTGCCTCTTGAATACCCAGTAACTTACCATGCATGTTGGCTCATGCTTGTAAACCTGGCACTTAGGAGGTTGAGACAGGAGGATTGCTATAGGTTAATGGCCAGGCACGACTACAGTGAGTCTCTGTCTCAATAAAAAACAAAAGAGGATACTCCTACTCCATGGAATTATGGTGGGGAAGGAAGGGCAAAAGAAGGTAATGGGATGGGAATCTGATGAAATTATAGTATATGCACATATTAAAATTCTCAATAAAAACCTTAAAAAACCAGTAACTAGGCACACTGCACATTATCAAATGTTTAACAGTAGTTTTCTTGGGCCACACTCAGCTGTCCTTCACTGCCATTGTATAGGGATGGTGATAGGATATTCAGCAGTCACAAGACTAGAATGGAGTTGGAGAGTACATCACCCCAAAAGGCAGAAGGCAAACACCTTTGCATAGTGCTCTGTGCCTTGCTTAGCTGGAGTCTCACTTGCTGTGGTCAGAAAGGGATTTAGTATACAATTCCATTTTTTCCGTTGCCCTTATTTTTTCCTCACCCCTTAAAGGAGAGTCCATCCCGATCCGGCTCTTCCTGGCAGGGTATGAGCTTACACCCACCATGCGGGACATCAACAAGAAGTTCTCTGTGCGCTATTACCTCAACCTGGTGCTTATAGATGAGGAGGAACGGCGCTACTTCAAGCAGCAGGTGAGTTCCTCCTCTTGTACCCTGGGGGTCAGAACAGAGGGACCATCATTCTGACAGAGGGCCAGGCTCCATCTTGACACATTAGCAAAATGGTAGTAGGGAAAGAGTGGTCAGGTCCCTGTACCACTTGTTATTTTACAAGAAGTGGAAACATGAGGTTGCACAGAATCCCATAGCAGGAATAAAGATTTCCAATTGATACCTTGGGCCTGCCTTATTAGGCTAAACTCCTGCAAACAACTGGCCTTTGTGGCCATGGCTATGGTAAGAGATTCCCCAGGACCACAGAGGGAGCCCTTGAGAAAGTCATCCTTGAGCTTCCCTCTCAGGTATCATGTTGCCCCTTCTTTCATTTCTGTAGGAAGTGGTATTGTGGCGGAAAGGTGACATCGTACGGAAGAGTATGTCCCATCAGGCAGCCATTGCTTCACAACGCTTTGAAGGCACAGCCTCCCTGGGTGAGGTGCGGACGACAAGCCAGCTGTCTGACAACAACAGCAGGCAGTAGGCCTCTGGGCCAAGAAGTTGCTGGCCTCCCGTCCCAGCACCCAGTCTACCAAACACCAGAGGCTGGGGGAGGGGGACTATGGTGTGACGCTCAGCTGATCATTACTTGCAACCTTGAAAACAAATCATGTTTGTTGTTCTTTTCACTGAAGAACCTAAGGGGTTTGGGTTGGGCAGCAGTCTCCTTGGGATTCTGCAGCCAAGCTGGGGAATAGGGAATCATCTTGGAAGTTATACTCTTCCTTGGGAATCAGAGCTGTCTGTCAAGGCCATCTCAAGCCTTAGAGGGCCTTTGAGGAGAGCCAAGAGCACACTTCCTTGGCTCCTGGGTTCCTGATAATAGAAGCTGAGCATGCCCTGGGTAGTACTCCCTTTGACTGTCCCTGAGGTAGTAGCAGAATTTACTGGGCTTCTCTCATGCTAAACTGGGGGATCAAGATCCGGAAGCTATCTCTCTGGGAGTCTAGGATGCGGTGCTTTGAAATTTCCGTAGCCACCTCCCCCCCCCCCCAAGCCTCTCACTGCTGAGACCAGACACCTCCCTTATTCATCTTCTCCAGCTTATCAGGAAAGTTCTGGAGTAGAAAGGACTTGAGGCTGACTATACCCTCACCCATGAAAAATATGTGGGCACTGAAAAGCCTTGGAGCTAGTGTCACACACGAATTGCCAGGGGCCTGAGCCAACTCCATTGAAGCAGAAGTATCAGGCAAGCAACTATCTGCCTTCACATTACTCCACTTGACAACCCTGAAGTCAGGATTGTTCTGGGGAATTGATTTAAGTGCCCCAGTAAGCCCTAAGCAAGAGAGTCTGTTTCCTTTAGCATATGCCCTGGGAAGGGGCTAAAATTTTTTAGCCTCCCCAGTAGTGGTCTCTCATCACTCCTTGCTTCAGATCCTTGGAGGTTTTGTTTTTAGCTTCCACCCCCAAACCCCTTTACCCCTGTATGTACAAGCTAAGGGAGGGAGATGGGGCCCTGCAGCAGTTTCTGCTACCACAGTTTTAGAATAACTGCTTGCCCAGTTGTCATCAGTTCATTTACCCAAGTTTAGAATAACTGGTATTTTTTGTTTAAAAAATGCAAATAGGAAAACACTTGTAGATGTTGTTCTGCTGAAGAAGAGGGGGTTCTCCCTCTTGCTCTGTTCTTGGCCTGCAGTAGTAAATGTGTTTACTGTCTTTTCTGTGTCATCTAGGAATGACCAGGAAGCAATACCTCTAGGCCTCTCTCACCTTTATAGAAAGACCAACCAGGCCCTGCATCCAACAAGTACT
Source organism: Dipus sagitta (assembly GCA_036346955.1). Taxonomy (NCBI): domain Eukaryota; kingdom Metazoa; phylum Chordata; class Mammalia; order Rodentia; family Dipodidae; genus Dipus; species Dipus sagitta. The sequence continues at coordinate 73,986,109 of CM070772.1, read as the reverse complement.
GTATCTGGTAGTCTAAATTCTTGGTAATTTGGAAAGTAGAGGATATGGTTCCTGTGTCATCTTTCTTTTAGTGTAGAAATTGGGACTATTCCTCAGAAATCAGTGTAGTCTTGGGATTGATTGGGCAGAGCTGATGGAGCAGAGGTGATGGAAGGAAAATTACTTAGTGTGACATGAGAGGTTGAATGGGGGCAGCAGTACCAAGGAAGATAAATTTATTTCTTCCATGCCAGATTCCAAGTTGTGTGACATACAGTCCCCATGGGAATAAACTGACCCCTCCAGCTGCACTTGCATCATAAAGGCAGGCCCTGCATAAAAAGGGAGGCAAAGTTCTGTGCTTTTGTCTTTTTCAGGGTGTGAAGACAGATCTGGTGTGCCTCCTTTTAAGCTAATAAAAGCATTTGTCAATTCTCTGCCTCCTACTTGACCATGCAAATTCATTTTACAACTTTGCTAACATCTTAAGCCTTCCCCCTCCCCCCCCCCCCCCCCCCCCCGCCCCTGGGAGAACTAGAAGGTCAGATTTGCTTATTTTCTCTCAGGAACTGTGCATAAGCCAGGTCTCCCCCCCCCCCCAACTCTGCCCTCATTCTCTATTCTCAGCCAAATGTGAAAGTGTGGGGAAGCTTCCATACCTGTCCTGTAAGGTTCCCAAACCTGGAGTGCATAGGTACTAAACCAAGCAGTGCAACTTGTAATTAAAAAGCTGCAGTGTTTACATTTTTCTTAATGTGTTGTCTTTTCAATGGCTGTATTTTAAAAGAACTTTTGTTTTAATGGTCTCTCTAATTAAAGAAAGCCCCTGTGGCTTTGGAGGCATTGTACCTATGGTCCACCAACAGATTCTGTGGTCTTATCCTTCTTATATAATTTCCAGCTCTTGTTAGCCTGGGAGAAGAGACTTCTAGCATGATTCTTAACACTTGCCTGCTTTCTTAGTGGATAGCCCCTTGGAAACAATAATGAAGATTTTATTAGCCACCTTTTTTACACAGATCCATGAATAAGAAGGGAATTCAGGTTTCATTCCTGCCTGGTAATTTTCCAACAATAACTCATGCTTTAAATGTCTATGGGACCTATAAGACTTAAAAGGGCAGATGAGAAGACCAAAACTGATACAAAAAGGTGCAAATTTAGGTTCAGTGGGTTTTCACAGGTCCAGAGACTCAGACCTGCATGGTGCTGTTGGTAGTTACGACCAGTGATAGTAGAAGCAGATACTAGTAGATGGCCTGCATCTCCCAGTTAATCAACCCAGATGTATGACACCTTCAGTGGAGGATTCTACCACACCCAACACAGATTTAAAAGAAAAACTTTCAACTTTGACATTATTTTATTTTTTTTAGAAAAAAATGTAACAAACCACCTATGTACATGATCTCAGGTGGACATATCAAGCTTTTTTACACCTTTTGTCTCATAAAAACTTGGTTTTCTTTTTTGGAGTAATGGCTTGTCCAGTCTTTTAGGATCCTTGGTTAATTTGGTTCCATTTCTTCCAGGCTTAAAATAAAATCAAACTGTTCTACCAAAAACGAGAAAAGGGAAAAATTAGGTGTTATGTCTCTTTTTGGACAGAGAAGTTAATGCAAGACACTGGTAGATACTTCAAATTTTCCTAAAGGAGACAGTCCATTCAAAAATTATGGAATGTGGGCTGGAGAGATGGCTTAGCAGTTAAGCGCTTGCCTATTAAGCCTAAGGACCCCGTTCCGAGGCTCAATTCCCCAGGACCCACGTTAGTCAGATGCACAAGGGGGCACATGTGTCTGAAGTGCATCTGGAGTTCATTTGCAGTGGCCAGAAGCCCTGGCACACCCATTTTCTCTCTCCCCCCCCCCCTTTGTCACTCTCAAATAAATAAAAATGAACAAAAAGATATTTTTAAAAAGTATGGAATGTGACAGGGCGTGGTAGCACATGCCTTTAATTCCAGCACTTGGGAGGCAAAGGTAGGAGAATCACTATGAGTTTGAGGCCAGCCTGGAGTTACAGTTCCAGGTCAGCCAGGGCCAGAGTGAGACCCCAGCTCGGAAAAAAAAAAAAAAAAAAAAAAAAACCAAACAAGCATGGAATGTCTTAGGGTACTGGGTACATAGTAATGGATATCTCAGTATACATTCCCTTCCTCATGGGTGCAAATATATGAGAACACGACTCAGGTTTAACACTATCCCTAAGTTTAATCAGTAAATGTGAATTCTGTTGCTCTTACCTTGAGTCAAAGGTTGAACTGAAAGTCTCTGATGAATGAAGAGAGCCATGTTCTTTAAGGGGCCTCCAGTAGCTCTGTGGGCTTGGTGATAGGCTTTGAGTTCAGCCAGAGATATGAAGCGCTTCATCATTCGAACAAACTGTACATCCACCTGTGGGGCAGAATTGAAGGAACAAAAAGATATTAGCTCCTCTGTTTTCTGTATTATTTTCCATCTGACGAGATGGAGCTCACTATGTTGTTTAGCCTGGCCTCAAATGCCTCAGCTCAAGCAATTTTCTACATGCACTTGTCTCTGTGCCCACCCAGGTTTGTGGGTGTGTGTATGTGTGCATGTGTATGTGGTATGCAAGTGTACGTGTATGTGTTCATGTGTGCGAGTGTACCTGTTTGCACTCTTGCATGTGGAAGCCAAAGGTCAATATTGGGTGACTTCCTTAATCACTAGCCACCTTATTCTTTGAGACCAGCTAACCAGTGAGCCTTACCTGTCTACCTCTCCCTGGCACTGGGATTATACCACTACACCCAGCATGTAACATGATGGATGAGGATCCCAGCACAGGTCTTCATACTAACGAGGCAACCATTCACCCACTGAACCATCTCCCCAGGATTTGTATTGCTTGCACGAGGATCCCAGTGTTCTAACATCCCAAATCAGCAAAACTTCATCTCTGTGAGACCTGGGCTGGTGTTTGACCTATCAATAGCACTCTGCACTCTCCTCCTCCTTTTGTCTGTCCTTCCTCTCATGAAATAAGAAGAAGCAGTCATTACCATGGACCATTTGGGGTTGTCTTCTTTGCTGGAGGGGTCATAATGTGGATTATTTTTCTCAAACTGTGTGTAGTCTGGATAAGCCTCTTTTACAATCTGAAAACAAATTCAAAGCCTCCAATCATTTTAGCTCTCTGGCCAAATCTTAATATGCATCAAACTTTCCCTTCGTAGCCTGGCGTGGTGGCACACACCTTTAATCCCAGCACTCGGGAGGCAGAGGTAGGAGGATTGCCATGAGTTTGAGGCCACCCTGAGACTTCATAATGATTTCCAGGACAACCTGAGCTAGAGTGAGACCTCTACCTCTACCTCGGGGGGGGGGGGGGGGGGAGGGGGGACTTCCCTTCTTAACCTATACATTTTTACCCCTTTCTCTTACTACAGAAATAGAGCTCATATAGCTGGATATAATACATGATCTAAGGTAAGTACAGTTAGGAAATCAATCCTGATCTTACAAACTTTTATTTTTTATTTTACTTTAGAAAGAAAGAGAATTGGCCCACCAGGGCCCCAGCCACTGCAGTCAAACTCCAGACACTTGTGCTACCTAGTGAGCATGTGTCTCACCTTTGTGCAGCTGGCTAACGTGGGATCTGGAGAGTCGAACATGGGTCATTAGGTTTCACAGGCAAGCACCTTAACCACTAAGCCATCTCTCCAGCCCCCCTTTTTTAGTGTGTTTTTTCAAGGTAGTAGGGTCTCACTCTAGCCCAAGGTGACCTGGAATTCACTATGTAGTCTCAGGGTGGCCTTGAACTCACAGTGATCCTGCTACTCTGCCTGAGTACTGGAATTAAAGGCATGTGCTACCACAACCAGTTTGATCTTACAAATTCTTATAAGCATGTGCTAAAACTAAATGGTAGCAGTTACTATTAGAACCAGTTTTTTTCTAACTGTACAATTATAGTTTTATCCTGAAACTTTTAGCTAGCTACCTTCAAACCTTTTTTTTTTTTTTTTCCACTTTTTGCATCTACCTTTATGTGCATGCTGGGGAATTGAACCCAGGATGGCAGGCTTTGCAATCAAGTGCCTTTACCAACTGAGCTGCCTCCCCAGCTCCCTTCATACCTATTTTTGATTGACATACTTAAGACCTCAGAGAAATATGCAGTAGTAAGGCCTGAAATAAAGGCCTGCCTTATTCTAATCTTTATCATATAAGGAAGGGGTCAGAAAAGGGGTCTTGTGACAGGGGTGTGAGGAATCCAAACCAAAACTTGTCTACCTAACCTTCATAAGTCCCACAATGCCTGGCTGCTTGCAGTTGCTATGGTAGAAGAAGGCTTCCTCTTCCATCTTCATGGTCCTAAGGAAGTTCCGAGCCTATGCCAGGAGAGAAGAAACAAGGATCACTCTCCCACCAGCATGGAAACACTAGCCTTGAAGAAAAATCAAGTCTGTTTTTATTAGTTAGGTGTTCTGTTTTGTATCTTCTGGTTCTTAATGGCACTTGTCCCATGAAACTGGTCAGAACCAGGGCACTTATAGATTTCATGTTATCAGAATCATTACAGTATATCTGACATTTTCAAGGCAGGCTTTTGAGAAAAGCAACAAACACTGGCCAAGAGGTTCTGTTACTGAATAAGCCATATCCCCTTACCTGGTAGTTACGGACACCATCCCAGCATGCTGTCTGCTTGGGCTGTGCTTTTAGATCCTCAATGCTGAACTAGGCAAGAAGAAAAGCCATTCACTGAACAGCCCTTGGCCAATTGGTAAGCTCATATAAAAACAGTTTTCCCTTGAAATTAAGAAGTGCTACAGGCTATAAAGGCAATAGGTAGTTTAATGGGAATTAGTTACACAAAGCTTGTATTATCTTGTGATCTTTGCTAATATGATTAGTCGAATGGATAATCAGGATTTTGAAGTAATATGCTGGTCCCCTGCATTTCACCTATTAAAGAATTATGTAAATCTTCTATAATATTTCTTATATATTTACTGTTGCCATCAGCCCTTTGTTGCTGGGACAAACATCCAACCAGACTCAGCTTATAGGATGAAGGAGTTTATTTCAAGCTTACAAAATCCAGAGGAAACCCCATCAGTGGTGGAAGAACCTGTTTACTTCCATAGATCCAAGCAGAAAGAAACAACTGCAGTAAGCAAACACCAACACCAGCAAGTACAAATTGCCAGAGCTCCAAACTGCTCTGAACATACCTAGTAGGGCTGGACTCAGATCTGTCCCTTAACACATTTTAGGGCTGGACTCCAAGATTCCCGCCCCCCCCCCCAAACACACCACCTGTAGCAGAGATTTGCCTGCTAGATACTGAGGTTGCAAGTGCATTTTAATTAAGGAAAAAAAAAAAAACTGAGTCTATGGGACCATACATTCAAACCATCACAGTTCCCCATAATATTACTAAAATTAGTTTCTATTCATAATATGTACCAAGTGTTGTAAGGGAAACCCTTAGAGACATGGCAAGTAAGCGGTAAGAGAAAAATTAAGCTAATAAAGAGTAGTCCTAGCACTAGAGACTGAGGCAGGAGGATTCTGAATTCAAGAACCAGCTGGGCTACATAGCAAAACCTTGTCTCAAAGAACAAGGACAAAAAAAAAAAAACCAAGGACAAAAAAGCTAAGATTGAGGGTGTTAAGTTATAGCCTTTATGGGCTATCTATGGCCATTTTTTTGCTACAGGGTTAGAGTTGGAACATGAACTATAAAACTTTTTGTACGCAAATTTGTAGAAGTCATCTGCAAACTTCTACCTAGAGAGATTCACAAAACAGATAGAAGGCTGAATATGCCTAATCTGAATAGCTGAATTCCAAAATTCTCTGAACTATGTCAACATCCAAAAATTTGTATTTTAGAGTATTTGGGATTTCAAAATTTTTGGATTTGGGACTGTTCAACCTTAAGGATTATGCAAATATTCCATAAGACAAAAAAAATTATCAAATCTGAAACATTTCTGGCCCCAAGGACTTTCGGTAATTCAACCTTTAGTTATTGGTAATAAATCCTGCTAATTTTATTCATTTTTATTTTTTCCTTACCCTTCAAAACTGAGAAGCTGATGACAGAATCCTATGATATCCCATATTCATCTTTTATTTTTTTAAAAAAAATAGCATAATAGGATTAGATACACAGGTCGAGTCTCACCTTCACATCTACACCTTTCTCCATCCGACTCTCTGGCTCCGACTTCATCAGCCAGTAATTTAAAATCCTCCCGTGGTTTTTAAAGGCTGAAGTCTTCTGAGGACTGGATTTCTCCACCTTTGCTAATGCCTCACCCAAGTTCTCAGTTTTAGGATATTTTCCTGATGCTCTCTTGTCTGCAAAAGGGAAAAGATTTGTCACCCTACTGGGAAAAGGTATGGAGAAAGATTACCACCCTTCAGTGTCCTACCTGGCTTCAAGTCCTGGATCCTCGAAGTACTAACTAAAGCACCACAGTCATACAGAACTAACACTTTCTCTGTAAAACTTAGACAAGAATTCATGACCTTTCCAGAGTATTTTCTAGATAATGTATGAATAGATGGTAGAATCAATGAGAAAAAAAGCACCCTGTAGAGCTGAGATCAAAGAGTAATCAGTAAATGTTTCCTTACCTACTCTTCTGTGCCTTTCCCCTCCATCTTTACCTGTTAAGCTTCTACCCTGAGTCCTTTCCATTTGTCTTAAGAAACAGCTATTAAACCCTAAGGACACTTGCAACATAGAGTAGCAGGTACCAAGCTGTGGTGGCTCTCACCTGTAATCCTAGTACTTGGGAGGTCAAGGCAGGAGGATTGCCTTGGGACCAGCCAATATAGGAATATGCAAAGCCTTAAGCAATTAAATTCAGGCCCCAACCCTAACTCAGCTAATCGTTGCCTGTGGGATGTTCTGTTATATGTACAATGTGCCCAGATACAATCCAGTCATGACAGGATCCAAATATGAATTTCAACTTGGCCTGGTGGCACCCGTCTTTAATCCCAGCCCTTGGTAGGCAAGGGTAGGAGTTTGAGATCAGCCTGTGAGTTCCAGGTGAGCTTGGGCTAGATTGAGGCCTTACCTTGAAAAAACAACAACAAAACAAAAACGAATTTCAGTCAGGCCTGTCGATGGAGTCTTTCTGAACGTGAATTTACTACAGTACTAAGTTTCTACATCACTCTTCATTAAATGTCATTTATAGATGCCTGATACTCTGAACTTAGTATACCTTCTTAACATAATTTCCCAGTTGTCCCTTAAGAACAGGCGCACTGCAAACACTGTTTTGTTTAATAACTACAATGGTGAGTTATAGTTAGTCTGAAACGTTTTTCTTGAGAGTTGCTTTTTCTTTGAACTATAAAAATGGCATGTTTTCTGAGTATTATAGTTTTGCTGGTGGAAAGCCTTCTTACTTTTTAAGGATGAGCTCAAATTATACTTTCTTCTCAAGACCGTGTCAGGAGGGTTGCCTCAAGTAGGCTTACCTTGAATTCACCATGTAAAATAGGATCACTTTGAACTGATCCTCCTGCTCCCACTTCCAAAATGCTGGATGATAAGCATATGCCACAACACCTGGTTTGTGCCAAGAAATTAAGCCATGGCTTCCTACATGCTAGACAAACACCCTGTCAACTGAGTTTCATTGCCAGGCAGAGAGCTATCATTTATTTGTGATGAAAACATTAAAAGTTCTTTCTCCATGCTTTTTGGAATGTCTAATACATTGTCTTTATCGGTAGTCACCCTACTGTGCCAGTGACCGCTAAAATGCAGGAAACTTCTGGGTCTAATAGCCTGGGATCAACTCAGGTAAAGCTGGGATTCTCCATCTACACCACTCTCCACAGAAAAGAATTTCAGGGCTAGTAAGCCAAGTTAGGAGTTTAAAATTTTTTAAACTACGTTTCTTTTGATTTATGTATGTATTTAGGGGTGAGCAGTATCTTTCTGTGTAGCCCTGGCTGGCGTGATACTAAACACTATATAGCCGCCCAGACTAGACAATCGTCTCAGGCCCGTGGTGCTTGGTTTACAGACTGGTGACACCACACCTCGGTACATGTCAATCTGTATTGTAATTAATAGCTGCTCTTTTTGATTGTTTGCTTTTCTAAGTAGGGTCTCACTGTAGCCTAGGCTGACCTAGGTGGCCTCGAACTCAAATTGATCCTCCTACTTCTGCTGCCCTAGTGCTGGGATTAAAGGCCTGTGCCAGCCACCTCTCCCTATCTCCCACCTCAACAGCTGTTTCTTAAGCAAACAAGCAGAAGTGTGTCAGGATAGCTTGGTAGGAAGGATAAATATGGAGAGCGATGATAAGTACAATTTCCAAAGTTCTCCCTCCACAAACGAAAATGAACACGGCAGGCCCTGGTAGAACATTCTTCACGAACTGCCTTTTGCAGCCTTGGCCCAGCTTACCTGGGCCAGCAGCCCCAGCCAGCCTCTTCCGGGGTTTAGGCATGGTCTCTTCGCAGAGGGTGAAACGATCCACCCGGAGTTACAAGAAGCAACACTAAAAATAAATAAATAAATAAATAAATAAATAAATAAATAAAAATAAATTAAAAAAAAAGAAGCAACACTACCTTCCTCCAAAACCTGCACACAGCAAAATGGAGAGATGTAAGGACCCCTAAAGGGCCTCAGACTCGCGAAAGACAACATTGCTCAAGCCCTCCGTTATCTGCGCGCTTTCCATCTCGCATAATCTTCCTCTCAGTGCTCTTCAGTTCTTTTCCTTTTTCATCACTCCACTCTTCTCTCAACACACCACCTACTCTAGTCACAACCCTCTGGTCTCCGGAGGGGTCCAAAGGAGACCGAGCGCCCACGCTGGCTGAGTGGAAGACGCCTCTAGGGGCGCTGGCCCCGGGGGTTTCTGGGAGTTGTAGTCCCGGTGCCCAGAAGCTGGCCTGGAGCCTGGGCAGCGAGAGCTCGATCGACTCTAACTCCCAGAGTGCTGTTGGAGAGGGTCACGATCTGTAGGTCTTGTCCAGTGCTTGGTCTGAGGGGTCAGAGGAGCTCGGGCTCTGCCTGGGAGCTGCTGTGAAGATGTTGCGGTCCGGCTACCTTCTCCTCGGTTTCCTGCGCAGGACTCTTTGGGCCCCCATCCAGACTGGTACCCGGAGTTTGACCTCCTGCATAGACCGTAAGGCTCGTCTGGGTGTGGAAAGAGAGGGACACCGGAGTTTGGGATATTGGCGGGCATCTGTGAAGGGCCTCGGTATCTGGCTACCCGCTCAGTTCCCTTCCCTGGACCCACTTTCTGATCTCTCTGGTTCCCCGCACCTGCTCCCTGCCCTGCCGGGTACTCCGAACCCTGTCCCTGCTCTCAGGTCGCCACCACCTTCTCCCTGTTCTGTCGGATCCCCCATTCCCGCTCCCTGATCTGGACGTGCTCCCAGCCCTGCTGGTTCCCTGGACCCCGCTGTGCTGGGCCCTCCCCATCTCTGTTCCTGGTCCACTCCCCAGATGCTTGTTCAGGTAAAGGAGCTTGTGGTTTTGTTTTACATTGAAATCATAGCAGTAAATTCTAAAGTCATGAAGCTGTGGTTGGTGCCTGTTGCACGGATTTGAAAATCCTCAGATAACACACAAGATGATCAGTCTGCTTACATTTGTGACATTTCATAACATCAGAGAACATAAAATGCTTATACTGTTGAAATTCCTTCAGGAAAAATAAGTATAACTGCAGTTGAAACCCTACCAGAGATTACAAACCTGATTGTCTTTGGGAACCTGGCAGGTAATTTGAATGTAACTACTATTTGCCACCTACACTGATTAAGGGATACTAAGCCAGTGTGTACGTCCTTTGTCAATCATCTAGTTACTTTCTTCTAAAGTAATTTCTCATTTATTTTTGAGTTCAAGGCCACCCTGAGACTATATAGTGAATTCCAGGTCAGCCTGGGCTAGAGGAGACCTTACCTTGGGGTGGGGGGACTGATCATTAATGCCTATATCTATACATTATTTAATTGGTTTTGTTTATCTTTTTTTTTTTTTTTTTTTAGACAACGTTTCACTTTATAGTCCAGGCTGTCCTTGAACTTACTACATAGTCCAGGATGGTCTCAAACTTGAAGTGATTCTCCTGCCTCAGCTTCCTGAGTGCTGTGATTTATAGGAGTGAGTCACCATGCCCATCTAGTCATTCCATGTTTTAAAGTTAAATAATTTTAAGGGAATTAGGACTTATAATAATGCATGTAGTTATATATAATTTTATCTCATAGATGAAGAAATCTGTTCAGGGTCTAATGTAGCTTCCTCATTTTATGGTGGGCTAACAGTAAATTTACAAAGGTCTCTGATTTGCTGAAAATTACACAATTATTTCAAAACCAGAGCTCAAAAGCTTGCTTCCTTGTCCACTGGGATTCTGTTTCACTAGAATTTGCTGTACCTATTGGGCACTCAGAACTGTTGGTTGGCTAGTAAGCCTTTTTTTGTTGAAAAATTGTAATATATTGGGGTTGGAGAGATGACTTATTAGATTAAGTGCTTGCTGCTCAACTTAGAGTGCCCAAGTTTGATCCCCAGACTCCACATAACAAGACTTCTATATTCCCGATGTGTTAATACTGACTGTGAGTTGGGGAGGGCAGTTTCCTGGAAGTTCACTATCAGCTCATCACATAACAGCAGAGCTCAGCATCCAGAACAAGAAACCCTGCTTCAAATGAGGTGAACAGGCAAGGACTATCCAAAAGTTGTCTTCTTCACACATGCCCCATGGTATGTGTATGCCTGCACATGCACACACACACACTTAATTAATTTAAAATTTTTGAATATTATTGAAAATTTGGGGGGAGCTTTATCCTTTGGTAATAGAATTTTCTCAGCTCTTTGTCAGGTATTTTTTTGTTTTGTTTTGTTTGGTTTGGTTTGGTTTTTCGAGGTAGAGTCTCACTCTGGCTCAGGCTGACCTAGAATTCACTATGTAGTCTCAGGCTGGCCTCGAACTCACAGCAATCCTCCTACCTCTGCCTCCCACCTCCCTAGTGCTGGGATTAAAGGTGTGCACTACCACACTCAGCTGTGGGATTTTTATTGTTTGTTTGCTTGTGAGATAGTATCTCCCTATGTAGTGGAAGCTAGCCTGGAAGTGCCATCCTCCTGTCTCACCTCTGGAGTGCTTCAATTACAGGTGTGAGCCAACATGTCCTGCTGGTGGTCTGTTTTTCTATATATCTTTACCTTTTGTATATGTGCTGATATTTTGAACTATGCTGGGAACTTTGAACTATACTGGATTTTGTTATTGAGGTTTTTTTTTATATTTATTTATATTTATTGACAACTTCCATAATTATAGACAATAACCCATGGTAATTCCCTCCCTCCCTCCACTTTCCCCTTTGAAACTCTACTCTCCATCATATCCCCTCCACCCCCCTCAATCAGTCTCCTTTATTTTGATGTTGTTGGTTTTTCAAAACAGGGTTTCACTGTACACCCAGAACTGAGTCTGTACTGTAGCACCAGGCTGGCCTCAAACTCATGGTGATTCTTTTATCTCAGAATTCCAAGTGCTGTGACTAAAGACATATGACATCACTCTAGGCTGCAGTGATTTTTTTTTTTTTTTTTTTTTTGTGAGGGAAGGGAAAGGGTTGTTTGCGGTTTTTGTGTTTTGTTTTGTTTTCTGAGAATTTTGGTATTTTTGTTTAGTCACCAGGCTCTTCTGTATATAATTTTGTTGTTATGTTTTGCTTTTTTGAAACGAGGTGTCACTACATGGCACAAGCTGTCCTTGAATTTGCAGTGTAGCCTTGAATTCATGATCCTCCAGTCTCAGCCTCCTTAGTGGTAGGGCTAGACTTCTAAGTGTTTGCCACCATGCTTGACTTAAATTTACTATTGACTTGCCATTTTCACCTTGCTTCTCCAAAATAATGCTTTTCTTTCATTGCTTTTTTTCTTTTCTAAAGAACAACTTATTTGTTATGTAAAAAGAATATGTAATTACATTGTGTATATATACATGTGTATGACTTACATAAAACTATTCCCTTTTATCTACTTAGAATGTACATTCTAATCTTCAAACCTAAACCTTTGGTTGCTTAAATCGCTTGTCTTAGGAAGTAGTTATTTACTCTGTCAAATAACCTGAAGAATTTTTATTAACATTAAAACCAGGTATAATGGCTAATGTTTATAATCACAAGTACTCAAGAGGCAGGAAGAGTAATTCAAGTTTGAGGCCACCCAGGCCTACAAAATGGAGACTGCCTTCCTCCTAATTCCTTTCATTATTAGGAGTAAAAATTTATAGCACTTCTCTTTTGCCATAAGGTATTATAAACAAATATAATATAATTATAATATATTATAATATAACAATTATTATCAGTTATGTAATCCTGTTTGAGAATGAACCATATTTATCTTTGCAACTTCAGCATTGCTACATAGTGTTAGGGATTTTCTGGGTTGGAGTTTATTGTCTCCCAAACACAAAGAATGATGAACACAAACAGGACAAGTAAGCCAAGTTTTATCATAAAGTAAAATGCTCTCTGCAGTAGGAAGGGGTCCAAAAGAAGTTGCCATTGTAGCACACTTACTGGAGGTTTTTATGCACTGAAAAGGAACCCAGTTGGTTTGACCCATATAGGAATTAGGCAACAAGTTGAGATTAGTCTGATGGGTTAATTCAAGTGAAGATGGGGTAGATTAAGAAAAATATTAAGATTAAGAGGGGCTGGAGAGATGGCTTAGCAGTGAAGGCATTTGCCTGCAAAGCCAAAGGACCTTGGTTCGATTCCCCAGGACCCACATAAGCTAGAGGCACAAAGTGGCACATGCACTTGGAGTTCATTTGCAGTGGTTGGAAGCTCTGGCTTGCCCATTCTCTCTCTCTCTCTCTGCCTCTTTCCCTCTCTCAGTCTGTCAAATAAATTAATTAATTGAATTTTTAAAATATTTTTTTAAAAGATTAAGAAAAAGCCTGCCAACGGGAAAAAAGCCTGACAAAACTTCCAAGGAGGAGGAAGAGGAAGAACGAAGAGCTAGTGTCCAGCTGACATCTTAAGTCAGAGTTCTGGGAATTTTAGTTCCTGAATTCTTTACTCCTTTCTAGGTCTAAATCTTAACTAGCTCCCTGAAATTAAGGCTACCTTGCTCCTAATCTCTTATTGTTAGTAGACGTTTAGTAAATGTTCTTTGTGAGGTGGTAGCTGGGATTCAAATTTAGGGCCTTGTGTATGCTAGGCAAGCATTCTACTACTAATCTACAACATTTCTCACCCTAATAAATATTCTTTTGTAGCTGGGTGTAGTGACATACAACTTTAATCCAAACACTCAGGAGTCCTTGAACTCATAATGATCCTCCTATCTCTGCCTCCTGAGTGCTGGGACTAAATACGTGCATCACCAAGCCTGGCCTTTTTATTAAGTAAGTAGATAATAGGTGTAAGGCTTGAGAAGAACCAAGACCACGGAATATCACTCTGAGGCAGGGAAAAGAGCTTTATTGAGGCACAACCTCTACATTGTCATCTTTGATGACCTGAAAAGTTCCCCTAGACTTTTAGGGACCTCAACTCAGTTTGTATCTAGGATTCAGAATTTTAGGAAGAGCCAATATGAAACAGAGTTGAAAATTTATACAAGCTTCAACATGAGCATTAGGCAAAGGAGGTGGGTGCTAAGCTATAGTGAAAGCATACCTGAGAACATGGTTGTGGACTTGTTTTAGGAGAATGTGGTGGCTTGATTCATGTGTCTCTCATAAACTTAGGTGTTCTGACTGCTAGGTTCCCAGCTGATGGAGATTTGGGAATTAACACCTCCTGGAGGCAGTGTGTTTGTTGGGTGCAGACTTAAGGGCATTATGGCCAGTTTCCCCTTTCCAGTGTTTGGCATACCCTCCTGTTTCTGTTGTCCACCTGATGTTGGCCAGGGGGTGATAACCACCCTCTGCTCATGTCATCGTTTTCCCCTGCCATCATGGAGCTTCCTCTCGAGTCTGTAAGCCAAAATTATCCCCCCTTCTTTTTCCACAAGCTGCTCTTTGTTGGGTGTTTTCTTCCAGCAATGTGAACCTGACTGCAACAGACTGTCTTTACAAATGAAGATTTTAATCTAGCTTGGAATTCTCTAGGTTTTATCTTACAACAGATAACAATCTTTTCTTTGAAATGGGATTTTTGTTCTGCTTAGAGAGAGCTGGAAAAGATAATGTCAGTGAAAGGAGAGATGAAATGAATAGAGGTCTCCCAAAAGTAACCAGCCTATGGGCCCAAAATAGCACCAAGTTTCCTGAGAGTCTGATACTGCTCAAGGGTGTATGAAGGTGTAAAGGAGGCTGGGGCAAGGGAAAGAGCTGAGGATGGGGCTGAAGAGATGGCTTAGCAGTTAAGTACTTGCCTGTGAAGCCTAAGGACCCTGGTTTGAGGCTTGATTCCCCAGGACCCATGTAAGCCAAAGGGGCACATACATCTGGAGTTCATTTGCAGTGGCTGGAGGCCCTGACACACCCATTCTCTTTCTCTGTCTGCCTCTTTCTCTGTCTGTCTGTCACTCTCAAACAAATAAATAAAAATAAACAAAAAAGAGCTGAGGATATGTCTATACTTTGAAGACTAGATTTCCTGGCAGCTCAGTCTGCAAATGAGATTCCCCAGGCCACAGGTGTAGTTAGAGGCTGGTGTTCCCTTCAGTGGATGATGGCTGCTTTAGTAGGGAGGTAGGAGGCCTCCGATAGCTTGAGAATAAGTTAGGGTTCCCTTTGTTGAAAGAAAACCTCTCTCCTTCCAGACTGTAGCATGGTGATGTAAAATATGAAAGGCATTTTTAGAGTCAGCATATATGTTAACTGTCTTTCTTTGGGCTTAAAGTCAGAGCTCTGGTGAGCGATGAGCTTTGCCTTCTGGGATGTACTTCCCTTAGGCAATGGGCCCAGCTCTAGTATCTGGTCCTGTGAGACATTTGCATATCCTGCTATTTGGGATCCCTGTAGGGTAGTTGAAGACCTTCCATCTATAAACCGCATGTGGTCAGGGTCAGGGAGGGGAGACAGTGAAATCCAGGGTTGTGACAGATGAGTTCTTCTAGAGTCTCTAGATAGGAGTGTATAAGTTGCTTAGGTAGGAGTAGAAGGGTAGCTGGGTTAAGTGGGGGACAGGAATCTAAAATAATGTTTGGGTTGCCTAGAAAGGGATGGGGTTAAGAGTTAGAGAGAAGACCTTTGAGTCTATGGGGTATAAGGACTGTGAGCTTTTGGCCAAAGGTGAGTTTCTGTGCTTCCTGAGCCAAGAGTACTGCTGAGGCTAAGGCACATAAGCAAGGTTGCCAGCCCTGGACTGAGGTTTCTGATTGTTTGGAGAGGTAGGCCACCAGGGCAAAAGAGGGGCCTTTCATCTGTCCCAGAACTCCCAGTGCCATTCCTCCCTTTTCAGTGCTATAGAGGAAAAGTTTCTGTTGGAGACGGGGGAGAGCCAGGGCTGGTACTGTCAGAAGGTGACTCATAGGCAAGAAAAAGCAGCATCTATCTCAGTCTTGGGATCAAGTGGTTCATGAAGGTCCCTCTTAGCTTTGTCATAGAGGGGTTTTGCTAGGAGGGCAAAATTGGGAATCCATGATCTAAGAAACCCAGTGAAACTAAGAAAAGACAGGGTTTCTTTCTTAGAGGTAGGAGGGGAGAGAGAGCAAAGATGCTGTTTGCAGTCTAGGACTAGTTGTCATGAGGTGGGAGTTATGAGGAAACCAAGGTACTTAACTTGGATTAGAGAGAGTTGAGCCTTAGTGGGGGAAACTCTATAATACTGGAAGCCTAGAAAGTTGAGAAGTTTGTTCTTGTGTCATCTGGAGTCCGGAAGAGAGGGTGAGCAGAGCAGAAGGTCATCCAAGTACTGCAAAAGTATGCTAGGTGACAGGTTGAGGGGCAGGAGGTCAGTGGACAGAGCTTGGCCAAACAGGTGAAGGCTGTTTCTAAACCCTTGGAGGAGGACAGTCCAGGTTAGTTGAGTTGCATTGTGGGTGTCAGGCTCTTTCCAGGTGAAAAGCAAAGTGATCATAGGACTTAGGGTGGAAGGGTATAGAGAAGAAAGCCTCCTTGAGGTCAAGCACTGAGAAATCAGTGATAGAAGAAGAAATGTGGGAGAGAGGGTGTGTGGGTTAGGCACTACTGAGTGAATGGGCAAGATAGCTACATTGACTAGACAAAGATCTTGGACTAGTTGGTAGGTTCCATCAGGCTTAATGATGGGCAGCATGAGTGGATGATGTGAGGCCAGAGCAGGTGAAGAAATGTCCCATACTTGGGGATCAGCTTCATAAGTGGGAAGAGGAAAGTTAGGGGCTTTGATAAGAGAGGGAGCTGGGGTAAGAATGGAGATGGTGGATGAGTAGGGGGTTAAGGAGAGGGACAGTGTTTGTATGAAGTCTCGGCCCAGTTCGGGGCAGGATATGAGGGCATTACAAGAAAGGAGTGGGAAAGTAGAGTGTCTCAAACACTGCAGGATAGAGATGCAATAATGCAAGGGGAATGGAGTCAACCATCTATACCCACCACAGAGATCTATAAGGGAAATGTCTGGCCAGAGTAGGAACACAAATGGCCTTCGTATCCAGTATAAAAAAGACAGGCCTACCTGCCAGCTGGACTGTTACCCAGGGCTCCTCCATTGAGTCTTGTCAGGGGCCAAGGTCCCAGGGCACTGTCAATTTTTGGACGCCAAAGAGATCACTGAGTGGCTTCTGCGGGGGCTGAAGGGAAGGGGCTGGCCTACCTTGGCAAGGGAGGGACAGTCAACTTTCCAGTGTCCCCAGAATCCACAGTGAGGGCAGGTTCCTGTTGGCAGGTGTGGGTTGGGCAAGATCTGGCCCAGTGCCCGGTGGTGCCATACTTAAAGCAGGGTACCGATGGGGCTCATTGATGCCCCAATGATTTCTTTGGAGGAGCCCAAAGAGCTGCAGCCAGTAGCTGGTATTTTTGTTTTTCTCTGGCCAGCCTATTGGTCCATTCCTGATTCTCTTGGCTGTTAAAAACCTTAAAGGCTATTTCAAACAGATCTCCCTGCGGGTTTGAGGGCCCTTTTTGAGGTATTTGAGGTTTTTTTCCTGATATCAGGGCAGATTGGGCTAGGAAGTGGGTGTTAAGCACTGTGGTGCCCTCCTGTGAATTGGAATCAAGGCAGTTATACTGGATAAATGCCTCGGTTAAGCGACCCATGAATTACGCTGGGTTCTTGTCAGGTTTCTGTGTGAGCAAACAGAGTTATCAAAATTAACCTTATGGGAGGCCTTTTGGAGACCAGCCAAGAGACAAAATATCATCTTGTCTCGGGTTGCCCTTCCTGTGGGAGTTGGAGGGGGGGAGGGCTTGGTAATCCCAGTTGTCTTTTTTCTTGGGACTGCTACTGTACCTACTGGGTGGGTAGAGTCCGTTACATGTATCTTATCAGCATGAGCCTAGACAGCCACCCAAACACACATTCCCATTTATCAGGGTGAAGGTATCAGATGACATCATGTCAGGTAAGATCATAGACTTGGGTAAGGTAGCAACATTCGTTTTATTTTTGTTTGTTTGGTTGGTTGTTTTTGTTTGTTTGGTTGGTTGTTTGAGGTAGGGTCTCACTTTAGCTCAGGCTGACCTGGAATTCATCTGTACTCTCAGGGTGGCCTTGAACTCATAGCAATCCTCCTACCTCTGCCTCCCGAGTGCTGGGACTAAAGGTGTGTGCCACCACGCCCGGCGCAAAATTCTTTAATATACTGGGCAGGGTCAGAAGAGAAGGATCCTAGGCACACTTCAATTTGAGACAGGTCAGACATAGAAAATTGGACATGGATGTGTACATTTCCCTCCATTCCCGCCACCTCTTGTAGAGGAAAAATTCCATTTGTGTGTGAGTGGGTGCATTGAGCAGGAGGAGGAGAGGGTATGAATGGTGAGGATGGTGAGGATGGAAGTGGGTTGGGGGGTTGAGGAGCAGTAGAGGGCAGGTCATCCATGACATCGGGATTGAGAGCTGAAGGTGGGGGAGAATAAGGAAAGGGTGTTGAATTTGGTTTTGTTCCTGGGGCCTTGGCCAAAAGAATCTGGTAAGTAGGGTAAGCAGAGCAGAGAGAAGGAGGGGCACATAAAGTAAAAAATGCTTGAATATCTTGGACCACTTACCTGTGCAGTGAAGTTATCAAGGTTGGTAACAATTTGGAAATCGAAAGTACCATTTTCAGGCCATATGGACTTGTCCAATTTATACTGAAGCCAGGCCGTGTTGTAATAAAAAAATTAGATCCAGGCGTAGTGGCGCACACCTTTAATCATAGCACTCGGGAGTCTGAGGTAGGAGGATCGCTGTGAGTTCGAGGCCACCCTGAGAATATGTAGTGAATTCCAGGTCAGCCTGAGCTACAGTGAAACAATACCTCAAAAAAAAAAAAAAAAAAAAGGCGAGGTTTGATATCTTGGAGTCCTAATTTCTTTAAATTTCATAGGAAACAAACTAGGGGGTAATAGGAACAGTTTGGAAGCCTGATTTTTCCATTTCAGATGAGATGGAGAAGATGAGGGTGTTGGGGGAGGCTCCTATAAGGAGGAGAAAAGGAAGGAAGTGAGAATGAGAAGAAAGAACCAGAGCTCATGCTGGGTTTATGTGGAAGAACACCGATATGACCCCTAGCCCATGAAGGTGAACGGGGCCTGCACCTTCAATGTAGTCAAAAGCCATGTAGGTCAGACTGACAGCTAGCTGTTTAACCCTTTAGTGGGCAAGGCGGGCGTCCATCTTCTTGAAGGAGTGAGCAACTGGTGGTGAAGGATGAGGTCTCTGGAGGAGGAGGGAGAGAAGGAAGGTTGTGGGTTCCTCGTGGCCTTGGTGGTAGCAACGCAGGCCTATGGAGCAGTGGGTGGGTACAGCCCTGGTGGCTCCCCTCCAAGGGTAGCTGAGGAAGCTGGGGGTGGGGGGGGTACAGAGGAAGGAGGAAAATGTCCCAAAGCTGGCAAACTGAACCAAAAGGCGACCTTTAGGTTCAGTGGTCCAGAAAGAGTGAGAGACCCAAGATGTCGAGAGTGTCTCTCTCTGGAGACCTGGGGGACCCAGAAGCAGGCAAGCGGTGTGGCCTGGCATGCCAGCATGGCTTGGACAAGAAGTGGTTAAACCAGATTACAGGGCAACCTGTGAGAGACACTTACTTACTGCGAAGGAGAAAAGGACAAGGAAAGGAGAAAGAGTGAGGCCGAATTGTAGTAAGCGGGAAAGATGAAAGACAGCAGCAGGCAGACAGGCCTTCAGAGGTTCAGTGGCAGCTGGGTGGTCTGGTCAGGGAAAGGAGGGCCAACCACTCAAGAGGGCAATTGGGAACTCCCTGTTTGAGTCAGTGCACCAGATGTAAGGTTTGTGGATCACCAAAACCATTCTGAGGCAGGGGAAAGAGTTTTATTGAGGCATGAGCTGCCAGCCTGTCTCACAGAAAGAGAGAGAGTGCCATGAGTCTGCATGGCTTATGTTTTTTTTTTTTTCAAGGTAGGGTCTCAGTCTAGCTTAGGCTGACCCGGAATTCATTTGTGGTCTCAGGGTGGCTTCGAACTCACAGCCATCCTCCTACCTCTGCCTCCTGAGTGCTGGGATTAAAGGCATGCACCAGCATGTCTGGCTTTGTTTGTCTTTTTATAGAGTGTTTTTTGGGGGAGGGGGAAATAGGGGACCAAAGGACTAAAAAACTAATCTGGAGGGAACAGGGGACAAAAAGACTGAAGAATGAATCAGTCAAAAAATGGATTGCTGTCAGAACAGAGGCCAGATGGTTTCTAAGATCGGCAGGAAACTATGACCAAGGGCATTGTTAGGCAAGGGGGAGTAAGGGTTAGGCAATGTAAACATCTAAAGTTGCATCAGTCCAAGCTGCTGTCCTTTTCTTCCTTCATCCTGGCTCCATCCTGGGACTCTTGTCCTACCTAACAACAGGTTAAAGGAAGGATACTGCTGCTGATACTTTTTTATTTTTATTTTTTAATATATATTTTATTTATTTATTTATTTGAGGGAGAGAAAGAGGCAGAGAGAGAATGAGCTCACCAGGGCCTCCAGCCACTGCAAACGAACTCCAGACGCATGCGCCCCTTTGTGCATCGGGCCTTTGTGGGTCCTGGACAATTAAACCAGGATCCTTTGCCTTTACAGGCAAACGCCTTAACCACTATTAAGCCATCTCTTCATCCCCCTGATAATTTTTGATGGGAAATAGCCCAATGATTAGTATCTTTATCCATCCTGCTCTCCCCACGGTGACCCTTGTATCCCAGTTCCACCCTGTGCTTTGGCTGAGGCCTCTACATGTTTAATGCTTCAACTGTATCTCACTTAATAGTTGAGAAGTCTGGGAAGTTGCTGTGTATGATCCTAGGTTGATGTGGGTAAGTGTTAGAACTGTCCCCTCTCCACTGGAAAAAATAGTGATGATCCCAGAATTTGGGAGGCTTGAGCAGGAGGATCATAAATAACTTCAAAGGCAGTCTGGGCTATGGAATGAGGCCCTGTTTAGCAGGAAGAGAGAGAGAGAAGGAGGGAGGGAGGGAATGAGAGAACACATGTCGTCATTCTCTCTGGGGATTGCCACAGTAGGACCACTCTCTGTTTTCAGGAACTCCTTGGTGGTATTCTATCACCTCCATTCTAGAATTGAGTATGCCTAATCTTGTCCACAGCTTCCATGGGACTAAGTGAGGAACAGAAAGAATTTCAGAAAGTGGCTTTTGATTTTGCTGCCCGGGAAATGGCTCCAAATATGGCAGAGTGGGATCTGAAGGTAAGAGGCTTCTTGTGGCCAGGTACTGCAACAAGTGCTTCATGTAGTGACTCATCTTCACCTTATCCTAAGTGTTCAGTGTCTGCTCTCTACTCACTAATTCTTACTACAAGTAAGACTGATGATAGCTGAGTCCTTTCATAGAAGGCATCCCAGACATCTTCTAGATATCTTTTTTTTTTCTTTTTTAATTAAAAAAGATGTATACCTACCTAAGCCAAGGTAGTTCTATAAAGAATTCTTAAATAGTGCATTTAACTGATGTCACTATAAGATGACAAAGGCAGGCTTGGGGAGATGGCTCAGTGAATAAAATGCTTGTTGTGCAAGCATGGGGCCAATGTTCAAATCCCCAGTACTCATGTAAATGTAGGGTGAGTGTAACAGCCTGCGTGTAATTCCAGTGCATGGGAGGCAAGGATGGAATCCCCATGGCAAGGTGTTTTGCTAGACTAGCCCTATCAGTGAGCTCTGTGTTCAAGTGAGAGACCCTGCCTCAGTAAATAATGTGGAAAGCAATCAAGGAAGACATCTGAGGTCAACCTCTGGCCTCCACACACACAGGCATGCATGTGCAGCCACCTGTACAAACATTCATACACTTGCATATCACAGATGCAAATATCCTAATCTGCTCATTGTCCCTCTAAAGGAGGGTTCCCTGAGTCAGTTTCTGACAACCCTGCTCTCTGATATAGGAGCTGTTTCCTGTGGATGTGATGCGGAAGGCAGCACAGCTGGGCTTTGGAGGGATCTATGTCCGGACAGATGTTGGTGGGTCTGGATTGTCACGGCTGGATACCTCTGTCATCTTTGAAGCCTTGGCTACTGGCTGCACTAGCACGACTGCCTACATAAGCATCCACAAGTGAGCATCCACCCTCGAAAGTGCAATGAAGTGCTCTTATGGGCTGACCGGGAGTTTCAGATTCATGAGAAAAAGGTGCATCAGGTTAGGTGGATCAGTCTTAAGAAACCAAACTGTTGATAGTATACAGTAGGCCTTTTGCTGCCTGTTGGATTTGATCCTGTTTTCTTGTACATTGCTCAGAGAACCAGGTCTGCAGGCCTTTCCCAAAATCTCAGACTTCACTTGTACCAGCAGATCTCTTTAGTTTTCCTCAGTCCACAGAGGAAGGGTCAATTAATTTCAGGAAGTAATAGGAAGTGCATGTATCTTTGATTGGTAAGGGCTCATTTAATCTGATTATAAGTAGTATGAACATGGGCTAGAGAGATGACTTAGTGGTTAAGGCCCTTGCCTATAAACCCAAATGACCCAGTTTTGATTCCCCAGGACCCATATAAGCGAGATGCACAATGTGGGACATGCAATTGGAGTTTGCTTGCAGTGGCCAAAGGCCCTGGCATGCCAATTCTCGTTCTCTCTCTCTCTCTCCATCTTTCTCTCTCTCAAATAAATAAAATGAAAACATTTTTTTTTAAAGTAGTATGAACATTTTGGTGAGAAATATTTGAGCCCTGGTTATCTCTGGGTAATACCTAAGTCCAAGAATGTGTTTTAAACCAATACTTTCCTTTCAAGTTAAATCGTTTCACTTGTGATTTCCCTCCCCACTCTGTCTTCTGCTTTGCTACTCTTTGTGTGCTCTTCTGCCCCCTAATATCCTTTTCTGTCTATATCTGTCAATATCTTTTCTTCTTGGTGTATCAATCAGCATGTGTGCCTGGATGATTGATAGCTTTGGAAATGAGGAACAGAGACTC
Organism: Dipus sagitta; assembly: GCA_036346955.1. Classification (NCBI taxonomy): domain Eukaryota; kingdom Metazoa; phylum Chordata; class Mammalia; order Rodentia; family Dipodidae; genus Dipus; species Dipus sagitta. Next base: position 73,963,627 of record CM070772.1, on the reverse strand, counting down.
AAATTTTGCCCACCACTTTGCACCATGGAGAAGTTCGCCTCCTATTGCCTCACAGAACCAGGTGGGTTTGCTCTCATAACAGGTGAGAACTGGGAGGGAAAGAGAACCCGAGTGATTACTGAGCTCTTCTCACCTATTACACACATACACAGAGCTTATGAATAGAAGAACTATATCCTGATGTCACAAGTCCCAGAGGAGTTTAGATCAAAGTGCCTTCCAGCTTCAGACCACTGCTACCTGATGTGTTAAGACAAACACACAAACGGGGATTACGGGGGGGGGGCGGGGTGTGGAGTCTATTAGGTGCAAGCAGTTTTCAACAAGTATAAAGAATTCCCTTGGTTTTATGGATTTTAAAGTAATGCATGCTAAACTCCCTGGGAGATATAGGGTGTGGGACTGGGCTGAACTGAACTCCCAGGAAGATTTCCTAGGCTATGGGATTACACTGGGCTGAACTCCCAGGAAGATTTTCTAGGGTATGGCACTGTACTGAGCTGAACTCTCAGGAATATTTACTAGAACATGGAACTGTACTGGGCTCCCTGGACTTCACTGACTTCCTTGCCCCTCTACACCATTTTGATCCCTGCTTCAGGAAGTGGGAGTGATGCTGCATCCCTTTTGACCTCAGCTAAGCAACAAGGAGATCATTACATCCTCAATGGCTCCAAGGTACATGCATGCAATCCTCTCAGAGCAACTAAGAGGGTGTTCATTCCCACATTCCTCCTGACATTCCCTGGTTCCTTGAGTCTATGAGTTAATCTTCCCCATAGTTATATGTTAGGAAGAGAATCTCTGATTCCTTTCTCTTAGTTCACTTTCACTTTTTATAATAGGTTATTCTCTTTTTTCCCCTTGCCCCAGCTCCCATTACCCTGGAGACCCTCCTCAGTGGGGTTATGGCTTTCACTGTAGGGTCATGAAGGCCTCAGTCAGTCCCTGTGGGGTAGCTGGAGACTGTGCCTCAGGATATTCCTAACCACTCTGAGGCTCTTACTATCTTTCCGCCCCCTCTTCCACAATGTTCCCTGAGCCATACTAGACCTGTTGGCAGTCTTACTTTAGTGTTAAGCTCTCTGTAACTTCTGGATTTCTGTTTTTATAGGCTTTGATTAATCTTGTTTGTCACCATCATCCTGGGGCTGTTGTCAGGCTAGCAGTGTTCATGTCATCACTTGCTCTGCAATTTCTTCCTGGGCCCTGGCAGGTGTGGTAGAGGTGGCACATCTCATGGTGGGCACTTGGATAACTTCTTGTGTTAATGATGGATCTTGGTTTCCCCTCCATTTTCTCTGCCATCTGTAAAATAAAGCAGATTCTCCAAGCAAAAATGAGAGCAGTTAAAAGGGGGCATGCAAATTTGAGAGGTTTATTTATTTATTATTATTTTGGTGTACAAGCCCACTCTTCTTTTCCAGAGAGCAATAGGGACTTCTCTCTAGAGTCTATGAGTTTCCTGACAGTGGGATGCTCTCCCACTAAGCAGGCCTCATGTCCAATCATACATAGAACAGTTGCTTACTGGCGGAGGCATGCACTATTGCATAGACCAGTTGGTTGCTTTTTTAGTCTGTAGGGTCTCTTGCTTGTTCATGCTATTGGTGACTGTTTTCTTCCAGTGGCTCCCATAGGGCTTTCCAGCACTATGAGAACTAGCCAGGTGGAAGCTAGTTTCTCTTTCAGTTCCAGAATAATATTCCATTGTCCTATGACCACAGCCAGTGGTGTCTTGAGCAATAGGGTTTTACTTTTTAGCTCTGGCAGGTAATCAAGTGTTTTGGTGACAGCCTGCATCATTCTGAGGACCTCATGGGTGTCCCTAGCCAAAGCTCACTGAATGACATTCATTTTTGCCTTCCCTTTTATATTCTTAACAACTAAATCCCTGGTTATCCTGTCCCTGCCGGCACCATTTACCTTTTATTCCTTCTCAACTTCTGCAATTATAACTTTGTTCTGTAGTTGAGAGGACTCCATTGATTTTCCCATTTGTCAGGTTCAAAATTCATGCATTCTCGAGTACCATGCACCTGCTCTCTAACCCTACAGGCCTTCATCAGTGGAGGTGGTGAATCAGACATCTATGTAGTCATGTGCCGAACTGGAGAACCAGGCCCCAAAGGCATCTCATGTATTGTTGTTGAGAAGGGAACCCCTGGCCTTAGCTTTGGCAAGAAGGAAAGAAAGGTGAGTGGCTATCAAACTGTGAGCAACTCAAGTTATGAGGTTCTGTGACCTTGTCAGACCAACCCTTGCCCTATTTCATGAACTAGTTTCACATACTTGATATCCTGCTTTGGAAGCAATTGCTTCTATTAGGATTGATTGATTGACTGATTGATTGATTTGTAAGGAGAGAGAGAATGGGTGTGCCAGGGCCTCTAGCTGCTGCAAATGCATGCTCCAGATGCATGAGCCACTTTTTGTATCTGGCATTACATGGGTACTGAGGAATTGAACCCAGGATGCCCAGGTCATTACGCTTTGCAGGCAAGTGCTTTTAATGGCTAAGCCATCTCTTCAGCCCTCTTTTAGGATTTTTGATGGGCTTGTAGAGTAGACAAGGCATTGTTAAAGAAACTATAAGCTTCTGAGGGAGATGTACAAACTTTGCCAGCTGGTTTCATAAGCTGCCTATTAGTTAAATTTTGTTAACTTTCCTGTGTTCACTTTTGCCCTGTATATCTTTTCCAGCTTTGTGTTATATTTTATTATCCTAGGAAAAGATAGATCTGATGTTGAGCAAACATCTCAGGAATGAAAAGCATAGGGAATACTTTTCTTCTCTAAATAAAAATAAAGTAAAACTCAATGACAGGGAAGAGTTGTAGGTATGTCAATAACCCTAAGGTTAGTATTTCCATACTCTATTTGGAAAAAAAAAAAAAAAAGCATTCCTGGGATTAAGAACTGCATAGGCAGGCCATGAACAGGAGACATATAATGTAACTAATTGGTAATAAGGGTGAGGCCCATTCAGATTTTTTAAAACAGGTGATCTAAATAGGTGCATTTGTTACCCTCACCATTAGGACTTTTTGAGAAGTCTGGTAATGAAATGACCACTGGATATACTTCTTCCTCACGTCTTCTAGAGTTTCCATATTTTCCTGCATGATTCTTTCTGACACTTAGTAACTGCCACAGAGTTACAAGTTGTAATGCCCCTTCTCTTTTGTAGAGTAACAGGCATTTACTAGATATATACTGTGTTCAGAGACATTTTCTGACTTCTGGAAAGACAGACCATTATTAGTCACCCCTGGCCCTGTCTGGGATTGTAAAACATATGTGGCTTTACATAAAACGTAGCTGAGTGTGGTTGTACACTTCTACAGTCCCAGCATTCAAGAGGCTGGAGCAGAAAGATTACAAGTCCTAGGCCAGCCTGGGTTACATTGCAAAACTCCATCTCAAATAATAATAAATAGTAAAGATTTGCTTATTTGCAGAAGCAAATAGAATTTGGGTGTGGCTGAAGTTGCAGTGACCAAGGACTGGTATGGCATGGTGGTAGAGAAGCAATCAGAGCCTCATGGGCCAGGGTGAAACAGTTCTGATCCTCGTGATCAGTTTGGTTGTGCTGGTGGCCTCAGCAGTGCCTCTTTATGCTCCTTGTTAAGCTTTTCTACAAAAAAAAAAAAAAAAAAAAAAAAAAAACCATGCCTTTACTTGGCATCTGTAACACTGTTACTGAAAGTTTGAAACTTCCAGCTTTGCATAGACTTTATGAGAGTGTAATTACCTTCTCTTGGATATACTTATTAATGGGGTTTATAAAGAAGAATGAATCTTATTGTGGAAGTATTGAAGTGAGGACTCTTATCAGAGTATTTCAAGATAATATGCAAAAGAGACAAGAATGAGCAGATGTACTTGTTCAGGGCTTCCAAAAGGTAGAGGGTCATATTTGCCCTCCCTGGCTGCAGCCTTCCAGAGGATTTCATTGGGTTACAAAAAGAATATTGGGACTGGAGAGATGGCTCAGCAGTTAAGGCACTCACCTGAAAAGCCTCAGTTCAATTCCCCATTGCCCATGTGAGGCCAGATGCACAAAGTGGCACATGCATTTGAAGTCCTTTTGTAGTGTCTGGAGGCTCTTGCATAGCCATTCTTTCTTCTATCTCTCTGCTTGCAAATAAATAAATAATGTTAAAAAAAGGTAGGGGGAAGAAAAGGAATACTGATCACTGGGGCTCACTGGTCAGCCACCCTAAGTGGAAAAATGATGAGATCCAGGGTCAGTGAGAAATCTTATCAAGGAAATAGGCCAGAAGAGCAATAGAAGAGGACAACCAATGTCCTCTGACCTCTACATGGGTGTGTGTCTGCATATACATGTACACACACATACATACATACATACATGCATATACCACATATACATACATACAAGGAATTTCGTATAGGGGGAGAAGATAGATATATTTTACAGCACATAATAGCTATTTTTAATTTGGTTCTTTAGTGATCAGACATGTTTAAAGTCAGAACTCACTGATACATTCTTGCCTTCTGTGTTTGTATTCAATTTAGAGAGATAAAGTGCAGAAACAGCCTTTATACAGAATAGTACTGGGAAATTTCAATAGCCTAAAGGAGAGCAAATTCAGTAGTGCCATGTGTGACTGGGAGTCCTCAGAAGGCTTTATTTAGATGAAAGTTGAAGATGGAAATCCTAATGGTGAAAGCAGACTCAGTGGTTTTGAAAGACTAGAGGCACTGGGTGTAAAGGAGCTTTCTGGTGAGAGATAAGAAAAGGCTATAGCCAAATGTTAAAAGACTTTAGAAGGCCTTCCAAAGAAGTATTTATCTTACAAATTAAAGAGTTATTGAACATTTGTTTGTTTTGATATGTTAGCCTGGTGTTATACTTTTTAACTGTATTTCCATTTTGAACTATATCTCCAGCCCTGTTGAATGTTTTGGGCGATTTTTTTTTTTCGGGGGGGGATGCTTTGGTTTGGTTTGGATTGTTTTTTTTTTTTTTTTTTTTTTTAAGATAGTATCATATTGTAGCCCAGGTTGACCTCAAACTATGTAACCAAGGATCATCTTGAATTAGAGGTGATTCTCCTGCCTCCATTTCCCAAGTTTACAAAGATTATAGGCCTGTACCGCCACATCTGGCTGAAGGTTTTTATAAGAGGAAATAATGTAAAGACAATAGTGTTTGCCTTAAAGTTCTGAATACCTAGACCAGGAGAAGAAGAGAACTAAGTGTAATGAGTGCATTTAACTGTATGCGAACATTTGAATGAGATTTGTTTGAAGAGATTCTAATGGTTTTCTAGTCTCACTCCTATACTTTATAAAGGGAAAACAAAAACTACTAAGAACTCAAGTGATTTGTTCAGAAATGCAAACTATAAACTACATAGACTATATTTCAAAAGTTCAGAATTTTCTGTGGGCTTATGTCTGGCATGCCCAGTGATGTCCTAGCTAATAAGCTTTCTGTGAAAACAAAACAAAACCAGTTTCATGGCTGATTTCAAGCTACTATTGTGGTGTCCCAGAACACCACATTAGGAAGCATGATACCCCTTGAGATGGCTTTCATAAGCTGGTGGTGCAATCACATTACTGGATCCTACTGCAGCTAAGACTAGATCAGGCCCAATGTATATCATTTGCCCTGTTTAATTAAAGCACCTTTTAGGTACACTAAGCCTCTGAAAAGAGCCATGTAAAGAAGTAAACCAAACTCCAAATAACCCCTATGTTGGCTCTGTTCTTATAAGAGTGTACTCACAGAAGCACCAAAAATGAGGAACAATCTGTCCCACTCTTGCCACAGGTTATGCAAAGTATTCATAGATGAGGTACACAAAGTAGACTTTGTTTCCTGAAATCCTAGCACTCAGTAAACTCGGGCAGCAGGAATGCTGCAAGTTCAAGATAAGCTTGGGCTACATACTGATTTCCAGGCCAGTCTAGGCTACAGATAAGCTCTGTCTTGAAAACAAACACAAATAAAATGTTTAGCTGAAATAAACTTCTTTCTGGGTTGATAAATATGGGCTTGTTTTATTTTCCTTCTTTTATATTCTTGTGGGTCTAACTCCCCAACTGCTGGAGTTCATACTGTGCAGGCTTCTGTCTACAGGGAAGACCACCCTGCATGGGGGATTGTTGGATAGCCACCTAGTCCCTGATTTTTGCTAGGTGGGGTGGAACTCCCAGCCAACCCGAGCCGTGATCTTTGAAGACTGTGCAGTCCCTGTGGCCAACAGAATTGGGAATGAGGGGCAGGGCTTCCTCATTGCCATGAAAGGACTGAACGGCGGGAGGATCAATGTTGGTGAGCCAGGATGGAGTGGGGCAAGGAGGGCATGGGCTGAGGCCAGCATTTGTCCTTGAGCCTCAGCTGAAGGCTCTACTCTTCCTCTGCAGCATCCTGCTCTCTGGGGGCTGCTCATGCTTCAGTTACCCTGGCCCGAGACCATCTCAAGGTTCGGAAACAGTTTGGAGCTCCTCTGGCTAGTAACCAGGTAAGGTCCCAGATGTCTCTGTACCATTTGGTAGACCTGCTTTAAGGTCCACATTCTGTAGGAGAAGGGGTGGCCATGATAACTCCTTGAGAAACTTTCCGCCACCTTCGTCAGAACCTGTACCTTGTCTACCAGTAGTCTTGTTCAGAAGGCCATAATGCCAAGTGGAGGACAAGCAAAGGATGCTTCTGTAGACCATGGTGCCATAATGCTTCTCTTGAGAAGGCAGGAGACTTGAAGCACTGGGTCATACAGAAAAAGCACCTCATTGGAGATGGTTTAACAGTGGTCCCTGATCATTGCCTGTCTAAGCCCTTCTCATATCTGGTTCTCTTCTCCCATGTGGCTACAGTACCTGCAATTCCAGTTGGCAGATATGGCCACAAGGTTAGTTGCCTCCCGGTTGATGGTACGCACTGCTGCAGTGGCCTTGCAGGAGGAGCGCGAAGATGCCGTAGCCCTGTGCTCCATGGCCAAGCTCTTTGTTACAGATGAATGCTTTGCCGTAAGTGATCCATGTGGCTCTTCTGAGACAGACAGATAGCAGCTTCTAGGCCCAGTAGTGTTGAGAGACATCAGTCAACTCTGGAATTCTACCCACCAGAGTACTGAAGGGATCTTGGTAGTTCTTATGGCTGCTGCATGCTATTAAACATCTCAGTATGGCTGTCTTTCAGTTATGTCCTAGATGAGGCACATCTTTGCAAGGCCAGAGCGGCTCAACACTGCAGCCCAAATTCAGCACTAATTGCTCTGTTTACTTTGTCAGACATTTCCACATTGAGACTGCATTACCTCCAGATGGAATAAATGAGAAAAACAGATTTGTGCCTTGTCCAACTGGTAGGATCTGGCAAGTTCAATAGATGGACTTCCTTTGTGTTGACCATGTAGAGTCTGGAGCTCCTGTTTGGGCTTGTTCTTCATTCATTTCCAGAAGGCTACTAGGCTCAGGGATGGGGTGTGGAGAAAGGTCATGTACTCTACAGTCTTCCTGGGATCAAAGCCATTCAATCCCTGTCTCCCAGCAGATCTGCAACCAGGCTTTGCAGATGCATGGGGGCTACGGCTACCTGAAGGATTATGCTGTTCAGCAGTATATGCGGGACTCCAGGGTTCACCAAATCCTAGAAGGTAAAAGCTACCAGAGGTTCTCTTCAATTTAGAACAGTTTCCTGTTGCCTCTGTGCTGGCTAATCCTCAGGGTCCTACCAAGCGCTTTCTTTTCCTACTTTCTCTATCCTGCTCTAGAAGTGGCCTGTTGTGACATTAGAAAGAACACCAGGCTAGGAGTCAGAAGACTGTCCTCATGAGGCATCAAAATCACTCTTCTTTTTCTTTCTTTCTTTCTTTTTTTTTTTGTTTTGTTTTGTTTTGTTTTGTTTTATGAGGTAGGGTCTCACTCTTATCTTGAATTCACTATGCAGTCTCAGGGTGGCCCTGAACTCACAGCAATCCTCCTACCTCTGCCTCCCAAGTGCTGGGATTAAAGACCTACACCACCACTTTCGGCACCCTTCTTTTTCTTTGTAGATTTCAGAGGAGTCTTAAACTGAGAGATTCTTTTAAAAAGTGTTTTCTTACTAATATAACATCTTCAGGGCTCTCAGAACATAATGGAGCAATTACCAGCAAATAAAACATAGTATGATCACCTTCAGCTCTGGAAATTGATGATCAGCCACAAAGTCTAAAATCTTATCTATATCAATATTGCCAGTATCAATGATTTTTTTTCTTAATTTTTTTTATATTTTATGTATTTATTTGAGAGACAGAGAGAGAAAGAGAGAGAGAGATAAGGGAGATAGAGAAAGAATGGGTGTACCAAGGCCTCTAGCTACTGCAAACAAACCCAGACACAAGTGCCACCTTGTGCATTTGACTTACATGGGTACTAGTGAATCGAACCTGGGTCCCAAGGCTTCACAGGGAAGTCCCTTAACCACTAAGCCATCTCTCCAGCCCCAGATTTTTTGTTTAAATAAAATAGACCGTGGATTTCTTCTGAAGCCACAAACATTCTGTCAGGGAACTCAGGCTCAGAGTGTGACCTCCACAATGCAACCAGTTCAGAACTCTAAAAACGACACTCTTTTCAGCCAGTATATGCAGATAGGGCTGTCACACTGCAAGTGGAACTCATGTGACACAGGCTTCTCTGAGTGCGTTTGCAAGGACACAATGTAGGGCTACTTTAATGGGGTCATAAAAGCCTTTGAATATATGCTTCCCTGCCTCCAAAGGATCTGTGTTGTGCCTGAGTGGATACCAGAAACCTCCGGAGGACTTCTCCATCCACAGAGTTTCTGGGCTAAGTGAAGTCTGTACCCCTGTATCTGAGTCATGTTTTTTTGTTTGGTTTGGTTTTTTTCAAGGTAGGGTCTCACTTTAGCCCAGGCTAACCTGGAATTCACTATGTAGTCTCAGGGTGGCCTTGAACTCATGGTGATTCTCCTACCTCTGCCTCCCCAAGTGCTAGAATTAAAGGTGTGTACCACCATGCCCAGTTTGTCATGTATTTTTTTAAAGGTGTTTTGCTGCTTTGTATTACATACTAGTTCTGACATGTTCATTGAGCTCAGTCCATAAGTGAAATTCAGCACAAATTGCTGTGCTTGCTTTATCAGAAGTACCGCGGTTCCACACTGATACTGTATTACCACCAGGTGGCACCTGTCTCCATAGAATCCAGTCTAGAGAGCTTTATGAGTGTGATTAAAAACCACCTTTCTGCTAAAGACCCTGTCTTTTAGAACTGCTATATTAAAGTGGGAAAAGCCAAGTTCATTTACTTCAGGTGGCACTGTTGCAGATTTTCATACTGGTATAAAGATGATGAGGCATGAGTAAAACAGAGGAGAGTTATTGAGAACTCTTCACACTGAGAACCCCACACTGTCAGGAGAAGCTGGGATTTCCGAAGATGAGAAAGGGGAAGGGGAGTTATGCTTTGTGAATTACAGCTCAAAAAAGTAGGCAGGCTCAGCAGTGAAGATCTGTAAGTGAAGAAGGACTTCTGGAGGTTTAAGTACATTATCTCATTAAGGGAATAGTCCTCCCACCACCTTAGCATGTCCTTGGGTGAGGGATGGTCTCTTGACAGGTGATCCACAGATTCAGTTGAATTAACTCATAAGGATGTGGGTTATAATCTTATATTTTGGGTACTCAAAATGTCATGTCCCCACTCTGGACCAGAAGTAAAACTCAAATTAGCTTTCTTTCAACAAAAATCCTGATGTTTACATTGTCCTTCCTTTTACATGATATTTTAAATCCTATGGAAGAGTGATTGTGATGTGTCCCTGGAAACCAGAGTTGGGTCTGTCCTTCAATGACCTCCAAGCCTAATGTCTACCTAGACACCATCATCTACTTGTTTAAAATAAAGTTTAAAAAAAAGCAGGGCTTGCTGGTCACTTTTCTCTGTTTCACCAGAGACTATTAGATAAATACAAAATTTTAGAGGCTTTGAGATTGTGTGCTTATTCATTCCTCAAAAGGTTCACTTTACATTTCTCGTTTCACTAATAGCTGCTATTACAAGTGAAACAAGCAGTTGATCCCTTTCTTTCTGGAAATGTTTGCTTTTATACTTTTGTTTGCTGATTACTAAAAGAGATATATACTGTGGAAATTTTGTGAAATACATGGAAAGTAAAAGGAAAAAAAGTCATGTTTCTGCTTCCAGGATTACTATTTTTTATTCTTTTTTTGGACTTTCTGTCTTTTGCAGCTACAATTTTTTTTTTAAGAAATAGAGTTATGCTGTTTTATTCTACCTTTTTTATTTAATACAAGGATTTTTACTGTCAGAAACAGGTCTTTAAAGTGTAAATATTACCAGATGTGGTGGCACATGCCTGTAATCTCAGAACTGGGGAGGAAGAAGGAGACTCAACAGTTCAGGGTCTCCCTAAGCTACATAATAGTTTGTGGCTAGTCAGGCCTATATGAGAGACCTTATCTCAAACAAAACAACAAAAATGTAAATATTTTTCATTTCCTTTCATTTTTCTGTGTGTTACAGAAAAGAATAAAAGGAACACTTCTATTTTAAATCCATGACTACTACATTCCTTCATAATCCATCCTTGTCCCTTTTGCAGGTAGCAATGAAGTAATGAAGATGCTGGTCTCTCGAAGCCTGCTTCATGAATAGCATACACACTGAATATTCTGCCCTGGCATTCTATGTGCAGCTACAATCAGTGTTGAGTGCTCCTTGTAGGCTGTTCAGTTACAAATGGATAATGAAGTAGATTGAAGGGCTGAGCTCTTCCAAGGTGAGACCTGAAATTTCTATTGATAATGTTGGCTATAATAAGACAGGAGCAGAGTGCTCAGTACAACTGGAAGAGCTCCCCTGATGAGGCATGTCGCAAGAGGACCCATCACCTTGTTTTCTCATACCAGAAAGACAACCAGTGGATATTTAGTAGCAAAGTCATGGCTTAAATCCACATTATCTGTGTTTTGTTGGTCGTCTTCTTGGGGCCTAAGGGCTTGGCAGAGGCTTTCCTAATTGTAAAGCCAAGGTGTGGGAAGGGGAGGGCAGTGGGCAGCCTGCCTCTGTTCTGTGTTCTGTAGTAGCCATATCTCAGGAGAGCACTCCTCTGAATGAATGTAAATCATGATGACATGAATATTTTGGAAATTACTGCTCAGCTGTGATGTAGGGAACACCTCAACTTCTCAACTTCCCAGAGATAAATGGCTGAGATTATTTGGAATTTGGTGGTAGATTTTTATCTTGAAGTTACTTCTCTTCTTTTTAAATACTTTTAATCACTACATTAATAAGTAAAGTATACCCTTCTCTGTGCTATCTCTACCACTAGTTTTTTTTTAATCATGTCTTTAAATTTTTTTTAATTTTATTTATTTGAGAGAGAGAATAAAAAAGAGTATGGATGGGTGTGCCTTGGCTTCTTGTTACAGCAAACAAATTCCAGATGCACGTGCCACTTTGTGCATCTGGCTTTACATGGGTAAATTAAACCTGGACTGACAGGTTTTTCAAATAAGTGCCTTTTAACCACTGAGCCATCTCCCCAGCTCCTATCTTTTTTTTTAAGTAAGCCTTTACAACTTTAAGATTTTTATTATATTTTATTAAACAAACTGGATTTTGGGGTTAAAAACCTATCCTAGGCCAATCTTAGTTTTTTGTTGTTTTTTTTTTTTTAAGTTTGACTGGAAGCCAGGTGTGGTGGCACACACTTGCACTCAAGAGGCAGAGTTAAGAGTATTGCTGTGAGTTCGAGGCCAGCCTGTGACTACAGAGTAAGTTCCAGGTCAGGTCAGTTTGGGCTAGAGTGAGACCCTGCTCAGAAAAAGAAAAAAAAAGTTTGGCTGGAGAGATGGCTTAGCAGTTAGATGACTTCCTGAGCAAACATGAGTGCCTGAGAATAAATACCTTAGTTCAAATCTCTACGGCACATGTCAAACAGCTGAGTGTGGCTGTACACATCTGTAATCCCAGTACTATAGGGGAGCAGGAACCTGAGAATCTTACAGCCCTGTAGCTCTGGAAACAAAATAAGAAACTTTGGCTCAAAAAAAGAAAAAAATGGTAATGACTAAAAACATAAACAGAGAGGTAAATATATATATAATTTAGAGGCAATGAAGTATAAATTTTTTTGTTAGGAGGAGGAATTTGGGGGAATTATAAAATCTATCATTTTATATAATACTTGATTATATATGAATAGGTTCCATTATCTTTGTATTTATGTGAAAATAGCTCCCTGTAGAGACTTGTTCATATAGAAGTTCACTGTTATATTAGCTGCATAGTATTGGTTGTGATTTATAACACTACTTCTAAAACTTGATAATGTTTCATTTAATTATAACATAATTTTAGGTAAAGTAAAAGGAAATGCCCATAATTTACCAATACTTAACAGATGTATTAGATCATTCATTGACGATTTTCATGAAAAAATTAATTATATATCAGAAACATTAAAGAACAGATAAATTAAAAAAAAGGAAAACAAGACCAGGTGGATGAGCAACAGAGTGGGATGCCCCATGTTGTAATACAGCCACAGCAGGCAAGCAGTCCCTGCCCCAGATGAGCATATGGAGTGCTGCAAGGTGCATATACCACACAAGCAAGAAAAACATACCCATTTATAAATAAATTTGAAAGCCAAAATATTGTTCATCATGTACTGAAGTATATTTAAATATTATTAAAATATTAGGACTTAGGGAAATACTGGTTTACTGGTTTTCTTTGAGTTCTTGTGACCCATGAAAAATGACAAGTATAGACACACAGCAGGAAAGCAAGTTAAGGTTTTATTTCAGAAAAGTAAGTAAAGCAGAGAAACACACAAGTTGGGAGAAGTCCAAAGTGGGTATCCACAATGATGACTTGGATTAGGACACCTTGGGTGTGTAAAGTAGACATAAAGCTGGGGTGGATTGAGTTGGGTACTTTGTATGTGGGGGCTCCTGATAAGCTGATGAGTTAGACAAAGGAATTTGGATTCCTGCTAGCTAAAATGTCTGGCAAAAGGGATCCAAGAAGAACTAGAAGTAAAACAGGGCTGTCCTTGGTCACCGTCTGGATGAGTCAAGTTTAGGTGTGGACTAACCTTGCCTTCTGATCTTAGCAGGGTAGGTTGACATCTATGTTCTTTTGGGTCTGTCTCCCCAGCTAGCTACCTACAAAGGAAGGCTATCTTGCTCCTATTCTCTATCACTATTATAGATGATTACTTTTACTGTAACCCCTGATCGCTATAAAAGAAAAATAAGTAAGGTATTTTTTTTAATAATCACAGGTTACTGATTATAGAAAAGGGTCTAAACATAGCTATAACAGATTTTTTTTTTTTTTTTTTTTGAGGTAGAGTCTCACTCAAACCCAAGCTGACCTGACCTGAACTATGTCATCTCAGGTTGTCCTCAAACTCATGGCAGTCTTCCTACCTGACTTTTAAGCGCTGGGATTAAAGGCATGCACCACCACAACTGGCTTAGTATTTTCTTTTTTGAATGCATATTCTATATCTGGAACTGTATTCTGCACTTCAGGGAATGAGTACACTTCAAATTTGTTTGTTATTTTAGTGATATTTGGAATTGAACCTAGAATTTCAAACATGCTAGGTAGGCAAGCATTCTACCACTGAGCTGCATCCCTAGTTAACATCAGAGTTTGAACTGTGATGTCACAACTGTATTTAATAGGAATTGATGCAGTCCTGCATGATAATAGTGTCAGAGTAAGATTAGGAGGTCAGCCTTGCAAAAGTCATGAGGTAGGAGGAGATTCATAGAGAAGGTAACAATTTAAATTAAGCTTTTATAAAAATAGATAATATTTAAGGTCAAAATTAGCTTCAGAGAGGAACAAGCCACGATCAGGAAAATGATAGGATTTGTGTGGGAAATATTGACAATTGTGTTGTAGCTTGTGTGACAGAAAGAAAAGCTAAATCTGAATAGAAAATGAAGAAAGCCAAGAGTGAGGTTCTATTTGGTAAATAGGATAGGCATGGATGGTTGTTACTAAGGAAGATGTGACAAACTCATTTTGCTCTTAAGAACATTCTGGAGTTCATGTGGGATGAATATGAATGGGGAAAAACAATGCAAGGCATGCCCAGAACAATAAGGTGGTTTTTATAAAACATGAACTGGTTTTCTTCTTTTTTAAAAAACATATTTATTTATTATTTGAGAAAGAGTGAGAGAAAGAGAGAATGGGTATATCAGGGCCTGTAGGCACTGCAAACTCCAGGTACATGCACCAACCACCTAGTGCATCTTGGGCACTGGGGAATCAAACCGGGGTCCTTAGGCTTTACAGGCAAGCACTTTAACCACTAAGCATCTCTCCAGCCCACAATAAGAATTTTTTTTCTAGGTTGGTTTTACTTTCTTGCTTTTTATTATTATTATTTCTTTTTACTGACAACTTCCATGATTGTAAACAATATCCCTTGGTAATTCCCTCTGTCCCCCCACTTTCCCCTTTAAAACTCCATTCTCCTTCATATCTCCTCCCCCTCTCAATTAGTCTCTCTTTTAATTTGAGGTGATCATCTTTTTCTCCTATTATGATGGTCTTGTGTAGGTAGTATCAGGCCCTGTGAGGTCATGGATATCCAGGCCATTTTGTGTCTGGCAGAGCACATTGTAAGGAGTCCTACCCTTCCTTTGGCTCTTACATTCTTTCTGCCACCTCTTCCACAATGGACCCTGAGCCATGGAAGTCGTGATAGAGATATTTCAGTGCTGAGCACTCCTCTGTCACTTCTCAGCACCATGGTGCTGTCTGAGTAATCCTAAGGTCACTGTCATCTGAAAAGAGAAGGTTCTCTAACCAAAAGTGAGAGCATCATGAACATATGGGTATGAACATTAACAGAAGTGCTTACTGAGCAATTTGATGAGTATAGTATATACATTTAGCTAGACAGCAGCAGACGTTATACCCCTAGGGCTCATGTTGTAGGTTTCAGTATCAGGGATATATTCCCTCCCATGGAGCAGGCCTCCAGTCAAATTAGAGGGTGGTTGGTTTCCCCATAACAGATGTGCCACTATTGTACCCATTGGCTCATTTGGCCTAGCTGGCCAAATATAAGACTTGCAGTGTCCACTGTTGATTACTGTCACTGGTGATTTCGCTTTCTCCCATTGAACTGCATGTGGCATGGCTTTTTCCAGCTTTCTGTCAGCTGGTCTACATGGAGGAAGTTTTCAGCTCAGTTCCAGCAGGATTTCTCAGTGACCTTGCAGCCCAACTATGTAGAGTCTTCAGCAGTAGGGTCTTACCATCTATTACTGGTGGGAAACCGGGGGCCTTAGCAATGGCCTGTAATGTTTGGTGGGGCATCAGGGACCTCCCTGGCCAATAACTCACTCGAAGGTATCCCATGCTTGGCACTGAAAATTTTCTAGTAACAACCTATGGCTCCTGAGTGTTCCACTGTCAAAAAGAGTAGGTTTCGATATGACTTATTAAGTCCTCTTAGATTTTGATTAGCCCTCCCTCCACCTTTCCTTTACTCAATCTCCATGCCAGCTTTCACAATAAGTTGTTTTTGCTTATTTGTTTGTTTTTGTTTTTCCAAGGTAGGATCTTGCTCCAGCTCAGGCTGACCTGGAATTCACTATGTAGTCTCAGGGTGGCCTCAAACTCATGGCAATCTTCCTAACTCTGCTGGGATTAAAGGCGTGTGCCACCATGCCCGGCTTCACAATAAGTTCTTAAAATAGTAAAAGTGTGAGGAAATTTGAGCCTGTGTTTGGAAGCAGAAAAGAAAATAATAGATGTCAGCTAATGTAAGCAGTACTTAGAATGTCCACTGTGAAATTTGAAGGCCTCCCTAGTCAGCAGGCTGTATTCTGTTGTTCCATTTCTGAGGCTCATGTTATGACTCAAAGCAAATCAGTGCTGTGGTGATATCTTTCTGTTGGTACCCTTGGTGACATTTTGATGACTTTGTAGTTAAAAACACAAGGTGGGAGTGGATGGCCCACTCCTATAATCACTCAGGACACTAAGGCAGGGGGATTTTCATGAGTTTGAATGTTTCCTGGGCCAGATAAGAGTTCCAAGCCATCTGATGATAAACACGGAAGGAGACCATATCTCAAACCAAAATAAAAATATTGTCAGAGCTTTTGCTGCAGTTCCATGATTAACCACTTTTTAGCATATAGGAGGCCCTGAGGTTCTACACTCAACACTGCCCAAAACAAACAAACAAAAATCTCAATGGCACCTTCAGATATTTCTCAAAGACTTCAGATTCCCAATCACTTGACAAGGGATTTGACACCTATTAACAAGTAAACAGTGATCTTTTAGCTAATTTCCGTCATTATTTGTTTGACTATTACATAATTAAAAGCAAAAAACAGCAACATTCACTGTTCTTTGAGAGGCAAGCCTCTGTTAACACCTGTTATGTAGTAAAACATTCATGTTCTATACTTACAAAAATGGGAGTTCCAGTCAAGATGGCATCCACATAACTGCGTCAAACTCCCTGGAAGGAGATGCAAGTAATTAAGGGGTCACTAGATGTTTTCAGGGAGAGCAATCTCTAAAAGATTACCAGTGGGAGGGTTTAAAGGGACAAAAAGGGAATTGGTGGATTCCCATGCCCTCAGGTAAACCACCAGTCCCCCAATCCCACCAAGCAGCCATCTTAGCCAGAGTCCCAGCCTCAGGCTACTCTTACACTAACTGTAGACTAGGACACCCAGGCCAGTATTTTCACCTGCACTGCCAGGCACAGGCGACTGCTGGGATCCACCACCCCCCACCTGCACGTTCTCAGATCCCCCCACCCCCACTTCAGTCCTGCTCCACTCCGCCACCACTCGCAGCAATGTTGGAACCTCTTCGCTCTCCCCCCGTTCGACTTCCACCTGCGCACAAGCAACTTCTGACCTGCTCCGCTGTGCTACACTCCTGCACTGTGCAACTACAGACCTGCTCTGCTCCACCCTGCTTTGTCCCCACACAACTTCTGCTCCACCCTGCCCCCTGCCCCCCGCCATGACTTTGACCCCCCTCTCCTCGGCCCTGCCCCCACCCTGCATGACTTCAGACCTGCTCTTCTTCACCCCACCCACACACAACTGCTGACTCTGTACACTCTCTCCTGACCTGCAAGACCCACCCCCATGCGACTTCACATCCACTCTGCCTGCGTGCCGGTCTCTGCCTCAGTGAAATGGCACCTCCTTCCCGGCCCATCGTGGCTGCAGTCCGATTCTCCCTGCTCCTACACTGTGATGGGCAGACCACAATGCAAAATGAATAACATAAAAAGTCAAATGCAAGTAAACCCAATAAGATCTCCCAGTCCTGCAATGGATGTCTCTAAACAAAACATAGAAGAGACAATAGGATCAGAATCCCAAAATGAAGTTTTGAGCAATGCAACTCTGACCAAGAGTTGCTACTGGTAGAACTTGCAGAAAAGCAACAAAGGACTGATAATCATGTGGATGCTGCCATCACTAGACTAGACTTAATAGAAAAGAAATTGGAAGGGAAGCCGGGCTTGGTGGCACACGCCTTTAATCCCAGCACTTGGGAGGCAGAGGTAGGAGGATCGCCATGAGTTCGAGGCCACCCTGAGACTCCATAGTGAATTCCAGGTCAGCCTGAGCTTGAGTGAGACCCTACCTCAAAAAACCAAAAAAAAAAAAAAAGAAAGAAAGAAAGAAATTGGAAGGGGCCCAAAAACAGTTAAAAGTTATAAAGGAAAGCGGGGAAAGAAAAAAAAAAAAAAAGAGGACTGAAAAACCAACTGGCTATTCTAAATGAAGACATAAAGAAATCCAAAGAAGAATTCCAAGAAACATCAAGAAAACCAGAAAATGATGTGAAAAGGGAACTTGACAGAGGAATGGAAACTATACATAGAAAAGTAGTAGAAAATGCAAACCTAATTGAACAAGCCCAAAACTCCTTAGAAGCTCTCAAGAATAGAGTCAGCCATGTGTAGGATAGAAACTCAGATCTGGAAGACAAATCAGAAGAAACAGTTCAAGAGTGCAAAAGTTTCAGTGAGTTCAAAAATGAACATGAGGGAAATGTGGGATACCCTTAAACTTCCTAACATTCGGATCATGGGAATACCAGAAAGGGAAGAAATTCAGACCAAAGGCATGGGGAACTTATTTAACAAAATAATCGAAGAAAACGTTCCCACTTTCTCAAAAGAAAGGCCCATCAAGATACAAGAATCTAACAGAACTCCAAACAGATTGGACCAAAAGAGAAACTCTCCAAGACATTGTCATTACGACTCTTTAAACATTGACATCCAAGAGAAAGTCCTAAAAGCAGCTAGGTTAAAACAACACATCACATATAAAGGTAACCCCATCAAAATCACTTTTCAATGGAAACTGTGAAAGCCAGAAGGGCCTGGAGTGGAACACTAAAACTCTAAAATCTATGGCTTCCAACTGAAACTACTCTACTCAGCAGAGATATCCCTCTTAATAGATGGTGAAAGAAAAACCTTCCATGACAAAACTCAGCTTTACAACTATATGAACACAAAACCAAGCCTACAGAGAGTATTTTAGGAAATTCTCCACACAGAAGAATCAAAGAATCAACCTCAAATGCCTACCAGAAGCAGATCACAATAACCAAAGTCAGAAAGGCACAAAAAATGTCAAAGTCCACAAAAACACCAAACCATATAAAGCAACATAATATGGCAGGGATCAATTCAAACTTCACAGTAGTTACCCTAAATATCAATGGCCTTAATTCACCCATCAAGAGACACAAGCTGGCAGGTGGATTGGAAAATTAGACCCCTCAATCTATTGTCTTTATGAAACCCACCTTACCACTAAAGACAGATACGTACTTAGAGTTAAAGGGTGGAAAATAATAATCCAAGCAAATGAGAATAAGAAACAAGCATGCATAACCAAGCTAATATTTGATAAAATAGACTTCAAACCAAAAACAATCAGAAAAGACAAAGAAGGCCACTTCCTACTGATCAAGGGAACAATCCAGCAAGAGGATATCACAATCATCAATCTTTATATACCAAACACAGGGGCACCACAGTTCATAAAACAAAACCTACTTGACAATAAAACAGAAATAACCACCAATACCATCATAGTTATGGACTTCAATATACCATTATCAGTAGTAAATAGGTCATCCAAACAGAAACCAGGAAAGTAAGAGAGCTCAACAAAACCATAGAACATTTAGACCTAATGGACATCTACAGAACATTCCACCCCATCCATGGACTGCACATTCTTCTCAGCCGCCCATGGAAGCTTCCCTAAAATAGATCATATGCTGGGTCCCAAAGCCTGCCTCCATATATTTAGTAAATTTGACATAATTCCCTGCATCATGTCAGATCACAATGCTATATTGCTAGAAATTAACAACAAAACAATCACCAAAACTCCCATCAGCTCCTGGACACTGAACAGCACACTTTTAAATAATAAATGGGTAGTGGACAAAATAAAAAATGACATTGAGAAATTTCAAGAAACAAATGACAATGAGAACACATCGTACCAAAACTTATGGGACACAATGAAGGCGGTCCTCGGGAAAATTCATAGCACTAAATGCCTTCATAAGAAAGAAAGAGAGATCCCAAATCAATAACCTAACCATCCATCTAAAGGCACCGGAAAAGCAAGAAGAATCCAACCCAAAAAGCTCCAGAGGGAAAAAAATAATTAAGATCTGAGCAAAAATTAATGAATTGGAAACTATGAAAACAACTAGGAAAATTGATGAAACAAAGAATTGGTTGTTTGAAAAACTAAACAAGATTGACAAGCCCCTGGCCAGTTGCATCAAATGAAAAAAATAGGTGCTTCCATATAACAAAATTAGAAATGAAAAAGTAGAGATCACAACAGACATGTGAAATTGGGAGAATCATCAGGTCTTAATTCAAAAAACTCTACTCCACAAAATTGGCAAATATAGAGGAAATGGATAAGTTCCTAGACACATACCATCTACCAAAGCTAAACTCAGAGCAGATTAATTTCCTAAACAAACCTATCAAAATTGGAAAGGTAATAAAAAACCTCCCCAGTCTAGGACCAGATGGCTTCTCAGCTGAATTCTATCAAAGCTGAATTCTATCAAACCTTCATGGAAGAACTGAATCCAATCTTTGTTGAACTTCCACACAACTGGAGAACAGGGAAAGATTCCCAACTCCTTCTATGAAGCTAATATCACCCTAATACCAAAAACCAGACAGAGATGTCACAAGAAAAGAAAACTATAGTCCTGTTTCCCTGATGAACTTAGATGCAAAGATCCTGAACAAAATCCTTGCAAACTAATCCAACAACACATCAAAAGCATTATCCAACTTGATCAAATGGGCTTCATCCCAGGAACACAGGGGTGGTTCAACATATGGAAATCTGTCAATGTAATACACCACATAAACAAGGCTAAACACAAAAACCGCATTATCATTTCCATAGTTGCAGAAAAGGCTTTGACAAAATACATCACCTCATGATCAAAACATTGGAGAGAATTGGCATGGTTGGTTTATATCTTAACACAATAAAGGCTATATACAAAACTCCTAAAGCCCAAATAATACTTAATGGAGAGAGACTGGAGGAATTCCCATTGAGATCAGGAACAAGACAAGGTTGTCCACTCTCACCTCTGCTCTTCCATACAGTACTGAAAGTCCTAGCTCAAGCAGTAAAACAGGAGAAAGAAATAAAGGGGATGCAATTTGGAAAGGAAGAAGTTAAGTTAGCGCTGTTCACAGACAACATGATTATGTACATAAGAGACCCAAAAGCCTCCATTCCAAAACTTTAAAGGAGATAAACTCCTTTAGCAAAGTAGCAGGATACAAAATCAATGCACAAAAATCAGGAACCTGCTGGGCATGGTGGCACACGCCTTTAATCCCAGCACTTGGGAGGCAGAGGTAGGAGGACCACTGTGAGTTCAAGGCCACTCTGGGACTCTGTAGTGAATTCCAGGTCAGCCTGGGCTAGAGTGAGACCCTACCTTGAAAAAACAAAAAACAAACAAAAACAATCAGTACCCTTTCTATATGCAAATGACAAAGATACAGAGAAAGAAATACATGACATTGTCCCATTTTCAAAAGCAACAAAAAAGTAAAATACATTGGAATAAGATTAATCAAGGAAGTAAAAGATCTATACAGTCAGTACATAAAAACACTCAAAAAAGAAACTGAGGAGGACTTGAGAAAATGGAAAGACCTGCCATGCTCCTGGATAGGAAGAATTAACATTGTGAAAATGGCAATCCTACCAAAGGAAATATACACATTTAATGCGATTTCCATCAAAATTCCAACATCATTCTTCACAGGGATAGAGAAATTGATCTCAAAATTCACATGGAAAAGCAGAAGGCCTCAGATATCCAAACATATCCTCAGCAAAAGAAACACCTCTGGAGGCATCACCGTATAGGATCTAAAGCTGTATTACAAAACAATAATAATAAAAACAGCAGGGTAGTGGCATAAAAACAGGAGTATAGACCAATGAAATAGAATCCAGGACCCAGGCTTTGGGCCAAGTAACTACAGCTGCTTGATATTTGACAAAGGCCTTAACAATATAGGCTGGAAAAAAGACAGCATCTTCAAAAGTGCTGGACAAATTGGATAACCATATGCAGGAAATTGAAACTTGATCTACACATCTAGCCATGCACAACAATCAAGTTCAAATGGATCAAAGGCCTCAATATGACACTAGAAACTCAGCTACTACTGGAAGATAATTTAGGGGGAATATTCCATGATTGAGGAACAGTAAAAGACTTCCTGAACAAAACCCCAATAGCACAGGATCTTAAACAATCACTCAACCAATGGTATCTTATGAAGCTGAAAACTTTCATCATAGACAAACATACAATAAGCAGAGCCAATAGATTATCCACAGGGTAGGAGAAAATATTTGCTGAATATCCAACTGACAGAAGCCTAATTTCTAGAATCTATGAAGAACTCCAAAACCTAAACAATAAAAAGTCAAACATCCCACTCTCAAAATGGGG
Organism: Dipus sagitta; assembly: GCA_036346955.1. Classification (NCBI taxonomy): domain Eukaryota; kingdom Metazoa; phylum Chordata; class Mammalia; order Rodentia; family Dipodidae; genus Dipus; species Dipus sagitta. The sequence goes on along the minus strand of CM070772.1, from coordinate 73,941,535 downwards.
CAAAGAGCTGAACAGGCAGTTCACAGAGGGAGATATACAAATGGCAAACACACACTTAAGGAAATGGTCATCATCCCTAATCATCATGGAAATGCAAATTAAAACAACTATGAGATTTCACCTTACCCCAGTAAGGATAGCATACATCAAAAAATCAAATGCTAATAAATGCTGGCGGGGATGTGGATAAATAGGAACCCTCATCCACTGTTATTGGGAATGTAAGATGGTAACCACTTTGGAAAGCAATATGGAGACTCCTAAAACAGCTGAGTATAGAGTTACCAACAGACCCAGTTATTCCTTTACTGTGCATGTACCCTAAAACCTTTAAACCACAATCTAGAGAAATTTGCTCAACCATGTTTATAGCGGCTCAATTCATCATAGCTAAGAGCTGGAATCAACCCAGATGTCCATCACTAGAAGAATGGGTAACTAAGATGTGGTTTATCTACACAATGGAATTCTACACTGCAGTAAGAAAAAAATGACACAATGAAATTTCAGGGAAAATGGTTGAACCTGGAACAGATCATTCTCAGTGAACTTACCCAATCACAGAAAGATAATCACTGCATAGTCTCACTCATCTACATCACCTAACCTGAATCTACCCAAGATGATGACATACCAGCAAGCATCTCAAGGACTAGACAATAGGGTGGGTGGGGATTGAGGGGAGGGGAAGGGAGGGAGTTGGAGACACAAATCTAGACCCAAACAGCAATGGTACCATAAAATTCTACATCCTAAAAGGCAGACCAAATGGTTGAACCTTCACCAGGCCCTTAGAGGGAACACCTGAGCCACAAGATTAGGGATGCTGAACATTTTCTTAAGTGTGTGCTTGCCGTTTGTATTTCTTCCTCTGTGAACTGCCTGTCCAGCTCTTTGCCCCATTTTGTGAGTGGATTGTTTGACTTTTTATTGTTTAGGTTTTGGAGTTCTTTGTAGATTCCAGAAACTAGGCCTCTGTCAGTTGGATAATCAGCAAGTATTTTCTCCCATTCTGTGGGTAATCTATTGGCTTTCCTTATTGTATGCTTCATGTGACCCCATTGGTTGAGTGACTGTTTGTAAACATGAGATACTGGGGCTTTGTTCAGGAAGTCTTTTTCCATTCCTATATCATGGAAAGATCTTCCTAAATTTCCACCAGTAGTAGCCAAGTTTCTGGTCTTGTATTGAGGTCTTTGATCCATTTGGACTTGAGTGCAGTGCATGGTGAGATGTGTGGATCAAGTTTCAATTTCCTGCATATGGTTATCAAGTTTGTCCAGCATCATTTTTGAAGATGCTGTCTTTTTTCCAGCCTGTATTGTTAGGGCCTTTGTCAAATATCAAGTAGCTGTACGTGCTTGACCCAAAGTCCAGGTCTTCAATTCTATTCCATTAGTCTATACTTCTGTTTTTATGCCAATACCATGCTGTTTTTATTACTATGGCTTTGTAATATAGCTTTAGATCACGTATGGTGATGCCTCCAGAGGTATTTCTTTTGCTGAGGATATGTTTGGATATGCGAGGCCTTCTGCCTTTCCATATGAAATTTGAGATCATTTTTTCTATATATGTGAAGAACGATGTTGGGATTTTAATTGGAATTGCATTAAATCTGTATATTGCCTTTGGTAGTATTGCCATTTTCACAATGTTAATTCTGCTTACCCAGGAGCATGGGAGGTAGGTCTTTCCATTTTCTCAGGTTCTCCTCAATTTCTTTTTTGAGTGATTTTATTTTTGATGTATAGATCTTTCATGTCCTTGACTGTTATTCCAAGGTATTTTTTTGTTGTTGTTGCTATTGAAAATGGGACCATGTCCCTTATTTCATTCTCTGTATCTTTGTCATTTGCATATAGAAATGCTACTGATTTTTCTGCATTGATTTGTATCCTAGTACTTGCTATAGGAGTTAATCACCTTCAGGAGTTTTAGGATGGAGTCTCTCGGAGCCTCTTACGTATATAATCATGTCATCAGCGAGTAGAGCTAACTTAACTTCTTCCTTTCCAAATTGTATCCCTTTTATTTCTTTCTCCTGTCTTATTGCTTGAGCTAGGATGTCCAGAATTATATTGAAGAGCAGAAGTGAGAGTGGAAAACCCTGTCTTGTTCCTGATCTCAATGGGAATTCCTCCAGTCTCCATAGGAGCTCCATAGGAGCTTTGTGTATTGCCTTTATTATGTTAAGATATGAACCAACCATGCCATTTCTCTCCAATGTTTTGACCATGAAGTGATGTTGTATTTTATCAAAGGCCTTTTCTGTATCTATCGAAATGATCATGTGGTTTTTGTGTTTAACCTTGTTTATGTGGTGTATTACATTGACAGATTTCCGTATGTTGAACCACACCTGCGTTCCTGGGATGAATCCCACTTGGTCAAGGTGGATAATGCTTTTGATGTGTTGCTGGATTCGGTTTGTGAGGATTTTGTTCAAGATCTTTGCATCTAAGTTCATCAGGGAAATACGCCAGTAGTTTTCTTTTCTTGTGGCATCCCTGCCTGGCTTTGGAATTAGGGTGATACTAGCTTCATAGAAGGAGTTGGGTAGCTTTCCCTGTTATCCAATTATGTGGCACAGTTGGAAGAAGATTGGTTTGAGTTCTTCCACGAAGGTTTGACAGAATTCAGATGAGAAGCTATCTGGTCCTGGACTCTTCTTTTTGGGGAGGTTTTTTTTTATTATTACTTTTTCAATCACAATGAGTGTGATAGGTTGGTTTAGGACATTAATCTGCTGAGTTTAGCTTTGACAGATGGTATATGTCCAGGAATTTATCCATCTCCTCCACATTATCCAGTGTTTGGAGTAGAGTTTTTTGAAATAAGTCCTGATGATTCTTCCAATTTCACTTATCTCTGTTGTGATCTCTCGTTTTTCATTTCAAATTTTGTTAATTTGAGCATCTTTTTTTTTTTTTTTTTGCTTGATCAAATTGGCCAGGGGTTTGTCAATCTTGTTTGTTTTTTCAAAGAACCAGCTCTTTGTTTTGTCAATTTTCTTAATTGTTTTCTTAGTTTCCAATTCATTAATTTCTGCTCAAATCTTAATTATTTCTTTCCTTCTGGAGCTTTTAGGGTTGGATTTTTCTTGCTTTTCCAGTGCCTTTAAGTGGATGGTTAGGTTATTGATTTGGGATCTCTCTGTCTTTGTTATGAAGGCATTTAGTGCTATGAATTTTCCCCTGAGGACCGCCTTCATTGTTTCCCATAAGTTTTGGTACCATGTGTTATCATTGTCATTCATTTCTAGAAATTTTGCAATTTCATTTTTTATTTCGTCCACTATCCATTTATTGTTTAAAAGTGTGCTGTTCAGTTTCCAGGCACTGATGGGTTACTTCGTGGGTCTTTCGTTGTTAATTTCTGGCAATATAGCATTGTGATCTGATATCATGCAGGGAATTATGTCAGTCTTCCTAAATATATGGAGGCAGGCTTTGCGACCCAGTATATGATCTATTTTAGAGAATGTTCCATGGCCTGCTGTGAATAATGTGTAGTCTGTGGATTTTGGGTGGAATGTTCTGTAGATATCCGTTAGGTCTAAGTGATCTATGGTTTTGTTGATCTCTCTTACTTCCTTGTTGAGTTTCTGTTTCGATGATCTGTCTATTAATGTTAATGGTGTATTGAAGTCCCCAACTATGATGGTGTTGGTGGTTATTTCTGTTTTATTGTCAAGTAAGTTTTGATTTATGAACTGTGGTGCTCCTGTGTTTGGTGCATGCAAATTTATGATTGTAATACACTCTTGATGGATCATTCCCTTGATAAGTAGGAAGTGGCCTTCTTTGTCTTTTTTGATTTTTTTGGTTTGAAGTCTATTTTATCCAATATTAATATGGCTATGCCTGCTTATTTCTTATTCCTCTTTGCTTGGAATATTGTTTTCACCCAGAGGAGGTGTCTTTCTTTAGTGGTGAGATGGGTTTCTTGAAGAGAACAGATTGAAGGGTCTAATTTTCTGATCCATCTTGTTAGCTTGTGTCTCTTGATGGGTGAATTAAGGCCATTAATATTTAGGGTAATGACTGTGAGGTTTGATTTGATACCTGCCATATTGTGTTGGTTTATGTAGTTTGGTGTTTTCATAGACTTTGAAGTTTTTTGTGCCTTCTCTGAGTTTGGTTGACCTGCTTCTTTTAGGCATTTAGTTTGATTATTTGATTCTTCTGTGTAGAATTTCTTGAAATACTCTCTGTAGGTTTGGTTTTGTGTTCATATGACTGTAAAGCTGAGTTTTGTCATGGAAAGTTTTTCTTTCACCATCTAGTATGAGGGATGCTTTTGCTGGGTAGAGTAGCTTGGGTTGAAAGCCATAGGTTCTTAGACTTTGCAGTGTTTCATTCCAGGCCTTCTAGCTTTCAGGGTTTCCATTGAGAAGTCTGATGTAATTCTGATGGGGTTACCTTTAAAAGTGATGTGCTGTTTTTCCCTAGCTGCTTTTAGGATTTTCTCTTTGGTGTCAACGTTTAGAGTCTTAATGACAATATGTCTTGGAGAATTTCTCCTTTGGTCCAATCTGTTTGGAGTTCTGTTGGCTTCTTGTATCTTGACAGGCCTTTCTTTTGAGAGAGTAGGGAAGTTTTCTTCGATTATTTTATTTAAAAAGTTCTCCGTGCCTTTGGTCTGAATTTCTTCTCCTTCTAGTATTCCAATGATCCTTATATTAGGATGTTTAAGGGTATCCCACATTTCCCTCATGTTCTGTTCACAGAAATTTTTGAACTCATTGAAACTTTTGAACTCTTGAACTGTTTCTTCCATCTTATCTTCCAGATTGGAGTTTCTATCCTCCACATGGCTGCCTCTGTTCTTGAGAGCTTATAGAGAGTTTTGGACTTGTTCAATTAGGTTTGCATTTTCTACTACTTTTCTATGTATAGTTTTCATTCCTCTGTCAAGGTCCCTTTTCACATCATTTTCTGATTTTCTTGATGCTTCTTGGAATTCATCCTTGCACTTCTTTATGTCTTCATTTAGCATCGCCAGCTGATTTTTGAGGTCCTCTTTTTTTTCAGTCTCCTTTGTGCCTCTTAACTGTCTTTGAATTCCTTCCATTTTCTTATGTATTAGGTCTAGTCTAGTGAGGTTTGCATTTTCTACTACTTTTCTATGTATAGTTTCCATTCCTCTATCAAGCTCCCTTTTCACATCATTTTCTGATTTTCTTGATGCTTCCTGGAATTCATCCTTGCACTTCTTTATGTCTTCATTTAGCATCGCCAGCTGATTTTTGAGATCCTCTTTATTTTTCAGTCTCCTTTGTAGCTCTTAACTGTCTTTGAATTCCTTCCATTTTCTTATGTATTAGGTCTAGTCTAGTGATGGCAGCATCCACACTATTATTGGTCCTTTGTTGCTTTTCTGCAATTTTACCAGTAGCTTGGTCAGGGTTGCATTGCTCATAGCTTCATTTTGGTGTTCTGATTCTAATGACTCTTCTATGTTTTGATTAGAGATGTTCATTGTAGGACTGGGTGATCTAACTGGATTTTCTTGCATTTGATTTTTCATGTTATTTCTTTTGCACTGTGGTCTGCCCATCACAGTGTATGGGCAGGGAGGATAGGACTGTGGTCTCGATGGGTGGGGGAAGTGGTGCTTCTTGGGATAGCTGGCCTGGACTAGTGGGCAGGCAAGCAGATGGGCTGAGTGGTCTTGAGCTAACACATAGGTGGGTGGAACAGCCTGAGCTCAAGCACAGTGGGAAGCAGAAGCAGCCTGAGGCAGATGCCAAGCAGTCCAAGCTTTGGCTCTCACTTGCCAAAGCCGCCTGAGCCCCTGCCTGGCAGGGGCGCCTAAGTTGCCTGAGCTCTCATGCGGTGATGTGCCAAAGCTACCTGCACTCATGCTTGGAGGTGCACCAAGCACTGAAGCAGCCTAAACTCTTGTTGGGAGCTATGAACCAAACCTCGGCCATGTTAACAGAAACCACCATATAGCAAGTTAAGTTTCTGCTCCCTCATCTAATATTCAACTACCAGAAACAAAGACCGCCATATGGCAAGTTAAGTCTCTATTTCCTCGTCTAATATCCAACCTCCAGAAGCAAAGGAATCGTAACGCTTGGGTGAATACCCCCCCATGCTACCAGTAGCTGATGAAGAAACAAAGGCATTGTGGCTTAACCAGTAACTCTGTGATCTTTGGCCTGACTATGTCCCCTTCCCCCTGCAACCCTGTATAAACCTACATGCAAGAATAAAATCTCGAGACCTTGACAAACACATAGCTTGGTCTCCTTGTGTCTGTTTGCCTTCTCCCATTCAGGTTAACTTCTCCTCAGGTCCTTGTTCGACTCCCTGCCTGGCCGGGACAAACTCTGACGTAGCGGAACACTGGGACTCGGAAGCAGGCAAGGCTTGCCTGCAACAGGACAATGGTGGTCAGCCGGCGAGGCAGACAGGGAGGGGCTGGCCTCTGAGCTGGTGCAGGCTGACATGCAGAGTGAGCCTGATCTAGCTTGGGCAGGTGGAATGGGCCTGGGCTCACGCATGAATAGGTGGTGGCCCGAGCAGTAAGTGGGCAAATGAGCAGAACAGGCTAAGCTTGCACAAGCAGCATGCGTGTGGCACTCAAAAGGAGCCTGAGCTCCAGCAGGCAGAGCCTACCCAAGGTAACCCGTGGGCAGGGGTAGCAGGGCAATCGCCCCTGTGCAGTGAGGCAAGTGGAACTATGTTGGCCTGGGTCCCATTTCCTACAGTAGGTGCAGGGGTATCCTGAAGCTGGGACTGTGGGTACGGCGGCTGCTTGGGGGAATTGGGGGACTGGTGGGCTACCCGCAAGGGTGGGAATCAGAGATTCCCTTTTTTTCCCCTCTGTGCACTCTCACTGGCAATATATTACAGATTATTCACCCCTAAAATACCCTGTGAACCCTTAATGCCTTGCCTTTTTTTCCCCGGGGCTGTGCGGCAGTTAGGCGGTTGCCATCTTGGCTGGAAGTCTTGACAAGCTCATTCCGAAAGCATATAAAGAGGCTAAGATATGGCTCTTTAGAGGGGTAAAGTGCTTGCCTAGCATTCCATATACAAAGCACTGAGTTTGTTCTCCACCACCACTGCAAACCAGTCATGGTGGCACAATCCTAACACTCAGGAGGTAGAGACAGAAAGATAAGAAGTGCAGGTCATCCTTGACTACATAGTATGAGACCCTGTCTCATAAAAATGCCTATTTACAGGGACTGGATAGATTGCTTAATGGTTAAGGTGCTTGCCTGCAAAGCCAAAGGATAGGACCCAGGTTCAATTCCCCAGGACCCACATAAGCCAGATGCACAAGGTGGTACATGCATCTGGAGTTCATTTGCAGTGGCTAGAGGCCTGGCACGCCCATATTCTCTCTCTCCCTCTCTCTGTCTCTCTCTTCCTCTCCCTTTCTTTTGTTCCCTTCCTCCCTTCCTCTTTCTCTCTCCCCCTTAAATGAAAAAAAATAAAATATTTTTAAATGCATATTTACTATTGAATATATTTAATTTTGAATACTGAAATAGAAAATTAAGTTGTTTTTTTTTTCTTTTTTTGAGGTTTGTTTTCAATGTAGCCTAGGCTGACCTGGCACTCACTCCGTAGTCCCAGGCTACCCTTGAACTCATGGTGATCTTCCTACCTGTGCCTCGTGAGTGCTGGAATTAAAAAGTCACATGCCACCATGCCTGGCTCAGAATTAGAGATTTTATACTATTTCATAACTTGCTCTAAGTCTATAGGAATCAAGACAGTGGTGTTATAAGGAGGATAACAATACATATCTATAGCAGAAAATCCAGGAATTAACCCATAAATAAATCCTGATTTATGATGAGAGAGGCAAGAGCAATTTGATCAATCAATGGTTATCTTTCTGACAAATGGTATTAGAAAGCCTGGATCTCCATGGGACAGGAGACACTTTGGCCCCTACCTCATACCATATACACAGTGATGTTTCAAGAAGTACAATAAGCCTAGATTTAAAATTTGGCTAGGTAGGGGCTGGAGCTTGCCTGCAAAGCCAAAGTACCAAGGTTTGATTTCCCAGGTCCCATGTAAGCCAGATGCACAAAGTGGTACATGCATCTGGAATTCAGCTACAGTGGCCAGAGGCCCTGATGTTCCCATTCTCTCTTTTTCCCACTGCCTCACTCTCTCTCTCTTGAATAAATAAAGTAAAATATTTTTTAAAAAGTTAACAAAGTAACTGAGGAAAATGTAAAACATTCACAATCTTGAGATAGGCAAAGATTTCTTAGTACACAGAAAGCAATAACCATAAAATAAATAATAGGTTGATCATGGTCTCTATTAAGTTTTAAAACTTGTAACTATCAAAAACTCTGTCTCTAGGCTGAAGAGATTGCTCAGTGGTTAGACAATTACCTGCAAAACTTAATGACCCAGTTTGATTATGTGACTGGAAATCCTGGCACATCCACTCTCTCTCTGCCTCTCTCTCCCTCCATCTGTGTCTGCTTGCAAATAAATAAATATTTTTTAAAAACTGTTTTTCATATATATATATGCTGTATATGACTGCAAGCAGAGAGAGAGAAAATGAGAATGAATATGTCCACACCAGGCCATTTTGCCACTGGAAATGAATCCCAGATACATACACCACTTTGCACATCTGGCTTTATGTGAGTACTGTGGAATAGAACCCAGACCAATCAAGTTTTGCGAACAAGCACTTTTAATGACTGAACCATCTCTCCAGCCCCTTCTCTCACATTTTTTACCTCACTATAATTCAAATTATATTAATAAATCAAATGCTGTTTAAAATCATGGTCAGCTGGATTCCTAGGAAAGGTTGGCATCCCCAATCTCAGATCCCAATTAGATTTAAACCATGTACCCTTCAGAGCTTGTACTAAAAGGCTTGGCTACCTGGCTTGGTGACAGGGAAAGGGCCAAACAACATAATGAGAATTCTAACTCTCTATATATTTTCTCTCTTGCCCTTGGCAGCTCTCTGGTGAAGGGAAGTTATAGCCAGCTCCTCCTTGCTAGAACTTACTGTCCTGCTGCTATTTTCCACCTGTGTATCAGAAGTGATATCCTGCCTCTGCTCATGCCACGCTTGCCCCTGCCATCATGAAGCTTCCCTTCAAGACAAGTCAAAACAAAAACTTTTCTCCCATCAGCTAGTTTTTGTTGGGTGCTTTATCCCAGCAACAAGAAGGTAACTATAATAAATATTTTTTGCTTAGAATAATACCTTTGTTATAAAATAAAAGAAAGCCAGGCATGGTGGTACTTGCCTTTAATCCCAGCACTCCAGAAACCAAGGTAGGGGGATCACTGTGCATTCATGGCCAACCTGAGACTACATAGTGAATTCCAGGTCAGTCTGGCCTAGAGCAAGACCCTACCTTGAAAAACCAAAATGTAAAAGAAAAATAGGGAAAAGCACTGGGCAATATGGTGAGGAAATTCTCTATTTAATGAAAATCAAGGAATTTACATCTTTGGTAATGGGCAAGGCCATATTGTAGGAAATCTATTAGGACAAAGAGTTGTCCCATTGTTCAACATAAAATAATTCATGATGGACAATATGGTGGGATTTATGTGCAGGAAGAAGGACAAGGTATAATAGAAGAGGATGACACTTATAGCAATATTCTAGCTGAGGCCTGGGTAACAACTGGCGGCACTCCAGTCCTGAGAAGAAACCCAATACACAGTGGCAAGCAGGTTGGTGTTTATTTTTATGACAGTGGACCTGGAGTATGCTAGAGGATGATGATATCTGAAATTATATGTATCATGGATTCAAATAAGGACTGGATGCATCCCCAAAATAAGACACAATAAAATTTAGGGAGGACAGAACAATGGAATTCTAGTTATAGTTCTGGGTTAGGCTGTATAGAAGATGATGAAATATTTGACAGTGCAATGGCTGGAGTCTGGTTTAAGACAGATAGCAATTAGAAGAAATAAAATCCATGATGGAAAAGATGGTAGCATATGTGATGTGGGTCAAGGTCTCCTTGAAGAAAATGATGTTTTTGGGAAAGCTCAAGCAGGTGTTCTTATCAGCACTAATAGTCATCCAGTCTTAAGGAAAAACAGAATATTTGATGGATTTGCTGCAGACATTGAAATTATAAATCATGCAATGGCAACCCTAGAAGGCAATCAGATTTCTAACAACTGATTTGGAAGCTTATTTTTAGCATCTGGTGTTAATGTGACAAGGAAAGATAACAAAATAATGAGCAATCAAGATGCCATAAAAAAGCCTGTTAGTAGAGGCCAATGTTCATGTAAATATCAAGTTATACTAGCTATCCCATGCATGATTTCTGCAGATCAAAATGCCATATATGTGAACTGCATTAAGAAGTGCCATCAAGGCCAGACATGGTAGTGCACACTGTTAATCTCAGCACTTAAGAGGCAGAAGTAAGAGGATTGATGTGAGATCAAGGCCACCCTGAAACTAAAAAGTGGGTTCCAAGTCAGCCTCAGTTAGAGCGCTATCTCAAAAAATCAAAAAGCCCAAAAAGAAAAAGTACCCCCAGGGATATGGTGTAGAATGTATTAGACACAATAGGTTTTTCTGTGACTATGGTGCTAGAACACTACCTAATCCTTGTACACTGGCTGGTGAACCTACACATGATACGGTCACACTATATGACTCTGCTCTGCCTATAGGATCTAATACATTGTAGCACAACTGAATTCCTTCCCTAAAGAAAAAAATCCTGCCATTCTAATAGCACAACTAAAACTTTTTTTGAAAGAGGATTTAAAATATTTGCCCAGGAAGAGTCTGTATTAAGAAAACATGGATACACAAGGTCAGTTGACGCTATGAAGCTGGAGCTACCAAAAAAAAGAAAAAATAAAAAAGGCAGTCTATTGACTTCAGGATATCAAAGCTGGGTGTTTTAGCATTACCGTGTAAAGACTTTTGAAGGAACACAGTGAAGAAAATATGCTACAGTTTTATACAGATACCAACTTCTGAAAAGATGGTGTTTCTACAACTAGTATTGAATGCAGTCCACTTTGTGGTTGTAATCTTCAGTAGACAAGCAGCCTTGTTGCTTCCTTTATGGACATGGGTACCAGTTGCTTTTGTAATATGGTAAAAATGTGAGCTAGCACTTCTGCATGCCTTTTCATTTCTTTTTATTATTTTTAATTTATTTACTTGTTTTGAGAGAGAGACAGAAAGAATGGGCCTGCCAGGGCCTCTAGCTACTGCAAATGAACTCCAGATGCTGCACCATTTTGTGCATCTGGCTAACGTGGGTCCTGGGGAATAGAGCCTGGGTCCTTAGGCTTTGCAGGCAAGCACCTTAACTGCTAAGGCATCTCTCCAGCCCTCTTTTCATTTTTTAATATGTACTCAGATTGATAAATATGATTTTAATGCTTTAATCTCATGTAGTTTGTTTTTAATTTCAAGCAAAATCTTATTGTACTTGAAGGTGCCCTGTTTGGTTAGCACACCTAGACTTCCTGTAAATTTACTCATGTCACCAGTATGTACATTCTTTCTATAAAAGAGAAAATACTAATCTTAAATTGTATCTAGCAAAGTTTCTGGTATTGTTTAAGAAAAGTTAAGACTATTTCCTTCCATTCTCTGTGCAGTGTTTAAAATGACCCCTAGAGAGCTGGGCGTGGTGGCACATGCCTTTAATCCCAGCACTTTGGAGACAGAGGTAGGTGGATCGCTGTGAGTTTGAGGCCACCCTGAGACTAAATAGTGAGTTCCAGGTCAGCCTGGACTAGAATGAGACCCTATCTTGAAAAACAAAACAAAAAAAAAGATCCCTAGAAAAACTGAGTGTTTTAATGAGATCTCCTAGGAAGGGATGCACTGTAAACAAAAGTATTTTTGTAACTTCCCATTTGCGTATTGGCGACAGTGGTTATAAACAGCATGAAAGTGTATGCATGTACCATAACATCTAGACTTAATATATTGTGGAGTATTCAATAACCAACAACAATAATAATAAATAATAAAAATAATTCAATAACAATGAATATGGAAAAGATTAAAAGGGAATCTGGGCGTTGTGGTGCATGCCTTTAATCCCAGCACTGGGAAGGCAGAGGTAGGAGGATTACCCTAAGTTCAAGGCCACCTGAGACTACATTATGAATTCCAGGTCAGTCTGAGCAACAGCAAGATCCTACCTCAAAAAGCCAGAAAAAAAAAAAAAAAAGAATTAAAAGGGTTTAATTTCCTAAAAAGAAAATGGAAAATGGTCATTTAAAAAAAATAATAATAAAGTTTACTAGATCATAAAAAAAATAGGGCTGGAAAGATGATTCAGTGGTTAAATCACTTGCCAACACAGCCTGACAGCCTAGGTTCAATTCTCCACTACCCATATAAAGCCAGATGCACAAAGTGATGCCTGTGTCTGGAGTTCATTTGCAGTGCCTGGAGACCCTGGTGTACCTATTTTCTTTCACTTTATTCTTCCTTCCTTCCCTCCTCCCTCTGTCCTTACAAATAAATGAAAAGTATTTTTAAAAAGTTTAAATTAGGGCTGGAGAGATGTCTTGGCAGTTAAGGCGCTTGCCTGCGAAGCCTAAGGACCCAGCTTTGATTCCCCAGTACCCGTGTAAGCCAGATGCACAAGGTGGCACATATCTGGAGTTCATTTGCAGTGGCTAGAGGCCCTGGTGTGCCCATTCTTCCCATCTCTCTCTCAAATAAATAAATAATTTTTTTAAGCTTAAAAGCAAAATCTAGGAAATACAGCATATAAACAAATAATTTTATTTATTTATTTATTTATTTGTTTGTTTGTTTACTTGGTTTTTCAAGGTAGGGTCTCACTCTAGCCTATGCTGACCTGGAATTCACTATGTAGTCTCAGGTTGGCCTCAAACTCATGGCAATCCTCCTATCTCTGCATTCCATGTGGTGGGGTTAAAGGTATGTGCCACTCTTCCTGACTTAAACAAATTGTCTTAATTTGATACATGATGTTATAAATCTACTTCAGCTTCACCTTCTTCAATAAGCTAATAGTAACTATATCTCATATTATGGTTGCCATTGTTTAGCACACTCTCCTGTTGTTATTATCTACCTTATGTTGGCCAGGGGTTGATGTCCCCCCTATGCTCATGCCATCATTTTCCCCTGCCATTGTGGAGCTTCCCTTCGAGCCTGTAAGCCAAAATAAACCTCGTTTTTCCCACAAGCTGCTCTTGGTTGGGGGATTTCTACCAGCAATGCGAACCTGACTACAACAGTATATATCCTATTTCCATATAGACTCTACTGTTCTATTTTCTTTATAAGCTAACTTGTCAGCTGCCTTATCAGTAAGCATCATTCTGCCACCTCCTCAAAGAGTACCAGCAAAATTCTTTTCTAATTCCTCCCTGTCTTTTCTCTAGATAGGATAATTTCAATACTATAAACTCCTTTGATAATTTGCCTTTATTAACTGCTAAGCCATATCCTCAGCCCCAAATGTACTCTCTTTAAGTTCCTTAATTAGTTACCTACTATTTGAACTTTTAACCTATAATCTTGAGACTAAGCAGTTGTTCATTCTCTAATAAAAGATAAGCTCAGGCTGGAGAGATGGCCTAGTGACTAAGGCACTGAAAAGCAAAGGACCCAGGTTCGATCCCCCAGGACCCACATAAGCCAGATGCACAAAGTGGCACATGCATCTGGAGTTTGTTTTCAGTATCTGGAGGCCCTGGTGTACCTATTCTCTCTCTCTCTCTCTCTCTCTCTCTCTCTCTCTCTCTCTCTCTCTTTCCCTCTCTCACACACACAAATAAATAAAAATATAAGTTCCCTTTTCAGCTATGCATTTCTCTAGGTGGAGTTCATCCTATGCTATTATTCAATTGCAAACTCTGTCTAAAATTGTTGGGGAGGTGTGTTGAGATTGTGTTTTATGACACTGCCCCATAAATGACTCCAAGTAAATACCAGGAGTCTCTCTCTTCTACATACATCAGTAGATGAATTGAGAGAAATGTGGCACATATACACAGTGGAATTAAACTATAAGAAATGTTTTGTTTTTTTTTTTTTCATTTAGCATTACACATGTAGGCTGGCCAAGAAGGTGTGCCTCCTCCTCCCTAGAACTAGCATTACTGATATGTACCACCATGCCTGGCACAAGGACGTTTAAATAATAAAATGTTGCTGCTTGCAACAACACAGATGAGCCTGGAGGCAATTTAAATGAATCAGACAGAAAGGAAAGTGCTGCATGGTTTTCCTACCTCTGCCTCCAAAGTGCTGGGATTAAAGGCATGTGCCACCATCTGCTGCTTAATGTTTTGGTTTTTCAGTTTTTCAGTGTTGTGTATTTTTTTTGTTTTTGTTTTTGTTTTTTTTTTTTTTTAGAAGAGAAAGTTTTCTCAAAAGGCATTTTCCTGCCCAGGCAGGCTCATTTAGCATTTAGGTGAACTCTTATAGAACATGGTTTGGGTTAATTTTTTTTCTGGTTTATTTATTTATTTATTTATTTATTTATTTATTTATTTTTGGTTTTTGGGTTTTCAGCGTAGGGTCTTGCTCTAGCCCAGGCTGACCTGGAATTCAGTATGTAGTCTCAGGGTGGCCTTGAACTCACAGTGATCTTCCTATCTGTGCCCCCTGAGTGCTGGGCTTAAAGGTATGTACCGCCGTGCATGACTTCTTCTTGTTTTTTGTTTTTTGAGAAAAGGTCTTTTGTAGCTTGGACTATCTTAAAACTCAGTTTATAGCCAAATGACATTAAACTTCTGGCCCCACCACCACCGCCACCTCTGCTTTTGGAGTGCTGGGATTACAGGAATGAGGTCCCATGCCTGGCCTGTCTTTATTGCTTAGCAGAAAGCCACATAGCAACCTTATATATAACCATATGAGTAGTTCAGAATGTTGTTTGTCCATCCAAGGCCAGAGACACACTTAGACTCCAAACTTTTGATTATAAATCAGAGTCCTCCAGTTTTAGTTCCTAGATTTATAAGCTGCTAATTGTAAGAGAGGAAGTCCGTCCCTAGAGACCTTCAAGCTTGCAAATAAATAGCTACCAAACATTGAGAGGTAGGTGAAGTATAACAGTTTATAATAGTCTTTTGGGCAGACCCAAAGTGGGTCACAAACTTAAATGTAAAGCAGTAAATTTACCAGACTGGAAAGATTACTTAGTGGTAGTGTGCACTGCCTAGTATGCATGGGGCCTTGGGTTCACCAAGCCTCACTTAGCACACATAAACTAAATGATATAAAAATTAATAATAATTGGCTGGGTTTGGTAGTGCATGCCTTTAATCCCAGCACTTGAGAGGTAGAGGTAGGAGGATCACTGTGAATTCGAGGCCAACCTGAGACTACATAGTGAATTGTAAGTCAACCTGGACTATCTTACCTCAAAAAAAAAAAAAAAAAAAAAGAATTACATTTATTTTTAAAAAACAGAAAATAGCCTTGGAACTGAGCTCGTTGGTGTTACAAAATAATGTCCATTATTTAAAGCTTAAAGCACACATGGTAGAGAGGTCATTAATTATATCATTTACTTGTCAGGAATTGTGAGTTAAAGTGGGTTTCTAAGAAAAGGCTTAGATATTATCTAATGTAGGTAATGTGTAGGTAATTTGGGCTAAGTGGGCAGCAGGGTCACAAACAGGTAAAGAAAGCTTGCATTTTGGCCTAATCTAAAGGTCAGTGTGGATATGTCTGAGATCTGAGTAACAGTATCCTCCCAACCCCATTTTATTTTATTTTATTTGGGTTTTAGGGAACAATCTCAAGTAGCCAAAGCTAGTCTTAAACTCCTGATCCTCTTACTTTCACTACTCACGGGTCCACCACACTGACCCAATTCCATTTTAAGTGTTCCCAAACCAATCTTTCTCCTCTTTGATATTTCTCCTTGGTGTATGTGTATGACATTCTTAAGTGACAAAATTGTACAATTGGAGGACAGAGCAGTGGTTTCCAGAAGCCAAGGAGAGAGAGAAGGGAGAGAGAAGTGGGTATGTACCTGTCCTGGCAAGAATGAAGACATTCTAAAGAAACAGTGGAGCCTAAGAAATTGGAATTTCACCAGGAAGCTCATGCTATGAGAAGAAAAAGGCTAAAACTTGGTGCCAACCAGAGGGGGGCGCTTATCTCCTGCAAAGAGATTTCATAGGGCTCTAACAATTTTGTCAGCCCACCTGGCAGGAGAGACTAGAGCTGAGGCAATGGTGAATAGCCAGACCACACCTTGACTGGGACCTGCTCAGTTATAAATAATTATGTTATGGCTTTCTATGAAAACTGAACTCTCACATTAGCAACAAGAAGATAAATCAGCACGTAGTATATAAATCGGGACTCTGGGGTACTTCCTGGAACCCAAGCCTTGAGTTCATATCTGCAAATTCACACAAATAATTGGCTGTTTTTAAAACACTACATTTTATTCAGATACCACAGGGGTGTGGAGAAGGGAAAGGGCTGAGAAAGGAAAGGTAAAGTGTGGGGGAAGGAAATACACCATGTGATCCAGGAGCACATGTAAAGGAACATGAATCTTATACAGAACCAGGCATGGTGGCACACACCTTTAATTCCAGAAGTGGGGAAGCAGAGGTAGGAGGATCTTGGAGAATTCAAGGTCAGCCTGAGACTACATAGTCTACATAGTGAATTCCAGGTCTGCCTGGTTTACAGTGGGACCCTACCTTGACAAACCAAAAAAAAAAAAAAAAAAAAGAAAGAAAGAAAGAAAGAAAAGGAATTTAGAAAAAAGTATGTGCTACCAAAAAGACTGAACGTAAGGACAGTAGTAGAAAATATTATATAAATATAAAAATATAATAAAAATATAAAATGGCTGCTGCAGTGGGAGAGAAAATTTTTCCTGGCGCAGAATGTGTTGCTATAGCAGCTTCAGAGAGAATTCCTTTGTGGATCTAGGGAAGACAGACTTTAGAGTTTGCACTCAGCATGCCCGAACATACCTGCACAAGGTATTCCAGCCAATCAGCTTGGACTCAGAGGAGGAATACACCCATACCTGGGCAGAGATCTGATTGGGTGAGACAGACAAACACTGAATTCCCCCACTACAGCAGGCAGGGAAAAATGAGATAGGAGAGGAAAGCTGGGGTAGGTGTGGCAAGGGTGTGATGTAACAAATCGAAGATCCCTCCCTTAAGGGCCTTCCTGGTCCTAACTAGCCAGAAATTACCTGCCTACTCTGGAACCCCCACAAACTATCACTGAACCTCTCTGTTTCTCTTCCCAACATGGGCCACATTGAATAAATCTTTGTTGGTTTCACTGTTAACTTTTTGTTTTATTCAAGATGTGTGGCTGATTGTTTTATTAAGTGCTGTCATGTTTTATTAAGGCTCTGATAACAATTCCCAAAGAAGATCTGGTTATAAAAATGCAATATGAGGACTGGCAGGATGGCTTAGTAGTTAAGGCATTTGCCTGCAAAGCCAAAGGACCCAGGCTCAATTCCCCAGGACCACATTAGCCATATGCACAAGGGGGTGCATGTGTCTGGAGTTTATTTGCAGTGGCTGGAGGCCCTGGCACGTCCATTCTCTCTGTCTCTCTCCCCCTCCCTCCCTCTTTCTCTGTCAAATAAATAAATAAATAAAAGTAAAATATTTTTTAAAATGCAATATGAGAAATCCTTGGGAATGGGAATACTCTGAACCTTCACTATATCAAATAATAATTTCTCTATATCAAGGTCAGTATCCTGTATACAATATCTTACTATTGTTTTGTAAGATGCTAATTACAGTAGGGAGAAACTAGGTAAAGGGGATTAAGGAGTTCTACAACTGCATGTCAGTCTACAATTTGTCATCTCTATATTTTACCTGTGTCCTAAGAACATAAGTAAGGTTGAATCTAATGGAAATCTAAAAATAATTTGTTTAGTAGAGGAAATTTTAAAATAGCCTAGCACTTAGCTTTTGCTAAAAAGCATTGATTTTTCTCATGGGCCCACAAGGATAAAGCCTGACATCTCTGCCTTTGTTTTTTGTCTCTTAGGTTTACTTTGGGTAAGACTCCTGCTTGACTGAGTACAGTCAAGGAGTATCTGACTGTCTGTCTAACCTATCTCATTCCCCTTCAAGGCTGAAGGCCCAGAAATAAACCAGATTCCAGAAATAACAATACCTTGCAAGACAAGTCACCCCTCCATGAGGGTCAGGTTTCACCTTGCAGCATGTGTTATCTTCTAAGAGTCAACACACACACACACACACACACACACACACACACACACACGTAATAAATACTTTGAACCACCTTGCAGGACCAGAAAGAGCTGATCAATTGAAATAGAGCTTGACCAGGACTGCTTAGTTATACATACCCCTGGCCTCAGAGCCTACTCAATTTAATCCCAAACCTCACATTAGTACCCCAAAGGTGGGGCTGGGGAGGGTCATTGGACTCCTTATATTTTTTGTTTGTTTGTTTTGTGAGATAGAGTCTCGCTGTAGCCCAGGCTGACCTGGAATTCACTGGGTGGCGTCAAACTCATGGCAATCCTCCTACCTCTGCCTTGTGAGTTCTGAGATTAAAGGCGTGCACCACCACTCCTAGATTTAAAGATTTATTTTCATTTATTTATTAGAGAGAGAGAGAGAGAGAGAAAATGGGTGTACCAGGGCCTCTTGCCACTGCAAACAAACTCCAGACTCATGTGCCACCATGTACATCTGGCTTATGTGGGACCTGGAGAGTTGAACCTGGGTGCTTAGGCTTCACAATCAAGCACTTTAACTGCTAAGCCATCTCTCCAGGACTCCTTGTTTATTCCTCTTCCCAATTCTCTACTTTTCCCCATTACTTGTCTCTTTAATTGTTATACTTGGATTGGTGGCTTAGTCTAGCCAGTTGTGGCTGCTGGAGCCAGGTTTTCTTTTGTCTTAAAGCTGCTTATAATCATATAAAATTTAATTAGAAACAAAAAATTTAAGCTGGAGATGTAGCTCAGTGCTGGTGTTACTGTCACAGCAGAAAATAGAACTCAATGTTGGAGCAGTGCACCCTGGGGAGGCTACTCAGGTTCCCACTGGCCTTTGATGTCCCCCACAGAAGAGAATTTCAGGATGAGTCAGCAAATTCTCTTAAGAAAATTGACCACCCTGAGAGGGAATAGGATTTAAATAGTGAAGAGAATTTACTTGCTCTTCTGTGCCATTTGTGTGGGATTCAGATCTGGATGGATAGTGGTGTGGTTTAAATGTAAAATGTCCCCCAAGTGTTTAAACACTCGTCCCTGGCTGGTGACACTGTTTGGGAAGGATGTGGAACCTTTAGGGTGGGGAGCCTGGCAGATGTTTAAATATAGAGGCACTGTGACCATACACTTTGGGAATAGGGAATTTATTACTGGATCAGAGCAGGAGTTTCAGGGAAAGAGGTGAAATGGGGTGTTTGGAGTTCAGGAAAGTCCTTGAACCCAAAACCCAAGGTTCATGTCTACTTTTAACCAAAAAATTAAATAAAATAAGACTGAAAGGGATAATTATTAAATTTATTGAGGGAAGTATAGAACCAAGGGAAGGAAAATGAATACACCCACATGGCCTGAGAGCCATGTGGTAGACCTGGAAAAACTGTAGAGAGGACAGAAAAGAAAGAACAAAGAGCTCCTGCCATGTGGAGGGCAGGGGAGGGCAAAGAGCCCATGTGGAAAGTAAGGGTTAGAGGATTCTCTCCTCATCTCAGCCCCACTGGGTCTAGATGAAGGGGAAACTCATTAGAAGTGATGAATGGCTACCAAGGGAAAAAAAGCTTGTCCCCTTGCATGCATCTATTTATAACCCCATGGTGGTGAGCCCTACCTTCTGGCTCAGATGAGCCAGAGAGACAGAAATTGGTCTGGGCTAGGGTCTATCTCTAGAAGAGGCTAGCCATGACACCAAGTTCTGGGGGCTGAACTTGACCAACCATAATGTTAGGACTAGATTTAAATCCTAGGAAAGGCCTCCTTCCCAGGAGAGGCCCAGGTTGTTTGTGGAAAAAAAGGGAGAAATGAGAAGCCAGATCATCATACTTTGATCTCTAGCAAAGTGGGGACTGTAAGAATAGGCCTGGAGACATACCTACTCTTACTTTCAGGGTCCCAGTCACCCTAACTGCCTAACAAAGCTACTGATGTAGGATTTGGGGTTCAGAAGGGATCCTCCAGAATTTATCAACCCCAAGTTTTGTCACAAGGGTTAAAAAAGATAGTTGCACATAAGGTACCTTTGTTTTCTCTTCTCTTCTGCAAAGGTCAGGTTGGAGAATTATAGTGTGCTAAAAACTGTACTGTGGTGGACAGTTTTCTCCATTTTCTAGGGAGTACTATAGCAAATTCCTTAACAGAAAAAAGCTAAAGCCAAGCAGGGCATGGTGGCACACGCCTTTAGTCCTAGCACTTGAGAGACAGAGGTAGGATGATCACCGTGAGTTCGAAGCCAGCCAGAGACTACATAGTGAATTCCAAGTCAGCCTGAGCTAGAGTAAGACGCTACCTAAAAAGAGAGAGAGAGAAAGCTAAAGCCTTTTTCTGAGGCTCGTTGTTTCTAATTGAGCCCAATTTTAAGGATGGCACCTAGTAGTTACTTTGGAGATATCTGGGAGACAGATTGTCCCACCTTAAGTGAAATAGAGGAAGGGTTTTTGTCAGGGTTTTCTCCCAATTCCCCACCTGGAGGAGTCTGGGACCAGGGTTCCCTGTTGCCAAGTTGTCAGAGTTTTTTCCCAACTCCCCACCTTGGGGAGACTGGGACCAACTTGTCAGGATTTTAAGATGGGTTTAAACCTCTGGTGGAACTTTTAAGTCTTCAGTATCCCAGGCATTTTATAAATATAATCATCAGATCTCTTTTTAGGAAAGGCTGTATGATACGACCTGTTGTTAGTCTGGTGTAGGCTCTAAGCAAGCCTGATGGTTGTCTTGTGTACTTTAATGAGTTTGTAACCTGATTAAACACTTTGAGACCTAGTTTACCAACTTTATCTTTTTGACTAGTAAAAATCAAATCTGGGGGCTGGAGAGATGGCTTAGAGGTTAAGTGCTTGCCTGTGAAGCTTAAGGACACTGGTTCAAGGCTCAATTCCACAGGACCCATGTGGCCAGAAGCACAAGGTGGCTTATATATCTGGAGTTCGTTTTCAGTGGCTGGAGGCACTGGTACACCCATTTTTTTTTCTCTCTCTCTCTGTCTCTTTCTTTTTTTCTGTCACTCTCAACTAAATAAACAAAAATAAACAAAAAAAAAAAATCTTAGACTAGCAGTGAGACTTCCAGTGAAGATGGTGGTGTAGGAACCACACCAAAGCAGCCTAGGGGAGAAAAGGCAAAAAAAAAAAAAAAAAAAAAAAAAAAAAACGGCCAAATACACTTTTACTAAAATGTGAGGTGTATAAGATATTACCAACAACAGCAGAGAAGTAGCAGAGATCCAGAGCCCACATATGCAGGCATAAGTGGCTCCAGCACCAGCAGCACCAGGTCCAATTTAATGAAATAAAGAGGTCAATACAAGACATAAATAAGGAAATAGAAATAATAAAGAAAAGACCAGTCAGAATTACTAGCAATAAGAACACAGTTAACGAAATAAAAAACTCTGTAGAAAAATCTCACTAGTAGAATGGATGAAGGAGAGGACAGAATATCTAAGCTAGAAGACCAGGTGGCAGATCTAATACAGTCCAACAACAAGAAAGACAAACTAATAGGAAAGTATGAATGGGAATTTCAAGATATTTGGGACACTATGAAAATATCGAACATAAGAATTCAGGGTATAATAGAAGTATTTCACCCCAAAGGCATAGTAGGCATCTTCAACAAAATCATAGAAGAAAACTTCCCCCAAATTGGAAAAGAGGTGCCAATGCAGATACAGGAATCCTTTAAAACACCAATCAAACAAAACCTGGAAAGAACCTCTCCTCGCCATGTTATAGTCAAACTACCAAACACACAAGCCAAAGAAAAAATATTGAAAGCAGTTAGAGAGAAAAATCAAGTTACCTACAAAGGCAAGCCCATCAGCATCACAGCAGATTACTCAACACAAACTTTAAAAGCCAGAAGGTCTTGGAGTGATGAGTTCCAAGTTCTGAAAGATAACAACTGTCAACCAAGGTTACTTTATCCTGCAAAGCTATACATTCAAATAGATGGCAAAATAAGGACATTCCATGACAAAAGCAGGGTAAAGGAGTATTTGAAGACAAAACCAGCTCTACAGAAAATACTTGAAAGAATCCTCCATGCTGAAGAAAGAAAAGCACACATATAAGGAACCTGGAAAAAAAACAAACACTAATCAAACACTACTTAACACAAGAGAGCAATGATAAAACTGGAAGATGTACAAAAAAATTAAAAATGCCAAAAATTAATACACACCTTTCAAAAATGTCTCTTAATATCAATGGCCTCAATGCCCCAACCAAAAGACATAGGTTTGCAGACTGGGTTAAAAAGCAAGAACCTTCCATTTGTTGCCTCCAAGAAAGTCATCTTTCTGGAAAGGATGGACACTATCTTAGGGTGAAAGGTTGGAAAATGTTATTTCAAGCAAATGGGCCCAGAAAATAAATCAGGGGTTGCTATCCTAATATCTGACAAGGTAGACTTCAGTCCAACATTAGTTAATAAAGATAAAGAAGGTCACTTTATATTGATTAAAGGCACACTCCCAAGAGGAGGACATTACACTCCTAAATATGTATGCACCTAACATGGGGGCTCCCAAATTCATCAAACAAATGCTGTTAGAACTAAGGTTACAGATAACACCAAACACAGTGGTAGTGGGTGACTTCAACACCCCACTCTCATCAATTGACAGGTTATTTTGGCAAAAAATAAACAGAGAGGCATCTGGATAAACAAGGAAAGAAGAAATGGACCTGACAGATATATACAGGACATTTCATCCAAATGCTGCAGAATATACATTCTTTTCAGCAGCACATGGAACGTTCTCTAAAATAGACTCTATATTAGGACACAAAGGAAATCCTAACAAATGCAGGAAAATTGAAATAATTCCTTGCATTCTATCTGACCATAATGGAGTCAAACTACAAATCAATAGCAAGAAAAGCTACGGGGCATACACAAAATCATGGAAACTAAACAATACACTACTAAATGATGAATGGGTCAAGAAGGAAATAAAAAAATTCATAGAGTCAAATGATAATGAGAACACAACATACCAAAACCTCAGTGACACAATGAAGGCAGTCCTAAGAGGTAAATTTATTGTTTTAAGTGCCTATA
This sequence comes from Dipus sagitta, assembly GCA_036346955.1. Lineage (NCBI taxonomy): Eukaryota > Metazoa > Chordata > Mammalia > Rodentia > Dipodidae > Dipus > Dipus sagitta. The sequence goes on along the minus strand of CM070772.1, from coordinate 73,918,266 downwards.
TTAAGAAATTAGAAAGGTCACAAGTAAGCGACCTAATGCTTCACCTTAAAGCCTTGGAAAAAGAAGAACAAGGCAAACTGAAAATCAGTAGATGGGAAGAAATAATAAAGGGTAAGGCAGAAATTAATGAAATAGAAACCTAAAAAACAATCCAAAGAATCAATGAAACAAAGAGTTGGTTCTTTGAAAAGATAAACAAGATTGATAAACCCTTAGCAAATCTGAACAAAATAGAGAGAGAAGAGACACAAATTAATAAAATTAGAGATGAAAAGGCAACATCACAAAAGATTCCAGAAAAATTCAAAAAATCATAGGGACATACTATAAAAACATACTCCACTAAGTATGAAAATCTGAAAGAAATGGATGATTTCCTTGATTTATATGACCTACTTAAATTAAATCAAGATGAGATTAATCACTTAAATAAACCTATAACAAGTATGGAGGTCCAAGCAGTTATCAAAAATCTCCCAACTAAAAAAAAGTCCAGGCCCAGATGGATTCACTGTTGGTTTTACCAGACCTTCAGGGAAGAAATAACACCATTGCTTCTTAAGCTTTTCCATAAAATAGAAAAAGAAGGAATCCTACCAAACTCCTATGAAGCCAGCATCACCCTGATACCAAAACCAGGCAAAGATAGAACAAAAAAGAAAATTACAGACCAGTCTCCCTCATGAACATAGATGCAAAAATTATCAACAAAATATTGGCAAACAGAATATAAGAATATATCAGAAAGATCATTTACCGTGACCAAGTAGGCTTTATCCCACAGATGCAGGATGGTTCAACATATGCAAATCGATAAATGTAATACATTATATAAATGGACTGAAGGACAAAAATCACAAGATTATCTCATTAGACACAGAAAAAACATTTGATAAAATCCAACATCCCTTCATGATAAAAGTCCTACAGAGACTGGGAATAGAAGGAACATATCTGAATATAATAAAGGCTATTTATGACAAGCCTACAGCCAACATATTACTAAATGGGGGAAAACTGGAAGCTTTTCCACTAAAATCAGGAACAAGACAAGGGTGTCCACTGTCCCCACTTTTATTTAATATAGTACTGGAAGTCTTAGCCATAGCAATAAGGCAAGAGACACACATAAAAGGGATACAAATTGGAAAGGAAAAGATCAAGTTATTACTTGCAGATGACCTGATTCTATACATAAAGGACCCTAAAGACTCTACCATCAAAATGTTAGAGCTGATAAACACATACAGCCATGTAGCAGGATACAAAATAAATACACAGAAATCAGTAGCCTTCCTATATGCTAACAACAAACAGACAGAGGATGAAGTCAGAGAATAATTCCCATTCACAATTGCATCAAAGAAAATAAAGTACCTTTGAATAAATCTAACCAAGGAAGTAAGAGATCTCTACAATGAAAATTTTAAAACACTCAAGCGAGAAATTATAGTAGACACTAGGAAATGAAAAAACATCTGTTGTTCCTGGATCAGAAGAATCAATATTGTGAAAATGGCAATCGTACCAAAACCAATTTACACATTTAATGCAATCCCCATCAAAATTCCAACGGTGATCAGAGGCCCCATGTGAACGTATTGCAACACATGCAGCTGCCTAGAGAAAGGGAGCCGGTGTCCTGCATCAGTGGAGCCGCTGCCGGGGAGGAGCAGCAGCTGCCGCCCAGCAGTGGACCCATAGGGAGGAGGAGGCGAGAAGATGGCGGACGACCCCAGCACTGCCGATAGGAACTTGGAGATCTGGAACATCCAGAAGCTCAATAAGAGCTGGAAGGTGGCCCACAGCAATGGCACTAGCATGATATCATTGATCATTCCTCCCAAAGACCAGATTTCACGAGTGGCAAAAATGTTAGCAGATGAATTTGGAACTGCATCTAACATTAAGTGACAAGTAAACCACCTTTCAGTTCTGGGAGCCATTACATCTGTACAACAGAGATTCAAACTTTATAACAAAGTACCTCCAAATGGTCTGGTTGTTTACTGTGGAACAATTGTAACAGAAGAAGGAAAGGAAAAGAAAGTCAGTATTGACTTTGAACCTTTCAAACCAATTAATACATCCTTATATTTGTGTGACAACAAATTCCATACAGGGGCTCTTACAGCACTACTTTCAGATGACAGCAAGTTTGGCTTTTTTGGCACACTACAAGGAAACACAAGAGAAGTACTGCACAAATTCACTGTGGATCTTCCAAAGAAACATGGCAGAGGAGGTCAGTCAGTCTTGCGTTTTGACTGTTTAAGAATGGAAAAGCGACATAACTATGTTCGGAAAGTAGCAGAGACTGCTGTGCAGCTGTTTATTTCTGGGGATAAAGTGAATGTGGCTGGTCTCATTTTAGCTGGTTTGGCTGACTTTAAAACTGAATTAAGTCAATCTGATATGTTTGATCAGAGGTTGCAATCAAAAGTTTTAAAATTAGTTGATATTTCCTATGGTGGTATAAATGGATTCAACCAAGCTATTGAGTTATCTACTGAAGATCTCTCCAACATGAAGTTCATTCAAGAGAAGAAATTAATAGGGTGGTACTTTGATGAAATTAGCCAGGACACAGGCAAGTACTGCTTTGGAGTTGAAGATACACTAAAGGCTTTGGAAATGGGAGCTGTAGAAATTCTAATAGTCTATGAAAGTCTGGATATAATGAGATATGTTCTTCATTGCCAAGGCACAGAAGAGGACAAAATTCTCTATTTAACTCCAGAACAAGAGAAGGATAAATCTCACTTCACAGACAAAGAGACTGGACAGGAACATGAGCTGATTGAGGGCATGCCCCTCTTGGAATGGTTTGCTAACAAATTTGGAGCTACATTAGAAATTGTCACAGATAAGTCACAAGAAGGATTCCAATTTGTGAAAGGATTTGGTGAAATTGGAGGTATCTTCTGATACTGAGTAGATTTCCACGGAATGGAATATCAAGGAGGAGATGATGAATTTTTTGACCTTGTTTGTTGGGTCTTGAGAGGCCCAGACGGGAGGCCTAGTGGAACTTCCTGAGCCTAGCTAAAATTTGGCGACCTGTCTCTGGCCAGCTAGGACTCAGCAAGACACCTAATGGCTTCTTGCCTGCTACTTCTGCATAGGAGTTGGAATTTGCACGCACGCGCGCTTGCAACCAATCATTTCAATAGTCGCAGTTTACTATTGGCCCTTACCTCTCCCCCATCCTAAAATCTCTACCCTCGTTCTCAACATTATATAGACAACTGCCTGTGACAATAAAGCGAGTTCCTGCTTTGACAAGACTGCCGGCTCAGTGTGGTTTTTCTCCGGTGACTAGGAGAGGTTCTGAGTCGACGACACTCATCCTCTTCCTCAACCCCTTGGGAGGAACCAGCGGGCCTGGTCCTTCCTCACCCCTACCTGTCAGGGGAGCCTGGCATCTGGCGCCTAACATGGGGCTCCAGGAACCCGGCAGACTAGTGCCCCATGAGAGGCATTCATTGAGGAGGTCAATCGGTCTGTGGGTGAGTGTACCCTTATAAGTTATGAGGCAGTCCTCATATTTAATGTGCTAAACTTTGCTTCTATAACCTGTACTTGCTTGTCAACATCTCTTCGTTCTCATTCTCTTTCATTTTGAGAGACCAAATGTAACCATTTTAAGTAAAAAGGCCCAGGCCTGACTTAGACAGAGAACTAGCCTGCTAATGTGCTGACCTTTTGCTTCTGTAAACTTTGCTTGCTTGCTCAATTGCTGCCTTTCCCCCTAAAGAAACTGAGGAATCTCCACTTCAAGGACATTGCAGAAACACTCCACTGCAGGGGCCTCTGGCCTCCGACCACCTGCTTAGATAAGAAACTGAGGAATCTCCACTTCAAGGACAATGGAGATTACTTCATCTGCCTGGAGTGCCCCTAGCTCCTGCCCCCAACTTTGCCCGCTGAAACCCCAAGCCAATCAGAACTGTTTAAATCAACCAATCATGTATCTATCCCCTACTTCTTTGTTCGAATTCCTATATGAACCCCTTCCCCCAAAAGAAAGGGGCTCTCTCCCTCCCTACATGTGCAGGACTGTGTGGACGGAGCCCAGGCCTAGGCTTACAATAAAGAAACTTGCTTTTACATTTGAGTGTCTCAGCTTCTGTGGCGGTTCTCTGGGTGACTCCTGGGTGACCAGGGGTCTTGACTCCTGGTCAGGGGTCTTGGCACAACATCTTGGGGGCTCATCTAGGATCCCCAGAGACCCCCAACGAACCCGAGACCCCGAAGGTTTCTTCTCCAACTGGTTGGGTAAGTTTTCCACTTGAGCGCTCTCATTTTCCTTTCGCTCTGTAGGCTAGCTGCATCTGTTTTCTGATCTGGTCATACATCCTGGTGGATGCGCCGCCATAAGGACAGACCTGGAGGAGGCAAGAGATGTCCTGCCCCCTCATCTGAGTGGGGGCTCTGTCCCGGACAGAGCAAACCTGCTAATCTGAGTGGGGGCTCTGTCCTCTGGGACAGAGCAAACCTGCTAATCTGAATGGGGGCTCTGTCCTCTGGGAAAGAGCAAACCTGCTAATCTGTAGCATGCATCTGTTTTTTGGGGGGGCCCTGTGTGTCTATGTAATACTTGTGTGTCATGTCATTGCTCTAATCCTACGGATGTTCCTCCCCTCACTCAATAACATGGGACAGATTCCTTCCTCCCCTTTAGGACTCTGCCTTGTGCACTGGAAGGACATCAAAGCAGTTGCCCATACAATGGGGTAAATGTTAAAAAGACAGATGGCTTACATTTTGTTCCTCTGAATGGACTACCTTCAATGCAGGATGGCCACTAGAGGGGACCTTTCATCTAAATACTATACTTGAGGTTGAAAAAAAATTGTTTTTCACCCTAGGAGTGGACACCCTGATCAAATCCCTTATATTGTGACCTGGAGGAACCTGATAGAAGAGCCTCTCCCCAGGGTGAAGTCTTTCCTCCCTTCCTCGCCCCCTCCTTTACAGGTGCTGGCAAATACAACCAAAAGAGACACCAAGCCCACTGCTGAAGCCTCAGCCCCAATTCTTGTGGGGGGCACTGATGAGATGGACAGGGTGGGTGACTACTCTCCCAGAGGGACTGGGAGACATCAGGCCATGTGGCCTTGCCTCCATGTTTTTGAGGGCTGGCAGGTTTCTCTTTCTCCTCCTTTATTTTCGTTTCACGCCATCACGTGGGACCAGACACAACAAACTGGCAACTGATGTCTCTTGGCCAAGGCCACTCTTTGGTATTGACTGAAGGCCATCCATCCTCTGCCTGCACCCCAACAGCCCGTTGGCTGTTGGCAAAAACCCTCTATCTATTTCTCTCTGACACACACACACAAAAGTGGTAACACATTGACTTGAAGGGCAGGTCGTTGGCCTCTTAAACTTGTGGACAGGCTCACTCCCGGAGCTTTGGGGAATCCCCTGTGTGCTATCAGCACTTGGGAACATTGCCCTCTGGTCTTGGCATTTCTAATCTTTTTCTGTCATGGGTAACATTGCCTCCCGCCAAAATATATGTATATGTATGTGTGTGTGTGTGTGTGTATATATATATATATATATATATATATATCTCAGATTCACAGAATAAGATCTCTTCTGAAAGATAAGGGAATTAGCTCTCCCAGAGGGAGGCAGGCTCCTTTTGGGAAGAAGTCGTCCAGGTCATTTCTGGATTTCTGGGCATCCATGTGGACCTGCATAGCTTATCTGGCTAGGAAATGAAAAGTTCAGGAAGGAAATTTCCCCTCACTCCCTTTAAACAGCAAAACTACAAGCCAGCTTTGCAAGTGCTCCAAAGCGGCTTGGGTCAGAGTCAGGTGGCAGACAGACAGTGGCCCCTCTGCCCATGCAGGTGCCATGTCTCCGCCTCCTCTCCAAGTGGCCCCCAGTGCCCCCCCTTCTTCAGCAGCCTCCCAGTGGGCCGCCTTCTTCGGAGGCCTCCTGGCAGTCCTGGAGGACCCCCCTTCCCCCTTCAGGTAGTCATAATCCTTGGCCTCCCGGCAGTCTTCTTGGCCATTACCTCCATGTGTAATAGACCGGACCCCTGGTGAGTGCCTGGAGTAAGGCAAGGCTGATCTAAGGTGATACAAGCCCCACCCAGCCACAGCAGCGCACCAAAAAGCACCAAGAAAGAAAAAAAAAAGGTCACATTTAACTACAGCCTATAAAAACTGAAGTTTTACCTAAAAAAAAATATATATGTCAACTTTGTTACATGATATCATGAATAAAATTACTGAATTTATGTTCTAGGTCAACTTCAACTTTCATAGAGGATTATTAAAAACAACAGAATTCTCTCTAAAGTGGTAACTTATAATTTGTCAGGTATTGGGGAAAAAAAATTGTAATGTACTTAAAAGGAGAAGGCAAATGACCTGACTTCTAGGCCAGCCTGCCTCAAGATAGCAACAATATTTGCCTTAGTTTAATGTCTTATTGGTATTAATGACATAAAATTGTCTTTAGACTACTCACTTGTTAGTGAGTAATGGGATTAATTAATTTGGTGTAGTTTTTCATAATAGCCTTATAAAAAAGGTGGTTAATAATGGGATAAGATAAATTGATTAAAGGAACTGGGAAAAAATTTTTCAATGTTGGGGCATAAAATGCTCATTAAGAATGCTTTTTGAGGGCTGGAGAGATGGCCTAGCAATTAAGCGCTTGCCTATGAAGCCTAAGGACCCCGGTTCAAGGCTCGATTCCCCAGGACCCACGTTAGCCAGATGCACAAGGGGGCGCACGTGTCTGGAGTTCGTTTGCAATGGCTAGAAGCCCTGGCGCACCCATTCTCTCTCTGTCTCCCTCTGCCTCTTTCTCTCTGTCTGTCACTCTCAAATAAATAAAGAAAAAAAATTTTTAAAAACGAATGCTTTTTGAGTGGTACTTAGATAAAAATGTTACAGTATGTGAATAAAGATGTGTGTATATAGAAAAGAATTTTCAGGCTAAACCTAAACACCATGCCTAAAGCTAGAGATTTTTCAACTGTTTACAGACTCTTAAGGATACTCTAAATCTTTTATATAGGGACGTAGTATTAATCTAAATTCATCTTATATTAGACACAGGTGATGCCTATGCTAGGTGGGTCACAAAGTCATAAGTACAGATGTAATTGGAGGTTTAACCAGGTTAAACATAGACAAGTATCTGTCACCTTGTGTTTTGCAAATGGGTAAATTTGCTATGTAAAAACAACTTCAGAATAGGATAAGAAATGTCAGGATACTTATCTCTCTGCTCTGTAATTTCATTTTGTTCTTGCTTTCCAACATATGCTACTTAAATTCATGGAAAGCTGGACTCTGAAAAAATGGATGAAACTCCCTTTATCTCAGACCCCATGCAAGTTTAAGCCATGTGTCCCCCAGACTCTGACTAGAGACAATGGCCAATTGTCTCTGACAAAGAAAAAGGAGTACAGCATATAACTGTGGTTCTCTTTAGTTCTTCTCTTTTGAACACCTAAAGTCACATCTGTTAGATAAAGTTGCTCACGAGACAAAATGTTAAATAGGTAAACTGAGTCAAGGTATTTGATCAGGTTACAAACTCCTTACATAAGACAAGCATCAGGCTTATCTAATGTGTATATCAGGGTAAGGGCCCCTTCACTGAAACATTTAGTTGGATTAAATCTAATGTTTACATGATGCCAAGGTTTTAATCAGTGGAGAAACTGAGTCTTATGATAAGGCCTCACTCATTAACAGGTCACTGATGATTTAAGGGTTATAAAACTGGCTTTAAGACTCTCTCAGTAAAGTAAATTAGGTTCCTCTTTTCATGAAGGTTTTAACTATTCTTAAAATAAAGGCTCACATAGAAGTGGTTAATTTCCAAAAGTGAACTACTCATACCTAAAGACATTGTAACTTTAAAGATAGCTTCTGTCTTATTTATGCTAATTCTATTGAATGGTCATAACTAGGTTTAATCACTTAGGTTTAAGTGATTTAATTTCAGTAATGATAACCTTCATCTTCCTGGGATATGTTGGGACAGCTTGCTTAAGCTTTATCAAATTTAAGTCATGGGTAAAACATAAAATTGTTTTATGTTAATAAAAATTTCTGTGGTACATAAAATCAATAGCTATCAAGTTTAAGGCAAAATCATTGGTTGTCAAATAATGTTTTTTTCTTTCAAAAAGATTTATCAAGGGTTATATTAGAATTTAGCTAGGTGTTTTGGTTTAAAAAAAATTTCAAGCTCTATGGTTCTGTTTCCAATGTTCTCTGGGAAGTTTGTACCAACATAGGTATCTGAACTAATCAAAAATGTTTTCAAACACAGGTGCTAAGACTATACTGTCTTACTTGTCCTTTTCTGACAATTTCTAGGTTAAATGAGTTAGTCTGTAAATCAATTGGTACTGCTTTCAAGACTGGTAGCAGGTTCTGCCTATACTTATAAATGTTAGATATTTAAAATATGAGATATTTATAAATATTAGATATTTAAAATATGAGATGTGTCTACTTTCTATATCTCATATATAAGGCTTATGCTGCCATAGTACAACCAAAATTTTAAAGATAAGACAAACTGATTTTAAAAGCCCTTGGGACATTCTTTAAGTCTATTTCAGTAATCAAATGTGCTCTATATGTACATACATCCAGGCTTCCTTTCTAAGTGTGTTAATTACCTATGTAGAAGACAAAAGCCAATTGGAATCATCAGAGCAAGAGGTGCCAATATTTTGGCCTGTGCTCCCAGTTCATGAGGCCACTGGAGATGATGGGACACTTGTACACTGGCCCCCTGGTAAATCACCTGTCTTCCTGAGCAGAGAGGATATGGAGACCCAAACAAAATTGGTGTACAGTCTGAAACAGGACAGTCATAATTGAGGAGCAATCAGTCCTCCTGACTTCCCAAAGAAGGGAAAACTACTTGGCCAGCACGGCCTTGACTCATTGTAACAGACAGAAGACACCAGTAAGCTATGGGGCTGCTCCTGGGTCCATAAAGTCTCTTTGGAGAGCCATTAATGACCTCCAAAATTAATCCATAATTAAATTTGGCTATCTGCTTGGTCTTAAACACCCAGAGAAATGTATAACCAAAGATAAAAAATACCTTACACAGATGAATGGCCTATTAAGTAACACAAGAACTTTCCAAGAGGGGAAACAAACAGTAACACATCTTTTCCCCATAGTTTTAATTCTATAATTTAGAAAAAAAAGAAGTTCAAAGGGTTGTTTTCAAACCTAAAATATATAAATAATCCAGGAGACTGGGTGTCGCCATCGCCACGAGACACTGGAACCCTGCTGGAAGGGACCCTACGCTGGAAGGGACCCTAAGTCTTCATCCTGACCACACCTACCGCTGTGAAGATGGACGTAATTGCCACTTGGATTCATCACACCCACATACTAAGGTGGACTATATGTGGCCTTAGGAAAAAATGTTGTTTTTATATCAACTAATCTGGTATAATTAGAGACTCAATGGCGAACATACGAGAGAATTTGAAAAAACAAAAGAAGAAAAAAAAAGCTGATAGAGGATGGTTTGAGGCATGGTTCAGTCAGTCATTCCCCATGGTTAACAACACTGCTGTCTGTTTTAGCAGGGCCATTACTTTTATTTTTGTTTCTAATCACAATAGGACCTTGCATTATTAATAGATTAGTTGCTGCCGGGCGTGGTGGTGCATTCCTTTAATCCCAGCACTAGGGAGGCAGAGGTAGGAGGATGGCCATGAGTTCGAGGCCACCCTGAGACTACATGGTGAGTTCCAGGTCAGCCTGGGCTAGAGTGAGACCCTACCTCGAAAAACCAAAAAAAAAAAGAAAAAAAAAAAAAAAGATTAGTTGCTTCTGTTAGGAAACGCATTAATACAGTACAGCTTATGGTTTTAAGATCACAGTATATACCATTAGACTCCACTCACGGGCTGGAGAGATGGCTTAGTGGTTAAGCGCTTGCCTGTGAAGCCTACAAACCCCGGTTCGAGGCTCAATTCCCCAGGACCCACGTTAGGGGCTGCATGCATTTGGAGTTCGTTTACAGAGGCTGGAAGCTCTGGCATGCCCATTCTCTCTCTCTCTCTCTCTCTCTCTCTCTCTCTCTTTCTCTCTCTCCCTCCTTCTTTCTGTCACTCTCAAATAAATAAATAAACAAAAATAGTAAAAAATAAATAGACTCCACTCACTAACTCAATTGGGATCCAAGATTGTCTCTTCATGGCACATAGAGAGGGGGAAATCAGAGACCAAATGTAATCATTTTAAGTAAAAAGGCCCAGGCCTGACTTAGACAGAGAACTAGCCTGCTAATGTGCTGACCTTTTGCTTCTGTAAACTTTGCTTACTTGCTCAATTGCTGCCTTTCCCCCTAAAGAAACTGAGGAATCTCCACTTCAAGGACATTGCAGAAACACTCCACTGCAGGGGCCTCTGGCCTCCGACCACCTGCTTAGATAAGAAACTGAGGAATCTCCACTTCAAGGACAATGGAGATTACTTCATCTGCCTGGAGTGCCCCTAGCTCCTGCCCCCAACTTTGCCCGCTGAAACCCCAAGCCAATCAGAACTGTTTAAATCAACCAATCATGTATCTATCCCCTACTTCTTTGTTCGAATTCCTATATGAACCCCTTCCCCCAAAAGAAATGGGCTCTATCCCTCACTACCACTGTGCCGGACTGTGTGCACAGAGCCCAGGCCTAGGCTTGCAATAAAGAAACCTGTTGCTTTTACATTCAAGTGTCTCAGCTTCTGTGGTGGTTCTCTGGGTGACTCCTGGGTGACCGGAGATCTTGGCTCCTGGTCAGGGGTCTTGGTACAACACTTTCACTTTCGGTTCGCCGGCAAGCTGCATCTGTGGCTTTTGTATTTCTGAACAGGTCATATGTCCCTAGTGGACACACTGTGTGGCTTTTGACCTTTAGGCTTGTGCTTCTCTCTCCCTCTCTCTCTCTCTGTCTCTCTCTGTCTCTGTCTCTTTCTCTCTCCTTGGGCCTGTGAAGGCAGGCCAACTTTTTCTGCCATTATGGAACTTCCCCTGAATCTGTAAGCTTCAATAAACATCCCTTCCTCTATAACTATGTCTGGTCTGGAAGTTCATCTCAATAAACCCAAAGCTAGCAGGGCATGGTGGCGCACGCCTTTAATCCCAGCACTCGGGAGGCAGAGGTAGGAGGATCGCCATGAGTTCGAGGCCACCCTGAGACTCCATAGTGAATTCCAGGTCAGCCTGGGCTAGAGTGAGACCCTACCTTGAAAAACCAAAAAATAAAATAAAAAATAAAATAAAAAATAAAAATAAAAAATAAAAAACCCGAAGCTGTCTGCTACAGAACTTGGTACTGAGGAGTGTACTGAGATGAACCTGACCATGTGGATGTTGATCTTTTGGAACCTTTGTTTTGGAGGAATAGGCATAGACTTGGTGCTTGCAACTGAAGGTGTCTTCTGGAGTGGTAAGCCAAATTTTATGGACTATTCTGATGAGAGTCTGAGAATGCTAAGTGTAGACAGCATTGAACTTCGAGCCTTGGCTTATGAGCTTTCTAGGGGGAAGGAAAGACTGCAGGGGACTGTGTTGGAACTGGGCTACTGGCATAAGGGCTGGCTGTGTCCCGCTGCCCAGGCCCAGAGAATTTGATCAAGGTTAAATTTGTAATGGACTGATATGCTTGGCTAGAGATATTGGACTGAGAGATTTAAGATTTTAAGCTGGAAAACCTCATGCAAATTAAAATTACAGACACTGAGACAGGTTTTAGGTTACTGAATCTGCTATTGTCAAACACATTAGCAATCTTAAAGGAAGATGGTCCAATTGCTTTACCATGGAAGGATGCCTGAGGGAAGACTATCATAGAAATGCAAACACTTTTGGATGGTAGTTGAGTTTACATTGTTTTAGTCTCTCCTTTCTATGCCTTATACCAGTTAAAAATGTTTACTCTGTGCCTTTATATGTTAGAAGTGTTTAATTTGTTTGATTTTACAGGTCTTAATATCTTAAATTGGTCAAGACTGTGGGGACCTTTGAAATTGAACTGAGTACAATTTATAACATGTGATGGTTATAAATCTATTGGGAGCCAGGGGCGGAGTGTGGTAGTTTGAATAGATGCCCCCCAATATATTCAGTTCTTTATTTGTTTGTAGTTTGCATTCTGCAGCCACCTGGCTGGAGTCATTGCCTTTGTGTGGATCTTAGGTGTGGTGGTGGGTTTCAGATTTCAATCTAAAGTTATGCAAAGTGTGCCTAGCTGGAGTTCCTAAAGTGTGCTGTGGCTTTTGGCTTTAGGCTTCTACTTTTAATCTCTAACTATCCTTCATACTCACAGCTTTAAAGTAGCTCCAGAGAAAATTCAAACTGTGCCTCCCTTTAAGATCTTGGGCTCTATCCTTACCCTAGATACAGTTTCACCTGTTAGACGCTCTGTATGATGTGGTTACATATTTGGGCGAAGAGATACTAGGGTTAAAAGTTAGAACTCATTTGGAGTGTCATGTAGATTTTCAATGGATTTGTGTTACTTCTAAAAAATATAATGACAGTCAACAGCATTGGGAAAATGCATTTAAGAGGTATTTGGGATAATGATAATATTTCCTTGGATCTGACTCAGTTATGAAAGATTACCAATAAATACAACTAACCTGCTTCTTTGGCTTCTGTACAATTGCTTGCTTTACCTAGACATAAGGACAGCCATTTTATGAAGGAAAAGCATGTTATACGTGACTTTCTGCAACTAGCCGCCCGGGCCCAGATAAGGAACTAGTTAACTGAAATGCTGACCTTTGCCTTAGAAATCTGTGCTTGTTTGCCCACCTGTGCTTGTTTGCCCAACCCCTGTTTGCTCAACCGTAACCCCCTTACCCAATTTCTGGAAAGCCTCCGCTCAGAGACAATTGAACAATGCCTAGCCGCAGGGGCCCTAGCTCCCTGCCTGGGGTCACGATCCCTGAGCCGAGGCGACACCCTGATGACATCTGAAGAATCCCTGAGCTGAAACATGTTTGAGATATTTCCGCATGTTTTATGATGTTTGAGATATTTCCACATGTTTTATGATGTTTGAGATATTTCCGCATGTTTTATGATCCTTCCCGTTAAAACCCCTAGCTCCCGGCTGCTCGGGGCTCTTCACCCCTCCTGCGTGAGGACTTCGTGTCGAGCCCCGGTGCACCGGCTTCACAATAAACCTCTTGCGGCTTGCATTGAGAGCTCTCCGTGTGAGTGTCTTCGGGTCTGGTAGACAATCCCGCTTGGGGACCCTCCGGGGGCTCCCCACAGTTACATTCAGAGATTTTGTCTTTACAAAATAATCATCTTAGCTTTGATGCAGCTAAAGCTACTGATGACCTAATATCTGCTTTTAAGTCTGCCTTGCCTGGATGAAATTCTCTCACTTCTTGGATAGGAAGCTTTGCTGCTACAGGTGTTTGTCTTTTGCTCATTCTGTATGCTGCCCATACTTGTTAAATGCCTTTTGAGATCCATTATGGATATCCATGCAGAAGTACATGGGATACAGCTACGGACCCGACCCCAGATTCCTGAGACATTATCTTAAAGCCCCTGCAGAGGCTGGTAGTCAAAGCTGGGTAAGATTCTCTCAAGTTAGGTCAACCTAAGACAGGACATGAATGATGGAATTCATGTACCGATGACGGGTAAGGCCTAAATATCGTAGAGGACAACCTAAGACAGATACAGTCTTTCTGCACCAAGGCCCAGAAGGGCCTGATTCATAAAAAAAAGGGGGGGGGGAATTGTCTGGAGCCATTTGGCTGGCCTTGTATCCATAGCTCTGGGCCATTTGACAGCAAGACTTTAGCACCTACATGTAAGCAAGATTATGCACATTCAGTGTTACTGATAAGAGCTGGCCACTCCTTAAGATTTATGTTTGTATTGCTGGGATCATAGGGTTTGTTTGTTTCCCAACCTTGGGATAATCTTTTGTACTGAGAAGTGATTGAAGTGCAAAAACTCTGTAACAGAAAGGAGTTTTTTGATAGAAACTTGTGTGAAGCTCATGGAATTTTTGCCCATGGGAAAATTTTGTAAGAAGAAAAAGACCCATTTGGGTACCAGCGAGAAACCTAAAATGTTTGTCCCAACAAGGGGACGCTGACAATCACTTCTCCAGGGAGTGTCTCACCCCTGAGGACTGTTCCTAAAATGGTCTTCACCCTGCTAAACCAAACAATTCCCTCCCTTGCAGAGGATTTCTGGCTTTGCCTCTGATCTGGGCCTCCCCGGCTGCTTGCAGTACACTTGCCCATACGACCTTAAAAAATTGCTCAGCCACCTTCGCCATCCCCATCCAGCTTTTCCCAATGTTTCCTCTGGAACTTCCATTTGGGCCCCGCCTTCCCCTAATAATTCCAGTATAGATGTGGGATACATTCATCCTTCCTTATGTACTTTTAACACAGCTGAGCCCAGTGCTCAACGCTGCCCGCCTTCTGGAATGGTTTATGTTTGTAGAGGCGGAATGGCCTATGACTTTCTACCCACCAATTGGATGGGCCTTTGTGCCCCAGCCACCTTAATCCCAGATGTAGATATCATTCCTGGAAATGAGGCCCTCCCTATGCCCTCTTTTGATTATATTGGAGGGAGACCTATCTCCAGCAACAGCTAGATTCCCTGGCTGTGGTAGTCCTACAAAACAGGAGGGGACTAAACCTACTAACGGCCAAAAAGGGAGGCATATGCTTGTTTTTACAGGAAAAATGCTGCTTTTATGCCAATAAATTGGGAATCGTCCAGGACACGATTAAGAGGCTCCAGGAAGACTTGGAGAGGAGGCGGCGGGACCTCCAGGACAACCCGCTGCAGACGGGCTTACATGACTTCTTACCCTACCTTGTCCCTCTACTTGGGCCCCTCCTTCTCCTTCTCCTTATCCTCACTGTCAGGCCTTGTGTAATTAATAAGATTACACAATTTATTCACCAACAGCTAGAGGCAATAAAACTTCATTAGGTCGAAATACGTTATCATAGGCTCGCTACTCAGGAGTCAAGCTCCTCATATGACTGGCTGTCCATATGAGCGTCCCTCCTCCACCCTCCATCTGACCAATGATGAGTAAGATCTCAGACAGGCTGGGACAACCTAAGACAGGTCATGGAGTGGATTCTCAATGAGCTGGATACATGGTACTCTGTGACAGGTAAGATCACCAGAGGGGGACAACCTAAGACAGGGGCCATGTTTTCCACCATGCTTACAAAAACAAAAGGGGGAGATGTTGGGCCTTGAGAGACCTGGATGTGAGGCCTAGTGGAACTTCCTGAGCCTAGCTAAAGTTTCGCGACCTGTCTCTGGCCAGCTAGGACTCAGCAAGACGCCTAATGGCTTCTTGCCTGCTACTCCCGCGTAGGAGTTGGAATTCCCTCACGTGCGCACGTTTGGGACCAATCATTTCAATAGTCGCAGTTTACTATTGGCCCTTACCTCTGCCCCGATCCTAAAATCTCCACCCTCGTTCTCAACATTATATAGGCAACCGCCTGTAACAATAAAGCGAGTTCCTGTTTTGACAAGATTCCTGACTCAGTGTGGTTTTTCTCCGGTGACTAGAAGAGGTTCTGAGTTGACGACACTCATCCTCCTTCTCAGCCCCTTGGGAGGAACCAGCGGGCCTGGTCCTTCCTCAGCACTACCTGTCGGGGGGAGCCCGGCACTTGTTGACTACTAGGTAGTCGACATGGGTCCAGCAAATCGTGCCTCACCCTCCAGCATCCAACCCAAGGAGCATACCCATGGTGGAATCCAAACAGATCCCTGCCTTAACAATTGGAACATTTCCAGAACTCAATCCATGAGCATTGGATACTGAAAAGAAAAGTGAAACAAAACCAGACCCAACCCACACTTTGGTTTGTCATAGTGTCAGCTCAGCAGCCTACAACTAAGTTCCCAAATGCCACTTTGGACTAATTTAAAAAGAGAAAGAATCTCAGTTTTCACTTTTACTTGATGGTGAAATGGGTTGCTCTTGTATTTTTGACAAATGATTTTTTAACATTCATACTAGAAGCAAAAATACTTTAACTGCTGTAAATCTTCAAAAGTTAATAGAAGTGAGATCATACTGGTTTGTTTCTTATTTTTGATTGGGGGAAATATTAAACTGATGCATTTTGCAGTGACCCATTTACATGGCATTCTCAACTTAGACTGCATAAGAAGAAATACATGTGGTGAAATGTTGGAACCATTTCTCTCTTGGTCTCTATTTAATGTTGAAAGGGTGAGCTAATAAGAGGCAATTTAGTGTCACTCTTTCATACTCCCCCACCTCCCAGACTGTCAGTTTCAGTTTCAGTTTGCAGCTTGCATTGCAAAGTTAAATTGACTGACCAAGTATTTGGGTCAGTATATTGTTTGCCTCCATCTCTTTGGCAGGCACATTTGTGTCCAGCATTTGGCAACCCTTTGTATCACTAGCTTTGATAAGGGTCCCTATAATCTCAGCCTACTATAAACCAGTTTGGGTTGGATATGATGGGGCTTCTGTGCTCTTGCTGGGATTGGGAGAAATAAAACATGCAATTTAAATGGAAGCAAAAAAATTTAAAGATTTTTTTATTTTGCTTGGGTCTATTCTCAGTAAAGGGTGGTGGTCATGTTTCCTTGTGTTGGATGGCATGAAATTATGTGAATGTTTTGATTTTTGATTTTTTTTAATGAACTGCAAGATTTGTCACAGGAACGATAGACATGTATGACCGTCCATGTAATTATAAGCCCCTAGTGGGGTTGGAGCATCTGTTTCAAATGTAGGACTTAAAAGCACCTCTCAGATAAGAAATTATGGGAGGGTGGGATGGGATGGGACATAGTTTCTGGCACCATAGACTAAACCATGTTGGATACAAAAGTTGCCCAGAAAACCTGAAGCTTATGCTTCATAGCTGGGCTGTAAGTCGGACTTGAACCTAACTGAAGTGCAAGGTCATGGTGTGTTCAAGGTGGTGGCAGTGAACAAAGTGTATAGGCTGTGCCCAGTGGTAGCAACAGAAAAAATAAAGTATACTGAATGGATGTTGAAGGACCAAAGGTTTTAAAAGTCAATTGGTATCACCTTCACACTGACCTAGGGTAGTGGGGTGCGTTTTCAAATTGGGTACTTTTAACACTTTAGTGCCTGACTGCTGTTCTTCACTGACTTGACTCAGTCACTTCTAGCTTTATTGGTCTGAACCAGCTCCTTGTTTCCAGGTTACAGACCTGTCTATCGTTCCAATAATCCTGTTTCACTTGAACGGAGTATGTCTTAAATGTAAAGCTTCTGATTCTCACTCTGTACTCTGAGGTTCAAATGACTGTCATGTAACCTGATGTCCCAACCTCCAATAAGAAGAATCAATTCTGTGGTGTTCAACGGCATGGGTGCCATCACTTGAACAGGCTTTTGCTTTGGGGTCTGCTGTTTATTTGCAGAACACCCAAGAGCAAGCAAACATGCTCTCTTCCCAGCAGTACCTTAGGGTTTTGCCATTGTAAGTGGGTCTAATGTGATATGACAAGACCAGAGAAATTGGATGTAAATTTACATTTTTGAATATGCTTGTTGTTTCACATGATACATTTAGGGTATGCAGCTCCTTTTGTAGTTTTTATTTTTACTATTTAAGTTTGGAAATGATGCCAAATTTTTGTATTTCTTTAATCAATGTGTTCTCTTTGGAGATATTTTTTGCATTATATATTGATGTGTGTATCAATATATACTGATATATACTATGCTTACACATACAGACACATGAGGAGGGGTGAAATCATAGCCTTTGCATTCTCTATAGCCTCTGCAGAGAAAGCCTGAGTAAGCAGCGAAATCTTGGTGTTGTGATGTACAGAAATGGAGAAGAATATTAAACCATATTTAAGAATTAAAAAAAATGCCAATGGCATTCTTCACAGAAATAGAAAAACCAATTCATAAATTCATTTGGAATCACAAAAAACCTCGTATATGTAAAACAATACTGAGTAACAAAAATAAGGCTGGTGATATCATCATACCTGATTTTAACCTATACTACAGAGCCATAGTAACAAAAACAACATGGTACTGGCACAAAAGCAGACATGAAGATCAATGGAACAGAATAGGGGGCCCCAATGTTAGTCCAGGTAGCCATAGCCACCTGATATTTGATAAAAATGCCAAAAATACTCAGTGGAGAAAAGACAGCCTATTCAGCAAATGGTGCTGGGGAAACTGGAAAACTAGAAAGATGAAAATATATTCTTCTCTCTCTCCATGCACAAGAATTAAGTCCAAATGGATTAAAGACCTTAACATCAGACCTGAAACTCTGAAACTCCTACAGGAAAAAGTAGGTGAAACCCTTCAACATATTGGTCTTGGCAAAGACTTTCTGAATATAACCCCAATTGCTCAGGCAATAAACCCACAGATTAAGCGCTGGGACTTCATGAAATTACAAAGATTTTGTATGGCAAAGGACACTGTGAATAAAGCAAAGAGGTAACCTACAAAATGGGAAAAAATCTTTGCCAGCTATACATCTGATAGAGGATTAATAGCTAGGATATAGAAAGAGCTCAAAAAATTAAATAATAAGAAATCAAACAAGTCAATTAAAAAAATGGGCTATCTAACTAAACTGACAGTTCTCAAAAGAAGAAATACAGATGGCATGTAAGCATCTAAAAAAATGTTCTACATCCCTAGTCATCAGGGAAATGCAGATTAAAACTATGTTGAGATTCCATCTCACTTCTGTCAGATTGGCTACCATCAATAAAACAAATGACCATAAATGCTGGCAAGGATGTGGAAAAAGAGGAACCCTTATACATTGTTGGTGGGAATGCAATCTGGTCCAGCCATTGTGGAAATCAATGTGGAGGTTCCTAAGACAGGTAAAAACTGATCTACCATATGACCCAGCTATATAGCACTCCTAGGCATATATCCTAAGGACTCATTACCTTAGAGATACTTGCTCAACCATGTTTATTGCTGCTCAATTCACAATAGTTGGGAAATGGAACCAGCCTCGATATCCCTCAACTGATGAGGGGATAATGAAGATATGGCACATTTATACAGTGGAGTTCTACTCAGCGGTAAAGAAAAATGAAGTTATGAAATTTGCGGAAAATGAATGGATCTGGAAGGATTATACTAAGTGAGGTAACCCACGCCCAGAAAGCCAAGCATCACATGTTCTCTCTCATATGTGGATACTAGCTACAGATGATTGGACTTCTCTGTGAGTAGGAAGAAAACTCAGTAGCAAAGGTCAGTATGCTGGAAAAGAAATATAAAGGGAAGAGAAAGGAAGGGAGGGGGGTACTTAATAGGATGGTATTGTATATATATAAGTATAAGAATAGATTAATGGAGGTGAAAAGGCCCCAGTTGGGTCAGGGGAAGAGATTGACTAAAGGAAAGGTGGAAGGAGGGCTAATCAAAATCTTAGAGGATATAAATAAATCATATGGAATCCTCCAGTTTGGGACAATGGAACACTCAGGAGTTGTAGATCGTTGCTAGAAAATTTTCAGTGCCAGGGATGGGATACCTTCCAGTGAGTTGTTGGCCAGGGAGGCCCCTGATGCCCTCAAAACATTATAGACCATTGTCGAAGCCCTTGGTTTCCCACCGGGAATAGATGGTAAGACCCTATTGCTGAAGACTCCACATATATGGGCTGCAAGACCACTGAGAAATCCTGCTGGAACTGAGCTGATAACCTCCTCCATGTAGACCAGCTGACAGAAAGCTAGAAGAAGCCATTCTGCATGCAGTTCAATGGGAGAAAGAGAAATCACCAGTGAAGTTACTCAACAGTGGACACTGCAAGCCTTATATTTGGCCCGCCAGGCCATACGAGCCAACGGGTGCAAAATTGGCACATCTGTCATGGTGGAAACCAACTGCCCTCTAATTGGACTGGAGGCCCCACTCCATGGGAGGGAATACATCCCTGATACTGAAAACTTAAAACAGGGTGAGTCATGAGCCTTAGGGGTGTAACATCTGCTGTTGTCTGGCTAAATGTATGTGCTATGCTTATCAAACTGCCCAGTCAGCACTTCTCTTAATAGTCATACCCTTATATTAATGCTACTCTCACTTTGGGTAGAGAATCTTCTCTTTTCAGATGGCAGTGACCTTGGGACAACTCAGAAGGTATCATGGTGCTGGAATGAAGTGACTGGAGTGCTCAGTACTGTAATATCTCTATCACCCTTCCAAGGCTCAGGGTCTAATGTGGTAGAGGTGGTGGAAAGAATGTAAGAGCCAAAAGAAGGGTAGGACTCCTTACAACGTGCTCCCCCCAGACACAAAATGGCCTGGATATCCATGACCTCACAGTGCCTGACACTACCTACATAAGACCATCATAAGAGGAGGGAAAGATCATGACATCAAAATAAAAGAGAGACTCATTGAGATGGGGAGGGGATGTGATGGAAAATGGAGTTTCAAAGGGGAAAGTGGGGGGAGGGAGGGTATTACCATGGGATATTTTTTATAATCATGGAAGTTGATAATAAAAATTTGGAAAAAAACAATTTAAAGAAAAACAAATCTGATAGAAGTGACTTTATGTGACTAAAGGGTAAGAGAGAAAGCATAGATTAGTATTTCCCTTGTGCTGTTGTGTTCCCTTGTTATCATTTACCAAATGGCCAGTCTGCTCCATGAGGAGTCATTGGGAAACATGTATTCATTTAAATCTGCTTGGGTCTGAGGCAGGAGAGCTCTTCTGTGAACTCACAGCCAACTTGCTATATCTTTAAGCAGCACATCACAATTTAAAAATTAAAATCAAAACAAGAAGATAAGGACAGAACAGAGAACTGAGCATTTTAGCCATCTTAGTATGTTAAACCTTGAGGCATTTGATTATTAGAGGTAGTGGAATGGGTTAGTCTCTTATAATTAATAAGTTATTTAAGCAAGATTAGGACCATTTTCTAGGCTTAAGTATGGTTTGAATTAACAACGTGAGCCTAGCACATGTGTCTGACTTCTCTGTAAGCCTGGTATCTAGTGTGCAGCTGCCACACACACAGTAAGCCTGGCACAGGGGACTAGAGCTTATCTTTTGAGGGTGGTGATAAGGGAAGTCTCCCTTGATCCCTGCCTCCCTCTCAGCTGACAGTTCCTAGCAACCACCACAGACTAGGGAGAGAAGCTGAACTCAGGGGTATCTAGGCTGGCTGATGTCACTTCTCAGCCCTGAGGAAGATCACCTTGTGTTTTAACCCAGAGAGTGGAAAAATTGAATGTGAATTTTATGACATGCCAAGATAACAAATCTAATCTGGTTAGATCTGTCTAGAAAAAAGTTGAAAAATTGTTTACCAGTAAGAGTATGCCACCACATAGAAATAGAGCACCCACCAGAACATGGAAACAGTACTGGCCTGGCACATGTGTGGCATTTATATACCAAACAGCATCCAGTATTATGCTTTGGGCCTGAATATAGACCCTGGACATGTGGCTGGCATCTAAAAGAACAATTGGATGTAGAGTTGTCTGGGCTCACATTAAGCTGATATGATCTGGGTTTAGCCTAAAAATCTTAGCTCCGTCTAAAGGAATTGCTTTTATTACCAGTTGACAGAATCAAGTAATCTAGCATCAAAGAGTTAACCATGCTTAGCATAAATTTAGGATTTCCTTATTATTTATCACCAAAAATTTCTATACTTTAAATGCAATCTAAGAAAAATGACAACCAGACTTGATTTATAATAATTTGCTAGCTTATACATGAAAATTATAATCCTTGTTGGTTTGAAACGAAATCGTGTTGAGATTAAAGGTTTGTATTGCCACTACACCTGGGTGCTGGGATCAAAAGTGAACACTGCCAGGCCAGAGTGGGATTAAAGGCATACACTGCCAGACTGGATGCTGGGATTAATGGTGAGCTCTGCCACACCCAGACCAAATCTTACAGTGAAAAAATAAATCAAAATAGATTAGAACATTTTTATTTCTAAATACTAGGGCATGATCTAAAGCTCGTATTCAAGGATGGCAAATTAACATGGTACATTTTTTGTAAACTATTATGAAAGCATAAAACAGGTTAATATCAACAACATATAAATGATCATTTAAAACTTAGATACCTAGAGGAAGAAGACATAAACCTAGATTTATTCTTACAGTAGAAAGGCACTAGTTTTAGATTTAGAAGGAAACAAAGTTGTAACTTGGTGAAAGTATAAAGTAATCACAGCAGATTAGTTAGCATATGAATTGGTAAGGTCACTTTAGCCTGGGGCTGACTACTCTTAGTATCTGAAAGACAGGAAAACACACTTTTGCTCTTTTTGTCCACGGTTTGGCTGAGGAAAGGGCGCAAAAATAGTAATAACAATTTAATAATTTTTCCTTATATAGCACCTTTGTGACCACCAAATATGATGCAGTATTACTTTCTTTCTTTCTTTCTTTCTTTCTTTCTTTTTTTTTTTTTTTTTGGCAGTCAGGAGGGGGTCTACCAAAACTTATGAACCCCAAATTCTGGGTTCTGCCCTACCTTTAACAAATAATTGATAAAGATGGACTCAAGAAGGATAAACGATGAATTATTAAGTTTATTGAGGGGAAAATCACAAATTGTGGGGTTTATTTAAGGGAGAAATCTCAAGTTGTGGGGTTTAGGAAACACGCTCTCTTGTGGAGACACTGCATAGTTTATAAGGTTTGTTTAAGAGAAATTGAGGGTTTTTTTCCCTGGGGGTGGGGGAGCTGGAGTAGAGCCACAAGCATGTGGACTTAAGAGAAACTGAGGCTTTTAAAGAGAAGTTAGAGTAAAGCTGCTGGCACATTGGAAAGTAAAATCTGGGAGCTTATGTAGGGAAATTTGGGGAGAACCTGCACATGGTAGATTCAGAAAGAAGAAAATCATACCTGTAATCAAAGTGAGAAGGTACCCCAAACTATAAGGCAGACACAAGCAGAAAAGCCATCCAAACCAAAAAACAGTACCCACTCCCCACCCTTGCCAGGGAAGCCCAACTCACATGTTGAAAGAACTAAATCGAGGCTATGATAGGATTCAGCAAAACACCTCCCAGACTAGGCATAAAATTAGAACAAAGGGCCATTAATCAGTGATTGTCCTGGCTGGAGAAAAGCTGAGTCACTTTCTGGAAATTCAAGGCCTCTTGGCCCCAACCAATCAAGGATGTATAGATGTAATTGTAGACCAGTCATGAGTAGGTTACCTCACCTACTTGGAATTCCCGTTAAAACCCAGGCTCGAAGATCTTAGAACCAATCAAATGCAACACTTGTTCAAATTAGCCAATCAAACTGTAGAATTAATTGCCCACCAAAACCTTCCTTAGTTCTGCTTATAGGAGAGCTCCTCTTGGGGTCGCCATTTTATATGAATGGTCAACCCCCACATGCTGGCTAATTCTGCAGAATAAACAATCTTTTGCTTTTACATGCTATTTGAGTCTGGAGTCTTTCTTCAGCGATTCTTGGACCCTTACAATTGGGAGCTCGTCCAGGATCGCTGACAGCCCCCCCCCCCCCCAGAATCAGTACAGCACTTCCTGGAGGGCATTTAGCTCTCTACCGATTGGTGAGTTAGGTGCCTCTTTGTGTGTCTCTGGTCTACTTTGTTTCATTTTCAGCAAATCTGACATCTGGACGCAATCTGGAGGCCCAGGGAGGTAAGGCTGATGAGGCACTGATTACCTCAGGGCCAGGGGGTCCTGAGGATGCTCCAGACCCCCTTCTGGTGGAGCTGCGAAGCTCTGAAGTGGTGGAGCTTGAAAACTGCAGCCTGACTCTGGTTTTGATAAAAGGAGATGGGTCACGTCCATCTGGCAGAGCCCATTCACGGGACAGGCCGCCAACTTCAGCATTTAAGTGCCTTTTTCGTTTTCCAGGAAATTTGTTTTTGTGTCTGTATATCTGTGTGCTTTTTGTCCTTTTCTGATTTCTTGAAAATATTGTAGAGAAGTACTATGGGACAGGCAACTATTTCCACCCCTTTGAACCTAGTCCAGTCACATTTTAAGGACTTCTGACACATGGCAGAGAATTTGGGTCTGACAGTGCGGTCGGGAAAACTATCTTTTGCAGGAATGAATGGCCAACTTTCAATGTAGGATGGCCGGAGGGAGGCACTTTTCATCTCCCTACTATTTACCAGATCAAAAGTGTTGTGAATGGGAATCCTGGACACCCTTACCAGGTCCGATACATTATAGCTTGGCAATATCTAGTAGAAAGCCCCCCACCCTGGTTAACTCACTTTTTGTCACCAGCCCCAGCCATACTGCCTATCAGGGAACCAAAACCACTGCAGGATCATAAGCCAGCAGTCCTGCCCCTCTTTGCCCAAGAGGAAGATCTCTACCCACCGCCCTATGTATCTGCCCCTGCACCACCTGTACCACAAGTGAGAGCTGCCAATCAGGGTCCTGGAGAAGAAGGAGGAAACATGATCAGTCCTCCCCACACATGAGCCCGAGCCACAAGACAGGCAGACTCCACTGTGGTCGCACTGCCTTTGCGAGCAACAACCCTTCCCCCCCTCCCCACCACCAGGATGGTGTTGCTCATGACTCATATCCCTTTTTCCACCAGTGACCTGTATAATTGGAAGATGGAGAATCCAAAATTTTCAGAGAAACCCTCGGCCCTCTTGTTAGATTCTATAATGATTACTCATCAACCCACTTGGGATGATTGTCAGCAGCTTTTGCAGGTTCTCCTTACAACAGAGGAAAGAGAGCAAATTCTAGCCACCACTTGCAAGCTAGTTCCTGAACCTAACAGCCAACCCACAGTCTTGCAGGCCACCATAGACGTGGCTTTTCCCCTGCCCTGCCCTGACTGGGACCCCAACAGCCTTGAAGGTAAGGAGAGACTCAAAGCCTACTGCCACATTCTAATGGGGGGGGGGGCTCTGAGAAGCTGCTAGGAAGCCCACAAATTTCAAATTTATCTAAGGTAGGACAGGTTAGACAAAGTAAGGAGGAAAACCCGGGGGCATTTTTAGAGAGGCTACTAGAAACCTACCAGACCTCTGGACCTGGAAGCAAGAGAAAACCGGTCTGCTATGAACATGGCTTTTGTCAACCAGGTGGTGCCAGACATCCACAGAAAGCTCCAACAACTGGACCGTTTTGCAGGTAAGCAAATGTTGGAGCTAGTAGCAATAGTGGAAAAAGTTTATAGTAACAGGGAGACTCCAGAAGACAAACAAACTAGAGGCCTGGTCAAAATATTATTGGCTGCCACAGGAAATTCTGACCCAGAGGAATTAAAGAACATGGTTTATGCGAGAAACAGGGGCAGACCAACCCCACCCCCCACGAATCAAGAGGGGAAGGGTCATTTTGACCCCATCTCCAAAAGGACCAATGTGCTTATTGTAAAGAGATGGACATTGGAAAAATGAATGTCCACAGAAGAAACATAAGCACACTAAAGTTCTGGAGATAGGAGAACTCAGTGACTGAGGGCATCAGGGCTCACGCCCCCTCCATGAGCTTTGGGTAACCTTGAAGGTGGAGGGGAAAACAATAGATTTTTTTAGTTGACACTGAGGCCCAACATTTGATTCTGAAACAGCCCATGGGACACTTGTCCACCAAAAGGACATAGGTCCAGGGGGCCACTGGGACAAATCAATACTCATGGACTACACGAAGAAAAGTGGACTTAGGAATGGGACAGCTCTATATTAGGTAACATCAGTCAGGCCATCAATCCCTCAACGCTGTTACCTGACCCAGATCTAGACAGTCCCATACATGACTGCTTGGAGATCTTGAGCAGTTTAAAAGGGACCCAACCAGATCCCAAACACATTCCCCTTAAAGGGGCAGAACTGACCTGGTATACAGATGGAAGCAGCTTCCTTAAGGATGGTGTCTGGTATGCAGGAGCTGCAGTGACAATGCAAGAAACAACTGCATGGTCAGAAGCCCTCCCTCCAGATATGTCTGCCCAGAAAGCTGAACTGATAGCGCTGACCAAGGCCTTACAGATGGGCCAAGGAAAGAAACTTAATATCTATACTGACAGCTGTTATGCTTTTGCAATGGTACATGTTCATGGGGCCATTTATAAAGAAAGGGGATGATTGACAGCAGAAGGAAAAACCATTAAAAATAAACAGGAAATTATGGACCTCTTGCAGGCTATATGGCTCCCCAGAGAGATAGCAATCATGCACTTCCCTGGTCACCAGAAAGGGGAGGATCCTATTTTCAAAGAGAACAACAGGGCTGACAAGGCAGCTCGAGAGGCAGCCCTCCAAGTCACTACTACCCTAGTGGCAAAATTACCTCCCATGGTGGCGCCCACCTTGCCAGAAATGCCAAACTACACTAATTCAGAACTATGGAGGCTTCGGACATGCACAGCAGGCTATAAAGAACAAGGATGGTGTAAGACAACTGATGGAAGGATTATCCTCCCATGAGACTTTGCTAGCCAACTCATCAGACAAATACATCTACGACAACAGAAGATTGAGGACTTACTTAGATGGGTCCACCTTAAAGTTTTAGACTTGAGACAAAAAAACAACAGAAGCCATAACCTGATGCCATGCCTGCTGCCTAGTAAATGCAGAAAGCAGAGTTTCTCAGTCAGGAACTAGGGAAAGGGGGACCCGGCCAGGAATAAATTGGTAAATTGACTTTACATAAATAAAACCTGGTTTGTATGTGTACAGGTATCTTACTAGTGTTTATAGACACATTTTCAGGATGGACTGAAGCCTTTCCAACCAAGAATGAGACAGCTTCAACTGTGGCTAAAAGACTATTAGATGACATCATTCCAAAGTATGGTTTACCTGTTCTTTTGGGATCAAACAACAGGCCAGCCTTCATCTTGCAGTTAACCCAGGCTGTAGTTAAAATTGTGGTGACTAATTGGAAGTTTCATTGTGTGTATCGTCCCTAGAGTTCAGGACAGGCAGAAAGAATGAATCGGGCCTTAAAGGAGACCCTAACTAAATTAACCCTTGAAACTGGCAGTGACTGGGTATCTCTCCTTCCCTTTGCCCTTTTCTGAGTTTGAAACTCCCCCTATACCATGGGCTGACTCCCTTTGAAATCATGTATGCACAACCCCCACCCTTGTTACCTAATATAAAAGCAGAAATGTTAACTGAATTTGATGACAAGAGATTCCTCTCCTCCTTACAAGCTTTATTCCAGGTACAAGAACAACTCTGGCCTCAGCTACAGGCCATTTATGAGAAGACACCTTCACCCACACCCCACAGATTCAAGACGGGAGATCTAGTGCTCAAGAGACCCTGGAGACAGACTATTGAACCTGGCTGGAAAGGACCCTACACTGTGATCCTCAGCACTCCAAATGCAATCAAAGTGGACTGAGTTCCTACCTGGATACACCACTCTCACGTGAAGCCTTTCAACCCACAGGCAAACCACCTGGACAACTGCACCCTTGAAGAAAAACCTGGACTGTGGCATGCTGCTACACATCCACGAGACCCACTCAAACTAAGGATTTCTAAGCTAGAAACTAAGACTTAATGATGGCTAAATCTTTTCATGTAATGATAATCTCTTGTTGCTTAGTAACCTCTGTTGTTGCAAACCCATATCAACCCTATAATCTCACATGGATGCTCACTAATATGGACACAGGGAAAATGGTCAACTCTACTTCCCATTTAGCACCTCCTGGAACCTGGTTTCCTGATTTGATATTTGATTTATGTGACTTAATGGGAGACTCCTGGGATTATGCATACATAGATGATGACGGGGAACTTGGTCCCTCCCCAGCCTATGGATGTAACTCATCTGATACCCGAACTAATTTGAAAAGACAGGTTATCTATGTATGCCCCAGTCACAATCGAAACCCCAAGCAGCAAGCTAATTGTGGTGGCCCAGAATCATATTACTGTGGCTCATGGGGATGTGAATCCATGGGAACTATCTGTTGCCACCCCCCATAAAGACAGATCACATCACTGTTACTAGAATCATGGAGCAGATTTCTTGCTTTTGATTCCAAGGATGTAATCAGCTACTGATTACGTTTACTGATAAGGGGGAAATTGCCACTAAATGTAACCTTGGTAAAAGCTGGGGATTAAGGTTATATATATCAGGAAAGGAACCAGGGACATTATTCACCCTACGACTTCATGTCCAACCATTAGAGACCACCCAGACCGCTGCAGTACTTGTGGGACCAAATCCCATTTTGGCCTTACCTCCCATCCCACAACAGCCCACGTTATCTTCCCCAATCCTTGACAGTTCACTTGTTGGAAGCACTAATATACCTTTGGTTATGCCACCAGCATTTGAGTTACAGCTACTCACCTTCACCTATGGATTCCTCAACTCCACTATTAACCTCACTAGGGAGGACTGTTGGCTTTGCTGAGACCCCATGACCCCCTTACTATACTGGCTGGGCCACTACAGGAATTATGTCAACCCCAATGAAGGCCCACTAGGATGTTCATGGGGAAAGTCCCCAGTTCTTACCCTACAATCTGTCACTGGGAAAGTGTACTAGGTGCAGAAGAAAACTGGATAACTTTCCCCAACTGAAACATCTCTGTAATCACACTCTTAGTGCAGACACTGGTAACTTCTATTCTTGTATTCACCCACAGATCCTTCAAAACACTACTGATCTATGTATCATAGTTAACTCTGTTTCCTCAGGTTTACTACCTCCCATTTGATGATTATATAGAAACCCTAGAATATCATCATTATAGATGGAAACATGATTTTGGAATATCAGCAATCCTGCTTACAACTTTGATAGGGACTAGTGTAGCTGCAGGGATTTGTACAGGTACTATGGCCCTAATTAAAGGAGACCAGATCTATCAGGCCTTGACTAACCTAATAGATTCTGATCTTGCCCAATGAGAAAAGTCACTTAGAATGGTCCCTGGATTCACTGGCTGAGGTGGTGCTACAAAATGGAAGGGGACTTTTCCTACAGCAAGGGGGACTCTGTCAGGCTTTAGGAGAGCAATGTTGTTTCTATGTCAACAATTCAGGTGTTATTAGGGATAGCCTGTCCATAGTCCAGAAAAGACTAAAAGAAAGGGCCAAAATTAGACAAGAAAATCAAAGCTGGTGCGAGTCACTATTCAACTGGTCCACCTGGCTAATGACCCTGATCTCCTCCCTAACAGGCCCACTTATTCTCCTGTTGCTCGTTCTTACTTGTGGACCATGTATCATCAATGCATTAATCAAATTTGTTAAAGAACACTTAGCCACAGTACAACTAATGGTCCTAAGGAAACAATATCAACCTCTGGAAAAATCTCAAGGATTTGAGATGAGACCGTACTCAAGGGGGGAATGAAAGAACTAAATCGATGCCATGGTAGGCTTCAGCAAAACACCTCCCAGACTAGGCATAAAATTAAAACAAAGGGCCATTAATCAGTGATTGTCCTGGCTGGAGAAAAGCTGAGTCACTTTCTGGAAATTCAAGGCCTCTTGGCCCCAACCAATCAAGGATGTATAGATGTAATTGTAGACCAGTCATAGTAAGGGTTACCTCACCTACTCGGAATTCCCCTTGAAATCCAGGCTTGAAGATCTTAGAACCAATCAAATGCAACCCTTGTTCAAATTAGCCAATCAAACTGTAGAACTAATTGCCCGCCAAAACCTTCCTTAGTTATGCTTAAAGGAGCCTCCAAACTCCTCTCGGGGTTGCCATTTTGTATGAATGGCCAACCCCCACATGATGCCTTATTCTGCAGAATAAACGCTCTTTTGCTTTTACATGCTATTTGAGTCTGGGGTCTTTCTTCAGCAATTCTTGGACCCTTACACATGTATCCTTGTGACCTTAACTGTAGAGAGGTAGGCAGGCAGGTGGAGCAGAAAAACAGAGCTGAGCTGAGCAGGGCTGAGTTCAGGACAGGAAGAAGACAGGAAGAAACCTTTATAGGCAAGGGGAAGACCCAGTTGTTTGGTAGACTGAGGGTGGATCCCTAGGCCAACCCATCAAGGGATGTATGTCTAGATAGTGTGCTATACCCCAACTGAAACTGCCTAAATAAAACTAGCTTTCTCCTACCCTCCTTCACTACCTGACTCCCTCTCAGAGGGAGGGGTGAGAAGCTGGTGGGTTTCCATAGTCCAGCCCAGAAGCAATAGCTGCAGTGTGGTGAGTGAGGGTTAGCATCAGGAGGAGGGGAGCCGGGTGCTAGAAAAGGAGGGATGTGGGAGGGGAGGAAAAGGGAGAGGTGTAAATGTAGAAAGAAAGCAGATGAGAGGCAGAGAAAATACCTACCTTGCTTCACAAAAGAAGCCAGAAGAGACAGAGGTTGAATGGCAGTTGGCCTTTTATTTCCATGCCTTTGAGGGCAAGGCAGCTTGCCCAGTGGGAGTGTGGGCCAGTGCTCAGAGGAGACAGGCCTGCTAGATCCTGTACAGCCCTTTGGTGAAATGAGACCTTTGAAGCTTGGTTTGGGCCAGTTTGAAGGAAAAGGGGCTGTGAGACTCTAACAGAGTCTTGTTGGACAAAGAAAGGGTGGGGGGGCATGGGCATGATGTTTTATATCCCTGGCCTCACATCCTGTTTGTCCTGTTCTTCTGGAATCTGGCTACAGTGTGATGAGATAATCTGCTTTGTTTTCCTCACCATGATGGCCTACATTGCCTTGAAACATAAGTCCAAATAAACTTTTTCCTTCCCTTAAGTTATTTCTGATCAAGTATGTGTTCACAGTAATTAATAACTAATATGCAAAATTGATACTGAGAATTGGGCCTGTTACTGATACAAATGAAGGGTCCAAACTGACGCCATGACAGTCTTCAGTAAGGTGCCACCCTAAGTAGGCCTAAGTTTCAGTTTCCCGGAGAGGCAGGCAAGACTTCTGGGAAAAACTACAAACAAAGGGCTGTTAGTCAACAGTGAGATCCTAACATGTAGCCAGAGAAGATAGCTGCCCAGGGGCTGAGTCAGTTCCTGGAGACATGTCCAGACATGCCTGAACTTTCACGTCTTTTGCTCCAGCCAATCAAAAACGTACAACTGTAACTGCTGCTTGCCTAGCCAATCACATTAAAAGATTATCTAACCCCCCCCCCCCAGGAATTACCCTATTTGTGCTTAAAAGGAGCCTGCGGTGCTCCTTTTGGGGTCACCATTTTGTATGAATGGTTGACCCCCACATGCTGGCTGATTCTGCGGAATAAATGCTCTTTGCATTTACATACTATTGGAGTCCAGGGTCTTTCTTCATTGATTCTCAGACCCTTACAATAAACATGATCATGTGGTTTGTAGGCTTATGGAACAGGTTTGCAGGAGAAATGTGGAAAAGGTTGGAACTTTGTGCTAGAAAAGCCCTAGAATTTTGTAATCAAAGATTAATGGGCCATTATGTTATGAATCTGGAAAACTAGAAGACAGAGAGAAATGGGGACTGGCAAGGCTGTGCTCATAAGGTTCACAGGAGAACAAGAGCTCTGTTAAGAACTGAGTTAGAGGCAATTATTTGATATCCAGGCAAAGAATCTGGCTGAATTCTACCTGTGTCCAAAAAACATGAGTAAGGAAATGAACTTTTTGTTTGGTTTCAAAATAGCCTAGCATTCCAGGCAGCATGACTTCTGTTGAATGCTCTTACACAGATTTGAAAAGCCAAAAGATTTTTTTTTTTTAAAAATGAAGTTTGGCAAGGAAAGAAATGTGAGAAAATTTAAATTTACAAACAATGAAACTAAGCTGATAAAGAAGCTGTAATGATTAAAGAGATTAGTTCTATTAAAGAGGTGCATTGGTGGCTGGAGAGATGGCTTAGCAGTTAAGACACTTGCCTGTGAAGCCTAAGGACCCAGGTTTGATTTCCTAGTATCCACATAAGCCAGATGCACAAGGTGGTACATTGTGTCTGGAGGCCCTGGTGTACCCATCTCTCTCTCTCTCTCTCAAATAAATTACACACACACACACACACACACACACACACACACACACACACACACACATTGGGACTAGGAAAGATGTTCCCAGGGCATGTTCTGACCCAATGAAGACTCTAGCACATGAGAAGGCAAATTCTTTTGAAAGCAGAAGGCCTGTAGAGAAAAAGACAAAGAAGGGATTCCCCATAGGAAAATGTTTTGCCAAGGTCAACCTGAAAGACATATAGAGGCTGTTACAACCATGGGTCAAGGGGTCCAGGCTCCATTCTAAACTGGCAGTAGAACATAGCAGCATTGTCCATGAGGTACTGTTTTTACAGACATGAAAAATGCAAGATTGAGGGGGTCATGGAGTATTTATTGCCATTCTAGAAACCCAGTGAATTAGGTGAATTAGTGAATGTGTGACAAAGACGGTCCTGAAATACCTTGAAAGGTGGTCCTGAAATACCCTTGTAGAAAGGGTAATCCTATATTGCAATGGAGACTAGATGATGCTGGAGATGCCAAGACCATATCCAAATACAATAATCAATATCACCAAAACCTATAAGTTTAGTGTGCATATAGCCCAAAAGAGAAGCTGCGTGTACTGTAGGCAGCAGAGCTACACAGGCAGTTTCATGATGAGTTCCAGTTACCAGACAGGAGCTGTAAGATTTGGTGTTTGCCTTGCTAGATTTTGGTCTTGCTTTTGTCCAATATTTCCTTGCTATGCCCCATTCCTCCCAGTTTGAATGGTAATGTTTACTCAGTACCATTATATGTTGAAAATATGTATTTTTATTTTATAGAGGGTCTCAATTGAAAGATTACTTGCTAAACCTAATTAAACTCTGTGTCACATAAAAGGGGGAAAATGCACATAAAAGGGGGAAAAAAGACATCAAAATAGAAGAGGGATTAATTGAGAATAAGGGATTCAGTGGAAGAGGGATAGGGAGGAGTTGACAAAAGAAGGTAATAAAATGGGATTATGATGAACATGCATTGTATACATGTATAGAAATGTTGAATAAAATATAACTGAAACGAAGATTGCTTTGAGACCCAGAATAGACTTGAACTTTTGCATAATGTTGGGACTGCTAAAGACTATGGAGTCTCTTGAAATTAAACTGAATTATTTTGTATCATGAAATGACCATAAGGTTATAAGGTAGGGGTGATATAGTGGTTTGATTCAGGTGACACCATAAACTTAGGTGTTTCTGAATGCTAGGTCCCCAGCTGATGACAATTTGAGAATTAACTCCTCCTGGAGGTAGTGTATTGTTGAGGGTAGGCTTATGGGTGTTATAGCCAGCTTCCTCTTGCCAGTGTTTGGCACTCTCTTCTGTTGCTGTAGTCCATCTGCTGTTGACTAGGAGTTGATGTCCACCCTCTGCTCATGCTATCATTTTCCCCTGTCATCATGGAGGTTCTCTTCAAGTCTGTGAGCCAAAATAAACCTTTTTTTCCCCCACAAGTTGGTCTTGATCGGTTGTTTTCTGACAGCAATGCAAGCCTTACTGCAACAAGTGAAATGTGGTTTGAATGTCAAATGCCCTCCATAGATTTATGTGTTTGAACATGGTGGTGCTATTTGGAAAGGTTATGGAACCTTTAAGAAGTGGAGACTTGCTAGAGGAAATGGGACACTCAGGGCAGGCCATGCAGTTTTATAACTTTGCCCTACTTCTCGTTTGTCATCTGTGGCTAGACTCTTGCTGCAGTGTGACAAGCCAGCCTGCTTTGTCTTCTCTGTTGTGATAAACTACATCTCCTCAAAGCAAAGGCCAAAATAAACCCTTTCCTTCCCTGAGTTACTTTGGGTCAGGTATTTGTTCATAACAATGAGAAAATAACTAATAGAAGAAGCTTCTCATTATTTTGCTAAGTAAAAAATTTCACAGAAATTGATACTGGTCATCTGCCAGTAATATCAACATGAGTCAGTAGGAGTTAGGCTCTAAATATTTGTGTAAGGTGTCAACAAGTCTTTGGGGTTAGGCTTTAAGTAGTCAAAGTCTGTTTGTTAAAATAGGGAATTTTTATTTATTTACTCATCTACTTAAGAGAGAGAGAGGCAGATATAGAAAGAGGCATATAGAGACAAAATGGGCACCCCAGGGCCTCTAGCCACTGCAAACGAACTCCAGACACATTTCTCTTGTGTGTGTATCTGGCTTACCTGGGTCCTGGGGAATGGAACCAAGGTCCTTAGGTTTGGCAGGCAAACACTTTAACTGCTAAGCCATTTCTCCAGCCCAAAATAGGGAATTTTTATTTTTATTTTTGTCCTTTCTATCTGTGTACTTGCTTATACATACATCACAAGGAGCTTGGCTTTAAAGCATATTCCATTAGCCTTTTTTAGTAATCTTTTTCATAATATTTATTAGAAAGAGAAATGTAGGTTTTTGTAGGTGATCTGTTAGTTATGTAAAAGGAGGGTAAGGGCATTCCCTTTCTCATGTTCCCTCTATTTTTTGTCCTGACTCAGTAGAGGGCTTGCTTAGGATGCACATGGCTCTGGTTCCATCCCTAGCAATGATAAAAACAAGGATTATTAGAGATAGGAGTTGTCATTAAGTAATAAAATAATTCATTAGGATGGTAACAGATTCAAATGTTCAAAACTTAAACACAAATGATATATCCAAATAATAATGGAGAGGTTTTAAAAATTTTTTTATTATTGACTACTTCCATAATTGCAGACAATAAACCATAGTAATTTACCCCCTCCCCACTTTTCTCTTCACATATCTACTCTCCATCATATCCCTTCCCCCTCTCAATCAGTGTCTCTCTCTCTTTTTTTTTTCATTTTTATTTTTTATTTTATTTTATTTATTTATGTATTTTTTTCTGGTATCTTTTTTTTTTTTATTAGTCAGTTCTGTATTCAGCAAATACAGTCAGTTTGGTACCATTATTAGGCTCATCCGTGACCTACCCCCTCCCCTTGGCCCCTCCTTGTTGAGGTATATGGGTCATGCATTGTGGAGTTAGCCCACAGTTATGGGTAAGCTAAATGTCTCTGCATATCATGACCCAACATGTGGCTCTGACATTCTTTCCGCCCCCTCTTCCGCAAAATTTCCCTGAGCCATGTTGGGTCTGCTTCAGTGATGAGGTGTTGGGGGGCTCTGAGGCTCTGGCTCTCTGATTTGGTAGGAGTTGATTTTTCTCTGTGCTGATCTCCTTCCCCCTTGTGCTGGTATCCAGTTCATCAGGAAAACAGCCCCCTTGCTTGTTTCTCCAATTTTTCTTACTTTCAGCCAGGGCCCTTTTGAGGTATGATGGGGTGGCTCTCTCCTTAGGATCTACATCTATCTGAAAAAGAGAAGCAGATTCTCCACGGAGAGTAAGTTAGCATCAGGACAAATGAGATAACCTTTTTTTTTTTTTTTTATAGAGAATTTAATAGGTGTAGGCCCTCTTGTAGCCCACAATTGACGGTAGCTTGATATTGGAGAGTGTCTTCAGCAGTAGGGTCTTACCACTAGCCTTTGGTGGGTCATCAAGTACTCTGACAGAAATCTGTCTGTCTTTTAGGAAACCTTGTAGATCTCTCTGATCAAAAGCTCATTGTGGATGATAGCCCCATGCTGGTTCTGGGAGTTACATGTCAGTACCCACTAAGAAAATGAGGAAAAAGATAACTAATATACGAGAGTTAGAGATAAAAGAGAGAGAGAGAGGGAGAGGGGAAGTGAGGGAGGGAAGATGTAGAAGATTAAGGTTAGTCTTGATCATACCCGCTCCAGTGTCTTGTGGTTCAGGTGTTCTCTGTAACGGGCCTGGTGAAGGATCAGCCATTTGGTCTGTCTTTTAGTAAGTAGAAAATTATGGTGCCATTGCCATTTGGGTCTAGATTTGTGTTTCCCACCCCTTTGATGCCCTCCCGTCCCTCCCATTCCATCCTAGTGGCTGGTCTAGGAGGTGTTTGCTGGGTATGTAAGGTATCTTGGGTAGATTCAGTTTAGGTGCTGTAGATGAGTAAGACTATGTGACAATTTTTTTTCTGTGATTGGGTAAGTTCACTGAGAATGATCTGTTCCAGGTTCAACCATTTTTCCTCAAATTTCATAGTGTCATTTTTTCTTACTGCTCTATAGAATTCCATTGTGTAGATATACCACATCTTAGTTATCCATTCTTCTAGTGATGGACATCTGGGTTGATTCCAGCTCTTAGCTATTACAAATTGAGCCGCTACAAACATGGTTGAGCAAATCTCTCTAGCCCATGGTTTGAAGGTTTTAGGGTAGATGCCCAGTAAGGGAATAACTGGGTCTGTTGGTATCTCTATACTCAGCTTTTTCAGAAGTCTCCATATTGCTTTCCAAAGTGGTTGTACCATCCTACATTCCCACCAACAGTGGATGAGTGTTCCTACTTCTCCACATCCTCACCAGCATTTATTTTTATTTGATTTTTTGATGTTTGCTATCCTTATTGGGGTAAGGTGGAATCTCATAGTTGTTCTAGTTTGCATTTCTCTGATGATTAGGGATGATGAACATTTTCTTAAGTGTATGTTTGCCATTTCTATTTCTTCCTCTGTAAACTGTCTGTTCAGCTCTTTGCCCCATTTTGTGAGTGGGGTGTTTGACTTCTTACTGTTTAGATTTTTGAGTTCTTTGTAGATTCTAGAGATTAGGCCTCTATCAGTTGGATAACCCACAAATATTTTCTCCCACTCTGTGGGTGATCTATTGGCTTTGCTTATTGTTTGCTTGTCTGTAAAGAAACTCTTCAGCTTCATGTGATCCCATTGGTTGAGTGACGGTTTAAGTTCTTGAGCTACTGGGGTTTTGTTCAGGAAGTCTTTTTCCATTCCTATATCATGGAAAGTACTTCCTAAATTTTCTTCCAGTAGCATACGAGTTTCTTGTCTTATATTGAGATCTTTGATCCATTTGGACTTGTGTGTAGTGCATGGGGAAATGTGTGGATCAAGTTTCAGTTTCCTACATATAGTTATCCAGTTTGTCCAGCACCATTTGTTGAAGATGC
Organism: Dipus sagitta; assembly: GCA_036346955.1. Taxonomy (NCBI): domain Eukaryota; kingdom Metazoa; phylum Chordata; class Mammalia; order Rodentia; family Dipodidae; genus Dipus; species Dipus sagitta. Next base: position 73,881,297 of record CM070772.1, on the reverse strand, counting down.
TATCTTTTTTCCAGCTTATATTGTTTGGCCCTTTATTGAATATCAAGTAGCTATAGTTGCTTGACCCAAAGTCCGGGTCCTCAAGTCTATTCCATTGATGTATACTCCTGTTTTTATGCCAATACCATGCTGTTTTTATTACTATGGCTTTGTAATATAGCTTTAGATCAGGTATGGTGATGCCTCCACAGGTATTTCTTTTGCTGAGGATATGTTTGGAAATGTGAGGCCTTCTGCCTTTCCATATGAAATTTGAGATCATTTTTTTCTATCTCTGTGAAGAACACTGTAGGGATTTTAATTGGAATTGCATTAAATCTGTATATTGCCTTTGGTAGGATTGTCATCTTCACAATGTTAATTCTGCCTATCCAGGAACGTGGGAGTTCTTTCCATTTTCTCAAGTCGGCCTCAATTTCTTTTTTGAGTTTTTTTATGTTTTCATTGTATACATCATTCACTTCCTTGGTTAACGTTATTCCAAGGTATTTTATTTTTTTTGTTGCAATTGAAAATGGGACTATGTCCCTTATTTCTTTCTCTGTATCTTTGTCATTTGCATAATGGGAGGCTACTGATTTTGTGCATTGATTTTGTATCCTGCTACTTTGCTACAGGAGTTAATCACCTTCAGGAGTTTTGGGATGGAGTCTCGCAGGTCTCTTACATATATAATCATGTCATCAGCGAATAAAGCTAACTTAACTTCTTCCTTTCCAAAATGTATCCCTTTTATTTCCTTCTTCTGTCTTATTGCTTGAGCTAGGACTTCCAGTACTATATTGAAAAGCAGAGGTGAGAGTGGACAACCCTGTCTTTTTCCTGATCTCAATGGGAATTCCTCCAGTCTCTCTCCATTAAGTATTATTTGGGCCTTTGGAGCTTCGTATATTGCCTTTATTAGGTTGAGATATGAACCAACCATACCAGTTTTCTCCAATGTTTTGAACATGAAGTGATGTTGTATCTTGTCAAAGGCCTTTTCTGCGTCTATCGAAATGATCATGTGCTTTTTATGTTTAACCTTGTTTATGTGGTGTATTACATTGACAGATTTCCATATGTTGAACCACCCCTGTGTTCCTGGGATGAATCCCACTTGGTCAAGGTGGATAATGCTTTTGATGTGTTGTTGGATTCGGTGTGCAAGGATTTTGTTTAGGATCTTTGCATCTAAATACATCAGGGAAATAGGCCGGTAGTTTTCTTTTCTTGTGGCATCTCTGCCTGGTTTTGGAATTACGGTGATGCTAGCTTCATAAAAGGAGTTGGGTAGCTTACCCTGTTCTCCAATTGTGTGGCACAGTTTGAGGAAGATTGGTTTGAGTTGTTCCATGAAGGTTTGATAGAATTCAGCTGAGAAGCCATCTGGTCCTGGACTTTTCTTTTTTGGGAGGTTTTTCATTACTTTTTCAATCTCTATGAGTGTGATGGGTTGATTGAGATGATTAATGTGCTCTGTGTTTAGCTTTGGTAGATGGTATGCATCCAAGAATTTATCCATCTCCTCCACATCATCCAGTCTTGTGGAGTAGAGGTTTTTGAAATAAGTCCTGATGATTCTCCCAATTTCACTTATGTCTGTTGTGATCTCTCCTTTTTCCTTTTGAATTTTGTTAATTTGAAGCTTCTCCTTTTTTTACTTGATCAGATTGAGCAGGGGTTTGTCAATCTTGTTTATTTTTTCAGAGAACCAGCTCTTTGTTTTGTCAATTGTCTTGTTTCCTTCGTTTCCAGTTCATTGATTTGTGCTCTGATTTTAATTATTTCTTTCCTTCTGGAGCACTTTGGGTTGGATTTTTCTTGTTTTTCCAGTGCCTTTAGGTGGATGGTAAGGTCATTGATTTGAGACCTTTCTGTCTTTTTTATGAAGGCATTGAGTGCTATGAATTTTCCCCTGAGGACTGCCTTCATTGTGTCCCATAAGTTTTGGTATGATGTGTTCTCATTGTTGTTCAATTCCAGAAATTTTGCAATTTCATTCTTTATTTCATCCACTATCCATTTATTGTTTAAAAGTGTGCTGTTCAGTTTCCAGGTGCCGTTGGGATTCTTGGTGGGTCTTTTGTTGTTGATTTCTAGCAATATAGCATTGTGATCTGATATCATGCAGGGAATTATGTCAATCTTCCTAAATATGTGGAGGCAGTCTTTGTGACCCAGTATATGGTCTATTTTAGAGAATGTTCCATGGGCTGCTGAGAAGAATGTGTAATCTGTGGATTTGGGACGGAAGGTTCTGTAGATGTCCGTTGGGTCTAAGTGATCTATGGTTTTGTTGAGCTCTCTTACTTCCCTGTTGAGTTTCTGTTTGAATGATCTGTCTATTACTGATAATGGTGTATTGAAGTCCCCAGCTATGATGGTGTTTCCGGTTATTTCTGTTTTATTGTCAAGTAGGTTTTGGCCTGGGTTACCTCACTAAATATAATCCTTTCTAGGAATAATGGAGCGTTTTAATGCATTCTTTCTATGAGAAGATAAATCCTGGGCAATAAAATTAAATAAGGAGATAGAAGAGTTGAACAACATAATTACATATGCTTGTCCTGGAGAACATATACAGAATTCATCAGCCACTGGAGAATATAAATATTTTTAAGCATACTTGCACTATTCATAAAAAGCAAGGTAATCCAGGCATGATTGTACGCAACTTTAGTCCCAGTACCTGGGTAGGCTGAAGTAGGAAGATAGAAGCTAGGTTGGGGTTACAGAGTGAGTTCTACATCAGCCCAAGCTATAGTGATACTCTGCTTTGGAAAAACAGACAAAACTGATGAAGCAAGGCTTTTGAGGAATACAGTTACTGATTTGGAGAAAAAATACACAAATTTCCTTTTTTAAAATATTTATATTTATTGATATGTATGTGGGACAGAGGGATGCTATGGCAAAGAAACTCCAGATGCTTGCACCACATTTTGCATCTGGCTTTATGTGGGTGCAACAGGTTTTGCAAGCAAGCACCTTTAACTGCTAAGCCAGTCTCTCCAGCCCTCCCACTTTTCTGGTCAGATGTGCTATTTAGTGACTAAACCCCAGGTTTAATCACAGGTGTCAGGATGAGGGTGTGGGGACTGCAGAAGTGGACATTTGCAATTATCAAGCTTCCCAGATAGATACTTTGAGACACCAAAAAGATCCTTTGTTTTGTACTGAAAGTCCTTTGGATAAGAAGGCTGTCCTTGCAGTGGGCATTGCCATTCACTTCTGAGCCAGGTCAGCTAAGGTATTCAGAGCAAAAGGCAGTGGAGTGTGGATAGGAAATAACGAAGATCAGTCCTGCTCCTTTCAGTAGAATTTCCTATGAAAGCAGCAGAAAGGACCCTAGTTATTCTGGCCTGAACCCCAGAAGGAGCTGGTAGGTCAGCACTGAGATTCACATGTACCCTTCCAAAACCATGACCATTCCTACTACCTCTCCTAAGGCCTGGCCAGAATTTCAGATGGGTCTCAGAAGTCTGCACTTTTATCATTGGAATGAAAGAATGATGGCTGGGTTTGAGAATCCTGAATGGAGGCTCCCTCTCACATATTGTAAAGGCAGGAGATGGAGGGATATTGCTATTATTTGAGGTGAGGGATATTCTCTCTATCTTGACAAGCCATCTGTAAGTAGTTCCAATCAGCTACTTCCTCCAGGAATCCCAGAAGCTAAGAAGACACACACATGCATTCATGCATGCTCATGTGCGTGCCTGGCCCAGGAATCCACATGATAAGGAAGTGATCAGGAACCTATGACCTGAGTCTTTCCCAGTCTGGAAGGGACACCAAAGAAATCACAGGGGAGCTAGTCCAGGTTATAGAGCATGGAGCTGATGGGTACTCACAGCTTACCCAGATAGGCCACAGTGTGCATTGTATAGCCTAAAAGGAAGATGAGGAAGTGCATCCAGTTGATGAAAGGTTCCAAGAAAAAGTAGATGAGGTTCAGCAAGGGGAAGGGTAGATGGTCTCCATGTCATAACTATTCATAATTCATAATTGGTCAAATGCTGAGAATAAGTGACATTTGAGAGCCCAGCCCTAAATTGACATTGATGTCCATCTCCACAAGGCTCAGAGAACATTGTAGAAGAGGATGTAGAAAGAATATAGCAGCTGGAGGATGTGGAAGAGTGTTGTGTAATGTTGTTTTCTGGACATGCTATGGACGTTGCACTCATATATATACAACAGACAGCAGATGTGGTTACCTGCAAAAGATTTGGCTGTCAATATGCTGTCAAGGATTGAGGAGAGGTTCATGAGACCCCACCCATTTCTAAATGGGAAAATTTCTAAATGGGAAAGCTAACTGCAATTGATAGTTTCTGTGGGAGGGAACACACTTTCTTTGGTGGTAGGTTGTTCATGCTTTGGCAAATAAACCCCAACCCATGCTCATGCAAGTAGCCCTAATTAAATTCAGTGGGACACACATGCACACACAAGATGTGGTAGTAGAAGAGGGACTAATTGGGAAAAGTAAGGGATTCAATAGGAGTGGAAGGGGGATAAGAGAAGGTTAATAGGGTGAATGTGACAAAAATACATTATGTATACATGTATATAAATACATGTATAAATGAATTATATATACAGGTATAAAATTTTCAATAAATTAATTAAGAAAAAAATAATTCACAGCCAGCCTTGGCTAAATAACAAGTATAAGGCTAGCTGGATTACATGAGAGCCTATCTCCAGCAAACAAACAAACCAAGCAACAGTAACAAAAGACATGTGTGACTGTCCAAATTGTCATCATAACATGTGAATGTTAGGCACAATTTTGATATCAGAGCAAGACAAGGTCAGTAATAGTAAGTAAAATTGAGTACTTGCATGGCTAAGATGGAAATGTCTTGCTTAAAGCTTACTTGCGTTGAAGTCATGCTTGCCTACTTTATGAATTAAAACAAGTAGGTAAAAGATTGGGCCAATGTCTCAGAGGGTAAAAGCATTTGCTCCTTAAGCATGAGGGCCTGAGATTCCCAAAGTTTTATATCCCAACACCCACACTGACTAAAAAAGACAGCTCAGTATGGAGGGAGAGACTCTGCTTCAAGAAAATATGTGGGTGAGCAATAAAGGAGAGCACCTAACATTCTGGTTTGACCTCCTCATGTGCACACACAGGGCCATCAATCTGCATATATGCCACACATACTATATCACAAGCCAAATGTTGTAAGACAATTGTGACTGTATTTTATCAATAGCCTATGTTTCCCAGAGGAAATAAAAATGTTTCTCCATTCTCTTCACTTGTGTGAACATTATCAAAGATACACCAACAGAGTGTGGAGCCAAGGACAAAAGTAGCAGCCCCATTGTCTAATATGTTAAACTAGCTCTGAGATGGGGCTATGAAAATAGACGAAGCAGCAGCTTGGATTATCTTTGTATAAAAGGAAATACTGAGAGTAAAAGGACAGGTCTACCACTGAGTTATATCCCCAGCATCTACATATATTCTTTTATGTGGCTTTGAGGACTCCATCCTTATCTGCTTATTCCCTATTTTATGGATTCTGTTTCTCAATTTCACTTGCTGGTTTTGCTTTTTAAAATTTTTTTATTTTATTTTTCTCAATTTTTAAAAACATTTTCCATGATTATAAAAGACATCCCCTGTTAATACCCTCCCTTCCCCGCTTTTCCCCTTTGAAATTCCATTCTCCATCACATCCCCTCCCCATCTCAATTAGTCTCTCTTCCATTTTGATGTCATGATCTTTTCCTCCTCTTATGATGGTCTTGTGTAGGTAGTGTCAGGCACTATGAGGTCATGGATATCGAGGCCATTTTATGTCTGGAGGGAGCATGTTGCAAGGAGTCCTACCCTTCCTTTGGCTCTCACATTCTTTCCATCACCTCTTCCACATTAGACCCTGAGACTTGGAAGGTGTGATTGAGATGTTACTCGGTACTCCAGTCACTTCTTTCCAGCACCATGATACCTTCTGAGTCGTCCCAAGGTCACTGCCATTTGAAAAGAGAAGATTCTCTACCCAAAGTGAGAGTAGCATTAATATAAGGGTATGACTATTAAGAGAAGTGCTTACTGGGCTGTTTGATAAGCATAGTATATACACTTATCCAGACATCAGCAGATGTTACACCCCTAGAGCTCATGACTAGGCCTGTTTTAAAGTTTTCCGTATCAGGGATATATTCCCTCCCATGGAGCGGGCCTCCAGCCCAATTGGAGGGCAGTTGGTTTCCACCATGATAGATGTGCCACTATTGCACCTGTTGGCTCCTTTGGCCTGGCTGGCCAAATATAAGGCTTGCAGTGTCCACTGTTGAGTATCTTCACTGGTGGTATCTCTTTCTCCCATTGAACTGCATGTAGAATGGCTACTTCCAGCTTTCTGTCAGCTGGTCTACTTGGAGGAGGTTATCAGCTCAGTTCCAGCAGGATTTTTTCAGTGGCCTTGCAGCCCATATATGTGGAGTCTTCAGCAATAGGGTCTTACCATAGATTCCTGGTGGGAAACCAAGGGCCTTGGCAATGAGCTATAATGTTTTGGGGGCATCAGGGACCTCCCTGGCCAACAACTCTCTGGAAGGTATCCCATCCTTGCAGGGCACTGAAAATTTTCTAGCAATGATCTAAACTCCTGAGTGTTCCATTGTCCCAAACTGGAGGATTCCATATGATTTATTTATATCCTCTTAGATTTTGATTAGCCCTCCCTCCACCTTTCCTCTATTCAGTCTCCTCCCTTGACCCCACTTTGGGCATTTTCACCCCCGTTAATCTAGTTTTCTACTTATATATATACAATACCAACCTATTAAGTACCCTCCTCCCTTCCCTTCTCTTCCCTTTGTATCTCTTTTTTAGCTTACTGGCCTCTTCTACTGAGCTTTTTCCTTCTCACACAGAAGTCCAATCATCTGTAGCTAGGATCCACATATGAGAGAGAACATGCGGCGCTTGGCTTTCTGGGCCTGGGTTACCTCACTTAGTATAATCCTTTCAAGATCCATCCATTTTTCTGCAAATTTCATAACTCCATTTTTCTTTACCACTGAGTAAGAACTCCATCATATAAATATGCCATATCTTCATTATCCACTCATCAGTTCAGGGACATCTAGGCTGGTTCCATTTCCCAGCTATTATAAATTGAGCAGCAATAAACATGGTTGAGCATGTACTTCTAAGGAAATGAGATGAGTCCTTAGGATATATGCCTAGGAGTGCTATAACTGGGTCATATGGTAGATCAATCTTTAGCTGTTTTAGGAACCTCCACACTGATTTCCACAATGGCTGGACCAGATTGCATTCCCACCAACAGTGTAGAAGCATTCCTCTTTTTCGACATCCCCGCCAGCATTTATGACCATTTGTTTTCATGATGGTAGCCAATCTGACAGGAGTGAGATGGAATCTCAATGTAGTTTTAATCTGCATTTCCCTGATGACTAGGGACATAGAACATTTTTTAGATGCTTATATGCCATCTGTATTCCTTCTTTTGAAAACTCTCTAGTTAGCTCCATAGACCATTTTTTAATTGGCTTGTTTGATTTCTTATTATTTAACTTTTTGAGTTCTTTGTATATCCTAGATATTGATCCTCTATCAGATCTATAGCTGGCAAAGATTTTTTCCCATTCTGTAGGTTGCCTCTTTGCTTTATTCACAGTGTCCTTTACAGTACAAAATCTTTGTATTTTCATGAGGTCCCAGTGGCTAATCGGTGGTTTTATTGCCTGAGCAATTGGGGTTATATTCGGAAAATCTTTGCCAAGACCAATATATTGAAGGGTTTCCCCTACTTTTTCCTCTAGCAGTTTTAGAGTTTCCAGTCTGATGTTAAGGTCTTTAATCCATTTGGACTTAATTCTTGTGCATGGAGAGAGAGAAGAATCTTTCATCCTTCTACAGATACATATCCAGTTTTCCCAACACCATTTGCTGAAGAGGCTGTCTTTTCTCCAATGAGTATTTTTGGCATTTTTATCGAATATCAGGTGGCTATAGCTACCTGGACTTACATCTGGGTCCTCTATTCTGTTCCATTGATCTACATGTCTGCTTTTGTGCCAGTACCATGCTGTTTTTGTTGTTATGGCTCTGTAGTATAGGTTAAAATCAGGTATGGTGATACCACCAGCCTTATTTTTGTTGCTCAGTATTATTTTAGATATTCTAGGTTTTTTGTGATTCCAAATGAATTTTTGGGTTGTTTTTTTCTATTTCCATGAAGAATGCCTTTGGAATTTTGATGGGGATTGCATTAAATGTGTACATTCGTTTTGGTAAGATTGCCATTTTCACAATATTGATTCTTCCAATCCAGGAACAAGGGATGTTTTTCCACTCCTTAGTGTCTTCTGTAATTTCTTGCTTGAGTGTTTTAAAGTTTTCATTGTAGAGATCCTTTACTTCCTTGGTTAGGTTTATTCCAAGGTACTTTATTTTCTTTGATGCAATTGTGAATAGGAGAGATTCTCTGATTTCATCCTCTGTGTGTTTGTTGTTAGCATGTAGGAAGGCTACTGATTTCTGTGTATTTATTTTGTATCCTGCTACATGGCTGTAGGTTTTTATTAGCTCTAACAGTTTGCTGGTAGAGTCTTTAGGATCCTTTATGTATAGCATCATGTCATCTGCAAATAATGATAACTTGATCTCTTCCTTTCCAATTTGTATCCCTTTTATGTGCGTCTCTTGCCTTATTGCTATGGCTAAGACTTCCAGTACTATATTAAATAAATGTGGGGACAGTGGACACCCTTGTATTGTTCCTGATTTTAGTGGAAAAGCTTCCAGTTTTCCCCCATTTAGTAATATGTTGGGTGTAGGCTTGTCATAAATAGCCTTTATTATATTCAGATATGTTCCTTCTATTCCCAGTCTCTGTAGGACTTTTATCATGAAGGGATGTTGGATTTTGTGAAATGCTTTCTCTGTGTCTAATGAGATAATCAAGTGATTTTTGTCCTCAATCCATTTATATAATGTATTGCATTTATCAATTTGTATATATTGAACCATCCCTGCATCTCTGGGATAAAGCCTATTTGGTCAGGGTGAATGACCTTTCTGACATATTCTTGTATACTGTTTGCCAATATTTTGTTGATAATTTTTGCGTCTATGTTCATGAGGGAGATTGGTCTGTAATTTTCTTTTTTTGTTCTATCGTTGCCTGGTTTTGGTATCAGGGTGATGCTGGCTTCATAGAAGGAGTTTGGTAGGATTCCTTCTTTTTCTATTTTATGGAAAAGCTTAGGATGCAATGGTGTTAGCTCTTCCCTGAAGGTCTGGTAAAATTCAGCAGTGAATCCATCTGGGCCTGGGCTTTTTTTATTTGGGAGATTTTTGATAACTTTTTGCATCTCCATGCTTGTTATAGGTCTATTTAAGTGATTAATCTCATCTTGATTTAATTTAGGTAGGTCATATAAATCAAGGAAATCATCCTTTTCTTTCAGATTTTCATACTTAGTGGAGTATATGCTTTTATAGATTGTCCCTATGACTTTTTGAATTTCTCTGGCACCTGTTGTGATGTTACCTTTTTCATCTCTAATTTTATTAATCTGTGTCTCTTCTCTCTTTCTTTTGGTCAGATTTACTAAGGGTTTAGCAATCTTGTTTGTCCTTTAAAAGAACCAATTCTTTCTTTCATTGATTCTTTGGATTGTTTTTTTGGTTTCTATTTCATTAATTTCTGTCCTAACCTTTATTATTTCTTCCTGTCTGCTGATTTTGGTTTGCCTTGTTTTTCTTTTTCCAAGGCTTTAAGGTGAAGCATTAGGTCATTTACTTGCGACCTTTCTAATTTCTTAATATAGGCACTTAAAGCTATAAGTGTACCTCTTAGGACTGCCTTCATTGTGTCCCAGAGATTTTGGTATGTTGTGTTCTCGTTATCGTTTGACTCTATAAATTTTTGATTTATCTCTTGATTTCTTTATTGACCCATTCATCATTTAGTAGTGTATTGTTTAATTTCCATGATTTTGTGTATGCTCCATATCCTTTCTTGCTATTGATTTGTAGTTTGATTCCATTGTGGTCAGATAGAATGCAAGGAATTATTTCAATTTTCCTGTATTTGTTAAGATTTGCTTTGTGTCCTAATATATGGTCTATTTTAGAGAATGTTCCATGTGCTGCTGAAAAGAATGTATATTCTGCAGCATTTGGATGAAATGTCCTATATGTATGTGTTAAGTCCATTCCTTCTATGACCTCATTTAGTCCAGATGCCTCTTTGTTTATTTTTTCCCGTGATGACATGTCAATTGATGAGAGTGGGGTGTTGAAGTCACCCCGTACCACTATGTTTAGTGTTATCTGTGATCTTAGTTCTAATAGCGTTTGTTTGATGCATTTGGGGGCCCCCATGTTAGGTTCATATATGTTTAGGATATGTCCTCCTGTTGGAGGGTGCCTTTAATCGGTAGAAAGTGGCTTTCCTTATCTTTCTTAACTAATGTTGGACTGCAGTCTACCTTGTCAGATATTAATATAGCAACCCCTGCTTCTTTTCTAGGCCCATTCGCTTGAAACAGTGTTTTCCAACCTTTCACCCTAAGATAGTGTCCATTGTTTGTAGAAAGGTGGGTTTCTTGGAGGCAACAAATTGCTTTTTAACCCAGTCTGCAAACCTGTGTCTTTTGGTTGGGGCATTGAGTCTGTTGATATTAAGAGATACTATTGAAAGGTGTGTATTCATTTTTTGCCATTTTTTTTGTAGTTCTTCCAGTTTCACCTTTGCTCTCTTGTGTTAACTAGTATTTTAGTATTGTTTGTTTTATACTGGTTCCTTATATGTGTGATTTTCTTTTTCTTCAGCATGGAGGATTCTTTCAAGTATTTTCTGTAGAGCTGGTTTTGTCTTCAAATACTCCTTTACCCTGCTTTTGTCATGGAATGTCCTTATTTTGCCATCTATTTGAATGTATAGCTTTGCAGGATAAAGTAACCTTGGTTGACAGTTGTTATCTTTCAGAACTTCACTCCACGCTCTTCTGGCTTTTAAACGTTGTGTTGAGTAATCTGCTCTCTTCCTGATGGGCTTGCCTTTGTAGGTAACTTGATTTTTCTCTCTGACTGCTTTCAATTTTTTCAATTTTTTCTTTGGTTTGTATGTTTGGTAGTTTGATTATAATATGGCAAGGACAGGTTCTTTCCATATTTTGTCTGGCTGGTGTTCTAAAGGATTCCTGTATCTGCATTGGCACCTCTTTCACAATTTGGGGGAAGTTTTCTTCTATGATTTTGTTGAAGACACCAACTATGCCTTTGTAGTGAAATTCTTCTCCTTCTACTATACCCTGAATTCTTATGTTTGATCTTTTCTAAGTGTCCCGAATATCATGAAATTCCCACTCATACTTTTCTGTTAGTTTGTCTTTCTCTTTGTTGGACTGTATTAGATCTGCCACCTGGTCTTCTAGCTTAGATATTCTTTCTGTCCTCTCTTTCATCCATCTACTGGTGAGATTTTCTATAGAGTTTTTTATTTCATTTACTGTTTTCTTTATTGCTAGCAATTCTAACCAGTTTTTCTTTATTCTTTCTATTTCCTTATTTATGTCTAGTGTTGACCTCTTTATTTCATTAAATGGCATCCTGTATCTTCTTTGTTTCCTTTGATTTCTTCGAACATATTTATAATCATTCTTTTGAAATCTTTCTCAGGCGTTTCCTCTAACTCATTCTCACTGGAGGTCATTTCTGATGCATTAATACTTTCGGTGGATTTATATAGTCTTGATTTTTGGTGTTTCTTGTGTTATAATGTATATATTTTTGCATCTTGGATTATTTAATGATTGGATTTTCCAGTTAGCTGGGTCTTAACAGATGTATCAATAGATCTGATATATATATCTTCAGGGTAGGAGCTTAAGGTGCTAGGTGTGGCTCTCAAGACTCTCAGAGTATCTACAAAAGTGACTCTAGGTGTTGGGTGTGCCTGCTATGAGAGTATTCAAGTAGGCTAAGTGGAACAAAATACAGGCAGATTCTAAAATTTAACTAAACAATGTACACTTTCAATGAAACACAGCACAGAGTATTTATCCAAGAGTAGGTATTATGACAACCAGATCCTCTGTCTGTCCCTTAGGCTGTGTAGTGCCTCACCCACTCCCTTAATCTTGACAACAAGGTGGTTAAGATTTATGGTGTTTTGAGGGTTCCAAGTCAGCTTGTGACCAGGTGAGACCTTTCCCTAATGTATAACAGAAGAGTAAACAAAGCCACTATAATTCAAGATGCAACAAATAACAAGCCTGAAATACAGCTTATGTAAGAATGGCAAATTTGACCATCCATCCAATTTAACATATAATTTATTCTGATATGGAAGGGGCAATTAGCACTTCTGGTTCAGGCCTATATACCAGGTTTATTAGGAGCGTACTGACCTAGTGTAATCCCAGTTATCTTTTGGGATGATTTTGGTCTCAGCTGCGCTCTTGATTGGGTCCCTCTTTGGCGCTTTGTCAGTTCAAGTAGGTGTGGCCGGGTCCCTGGACTGCTGCTCTCTTCCTGAGGGCTGGGCACTGGTGGTGGGGGAGGAGGAGGGAGCCAATGTGGCTCTAGTTTGCCCGCTGTTCCATGTGTTCTTCTACCTTGTGATCTGTTTCTCCTTTGTTCACTGCCATTCTCCCTTCATGTTTCTTGAGTTTGTGGAGAGCTTTTCCTGCGGCTCAAGCTGAGCCTGGAAGCTGGCTGGCACACCACCGCCAAGGTGCATGCCCCACCGGAGCAGCTTCTGCCTGCCCGAGCAGGCTCTGGATGCTCTGGATCTCTCCTACTTCTCCGCTGCTGTTTCAATTTCCTATATACCTTTTTAGTAAAGGTGTGTATTTTGCTGTTTTTTTTTTTTTTTTTTTTTTTTTTTTTTTTTTTTTTTGCTTCCACCCCCTCCAAGGCTACTTTGTTGTGGTACCTACGCTGCCATCTTACCTGGAAGTGGTTTTGCTTTTTTGTTTGTTTGTTTGTTTGTTTGTTTATTTATTTATTTTACTGGGGGATGTGGGAGAGGGATTGAGAGAGACTGGGTCTCAGTAGGTAGCTCAGGCTGGCCCAAAATTTTGGTAATTCTCCTACCGTAGCATTTCAAGTGCTGGGATTATAGGAATGACCCACCATACCCAGCCCTTGCTGGTTTTTCCTAATCCACTTTGCCTTCCGTGGTTCTATCTTTGGACCTTGGGTCTTCTCTATCTTTATTTACCCTTAGATAGTCTTAAGCTTATCAATACGATTTTTATGCTTTAGACTTACAAGTTCAAGTCCCAGCCTAACTCCCATAGCCTAATGCACTTCTCTTCTGTGTCTTCTAAACATGTTTAACTTTACTTTGGTCCATCAAGTCCCTGTACCCTTTCCTATTTAATTAATGACAACACCACTCTTCCATTTCTCTCAAGAAAAAATTTATTGAGGTTCATTATTTGATTTCACACTCTACATCTAACTAATGAATAAATCCCTGTGAATGTGCCTTTAGATGTGTCTATCCACTTCATGCTGTCTAGTTCAGCCTGGCCCAGCCACTATGAACTGTCAACTCATTTCAAGGAAATGCTGTTTCCTTCTTATCCTTACCCTTATCCCTGCCATTTAGACCATATTGATATGTAGTTCAGATCATGCCATTCCTTAATTCAAAACATTCCACTGGTTTCCCAGCTCAGAATAAACATTAAAGCCCTTCCTCTGATCTCCAAACACCTGCATGATTTAGCCTCCCTCATTAACCTCTTTTATCCTATCAGCCTCTTGTCCTATACTTGAACTAACTCATATTTCCTCAGGATAATCTGGCGTCCTCCAAACTTGCCCAAATGTTCCTGCCTCAGAGCCTCTGTACTTTATGGTTCTGCCTGAGAAAGTTTTCACCTTTTGTTTTAAAATGTTCCCTTATTCCTACATACATATTATATAGGAGTGCTCTCTTAAGTGCTCAGTATTATTTATTAGAATGATGGCTATGCTTTTTCCCCTGTTCTTTCTGTTAATCCAGACCTCAAGCTCCAAGTCCTCCTATTCACTCTCAAGGAAATTACATACAGCCCTCTTGAGAAGACTTCTGTCCTGGATTTGACTTGCTCTCTGCATTACCTACCATAAGTGGGAAATTAGTGATTATTCTCAAAATGTCTCCCCTGAGCTATCAAAGGCAGCTACATGTTAGAACCTTACAAATAATTGCTTCAGCTGTGACCTTAGGTAAGTAATTTTTGTAGAAGTTGCTATTTCTAAAGCAGGGAAAAGCCAGGTGTAGCTATGCATGCCACTCAGGAGGGAGAGAGGGAGAAGTGGGAGGATGGCCATAAATTCATGGCCAGCCTAGGACTACAGAGTTTCAGGTCAGCCTGCGCTAGAGTTAGACCCTACCTTGAAAGCACCAACCAACCAAAAAAGTTAGAGAATTGGAGAGATAGCTCAGTGGTTTAAAGGCACTTGCTAGCAAAATCTGACTGCCAGGGTTCCATTCCCTAGTACCCATGTAAAGCCAGATGCACAACATGGTACATGCATCTGGAATTCGTTTGCAGTGGCAAAAGACCCTGGAATGCCTGTACTCTTTCTATCAAATAAATAAGTGAAAATTAAATAAAAGCTGGGTATGGTGGCACACACCTTTAATCCTAGCACTTTGGAGGCAGAGGTAGGAAGACTGCTTTGAGTTCGAAGCCAGTCTCACTACAGTGAGTTCCAAGTCTGTCTGCGCTAGAGTTAGATCATACCTTGAAGGAAAAACAAACAAACAAACAAACAAAAATTAAATTAAAAAAAGTTAGGGAATATAAAAAGAACTATATCCAGGTGGTACTCAACTTATGGCAGTTTAACTGTTTTTTACCTTATAATGGTGTGAAAGCTTATGTTTTCAGTAGAAATTGGACTTTGACTTTTGGATTTTGATCTTTGGTTGTTTCTTGAGCTAATGAAAGGTGCACTAGGTGGTGTGCTACTCTCCCTGCAGTGCTAGGCAATGGAAGTGAGCCACAGCTCCCAGGAAGTCATGCAGTAACAAAAACAATTTTATTCTGGTGTATTGTGTGTTTCATCCAGCACCTTCAGGGTACAGGTATGTTTAGTGCATTTTTTTAAATTCCAAGCACCTTAAACTTAGAATGGCTGTTCATTGAGCTATAAACCTATGACAGGTTGTAGAGTGTCTATACCAGATAGATAATGAGATAGACAAAATAACAAGTATGTGATAATGTCAATGAGATGTCAAAATTTGCAAGAAGAAATCAATACTTATTTTATCTTCACAGGAATCATGTGTGGAAATTATTATGGGTTGAATGGAGGCAGATCCAAGGCTGGCATATGAGCAGAAGAGTGATTTACATGCTATAAATTTGTTAGGAGCATATTAACTATAAGGTAATTAGACTCTGTTAAGCCTAAGAGGCCAAACAGTGCATTTGGGAGACAGGAGAGATGGTCCCTTACAGAGACCCAAGCTGGGCTGTCTAATATAACTGCACTGCCATAGATGGATATTTAAGTTAATTAAAATTAGAAAATCAGTTCTTCATACACTCTTGCCACCTTGTAGCCACAAGTGTGTGGTTGCTATTCTATTGGACAAAGCAAAAAATTAGAAGCTTGTCATCATTACATAAAATTCTACCAGGTATTGCTAGCCCACAGTGCTCACCCTTGCCTATTGTAAGGACTTCTCAGCTTTTACACTTCTAGTTGGACACTGCAAAGTGTGCATGAAAGCAGGGCCCAGGGTGTCCAGAGCATAAGGAAGCATTTTCCTGTGGCCTCATGAACCAGCACTTCCTTCCTACTGAGAACTGTTTTTCAGAACTTTCAGGCATGTTTATCAGATCCTGATCTCTTACTCTACATAATTCCAGGTGCTGTCTAACACCTGGCTCTTTCCTTTTTCTGCTGTCTGTCCACCGGATTCCTCATTGGATGGATAAGAAGACAGAGGGAAGAAGCTGGTTTTGAAAAAAGTCTTTCAGTGTGTGCACTGTTTTAGTCTTGGTGTCCTCTTTTCTTCCCTGTCATGCATTTTCTGCTTGCTAAATGTCCTCCTATTTAAACTCTGTCAATCTATAGTTTCTCCTTGGTCATGATGGTCAGGTTTGGGTGTGCAAACACTATAGCTGCAGGCATATGCAATCCTGGGTGTTGGACAGACCACTTCCTGCATTGTTGGTGTAAAGATTGTTCTTTCTTTATTTCTAGATTAGTTCTTTTTTTTTTTTTTTTTTGGTTTTTCGAGGTAGGGTCTCACTCTAGTCCAGGTTGACCTGGAATTCACTATGGAGTCTCAGGGTGGCCTCGAACTCACGGCGATCCTCCTACCTCTGCCACCCGTGTGCTGGGATTAAAGGCATGCGCCACCACGCCTGGCTTCTAGATTAGTTCTTTAAGATCAACAGTATCGTTGTTTTTCCTATGTGCTGGGAGCCACATTGTGGTCATCCCATGTGTTCCTGAGGGAAGCATGAGAAGGTGAACAGTTGGCAAGGTATGGAAAGTTAGGGAATCTTGAATTGAGAGAGCTATAAAGAAAAGGGGGTGGATATTGGGTGTTGCAGTCAGCTTCATGTTGCTGGCAGGAAATACCCAAACAAGAACAGCTTTGTGGGAGAAAAGGGTTTGTTTTGGCTTACAGGCTCAAGGGGAAGCTGGCAGGGAAATTGATGGCATGATTAGAGGGCAGACATCACTTCCTGGCCAACATCAGGTGGACAACAGCAGCAAGAGAGTGTGCCAAACACTGGCAAGTCCACATTTATAGAAGGAACCAGGAGAGAGGAAAATTTTGAGGCTATTTAATTTTTCTTTCTTTAAATAGCATGCTCTCTAAATCAAACCCACATTTGAGTTTTCTTTTCTTTTCTTTTTAACTTATTTATTTTCAAGGGAGGGATGGGCATGCCAGGGCCTTTTGCCACTGTTAATAATCTCCACATGTGCACCCCTTTGTGCATCTGGCTTTACATGGGTACTGGGGAATCAAACCCAGACCACCAGGCTTTGCAAGCAAGCTCCTTTAACCACTTAGCCATCTTCCCATCCCTTGAGGGTCTCTTCAAAGGAGATGATTGAGGATGGAAATGATCAAGCATGGAGTTGGGATTAGCAAAGAAGCATTAAAAGCATTGAGTCAGGAGGACCCCGCAAAGCAGACTGAGGAAGAGTTACCAGAGTAGGAGTGATCATGCTTCAGAAAACTCCACTAAGCAGAAGACTGGACTCAAGTAGGAGGGAACAGCCAAGAATGTCCAAGGTGGTGGAAAGGGAAGTAAATTAAAACTAAAACTTCCTGGGCTGGAGAGATGGCTTAGCCGTTAAATTCTTGCCTGTGAAGCCTAAGGACCCTGGTTCGAGGCTCGATTCCCCAGAACTCACGTTAGCCAGATGCGCAAGGGGGCACATTCATCTGGAGTTCATTTGCAGTGGCTGGAGATTCTGACGCACCCATTCTCTCTCTATCTGCCTCTTTCTCTCTCTGTCTCTCCCTCTCAAATAAATAAATAAAAATAAACAAAAACTAAAACTTCCTTTTAAATTTATTAGAATATTGTCAGTGTTAATAATTTAGGTGGATTGGCAGGAAGTAAGACTATAGTTAGTCACTGAGAAGATAAGAAGTTGTTGTAGTTACCTTCTCATTGCTGGGGCAAACATCTGAACAGAAGCAGTATATCAGAAGAAAGCCTTTATTTAGGCTTACACATTCCAGGGGAAATGCCATTAATGGCGGAAGAAGCTGGCACATTTCAGCTTCCACAGCAGAGAGACAAACCAACACTAGCAAGCACCAACAGCCAGAGTTCAAACTGCTCTTCACCTAGCAACGGAGGACTGAAGATCTACCTATAGTGACATGCCCCCTGCAGCAGGAATCTGCCAGCTAGGGACTTAAGTAGGAAGTTTAATCTTAGTCAAAAATGCTTTAATGTAAACCAGGTGTGGTGGTGCACGCCTTTAATCCTAGCACTTGGGAGGCAGAGGTAGGAGGATCACTGTGAGTTTGAGGCCACCCTAAGACTACATAGTGAATTTCAGGTCAGCCTGAGCTAGAGTGAGACCTTACCTTGAAAAAAAAAAAAAGCCATGTGATGCATGCATGTAATCAATCACTCAGGAGATGGATGCAGGAGAATGAGAAGTTCAACATCATCTTTGGCTACATAGTGAGTTTGAGGCCAACATGAGTTACATGAGACAAGTTTAAAGTATTTTTCTTATGAGTTAAATTTTGATCAAAATTAGTAACCCAATCCTTATAACTTATAAGTGATATTGTATTTTGTCAAAGGCCTTTTCTGCATCTATCGAAATGATCATGTGGTTTTTGTGTTTAACCTTGTTTATGTGGTGTATTACATTGACAGATTTCTGTATGTTAAACCACCCCTGCATTCCTGGGATGAATCCCACTTGATCAAGGTGGATAAAGCTTTTGATGTGTTGTTGGATTCGGTTTGTGAGGATTTTGTTCAGGATCTTTGCATCTAAGTTCATTAGGGAAATAGGCCAGTAGTTTTCTTTTCTTGTGGCATCCCTGCCTGGTTTTGGAATTAGGGTGATACTAGCTTCATAGAAGGAGTTGGGTAGCTTTCCTTGTTCTCCAATTATGTGGCACAGTTTGAGGAAGATTGGTTTGAGTTCTTCCACGAAGGTTTGACAGAATTCAGATGAGAAGCTATCTGGTCCTGGACTCTTCTTTTTGGGGAGGTTTTTTTTTTATTATTACTTTTTCAATCACAATGAGTGTGATAGGTTGGTTTAGGACATTAATCTGCTGAGTTTAGCTTTGACAGATGGTATATGTCCAGGAATTTATCCATCTCCTCCACATTATCCAGTGTTTGGAGTAGAGTTTTTTGAAATAAGTCCTGATGATTCTTCCAATTTCACTTATCTCTGTTGTGATCTCTCGTTTCAAATTTTGTTAATTTGAGCATCTTTTTTTTTTTTTTTGCTTGATCAAATTGGCCAGGGGTTTGTCAATCTTGTTTGTTTTTTCAAAGAACCAGCTCTTTGTTTTGTCAATTGTCTTAATTGTTTTCTTAATTTCCGATTCATTAATTTCTTCTCTGATCCTAATCATTTCTTTCCTTCTGGAGCTTTTTGGGTTGGATTCTTCTTGCTTTTCCAGTGCCTTTAGGTGGATGGTTAGGTTATTGATTTGGGATCTCTCTGTCTTTGTTATGAAGGCATTTAGTGCTATGAATTTTCCCCTGAGGACCACCTTCATTGTGTCCCATAAATTCTGGTATGATGTGTTCTCATTGCCATTCATTTCTAGAAATTTTGCAATTTTTAATTTTTTCCACTATCCATTTCTTGTTTAAAAGTGTGCTGTTCAGTTTCCAGGCACCGATGGTATTCTTGGTGGGTCTTTCGTTGTTAATTTCTAGCAATGTAGCATTGTGATATGATATCATGCTGGGAATTATGTCAATCTTCCTAAATATATGGAGGCAGGCTTCTTAACCCAGTATATGATCTATTTTAGAGAATGTTCCATGGGCTGCTGAGAAGAATGTGTAGTCTGTGGATTTGGGATGGGATGTTCTGTAGACGTCTGTTAGGTCTAAGTGATCTATGGTTTTGTTGAGCTGTCTTACTTCCCTGTTGAGTTTCTGTTTGGATGATCTGTCTATTACTGATAATGGTGTATTGAAGTCCCCAACTATGATGGTGTTGGTGCATATTTCTGTTTTATTATCAAGTAAGTTTTGGTTTATGAACTGTGGTGCCCCTGTGTTTTGGTGCATACAGATTTATGACTGTGATGTCCTCTTGATGGATCATCCCCTTGATAACTAAGAAGTGGCCTTCTTTGTCTTTTTTGACCATTTTTGGTTTAAAGTCTATTTTATCTGATATTAATATAGCCATGCCTGCTTGTCTTTTATTTCCATTCACTTGGAATATTGTTTTCCACCCTTTCACATTGAGGAGGTGTCTGTCTTTAGTGGTGAGATGGGTTTCTTGAAGACAACAGATTGAAAGGCCTAATTTTCTGATCCATCCTGTTAGCTTGTGTCTCTTGATGGGTGAATTAAGGCCATTAATATTTAGGGTAATGACGGTGAGGTTGGATTTGATCCCTGCCATATTGTGTTGGTTTATGTGGTTGGGTGTTTTCATGGACTTTGAAGTTTTTTGTGCCTTATCTGAGTATGGTTATTATGATCTGCTTTTTGTAGGCATTTGAGTTTGATATTTGATTCTTATGTGTGGATAATTTCATGATATACTCTGTATAGGTTTGGTTTTTTGTTCATATAATTGTAAAGTTGAGTTTTGTCATGGAAATTTTTTCTTTCACCATCTATTATGAAGGATACTTTTGCTGGGTAGAGTAGTTTGGGTTGGAAGCCATAGCTTCTTAGACTTTGCAGTGTTTAATTCCAGGCACTTCTGGCTTTCAGGGTTTTCATTGAGAAATCTGAAGTAATTCTGATGGGGTTACCTTTAAAAGTGACGTGCTGTTTTTCATTGGTGTCAATGTTTAGAGTCTTAATGACAATATATCTTGGAGATTTTCTCCTTTGGTCCAATCTGCTTGTTAGCTTCTTGTATTTTGATGGGCCTTTCTTTTGGGAGAGTGGAAAGTTTTCTTTGATTATTTTGTTAAATAAGTTCTCCATGCATTTGTTCTGAATTTCTTCTTCTTGTGGTATTCCAGTGATCTGGATATTAGGATGTTTAAGGGTATCCCACAAATCCCTCATGTTCTGTTCACAAAAGTTTTGAACTTATTGAAACCTTTGAACTCTCAAACTGCTTCTTCGGTCTTGTCTTCCAGATCTGAGTTTCTGTCCTCCACATGGCTGATTCTATTCTTTAGAGCTTCTAGAGAGTTTTGGACTTGTTCAATTAGGTTTGCATTTTCTACAATTGTAGTGGGTGACTTCAGTACCTCACTCTCATTATTTGACAAGTCATCCCAGAAGAAAAAATAAACAGAGCCATTTGGATTAAATGATGTCATAGAACAAATGGACCTAACTGATATCTAAAGAACAGTCCATCCAAATTTGTAGAACACATTTTTCTAAACTGCACATGAAATGTTCTCTAAAATGGACCATATATTAGAACACAAGGCAAATCTTAACAAATACAGAAAAGTTGAAATAATTTTTTGTACTCTATCTGCTTGCGATGGGATTTAACTACAAATCAGCAACAAGAAAAACTACAGAGCATACTCAAAATCAAGAAGACTAAACAGTACCCTACTGAATGATGAATAGGTCATTGAAGAAATCAAAATGGGAACGCAACATACTAAAACCCTGGGACACAATGAAGGCAATGTTTAGATGGAAATTTATATTAAGCAGCCTTAGTATCTACAGTCATCAAGAGAAGTATTGATGGAATTGTAAAAAAAAAAAAAAATTAAATGGCCCAATTTTATGAACTGGCCCTTGTTTGGGGGGCTAAAGGCTTACATATTAATAAAATTGAGTGACTGAAAAGCAAACATCCAAATATCAGTATGTGCATTAAAGAATGGAACGTAAGCAATTCAGATCTGTCATTACTGGAAAAATCCATGTAGTTGAAAATATTCATAAATGCCAATGCATACTTATCAGGTTTAGACTAGGAGTTTGCTGAAATCTTTTCCATGTTACTGTTGTCATTCATCCTAAAAATGTGGCATTAACACATGGTGATATTTAAGTTTATAAAATATTTGCACTAAAAGTATGTGGGAGAAGTCATACTACATTAAGAAGAAAATTCATGAGCCGGGAGTGGTGGTGCATGCCTTTAATCCTAGCACTTGGGAGGCAGAGGTAGGAGGATCACCATGAGTTCAAGACCACCCTGAGACTACATAGTGAATTCCAGGTCAGCCTGGGTTAGAGTGAGACCCTACCTCAAAAAACAAAAAACAAAAAACAAAAAACAAAAGAAGAAGAAGAAGAAAATTCAGAATTCTTGAATAAATGCTTTTACCTGTAAACAATCCGTTTAAGTCAGTGAATAAAATGTACTTTTAGCATTTTCTACATTCTAGATATAGGTGAATACAGTTATGTTTTCAAAATGATACAAACAGTTGCTTAGATAATTGTAGAATATGTCCTGAAGAGAAATTAGCAGTTACTTAGATAACATAGAAAGGGATTTGGTGGTTGCAGCTTAGGGGTTATGACTTCAAGCTTTAGAAAGGGCATACTTATACTACATTAATCTATCATCACCACATTGCTTCAAATTTCATTTTTATTTTTTTAAAATCTTCAAAATACAACCAATATGATTAGTTGTGCCTTCAACAGACTCATTTAATCCCTAACAATATTGAAACACATCTTCATGAACAAAATTCCAGAAAAGGGAAAGAATTTTAAAACACAGACCAGAAAACAATCACAGAATATAGGTTTAATTAGTATTTTAAAACAAAACAAAACAAAACAAAACAAAAAAAAAAAACACCAAGAGCTGTGTGTGGTGGCAAACACCTTTAATCCCAGCAATCAGAATGCAGAGGTAGGAAGATTACCATGAGTTCAAGGCCACTCTGAGACTACATAGTGAATTCTAGGTCAGCCTGAGTTAGAGTGAGACCCTACCTCAAACAAACAAACAAACAAACAAAATAAAAACAGGAAAACAAATGTAAGTTCTTAAGCAAGACTTGCTTGCTACTCTGAATAATGTAAGATTTTTCTTGAGTTCCTTAAATGTAAGTGTTTTTGTTTTATTTTGTTTTGTTTTTCCTAGGTAGTGTCTCACTCTAGCCCAGGCTGATGTCGAATTCACTATGTAGTCTCAGAGTGGCCTTGAACTCACGGTAATCTATGTAGTTGCAGGATGGCCTCGAACTCTTGGTGATCCTCCTACCTCTGCCTCCTGAGTGCTGGGATTAAAGGTGTGTGCCAGCATGCCCAGCTCATAAACATAAGTTTTTGAACACACACAGACACGTAGGAAAAGAAGCTAGATTCCTTGGGAATGACCATCCCAGTACAACAGGATCACTTTATGACAAGCTGAACCTTTTTTACAATTAGATTTTAACATTATTTTGCCACTAATAAAAATGGGTAATGTGTGATTTACTTAAGTTATAGATCACAAAAGAAGAAAATTGAGTTCAGGTAATCACTGGGTACTACTAAAGTGGTTTGATTATTTCTTTAAGTTTTTAATTTTTGTTAATTTTTGAGAGACAGAAGCTGAGAGGGACAGATAATGGGCACACCAGGGTCTCCAGCCACTGCAAACAAACTCCAGATGCATGTGCTACCTTGTGCATCTGGCTTATGTGGATCCTGGGGAATTAAACCTATCTTTTGGCTTTGCAGGCAAGTGCCTTAACTGCTAAGCTATCTCCCAAACCCCCTGATTATTTCTTTAGAACAAAAACAACAACAAGAAAAGCCTGGGACAAGTGTGAAAAACACAACCTCTATAACAAACCACACTTATGAATAACTGGATCACACCTGAAACACTATATTGGTACTAGTGGGCAGAAAGGGCAGAAATTTCTTTCTAAACTACTGTCATATAGATGAACAGTGTTAGTATAAATTCTTTATTTACATTAAAGTATGATTCCATTTGCTGGTGTGACTAAACATTGGAAGGTAATTCTAAAGAAAAAGAAGACACATGACAAACCTTTGAGGTACATTATTCTAAAGTCACAAACCATTTTAGGTAATACTCTGGTAATCTGTTCAAAGTAAACCATTAACTAATGTTCTTATCATCTCGGCACCCATGAGCACAGACGTTTAGAAGACATTCTGTCATGCTGTTCAATTTTTATTAAAAAATCGTGATAGAACTTCTAATAACTTCATACACACACACACACACACACACACACACACATATGGTTGCAAGCGAACAATTTAATACTTCACCTTAAGGGCTTGGATAAAGAAAAACAAGTCAAACCAAAACTCAGTAGATGGGAAGAAATAATAAAGATTAGGGCAGAAATTAATGAAATAGAAATTTTTAAAAATCCAAAGGATCAATGAAACAAAGTTAGTTCTTTGAATGGATAAACAAAATTGCTAAACCCTTAGCAAATATGACCACAAGAAAGAGATGAAAATTAATAAAATTAGAAGTTAAAAAGACACCATTGTAACAGATACCAAAGGAATTCAGAAAATCATAAGGACATACTTTAATAACATATGCTCCTCTAAGTTTGAAAATCTGAAAGAAATGGATAATTTTCTTGATTTATATGACCTACCAAAATTAAATCAAGATGAGACAAACCATTTACATAGATATATAACAAGTATGGAGATCCAAGCAGTTATCAAAAATCTCCTAACTAAAAAAAGTCCAGGCTCAGATAGATTCACTGGTGAATTTTACCAGATCATCATGGAAGAATTAACACCAATGCTTCTCAAACTTTTTCATAAAATAGAAAAAGAAGGAATACTAATGAAGCCAGAATAACCCTGATAACAAAACCAGACAAAGACAGAACAAAAAAGAAAAGAAAAGAAAAGAAAAGAAAAGAAAGGAAAGAAGGAAGGAAGGAAGGAAGGAAGGAAGGAAGGAAGAAAGAAAGAAAGAAAGAAAGAAAGAAAGAAAGAAGACCAATCTCCCTCATGAACATAGATGCAAAAATTCTCAACAAAATATCAGCAAGTAGAATACAAGAATATCTCAAAAGGATCATTCACCCTGACCAAGTAGACTTTATCCCAGAGATGCAATATATACAAATCAATAAATGTAATACACTATATAAATGGACTGAAGGACAAAAATCGCATAATTATCTCAATAGTTACAGAAAAGGCATGTGACAAAACCCAACATCACTTTATAGTAAAAAAAGAGAATAGAAGGAACATATCTCAACATAATAAAAGCTATATATGACAAACCTACAGCCAACTGATTTATAGTAAATGGGGAAAAATTGAAGCTTTTCCATTAAAATCAAGAACAAGACAAGCAAGGGTGTACACTGTCCCCAATTTTATTTAATATGGTTTTAGAAGTCTTAGGTATAGGAATAAGACACAAGACATTAATAAAAGGGATAGACATTGGAAGAGATCAAATTATCATTATTTGTAGATGATATGATTATATACATAAAGGACCCTAAAGACTCTACCAGCAAACAGTTTGAGCTGATAAACACTTTTAGCAATGTAGCAGGATACAAAATAAACACACAGAAATCAGTATCTTTCCTATATACTAACAACAAATATGCAGAGTATGAAATCAGGGAATCACTCCCATTCATAATTGCCTCAAATAAAAGTACCTTGGAATAAACCTAACCAGACAGTGAAGGATCTCTACAATTAAAACTTTAAAACACTCAAACAGAAATTACAAAAGACACAAGGAAATGGACAGACATCCCTTGTTTGGATTATAAGAATCAATATTGTGAAGATGTCAATCTTACCAAAAGCAATCTACACATTTAATGCAATCCCCATTAAAATTCCAATGGAATTCTTCACAGGAATAGAAAAGCCATCTAAAAATTCATTTGGAAGCACAAATACCTCAAATATCTAAAACAATCACCATACTTGATTTTAACCTATATTACAGAGCCATAGTAACAAAACACTATGAAACTAGCACAAAAACAGTCATATAGATCAATGGAACAGAATAGAGGACCCAGATGTAACTCTGGGTAGCTATAGCCACCTGATCTTCTACAAAAATGCCAAAATTACTCATTGGAGAAAAGATAGCCTCTTCAGCAAATGGTGCTGGTAAAACTGGTTACGTATCTATAGAAGGATGAAAATTAATCCTAAGCTTATATATGTATATATGCATTGTAAGGCTTCCTACCTGTATGAAACTGGTGAGGATCAAATCTCAGTGTGATTAAAGGGCATCTGTGGAGTTGCTCACTGGAGTGGCTGATAAAGGTGCTGTTAGGGACACTCTCTAGATAAAGGTATTTCTCACAATTTCTACTATTGCAGGATCTCTGGTGCCCAGTGAAACTTGAACTCTAAGTGAAGTTTAAAATTCACCTAGGTTTTTATCATAATGAGTTCTCTGACATGTAAATAAATACATTTAATGTTTCTGTAATGTATGGTTGAGACATTTGTGAAGCTTCTGATGCAAGGGGAGGGCTGAACTCAAGACCTTTATCACATTACAGGTATATGGTTTTTCAGCAATGTGTACTGTCTGATGTTGAAGGCCTGAGCTGTGATGTAAGCTTTTATCACATACACTGTATTTGTAATATAACTCCTTGGTTTGAGTCCTCATTTTCTGTTGGGCAACAAAATCCCTACCTAGGAGGAAGCTGCCTCACATGTATACCACTGATGTGGTTTCTCTTCCATGTGAATTCTCTGATGTACAATAAGGTCTGAGCTGCAGTTGACAACTTTTCAAGGCATTTAAAAGTGTGAGTGTGAGTTGCTTGGTGCCTAATTAGGATGGCACATGAGTAAATCTTCTCATGCATACCAAGTATTTATTTGGCTTTTCACCTGTGTGTACTCTCTGGTGTACAATAAGATTTGATATCTGGCCAAAGCACTTCTCACATACTCCACACTTATAGGGCTTTTCCCCCAATATGAACTCTTTTATGTACAATGAAGCCTGAATGGTGTTGATAACCTTTCTCACATTTATTACATTTGTAGGGCCTTTCACCAGTATAAGTCTTCTGGTGGCTAATGAGATCCAATTTCCCATTAAAGCTTTTTTACACTCTAGACATTTAAATGCTTTCTCACCTGTGTGAGACCTTTGGCGCCTTATGAGCTTTGTGTTTTGACTGAAGCATTTATCACACTCATGTATGGTTTCTCACCTGTATCACTTTGCTGGTGGACAAGCAGATCAGAGCTGTGATCAAAATGCTTGCCACAGATATCACAGGTGTAGAACTTTATACCAGCATGTATTCTCTGGTATCCTGAAAAGGCTTAGGGGTGCCAGAGTTCTTCACACATTTGCTATATTTATAAAGTTTCTTATAATTGTGGATCCTGTAGTGTGAAATAAAATCTGAGCTTTGGATGAAGATTTTCTCACACATATCATATCTATAAGGATTATTCCCAGAATAGGTTCTCTCATGTGCAAGTGCTAAATTTTCACAATATTTTTGTTCACATTCAAGGCACTGGTATATTTGATTATCTATTTGAGTAATTTCATGCACATGAATAAAAATATTTTTACCTTTCTGATAACGTACATGTTATATTTTTCTTTTTTGAGTTCTCTGATTACATCTCTCTTTTGAAGTATACATTTTTTATGGCTCTCTCCTAGAGAGTTTTCCACTGGACTTCACATATATATATATAATTTATTTGAGAGAGAGAGAAAGAGAGAGGGGCATGCCAGGGCCTCCAGCCACTGCAAAGGAAGTCCAGATACATGTGCCCCCTTGTGCATCTGGCTAACGTGGGTCCTGGAGAATCGAACCAGGATCCTTTGGCTTTGCAGGCAAATGCCTTAACCATTAAGCCACCTCTCCAGCCCTCTACTGGTCTTCTTAATTCATTATTGCTTTCATAGTTGTTGTCCTGATACGTTGAAAGACACATCTGTTCCAAGTCTTTTAGATAAACAATCTGCTTTCACCAGTTTCCAGCATCATATATATTAGTCTTTTAATTAGTACTTTCCAAATCAAGACTCAAGACTTTTTTCCTTGAGCACCAGAAGGTCTGTAATCCAGAACTCCCAACACTCAATTCTTCCCTCTCCTCCAGGGACCACAGTACTGGAAGGCTTTTCCTTCTACTTCCCATTGTCTGTTTCATTCTGGGCCCGCCTGACCTCAGGGGCCCTGGCCCATCCATGCCCATGCCACATGCCCACTGTGGGTTGCAGGCCTTTCCCTTCTTGGCAGCACTTATCTAGCCATGGCCAGTACCCAGGAACATATTTCCAGTCAACTATAAAGGCTGTTTGTTTCAGCTTTTTCTCTCCCTCTGCATCCCCTAGCTCTGCTATGTAATCTCTGCTTGGATACCTATGAGTCTGGTTTTCTCCAACCCACCCTAGCATGGTAGGGGAGAGCAGAGTACTTTTTCTTTTTCTTTTCTTTTGGTTTTTCAAGGTAGGGTCTCACTCTGGCCCAGGCTGACCTGGAATTCACTATGTAGTCTCAGGGTGGCCTCAAACTCACGGCGATCCTTCTACCTCTGCCTCCCGAGTGCTGGGATTAAAGGCATGCGCCACCACGCCTGGCATACTTTTTCTTAGCCTGAGTAATTTTCTGCTTGTCTCTGCTTTATACTTTGGGGTAACTTCTTACTTTAATTACATGTATGATTTTCCTCTGGTCTCTGAGTCTACGACATGTGTATTTCACTTATACTCTAGATCTACCATGTGGGTATTTAACTCTGGGCCTCTTTCCTGTGTCATTTTTCTAAATTTGGGGTAACCATGGGTATAACTTTCCTTACTCATTTCTCATCTTAGTTAATCATCTTAATTTCTTGATCTCTGCTTTGATATTTTTCTCTGCTACTCTTCCTTAAGCCACCACCATTTGCCTTCTTAACTTTCTTAAGTACTTCTCAAGCAGATGCTGTGCATGGTCCTTTTAAATCTTCCTACACAAGCTCCTAGGTTCTATCTTCCATGTATTTGTGACTCTACTCATCTTTCCATAAAAACTTCAATTGCTCTTAAATGAATCATATGTGTTTTCCATACATGTTGACTGCTTTCCATGTGTTTATGACTGCTCTAGCCTTTTTCTTAGATCCCAATATCCCCTAAATAAACCCCACAATTTGTGATTCCTCTCTAAATAAACTTAATAACCCATAATTTATCTTTCTTGAGTCTGCTTTTTTATTAATTCTTTGTTAAAAATAGGACAGGATGGGCTGGAGGGATGGTTTAGCAGTTAGGGCACTTGCCTGCAAAGCCAAAAGACCCAGGTTTGGTTCCCCAGAATCCATGTAAGCCAGATGCTCAAGGTGGCACACATGCCTGGAGTTTGGTTGCAGTGGCTGAAGGCCCTAGTGCATCCATTCTCTCTCTTTCTCTCTCTCTCTCTCTCTCTCTCTCTCCCTACCTCTTCTCTTTCTCTCTCTCAAATGACTAAAATAAAAGAATAGGACAGGCCACCAAATTGGGGTTCATAAACTTAGGGTATTCCTCCTGGACTCCAAAATCTTGTATCACTATTACCTAGTTAAAATGTGTTTTTATAATATGGACTGTGAAAGTGGCCCTATCTATATTCCCCTATCATTTCCTGTTGTCAATAGTAAGTCTTATATCTTTAAAATTTGTATGGAATGAAAGATAGCATCCTATCACCATGTTCCTGATGGATTTTCTGCATGGCTGTTACTGGTAAGAGAATTCTCTGCTATGTAGCTGTGCACATCAGAGCACACCCTATGTAACAGCAAGAATTTATGATTTGGTATAAAATTTATGAAATATGATTATGTCTGAAATAAATATCACAGATTGAATACAAGTAAATGCTAAAGTTAGAAGATATTCAGTCAGGTAACTATGTGTCATAGTCAGCTCCACTTTGCCGGGATGAACATCCAAACCAGACATGGTTTATGGAAGAAAGGAAATTTATTTCAGGCTTACACATCCAGGGAGGTTCCATGATGGTGGAAGAAGCAGGCCGCCTTTCACAGATCCACAGAGAGAAAAAAAACACCACCAACACCTCAAGCAAGAACCAAACCACAGGGATCCAGGCAGAGTTCGCCCTGCGTACCTTAGGCTGGAATTAGTATTTGCCCCCAGTGATACCCTCTTCTTGTGTCAGGAGTCTGCCTGTTAGAAACAAGAGCTGCAAACTCAATTTTAATAACACCTGAGTCTATGAGGGGACATAAATTCTAGCCATCACATTCCACCTCTGGCCCCTAAGAGACTCATAACCATCTCATATTGTAAATTATATTCAGTCCAACTTTAAAGATCCCCATAGTCTTTGCCAACTTAAGATTGTTCCAAAGTTCCAAGTCTCATCTGAGAGTTAAGATTGTCTCTTAACTATGAGTCCTGGAAAATCAAAACAAGTTACATACTTCCAACATGTAATGGCATAGGTTAATATTTCCATTACTATAAGGAATAACAAGGAAAGACCAGATCAATGCAAAATCAATTAACATTAGGCAAACATCAAACATCTGCAGTTCAAGACTGATATCCATAATGAGTGATGAATGCCTGGATTTAGCTGTACTAAGTGGCTAGGAAAACTTCCATCCCAAGCCAACAGTACTCCAAGGTAGCTCTTGCACAGTCCTGGTATTTCCAGAACATCTTTGGGTCTCCATGCAAACCATAGTCCATCTTCCAATGGCTTCACTTGTCACTTCATCAGGATCATCATGCCCTGCCTCACTGGAACTGTCTTCACTTCATAACCCACTCCATGCATTTTTCATGCTTCTGAAACCAGTATCAGGTGTGCAGGGCATAGCCATATTCTTAATTCAGGGATGAAATAAATTGTTACATTGAAAAGTAGGTTGCTTCCTTTTCTAAAGAGTTTGCATTACTGTGATTTAGTCTTTCTGGGGTGTAATCACCTCAGGCATTCTTTCCATTGTTTCACTGTAAAGCAGTTGGGCCATCCTTAATTATGGTAATCTTCTCAATAATAGCAGATTTAGTAACCAGTCTCAGTGCCCATAACCTTAAACTTGCTTGGGTTTTTCTAACATTAAATCTTACATTTTTTCATTTCTATATCTTCTGCCGAGCACATCATTACTTTCAAATTCAACCTTGATTAAACCCTCTTGGCATGGGCAGCAGAATGCAGACAACCCTTATGCCAAAGACCACTTGAAACAAAGTTCACTTCAGTCTTTCCTTCCCTTTGAAAGTTCATAAGCAAAGCCTGCAAATACAATTACCTCTGAACTTATCATTTTCAAACTCTCACCAGAACATTCCATAAAACATGGCTTACCACCCTAGAAGTCATCTTCAGTTGCAAGGACTAAGTCCATGCCCCATTCCTCCAAAACAAAAGTTCTAAAAGACCAAAATCCACATGGTCAGATTCATCATGGATCAACAACCCACTCTTTGGTACCAATTTCTATCATAGTTGGCTCCATGTTACTAGGATAAACCTCCAAAGCAGATACAGTTTATGGGAGCAAGGGATTCATTTTAGGCATACAGATCCAGGGGAAGTCCCATAATGGAAGAAGAAGCTGGACCCCTTTCACAGATTTACGCAGAGAAAAACCACCAGCAGCATCACAAGCAAAACCAAGCAAGTACACTCTGGGAACCCCAGGCAGAGCTCAAGTACTCTGTATACCTTAGGCTGGATTTCAGATCCTCTTAGTGATATGTGCCCTCCCCCCCCCCCACCCTCACATCTGCTGGCTATAAGCAGAAGTTGCAAACTTAATTTTAATAATATCTGACTCTATTAGGGGACATACATCCAAATTACCACACCATGTATAAAAACCATTTCTGCATAACCCCTCCGCTATAGTTACTTTTGCAAGGGCCGACACAAGTGATTCCATTGTTGTTGTCAGCTTTGAGACAGGGTCTCCTTTTGTTGTAAAGGCTGATATTGAACTTATGATTCTGCCTTTAATTCTCCTAATACTGAGATTACAAGTATATGTTACTATGTTTTATGTGAGTTTACTTTGGCTCTGACAATTTCCTCCCTTGTCTTTGAAGACATTGATTAACAACTTGGTGGTTTAATCTCAATTGTCCTTCATCACTGGGGTGAGATCTGTCCTAGTTGGGCTAATCTGATTCCATGTTGGGGAATTCAAGTAAGTAACAGATATTAAGGACTTAGTGCAATGGTTAGGCAGTCAGCAACATTTCTGAGACTTGTACTATCTATATCTCTTTTATTATTATCCTTTTAAATTTTCCATTATTGTGTGGATGTTTGGGTTCCGGCACTGGTATCAGCTTGGAGTGATACTCAAGGCAGGATCATGAGCTCAATGCCAGCCTTTACTAAAAAACAAGACACTTAAAATGCCTCAAAGCTGACAACAATAACAAAACTCTTTTAGCCAACCTTAAGCAAGTAGGAGTACAAAAGGAGTGGCTCCCACGACAAGCCTACCTAAATGCATTTATATATATATATATATAATTATTATTATTAGAGACAGAGAGATATTGGGCACACCAGGGCCTCTAGCCACTGCAAATGAATTTCAGACACATACACCACCATCTGCATCTGCCTTACATGGATTATGGGGAATTGAACCTCAATCCTTAGGCTTCACAAGCAAGCACCTTAACCACTAAGCCTCTCTTTAGTCCCTAGATCCATTATTGAATTTAATTTTTCCTGTTGTGGTGACATAAGGTGAGTAGAAAAATAAGGTGGAGAGAGATTGAGGAAAATCCTAACATTGACATCTGGCCTCCATATGCTCATATATATTAAAACATATATACATGCATACTTGCACACCATACACACATACACTTAAGCAAAGAAAAATTAAACGTACAAATAAGGTTTTCTTTTGTCATTAGGAGTTATACTTCTACAGAATGTTGACAGACAATAGTCTTCCTCCCTTCCTTCCTTCCTTCCTTCCTTCCTTCCTTCCTTCCTTCCTTCCTTCCTTTCTTTCTTTCTTTTTGCATGGATATATGTGGTGTATGTGTGTGTGTGTACAGAGGCCAGAGGATAAACTTGGTTGTTATCTTCAGGTATGCTGTCCACATTTGAGACAAGAGCTATCATTGTCTTGGGGCTCATTTACTAGGCTAGACTGGCTGGATAAAGAGTTCAAGGCATCCACTTGTCTCTGCCTCCCCAGTGCTGGGATTATAGGCACCTGACATCAGGCTCAACATTTATATGAGTACTAAGGATTGAACTCAGGTCTTCATGTTTTCACTTTATGAATTGAGCCAACTCCTGAACCCCTCCAATACTTTCTCATTACAAATCATTTTCTGGGGCTGGAGAGATGTCTCAGTGGTTAAGCGCTTGCCTGTGAAGCCTAAGGACCCCAGTTCAAGGCTCAATTCCCCAGGACCAACATTAGCCAGATGCACAGGAGGCACATGTATCTGGAGTTCATTTGCAGTGGCTGGAGGCACTGGCACACCCATTCTCTCTCTTTCTCTCTCTTTCTGTCACTCTCCAATAAATAAATAAAAATAAAAAAATATTTTAAAAAATCATTTTCTGGGCTGGAGAGATGGCTTGGTGGTTAAGTGCTTGCCTGTGAAGCCTAAGGACCCTGGCTTAGTACCCACCAAATAAGGGAGGGTCCCTTTAGACAAGGGTCAGGGATGAGGGAAGTAATGGTATCAACATGTGCTGTTTACATACTGAGTATGTCAATAACTAATAAAAATAAAATATAAAAATAGTGTGAGACTTCCAGTTAAGATGGCAGTGTTGGTACCACACCAAAGCAGCCTAGGGGAGAAAAAGCAAAAAAAAAAAAAACAAAAAAAAAAAAACCAAAAAAAAAAACACCCCCCCCCAAAAAAAACCCAGAAAAATACACTCTTGTACTAAAAAGTGAGCTGTATAAGAAATTACCAAGGGCAGCAGAGAAGTGGGACAGGCCCAGAGTGCCCAGAGACTACAGAGGCAAGCTGAAGGGGCTCCAGCTGCAAGAATCGGCATGAGCCACAGGAAAAGCCAGATGAGGAAATTCTCCACTCACACTGCTGTGACCAACTGAGGAGCAGCTCATGAGGAAGAGGATCATGTGGACCAGCGGGAGAACTAGAGTTGCCATCCACAGCCTCCCCTCCCCCACCACCAGCGCAAGTACCAGCAAGCACCAGAGACCTGGAGAATGGAGCTCACCTACACAGCACCCAGCACTAGTGACCAGAGCAGTGATCCAGCAACACAGCCAGCCTACCTGAACCCACAGCACAGCAAAGAGGGACCTAAGCAGGAGCACAACATAACTGAGACCAAAACCATCCCAAAAGGTAACTGAGATTACACCAGGTTAGTACCCACCAAATAAGCCTGGTATATAGGCCTGAACCCGAAGTGCTAATTTGCACCTTCCATATCAGGATAAATTATGTGTTAAATATGATGGTTGGCCAGATTTGCCACTCTTAAATAAGCTATATTTTGGGCTTGTCATTTGTTGCTTCCTGATTTATAGTGGCTTTGTTTCCTCTTCTGTTGTTCATTAGGGAAGGGTCTCACTTGGTCACAAGCTGACTTGGAACCCTCAACAGACCAGAAATCTTAGCCTCCTAGTTGACAGGATTAAGGGTGTGGGGCAACACACATCCTAAGGAACTGTGACTTTGTTAGAGGATCTGGTTATCATAATACCTACTCTTGCATAAATGCTCTGTGCTGTTTTACATTGAACTTGTACATTGTTTAGCTAAATTTTACAATCTGCCTGTAGTTTGTTCCAAACAGCCTACTTGAATACTCTCATAGCAGGCAAGCTCAACATCTAGGGTCACTTCTGCAGATACTCTGAGAGTCTTCAGAGCCACACCTAGCACCTTAAGCTCCTACCCTGAAGATATATAACATCAGATTGATTGATACGTCTAATAATACTGCAGCTAATTAGAAAACCCAAGCAAGGCAAACTGAAAATCAGTAGATGGGAAGAAATAATAAAGATTATGGCAGAAATTAATGAAATAGAAACCAAAAGAGCACTCCAAAGAATCAATGAAACAAAGAGTTGGTTCTTTGAAAGGATAAACAAGATTGATAAACCCTTAGCAAATCTGACCAAAAGAAAGAGAGGAGACACAAATTAATAAAATTAGAGATGACAAAGGCACAACCATGAAGATACCAGAGAAATTCAAAGTATCATAGGGACATACTATAAGAACATATACTCCACTAAGTTTGAAAATCTGAAAGAAATGGATGATTTCCTTGATTTTTATGACCTACCTAAGTTGAATCAAGATGAGATTAACCACTTAAATGGACCTATAACAAGTATGGACATCCTAGCAGTTTTCAAAAATCTACCAATTAAAAAAGTCCAGGCCCAAATGCATTCACTGGTGAATTTTATCAGACCTTCAGGGAAGAACTAACACAATTGCTCTTAAACTTTTCCATAAAATAGAAAAAGAAGGAATCTTACCAAACTCCTTCTATGAAGCCAGCATCACCCTGATACCAAAACCAGGCAAAGATAGAACAAAAAAAGAGAAAATTACAGACCAATCTCCCTCATGAATATAGATGCAATAATTCTCAACATAATATGGGCAAACACAATACAAGAATATATCAGAAAGATCATTCACCGTGACCAAGTAGGCTTTATCCCAGAGATTCAGGGATGGTTAAACATACACAAATATATATATATATATATATATATATATATATATATATATATATATATAATATTATGTAAATGGACTGAAGGACAAAAATCACAAGATCATCTCATTAGATGCAGAAAAAGCATTTGACAAAATCCAACATCCCTTCATGATAAAAGTCCTACACAGACTGGGAATAGAAGGAACATATCTCAATATAATAAAGGCTATTTATGACAAACCTACAGCCAACATATTTACTAAATGGGGAAAGACGTGAAGTTTTTCCACTAAAACCAGGAACAAGACAAGGGTGTCCACTGTTCCCACTTTTATTTAATATAGTGCTGGAAGTCTTAGCCACAGCATTAAGGCAAGACACACACATAAAAGAGATAAAAGTTTGAAAGGAAGAGGTCAAGTTATCATTATTTGCAGATGACATGATTCTATACATAAAGGACCCTAAAGAGACTACCAGCAAACTGTTAGAGCTGATAAACACCTATAGTCATGTAGCAGGATGCAAAACACACACACAGAAATCAGTAGTCTTCCTATATGCTAATAACAACAACACAGAGGATGAAATCAGAGGATCACTCCATTCACAATTGCATCAAAAAAAAAAAAAAAAGTACCTTGGAATAAACCTAACCAAAGAAGTAAAGGATTTCTACAATGAAAACTATAAAACTCAAGCAAGAAATTGCAGAAGACATGAGGAAATGGAAAGACATCCCTTGTTCTTGAATTGGAAGATTCAATATTGTGAAAATGGCAATCTTACCAAAAGCAATCTACACATTTAATGTAATCCCCAACAAAATTCCAAATGGCATTCTTCACAGAAATAGAAAAAAAAACAATCCAAAAATTCATTTGGAAGCACAAAAAAGTCTCAAATATCTAAAACAATATTGAGCAACAAAAATAATGCTGGTGGTATCACCATACCTGATTTTAACCTATAGTATAGAGCCATAGTAACAAAAACAGCATGGCACAAAAGCAGACATGTAATAGAATAGAGGACCCAGATGTATCTCTGGGTAGCTACAGCCACCTGATATTTGAAAAAAATGGCAAAAATACTCATTGGAGGAAAGACAGCCTCCTCAGCAAATGGTGCTGGGAAAACTGGCTATGTATCTGTAGAAGGATGAAAATAGATGTTCTTCTCTCTCCATGCACAAAAATTAAGTCCAAGTGGATTAAAGACCTTAATATCAGACCTGAAACTCTGAAACTGCTAGAGGAAAAAGTAGGGGAAACCCTTCAACATGTGATGTTCAGTTTCCAGGCACTGATGGGTTACTTGGTGGGTCTTCTGTTGTTAATTTCTAGCAATACAGCATTGTGATCTGATATCATGCAGGGAATTATGTCAATCTTCCTAAATATATGGAGGCAGGCTTTGTGACCCAGTATATGGTCTATTTTAGAGAATGTTCTATGGGCTGCTGAGAAGAATGTGTAGTCTGTTGATTTAGGATGGAAAGTTCTGTAGATGTTCGTTAGGTCTAAGTGATTTATGGTTTTGTTGAGCTCTCTTACATCCCTAGTCATCAGGGAAATGTATAATGAAACTACATTGAGATTCCATCTCACTCCTGTCAGATTGGCTACCATCATGAAAACAAATGTTCATAAATGCTGGTGAGGATGTCAAAAAAGAGGCACCCTTCTACACTGTTGGTGGGAATGCAATCTGGTCCAGCCATTGTGAAAATCAGCGTGGAGGTTTCTAAGGCTGCTAAAAATAGGTCTACCATGTTACCTAGCTATAGCACTGCTAGGCATATATCCTAACGACTTATCTCACTACTTTAGAGATACTTGCTCAACCATGTTTATTGCACTCTATTTAATTCATGAGCTGAGATAGCAAGAATCCCAGTTACCTCATTTCATAATGGATGGAAGATGGAAGGCCAATGTGCACTTGAAATTTTTTTAATCATTCTCTTTTATTTTTATTTATTTTTTGAAAGATCAAGAGAGAGCACATGTGTACACTATTACAAAAAAATTTCAGATGTGGGCTGGAGAGATGGCTTAGCAGTTAAGCACTTGCCTTTGAAGCCTAAGGACCCTGGTTCGAGGCTCAATTCCCCAGGACCCACATTAGCCAGATGCACAAGTTGGCGCATGCATCTGGAGTTCGTTTATAGTGGCTGGAGGTCCTGGTGTGCCCATTGTCTTTCTCTCTTTCTCTGCCTCTTTCTCTCTCTGTCTGTTACTCTCAAATAAATAAGTAAAAATCAACAAAAAATTTAGTTTCAGATGCATGCCCCATTTTGTGCATCTGCTTTTACATGGGATCTGGGGAATTGAACCCAGGGAAAGCAAGAGCCTTTAATCACTGGGCAATCTCCCTATCCCACTATTCTTTAAACAAACAAACAAGAAACAAGCAAACAAACAGACACTTTTATTGACAATCACCATACAGCTGCACAATATTCCATGGTCATAATCCTCTCCTACCACCCTCTTTCATCCTCCTACCTGTATACCATCCATTGAATCTCTTCTCATTCTATCTAGTCTCTATTTTATTTTGATGTCATCACTTTTTCCTCCTGTTATTCAGGTCTTATGTAAGTAGCATCAGCCACAATGAGGCCATGAATTCTAAGAACACTTTGTATCTGGAAGACAGTATGACAAAGCACTCCTTCTTTCCTTTGACTCTTACATTCTTTCCATCACCTCTTCAACAATGGCTCTTGAGATTGGAGGTTATCATAAAGATGTCTTCCTCTATGCTGCATACTCTTCTGTCACTTCTCAGAATTTTGATGAATTTTGAGTCTCTCCATTGGTCAATGACATCTGAAAAAAGAATCTTCTCTAACCAAAGTGAGAGTAGCATTAATAGGGGCTGTAAAGATGGCTTAGTGGTTAAGGTGTTTACCTGCAAAGCCTAAGGACTCAATTCAATTACCTAGTACCCATGTAAAGCCAGAGAAACAAGTTAGTGTATGCATCTAGAGTTTATTTGCAATGGCTAGAGGCCTGGCATATCCATTTTCTCTCTCTTTCACCCGTTCACTCTTAAATAAATAAAAAAATAAAATTTTTCAAAAAGAGAGTAACAATACTATAGGGCTTAACATAAGTATTTAGAGGGTATAATATATCCATGTAGTCAAACGACAGTAGTAATTTCCCTTCTACGGCTTATGACTTCCCCAGTCATAGGTTTTTGATTAAGTTTTTACTAATAAGCATGAATACCCTTCTTTGGAGTGGGTCTCAAATCCAATCAAAAAACATTTGTTTTTCTCATAACAGACATTCCACCATTGTACCACTTGAAATATTTTTTCCTGGATGTCCAGCTTTGTAACTTGCAGGGTCTACTGCTGGTTAGGACCACTGATGACGTTTCTTCCACAACAAGCTGCATAACTTTATCCAGCACCATGAAAGCTAGTCACCAGGAAGGAAGTTTCCAGATCATCTCCATATTGATGCCTCAGGTGGACTAGGAATTTTTTGTTTTGTTTTCTTTTTGACTTTTCGACATAGGATCTCCCTCTCTAGCCTAGGATGACCTGGAATTCACTATGTAGTCTCAGGGTGGCTTTGAACTCACAGTGATCCACCTACCTCTGTCTCCCAGTTGCTGGGGTTAAAGGTGTGTGCCATCATGCCAGCTTGGACTAGGAATTTTTTGCTCTGCTATTCCTAAATCATCTAGACACAGCACATTGATCTACTACTTTTTAGAAGATTAAAAAGAATATTGCTGGGAAGTATTAACTATCTTGGCTGGACATGTCTTTTTCCCCAGTGGGTTGGAGTAAACTTAAGTGAGGCAATGATCAGAGATGTAGCCCTCACAACCACAAGAAATTTTGCTAGGCTTTGGTTGCATACAGACTTTAAAAAATTGTCAAGTTAAAGTTTTGCTACATGATACAGTTGCACAGAATACCTACTAGGTAAAAAGGGAGGTATCTGTATAGTTTCTGGAAGGTCTTTTTGAATCAATATTATAAAGGCTCAGTTGCAGGGAATTCTGGATCAGTCTCTTTCTCTCAGACAGGTAGGCACACTTCATCTGGCTCTTTCTTTATACTATTTGATTCTAGTTGGTCTGGCCTATGATGATCCAAATTAAAGACTATATTCCAAAATGTGTTTTCTTTAAATATTTTTATTTATTTATAAGCAGAGAGAGAGAGATGGAAGACATGAAATAAATCTCTCTCCCTCTCTCTCTCTCTCTGTCTGTCTCTCTGTATATATATATATCCATCTACTACAAATGAACTTCAGATGCATGGATCACTTTTCTGCATCTGCTTTATACATGTATAGGGGAATTTAACCTGTGTTGTTAGCCTATGCAGGCCAGTGCCTTGACCACTGAACCATCTCTCCAGCCCCCAAACCTGTGGTGTTATTTCTTGATAATCTTTATAGTCATTTCCTTGATGTGCAATAATCTCTCAAAAAATTTTGTATGTACCTGGTTGTGTATGTGGGTGCACATGGAGGCAAAAGATGAGGTAACTCTTCAGGTATCAGACACTTTTTATGAGATGGAGTCTCTCACTGAATTGGAGCTCTCCAATACTGGCTGGCCAGAGAGCCCCAGGGATCTGCCAGTCTCAACCTCCCCTGTGCTAAGATGAAAAGCAAATGTCATGATGCTGGGGCTTGTTTTACATGGATTCTGGAATTGAACATAGTTCCTTATGGCTGCAAAGCAGTTTACTGACTAAATTATCTCCGCAATCCTTCTACCAAAATTTTATTTATTTTTTTCCTTTTTGAAAATTTCATACCTATGTATGTTTACCATCTATCATCCCCTTCATACTCCTGGTAGAACTCATTTTTTCCCAAATGGTCCCCTTCTTATGTTCATGCCTTTGTGTGTATTTCTGTGAGCAAATGAGTTTAACTAGAATTTATTGTTACTTGTATGAACATGAGCAGGGTTATTTACTGGAGCATGAGCAACTAACCAGTGACTAAGCCTCTGAAGAACATGACTCTCCCACCCCCAGCACCATTAATGAACAATAGCTCCTCTAGGAAGGGTGGGGTCTCATGACCCCCTCTGCCACAAATATCACAAATAAACCTAATTAAAGATCTATGAAACTCTTCCAGGTAAGATGGCAGCCTAAGAGCCACACCAAACCAGCCTAGGGAGGAATTTAAGCAAAACCCCAGAAAAATACACTCTTCTTAAGAAAAGTGAAAGACTATAGGTTATTCTTAGACACAGTGGAGAAGCTGGAGCGACCAAGATCCACCAGGAAAGAGGAAAACAGCCATAATCCCAGTGAGGTGATTGTGGCCTGCCGATCCCCATGAACCGTGCATCTGCCTGGCACCACACTGCCACATGTGCCAAGCAGTAGCAGCAGCAGAGACCAAGTAAGGGAATTTTTCAACTTCATCAACCTTTTTGTAAAGTTAAGAAATATGAAGATCAACTAAGGAGCTACTGAAAGGGATACAGGTAAACTGCATGAAGAACTCCAAAAGTCTGAACTCTCCCATGCCCCACCATCAGAGCCACAAACCTCCGGCATTCAGCCCTCAGTGGCAGTGCAGCCAGCACTGCTGGTCAGAGCTCCATCTCCATAGCATAACACGCAGGGATCAAGGTGGGCACTCAGCATTAGTGAGATTGGAAGCCACCCCAAAATGTAACGAGGCTGACTGACCAAAATAAATAAATAAATAGAAATAAAGAAATAAAGAAAAAATAAAGAAAACCAGGAACATAGGCCTGTATTGGAAGAGCTAATCTCTCCTTCCTTGTCAGGGCAGGTTATGGGTTATATATTCTTGGTTGGATTTAACATTTTCAAATGACCTGTATTTAGGGGTTGAATATTGTAGCCATTGATACTTTCATATTTATAGGACTTCTGTCTTTTTCTTCTGCCATTATTGAGGGCAGGGTCTGATCCAGATCCAGACTGACCTTAAACCCAATTCAGAACAGAAATCTCTACCTCCCAGCTGACAAGATTAAGGGTGTAGAAAAACATACACCCTTAGGAACTTTGGCTTTATAACAATATCTGTTTGTTTTAATCCCCACGATTACATATTTTGTGCTGGTTTTTATTGATGGTGTATGTTGCTCAGTTGAAGTTTAGAATTTGCCAGCAAATTATTCCACCTAGTCCACTAGAATACTTGCTTAGCAAGCAAACTCAACACCTAGGATTACTACTGCGGCTGGATTGGGGTACAAAAGCTATGCCTGGCATCTTAAACTCATATCCTGAAAGTATGTAATGGTGGATTGCCACATCCAAGAATACTTCAGATAAGTAGAAAACCCAAGCATCAAATCAATTCAGAATGCAAAATTTGTTACATTATAATACAAGAAACACAAAGAATCAAGACAACACAGTCCCACCAAAAATTATAAATCCATCAGAAATGATCACCAGTAATACTGTTGTAGATGGAATGCTTGACAAAGATTTCAAAAACATGATTATATCTATAATAAAAGAAATAAAATAAGAAATGAGTGGTATGGCCCATTAGACCCTAACAGAAAGTGAACTGGGACTTCCAATTAAGATGGTAGCATAGCAACCACGTCAAAGCAGACTAGGGAAGAAGCAGCAAAAAAAAAAAAAAAAAAAAAAAAAAAAAAAAAAAAAATCAGCAAAATACACTCTTGTACTAAAAAGTGAGATGTATAAGAAATTACGAACTGCAGCATAGAAGTAGGGGAGATCCAGAGCATCTAGAGTCCACGTAAGCAGGCAGAAGTGGCTGCAGCAGCGGCGGCACCAGGTCCACATGGCTCCAGCTCTAAGTCTTGGCCTAAGCCGCAGGAAAAGCCAGGTGAGGGGATTCTCCACTCACACTGAGCTCACCGAAATTCAAGAAATGTGAAGAGAGAATGGCAGGGAATAACAGAGGAGCAGCTCATGAGGGAGATGATTGGGAGGAACAGTGGGAAAACATCAGCCACCATCCACAGCCTTCCAGCTCCCACTGCCACTGGAAGCTCCATCAAACACCAGAGACCTGGGGAAGGGAGGTCACCTATACAGCACCTGACAGGCAATCAGAGCAATGATCCAGCAACTCAGCCAGCCTACCTGAACGCACAGTGCAACAAAGAGAGACCCAAGCAGGAGCATAACATAATTGAGACCAAAATCATCCTAAAAGGTAAATGGGATTAAACCAGGGAAGGGTCACACATGGTCAAAAGCTGACTTGGAACCTTCAATAGACCAGAAGTCTTAGCCTCCTAGTTGAGAGGATTAAGGGTGTGGGGAAACACAAATCCTAAAAGACTGTGACTTTGTTTGAGGATCTGGTAGTCATAATACCTACTCTTGCATAAATACTCTGTGCTGTTTTTCAATGAATGTTTACATTGTTTAGTTAAACTTTAAAATATGCATGTATTTTGTTCTATTCAGCCTTCTTGAATACTCTCATAGCAGGCAAACCCAACATCTAAGGTCACTTTTATAGTTACTCTGAGAGTCTTAAGAGCCACACCCAGCACCTTAAGCTCCCACCTTGAAGATATATAACAACATGTTGATCAATGCAACTAATAATACTGCAGCTAATTAGAAACTACAAGCATTAAATTAATCCAAGATGCAAAAATATGTATATTA
The DNA here is from genome assembly GCA_036346955.1 of Dipus sagitta. Lineage (NCBI taxonomy): Eukaryota > Metazoa > Chordata > Mammalia > Rodentia > Dipodidae > Dipus > Dipus sagitta. Next base: position 73,838,382 of record CM070772.1, on the reverse strand, counting down.
TAACACAAGAAACACCAAAAATGAAGACAATATAAATCCACCAAAAAGTATTAATGCATCAGAAATGACCTCTACTGAGACTGAGTTAGAGGGAATGCCTGAGAAAGATTTCAAAAGAATGATTATAAATATGTTCAAAGAAATCAGGGAGGAAATCAAAGGAATGGAAGAGGAAATCAAAGGAATCAAGGAATACACAGGAAACCAATTTAATGAAATGAGGAGGCATTAATAAGGAAATGGAAATAATAAAGAAAAACCAGTCAGAATTACTACCAATGAAGAACACAGTTAATGAAATAAAAAGCTCTATAGAAAATCTCACCAGTAGAATGGATGAAGGAGAGGACAGAATATCTAAACTAGGAGAGCAGATGGAAGATCTAATACAGTCCAACAAAGAAAAATACAAACTAATAGGAAAGTATGAATGGGAATTTCAAGATATTCAAGACACTGAAAAGATCAAACGTAAGAATTCAGGGTATAGTAGAAGGAGAAGACTTTCACTCCAAAGGCATATTAGGCATTTCCAACAAAATAATAGAAGAAAACTTCCCCCAAATTGAGAAAGAGATGCCAATACAGATACAGGAATCCTTTAGAACACCAAACAGACAAAACCTGAAAAGAACCTCTCCTTGCCATATTATAATTGAACTACCAAACATACAAGCCAAAGAAAATATATTGAAAGCAGTTAGACAGAAAAACCAAGTCACGTTCAAAGGCAAGCTTAACAGAATCACAGCACATTACTCAACACAAACTTTCAAAGCCAGAAGGGCTTGGAATGATGTATTCCAAGTTCTGAAAGATAACAACTGTCAACCAAGCTTACTTTATCCTGCAAAGCTATCCATTCAGATAGATAGAGAAATAAGGATATTTCACAACAAAAGCAGGCTAAAAGAACATTTGAAGAAAAAAAACAGCTCTACAGAAAATACTTGAAAGGGTCCTCCATGCTGAAGAGAAAGAAAAACACATATATAAGGAACCTGGAAAAAGCAAACCATACTCAAATACTAGTGAATACAAGAAAACAAAGGTAAAACTAGAAGAACTACAAAACAAGAAATATGGAAAAGATAAATACACACCTTTCAATAATAACTCTTAAAATCAGCAGTCTCAATTCCCCAACCAAAAGACATACATTTGCAGACTGGGATAAACAGCAGGATCCTTCAATTTGTTGCCTCCAAGAAACTCATCTTTCTATAAAGGATGGACACTATCTGAAGGTGAAATGATGGAAAACAGTATTTCAAGCAAACAGGCTAGAAAACAAGTAGTGGTTGTTATCCTAATATCTGACAAGGTAGACTTCAGTCCAACATTAGTTAGGAAAGATAAAGAAGGTCACTTTATGTTGGTTAAAGGCACACTCCAACAGGAGGATATTATAATCCTAAACATATATGCATGGAACCTGGGGGCTCCCAACTTCATCAAACAAATGCTATTAGAATTAAGGTCACAGAAAACACCAAACACAGTGGTAGTGGGTGACTTCAACACCCCACTCTCATTGGTTGACAGGTCATCCTGGCAAAAAATAAACAGAGATGCATCTGGTTTAAATGAGATCATAGAACAAATGGACCTAACAGATACCTACAGGACATTTCATCCAAATGCTGCCAAATACATATTCTATTCAGCATCACATGGAACATTCTCTAAAACAGACCATATATTAAGACACAAAGCAAATCTTAACAAATACAGGGAAATTGAAATAATGCCTTGAACTCTATTCAACCACAATGGGATCAAACTACAAATCAATTACAAGAAAAACTATAGAGCATACACAAAATCATGGGAACTAAACAGTACACTACTAAATAATGAATGAGTCTATGAAGAAGTCAAGAAGGAAATAAAAAAAAAGTCATAATGAGAAAACAACATACCAAAACCTTTGGGACACAGTGAAGGCAGTCCTAAGAGGGAAATTTATAGCTTTAAGTGCCTATGTTAAGAAATTAGAAAGGTCGCAAGTAAACAACTTAATGCATCACCTTAAAGCCTTGGCAAAAGAAGAACAAGGCAAACCAAAAATTAGTAGATGGGAAGAAATAAAGATTAGGGCAGAATTTAATGAAATAGAAACAAACAAACAAACAAAAAAATTCCAAACATTCAATGAAACAAAGAGTTGGTTCTTTGAAAAGATAAACAAGATTGATAAACCTTTAGCAATTCTGACCAAAAGACAGAAGGGACACAATTTAATAAAATTAGAGATGAAAAAGGCACTATCACAACAGATACCAGAGAAATTAAAAAGAAAAACATAGGGACTTACTATAAGTTTACTCCACTAAGTTTGAAAACATGAAAGAAATGGATGATTTCCTTGATTTATATGACCTACCTAAATTAAATCAAGATGAGAATAACTACTTAAATAGACCAATAACAAGTATGGAGATCCAAGCAGTTATCAAAAATCTCCCAACTAAAAAAATTCCAGGCCCAGATGGATTCACTGGTGAATTATACCAGACCTTCATGGAAGAACTAACACCAATGCTTCTTAAACTTTTCCATAAAATAGAAAAAGAAGGTATCCTATAAAACTCCTTCTACAAAGCCAGTATCACCCTGATACCAAAACAGGAAAAGATAGAACAATAAAAGAAAATTACAGACCAGTCTCCCTCATGAGCATAGATGCAAAAATTCTCAACAAAATATTGGCAAACACAATATGAGAATATATTAGAAACATCACTCATCCCAACCAAGTAGGCTTTATCCCAGATATGCAGGGATGATTCAATATACACAAATCAATAAATGTAATACATTATATAAATGGACTGAAGGACAAAAACAAAACAAAACAAAACAAAACAAAACAAAACATGATCATCCCATTAGATGCAGAAAAGCATTCAAAAATCCAATATCCCTTCATGATAAAAATCCTACAGAGACTGGAATAGAGCAAACATATTTCAACATAATAATGGCTATTTATGACAAGCCTATAGCTAACATATTACTAAATGGGGGAAAACTTGAAGCTTTTCCACTAAAATCAGGAACAAGAAAAGGGTGTCCACTTTCCCCACATTTATTTAATATAGTACTGGAAGTCTTAGCCATAGCAATAAGGCAAGAGACACACATAAAAGGGATACAAATTGGGAAGGAAAAGACCAAGTTATCATTATTTGCAGATGACATGATTCTATACATAAAGGACCCTAAAGACTCTACCAGCAAACTGTTAGAGCTGATAAACACCTATATCCATGTAGCAGGATACAAAATACATACACAGAAATCAGTAGCCTTCCTATATGCTAACAACAAACACACAGAGGATGAAATCAGAAAATCACTCCCATTCACAATTGCATCAAAAAAAAAAAAAAAAAAAGAAAGAAAAAAAGAAAAAGAAAAAAGAAAAAACCTCTACACCTAGGATTACTTCTGCAGCTGGATTGGGGTACAAGAGCTACAACTGGCACATTAAACTCATATCCTGAAAGTATACAAAGCTGGATTGCCACATCTAAGAACACAGCAGATATATAGAAAACCCAAGAATCAAATCAATTCAGGATGCAAAAGTCACTACATTATAATACAGGAAACTCAAATAATCAACACAATACAGTCCCACCAAAACTAATAAATCCATAAGAAATGATCACCAATGAGACTATTGAAAATTAAATGCCTGACAAAGTTTTATTTTATTTTTAAAAAATGATAGTATCTGTACTCAAAGAAATCAAAGAAGAAATCAAAAGAATCAAAGAAGAAAACAAATGAATTAAAGAAGAAAACAAACTCCTGAAAGAGAACACAGGAAACCAGCTTAATGAAATAAGGAGGTCATTACAAGACATGAGTAAGGAAATAGAAACACTGAAGAAAACCAGGCTGAAATATGGTCTGACGAATATGATTAGTGAGTAAAAAAACTCTGTGGAAAGTCTCACTTGTAGACTGTATGAAGGAGAGAACAGATTATCTAAACTAGAAGACAAGGTGGTAGACCTAATACAGTTCACCAAAGAGAAAAACAAGCTAATAGGAAGGTATGAATGGGAATTTCAAGATATCCAGGGCATTATGAAAAGACCAAATATAAGAATTCAGGTTATAATAGGAGAAGAACTTCAAACCAGAGGCTAACTAGGAGTTTGCAACAAAGTCATAGAAAAAAAATTTCCCCAAATTGGGAAAGAAATGCGAATGCAGATACAAGAAGCTTTTAGAACATCAAACAGAAAAAAAACCTGAAATGAGCCTTTCCTCACCATGTTATAGTTAAACTACTAAACATAAAACCCAAAGAAAATATATTGAAATCAGTTTGAGAGAAAAAGCAAGTCACTTACAAAGGCAAGCCCATCAGAATAACTTCAGATTATACAACACAAACTTTAAAAGCCACAAGTGCTTGGAATGATGTATTCCCACTTCTGAAAGATAACAACTGTCATCCAAGATTACTTTATCTTGCAAAGCTATCTATCCAAATTGATGGAGAGATAAGAACATTCCACAACAAATCAGGCTAAAGGAACTTATGACAACTAAGCCAGCTCTACATAAAATACTTGAAGGAATTCTTTATGCTAAAGAGAAAGCAAAACACACAGAAGGAAATAGGAAAAAATAAACTACACTCAAATAACAGTTAAAACAAGTGAGTAAAGGGAAAACAGGTAACCCTACAAAATAAGAGGAATGGCAAGAATAAATGCATACCTTTCAATAATCATCCTTAATATCAATAGCCTATATGCACTAATGAAAAGACAAAGTCTTGCAGACTGGATTAAAAGGCAGGATCCTGTCATTATTTGCCTCTAAGGAAACTCATCTCACAATAAAAGATAGACACTATTTTAAGGAAAAAGGACGGAAAATGGTATTTCAAGCACATGAGCCTAGGAAACAAGCAGGGGTTGCTATCCTAATATCTGACAGGATAGACTTCAAACCAACATTAGTGAGGAAAGATAAAGCAGGTCATTTTAGGACTTCTGGTCAAGATGGCATCTGCCTAACTATGCCACACCTCCCCGGGTAGGAAAGGCAAGATTTTAAGGGTTCACTGGGTCTTTTAGTGTTGAGCAATCTCTAATAGATCACCAGTGAGAGGAAGTGGAGGGGAAAAAAGGGAATTGGCTGATTCCTTTGCTCTCAGGTAGCCCAACAGTTCCCCAATCCTCCCCCAAGCTGTCACCCTAGCTATAGTCCCAGCCTCAGCATACTCCCACACTTACTGCAGGAAAGGGGACCAAGGCCAACATATTTCCACGTGCCTCACTGAACAGGGGTGATCGCCCAGCTACCCCTGCCCACACGTGACCTCAGGCCAGCTCTGCCCATTGGCCTGTGCAAGCTCAGGCTGGATCCATCCATCTGCCCACCATGCACGCCAGTGTAGGCCTATGCTGCCCATCTGCTCCTGCGAGCTCAACCTGCTCTTCTCATCTACACACTTGTTGCTCTGGCCACCCATCCATGCATAAACTCAGGCTTTGTCCATCTGCCGACTCACAAGCTTAGCCCCATTCTGCCCACCTGCCCCCTGCCCAAGTTCAGCCCAACTCTGCCTGTCTGCCTGCACCAGCTCAGGCCCAATACCCCATCTGCCCATTGTGTGCATGAGCTCAGGCTATGCTGGCTGCCTGCCCACGTGCAAGCACAGGCCAGAGCCGTCCATCTGCTGCCAGGTGTATGGGTCCTTAGGCCTGCTTCACCTTTTTCCCACTTGAGCTCAGGCCTGACCCACCCATCTGCCCACCATGCACAAGCTGAGGCCCATTCCACCTGCCCAAGTGTGAGCTCAGGACTAACTGCCCATCTGTCATGCAAGATGTCAGCTCTGCCCATCTGCCCTTGCAAGCTAAGGCCCAATACCCCAGTCTGCCTGCCACATGTGCAAGCTCAGGCTGATCCACCCACCCATGCATGAGCTCAGGACTGCTCTGCCCATCCACTTGCCCATGTGTGAGCTCAGGCCCACTCCCCTGAAGAGGCACCACTTCCCCTGCACAAAGGGGATACCACAGTCCTACTCTTCCTGCCCATACATTGTGATGGGCAGACCACAGTGCAAAAGGAATAACATGGAAAATAAAATGCAAGTAAATCCAGTAAGATCACCCAGTCCCACAATGGATGTCTCTAATCAAAACATAGAAGGGACATTAGGATCAGAACACCAAAATGAAGCTATGAGCAATGCAATCCTGACCAAGATACTGGCAGAACTTTCAGAAAAGCAACAAAGGACTGATAAGCGGGTGGGTGCTGCCATCACTAGACTAGACCTAACAGAAAAGAAAATGAAAAGAGTTCAAAGACAGTTAAGAGATATGAAGGAGAGTGAAAAAAAAGAGGATCTCAAGAATCAGCTGGAAATGCTAAATGAAGACATAAACAAACGCAAGGATGAATTACAAGAAGCATTAAGAAAATCAGAAAATGATGTGAAAAGGGAACTTGACAGAAGGATGGAAACTATACATACAAAAGTAGTAGAAAATGCAAACCTAATTGAATAAGCCAAAAACTCTTTAGAAACTCTCAAGAATAGTCAGGAATGTGGAGGGTAGAAACTCAGATCTGGAAGACAGGATGGAAGAAACCGTTAGAGAGTTCAAAAGTTTCAATAAGTTCAAAAATTTCTGTGAAAAGAAGATGAAGGAATTGTGCAATATCCTTAAAGTCCTAACATTTGGATCATCGGAGTACCAGAGAAGATGAAGAAATTATGCAATACCCGTAAAGTCCTAACAGTTGGATCATCGGAGTACCAGAAGGGGAAGAAATTCAGAACAAAGACATGGATAAATTATTTAACGAAGTAACTGAAGAAAACTTTTCCACTCTCTCAAAAGAAAGGCCTATCATGGTACAAGAAGCTAACAGAACTCTAAACAGATTGGACCAAAGGGGAAACTATCCAAGACATATTGTCATTAAGACTGTAAACATTGACACCAAAGAGCAAATCCTAAAAGCAGGTAGGGAAAACCAGCACATCACTTTTAAATGTAACCCCATCAGAATTACTCCAGACATCTTAATGGAAACCCTGAAAGCCAGAAAGGCCTGGCATGGTACACTGCAAAGTCTAAGAAGCTATGGCTTCCAACCCAAACTACTTTACCCAGCAAAATTATCCCTCATAATAGATGGTGAAAGAAAAACTTTCCATTGTAAAACTCAGCTTTACAATTACATGAACACAAAACCAAACCTATAGAGAGTATTTCAGGAAATTCTCCACACAAAATAATGTAATAATCAACCTCAAAAGGCCACAAGGAGCATATCACAATAACCAAACTCAGAGAAGGAACAAAATCTTCAAAGTCCATGAAAACACCAAACCACATATACCAACACAATATGGAAGGCATCAAATCAAACCACACAGTCATTACCCTAAATATTAATGGCCTTAATTCACTCATCAAGAGACACAAGATAACAAGGTGGATCAGAAAATTAGACCCCTCAATCTGCTCTCTTCAAGAAATCCACCTCACCACTAAAGACAGATACCTCCTCAGCGTGAAAGGCTGGAAAGCAATATTGCAAGCAAATGTGAATAAGAAACAAAAGGTGTAGTTATAGTAATATCAGATAAACTAGACTTCAAACCAATAATAATAATAAAAAAAAGACAAAGAAGGCCACTTCCTACTTATCAAGGGAGTAATCCATCAAGAGGATATTACAATAATAAATCTTTATGCACCAAACAGAGGGGCACCACACTTCATAAAACAAAACCTACTTGACAATAAAACAGAAATAACCACCAACACCATCATAGTTGGGGACTTCAATACACCATTATCAGTAATAGACAGATCATCCAAACAGAAACTCAACAGGGAAGTAAGAGAGCTCAACAAAACCATGGATTACTTAGACCTACATGACATCTACAGAACATTCCATCCCAAATCTACAGATTACACATTCTTCTCAGCAGCCCATGGAACATTCTCTAAAATAGATCAAATACTGGGTCACAAAGCCTGCCTCCATATATTTAGGAAGATTGCCATAATTCCCAGCATGATATCAAATAACAATGCTATATTGCTAGAAATTAACAGCAAAAGACCCACCAAGTAACCCATCAGCTCCTGGAACTGATCAGCACACTTTTAAACAAGAAATGGGGGCCTTCGGCGTGCGTGCGCTTGTTTCTCAGGTAAAACATGGCTAAAAGCTTACGGAGTAAATGGAAAAGGAAGATGCATGCTGAAAAGAGAAAAAAGAATGCTCCAAGAGAGCTCAACAGACTTAAAAGTATTCTCAAAGTTGACAGTGATATTTTAATGAAAGATGTCCAAGAGATAGCAACTGTGGTAGTGCCCAAACAGGGCCAGGAGAAAGTTCACTGTGTGATGGAAGAGGAAAAAGATGACATGAAAATGGAGACTGTAATTAAGAGAAACAGAAAGACTCTTCTAGACCAGAATGGACAGTACCCAGTGTGGATGAACCAGAGGCAGAGGAAGAAGCTGAAGGCCAAGCGAGCAAAAGGAAGGGGGAAGAGCAAGGCAAAGGCAGCGAAGGGGCTGGCCTGGTAGACGCCTCACACGTGAGAGTGCCAGTCCTCGTAGACACTTCACACGTGAAAATTCCAGACCTGGTAGTCGCATCATATGCAAGAGTGCCAAATCAGACCCGACAGTGTTTGATTGCAATGGGTAGGCCAACTTCATCTCTCAAAAAGTGGAAGCTATTTTAATCTGACCTTTTTTGCTGTAATGTAAAACCTCAAATTGGTTTTGGAAGCTTAAGTTATGATGATATTTTAATTGGATCCTACCAAATATCCAAGTATTATGGATATTACAATTTTGCCAAGTATTACGTGGTTGTAATTATTTGATCTTACAACTTGGCAGTAATAGCAAAAGTAAGTGATATGCTGACAAAATTTAAGTATGAAGCTATTACATAGAAATTTAAAAATAAGACATCTTTGGATCTTACACACTGTTTATTTGGAGCTTTTATTTGTATAATTCTTAATAAAATATAATTTGTGCATAGATCTTGATGTTGGTCTTAAAGTTTCCCACTAGTAAGGAAGACCAGATAATTCAGTTAAAAATTCTTAAGTCTTAATTTTAGGTAGACCATTAACATGTACAAGTTAGAACATGTTAGGTTTTTCCTGAAATAAATATTCTTCAGTTTAAAAAAAATAAAAATAAAAATAAAAATAAAAATAAACAAGAAATGGGTAGTGGATGAAATAAAAAAAGAAATTGCAAAATTTGTAGAAATGAATGATGATGTGAACCCATAGTACCAAAACTTATAGGACACGATGAAGGCAGTCCTCAGGGGAAAATTCATAGCACTAAATGCCTTCATAACAAAGACAGAGAGATCCCAAATCAATAACCTAAAGATCCACCTAAAGACACTGGAAAAGCAAGAAGAATCCAACCCAGAAAAGCTCCAGACAGAAAGAAATAATTAAGAACAGAGCAGAAAGTAATGAATTAGAAATTAAGAATTAAGAAAACTGATGAAACAAAGAGCTGTTTTTTTTTTTTTTTTAAAGAGCAAGATTGACAAACCCTGGCCAATTGATCAAGTGACAAAAAGAGATATTTCAAATTAACAAAATTAGAAATGAAAAAGGAGAGATCACAACAGACATAAGTGAAACTGGGACTTATTTCAAAAACCTCTATTCCACAAGACTGGATAATATGGAGTAAATCAATAAATTCCTGGACACATACTATCTACCAAAGCTAAACTCAGAGCAGATTAATGTCCTAAACAAACCTATCACACTCATCAAGATTGAAAAAGTAATCAAAAACCTCCCTAAAAAGAAGAATCCAGGACCAGATGGCTTCTCAGCTGAATTGTATCAAACCTTCATGGAAGAACTGAAACCAATTTTTTTCAAATTGTGCCACACAATTGGAGAACAGGGAAAGCTACCAGGCAGAGATGCCACAATTTAAGAAAATTACCGGTGTATTTCCCTGATGAACTTAGACCCAAAGATCCTGAAGAAAATCCTTGCAAACTGAATCCAACAACACATCAAAAGCATTATCCAACTTGATCAAGTGGGATTCATCCCAGGAACATAGAGGTGGTTCAACATATGTAAATCTGTCAATGTACTACACCATATAAACAATGTTAAACACAAAAACCACATGATCATTTCAACAAATGCAGGAAAGTCCTTTGACAAACTACAACATCACTTCATGATCAAAACGTTGGAGAGAATTGGTATGGTTGGTTCATAATAACAAAGGCTATATATAAAGCTCCTAAAACCCAAATAATGCTTAATGGAGAGAAATGTGAGGAATTCCCATTGAGATCAGGAACAAGACAGGGTTGTCCACTCTCGCCTCTGTTCTTCAATATAGTACTGGAAGTCTTAGCTCAAGCAATAAGACAGGATAAAGAAATAAAAGGGATACAATTTGGAAAGGAAGAAGTTAAGTTAGCTCTATTTGCAGATGACATGATTCTATATATAAGAGACCTGAGAGACTCCATCCCAAAATTCTTGAAGGTGATTAACTCCTATAGCAAAGTAGCAGGATAGAAAATGAATGCACAAAAATCAGTAGCCTTTCTATATGCAAATGACAAAGATACAGAGAAAGAAATAAGACACATTGTCCCATTTTTTTTTTTTTTGTTGTTGTTGTTCATTTTGTTTGCTTTATCAAAGAGTAAGTGACTGGGCTTTTTGAACAGCTGTTTCTTGAAGTTTCATTATTAATTTTGGTTTTTATCTTAATTATTTTCCTCAGGATCATTTATTTATTTTTATTTTTTTCTCTTTTCTTTCTTTCTTTATTAGTTAGCTTTGTATTCAGCAAATACAGTCAGTTTGGTACCATTATTAGGCTCATCCATGACGTACCCCTCCCCTTGGCCCCTCCTGTTGAGGTATATGGGTCATGCATTGTGGAGTTAGCCCACAGTTATGGGTAAGCTAAATGTCTCTGCATATCATGACCCAACATGTGGCTCTGACATTCTTTCCACCCCCTCTTCCACAAAATTTCCCTGAGCCATGTAGAGTTCATTTTTGGTCTGCTTCAGTGATGAGGTGTTGGGGGCCTCTGAGGCTCTGGCTCTCTGATTTGGTAGGAGTTGATTTTTTTCTGTGCTGATCTCCTTCCCCCTTGTGCTGGTATCCGGTTCATCAGGAAAACAGCACCCTTGCTTGTTTCTCCAATTTTTCTGAGTTTCAGCCAGGGCCCTTTTGAGGTATGATGGGGTGGCTCTCTCCTTAGTATCTACATCTATCTGAAAAAAAGAAGCAGATTCTCCAATGAGAGTAAGTTAGGACCAGGACAAATGAGATATCCCTTACTTTTTTTTATAGAGAATTTAACAGGTGTAGGCCCTCATGTAGCCCATGATTGATGGTAGCTTGGTATTGGAGAGTTGGCTTATGTTTGGATATGATTCTGACTTGTTTCCGAGCTCCAGCTATGGGTTCCGTACCACTGAGGGGATCAGTTAGCCAAATTAAGAGCAGTTGGTTCCCCACCATGGCTGTGTGCCACTACTGCACTTGTGTGGGCATCACAACAAGTTATTTGCTGCTAAGTAGGTTAGACCATGAGTTTCTTGGAGAGATATTGGTCATTTTCCCCCAGTCGCCCATGTAGCACCTTCTGGGACTAGATGCAGTGACTGTCTGGGGACTGACTCTCTTCCAACTTCCAGTCATGCCATTCCATTTTGCATGTCAACCACATAAGGTGTCTTTAGCAGTAGGGTCTTACCACTAATCTTTGGTGGGTCATCAAGTACTCTGACAGAAATCTGTCTGTCTTTTAGGAAACCTTGTAGGTCTCTCTGATCAAAAGCTCATTGTGGATGATAGCCCCATACTGGTTCTGGGAGTTACAGGTCAGTGCCCACTAAGAAAATGAGGAAAAAGATAACTAATATACAAGGGTTAGAGAGAAGAGAGAGAGAGAGAGAGGGAGAGAGAGAGAGGGGGAGGGAAGGTAGATGTAGAACATTAAGGTTAGTCTTGATCCTACCCTCTCCAGTGTCTTGTGGTTCAGGTGTTCCCTGTAAGGGTCTGGTGAAGAAGGATCAGCCATTTGGTCTGCCTTTTAGGAAGTAGAATTTTATGGTACCATTGCCGTTTGGGTCTAGATTTGTGTTCCTCACCCCTTCGATGCCCTCGCCTCCCTCCATTTCCATCCTAGTGTCTATTCCGTGAGATGTTTGCTGGATATGTAAGGTATCTTGGGTAGATTCAGGTTAGGTGCTGTAGATGAGAGACTATGTGGCCATTTTTTTTCTGTGATTGGGTAAGTTCACTGAGAATGATCTGTTCCAGGTTCAACCATTTTTCCTCAAATTTCATTGTGTCATTTCTTCTTAGTGCTGTATAGAATTCCACTGTGTAGATATACCACATGTTATTTATCCTTTCTTCTAGTGATGGACATCTGGGTTGATTCCAGCTCTTAGCTATTACAAATTGAGCCGCTACAAACATGGTTGAGCAAATCTCTCTAGCCTGTGGTTTGAAGGTTTTAGGGTAGATGCCCAGTAAGTGAATAACTGGGCCTGTTGGTATCTCTATACTCATCTTTTTCAGAAGTCTTCATATTGCTTTCCAAAGTGGTTGTACCATCCTACATTCCCACCAACAGTGGATGAGTGTTCCTACTTCTCCACATCATCACCATCATTTATTTTTATTTGATTTTTTGATGTTTGCTATCCCTATTGGGGTAAGGTGGAATCTCATAGTTGTTTTAATTTGCATTTCTTTGATGATCAGGGATGATGAACATTTTCTTAAGTGTATGTCTGCCATTTGTAGTTCTTCCTCTGTGAACTGCCTGTTCAGCTCTTTGCCCCATTTTGTGATTGGGGTGTTTGACTTCTTACTGTTTAGATTTTTGAGTTCTTTGTAGATTCTAGAGATTAGGCCTCTATCAGTTGGATAACCCACAAATATTTTCTCCCATTCTGTGGGCAATCTATTGGCTTTGCTTATTGTTTGCTTGTCTGTAAAGAAACTCTTCAGCTTCATGTGATCCCATTGGTTGAGTGACAGTTTAAGATTGTGAGCTACTGGGGTTTTGTTCAGGAAGTCTTTTTCCATTCCTATATCATGGAAAGTACTTCCTAAATTTTCTTCCAGTAGTATTCGAGTTTCTGGTCTTACATTGAGGTCTTTGATCTATTTGGACTTAAGTGTAGTGCATGGTGAAATGTGTGGATCAAGTTTCAGTTTCCTGCATATGGTTATCCAGTTTGTCCAGTGCCATTTGTTGAAGATCCTATCTTTTTTCCAGCCTATGTTGTTCGGTCCTTTATCGAATATCAAGTAGCTATGGTTTCTTGACCCAAAGTCTGGGTCCTCAAGTCTATTCCATTGGTCTATGCTCCTGTCTTTATACCAGTACCATGCTGTTTTTATTACTATGGCTTTGTAATATAGCCTAAGATCAGGTATGGTGATGCTTCCAGAGGTATTTCTTTTGCTGAGGATATGTTTGGATATGTGAGGCCTTCTGCCTTTCCATATGAAATTTGAGATCCTTTTTTCTATCTCTGTGAAGAACACTGTAGGGATTTTAATTGGAATCGCATTAAATGTGTATATTGCCTTTGGTAGGATTGTCATCTTCACAATGTTAATTCTGCCTATCCAGGAACATGGGAGGTCTTTCCATTTTCTCAAGTCCTCCTCAATTTCTTTTTTGAGTGTTTTTATGTTTTTGTTGTATAGATCTTTCACTTCCTTGGTTAATGTTATTCCAAGGCATTTTATTTTTTTTTGTTGCAATTGAAAATGGGACTATGTCCCTTATTTCTTTCTCTTTGTCATTTGCATATAGGAAGGCTACTGATTTTTGTGCATTGATTTTGTATCCTGCTACTTTGCTATAGGAGTTAATCACCTTCAGGTGTTTTGGGATGGAGTCTCTCGGGTCTCTTGCATATACCATCATGTCATCAGCAAATAAAGCTAAGTTAACTTCTTCCTTTACAAATTGTATCCCTTTTATTTCCTTCTCCTATCTTATTGCTTGAGCTAGGACTTCCAGTACTATATTGAAAAGCAGAGGTGAGAGTGGACAACCCTGTCTTGTTCCTGATCTTAATGGGAATTCCTCCAGTTTCTCTCCATTAAGTATTATTTGGGCCTTCGGCGCTTTGTATACTGCCTTTATTAGGTTGAGATATGAACCAACCATGCCAATTCTCTCCAATGTTTTGATCATGAAGTGATGTTGTATCTTGTCAAAGGCCTTTTCTGCATCTATCAAAATGATCATGTGGTTTTTATCTTTAACCTTGTTTGTGTGGCGTATTACATTGACAGATTTCTGAATGTTGAACCACCCCTGTGTTCCTGGGATGAATCCCACCACCTCTGTGTTCCTGGGATGAATCCCACTTGGTCAAGGTGGATAATGTTTTTGATGTGTTGTTGGATTCGGTTTGCAAGGATTTTGTTCAGGATCTTTGCATCTAAATTCATCAGGGAAATAGGCCGGTAGTTTTCTTGTGGCATCTCTGCCTGGTTTTGGAATTAGGGTGATGCTAGCCTCATAAAAGGAGTTTGGTAGCTTTCTCTGTTCACCAATTGTGTGGCACAGTTTGAGGAAGATTGGTGGTTAGGTAGAGTTAGCAACAGACAGAAGACAGAAGCCTTCATAGGGAAGCGAGAGACCTTATTGATTGTTTGGTTTGGAGGGTGGATCCCTGGGTCAGCCCAAGTAGGCTCTCTCTAGGTAGCATGCTAGACTGTGGACAGAGGCGATGCTGTGGCTCAGTCTCAATCAGACATAGTTTCATTTCTGAGGTGAGTACCATTCTTGTGCCAGGGCGGGATGTCATGTGGGTGATAAATGTTGGTTTTCTCTGCTCATCAATCTCTAACTATAACTGCGTATAAAAAGCTAGCTTTCTCCTAATTCCCTTCACTGGTCCTGAGTGGGATTCCACGTCCTGGCCATTCTTTATGTTTGGGTAGCTTTTCCTCTACTAACTTCCACCTCTTTTAGATCTTTTCTCATTTAACACTTTTCTAGGGAGACATCTCTGCAGGCCCTCACACCACACTCCCAACCCCTTTTCCCTTATCTACTTTTTACTTTTGCTTTGGAATTTATTGCTCCACAGCTGACTTATTCATTATGTTAATTTTTATGAACTTTCCCTCAGCTGGAGTAATAAATTTTATAGGGACGGGATCTTTGTCTGTTCTGTTCACTATTGTATCTGAATTACCTAAAATAGTGTTCATGGTCAGCATTTTAATACTTGGTCATTAAACATTTACTGTTTGTTACTTTTTGAAAAGTATTTCATTTATTTGTGAGCAGAGAGAGAAAGAAGAAAAATAGACAAAATATGCCCACCAGGTCCTCCAGTGGCTGCAAACTAACTCCAGATGCATGTGCCACTTTGTGCATCTGGCTTTACACATATACTGGGGAATCAAATTTAGGTAGGCATTGTAGGCAAGTGCCTTAACCAGTGAGCCGTCTCTCCAGCCCCTGATGTTTATTTCTTAATGAATAATATGGTGGCCATCTGTCTTCCAAACGGCTGAGCTTGTAAGAAGATGATTTTGGACTACCAAGACCAAAGATACAGGTCAGAACATAACCACTGGTTGTACATAGGCTTCTTCTACTACTGCTGATACATTGTTTGGAATATGAAACCTTATCAACCTCTCCTTTTTGTGGGTTCTTATTTTTGTTAATAAAAGAATTTAAAAGTAGACCCAGAAGTCAGTTTGAGGAGAATTTTATTAGAGTTTGAGAGAAAAACTATAGGGCAGGCAAGCTATTAATCTCTGCAGCTGCCAAGGACCATAGGAAAAGAAAAAGTCATGCCTTCTGAGTTAGGGTCCAGAAAGCAGGGAGGTTCCACAGTGGAGGTCAGCAAACAAGGTATTTTCAGTGGAGCTCTGAGATAATCCAGAGTGTCCAAACAAGGCTGGGTAGGATTTTTGGCCAGGATCCAAAGAAGAGGTAGGAAGGGAAAAAAGAAAAAGTTACACTTTTGAGTCAGAACTGGTTCATCAGAATGTATCTGTAAAAGAATGTACTGAGGAGGAGCTTCTGTGGACTTAACGACATTATTTAATTAATTAAGAGAATAAATTTTCCTTCATCTCCTTAGCATGTCTTTAGGTGAGGAGTGGCCTATTGACTGGGTCACTGACAGGGTCAGTTGGATTAACTCATAAGGAAGGGGACCATAATTTTATGTTTTGGGTAGCTTAGAATGTCCTGTCTCCATCCAGTGCTAGAGGTAATACTCAAATTTATTCTTCTGATCCAAAGGAAGTAGCTTTCCCTTAACAAAGCACTGGGGTACCCTTTACTAGGGAAAAGGGGGGTGGGGTCCAAAGCTGAGCAAGAGGAAGAGAGCGTCAATGGCTTCCAAGCCTGTTAATGCCTACCTAATATTGCAACCCTTAATTTTTGGTTTTCTTTTTGTCTATGGTTGAAATGGCATTTACTTATTCCTAGAAGTTTCTTCATTTATTAATTGTTTTGCTCAAGACTCTGGGCTACTTGACACCATACCTGAACTCTGGACTTTGCTCCCATGAGCAAAGCAGCAGTTGAGGGTGGGTGAGAAGAGCTGGTCAGAACAAAGAGGGTGTTACAGTTTGTCGAGGGTCCTGAGTGACTGTGCTATTATAGAAGCTACATTTTGTGTCTTATTCCTATGTATTAGTTGATTTCTCTTCCTATGACAAAAATATTAGACAAGAGGCTGCTTATGGAAGGAAAGGGTTTATTTGGGCTTATAGTTTTGAGGGGAAGTTTCGTCAAGGTGAGGTAAACATGACAGGAGCAGGCAGCTCATCTTCCTATCAGCAGGGAGGAAATAGAGTGTATACACCCAGTGGGGCTGGACTAAGAAATTTCAAAGCTTGCTCCACAGTGACACACTTCCTCCAGCAAGGCTCCAACTCCTAATAGATCCACAAATTTTCCAACAGTACTACCAACTAGGGATTAGGTATTAAACACATTAAACACAGGGACATGTTACATTTAAACCACAGCAGGAAGTCAGGCACCACCTCTTTACGTTCCTTTTTTTTTTTATTATTATCCTGTCAGTGCTTAACTGAGGGGTTATTTATCCCACAGATGCAAGCATAAAGAAGTTAGTGGTTGAGGCTGGCGAGACAGTTGGTAAAGTGCTTGGCTTGCAAGTGTGAGGACCCAAGTTTGGGCTCTCAGCATGCACATAAATATGTTGAGGCAGGCATAGGTCCACCTGTAACCCCAGTTCTCAGGAGGGAGACACAAAGGAATATCTGGTCCAAGCTGGCCTGAAAGAAACATAAAAAGAGAGAGAGGGAAAAAAAAGAAAGTAAGTACAAAGAGCTGCTGCCATTTGGAGGACAGGTGGAGGTAAAAAGCTCATGTGGGAAGTAGGGGTGAGGGGGTTCTCACCAGAACCTGAAGGTTCAGGAGTGGTTAGTCAGCCTAGAGAGAGATATGTCCCCTTTCATGCATCTATTTATAACGGTACTGTGGTGGGTTTCACCTTTTGGCTCAGGTGAGCTAGAGACAGCTGATCAGTCTGGGCTAGAGGCTGGTTTAGGAAGAGGTCAGCCATGAGGTCAAGTTCGGGGGCGTGGGGGGGGGGAGAGTCTAAGCTTGACCAACCACAATATCAGGATTAGTTTCGAATTCTAGAAAGAGACCTCCCTCCCAGGGAGGGGTTCAGGTATGGGAACTAGGGAACTAGGCAACAGATAAGAAGCCAGATTGCTAGCAAGTGGAGATTGCCAGGGTAGAACTTCCTGCCTTTTTACTTTCAGGGGCCATCCTAACTGCCTAATAAGGCTACCTGACTATCTCTCAATAAGACTAGTTTTCATCCCAGTTAAACCAAAAAACTTTTCATCATGGTCTTAGCATCCATCAAACAATTGTATGTGAGGAAAAAGTGCTGATTTTGCAGAACTCGTTTGCTTGTTTTCGGGGACCCTACTGCATTCTGTGGATCTGTAGGAGCACTGCTAGCACTATTAGAATGTTCTATGCAAAACTTTACAAGCTAGTACACCTGGTTGTCTCCTGGATTTCAAACATGAAGTGGAAGAGATATTCTACAAACTTTGGTGCTCTGCAAAGCCAATTGCTCCTCTAGAACTTCAGTAAAATATGCATTTCTACTCTGACAAGAGGTTGAGTTTCCAGAACATGCATTCCCCCCTATCCCCCTTCGAGGTAGGGTCTCACCCTAGCCCAGGCTGACCTGGAATTCACTATGTAGTCTCAGGGTGGCCTAGAACTCACAGCGATCCTCCTACTTGTGCCTCTGGAATGCTGGGATTAAAAGCATGCACCATCAAACCCTGCTCAGAGTATACGTTTTAACCAGTGACCTGCGGGGCATGATTCTGTGCCAGGACATTTATATTCAAACTTTCCTAAAATGTGAGGATTTTCTAAAATAAAAATTGAATGTGCTGAGTCAGGGCCAGGAACAGGACCTGGAAACCCAAGACAGAGAATATTTTAGTCTCTACAGGTCACCTTGGTGTTATCCAAACATGAGGGGCACTCAGCCTTGAAATGTGCCTCAAGGATATTCTACATCGTCCTGGTTTTTAGCGTAAAATCCTTCTTCAAAATTTGAATTGCTTTAAAAGCATCTGTTTGTCCCTGTTGGTCAGGCACCCCTTAATAAAGCTTCCGAAATTGGTGCTGTGAGGAGTGGCTTTTTCCCAGAGTTCAAATTTTCAGACACGGTCCAATCTTTCTGCACGGTCTGCATTTCATATACAAGAAAACCCCCAGACATTTGGAGCACCCCTCAGGGGACAGGGACTGGGGAAACAGCGACGGAGACCCGCCAGACTGCGGGAAGGTGGGCACTGCCAGGGACCGGCTTCCTCCCCGCGCTCCCCCGACTGCGGCCAGCCCTGTGGGAATCCCGGCCGGGCTGCGGCGGCCCAGTCCCGCAGTCCCTCCCCCGCCGCCCCGCGGGGATTCATGGGAGCCCCGCGCTGTGTCCCCGCCTTAGTCCCCAGAGGCCCTGAGGCTGGGGGCGAGGCCGTTGGGCGGGGCGGCCTCTGCGCGGTTGCCCGGCGACCAGCTCCTGGGCCCGCCCCTCCGGGCAGAGGCTGGCGCGCTCCCCGCTGAGCCAGGCTGGAGGGCGAACCTGGGCGTCCGAGCGCCGTGATCGCGCCATGACCACGTGGACCCTCCGGCGGAGGCCGGGCCGTACCCTTGGACTTCTGCTGCTGGTGGTCTTGAGCTTCCTGGTGCTCCGCAGGTGAGAGAGAACGCCGCCCAGCACCTGCGGTACTTGATGCATTTGAGTCCAGCAGTTGAGGCTCCGGTTTCTCGCCCGCAAGGAGCGAATTCCCGGTTCCCACGGGAAACCTTCTGGCTCAACCTTTGCTTTTCTTGGAGGTCTCCAAAAACGTCAAGTCCCTTAGAGCCTCCAGTCACTCTTACTCTGTCTGCACATTTAGAGCTCTCCGTGACACCTGCAGGCGCTGCTCTGAGAGTCCCCAGACATTGGTGCCAGGAGCTTTTCTCTTCTCTGCATCCATGAAGCTGGGCTCTGCTGCTCAAGAACACAGTCCTATGGGACGGTTGGCAGAACTAGCCTTCAAATCTCTTTTCAGATGTCTCCCATCACCGTTCCACCTAACCCCATGTGTTTCCTCCCAACCCTCCACATTTTCTCTCAAGGTTGAAAGGAGTCTCCTTTGGTCAGCAGTGGCCAGTGCCCTTATGTCCACAGTCACGGTCTGTTTAATCCTCCCAGGATGCTGCCCCTGGGAATCTTCTAAACCCTGAGCCCTTTCTTTGTACTATGCTCGTATTGACAGGTGGGTCTCTTCATGTCTCCCTTTCACTTTCTTACTCCCTCCATTTACAACTTCCTGCTATGACAAGTAGTGAAGTTGTGAGAATGATTTACTCACTGCCTGTATAAAAGGTTTCTGGAGCCCAGCGTGGTGGTGCACGCCTTTAATCCCAGCACTCAGGAGGCAGAGGCAAGAGGATCGCGGTGAATTCGAGGCCACCCTGAAGACATATGAAGACATAGTGAATTTCACATAAGCCGGGCTAGAGAGAAGCCCTTCCTTGAAAAACAAAAAAAAATTTTATGGGTGCCTGACTCCAGAATTTTTCTGAACCATATCTATTTATAGTAGTGTGAGCCCTGACAGTCTTTCAGGTTGATGACTGGAACTTTCCATATTCAAAACCTCCAGTGTTGCTGGGAAGCTGAGCAGCAGTATGGAATGACAGTGGACTATGATTTGAAGGCTGAGTTTCAGTACCTGGTTGTGGTCTCCACCCTCAGCTTTCTTTGCTCCCTTTTCTATTCCCCTTCCTCACTTCTCTGAACTTCACTGGAAAATAGGGATTTTTTTTTTTTTTTTTTTTTGAGGTAGAATCTCACTCTAGGTCAGGCTGACCTGGAACTATGTAGTCTCAGGGTGGCTTTGAACTCACAGCAATCCTTCTACCTCTGCCTCCCAAGTGCTGGGATTAAAGGCGTGCACCACCATGCCCTGCAGAAAATGGGGATTAAAAATTTTTTTTTTTTTGATGGAGATGAAATTCTGAAAGTTTTGATGTTTTTTTTTTCCCTGTCACGAGAACACATCAGAATTTCTACATTGTAGTGATATCATATGTTGTTAGAAGAAAATGGTTATTTCTTATGCCAGGGCCCAGAAAACTAATAAGGCATTTTATTACCTTAGTTGTTTGGAACTTTTCCTATCTTAGCCATCCTTTTAACCATTCTTCTTGGAAGACTGGTCCTGGCCCCTGCTGAATGCTTAGCTTCTCCAGAGGTACAAGCTGATGCACTCCCAGAAGAATAATTTAGGGCCAGGACAGCAGGAGCTCCTGTATACAGTAGGGTGTCATGGAGCCTGTGCTTCAGGGAGGTGTCTGCTTGTTTTGGATCAGTACACCTGTCCCTGCAGATGACCCAGAGACAGGAGACCCACTGTGAGGGCAGCCCCTGGAAGGGCTTGAGACCTGTCTGGTACTACATCCCAGTAGTCCCCAGGAAAAGTTGTGGGAAGGAGGCTGAATGTTCATAATCTGGCAGGTCGGAGAGCGGTGTCAGGCAACTTCTCTGAGGTGTGAAGAAGCACATCCTCTCATGTGAGTACCTGACTCCCCATCCAGGTGGGGTGGCCACAGCAGGAGTGAGGCTGATGTTGTGGAGGGCCTAGGATGGCCACAGAGAATCAATTGGTATTACTCAAGCCTGGGAAATAGGTTGAAGTGCTTCTGTAACCACTTCTTTTTCTGCAGGTTCATAAAGAAGAAGTTAGAGGAGCTAAGGGCCATCTTTTAGGAGCCTTTAGAAAACATGTCTCTTTGGCAAATTTTAGATTGTATCATTCCTATAGCCACTTTCTGCCTAGCTTTTTCTGTCCAACTTGTTCTGGACACTAGTAATTGTAAGTTGCTCTAATAGCTCTGGAGACCAGAGGAGAACAGACCAGACTCTGTTTCTCCTTCTTCCCGTCTTACCCCAGCTTTGACTTGGTCATTAACTGAGTGGGAGGCGGTTGTGGGGGGGCCTCTCCCAGCTGTTGTTGGGGAATGCTGGTGTGGCCTGGGGAATCTAGGTCACATGGAAACTGGCTACTCTGTTCACAGTTCTGTGGAGCCCAGCTGTCAGGACCAGACCTTCCTGGACCCCAGCAGGAAGTTATTCTGTAGACTTTTCCTTGGATTGGCTTATGATCAATAATAGCTGTTTGATTATATCATTTCTAAAAAACAGGAAGACAAGATTGACTTGGGGGGAGGATTTCAACCTTCAGTTTTTTTTTTTTTTTAGTTTTAACAATAATATTTCTGGAAAAGATTTCCTACTGAAATGTAATTGTACACAGTGTACGTAGTTGATAACCTGGAAAATTTTCACCACAATTACAATTTCTTTGTACGCTTTTGTCATCCCTCTCTTCCACTCTTCCTTTGTTTTCAATCCCAAGTAACCAGTGAGCAGTTGCTTTCTGCTTTAATGTACTGCTTTACACTTTCTTCAGTTTCACAGAAATGGAATCTAAAGTATACACTCTGTTTGGCTTAGTTTTTCCACTTAGCATATTATTTCGAGCACTCTGGCTTATGTATCAGCGTGAGCCATGCATTTGCGCTAGTTGCCTTTCTTTACTCCTTCCACTCCACAAACACAAAAATGCCTGCTTAATATGATCAAGGCATGGTTCACATTATGACCTTTTCCCTTAATATAAATGCATCACTGAGCAATAATTGAGTCATCTCTGTATTTCTCACGTTTGAACTTTTAGCTGGCAGAAGTTGAGGGAGGGCGGGAGGAAAGGGGGGCAAGAGAGGAAGAGAGAAAAACTTCTAGTAGGTAGCCAGTCTCTTGCTCCTGAACGATACATTCATTTCCTCTCTTAGCTTGGTGTCATTCACTATTCCTGCATCACTACTGTCTGGATTTTGGGGCCCCAGTTTTTTCCATCAAATGCTTTTTCCTTAGTTATGCACATCACTTGCTTTATTCAAATCAGCCTGCCTTCCAAAGGTATGTGGACAAATCGTGTTTCTCTTCCTGAATATCTGTGAGGTCATTGATTTTATGAGCATTATGTATGCTTGGCTTGTACTCCACTTTAGGCCTGAGTTATGGACTATGGAATGTTCAAGCTGTTTGGGATCTTTCCCTTTCATCTCTACTGGTAAAGTTTTTTGGCATCTTGGAGGTGTGTATGAGCAGTGATCACCTGTCTCATGTCAGTGGTGAAGCAAAGCTACCTGGAGCAGTGGCTCATAGTGCAGAAGAGTTGGGAATCTCTGAGTTGGTGGTGGTATTTTTTTGTTTTTTGTTTTTTTGAGGTAGGGTCTCACTCTAGCCCAGGCTGACCTGGAATTACTATGTAGTCTCAGGCTAGAACTCACAGTGATCCTCCTATATCTCTGTCTTCCTAGTGCTGGAATTAAAGGTGTGTGCCACCATGCTGGTCTGGTGCTGGGATTGTTGAAGAACCTCAAATTTCCCCAGATGGCTAGTGTCAGGAACGAGACAGCCAAGGAAATCAGACTTGTAGGTGCCTGTAACTGAACCACAATGTTGACAGTAATAGATACAAGTTTGCATTTAAAGCCTAAGGGAGGAAATATCTATGTGTGATGATGACTTTGGGACAATTTAACGTACCTGCCATATAAAATCATGGTTTCTGGTTTGGCCATTGGATGAATGAGGCAGTGAGTGCTTTTGTAGTTGCTCTGTTTCCTGTTTAAACATATCCACCTACTTCCAAGGGCATTTTGCTTGCTGGAGTCTGCCTTATACTCTCCGTTCTCATGATTAACCTTACTGATCAGGGACAAAATATTTGGAAGCTTCACCCCTACTCTGTTCCCTCACTGGGCACAGCATGGTAAGAAGTTCTCACCCTAGGCTATAGTAGAGAGAACTCAGAGTCTACTTGTGATCAGTGCTTTATGTTTGCACTGAACCTGATTTTGTCTGTAGCTTGCATAGCCTGCAACAAGAATAGTGAGTGTTGCGTCCACTTGCCATTATTAGGGTGAATTGTAGGGGCTTGTTGCATAAGGCCCTGTTAGGAATCCAGGCACATGCACTTTTGTCCAAGATCCTTGTTTAGACTATAAGTGTGGCCCCCCCTTTTCTAGTTAGAGAAACAGAGCTTGACTGATCCAAGCATGCATCGGGCTTCAGAGCAGCACCCAAGGTTTTCTGGGCAATTTCATTCCCTAAAATAAAACTAAGATACAAAAGCAACAAAAATTCTGGAAGAAATTGTTAATATAAACTCCCATCTCTATAACTCCCAGCTCCAAAGAAGGCAGGTGTTCATGGTTTCATCCATGAAAATGTTCTAAAGAATGAATTGCTCACTAGGAAAACAACAGAAAAACACAGGCTTCCCCAGGGTTTGGTTAGCTCAGCTCAAAGTTAACAATCCTAGTTTAGGAATAAAGCCCTTCTGACCATTAAACCAGTCAGCCAGAACCCCACCATTGGTGTTTATTTTACTATTACAGAGTTAATCACTCAGGAAATGATGGGGTTAGTCTTAATATGATGATCACTAGTATTAATGATCATATAATTAGTATTAATAACCATTGGCATGGAGCTTCGTCCTGGGTGCATGGATTTGCATCATCTCATCTTCTCAAGGTAAATTCTCTGGCAAAACCTAACATTTAGCATCCACATTTTCTCACTGAATTCATCCCTTTTACTAAGGAATTTACAATTTGTCTACTGGACTACTAGAAAATTTCCAGAAAAAAAAACAGTTGACTTTTCCAAAATTTA
Organism: Dipus sagitta; assembly: GCA_036346955.1. Classification (NCBI taxonomy): domain Eukaryota; kingdom Metazoa; phylum Chordata; class Mammalia; order Rodentia; family Dipodidae; genus Dipus; species Dipus sagitta. Next base: position 73,814,019 of record CM070772.1, on the reverse strand, counting down.
GAATTTTTTAACAGCTAGAGTTTTTTGTTTGCTTGCTTGTTTGCAATGTTCATTTCCTGCCCCGTGATAAGCATTGAGAAGAGTTTTTTAAATCTAGAGAAATGATAATTTATAAAGAAAAGATTTTAGACTTAACACAATTGGCATTTGTTGGGATAGAGGAGAGAGGAAAAGAGAGAGAGAGAGAGAAAAGTTGTTTTTGCATTTCTGCTGCAGTTGAAGACACTTCTGTAGACTACACTTGAGGAGTCAGCCTGCACTGGTCACCGGCAAGGGCATAGATAAGTGTGTTTGTTATTGGCAAGAATTGTATTGGAATGAGGTCACTGAGAGCCTGCCTCCAGGCCTGCCCACATCTTTGCCCTTAGGGGTGGCTCTTGAATCCATAAACAGAAGTTAGGAAGTGGTGTTTGCTTTGATGAATAATTAGAAATTGTTCTTTTCAAGTTTTGGCCAGAGAATTAGGATTGCCACCTGGTAGAGTGATCATTAAACTGTACTATCATTGTCTTAAAAAATGATGAAAAAGAGAGAGAGAGAGAGAGAGAGAGAGAGAGAGAGAGAGAAAGAGAGAGAGAGAGAATATGAAATTTTACCACTGGACTGTCAAAGTACCCCTGATTTTAGAAGAATAATTGGCCCATCAAGTTCCTCCTATGTTAGTCTGGTTGAGCCCAGTTGTGCCCAGGGAGGAGGTGTAAGGAGAGGAGTCAAGGGGCCTGGTGAGTGTGTTAGGCATGAAGGGTACATAGGAAAGCAGACGTCATTTTTTGAAGGAAGTGTGGTCCAACCAAGGGAGAAGAAAGTGTTCCTTTGTCTGAGATGTGAGAAATGCCAAAATATTTAGCTTGTATAGCCAAAGGGAAGAGCCAGATAAAGATCAAAATTGGTTAAAGAAAGGCCCAGTTAGGAGTCCACTGGGGCCTCTCCTGTATAAGCTGGGTTCATTAAATAGGGCAGGGGTAGCAGGTTTTTTTGAAAGGGGCCCAGGTAATATTTCCAGTTGGTGTGGAGCCATATAGACACCAGAGCAGCTACTTACCTGTGCCCTAAAGCAGCTGTGTGTGGATGATGGGGTGACTCTGTGTCATGAAAACTGTTTATAAACACTGAAGTGGGAAAGAGGTTCATGTTATTTTTTTTTTTTTTTTTTATCAAAATAGATCTTTTCCCCACCACTTCAAAGTGTGAAAACTGTTTTTAGCTTGCAAGTTCCAACAGCCTTTGGCTGAAATTGGTTAGTCTCCGGTTAAGGAGCTGGGTTGGTCTGGGAGGGTCTCAGTATACAGATCTTTCAGTGTGAATTTTTAAAAAATATAATAAGATAGTCTGGTATAAAATCTGTCATGTAAAATATCCACTAAAATGAGGAAATGGAGAATTTGGGATTATTTTCTGTTTAAACAAGTTTCTTTCAGTGGTGATAAGATTCCTTCATTGGTGCTCACTTCAGCAGCACACATACTAAGATTCCTTCATTGTACATCACAGGGCATTTTATTTCTACCTGACCCTCATAGTAGCCTTTCTGAGTAATACAGACAGGCATCAGCTCCATTTTACAGAAGTCAGCATGGCCCACAGAGCTGGTGTCATTAACCCAGGGTGACAACACTATCCAAGGACTCATATCCAGATCTTCCACTTCCAGATTCTGTTTTTAGAGTATGTGGTCCTTTGAAAGACCAAGTCCTCAAATGTCATTTGTAAGTCACTAGCTGGAACATGGACCTTTTCTCTATAAAGAAAAAAACAAAGTGATTCGGAACCAGATTGTTCAGACTATAGTCTGAGGTCTCGGTGTGGGTTTTGAGTCTGTGAGAAGTAGGAAGTAGCAGGTAAAAGTAATTTTCATTGCCAGTGAGGGGCACCAGAACATTTTCAAGTGGGCAGTGATGTCCACATGCCGTGAACACTGTGGCAACCTGCTGCTTTGTCTGAGGCTACCAGGACCATTGGCCCTCATGAAACTGAGGGGTCTGCTTTGTGGTGAGGAGCCTTGCTTGGCTTTAGTGGCAGGAGCTTTGATGGAAAAGACACCAACTAAAATTTGCTTTTGCCCTAGATTCACTTATGATCTTGTTTTCTTTCCAACTGTCCTAAACCTTGTCACTGTCTTTAGAAGCCTCTTAGTAAAGGCAGGGGGTGATTCTAGGCTCCCTGAGGCATGGGGAGCAAGTTGCAGGCTGCCCTTGGCTGGCCAACCACAGAGATGCCAGCAGATGCTCTTTCACAGGCTACAGCTGCCTGACAGCCTTTCTGGGTGGGGCCCTGTTGTGCTGTATTAACTCTTGCCTTGATCTTCAGAAAGTAATTAAGAGATAGGATTTAACCCAGATATGTCCTTCCAGATATCTGCGTCCCAAGGTGGGCAGCTGTGACCATGAGGGTCTTCTGAGGTACTATTTCTAGTAGCTGTTGCTTTAATGTCTAGTTAGATGGCATAGAACAACTGGCCATAGTAGGAGCCTGTCAGTTTCAGCTGCTTTGAGTCCTTAGTACTAGAGAGCAATTCTCTCCCATGTAGTATGACTCTGGCTTATCATTTCGCCTTTTATTTAGCACACATTCCTTCATGTTGAATGTTGTGTCTGTCTTGTTCCTGACTGCTGTGTCAGCTTGCTCTTCCCCTGCAGTGGGGCCCAGCCCAGGAACTGGTGCTGAAGAAAGTCACCTTCTGAGGTTTGGCTAAGCTGGAGGGTGGGAGTTTTGCTTAGCCACACTGGGAACAGATAGAAAGGCAGAAAGTCTGTGAAGGAAGCAAGGCACCATAGTGCATCTCTGCACCCCTGCTCACTGCTCTAGGGGGATTCCAAGACTGCATTAGGGCCATTGCTCTTTCAGGTTGGATTGGAGAACTCTGATCCCCCCATGGCTTCGCCACCGGCAGCTGGGTCTTCAGGCAAAAGGCCAAAACTTTATGCTGGAGGACTCCATCTTCTGGATCTTTGGGGGCTCTATACATTATTTCCGTGTGCCTAAGGAATACTGGAGGGACCGCTTGTTGAAGATGAAAGCCTGTGGCTTGAATACCCTTACCACGTGAGTGCTGTGCCTTTATTCCTCCAAGTCTGGTTATCAAAGTGGGGCTATTGGTGTCTGCAGGAGGAAAACTATGAGGAAGACCCATCCCAAGCTCTTTGCTTAGGTTTTAAGCTTCCTACTAATAGGCATGAAAAGATAAAGAATGGATATAAAATCTAGAGCAGCCAAATGTTGTACAAAAGAACTTAGGGAGAAAGTTGAGTGTTGATTCAAATAATGCAAATATTTATTCCTTTTGTGTCTTGAATAACAGTAACTTACTTTCTCATAGTTCTGGAGGCTACAACCTAAAGGCAGGATAGCCACAAGTTTAGTTTCTCCTGGTTTGTGGAGAGCTGTCTTCTCTTTGTGTCCTCATGTGGACTTTCTACTATGGATGTGTATTCCTACCATCTCTTCCTATGTTTATAAGGATACCATAAGCAATTTTCTTTTTTTGAGGCAGAATCTCACTGAGTGGCGCAGGCTGACCTGGAATTCTCAATTCCACCTTAGCTTTCCAAATACTAGAATTACAAATGTGCACCACCATGCCTAGCTTCACAAGCAATTTTTTACACAAGCAACCACCAGTCTGTACCAGGGATGAATGTAGTCCTCTCTAGGGCAGCTGCCCAAGAAGCTGTCAACTTTTCTTGACTGGAATGATTTTTGGGTCATGTATCTGTCATCCCTGCACCTAATTTGATGACTGGTACTTGATGAAAAGTAGAATGTAGAAATACTCTCAAAATAGGCCCATTAGTGAATAATCTTGATCTTTATGTGGATTTCTTAGATTCTTGATGCCATATGAAACAAAGCAAATTATCGGACAGGACCACTCTAGTTTTAGATAAAAATATGTGATTACAAATCAAAAGGATGCGTTTTCTTGGGTGGTTAATGAACTGCCTTTGGAGATAATTCTTTTTTAAAAAAATATTTTCTTTCTTTCTTTATTTCAGAGATTGAGAAAGAGGCTGATAGAAGGGGGGGGGGTGCACCAGGGCCTCTAGACACTGCAAACAAACTCCAGACACGTGCCACCTTGTGCATCAGGCATACATGGGTACTGGGGAATTGAACCTGGGTCCTTAGGCTTTGTAGGCAAGTGAATTAACCATTAAGCCATCTCTCCAGCCCCTAAAGATAATTCTTAAAAGAGCCAGGATAGTATCACTGAAAGAAATGTGAACAATTCTTAGAGGATTCCTGAAGGTCATGTGAATAGTGTCATGTAGGCTGAGTTGGAGTCACAGAACCCGGCCTTTTACAATGGTTCTTGTCTCACCCAAGTCTAGTTGATTTGCTGTTCCTTTCCTAATGAGATGGGATATTCTTCCTGGAGTGAGACTTGAATCTTCTATGGTCCCCACATCTGGTCATTGAAGATAACATCTTCAGTTACATAACAGGTTTTAGAAATTTAAAGAGTTTTATTTATTTATTTATTAGAGACAGAAAGGGGGGTGGGGGAGAGAGACAGAGACAGAGAGAGAGGAGAGAGAGAGAGACAATGGGTGCACCAGGGCCTCTAGCCACTGCAAACGAATTCCAGACGCATGCACCACCATGTGTATCTGGCTTACATGGGACCTGGAGAATCAAACCTGGGTCCTTAGGCTTCACAGGAATGTGCCTTAACCACTAAGCAATCTCTCCAGCCTGGGTTTTAGAAATGTAAAAAAGAAAAGGTAACCTGGGAAGTAAAATGGAATGAATAAGTTCTTGCTTGTAATGATCTTTTCTATTACAGCTATGTCCCATGGAACCTCCATGAGCCAGAAAGAGGCAAATTCGACTTCTCTGGGAATCTGGACCTGGAGTATGTGGTATTGCTGTTTCTGTGACTTGGCTGAGGTGGAGGCAGGGAGGGGCTACTTGGAGTTGATCGGGAGGGAGCCCTTGGCATGTCTTAGTTCTGTTTTGAGAAACAGAGTGGGATCTACAGCCTTGTTCTCAGGATACACTTAAGGCCTGAATGCTCCCTAGCCATGTCCTGTCATATGGAGGCCTGTCGCCAGTGACCCTTCCTTTCTACTGGAGGGCCAAGATCCCAGATTCTGCTGGACTCTGCATTGGGGTCCATACATCTGGGCTTGAATAGGGGCTCCCTTTGGGTTACCAAGGCTGTTGTTGGGGACAGAACCCCTGTACCTTGTCTGACACCCTTTATCTTCTGAACCTCAGTGGGACTGTGAATGGTCTTGATGGTAGAAACCAATGCAGACCCAACTTCCAGAACCTCTGACCTCCACCTGGTATAGGAATTTCCTGCCCTATTGGGCTGGAGACAAATCCCATACATTCCAGGCTTCCTGGTTGGGAGAGGAAGGGGATGGAGGAGTAGGATAGACCTCCCTCATACTCTGTGATACCTGTGAGCTCTCTCCACACCCAGCCTCCCCTCTGGCCCATCCTTTCCCTCCTTAGGTCCTTTGTTCTGCTGGCTGCTGAGATTGGGCTGTGGGTGATTCTGCGGCCAGGACCCTACATATGCAGTGAGGTTGACCTCGGGGGCTTGCCCAGGTGAGAGGGGCTCTGAGGGGTTCCACAGTGGTCTGAGGTGTCTCTTTGTTGGTGCAAAGAACTCAGTGTTGGTTTAGGGTTTTTTGTTTTTTTTTTGTTAATATTTTTATTTATTCTTTGCAAGCAGAAGTGGGGGGATATGAGGGGAGGATTGGTGAGCCAGGGCCTCCTGCTACTGTAAAAGAACTCCAGATGCATGTGTCACTTTGTGTGGGTTTTGTAGGTACTGGGAAATGGAACCCAGGCCAGTAGACTTTGCAAGCAAGCTCCTTTAATGCTGAGCCATCTCTCCAGCCCCTAGTTTTGTTTTTAAAGAATTTTTCCATTCTGAGCTGAGCTTCATTTTCAGACTAGGTGGTACCCACTGGGGTTGTTTGGAATGACAGTGTGGTTACTGCCTTTGCCAAATTCCCATGGATCTTTTTATGTGGCAAGCAACAACAGCAGTAGGGGTGGCCATTCTGAGGCATTTCATTCTTATGGGCCCTGCTGTGAAGTAGGTAGGACGCAGGCAGGTCATTTATCTACTTTTGATCTTACTTTCTCTGACTGCAAAATGAGAACAACAACAACAAAACCAAACCTGCCTTGTCTATTTCTTAGAGATACTACCAATCATTTATTATAATCCAGATACTGACATAATTTAAGAGGAGCTGATGTTAAATTTTATTCTTCAAATATCCAGTCTGTGCTTCCTCAGTACAGGCTCTCGAGGTCAGGATGCCAAAGTTCTGCCCTTGCAGGGAAATCTGGACTGATACTGGCTAGGCCCACATTCATGCCTCACCCTCATCATACTTGCCTTTGTTTTTCAGTGAAGTTTAGCAGGTGTAATCTTCCCAGCCTAACTCCTAAGTGGTTAGATCCAAGCTCCACCCACCCTGGCTTCTCCCAGAGGGAAGAAAACTGAGCCTGTAGGTTCTGAGGTCTCCTGGGGAACATCTCCACACAGCAGAAGCACCAAACACAGACCGTTTCCTGTGTTTCCAACATGGGCAAACCTTCCTTCAGGGACACAGCCTGTCTCTATCCCTCCAGTACCAAGCAGCACTTCTCTGAGCTGGCATAGTGTCCTGGATAAGGCTGTGACACAGCAGGTGCTGCTGCTTCCTCCTTGAGGATTAGAAGTCTGTGCCACTGTCAGCACTTTCCTGGGGCTCAGCTAGGGCAGGGCACAAGAGGACAGCAGGGTTTAACAGTATTAGCATAGAAGCAGCAGGGACTCAACCTCAGATTCTTCCCTGCTTAATGGACACCTACTTATTCATGAAGGGGTTCCTGGGGCACAGCTCGGGAGAGTAGGGCCCCAGTGCCATTGTAATGGGCATAAGATATAGAGGTCAAGCTAGAGGAGACTCCCTCTAGCCTTCCATTGCCAGCCAACATCCCCTGATATGTTTCTGTTTTTTTCAGGACTTGTGATTCATGGTGAAAGATTCTTGTTTTTAGAAATGTGTTTCTCATAGTTTCTCTGAGAGGGAAGCACTTTGATTCCAACCTTAGAACTAGTCCATACTGTAGAGCTCCTTTGGAATTTGTAATCACAACAGACAGGGCAGAGAAAGACTTTGGTCTTCCTGTTGCTGCTCTGGTGGCAGATCACAGGGCCCAGGCTCAGGAAAATAAGTCTTTGTCAGTTTCTCACAGTCTGTCTGTCAGGTTTATTTTTCTGGATGACTTGGGAAGTTTGCAGTGGGCCTATGAAGCCCCAGTGATTCCTAGCCTTTTTGGCTTCACTTTTTTTTTTTTTTTTTTCGTGAGATAAGACATCACTACATAGGTCAGATAACCTAGTACTCACGACTTTTAGCCCTGGCTGGTCTTGAGCTTGTGACCTTCCTGCTTCAGCCTCCAGAATGCTTCAGAGTGCTGGGATTATGGTTGTAAGCCACCATGCCTAGCTTGGTACTTTTGTAAGGAGAATATAGTATAAATGCTTGAAACTGGGGCCTTAAGTCACATGCAGTCCCGTCCTAACAGTAATAGAACCTGTAGCTGACAGGTTAGAAATGATCTTCACAGGGCAGGGGAAGTGCTGGCTGGTACTGTGGTATGCTTGCCTCTGGGTTGTGTATGCAACCTCCAGATCTCCTGGCAGTGTTAGGGTGGGGATGGACCTTACCCTGTTCTGGTCTCCACTCATTACTGACTAAAATATACCCCTAGTATCACAAGCCATATTTACATTTTAAAGAATTATTCATGTTTTCATTGAACAGGCATCTTTTACCTTGTTTTTCCAGTCAGCTTGAGGCACATCCACAGACCCAGACACTAATGTCCCTTCCCCTCACTTGTCTCCAAGTTGGCTCCTCCAAGATTCTGGCATGAAGCTGAGAACAACTTACAAGGGCTTCACGGAAGCAGTGGACCTTTACTTTGACCACTTGATGTCCAGGGTAGTGCCACTACAGGTAAAAGTAGAGGGATAGTTTTTGGTCCTCACCTACCTGCTTTCAAGGTAGTAGGAATCCTAGGTAAACTCTAGACATTCGTCTCAACTCAAGGACATACTCCATGCTGCCTGAGATGTGGATTTAGAATTGGAGATGGCTTGCAAAACTTGTCTTGTATATGATCTCAGCCAGTGCTAAAAGGATAGACAGCTTTGAGGACTCACATTGCCCACACAGTGCCGGAACTGTGACTGAACTTGGGCAGTCAGAGTATCTGGGTAACTGAAGGTTTGCATCCCAGTAGTCCCAGTGGCACAGTGGCCCAGAACTAAATGGAGCAGAGCACATGTGGTTAGACCCTAGATAAGACAGAATTTTATGTAGTTATAAAATTCTAATTTAAGGTCCTTCCTTCTGCTACCAAAAGGTGCTGCTCAGTTCACATTTACTATTCAAAACAAAATGAAACTTTTGGGAAAGTGTCTTAATAATTTATAATAATTGGATAAAATAAGAAACAGGAATGGTAATAATTAACCTAGTTTCTTATGTAAAACAACAAAGAATGACATTGAGAAATTAATATAGCAATAAAAAAATTAGTACAGTGATAAAATTGTTCTTGAGTTAATGATTTGGAATGTTCATAGTAAACACGAAGTGCCAGATGAAGGATGTCCAGCTTGATCTGAACTTCAGATAATCAAAGAGAACCATTAGTATAAATAATCCTCAATATTATAAATCTTATTTACATTTAAAAATAATATACTGTTTATAGAAAAGTCTTCATTGTAAACTCAAATCATCCCATTGTACCATATTTTTACTTACTAAATCTGGCAGCTCTAATTATGAAAGAAGCAAGAAGCTTGGAAATTATTATTATAGGTTTTTACAGGAAAGATGAAATTACTGGGATTGTTCAGTAGGTTCACTAGCAGGGGCAAGGATGAGGTAGTGGGCAAGTCACTCTGAGAACAAAGCATTTTGGAGCATGGGGATAGTTTAGCCAAGCTTTTATCTTGGCATAGCACAATTGTTTCATTTATGTTTGTACAGAATATGTATAACAAAATTGATCATTTTAAGTATACAGTTCATTGGTTTTAAATATACAGTGTTCATCTCCCTTATCAGAGTGGGATATATTCCAAGACCCCTAATGGATGACACAAACTTTAGACAGGAGCAAACCGTATATATACTACATTTCTTTCCCATATACAGTAAAGTTTATATAAATCAGACACAGTAAGTCATTAATAACAATAAACTATCATAAAATATTATAGTTAAAACAATATACTATAATAAAAATTCCAGAATCACTTTTAATTTGGGGCCATTTTTCAGTAAAGTAAGGACCATGTGAACACAAGCAATATGGTGCTACAGCTGTTTATCTGAGGCTGTAAGGCTGCTGAGTGCCTACGTTGTGGACAGATGATTTATGACTCTAGTTGGACAGGGTAGGATGGTATAAGATTTCATTATATTTCTCATCAAACTGAATTTATGCATAGTTTAAAACTTATGAATTGTTTATTTATGGAATTTCCTATTAATATTTTTATCCTGCAGTTGGTCATAAGTAATTGAAACCCATGAGCAGTCACAGCCCCAGTCTCAGTTCAAGCTGCCATAATGTAGTACCATGGCTTTAAAAAAAGTTTCTTTCTCACAGTTCTGGAAGCCAGCATGGTCCCATTCTTGGGGGATGTCCTCTTTCAGTTTGCAGAACACATGGTAGAAAAATCTCTGTCTGTTTGTCACTGTCACTGTCTCTCTCTCCTGAAGATGGAATACCCAGAGCCTTGCATATGCTAGACAAGCACTTGACCATTGAGCTACATTCCCAGGTCTCTCAATAAGGGCACTAATACACTCATGAGAGCTCCATCTTTATGACCCAATCACTTCATAGGTTCTATCTCTTCATATCACAGATGTTGGGATTTAGTTTTAGGGGATCATAAACATTTAGCCCATTGCAATTATTGTCCCCCTTCAGTACTTTTTCATCTTACCTAAATTAAACTCTGTACCTATTATTTCTTCACTCCTGTGTAGCTCCTGCCAACTACTATTCTATTATCTGTTTCTGTTAAAATGTTTAATTTATTATCTCCTCTGAGTAAAATCATTCAGTGTTATGCCTGACTGTGAATGGTGTTCCATTGTGGTTTTGGTCTGCATTACTCTAATGACCATAATGATTCCTAGTGGTATTAAATATTTTTCCATATGTTTATTGGCCATTTGTTATCTTTGAGGAAATGTTTATCAAGTCCCTTACACATTTTTCTTTTATTTATTTATTTATTTATTGAGACAGGTTTCACTATTTAGCCCAGGCTGACCTTGAGTTCCCTGTGTAGCTCAGGTAGCTTGAACTTGAAATCTTTCTACCTCATCCTTCTGAGTGGTGGGATTATCCATGTAGCCCCAAGCCCTGCTTCCTGCCCCCCCTTTTTTTTGGTGTTTGGTTTTTCAAGTAGGGTCTCATTTTAGCTCAGATTGACCTGGAATTCACTATGTAATCTCAGGGTGGCCTCGAACTCATAGTGATCCTCCTACTTCTGCCTTCAAGTGCTGGGATTAAAGGCATGAGACACCACCCCCAGCCTCTGTCCATTTTTAATGCAGTGGTTTTTTGGTTTTGGTTGCTGTTGAGTTATAGAAGTATTTTATTTATTTCTGCATATCAGTTACCTCTCAGTTAAATGATTTGCCAATATTCTCTTCCATACCGTCAATTACCTTTTTACTGTATTCACAGTAACCATTTATTCACAAAAGTTTCTAACTTGGGACCTGGGATACAGCTCAGTGGTAGAGCAATAGAGTACTTGTCTAACATTACCTGAGGACAAGTTATATACACAGCACTGAAAAATTAAAAGTTTAACATTTTTTTTCTTTTCTCAATTTTTATTAACATTTTCCATGATTATAAAAAAATATCCCATGGTACTACCCTCAAGTTTTAAATTTTGATTAAGTCCAGTATTCCATTTTTTTTCCTGTTGCCTTGGCTATTGGTGCCATATCTAAGAGCTCACTGATAAATAGTATCATCAGCATTTTCTTCCATGCTTTCTAATAGTTTTATATATTTTAGTACTTATGTTTAAATCTTTGATCTGTTTTACATAAATTTGTGATATGGTATAAAGTAAAGGTTTTGATTTCATTTTTTTAGCATGTAGATTTCCATTTTTTTTGAAAATACTGTCCTTTCCCAATTAAAAAGATGCCACTGTAAAAAAATAAATCCAAAATTTTAACAGACCAAGTCTCAGTCAGTGCTGCATTATTTTGATAACTGTAGCTTTGTGGTAGATTTTGAAATCAGAAAGTTGTTACCTTTCAATATTGTTTTAGCTGAGTTTACAGGCATATGTCACCATGCCCTGATTTTCTTGTAACATTTTTTAACATACTGTTATATTGTTTGTCATTAGCAAGATCACTCACAGCTTTTTTGTCCCTCATTTATAGATTTTTTTTTTTTGGTTGAACATTGTGCATTTGAAAAAACAGTCATTTGTCCTTGTCTTGTCAGACTGGCAGGGAAGACCTTAACTAATTAATGGGCTTTTGAACTAGAAATTAGCCCAGGTTGAGGATGTAAGATCCCTGATATTTTCTGGGCATGTATTCTCCCACACCTGTGTGTGTGCTTCCCTTCTCACCCAAACTGATTGCTTTGAAATGTCTTCATTTCCCAAGAACCTTCTTCAACTTCTTCTTAGGTGCTTTGTCCTACCCTTCGGCCTGAACCATTTGCTGCAGGCACTTAGTCTGCAGTCTTCTTCACCCTTGGGTGCCTAGTCTTGCGTAGCCTCCTGCTGCCTCCACCTGAGGCCCAAACTACTATTTCCTGTCTGAGTTCCTAGTCAGATGAGACAGAAACTATTCTCCTGGGTGGCTCACACAGTCCAGAGCCTTGTAAACAAGTTTCATTTTACACAGGAGGAGGGACTTGGGATTTTAGGATGCTTTCTCCCAACCATACCATGTTATACTGCTGAAGGTGGGAGCAAGGGTAAGTAAAACCATCACAACATTTCCCATTATCACATATAGCTTGTTTGAGCCACTAGTTTGATTAGCTCTTGGGCTGGTTTCTAAAGTTTCTATGGAGTGTTCCTGTTTATTGGATGTTTCCATGGAAGAACAAGGACCAGTGCTCCCTGCTTCACTGTCGTGATGATGTTGCTCTCAATTACATAGTAACCATTTTGAGACTCTTGTTTTCAAATGGAATACATTGCTTGGTGATAGGTGTGGCTTTAGATAGCATGGTTCCTTTTACGTATTCAGCTTCTGATTACTTATCTATTCTCCCCAGTACAAGCACGGGGGCCCCATCATTGCTGTGCAAGTGGAGAATGAATATGGTTCCTATAACAAAGATCCTGCTTACATGCCTTACATCAAGAAGGTAAGAGACCACTGATTTGTTTCTTAATATTCCTTCCTCTGAAATATATTATGGACTGTGACACACTAATCCAATCTGTTTTCTCAAATTGATGCCATGTCTCCATTTACTAATTAGTAAATTTTCCCCCAGTGACAGAGTTGTCATTTACTTACCATTTGTTGGTTGAGTTCAATATGGTATTTGTAGTATACATGTGGGGTTGCAGGAGCTAAGTAACATGGAGTTAACGTAATTGAATGGGAATGATGAAGGCTTCCTAGCCATGCTTATACATGGGCTTTATCTGGGAAGTTTAAAAAAAAATCCTAAGACCTGTCATGCTATTGCTAAAAAAGTTCTGTGATAGTGTGTAGATTTTTTCATCCATTATGGCGTTGAGAAGGGTTACAATGAACTGGTTCTTTTGCTTGATAGCTGAGGCCTTGAACAAATGCCTTTGTTTTTCCTAAGCCACCACCTTCTCTTTATACAATGAGGCTAAAAAGAGTATCTTCCTCTTTGACTTGTATTAAATAAAATCACTTGACCCAGTACTATTCGCTGTTTTAGCTATATAGTAAGTTGTTATAAATTACTTTGATGGAATATTGGCATTCCTATAGAGCACTCTGGAAGGTTGGCTATGGTGTGATTTGAGGAAATGTGAACTGGCCTATGTGGATCAGTCTGACTGAAGGCTGGTGACTTGCCTGGATGGCCTGGGCAGCATCTCTTCTGCTGTCACACCCAGTTTTCTTTCCCATCTAGAAATTCCATTAATGCAGAAACACTGAAATGCTAGTGTTCCAGCATCCAGTCTGACTTCTGCCTGCTTCTCCTGACCTTCTAGTAGGGTGCAGCCTGTCCGAAAAGGCTGTGTTTCTTAAGCTGGAAAAGGGTGAGTTTAGTTCTTATGGCCAAGATGACCAAAGCCCAGACAGAACACATATCAAACTGCCTCTGAATCACCTAGAAAAATCCTATTCTTGGGATAGAGTCCACAGACTCTTTGAGGCTTTGGGGCATCTTCAGTAGTTGTTTGTCAGTCATGCAGCTTCAGGGGAGATCTCTGAGGACCAGGTCCCTGGGGAATCTGGCCTGAAGAGCCATCTTCCCTGGTTTGCCTGTCCTCCTGAGGTTCTTGGGAGGACCCCCTCCTGAACTGATGTGCAACTGATGCCAAGATATGGACCCCACCAGCATTAAATGACCTTGGACATGGCCCCTTACTTTTATGAGCTTTCCTCTCATCATGTGCCAAGCAGACAGGAATACCTTTCTCTGAGGCTGTGGTGAGAGGGTGTGAGCTAAGACACAGAGCCGCTAACCATGCTTGGCAAGTAGTTGATACTTAGGAAATAATAACTGCTCCTTACAGGGTGGAGTCAATAAATTGCTATCTGTGAGGATGTATGTGTATATGGTGTAAATGTAAGTAAGTGATTGTTCTGTCCCATTGAGGGGTGCTGGCAGGGAGTGTATCCAGGGCTCTTCATAAAGATCTCACCTGTCCTCATGGACTAAACTCCAGCTTCTGTCATTCCTGAGGGTAGAGCTCCTTGTGTTGTGTCCTCATTAGCACATGGGATTTGGCGTTCATGTTGTAATGTCACTCCCGTATTTTCAGAAGGATTCAGTTGAAATAAACAGTCTTGTCGTATTATCTTCTGAGGAAATTCTAGTAAAATCAAATTTGCAGGGGTTTCTAATCCCAAAGCCATAGAGTAGAGCCTGTGCAGGTGAACATCTGGAATTAGCCTTATCTCTGTAATCATCTCTGTAATGCATCTATGCTATTCAGATGTTAATTGTGAAGAGTGAATGAGGCAGTCTGCAAAGTACTTAGCACCACAGTGAATACTGTGTCACAAGTTCTACTGAGTGGTGACAGTCCTACTGTGGGTTTCATACACTCCTCCTCAGAGTACTTCCAGTACTACTAGGCATGGATATGTTACTGAGGTATGGCTGGGCCATCATCACCACTACTGTGACTAAGCCCACACTGGTTCCAGAGTTGGGAAGACACAGGCTGCTCTTGCATGGTGCAGGTGAAGGGGAGTGTATAGGTGTTGCCCTGGCTTTTACCCACTCATTGGAGACCAGAAAATAAAAGCATGGCAGCTGGCTTCCTGAATTGGCCTTTTGGGTAGTCCCACTTAGATCAGTAAACTAGTCAGACTTTCAGAAGTAGCCAAAGCCTGGCAGAGGATTGTCCTGTGCCACATTTAGGCATCAAGCTTGTTAAAGCTTTGCAGATTATAGTGGGCACAGACAACATGCAATGAAGCACTTTATTTAGATTTCTCTCTTGTGATTCCAGGTACCTTAACCCCAGCAGTTGGACTTTGCAGAAGCTCTGAACAATGAGGACAGACTTTGACTTGTCTTTTATCCCCATTCCCAAACAGGCCTTGGAAGACCGTGGTATCATAGAGCTGCTCCTGACATCAGACAACAAAGATGGCTTGCAAAAGGGAGTGGTTCATGGAGGTACCTTTGAGGAGGTTGTGTGGGTGGTTCTTCTGTGTACATCCCTCCAGTCATGGCCTGAGACATACACAGGAGTTTCCCTGGTGCTGTTCCTCTCCCATGTGTAGCACTGGGCTCAGTGCTCTGGGCTGCAGGGGTCCATTTTAGAGCAAATGCCACCTAAAGATCTAGGCATCCAAGTGGCCCTGGCTAGCTGTGTCTGGTCCTCGTTCCTGCTGAGCACTTAGGGCATTCACAGGCGCTGTACATTTCTATCCCTTACTTGCAGGTTTCCTTTTATCAGAACATTGCAGCTCAATTTCTCCATAAGTGCTCAGTCCCTCAACCTTGTAGTCATTCTCCTGCCAGACACACAAGCCTTGGGCTTATCCTTTTATCTTTCTCTTTCTCTTATCAATACATCCAGAACTCAAATATATTTCACCCTTTCAACTATTATCACAAATTTTAACTTGCATTGCTATAGTAGAATTTTCACTGACCTGTCTTTTTTTCACTGATCCCTCTGACAACCTGTTTTCAACATAGCAGCCTGTGTTGTGTGTCTTTGAAAATGCAACCCAGGGCTGGAGAGATGGCTCAGCTGTTAAGTGCACTGCCTGCACAAGCATGAGGGCCCACGACCACCAGAGTTTGAATCTCAAGATCAGCTATTTACAATAACTGGGAATGGTCATGTATGCCTATAACCCCAGCCCTGTAGGGTAGCAGAGAACAGAGAATCCTGGGAGCACTGCAAGCTCTGGAATCAGCAAGGAGACTAGCTGTAAACTAATCTTGGCTGAAGAGCGATGGGGCAGAACACCTGATGTGTTCATGCCACCATAGGTAAGCACCCCTTACCAGAAGCAAGCATATAGGGTGCCAACATGCACTGGCACCACCACCATTACATTACATGCACACCACCACCAGTACCAGCCAGCTATGGGCTCCAACACTGTGTTTACCTCTGCAATAGTTCTCTGCTATGTTTTGTTTCTTTTACATTTACTGCTATAGATTGACCTGCTTGTGCACGGGACGTTTAGTTCTATATCCTCTCCACCTTACCTGATGTGGTTGGGTCTGGGGATGGTAGTTGGGTGAATAGAGAGGAAAAGGCTCTTACCTGCCTCAGTTACCTTTGAGATAAGGATCCATGGCAATTTCTGTTGGTTCCACTAGGTGGCATCATCCCCTCATGGTTGCTACCAATCCCTGTCAGGCTATGGAAGGGACTGTGGCTGTGTGAGAATACTCCTTTGCTGTTGGTATCCCATTTTTAGTACCTGACAGTCAATGTTTTAAAGGCTTTAGAAGATGCTCTCATTATTTCCTTTTCTTCCATGTCTTGGGCCTCTGGGGCCACCTGCTGCATGGAGTAATGCTTTTTAACAAAAAATTAAAGTAATGCATTTACATAGTTTAAAACTAAAATAATAGAAAATGCTTACCAAGAAATACACTATTGCCTGCCTCCTCATCCCATTCCCAGAAATGACCATTTTGAAGTGTAACTTTTTCTTTCACTACCCACTTTCATGTTTTTCTATAGCCTGAAAATGTATAGAATTCTACATTTACTGGTTGACGATTCTAAATCTGACCTCCTCCTATTCCAGTGAAGGGTTGGATTTTTGTCCTTGGTGGAGTTACTTTTCCATTTGCTTTTCATTTAGGTTCTGTTTCCCTCTCTCCATCACTCCTTTTTTCCCTCTCTCCTTTTCACTTTCCTTCCCCCCTGGATCTTGATTTGTAGACCAGGCTGACCTGAAACTCATACTTTTACCTCAGCATCTGGAGTGCTGTGATTACAGGCATGTACCACCATGCTTGGCCTTTTTCTCTTTTGTTAGCAAGTACTTTAACAAAGATCTTCCAAGCCCCCATCACCATCTCAATGTCCGTGGCTACCATAGTTCCTCCCTTGTGTAATGGGCTTTGGGAGTTCAGGAAAAGTCCTTAAACTCCAAATCATGAGTTCTTATCTATTATTAACAAAGAATTGAAAGAACTTAAATTAAAAAAAAACTGAGAAGGATAGTTTATAACCTATTAAATTTATTCAGGGAAGTCAGGGGAATGAGGGAGAGTCCATGACCAAGAAAAGGGTCTGAGAGCCCATTCAGGAGTTAAACATGAACCTGGGCGAGGGGGCCAGGGAACATAAAAAGGGATTTTCTAAAAAGTTATGTGCTTTAAAAAAATTAAAAGGCTATAAAAATTTCCACTCAGGACATGGTCTTACCAGTGTTGGGACACCCCCCCAAAAAAACTCAGAGATAAGAGAGATAAACAACCAAGAAGCCAGAAAAGGATAGAGAGAGCCCCTCTGCCCCCTGTAAGTCTCTACTGATTTGAGGTTAGGAGGCTGTCTCCGGAAGAGGTTGGCACACCTGAGTACAGTGGGAGAGCCAATTGGCCTGGGCTCAGGGAAGGGATCTACACACACCTGGATAAAGAGAGAGAGAATGTGGGGGGTTGCTGATTGGATGAGACTGGAGCATGCTGAATTCCAGTTCTGCTGCTGTAGAAGGGCAACTGTGTGACATAAGAGTTCTCGTAAGCCTTTCCC